>OY776112.1:101983789-103434789 GCA_963675035.1 Allygus modestus
AAGCCACATACCAATTTTGATTAATTTATGTTCATAATTAACGGAGATAACCTTTTACTTATTCTCCATAAGAATAACATGGGAGCTGAGTACGCAGGTTTGCTGCTACGGAAACTATCAACCACTAAATAGTTTTTTGTGCAAATATCAATAGACCACAACGATATGAAGCAATATACCAAGTTTCGTCAGGATAAGTTTATACCCAGCTTTTGGCCAACATAATAATAACAACTTCACATTGATAAAAATGTTAACAAAATTAAGTTTTAGGTTAAAATTAGTATTATCTTTTACGAATTATAATAATATAGATGTACTTATTTGTTTCTACAGTAAATGTATTTATTTTTTTATTATTTATCTATACAAATTAACTCCCAGGCCATCTCATGTTTATAAGAATGATTATTTAACATAATGCAATCATATTAATAAAAGTTGAAATAAGGAAACTGGAACTAATAGCTAGTCAAATTATAATCATAAGGATCATTCGTGTGTAACCGTGACACAATACAAGGTTCAGATAAACCTTGGCAGCGAACAGTTGAATGGCGCGAAGCGAATGGGCTACAAGCCGTTAGGTTGGCAACGCTGCAGGTTGGTTGGGGTAGGTCTTGGCGCCAAAAGCGCTGCAACTGTTGAAGGGGGGGGGGGGGTGTTACTATACTCGTGCATCTTATCGATCTAGCCCCCTCCCCCACTACCGAGGAACATAGCGAAACATAACATCGCAAACGCCAAACAAGATGCTTACGAAATACAGTCGACACCTTCAGGTCTTACCTTTGCTATAGAGTTGCTTGATGGCATTAGTTGAGAAATTTATTATAATTTATTTATACATACTGTATTACTTCAGCGTGGGAGGTGATGCGCTTCGAATAGCAAATCAATTAAAGTTAAGTTTTCAGCGTTGGCAATACTGTAACTATATTTACCGCATTAAGGGTCCAACCAGGGAGGTTTATTATATAACTGGAGGTAACACTGATGAACAAAACTACGAGCCGTTCTTTCCGAATTTTGGTGAGGCAAAGAACTACTCGCTGAAATCGAACGAGTCGGCAAAGTGACTAAAACAAATACCTACTCATGATTTTAACATTAATAAACTTGTATTTGTTTGTTTTCTCATGATTTATCATATTTCACGGCAACATTAGATGCATAAATCAATCGAAAATTAATTTGTTCCAACTTTTACTACTTTTATTCCAGTGATTTGCATGAGTAGATTCATTGTGGGATTAAAACAACCAATCAGGATAGTTGTTCAAAGAAAGAGAAATTTGCCTCACCAGTGTACCAACCTGACAAAATCACCGGCTCGTTTTTTTCGACAAAAATAGTGAAGCAGTGTTACCTCCAGTTATACAATAAACCTCCCTGGGTCCAACGTATAAGCATTGACTATAGATACTTCAGTATGTATGTATAGTCAATGGTATAAGGGTGAAGTTTGTTTAAGAAATACGTACAAATACGCAACAATGTGGATAGTAATAGATAAACCTTTTGAGCCGGTATTGAAAATACAATTAATTGTTGGCCTATTACTTTTTATTTAGTACCGGGTGACCGACCGATACTCGGTGATTTGATTCGTTTCGTAGGTTAAAAAATGTCCAGCAATACAATGATGTGCAGATATGCAATCTTTATTCAATGTTTGTAACCGTTTTCAAGATGACAGTTCATTAGTTAATTTATTTAAAGCTGTTATGATTATTTTGTTTTGATTGAAACTTCATAAAAACACCAATATTAAAATTTACAATTTTTCAAATAAGATTTTGATCAAAATTATTATTAATTTTTCTGGGGTTGAGGTTTTTACCAATTGAGTTTTTAGGTCCAAAAGCCCCTAATTACAAAGGTTTATTAAAATAATTGTCCCCCTGGATTCCGAGATAAATTTTGCAAATAACAGACATTGCTCTGCATTATTATTGGATTTTAATTTTTGTCAGCTTGTGCATTGAAACACCTGTTTTGAGTTAAACTTGTTGCTGTAAGATGGTACAACCTAGTTTACCAATACATTGACAATAGTATATTTCACTACTAGTCACGAAATAGGACTTTTGTGACGAGTAGTGAACGATACTTTTCATCACGATGCAAATAACCACATTAAACTTAAACAAATACCCCGTTGCAGCAAACCTGCATACTCAGCGAATTTCAAATGGTACTTCACTAAGTCATGAAGCCACTAATCAACTTTAATCAAAGCATATTAATAAATAAGCGAGATCTGACATTTTATTTATTCCCCATAAGAAAAACATTAGGACTGAGTATGCAGGTTTATTGCATCAAGGACCACAAAATCTGGTTTTTATGCAAACACCAATGGATCACCTCCAGATGAAGCAACATACCAAGTTATATCAATTTATGTTCATAAACAAGCAAGATATCACATTTTTATTATTCTCCATAAGATTATAACATTAGCTGCTGAGTACGCAGGTTTGCTGCCATGGGGACCACAAAAAATGAGTTTTGTATGCAAATAGCATTAAAACCCAACCATATGAAGCAACATACCAAGTTTCATTAATATACTCATTAATAAGCGGGATATACAATTTGACTTATTCTACATAAGTTTAACATTGGACAACGTACTGTGTTTAACACTCTCAAAATCTCGGTAACCAATTGATGTAGAGCAATGATCAAAGTACCAAATTGTTTGTTTTTAAGCTGAATTTAATGGTGGAAACCAAAATTTGGGTTTAAAAAGGATTACATATCAAAAGTTCAAAAAACCTATTTTTGGGGTACAAAACCCATTAAAGTAGAGCGACCTGTCTGGTTCTCCAACTCATGAAAATAGATGCTGCCTTATACGTTCATACCAAATTTCCTCAAGATCGGACGATTTTTACAAAAGTTATCGTGCCTAAGGACACACACACACATATATATATATATATATATATATATATATGTATATATATATATATATATATATATGAATTTGAACAAATGGTGTTTTTGGCATCCGGGGGCCTCAAAACGAAAAGTTATCATGGTCCCGGGCCTAGGTCTTACAATGCCACCTACGGTAATAGCTTCTTCCCTATAGAGGAAATTCGCTAAAAATTATCTGATATTTCATAGTCTAGTAATTTTGTATAAGTAAACATAACACGGTTTTACAGTTAATTTTAGTGTTAAAAGTCAGCTGTTTGAACACAGAATCGTCAAAAATAACGAAATCACACTGGTGAACCTGTTGAGCTAATCGGGAACTTCAGTTGTTTAGGACAGGTAAAAGTTTTGTTTGGGACAGGTAAAGTATTGTTTGGGACAGGTAAAGCAATTTTTAGGACAGGTAAAGTCAGCTGATCATTATTTGTTTTGGTGTATGGAAATCAACGATTTTGCAAAGATCTCAGCTGTATGGTAATGGGCTATTTTCGAATACAGAGTTATGAAAATAAATATAAGGGAGATATGGCGTACTAACATTAAACTATGGAAGAACTTTTTCAAAACATAGCACACTTTGCATGTGATTAATGCTCAAACTACGAGTCATTAAACAGTATAAAATAAAAATACCCCCGTCGCAGCAAACCTGCGTACTCAGCGAATTTCCAATGAATTCATATGACTTAGTAACACATTAATCCACTAACCAGGATTCATAAGAAATATATTCACAAATAAGTGATATTTAAAATATTAATTATTCTCCATAAGAATAATATTGGGTTTGAGTATGCAGGTTGGCTGCCGCAAGGAACGCAAATTCAAATTTTTTTAAGCTGAATTCAATAGGAAAAATTAAAATTAGATTAAAATAAAAATTATATGTAAAAACCCCAAAAAAACATTTTTGGGGTACAAAACCCCCCTTCAGATGGTGCGATTCGTCTAGATTTAAAACTCGTTCAAATAAACAGTACGTTACACATTTGTACCAAATCTCATTAAGATCAGACCTTTTTTACGAGAGTTATCGTGCTTAAGGACACACACATTTATATACAAATTTGAACGAATGGTATTTTTGGCATTTGGGGACCTCAAAACGAAAACCTATCATGGTCTTGGGCCTAGGTCTTCCCATGCCGACTACGGTAATAGCTTCTATCTACCCTGTAGGGGAAATTCGCTAACAAAGATCTATTTCAAGATGTTATTGTGATATTAAAATATTATGGCTTAATTGAAATCACTACCAAATTTATAAAGTTTAAATAAATAGGTTAGATGTACAATGGTGTATATTATATCTTTTTCAGGTTTCACCTCATATAAAAAGTCTCAAGTAAAAAAGTTTAGCTTTCATCATCAAGTGGCATGATTACTTTGTTTTGATTTGAAACTTCACAACACCAATATGAGAGAGGATTAATACCCCTGTCACAGCAAACCTGCATACTCAGCGAATATTCAATGGAGATATGTCTTAATACTACATAAAGCCACTTACCAAGTTTCATAAAAATATATTCACAAATAAGGGGTATATACAATTTTAATTATCCTCCATAAAAATAACATTAGGGCTGAGTATGCAGGTTTGCTGCAACAAGGAACACAAAAAATGGGTTTTTATGCTAATATCAATACAACTAAACTATTCATGCCAGTTTTTATTCATTTATGTTCATAATAAAGGGAGATATAGCATTTAATTATTCTCCGTTACAAGAATAATATGGGGGCTGAGTACACAGGTTTGCTGCTACGGGAGCCTATGGCAAAAAATTTTGTTTGAGCAAATATCAATAGACCACAACCAGATGAAGCCTTATTGCAAGTTTAAGAGAGATATTAAATTGTTCTTTTCCTCCATAAGAATAACATTAGACAACGTACTGTCTACTTTTAATATCTCGGTAACCAATTAACGTAGAGGAATGATCAAAATACCAAATTGTGTTTTTTTATGCTGAATCCAATGGTAAAACTAATATTTTACCATTTCAAAAATTATATGTACAAAATTAAAAAACCCATCTTTGGGGGGTACAAAACCCCCCCAAAATACCCCTTCGGATGGAGCGATCCGACTAGTTTTCGAACTTGGTCATAAATGTTGCCTTACACGTTTATACCAAATTTCATCAAAATCGGATCATTTTTACGAGAGTTATTGTGCTCACGGACATATATATATATTCAGTTTCGAACGAATGGTGTTTTTGGGGTCTGGGGACCTCAAAATGAAAAGTTATCATTCAGAAATAAAGCATGTTGAAACTTGTACTTTTGCTTGAAAATGTTAGCTCCATTCGCGCAACATTTGGCATTTCCACCTGTTTCTCCCGTAAGACCAATATCAACTTTCAAAGCCCGTCCCTCCACAAAATCATTGAGTTACAGCTCATTTTAAGGGGCAAAAAGACCTAATGTTATCAGTGAGCAGAATTTAGATATCACTAATAGTTAACCCATAACAAAAATTGAACATTTTTGAGTTTTATTGAATGGGATTCAAAAAGTTAAAACTTATCTTACAGGAGAAGCAGGTGACTAGATCTTACATTTTGAAATATAAACAATTCTGGACAAGAGATTAAGTTAAATTAAATATTTATCAGCATTGGTTGTTTTATGACAAGACAAACTGAGTATGAGATAAAATATCCAAAAAAGTTATAATTGGCAAAGGCCTATTTAACCCTAACATGGCGTTCTAATGAGTTTGAGAGTGCTCGATTTCTTGTAGGGCTGCGAGGGAACTCGATTAACAGTCTGGCTGGGACTTCATCAGCTGGAGTCGGTGACATGCAGAACACCTGGATGCCTCAGTGCAGCACTTCACAACTGTACCATTAATTACTGCATTAACTTCAAACTGTAATACCTGTATTTGTTGTTCCAATAAATGGATTATGTCAAGTTATACCTACTTTCCATCGGCCACGAGAAAAAGTAAACTGTGGGGTTTAAAACTGCTTTGAACTGTTTATTTTTATAAATTAATTCTAGAAAAACAACAAAGATGTTTTAAAACTGAAATTAACACATTACATTTTACGAAAACCAATTTAGTATCTCCTGTTAATACAAAATTTGTGTATATACGTTCACTGAATATAAAGCTTTACGAGTGATTTGTTCAAACAGAGATATTAACTAAACTTGTAATAAATACAAATTTATCAATAAACCTTAACAATAATCAAAACTGACGAGTTAAACTAGGTGAAAATAAAAAGGATGATCTTCATATAAATCTTATTTATTTAATATAGCAAATCATATTTTACAAATACACAACAGACTCTTAAAACAGAGCTGGTACTTTATACAAAATTGTGCATTCAAACACAAGTAGAAAAATAAATGTCTTGCAGATTATACTTAAAATAAAATCATATAAACATGATTGACAGTAATGTAAAATAAATAGGCTAACATAAAAAAAATGAGTCAAAATATGTAGATAACCTACCTAATTAATTTTAATCCCGGAAGGTGTTAAATTTCAAACAAAAAAAGGACTGTTTTATAAAGTATAGTAAAACTGAAATAGCCGCAACAGGCTAAATCTTAGAAAACATGATCGTAACAATATCATAGTATTAACAGTTAATCGCAAAGGCCACCAATTAAATTACCTTACTTAACAAATACATAATTGGCAACATCAGCAACTGACTATTAGACCTGCGACCACTTTGTCCTAATGTACAGATCAACTTAAGCCATTGAAAAAGCAACCATATCACTAAATTTGTACACGATATATCCAATAAACGATGTAATTAAGACTGTTGCCAATAGCTTTAATTGGAGCTATTGGATACCAAGATGTGGCAGGGTTCAAAAATACCTGTTTTACTTACACGGTCTGTTGCATATTTATCATGCACAAGATTTGTAAGAAGATCACGTATTCAGCAGCCAAACTTTAGATAGGCTTGCAGGTTCGTTGAACTTTCCCAGCGGTACACCATGATATATGCTTCCACTAATCTAATAAGATATATACAGTATTTATCCACAAGTAACACGATCTGAATAATATAAAATATGTGCATGTAATAAAACATTTTCACTATATCACATTGGCAAAATACCAGAATATAAAAATATTTGAACGTTTATTAAAAATAAAGGCCTATTGGTAACTTCAGTGGCCAATCAATCTTTTACTTCTGTGTACTGAAACCAAAATAGCCCCCCTGAAATCCAAATACATTAAACAAAACTAAGTTAATATTTTAGTGGAATCTGATACTAGGCGAAAAAAGGTTCAACTCTTCGTATATCATTAAAAAAAACTTCATCTTGATAAATTAAGAAGCCAGTTGAAATAACCATGTGATAGCACTACGGTACTACTTTAATCCTACTAGGCCTGCCTAGAACTTCAAGAATGACTCGCCTTTAAAAACTCAGTTAAATCGCTATCTGAATATGCTTCTCAGTGACTTCTATGGAAGATTTGAACAATAACCTAAAAATCAGACCAACAGTTCCTTAGGTAAAATAATTAGATTTCTTAATTTGATTTCATTACAGTACATAATTTGTAGGCCTGGCATAATTAGGTTTTAAAATTGTTTAACTTATTTAAAATTAACAAGTAAGTTATGTGACCAAAAATAGGTGATATAACTTGGGCCTATTTAAAGGCCTGTTCACAAATATTTAAGTTAGATACCATTCCTATGTTTTAGGGCATTTTCAGGGAGTGTATAAAGGTTAAGTTATATCAAGAGGCTTCTGTCAGCACAATTTACCAGCATCAAAAACAAGAACTCTGTGCTGGGAAAAATTAGCTAATGTTATAAAGAATGACTGGCCATAAAGGCCATTTATCTATAAGTAAACATAACATTTGAGAATTACATATGATACAAAGGAAAACAATATACATTTCTTACACAGTCATGGCAAGGAAAGGTCTTTGCTGTAACGCATCTACACTCTCTTTGGCTTGTGCTGAACAAAGGTCTGGCGTAGATGTCGATCTCGTAAGCTTACCCAAGCCTGAACTTGTGCTAAGGTCCGTTGCACTTCCACTGGTTGCACCACTCAGTCCACCAAAACTGAAGATGGACACCAAACTCGTGATTCTGTCTATTTCCATCGTCGTTGATCCCCCATCGTTGACGTCTTCACACTCAGAGAGAAGAGTCGTGTCGTCCAGGAATACAGAGTCATCACAGCTACTATCGTTCTCCAATCCGGACTTATGGCGTTTAGGCAAGATAGACAGGACTGCTTCTTCGGTCTCCCATTCCGCAACAGCTCTCCTCCTCTTCAGACATCTTGTAGTTGAACAGGGTGTTCTTTCTCTGAGGATAACAACACTTTGCTCCCTCGGAGCTTTGTCAAGATCGAGATAAGTAGGGGCTTCACCAGTTTGTGGACAGTAGGGTGATGGAGCATGATTTTCCTTGTTTGCTTCCAAGGAATCAGGACATCTTACATAAGTGATGGGTGATTGTAAAAAACTGAGGTCACCTGAGGCAGATTCTACATCTGATGATGGCTCTGAAGATGAAGAATTTACCCCAGCTTCCTCAGCTGTTAAAGCCACTAGGTTGTCGTCATCGATGTAGTTGTACTCCTGTACCTCTGGTGTGTTGGCAGTGTAACCTCCAACAGACGTAGATGGGCTGTTGACCATACTGAAAGCCTCCTCCATGAAGATGAACCTCGCCTTTTGGAGGACGGTGGCGACGAGAAGATTTTTATGTAGACTCACGCCACCTCGCTGAGCCCGCGACTGGGCGATTTTGGTAAGAGATATAGTTATTAACCTCTGGGCATCTGTTGCCATAGTGTCCGGTAATCGGTAGTTTGGGAAAAAATATCAACAAAACTTCACTTAAGTCACAAACAGCACAGTCACAGTTTACGATACAGTTATGAGTCAAATCGTCAACTCATAACTAGTATCAACAACACAAAATATCACTAAAAGCGAAGATATCCTTGTGTATCACTCCTTATACTTCATAACACAAACGACAACTTTCCAGCACGGCAGCGTAAACTAGAATGGCCGCTGATGTCAACACTAGCCATATAAGTAAGTTTCCGTTCTGATGACGTCACGGCCTACTTATCAACCAATCAGTGAGCGGCCTTCGCCATTTAAAAAGAGGTGACTGTAGCGCTACCCCTACGCTGTCCTGCGGCGAAACTGTGAACTGAGACGAGAGACGATTGCTGGGATTGCTTGGATATTCAAACATGGCTACCAAAATACTCATTGTTTAACTCATTCATATTTTCAACTAACGTAACATTTAGATTTATTCAAGCAACAATTAAAAGATGACAGTTGACAATGATGATTTTAATTGTTGTAATTAAACTAAGGATTTTAATAGTTTTAGGTGACGCGAAACAGTTTAGAACTGCGTAAAATGAATGGATGAATAAATAAAGATTATTACTTGCTAACGCCTAAAGCATTTATCGACAAATTATGTTCTTGGGAACTCGATACAACAGATTTTATGACATAACAAAATAATATTTTTGTTTATGGTTACTAAATTTGATTTAAGGGCTTAGTGACGCCATTTGTTTACATTGAAATCATTTTTACAATATAAAGTCAATTGAATTTGTATATTTTTCAAAAACTGTAAAGGCCTAAATATTTTGAATTATTTTTCTTACAAACCAATTCTACTTCAATTTTTAAGTTCAGAAGTAAATGCCAGTATTTGAAGTTTGAATTTTGAACAGCGTCAGCGATCTAGCGGGTAGTTGTTAAACTAAAACTAACTGTACAATCCAAAGAGTAAGAAAAGCCAAAGATACACCAAGCTTTTTGGCATAATATCAATGAACAATTTGTTATAACTCAAACTTTCTTTATTCAACGCTCGAAGAGAACTAATTTTTGACAGAAAATAAAAAAAAAACATTATTAGCACAAACAAATTTGCGTGTATCAAACATTTAGAGTTTTTGTTGGTTGTTGTGATTATTCATCATATTGAGTATTAAATTAGAAAAACTCATTTCTAGAACTATTTGAGAATTATTATTGTACTAGCCTTTACCCGTCGCGGCTTCGCCCGCGTTCACGACATGGTGTTAGTAAGTTATATTTATGTTACCTGAGTAAGAGTCGCGTCGTATTCCAAGGCAACAATTTCAAAGACGCTCCACGTATTTCTGGTGAACGTTTGCAGCCGCTGGGCAGCTTCAGCTTCCTCAACAGTTTCTTTAGATCATTAGCTCTGCCATTGTGCAATTTCAGTTGCACTCAAACTGGCCAGCGCCTGAGCTTGTTCTTTACGTGAAAACTGCTATTCTTCTGGAGTTTCTTGACTATCTGCCGTAGAGCTTGATGAAGCCAAGGAGATTTATTAGTAATACTGGAGGTAACATTCATTACTTAACATTTTTTGCCGAAAAGCGAGCCGATGATATTTTCAGGCTGATACACTGTTAAGGCAAATTTCTCGTTCTTAAAACCATCCTGATTGGTTGTTTTATTCCTAGAAGTGAATCCACTCTTGCAAATCACTAGAATAAAAGTTGGGACAAATTCATTTTTACGTTTGATTTATGTATCTACTCTTGCCGTGAAATATGATAAATCATGAGCATACAAAACAAATACAAGTTTAGTTTAAATTTGTTTCAAGTTTCAATTTAAATCAATTTTTAAATCATGAGTAGGTCATTGTTTGATTCATTTTGTCGACTCGTTCGATTTCAGCGAGTAGTTCTTTGCCTCACCAAAACTTGGCAAAAAACGGCAAGCAATTTTGTTCATCATCAGTGTTGTCTTCAACGTTACCATGGACTAACTACAGTAGTTAGTCTATTGTATTACCAACGAGGTATATTTATTTACACCTAATTTATTTATTACCCAGTTGGGTATTACCTTGGTTGAACTCTTTGGTTGAAGTGTCCTAATTTTCATTTGTGCAAAAGTTTCCTGACTTCTATTTATACTTTATTAAATCAGGCTTTTTCGAACTTTGAAACAAACTTGATTGACGTTTCACCGATTTTATTGTGATACAGGCTACCTCCGTAGTTAAATGTTCAACATAAATGTAAACCAAATTATAAGCAAATAAATAAACACAAAATCTTGTTAAAAATCTCAAATGCAGAACACCTGTTTTAGCTATAATCTGATCCAGTAAATGTTAGTGCCCACAAGATTATCATGGGAAGTTTAGAGGCCACTGGGGCAAAGCCCTAAACGAATTTTAAAACGTGAAAAGGCCTATATGTGTTACTTTGGGTTATGAGCTACCTTCAGAGCCGGATTTAGGAACAGCACAACCAGTGGTGCCGGCCCTTACCACCCTGGTTAGCATCCTGGTGATCCTTTTTTTTTTGCTTGCCTGAGGCTTTTATATATGGGGTTTGTGTGGTATGGGCCCCTAGGCGAGCGCCTATTTAGCATAGACTAACTACAATGCTGTTAGCCTATTAGTTACATAAATACTGTACTGTGGTTAGTCTATGATGTAGTCTATGCTTAAATCCGGCCCTGGCTCCCTTTCTACTAAATATTAGCACAATCGGTTCAGTAGTTTTGGAGCCTGATTTAGCCACAAACAAACAAACTCACAAACTGTCACCTTTGTAATATTAGTATCATTTATTTACAATTATTGAATACGTATTAAAAACTTATTGTCACTCACAGGTTATTTAGCTTGTCAGACTAGTTGTGGTAATTTATGCAGTAAGTGAAGTTTCTGAGAGAGTTAATCAAGATTGATTAATAGTGATAAAGTCAACTGTTCCTCCTGGTCCTGGTACTGGTGCATTTAAATTTGTCAAGTTGTTGAGCATCCAGTTATCCATTACGATATGTGTCATAAAAATATGTAAACAAACTGAAAAATGGCAATTGCCGTAGATAAATAAGATAGATAAATAAATCTTCTTGTCTCAAATTAGAAGTTTTGTCAGGCTGTTGGGACTCTTGTTGTTAAATGAGTTAAGATAATTTATTTTGTATGCTGTTTGTAGACATTTCATTATTATAATTCAATTATTTCAATGATTGTTTATGCTTTAAATCTTACATCTTTCATGATTCTCTTCCCCACAATCTTAAAGACCGGGGTGTCGTAAATTTGGTGTTTCTTCTTAGCTTCCTTCTAATGGGAGGGGGCTGCGTCTTTGGGTTTTTTTTGTGAGATTTATTTCCTACAGTGAGTATATTCTTCATAGAACTCAGTTTTAGTATAATATGGTTTATTTAAGAGATAATATTTTATTTTTTTTAGAATGATTTTTGTTGCTGCTGATTAGTTTTAAGCTTTTTAGGAAGCCTATTAAATAGTTTAGCTCTCATGTAAGATGGGATTGTACTAGTTTGTTGTAGCTTATGATTAGGAGCCTAAACGTTACTTAATATTTATTTATTGGTTTTGACTGTGACAAGATTAAATAATTTGTCATAGGCTACTTAAACTTTTATATTATCTCGTTGTCTTAATTTTGAAGAACGTAAAGTTCATTAAGATAAATTGGCCTATGTCTTAAAATAAATGCTCACAACCAGGCCAGCCTTGAGGGTGCTGGTGGGTGGCAGGGGGGGCAACTGCCCAGGGGCCCGGACTCTTTGGGGCCCTGAGCAGGCGGTTGATTTTTTAAAACTACAATATACTCTTCTTTATCAGTGCGAACAAGAAACAAACTGACTATTGAAAAAAACATACCTATATAAACACACACACCACATTTCATTCATTGAATTCATTGTTGGTGGATTAGGACACTCCAGCACAGCTGCTACAGGTACGTCTTCCACAAACGGGAATTTTTCGCAGGATACCGGAAACTGTTAGGATAAACTGGAAGGATAGGATATAGCAAGAAAGGAAAAAGTGGGATGGGACAGGCAGCCAAACTGACCTTTCAGAGGGCCAACTTCGTGCTCCTGTGACAGCTGTGATCAGGCTAAAACAGGTGGACCCGCTCCGCCCTCCAACTGGCCAACTCAACTGACAGAGTATCCAAGTACAACAGCCAGGGACCATAAATTCTCAGTTTGGGAACCAAACCCGGAGTTTCCGTCCCCAGCGGCTACAAATTGAGGGACCAAAGGTGAAAGGGAAGTTTGTCATAATGGACAGCCAAAAGTCTTACCTTATATAATGACGACTTCATTTGCTGTACCCAATGTCAGCCTCAAAACTGGAATAGACAAGTTTAAGGTTGTCCTGCGACACACACCACATATAATTCAAAATATTGAACCTTATATTTTATAAGATATGTGTTTTTTGCAATTATCAACCAGGTGAAGCTACATGCCAAGTTTTATTAATTTAGGTTCACAACGAAGGGAGATATAAAACTTGACTTATTCTCCTTATGAATAACATGGGGGCCGAGTATGCAGGTTTGCTGCAACCGGGAAAAATAAAAAAAAACACTTTTTTGTGTTAATATCAATATACGACAACTAGTTGAAGCCACATACCAAGTTTTATCAATATACATACATAAATAATCGAAATATAACATTTTATTTATTCTCCATAAGGATAACATTGGACAACGTGCTGTGTTTAGCACTTTGAATATCACTGCAACGGTTGGACGTAAAACAACAATTAAAACGCCAAAATGATTGTTTTGTAGAGCTAAACTGATTGGTAGAAAGAAATGTGGAGTTTTTAATGAAATTATCTGAGGAAAATCTAAATACCCCCGTCGCAGCAAACCTGCGTACTCAGAGAATTTCCTATGAATGAATATATTTCCTACTACCACATAAAGCCACTTACCAAGTTTCATAAAAATACTTAAATAAATAAGTGATATATAGCATTTTATTTATTCTCTATAAGAATAACATTAGGGCTGAGAACGCAGGTTTGCTGCAACGGGGAAGATAAAAATGCGGGTTGTTTGCAATTATCAATATAACTCAACCAGGTGAAGCTATATACCAAGTTTTAATGATTTATGTTCATAATTAAGGGAGATATAAAGCTTTCCGTATTCTCCATAAGAATAACATTAGGGATGAGAATGCAGGTTTGCTGCTAAGAGGATAATCAACAAAAAATCAATTTTTTGTGGAAATATATATATACCAGTACTAGGTGAAGCCACCTACCAAGTTTCATCAATATACGTTCATAAATAATCGAGATATCAAATTTTAAATATTCTCCATAAGAATAACATTGGACAACATACTGTGTTTAGCACTTTGAATATCACGGCAACGGTTGGACGTAGAATCACAATTTAAACACCAAAATGATTGTTTTGTAGAGCTAAACTGATTGGTAAAAGCAAATGTGAAGTTTACATAGAAATGAACTGAGGAATAGCCAAAAACCTTTTTCCCATAAGATTTACATGGGAGATTTTATGAGCAAGTTTTTTTGGATTTTCTCCGCAACCACTTAACCTAGGTTAATAATTCAAAATACCATATTATTTGTTTTTTTAAGCTCTACAACATGGTCAAAACCAAAATTAAGTTTTTTAAAATTTTTAGGGGGAGAAATGCAAAAAACTGATTTTTGGAAAATTTAAAACCCCCATAAACCCCCCTTCCCGTGGTCCGATATTTCTGGTTTTCGAACTTAAAAGTCATGAATGTCACTTTACACATTTGAGCCAAATTTCATCGAAATCGGACGTTTTTTACTCAAGTTATCGTGGTAACGGACACACACACACACACATATATATATATGTATATATATATATATATATATATATATATATATATATATATATATATATTCATATATATAAATTTGAACGAATAGTGTTTTTGGCATCTGGGGACCTCAAAACAAAAAGTTGTCATGGTCTCGGGCTTAAGTCTTACCATGAGACCTACGGTAATAGCTTCTTCCCTATAGGGGAAATTCGCTAAAACCGTATTCCCATAAGATTAACATGGGAAATTTTATGGAAACATTTTTTGACTTTTCTCCACAACCACTAAACCTAGCTTAATGATTCAAAATACTAAATTGTTTGTTTTTTGAGCTCTACAAAATGGTTATAACCAAAATCTAGTGTTTTCAAAATTTTAGGGTAAAAAGTTCAAAAAACTGATTTTTGGTCAAATTTAAACCCCCATAAAATCCCCTTCCCATAGACCGATCGATCTGGTTTTTGAACTTAAAAGTCATTAATATTACTCTCCACATTTGTGCCAAATTTCATCAAAATCGGGTGCTTCTTTCAAAAGTTATCGCGGTAACGGACACACACACACACACACACACACACACACACACACACACACACACACACACACACATATATATATATATAAAAATTTAAACGAATAGTGTTTTTGATATCTGGGGACCTCAAAACAAAAAGTTATCATGGTCTCGGGCTTAACTCTTACCATGCCACCTACGGTAATAGCTTCTTCCCTATAGGGGAAATTCGGTAATAAAAAGGTAAATGTATTGAAAGATAAGTTATTGAGTTAACACATCAATAAACTTAATCTCTAATTGACACTCAAACATATGTCAACCACTGTATTGATGATAGATGTTTTTTTAAAGCTTGATTTCCCGCGAAGCTGAAGATTGTCTTGCAGTCAAAGTGAACTGCTCTGTTATTGAGATATTTTTACATCCATGCGTCTAATTCGTCTCTTTAGACTAAGCTAAATGTAGTCTAATATAATTTGCGAGACCGTGATCAAAAGTAATTAAAGTAAATATTTAATTTCGTCCTCGCAATAATGCTTTGAAATATCTGTTTTCGATCGGCCGGCGAAAGCGCCAGAGTTCCCCAAATGTTCCCAATGAATAAGGTGATGGGAACATTCCCTGAGCGTCGGGTAAAACAAGACCAAGAAAACGGAGGCGGCCGTCCAATTACTCTCTCAAACCGGTTCTGTCCGCGCTTAACACTGGCCGCGATTTACACGGCCGGGCTTGACACGGCACCAACGAGATGTTGCTAAGCTAACCAATGACAGATTTAGTTTAAAACTGTAAAGTACAATATTATGACATCAGTACCATAAGTTTTGTTGTGCGAAAAGTGGTGGCACTGACCAACTTGGGTCATTCACAACCGTTCGGCTCTCCGATTGGTTAGAGCTCGAGGCCTCTTATTGGTAGTTAGCGAGTTCCAGCGAAAGACTAAGTCAGTTCCGCCGTCAAACAGGCTCGAATCCGGAATCCGCTAACCACCTTTAAACAGGGTTAGCGTGTTCTGAGGTTAGCCAATTTCTGAGATTGACCACGTTAGTGAGTTCCGCCATCGAAAACTTTTCAACATAGGGAATTTTAACATGGCGTTAGTGAGTTCCTTAGCCAGTTCCGCGTTCCCACACATTACCCTTGCTGGAGCGGGGGTGTGTGAAAAGCATTGCCACCTTCCAATAGAACAAATAATTTTTAATTTAGGGGTTATAGATCTATTTTTCAAAAAGTATTAGCATAGACTAACTACAGTATTTATTTCCGTCTCTCTTCGTGAACTACGTTACCATCATCGATGCTAACGCCACCATACCAGGGCTACCCTGAACTACGTCGGGAACCAGATTAAAAGTGCTACGCAAAGGCCCATAAGGTGCAATGTCTATACTGTAGTTAGTCTATGGTATTAGCCAGTCAGTTAGGAGGAAAAGGATTATATAAAGTACACAGTACTATAAACAACTTAAATTATGCTAAGCCAATATTTTGGAATGTGTAGTTTCTTTACGTTTACTATAACCTTTGGAAAACAGACTTTATCCTCAATGCTATAACTAAAATTAATACATAATTG
Organism: Allygus modestus; assembly: GCA_963675035.1. Classification (NCBI taxonomy): domain Eukaryota; kingdom Metazoa; phylum Arthropoda; class Insecta; order Hemiptera; family Cicadellidae; genus Allygus; species Allygus modestus. Next base: position 102,000,503 of record OY776112.1, read on the forward strand.
TCACTAGTATAATGAAGAAAAAAATAGCTGCTTAGTGATTTAGAAACGTTGTAATTACATTTTACTGAAGTCACCACTGATTAATGTAAACGAATCAGCTGATCGCTACAACGCTACTGTCAAACTGCATACGTCTTGTCAATACAAAAACATACAGTAGCAGACTAATTCGAAGTTCCAACATGGCAGAATTGCGGAAGGCTGAGAAACTCGCCTCAGCAAAGAAAAAGGTAATGAAACACTTCATTAGGTTTACACACCCCTCTTATCATAATCCAAAAGTTTCTCCACGACAAAAGTTATTAGAAACAAATTCATATAACAATTAATGCAAATTCTTTGTCTTTGAGAAATAGGCCTTAAAAGGTTAATACCAAACTTTCGTGAAATTAAAATAATATGCCTAAATTGAGTATACCAAGTGATCAGGAGTTATTTAGGCTATAGTAGTATCATTCTAATATTACTTCAAACTGATTTTATTCAAACAGTAAGAGAAACTAAAACCTTTCTACGAAGTGAGCTGGAATATTTCATCTTCTAAAACCTATGTTATATTCAAATTCAAAATAATTTGTTTCCAAGAAAATACATTATTACAGATTATAAAAAAAACTACATCTCAAACTTACGTAGAGCTAGGATAGGTAAAGATAGCATAGCTGATCATGTGTCAATTTACAAATACTATGTAGGTGTAAAGTGTACGATTCAGTTCTGATACAGATATAGTGCGCTGCGCAAGTGAAAAACCAGGCTGTCCAGAAGACTAATGTTAATTTTAACATAGGGCCTCTGGACGGTCTGGTTTTTCCACTCATGCAACACACTGTAGGTATATCATACTGGATATAGGCTAATTTACAGTTCAACCCATGGTGAAGTAATCATATACCCTAGGCTAGGGTAGTAAACTCTTTAAAAATGACATTTAAAATTACCTGTATAATTTATTGCATTACAAACGTTTAATTAAATTAACACATTTTGTAGCCTAATTCATATTTAAGTTACTGTTTTACAGCTGAGGCAGTTTCAACAAAAGAACCGTGATAGTCAGAGTGAATCGGGAAGGAGTACCCCCTCAAAAAAGAAAAGTGAGGAAGAAGACAGTATAGGAAAATTGTTCCGAAGTGAGAATGGAGGTTCTTCAAACAGTCTCTCTCAGAGTGAGCATTTCAGCTCAAACGTCAGTGTAAGTACGGTAGCAGTTCAAAAGTTTAAAATGCCTCATATTATTTGTATTGTTAGTTTTGTTATTGTTTAAGTTTCTTTCATCTGTTAAGTTATGCTTAACCCTTCTAAGTGCTGACCAAGTGATGGTAATGGTGGCGAACCATGTCCACTATGTGTATAGTGCTAATGCCGCGATCACAATCTGTTCTCCTCTGTGCGATATATCGTTACTTTGCTATACAGTGATATTTGGTAATTATGGAGTATACATGACCCCAACAAAATCGAGATAAATTTGCACTTTTCTTATAGATTTTGACCTGAAAAACATGATAAAAGTAATCTTTTTCCGCGGAAAGACCGTTTAATGGTGAAAATAGTAAAAAAAACTTAGATGGTTCCTTTTTTTTCTGCCGACTAGTGGTTTGAGGGGAGGACTGGTCGAATTGCAAGATGAAACTGTCTGCAAGAGATTTCCAATCTAACAACTTGTTAATAAAGAAAACACATAAACACCATTAGATCAATCATCATCCACTAGAGATAATTATAATATGTTCATAAAATAACTATACGTCTGTAAAAAGATATAAATAACAACTTTTAAGATGAAAACTACCTGTACGATCTTAAATATACACTATTAACGTCTATTTTGTTATTTTTCAGCTTCGGAGCAGATTTCTCTACTTGGAGCAGTATAGCTCGACTGCACCTGTATTGTTTAGTATTATGATTACCTAACCTAACCTAACCTAATTAGGAGTATAATACCTAAGTATACTTATATTCGGGTGGTTGGTTGGTGGGCTTGCCACGGGTACTTATTAGTTAACTAGCGTTGGGTTATGTTAGGTTTGTTAGGTTAAGTGTGGTTTGTTGGGTTTGTTTTTGTTCGGTTTGCCGAAGGCCAACAACCATACCTGAGATGGCAAAACAAACAAAAACAAACCCAACAAACCACACTTAACCTAACAAATCTAACCTAACCCAAGCTAGTTAACCTAATAAGCACCCGTGGCAAGCTCACCAACCAACCATGCCTGTACTAAGTGTATGCTCGAATGTCACGTACTGTACGAAGATGTAGCGTTTTTTATTAGCCATTCGTTTTTGGGTCAAGCTTCTTCGCCCAGCTCACTTCTTAAAGGATGAGCTCATTCGCTCCGCGCTCACTTGCCTCCATGGTGACCTCGTTCGCTAAGCTCATTTACTTTCAGAATGAGCTCGTTCAGTACTTACTTTCAGAGCTTACTTTCAGTACTTTCAGAATGAGCTCGTTCACTTTGCTCACTCACCTCTTAGTCACTTATAATGGGTAAGAGGTAAATAAAGCACAAAACATAACTTTTTATTACATACATATTATCTATGACTTTTCATTTGTATATTGTATACTCTATTGACGTTTTCCTGATGGTCTGTAGAAACTAGAAACATTAATGTTCTAATCTGTGGTTTGTAAGTAGTGTCTGCTTGCATCGAAAATAATAATTTAAGTTAAAGTAATATTTTCTATAATTAATAATTGTTTCCGCGCAAAATAAATGTCATTTCTGGATTACAGATGTAACAATCTTTAAGAAAAATGCAAATTTACCTTAATATAGTTGGGGTCATGTATACTCCATAAGAACCAGATATTTGAATAATCTCAGATTTAGCGCCATAAGATTCTACATGGAATTTGTAATCGATTGATGTATCAGAAGTATTCTCACGGTGTTTTTGCGATTTTTATAACCGATTATAAAAAGTTGCGTCTTTCCATTTTTGTCGCCATTTTGTGTAGGTCTATCGCGGTCGATGTCAATATAATTTTTCCGTGAAAATAATTATTTTAACCCTGACAAAGTAAATATAAGCCCATTTTGGCAATCTTAAAATCATTTAGGCTAGATCATTTTGGTTATCTTGAAATCGTAAATTACGTGGTTTGTTTTTGTTACCACTGCGGCGCCTAAAGTAAAAATCTTGGCTGTAGTTTAGTTTACGGCCCACATTCATTCGATTGAAATTTTCGATTTAAAAATATTGATATATCGAACTACTGGCAATTAAAAATATCGATATTAAGAGGTATCTTTTATTATCAGCTGTTTTTATATCACAAGTTATAAACACTAGTTATATTTATAAATAAAAATGTCATGACTCTTAACAAAAGATAAAAGAATATTTAATAAAATTAAACTAAACTAAACAAAACAGAGATGAATAAATAAACCAACCAATTTAAATGAACTTCCCTGCAAAACGATAACCAATCTGCAATAATTGCAATTAGCTGCAATTATTGTAGCCCTACTTGTTTGAATGATCCTTGTGCTTGTTTCGCGAATGAGGAAATCACAGTTTGTGACGGTAGTTCATATTGAAATAAGCTACTTCACTTTTGCCAAAAATCATTACTAAACAAAAACAATAAACTAGGTGTACGCTCAAACATCCCGTAAGAGGATGAACAAAGATTTTATTTTTTTATTATAACCTACAATACATATTTTACTTGCAATATAATCCATTTAAAAGTGATTACAAATTTTAATACATTCATCACAATTACAATCTGATGAAACATGTTCAGAGTATCAACTGCTATGGTATTGTGAGTCTTATAATCGCACTGCCATAAAAACCTATAAATCCTAAGATTAACATGAAAACATGAATATAGGCCCTATCAAAATTAATTGTCAAATTATGTTGTAAAGAATTAATAAACATGGCATTAGAAAAGGTAATGTAATAAAAAAGCAAAGGCCACAATTGCAGATTATTTACTTGCACTATTGATAATTATTCATGCTGCATCAGGGAGTGGCATAAGGATACCAAGGAATCCAATGTTTGATCAGAATTTAAAAAAAATCAACAGTTACGGAGTAATATTCTTTTAGAAATTTCAAAGGACTGTCACAAAGAATATGTTAAATGAATAAGCACAAACACGAACATGATATTTAAATCATACAAAATAATTGTGTTCGGAATCCCACTGAAATGAAAACACCTCCTTCCTTAAGTTGAATGACTAAGACAAAAACTGACAAGAACTAATGTTGTTAGTCATGATGACACTCTACGTTCGTTTAATAAACCTAGTAAAGAACCTAATAATGTGTGCTCTCCTGATACTTGAGAGGCAAAACGAAAGAATACCAGAATTTATATTATTAATTGTAATGCAACGGAGGGTCGTTAAAGGATGGTTTGAAATCTTGTCTTCAGTAAAATTTTGTGAGGAATCCGATCGTTTAATCTTCAATCGGACCTACTGTAACGGAGTTAAATTGTTTACCGATTTCAAAGGGCCACCATACGGAAAGTGTGTAACTGAATGGGCCAGTTAACGAACTTGACCTAAAAATCAAAAGAAAGAATTTTTGTGCCAAATTTAGTTTTTAGCGAATTTCCCCTATAGGGAAGAAGCTATTACCGTAGGTCTCATGGTAAGACTTAAGTCCGAGACCATGATAATTTTTTGTTTTGAGGTCCCCAGATGCCAAAAACACTATTCGTTCAAATTTATATATATGTATATATATATATATATATATATATATATATATATATATATATATATAGATGTGTCCGTGAATGCGATAACTTGAGTAAAAATCGTCCGATTTTGATGAAATTTGGCTCAAATGTGTAAAATGACATTCATGACTTTAAGTTCGAAAACCAGAAAAATCGGACCATGGGAAGGGGGGTTTATGGGGGTTTTAAATTTTCCAAAAATCAGTTTTTTTGCATTTTTCACCATACAATTTTTTAAAAACTTAATTTTGGTTTTGACCATGTATAGAGCTTAAAAAACAAATAATATAGTATTTTAGCGAATTTCCCCTATAGGGAAGAAGCTATTACCGTAGGTCTCATGGTAAGACTTAAGCCCGAGACCATGATAACTTTTCATTTTGAGGTCCCCAGATGCCAAAAACACCATTCGTTCAAATTTTTATATATGTATATATATATATATATATATTTATATATATATATATATATATATATATACGTGTCCGTAAGCACGATAACTCTCGTAAAAAAGGTCCGATCTTAATGAAATTTGGTACAAATGTGTAAAGTACCATTTATTTGAACAAGTTCGAAAACCATATGAATCGCACCATCCGAAGGGGGGTTTTTGGGGGGTTTTGTACCCCAAAAATGTGTTTTTTGGGGTTTTCACATGTAATTTTAATTTAAATCAAATTTTAATTTATACCATTGAATTTAACTTAAAAAAACAAACAATTTGGTATTTTGATCATTGCTCTACGTCAATTGGTTACCGATATATTGAAAGTGCTAAACACAGTACGTTGTCTAATGTTATTCTTATGGAGAAAAAGAAAAATTGTATATCTCGCTTATTTATAAACATAAACTGGCGAAATTTGGTATATGGCTTGATCTGGTTATGGTTTATTGTTGTTTGCACAAAAAAACAATTTTTCGCCTATGGTTCCTGTAGCAGCAAACCTAGGTACTTGGTCCCGATGTTATTCTTATGGAAAATACTTAAAATGTAATATATCGCTTATTTATGAATGTATATGGATGAAACTTGGTATGTGACTTCATTAAGATGAGTTCTATTGATATTTGCATAAAAACCCATTATTTTGCGGGCCTTGTTGCAGCAAACCTGCGTACTCATCCCCAATGTTATTCTTATGGAGAATAATTAATATTTTAAATATCGCTTGTTTGTGAATACATTTCTTATGAATCCTGTTAAGTGTTATGTTATATATTCATTGGAAATTCGCTGAGTATGCAGGTTTGCTGCGACGGGTGTATTAAATTATTAACCTAGGTTAAGTGGTTGCAGAGAAAATCCAAAAAAACCTGCTCATAAAATCTCCCATGTTAATCTTATGGGAAAAAGGTTTTTGGCATTTCATCAGTTTATTTTAATTTAAACTTCACATTTGCTTTTAGAAATCTCTTCAGTTCCACAAAAAAATCATTTTGGTGTTTAAATTGTGATTCTACGCCCAACCGTTGCTGAGATATTCAAAGTGCTATACACAGTACGTTGTCCAATGTTATCCTTATGGAGAATAAATAAAATTTGATATCTCGATTATTTATGAATGTATGTTGATGAAACTTGGTATGTGGCTTCACATGGTACTGGTATATTGATATTTGCACAAAAAATTGATTTTTTGTTGGTTATTCCCGTAGCAGCATACCTGTGTACTCAGCCCCCATATTATTCTTATGGAGAATAAGTAAAATGTAATGACTCCCTTAATTTTGAACATAAATTAATAAAACTTGGTATCTAGCTTCACTTGGTTGAGTTATATTCATAATTGCATGAAAACCCATTTTTTGCTCCTTGTTGCAGCAAACCTGCTTACTCAGCCCCCATGTTATTCTTATGGAGAATAACTAAAATGTTATATAGCGCTTATTTATGATTGAATATTGATGAAACTTGGTATGTGGCTTCGCCTAGTTAAATTGTATTTATATTAGCATAAAAATCAATTTTTTGTGTTCCTTGTTTCAGCAAACCTACGTACTCATTACCAATGTTATTCTTATGGAGAATAATTAAAATCGCTTATATATGAATATATTTTTATGAAACTTGGTACGCGGCTTTATGTGGAATTCAGACAAATATTATGCATTGGAAATTCGCTGAGTACGCAGGTTTGCTGTGACGGGGGTATTCATTTGTTGCCATGAGAACGACACCTCTGACTTTTTGATATAATTTTAAAAAATATTGGGGGCGAGCTTTGCTCGGGGAAGGCCAGTCTGTTTCTTTAGATGACATGGAGTAATTTTTCACGAAGTCCCCTTCTGAGTTATAGATTTGGGTACACTTTCATAAGCCAGAACGATTTAACAAACCGAGTGAAATTATTCTATACGGTATATAGATTATTTAGGTTATTCGGTTATGGTTTTGGTTATGGGGTCTCAAGGAGGTGGAAGATATAGTCTTGAAATTTTTCCAGATAACAAATGTTGACTCCACTAATACAGTACTTTTGGAACAACCATTGTAATGGATATATAGGAATCGTACTCCTATTATGTGCTTTTTAAATGCTACCAGAAAGCTATATAATAAAAACCTTTTAAATTTGTTGATTTGTTTAGTTTTATGTATGTAAATATTTGCTGTTATATACTGGTAACGTTTATTTCATTTTTATTTTTAGTTTAACTGGGAAAAAAAGTTACGTAATAACTGATATACAGATGGTCAAATATTTTACAATCAATCTAATCATATAATCATTTGAATATCAAACAATTTCATTCGGTTTTTTATATCACTTTGCTTATGAAAGTGTATCCACAGAGTTCCTTGGGTCATTTGCCTCTTAAACAGATTTTTTTAAGGTAACTTGCAATGTCACATAAACATGACTATACATTCATATTCATTTTAATTTTATATTTTGTTAATAATTCTTTTACAATTTGTTCCTTAAATGTTAATTATGTAAAATAGGCTATACCTGAATACTTACTTTTCCTCAAAGGACCATTTAATATAATAGGCCTATATCACCACCACCCATCACCCCTCAGATCTGCCACCATCTCAAATAATTCAGTTTATCAATTTTAATCACCTACTCAAACGTAGTTTATTAGATTTAGTAATTTAATCAAATAATTAGATATAATACTTAATGTAAAAGATTGTCTCAGATAAATAATTTTATATATAATAATTTTCAAAATTGATCTCTATTAAAATTTTATTCCAAAACCAAAGTGCAGTGTATAACAGTGAAACACTTCAAGAACATGTGGTCAGCATTGTTGAAGATCCATCACCAAGCCCATAGTCCTCTTCCTCCTTCTTCTGAATCCAACCATGGCAGTGAAAGCACCCCAGTTAGAGCATTGCTCATTATTTTTCTTCCCCTCCCAATAAAAATTAGTGTATTAGGTACCAAAAACCTAATTTTTAATAGGCCACTAGTGCTCAGTAAATTATCCATCCCTTTTTGCCACCTCAAGCTAAATTTTATTACTGAGTGAAGAATATAATAGTATCCAGTTGGTAAGAACATTCCATATACTTTCGGCCTTTTCAAAGAAGAACTAAATTTATTGGACAATTTTCTTTAAAAATAAATTCATCAAGATAAAATGTTATTATCATTATTCAAATCAATTTATCATAGTAAGTCAAGAGTAATTTCCAAAGAACAATTTTTGTGTCTGGCCTAGATTACTAGACCAAGAATCAAGTGGACTTTAACCTAAATTAACTTCATTCAGAGATCTATATTGGTAAAGCTTTATTCAGCACAAATCTTAAACAATTGGTATTCATTTTCATGTATTTTAATTTGATCAAATGTTCGATAACCTTTGAGCTAGCTCGATCAACCACCCCTGAGATTTAAGAGAAGCTCATAGCCGCCATTTTAATTGTATTCATTTTTAACATTTTAAATTTCCCATCTGCCTGTACTATTCATTGTTAGCCCCAAAACTCGTATCATCTGTTTTTATGTAACTTTGAAATAAATATTGTTTGTGAGACAAACACCTTAACGTCTAATAATTATTCTTTAATAATAGAAAGGGTGTATTACAAACTCCAGGTGTTATTATAGCTCAGTGTCCCTTTGATACATTTTGGACATGACATGACCACACTGTGTTATCTTCATTCAGTGGTTTTAGTTACTGTTCTTTTAGGAAACCACGTGTTAATCCTATCCTATACTTTAATAAGAGTAAGGTTTGTTTGTCTGCTTGCTTGCTTGCAACTCTGATTTCCAACGATTTCCTTCAAAAGTTGTAATTAACTAATTTCTGGGTTAAAAATCAGCACTTGGAGGGTTAAATTACAAATTAGGATAATGGCCAAAATGTGTGCCCATCTTGTGTTATGGGCACACCAGCAGCAAAATATAGGTACCCTTAATGCTTTGTGCATATTTTATTTGGACATTAGTCAAAATGAAATACCCACATCACGTTAGTAAACATATTTACTCAATTGCCGAAGCGATCTAGTTGATTGGGGGTTGAGCAGATTGTGATTGTGCTCATTGTGATTTATTTTGTCAAATGTTGAATTGGTTCATACCAAGGCGAAGATGCTCAGATTGAGACATGAAAGCCCTCGCTTTACGCTGAAGCCTCTAACATTCCACTGCAATGTCTGCAACAAACCAGTCGCAGTTGTGATACACATAATCAAATTAATCTTTATTCCTAAAATACATTGTGTTTTAGTGAATTTCCCCTATAGGGAAGAAGCTATTACCGTAGGTCTCATGGTAAGACTTAAGCCCGAGACCATGATAACTTTTTGTTTTGAGGTCCCCAGATGCCAAAATCACTATTCGTTCAAATTTATATATATATATATATCTATCTATATATATATATATATATATCTATATATGTGTCCGTTAACACGATAACTTGAGTAAAAAACGTCTGATTTTGATGAAATTTGGCTCAGACATGTAAAATGAAATTCATGACTTTAAGTTCGAAAACCAGAAAAATCGGACCATGGGAAATGGGGTTTATGGGGGTTTTAAATTTTCCAAAAATAAGTTTTTTGCATTTTTCACAAAAAAGTTTAAAAAACTTAATTTTGGTTTCGACCATGTTATAGAGCTTAAAAAACAAATAATATAGTATTTTGAATTATTAACCTAGGTTAAGTGGTTGCAGAGAAAATCCAAAAAACCTACTAATAAAATCTCCCATGTTCCTTGTTTCAGCAAACCTACGTTCAGCAAACATTACCAATGTTATTCTTATGGAGAATAATTAAAATCGCTTATATGTGAATATATTTTTATGAAACTTGGTATGCGGCTTTATGTGGTATTAAGACATAAATTATGCATTGGAAATTCGCTGAGTACGCAGGTTTGCTGCGACGGGGGTATTTATATGTATGGTATCACTAAATGTTAGGCCTTTACTGGCCAAAAGCTTGAAATAAACGTTACCAGTATATAACATAAAATATTTACATACATAAAACTAAACAAATCAACAAATTTAAAAGGTTTTTACTATATAGATTTCTGGTAGCATTACAGGTAGGCCTAGGTCTTAAAAATAACATATTGAAAAACTAATGCTAAATTTGTGAGGGGGTTGAGAAGTTGGCCTACTCTTCCAGAGATTACAAGGCTTTGTCTATCAAATAGCTTTTAAGTTTATTTCTCAACTTGCAACTTAAGAATTTGGTCTATTCCAACCAGATAATTATGAATAAGAAATTTTAGTTAATTATAATAATATATTTAAATAAACGGTATCAGGAAACTGACACATACTTTCTCCCTTTTAGCCCAACTTTAATGAATAAATTACTTTTTATTTACTAAATATAGAATACAAAGCACGGTCGAATGTACAGAAAATCTTGTAAACAAGTTGTTTTAAAAAACATCCACCCAAATCCCCGCTTTGGAGGCACCACAGAATCCATTGCTACACTCCTGGTTATATGAGGGGAAATGCCCCCTATTCCCCCCCCCAGGGTTATTAAGGGGCAACATATTTCGAATTACCTCTGTTGGTCAATGCTAAATTGACAAGCATATCAAGTTTGAATGAAATTGATCAGTAAATAAGAGAGAAATAGTAATTTTTGTATTCCCCATAAGAATAACATTGGACAACGTACTGTGTTTACCGCTAAATGAAAATTTCAATTTTCTCCAAAACCAGCAATCATAGAATAGTAATTCAAAATACTAAATTATTTAGTTTTTTGAGCTCTTTTTAATGGTGAATAGTAATATTTTTTTATATTTATGTATTTTTATGAAAAATCCAAAAAACTGAATTTTGGATGTTTTAAGTCTTGTAATTTCTGAACCCGAATTTTTACAGGAATGCGGGTGGTGTCATTTTGTTGGAAAACTAAAGTTCTACAAACAACTAAAGTTCAATCAAAATCGTTAGAGCCTTTTTCATGTTTTTTGGCGGTTTTTGGGGGATAATTACCCTTAAAAATTAAAAATTCAAAAAAATAAAAAACGCCTAGAGATATTGTGGATTAGTACCTATATACCAAATTTCATCAAAATCGGCCCATTGGTTAGGGCTCTAGCTCTGTATACATCCACACAGACACAGACACACACACACACACACACACACACACACACACACACACACACACACACACACACACACACACACACACACACACACACACACGCACACACACGCACACACACACGCACACACACACACACACACACACACACACACACACACACATACCCACACACACCCACACCCACACCCACACCCACACCCACACCCACACCCACACCCACACCCACACCCACCCACCCACCCACACACACACACACACACACACACACACACACACACACACACACACACACACACACACACTCACACACACACACACACACACACACACACACACACGTAAAAACCACTTTTTCGGGTTCAGGGAGCACCAAAACAAATATTTCCACTAACAACTCAAATTCAAAAATTTTGACGAAAACAATACTTTCTCCATATACTATGTATGGGGGGGGGAAGTAATGAACGGTCTTGTAAACTGGATCTTAAGTTGGTGTAGTAGTTCAATGGTTCTTTTTATTCACAGGGAACTGATTCTCCAGTGCCTGCTTTGGAAAACCACTTAGAAGTTTCTACAATTTTCAATGGAAGCTCACAGCCTGATATTATAAATGTCAGCAATGTATTGAATACATCGCATAATGAGTCTAAGAGCTATTTTCATACGCCGTCCCCACAACATCTTTTTTCCGAGACACTGCCTCCTGCTAATAACAAATCAGCTGCCGAATTCTTTGATAATTTGTCAGCCAGTTACGAGACTTCTGATGCAGGGTTGAGTTTTGGAAGGGATGTTGTCCAGTTGCCCCTCCCAGCTCTGAATATGACGGGGTTTTGTCCCCCAAATATCAATGCTTCCACCCCTGATGGACCGTTGTTCCAAGACACCCCTAACTACTCCTTCCCCGATGCTTCTGTCTCACCGATCAAGGAACCGAAGAACGACATTTCTAGAGAAGTTTCGATCAGTGAACTGGAACAGAAGCTGCAGGGAAGCTATGCCAGGAATGCTGAGCTGGAGCAGCAAGTCAGTGAACAGGTCAGTGTGTGTTGTTGGTAGGACCTATGTTAATCTGTTGAGGGAGATAAGTGGAATTAATTTAGATACTGTCATTTAGTTATCTTTAACTGATTTTATGACAACTGTTGTTTACGTTCAGCTGTTTCTTTTCAAATCTGTGCCTGTTATGTTTTGACCCTCTAGATAGTTGTTGGTGTTTGAGAACATGCTAAGTATTGCTACGTAAAATGTGTGTGAAAATAACCCATGGCATGTTGGTCACAGTTAGTAGAAATTACACTCAAACTGGAAAAACAATGCTATATCAATTCCTTATACCTTTTACAGAGTTATATTGTTTATATCATTAGCATGTAATTTAATGACAAAATGGTGTTGTACCATTGAAATGAATACATGAAATGAAATCAAGAACAGACGTTTTAGGCATAATGTAAATAAAGAGTACTGGTATAGGGTTTCCACAGATCGGGAAGGTCAGGGAAAGTAAGGGAAACATTTATAAAAAGCCAAAAGTAAGAGGCAATTGTATATAAGCATGAAAAGTCAAGACAAAATTAAATTAATTTACTTGGGTACTCAAAGGATAACAAAAACCAGTTGTCATAAAAAATACTGCTGATCATTATAATTTTCACCAACTCATAATACTGTTTTATATAAAAAAGAACTGAAAATAGAAAGCTACTTTTTCTCTGAAAATAATTGACCAATTGGCAATACCTGGTATTAATAAAACCAACTTAACAACCTCTATGAACACATTTATTTGAGAATGGGAATTGAAGTGAGACAGATGATTCATGGAAAATGGTTGTTAAACCAAATCGATGTAAAATCTAGTGCGGTTAAAGCAAGCTCTAATTTTGCCTGAAAGGTGCAGTTAAAGAGGGTCTACTTTAAGCAGAAATTAATTTGAAATAATAATATTTGTAAAACTAAAGGAATAAAGACAGGTGCCCTGTAGCCGGCACAAGAAAGGTGCCCTGTAGCCGACACAAGACAGGTGCCCTGTAGCCGGCACAAGACAGGTGCCCTGTAGCCGGCACAAGTCAGGTGCCCTGTAGCCGGCACACGTCAGGTGCCCTGTAGCCGGCACAAAACAGGTGCCCTGTAGCCGGCACAAGACAGGTGCCCTGTAGCCGGCACAAGACAGGTGCCCTGTAGCCGGCACAAGTCAGGTGCCCTGTAGCCGGCACAAGTCAGGTGCCCTGTAGCCGGCACAAGACAGGTGCCCTGTAGCCGGCACAAGTCAGGTGCCCTGTAGCCGGCACAAGACAGATGCCCTGTAGCCGGCACAAGTCAGGTGCACTGTAGCCGGCACAAGTCAGGTGCCCTGTAGCCGGCACAAGTCAGGTGCACTGTAGCCGGCACAAGACAGGTGCCCTGTAGCCGGCACAAGACAGGTGCCCTGTAGCCGGCACAAGTCAGGTGCACTGTAGCCGGCACAAGTCAGGTGCACTGTAGCCGGCACAAGTCAGGTGCCCTGTAGCCGGCACAAGTCAGGTGCCCTGTAGCCGGCACAAGACAGGTGCCCTGTAGCCGGCACAAGACAGGTGCCCTGTAGCCGGCACAAGACAGGTGCCCTGTAGCCGGCACAAGTCAGGTGCCCTGTAGCCGGCACAAGTCAGGTGCCCTGTAGCCGGCACAAGTCAGGTGCCCTGTAGCCGGCACAAGGCAGGTGCCCTGTAGCCGGCACAAGGCAGGTGCCCTGTAGCCGGCACAAGACAGGTGCCCTGTAGTCGGCACAAGACAGGTGCCCTGTAGCCGGCACAAGACAGGTGCCCTGTAGCCGGCACAAGTCTAGTATTAATTGACAGCTGTTTCGGAAACTGTTAACTACATGTAAAATTTACTTACATATTACCCATCTAGGATTTAGTACCGCATTATGAATAGCTTAATACAATAACATTTATATAGCCTTTGACAAAATGCTCCTCTGTATTGTAGAAAACACACATCATCCGACTACAAACACATTTAGAAGAGATGAAAAAGAAGGCCGATGAGGGGACTTCTGCATTGAAACACCACGTTCAGGCGATAGAGATTCTAGTGTCTGAGAAAACTGAGCTGCAAAACAACCTGGATAAGAAACAAGAAGAACTAAACATTAAAAGTGGTTTGTGGTCTCTTCTTAAGCCTAATTTTCAGTGTATTTCATTTTGGAGAAGGTAGTTAAATTTTGGCTAGGTACGGTAGTATACAATTTAACCTGGAATGGTTAAATTGCAGTGTTTTATATGCCATATCTAATGTTTTGAGTACAGATTTGACACAATCATACAAACGATTCTATACCAAGATCAGAGCTTTCGTAATGGCAGTTGTTAATCAGAATAAAAAGCTTCTTAGTTGGTATTTTTTTACACCATCGAAAAGTGTTGGGAGATCAATAAAGCAGAATGGGATTAATATTGCTATTTTGATTGTAAAGTGAAATCCCTTTTAACTAGAATAAAGACTTTTGTTAGGAGATTTTTGGTCTCTAGACTATTTTATTTCTTTACTGTCATAGATATCTTAGTTGCCATAACGTGGTTAAGACTTTAGTCCATATGTTTAATATCAATTAAAATCTCTTAAGCTGGGTTTTCCTAGGAGCGTAACTTTTCGGCAGCAGAGCGCGGAACGCAGAGATTCTCCGCTCGAGTAGTTTCAGCTCAGCGGAATTCTATTTTCCTAGATGCGGACTTTTTCGGCGACCGACTGCCGAATAACCTAGCTTATTTTGGTTGTGACTGTTGATGGGATAACACCAAGGGCAATAAAATAAAATAATATGTTCTTAAACGTAAGTCTTGTTTCAACACAAAACGTACTGTGTTTAGTATTTTCAATATCTCCTCAACCAACTGTCGTAGCAATAATATGTAAAAGAACAGAAAGAAAAGGTTATAATTTGTTTTTCAGTTTAACACAATAAAACTGCCTAGGTATTATTTAAGCTAAAACAACAGTTCATTATTATGTAATGTACATAACAAATGTTATGTTATTTTAAAAGTACGTTTATTTTTGTAATGATTTAATTTTCTGTTGGTTATTATACCTGTCGTACTCCAGATAATTGGATGGCCTTGTATTCATTCAACAAGTTTCTCGACATCTGATACCCTAAATTTACCCAACCTCATTCTATGACAACACAAAATCACAGGACACCAGTATAACCTGAACACTATTCCGCGGCGGGCAGCGGACTCTGCTCTGGGCAGAGCAAAGTTAATCTGGGCTCAGCAGACAAAGTTAATCCGCGGCGCGGCGCGGAACAATTCCGCTGTTTAGGAAAACAGCGCCATTTGATTACTTGAGGAGCAGAGACCAGCGTACTCCGCTCTTCGCGTTCCGCGCTCCGCTGCCGAAAAGTTCCGCGCCTAGGAAAACCCAGCTTTACTCTCTATATGCACCTTTAGGGGCTTTGAGAAACATTTACATTTAGAACTCTGTCCATGGGCCTTCAAGTTATTACTCTTATGGAGTTATTTTATTTATTTAGTCAGCTGATTATAGTGTAAACTTTTTAAAATATCTAGCTCTGTGTCTGAAAGATCCCTTGAGAATGGGATATCTGTGCTAGTTACCTTATTAAGCCTATATAGTTTAACTTTGTAATCCCATGGGCTGAGCCTTAAAGGAGGGACATTCTCAATACAGTACTTCAAAAGGCTTTTATACAGGGCAAGAGGTTTTGATTGATTCAAAATACATACCTATACAAATTAAAGGTTTTAGAGGTAGAAAACCACAGAGTAATAATTATTAACCCTTTGACTGCCAAGGGCCGATATATAATCGGTTTTCGAATCTGCCTCATAAAAACACTGTTATTTCAGTATAAGCAACTATGCCGTTGGGAGCTCTGTCTGCAGTCTGCTTCTGAAATGTGGTGTAACCTGGTCGACACAAATGGAACTAACTCGTATTATGTCTACGGCATAATACCTCAAGGTGCGATGCAGTTGTGAGCCGCTCAGGTTGGTTGAGCAGTCAAAGGCGCTACTCCCCCAGCTAGGATGTAGTGCTTGGATCGAGGCTTCGAATAACGTCGCAGTCATGGAGAGTTCACCTGTCTGTGGCAGAGTTGAAGGGGAGGGCAGACCTTAAGCCATTAAGCAAATGGTTAATGGCTCGGGTCCAAGCTGACGGGCTGGGTAAATTCTTTGTGATTTGCACATATGATCAGGCGATTTACTACTTTTTATCTAGCCTTACTGTGTGTGTCCACCGGAAGCACATTTTTTTCAAGTTTTAAACATTCAATACATTTAGAAAAATCAGTAAACAACAAAGATTCCACTTTTTTTTCTAGCTTAGCGCTCAAAGGGTTAAATTATTTTGATAATATAGTTAGGTGGTGCTCTGCTAATGACTGGCTTGCTACCATTGTAATGATTATATTATTACTTTGCTGATGGTAAATATTTTATTCAAAATCGTTTGTTTGCAGTCAGACGATGTAAGTGCAATGTTTAATCAGCTGTTTGTTGCGCAGGAGAGGTGGAGGAGCTGCAAGGACGACTGAGGGCGTCGCGCCATCGAGTGTCAGAGCTAGAGCGGGACCTCGCCACGTGTCGCTCTCAGGCCACAGCCTTGGAGAGCTCCGTCACGCAGCTCACGTCGCGACTGCAAGCTGTGTCTGACAACAACGATGCAATCAGGTATGTGCTTGTCAAGACACAAGGAAGGTTAGTAAAGCAACCGATGGGGTATTTAAATGTTGTAAGCCACGTAAAATATTCTTTAAATATGTAACGCAAGACTTCCATTGGGTCATATTATAAATTAAGCTGAATGACTTTTAGCGAATTTCCCCTATAGGGAAGAAGCTATTACCGTAGTCGGCATGGTAAGACCTACGCTTGGGACCATGATAACTTTTCATTTTGAGGTTCCCAGATGCCAAAAACACCATTAGTTCAAATTTGTATATATGTATATATACAGGGGCGGATCTAGGAATTTGTTGAGGGGGGGGCGCACTTGAGATTTTTTTCTCACTAAACGATAACGTCCCGCAGCAACGGGAGGCAGTTGTTAGCACCATAGACTAACTAGCACTCGCTAAATTCAATTAAATCATGATGGTAATAAATAAAACACCACATTGTAACACTTATTTCGCAATGAAATGTGTAATATTGATGTATTCCACTGATACAATAAACAGTAGGTACATAAATATACACATTTTTTACAACTACTACCTCAAAAAACAACAATTTTATACCGATGTATTTACTTTCACGCACTACTAAAGGCTAAACCAAAGCACACAAAATGGCTAAGGTAGAACGTAAGGTTTCAGAAAAGAAGAAGATTGAGGAAGACTGCAGGATCGGTGCTGCGGTGTGTGCCACTAGGGCAACCAAAGGCAATAGTCCGGTGCTGTAGTGCGTTACCTTAGGGATGCTCGGCACAAGCCCCTAGGCCGGTGATGCTATGTGTTCCCCTAGGGTTGCCGAAGGCAATAGTCTGGTGCTGAGGTGTGTTACCCTAGGGGGATGCTCTCTCCTGGCCGGTGCCTGGCCTAGGGGTTGGGGCCTAGAACCCAACCCTATTAACGCCTATTGCCAAACACAACTTACTATATGTAACGTAAAGACACCGGCCAGGAGAGAGCATCCCCCTAGGGTAACGCACCCCAGCACCAGACTATTGCCTTTGGTTGCCCTAGTGGCACACACCGCAGCACCGGCCTAGGGGCTTGGGCCGAGCATTCCTAAGGTAACACACCTCAGCACCAGACTATTGCCTTTGGCTGCCCTAGGGGAACACACCGCAGCACCGGCCTAGGGGCTTGGACTGAGCATTCCTAAGGTAACGCACCACAGCACCAGACTATTGCCTTTGGTTGCCCTAGGCGCACACACCGCAGCACCGGCCTAGGGGCTTGGGCCGAGCATTCCTAAGGTAACGCACCTCAGCACCAGACTATTGCCTTTGGCTGCCCTAGTGGCACACACCGCAGCACCGATCCTGCAGTCTTCCTCAATCTTCTTCTTTTCTGAAACCTTTGCGTTCTACCTTAGCCATTTTGTGTGCGTTGGTTTAGCCTTTAGTAGTGCGTGAAAGTAAATACATCGGTATAAATATTTTGTTTATTGAGGTAGTAGTTGTATAAAATGAGTATATTTATGTACCTACTGTTTATTGTACCAGTAGAATACATCAATATTACACATTTCATTGCGAAATAAGTGTTACAATGTGGTGTTTTATTTATTAGCATCATGATTGAATTGAATTTAGCGATTACTAACAACTGCCTCCCATTGCTGCGGGACGTTATCGTTTAGTGAGAAAAAAATCTCAAGTGCGCCCCCCCAACAAATTCCTAGGTCCGCCTCTATTAGAACTACGTGGAGAATCCCGCTTCTTTTGTTATCAGACGGGCCCATAAGGTTTTTAGTCTAGTAAAGATACATAGTCAATACTATTACCATTAATTACACATTTTCTGAGTCCAAGGGGGGGGCGCGCGCCCCCCGCGCCCCCTGGCTGGATCCGCCACTGTATATATATGTGTGTGTCCGTAAGCATGATATCTCTCGTAAAACAGGTCCGATCTTAATGAAATTTGGTATAAATGTGTAAATGTGTAAATGTGTACCATTTAATTTAACGAGTTCAAAATCTAGACGAATCGCACTATCTAAAAGAGGATTTTGGGGGGTTTTGTAACCCAAAAATGTTTTTATTTGGGTTTTTACATGTAATTTGTATTTAAATATAATTTTAATTTTCACCATTGAATTCAGCTTAAAAAAACAAACAATTTGGTATTTTGATAATTGCTCTACGTCAATTAGTTACTTAGCCCTTCCCGGGCTATGGACGGATATATCCGTCGTACTTCATTTTTCTTCCGGGCTGAAAACGGATTTATCCGTCTTAATTTTCTTTTCCTGGATAAAGTCGGATGTATCCAAGAATACAAAGTATTATAAGTCGTATACATTACGATAATAAAGATCATATTGTCTTATGAAGGGATAATTTAGTTTTTGCAGGAAGCAAAAATAAAAAAACGAAACGACTTAGATTGACGGAAATATCCGTCCTCCGCCCGCAAAAATACTCAAGATTATCGGCAGTATTCATAATTCTTGATTGTCGCTCTGGGTGGCGGACGGATATGTACGTCCACCTAAGTTTTTATGCAGGCCAAAGACGGATATATCCGTCTTCTTGAACTTTATTTTCCTTGTAACATGTGTAAAAAAATTATTTCAGCACTACAAACCCTTTTTTTATAACATATGAATTATTTTGAACAAAGTAATAACATAACATAACAACTTTATATTCTGAACTTTGGCTTGAAAAAATTTACGACCCAGCCCGGCATTTAATTTAGCCTGGGAAGGGTTAGATATTTAAAGTGCTAAACACAGTATGTTGTCTAATGTTATTCATATGGAGAAAAAGAAAAATTGTATATCTCACGTATTTATGAACATAAACTGACGAGACTTGGTATATGGCTTCATATGGTTGTGGTTTATTGTTGTTTTCACAACAAATTTGTTTTCGCCTATGGTTCCCATAGCAGCAAACCTAGGTACTCGATCCCCATGTTATTCATATGTAAAATAATTAAAATGTTATATTATCGCTTATTTATATAGATTAAACTTGTAAGTGACTTCACTTAGATAAGCTCTATTGATATTTGCATAAAAACCCATTATTTTGTGTTCCTTGATGCAGCATACCTGCATACTCATCCCCAATGTTATTCTTATTAATATTTTAAATATCGCTTATTTGTGAATATATTTCTTATGACGGGGATATTTTTAGAAGAATACTAGTATATGAAGTTAAGTCATACAATAGTCATAGATCATTGATGAAATTAAACCGATAAGTTTTTTGCATAAAGTTGTGTTGGTAATTTTGGTATTAATAGTTAAATTTTGTTAAACCTCTATTGTTGCTAATTATATGTTCCTTCGAAGTATCAGTTATTAAGTACCGGGGGACCGAGCCATGCTCGGCGTTTGATTCCGCAGAAGAGGTATTAAATTTGTTTTATTTCAAATACTCGTTTATTTTCAATATGAGCTCGTTTGCTTCACTCACTCGCCTCCTGGATTAGCTCGTTCGCTTCGCTCTCTCGTCCTGGAGTAGCTCATTCGCTATGCTCACTCGCCTATCGAAAAAATTTTGAGTTACCATTCAAGTCGGTTTTTTATTTCCATTATGAGAGTTGCCATTCAAGTAGGTTTTTTATTTCCATAATAATAAACAGCTGCTTACAATATTTTTATTTAGAGAAGCTGATTTAATGGTTTATTTTTGTTATTTGTAGTAACCGGTGTTATGATTTTAAACGCCATAAGCCCAATGTTAAAATTTTAAATTTTCAAATGAGTTGTTTAGAAAAATACGAGTTTTCCTGAGGTAGTGGTTTTCACCAATCGATTTTTTAGACCCAAAAGCCCCTATTCCCCAACTTTCATCAAAATCCTTCCGCTGGATCTCGAGATAAATTTTGCAAACAAACAAACAGACATTGCTTGTATTAGAGTATAGGATTTGTTGAATTAAAAATTACAGTTATAGGATTTTGGACTTGAATTTCTTGGAGATAAAATCTGGTGCGTAGACAGTAAAAATTACCACGAAAATCTTTTTGCTCTTAAAGCAATTTCCACACAAGCTCCGTTAGCTCTTGAAAAATGAAAGATTAACAATTCTTTTCAGAGATAAATTATTTGTGATTTATCTATTCTATTATTTTACTGTGCAGGTTTTTCCGAGTTTGGTTCAATAAACTAGAATCCTTATTTGCTCAATTAACAAAAGGATTTGATTTTTCTCCTCGGGTAAGAAGTTAATCTAACAGAGATATTCCATTTCAAATCATCCAGGGGGCAACACCCAAGGTTGTTAGATTTCTATGAAACTTAGTGAGTTTGTTGTAACCACAGATGTAACAGCACACCCAAAATTTTTGTTTATGTCCATTAGTTTTAGAGTTACAGCTCGTCAAAGTTTTGGTCATAACACATAAGAAGGGGGACAGCTCACTGCATTACAGATCATTGACACAATGAACCGATTTAAGTCTAATAATATTTAATTTAAAATGAGGTCCATTTACATTACAGCTCGTTGGTACCATGACCCTCCGTTATATTTAATTTTGAAAAAGAAGGCCCATTTATAGATCGTTGGCACAACGGCCCCTTATATTATTACAATATTTTTAAAGAGGGTCATAGAGCCAATGAACCCATTTAATATAAGCAAAAAGGTCCAAAGCGTCTACAGGTTCGTTGCGACAACGGACATTTATCGATATGTTTTTATAATTTTATAAAATAGGACCGTTGACACAACGAGCCATTTCATGTGAACTCAATTTTAACTGAAATGAACGGTCCATTTACTTTACAGATCATCGTTCTACACTGCACGCAAATAGCATCTTACAAACTGAAGGCGCTTTACCTTATGATGCTTGCCCCTGGCGTTGCCCTTCGCCGTCTTATTACGAAAATCAAATGACAAATGTGTGTCATTGTTAAATTTCCAGTATATTAAGTATCCATGTATCTTATATAATAATAGCGTGTAGTGGCGAAGTCTAACCATCTATTCAGACCAAACAACTGAACGTAGAGAGGCTAGGGTTGTGTCAAAAAATTTCCCTAAGCCCAAGGGAACAAAGTTTTGTTCTGATAATGGAACCAGAAATAGAAGATTTCCCTTTGATAATCCTGGGCCTCAAAAAATATGACAGCAGGGCGGCATTCTAGTGGTTCACCGCTGAAATTGTAGTTTCATTTGCAATTTATGCATTTGTAGTTTTGTGTGAAGCTGAATCAACAGTTTTTGGAAAAGATTATAGTAGCAACTATACTTCCTAAAGTTTGATTTGTGAATCGGTATAAAAAAACATGATTAAAGACACAAACACAATTTGATAAAACGTATATAGGAGGAGTTATGTTATGTTGATGATAGATAAAATGTGAAGATAACAGTTAAGGCAATTGATATAATTCAGTAAACTATATTTCGGTTACAAATTTTAAGTCCGAAATTCTGAGTTCTTTTTATCTGCAAAGTTTGTTTGATTTCACAGAGTGTATGCTTTATTGGATGAAATTGAATGAAACTATAATATGAAATTGTAATAAACTGGATAAAAAAAAACTAAAGGATTAATAACCTATCCCACTATTAGCATTGAATACATACAAATGTATACTAGCTGCCATCATACCCGGTCTCACCCGGGAATAAACATTGTTTGGTGTGCGCTGCATTCTGTGGTTACCCGTGGAACTACTACGAATCATGATCAGCTGTTTGAATAGCTGTTGTCATGATAAGCTCAAACCAAAATGAATGTCCATAAGAATAACATGATGTAAGTGAAGAAATAATCACAAGCAACCTTGGTAAGATCTTTCTGTATTTTAGGCCATAAGACAAACCTCAAGAAATTCATTAGAAAACTTTACCTCAAGATTTAATAAAATATTTATTCATAAACATTGACTTTATGGTAGGCTATAACTTTTATACACAACAATAAGTAATAAATACCAAATACTAAGAAGAAATAAGAAATTTAAATTACAGCCGAGAGGTTGTGTTCTAACCGTACTTTATATTCTACATTTCCCTAAGGCAGAATGTTTTCATTCTTTCTGCAACGGAATATGTAAAATCCCCAAACTTTCTGCAAGCCTAACCCGATTTTTCATATGCCTACCACAACCATTGGAATCGTATAAAGCCACTTGTAAAAAGAAGAAACTAAGAAAATTATTTAAATAAACCAATCTTT
The DNA here is from genome assembly GCA_963675035.1 of Allygus modestus. Taxonomy (NCBI): domain Eukaryota; kingdom Metazoa; phylum Arthropoda; class Insecta; order Hemiptera; family Cicadellidae; genus Allygus; species Allygus modestus. The sequence goes on from OY776112.1 coordinate 102,023,617, forward strand.
TTGGAAAACTCTCCAAATAATTATCTTTTTGGCAATCCAAAAGAAAATTAATTAAATTTCAATAGTTACAACAATATACTGTATAGCCTGAACATATTAAACTAATATCTAAATAGTGTTAAATAATATTATTAATCAGCTATAAAGTATAAATCACTTGCTTCTAAATTAATTTATAGACTGGGACTCAAGGACTATAGGCATAATTTGTTGTATTAGAACAAATATAATTTTTAATAACATATTTGGAAACTCAGTTGGCTCTTTACAACAAGCCAATCAATAATGTTTTGTTCTTGAGTAGGTTTTTTTGTAAACATATAAATGACCCAGTCACATCCCTAAGTTGGACTGATAATTAAAAAAATGTACTTGATTATTCCCTAACACTTGAAGCAAGGCAAACAAATATTTAGGTCTTCTTGTTTTCTCCTAACAACTTTCGATGTTACCATTTCAGACATTAATTTAGTTAAGAAATCTTTTACCCTATAGTAGGCCTTGTCAATGAGAAAACATTTTAATTTTTTCTAAATGTATTAAAGTTACTTTCAAGCCTTAAAGGTTCAGGCAGTCTATTGAACAGATGTACGGTAGAATATTTTAGGTGCTTCTGAAAAAAATAAGTGTTATGTATCGGAACATTGATAATGCAATTTGGTTTGCTCCTGGTACTATAGCTGTGTGTTGGAAGAAATGGTTGAAAAATAGAGAGATTTCTATAGATAAATTATAAGGTTTCAAGAACGTAAATTGAAGAGAATGTAAGAATTTTATTTGAAATAAAGATATCACCACATGAATAACGTTGTGGCACCTGGAGATTGGTCTTAGGGCCTTTTTCTCTAGCCTAAACACAAGCTTTGTTCTTGTACTTTCCGATCCCAAAATGGGGACACCATGAGAACATGTACCGTAGTGGATATGATCCCGTAGTAAGTAGGAATAAGAACGTTGGTAGTTGCAAAACAAGCCAGTTTCCAGAGTACAAAAACCCCTTGACTGAGTTTATTGCATACATGAGCTATGTGAAGGTAAAATGTGAGGTTTGAGTCAATAAACAGACCAAGAAACTTCACGCTTGAAACTGAAGAAACTGCTTCGTTATCAAGTTAACATTGAACAAACTGTCACTTTGGTGGTCTCTAATGGAAAACTCAATGAGGGTGGTTTTGGAAACGTTTGCCTTAAGCCTATTATGGTCAAGCCAGTCTAGAAGATAATTCCCCTTCAAAAAGGTTTGAAATTCCAACATATTTCTGGAATAGCTGGATAATGTAAGGGAAGTATCGTCCGCGTAAAGGCAGACGTTTGTTCCACATACACTGTGATGAAGATCGTTTATGAAGATGAGAAAAAGTATAGGCCCGAGAATTGAGCCCTGTGGTACACCTTTTTTCGACCAAATATTTTGAAAACCTGTTAGATATGGTTGTTGAATCATCAATACAAGTCACTTTGACACACTGAGAACGACCCACGAGGTTCGACCGGAACCAATCATGCACTTTCCCTCTGACCCCCAGTCTGTACACCTTATCCAGCAACAGCCCGTGATCGACAAGGTCGAAGGCTTTGCTAAGATAATAAAATAGACCAGATGAATAATTACCTAAGTCGACTTCGTCGACAATAGTTTGAAGAACTGAAAACATGGCATGAACTGTGCTTCTTCCTCTAATGAATCCAAATTGCTGAGAATACAACAATTTGTTGTTATCAAGAAAAGGCCAAAGTCTATTCAAGACTACCTTTTCACAGACCTTTGAGAAGGTTGAAATGATTGAAATCGGTCTGAAATTTTAACAGTCAACTGAGCTTCCCTTCTTGTGTATTGGATTGATAATGGCCAGTATACAGTTAGAAATATTTACGATTCGTGTTGCCATTGTGGGTGCTGCACGAACTTTTGAATACAGGGCGGAATCCGAGTGTTCAGGCCTGTTAGCGAGAAGTGTGGGACACCCTTAACAGACAATGCCAGGGATATCTTGCGTAATGGGTTTTTAAATTTTTTAGAATAAACTTTCTAAACAAACTGAGCAAATAACCCGCTCACCGGATGAGGTAATTATCTCATTGGTACTCCACAACAATATTAACAAAACTACAGGTAGCGACTACAGGTAATAGCGCTACAAATTGCTAACGTCCATTGGTTGGTTAGTAGAATCAGAAACACAATGCGTTAACGTCACTGATTGGAGCCGCACGATCACGTGACCTAACCGAGCGATGCGCAGTGGCACTATAAATATCCCGAATCTCTTTAAATATCATATCGATTAAATATCGTACTGCCGTATCGTATCAGGCTTGTGTAGTGTACGGTATCACGGTATCACTAACATTGCATCGTTTTTGACAAATTGGGTCGTTTACATATTAGAGGTTTCCCTTATATACTGTGTCTTAATTCCAAAACGAGCACTTCAAAAACATTATAAGTAAGGTTTGTCTTTTTTATGTGCCGATGCAATTTGAGATATCAAAATGGACGATATATATCGCTTCCCATATACACCATCGACGTATTGTATCGCACCTTGTCATATCGCAACATTGCGAAATGATACGATAGATGTCGGATATAGCTCACTACGGTTCCAACTGGCACAACCTCTGAGCTCATTCAGGCTACTACGACTACTATGAGTATAATCGTATTTCTGCCTCTAAAAATAGACTGCGCAACTTTGAGGTTACAATATTAAGTTTATTTGAATTTATATGGTTCTCTAAAGTTTTTGTTTGCAGAATGGAGATTTTTTTCCGCAGCAATAACTTTATTGATAAATTTTTGATTTGTCTGCAGCCGTGTACTTTTATGTGGCTGATCTTTCTGCAGCCTTCGCTTTCTTTCTGTGACAATGTCGCACTGTCGCCCGTTTTTCTGCCATGGGGCTACATTTTAGTAAATAAAAAGTAATTTTTTTGATTAAAGTTAGGCTAAAAGAGAGAAAGTATGTGTCAGTTTCCTGATACCGTTTATTTCCATTGAAATCCTCCAAATTTGTAACATCTGTTTGTGATTCTCTTGAATCAGTCAATCCAAACCGAATTCACAATAAAGTAAATGTGTTCATGTTAACAGCTGATTTATTTCACTACATCAGTAGATAAGCTCAACATAAGTTAAAACAGCTGAATAAATAGAGACAGATAAATCAATTTAACAGTTTATCAGCAGTAGATTTTCTTATTAGTGTATTTTTCAAATACCGTCGGATATTTTGGAGGTTTAAATAAACAATACTATAATAATATTATTCAATCCTCTGGAACTAAAACCAAGAGGGTTATAAACAAAAAAGGGTATATACAAATACCCCCGTAGCAGCAAACCTGCGTACTCAGCGAATTTCCAATGCATATAAATGTATCTTAATACCACATAAAGCCACATACCAAGTTTCATCATTATACATTCATAAATAAACGATTTATGACATTTTAATTATTCTCCATAAGAATAACATGGCGGCTGAGTATGCAGGTTTGCTGAAGGAAGGAACACAAAAAATGGGGTTTTATACAAATATCAATATAACTCATTTAGGGAAAGCCACGTACCAAATTTCATTAATTTATTTTCATAATTAAGGGAGATAACACGTTACTTATTCTCCATAAGAATAACATGGGGCTGAGTACGCAGGTTTGCTGCTAAGGGAGCCTTTGACAAAAAAATGTTTTTTTGAGCAAATATCAATGGTCCACAACCAGATGAAGCCGTATACCAAGTTTCGTCAGTATAGGTTCATAAATAAGCGAGATATAAAATTTTTCTTTTCCTCCATAAGAATAACATTAGACAACGTACTGTGTTTAGCACTTTCAATATCTCGGTAACCAATTGACGTAGAGAAATGATCAAAATACCAAATTGTGTGTTTTTTTAAGCTGGATCCAATGGTAAAAACTAAAATTTGACTATTTCCAAAATTATACATACAAAATTCAAAAAACCCATTTTTGGGGTACAAAACCCCCCCAAAATACCCCTTCGGATAGAGCGGTCTGGCTGGTTTTCGAACTTAAAGTCATAAATGTTGCTTTACACGTGTATACCAAATTTCATCAAAATCGGATAATTTTTACGAGAGTTATCGTGCTCACGGACACATATATATATATATATATATATATATATATATAGATATATATATATATATATATACAGTATCGAACGAATGGTATTTTTGGGGTCTGGGGACCTCAAAACGAAAAGTTATCATGGTCCCGGGCCTAGGTCTTACCATGCCGACTACGGTAATAGCTTCTTCCCTATAGGGGAAATTCGCTAAAAGGGTTATCATCTGTAGAACAAAAGTATGACACAGCGCGGTGGAACGCCTTGCACAGCCGAAGGCGTTATAGGTTGCTAAATTAAACTCGGTACTAGGTGAAGCTGTGCGATTTCGCACGTATATTAAATTGCAAATTTTTGATTTATAAGTAATTGTATTCAGTATCAAAAGAAATCAATTGAAGATAAGTAAAGCTAAAACATATAAAACTTTGTATAAACTGATTTAATTATAATTTAGATATTCACAAATTTATTAAAGAAAAGAACATTCAAAATTAGTTTACTGCACTGCACAATATCATTTACTGTTTTCATTGAATGAAAACATACATACTGTAACGCTACATAAATGCCATTTTTCACTGAATTTTATAACAACTGTTAAAATGTAAGCTGAGAATGTAAAAACAGTTATTAATTTATTTGAACTTACTTATCGCTTTGGTGGGGACATTGGGGCAAAGCCCAATGAAGATATTTTAGTTTGTATGAGTAATCTAGACATAATAACCTATCAATTAAAAATTAATCATGAAAATTGGTCCAGTATAACGTCTGTCGGACTGGTCAAAGATTTAATTTGTTGTAATATATATGATGATATCCACTTCCACAAAATCCCAATTTTAGACAATATAGCCCCTATCAAGCCACTAGTGTTACATGAAATATGTACCCATAATTAACTAATCTAAACTTGCTTAACATACGTTTTAGAGTTAATGAATTTCTTATAGATTTATGCCTTGCGAATTGCCATTTTGATTTTGCTTGAAACCTCTTAAGTTTTCTTTGTAAAATTATATACGGTGGTCAAGAATATAATTATTAGCAATACAGTAAATGTTTTTAGCAATACCCTGAATGTCTAAGTTATGTGGTTATATACTGTCATTGCTATTCGTTTTCGCTCAGGTGTTTTATGGCTTTCTTAATTTCTGTTTTTCCGTCCTGCACCAATGTTAATATATTATGACTAACTGTCATCATACCCGGTTTCACCCAGAAATAAAACCTGTGGTGTGTGCTGCATTCTGTAGTTAACCCTTTAAACAACTACGAATCATAATCAGCTGTTATAATTTTCATCAGCTCAAACCAAAGTGAATGTCCATAAAAATAACACTGGATTGGAACTTTGAATCCCCGTGGGGTGGAGCCCTAAGGGAGTTTATTAAAATCCCTCCTTAGTGGTTACCTACGTAATGGAAAGAGTATACATGCCAAATTTCGTGGTTGCAGGTGTAGAGGTTTGGTTTGAGGGGATGATCGGTTTTTGCTTTGCCCAACGAACTTGTCCAATTGATTATAGAAAGGAAAGTCTCTACCAAATTTGAAGTAAATCGAACATAAAATGTAGCCGCTAGAGTGCAAACACCTAAACATATCATTATATATAATTTTGAACGACTCCCCAAAATGAGTCAGGGGGTCAGAACTTCTATGGTGGTCCCTGGCTTAAGTTTCACCGTGCGGGTCATGCTAATAGTTCATTTTTCCATAGGAAATGCACTAATAACTATAAAATTAAATATAACATAGTTAATTTGACATTTAATTAATGGAATAAATCAACAGCAATTTGTTCACAGTTTAGTCTCAGTTTGATGTTACCACTTGCTGTAAACCAAAGTTAAAATTACAAAAACAATGTTTTATTTTAAATTGACCCAAAGGTCCATCGGTTTGCTACAATCATTCGTAGTCAATGTTGAAATTTGAAAGTGACGTAATTGATGAGTATTGTCTAATCAAGTTACAAAATTATTGCAATTTATTCATATCCACCCATGGATTGTATTTTCGTAAATTGTTCCACTCCACTTTGCGTTAACAGTTGAAATATCACATAATTTTAAAATAATAAAAACATTAATATAATTGTAAATTACTAGTGGCTTGAAGGGGCCATAGCCCCTAACCCTGCTCTAATACTCTGCATCATCTGATATTTTTACTATTTACATGCTGGGGAAAATTCGTAAACAAAGTAGACACTTAATCACATGTTTTAATGTAAACAAAGCAGACGTTTTTAAATTCCCATGCTTTTCTGATGGGGGATGTTTTACGTTATTTCTCGTTTGCTGGTAACATATTAGAAATACTGCTATTTTTCCCGAGTACCTGGGATCGAGACCTTTAATTTGTGCCGTCTCCCATCATCCTGCAATTTGCCAAACTCCCACAATTTTGACTTAAAAATTTCACTTACAGAATTATATATAAAGATATAAACTCCGTAAAGCAACATATAAAACAAATTTGTTGTTATAGAAACAGCTTTTAAATAAAAATTTGTTTTAAAATTAAAGAAAATAACTTCAGATTTATAATATGTTTATTTGCAAAATAAAAAGTGACAACGTTTCGTTTAACGGCAATTCTTTAAAAAGTTTCATGAAAATGATATGTAATGTTTATAATTTTTGCCCAAAACATTAACCAGGGTGTTTATAAATAAAGATAACGTTCTCTTTAACCTTGAATTCGTTATTCCTAATATTTTCTCTGCTAGAGTGCAGCTGCAAAGGGTTTTAAATGTAATGTAACAGCTGTTTTGTTTTATTACCAGTTTATCTTCTTAAAACAGTTATGGGGAGATAACATATGACCATCTTGTTTGTTTTAAGGAAAAGTACATAATATATATTTTATATGTATAAGCGTAGGTTAACACTAATATTCTCAGGCCTTCTTTCTCGGGGCCGATTGATTATGCATATATTTTCCCGTCAATGTTGTGTCGTATAGTAATAAGAAACCAATGTTTTCTCATATTGTCGTTTGTAAGCTTATCCCATTACACGATAAAAGATTAAACCTTTAATAATAATAAATTATTGTTTTTCCTTCTTGACAGTAAAGCGTCCTGCAGGGTTCTTTATTTGTTTTTAGTACAGCGCATAGCAATGCTGACAAACTTGATAAAGAATAACTACAGAAAAAACTAATCACACCGAATAAAATGAATTAAATGGCTTAGGTGAGCCTAAGGTAAACAACGCAAATTAAAACGAGCGCACGGAGCACGCTGACGTGAGGGAAGTGAATTTCCACATAACAAACTTTTAAAACTCAAAATCCATGTAAAAACATTTATTCCAATTTTTATGAAAATCTGAGAACATTGATTTTTTGGCTGTTCTGATGCTCCTGGTTTCATTTACCTGCAATGCTGGGAATACAATTTTGCGCATTATAAGGTTAGGAGAAGGTCCATTCAGGCTTGAAAGTAGGCGTGAGGTGACTGGGGATGATAAAGTACACCAACAAATGAATAACAAGCTTTTCTAATGTAAAACCCCTATAAAATAACATACTGTGTTTGGTCAATACACATTTTCTCTAATAAATCGATAAATATTTATGCTAGAATGACGAGAGAGGGCTGTAAAGTTTCGCCTCACTAATTCCCATCTTTTTACATGCATTAATTGTACATTCAGGGCTTTTCTGACCCTTTTTGGGCCCAAAAACAAAATTTGAAGAATTATGCTCCAAAAAAGGGGTTCAGTATAATATAACTATAATTTTTGTTCTTACTTGATATGTGTCCGTTAACACAATAACTTTTGAAAAAAATTTCCGATTTTGATGAAATTCGGAACAAATATGTTAAGTGTCATTCATGACTTTAAGTTAGGAAAACAGAAAGATCGGACCATGTGAAGGGGGTTTTATATGGGTTTAAAATGTTCTAAAAATCAGTTTTTCTATTTTTCACTTTAAATTAAAAAAGTATTATTAAAACATGAATATGATTCTCACTACCATGTCTCATCAAGTTTCAAAAAAATACATAAATAAATAAGTGATATTTAGAATTTTATTTACTCTCCATAAGAATAACATTAGAGCTGAGTAGGAATTTGGTGCAACAAGGAATATAAGGAATGTGTTTTCATACAATTATTACTATAACTCAATTAGATGAAGCTACATACCAAATTTTAGTAATCAAGAGAGAAAACTTTACTTACTCTCCATAAGAATAACATTAGGGCTGACTATGCAGATTTGCTGCTACGGGGACAACCAACAAAAATTGTTTATTGTGCAAATATCAGTATACTACAACTAGATAAAGCCCTACGTACAAAGTTTCATCAATATGCATTCATAAATAATCGTGGAATCAAATTTTATATATTCTCATTGAGTGTCAACATACTGTGTTTAACACTTTGAATATCCCTGCAATGGTTGGACGTAGAATCACAGTTTAAATACCAAAATAACTGTTTTCAGAGCTGAATTTATTGATAAAAACAAACTTGCAATTTTCAGTAAAATTAATTGAGGAAAAGCTGAAAACCTTTTCCCATAAGATTACATGGGAAATTGTATGAATACGTTTTTTTGGATTTTCTCCGCAACCACTTAACCTAGGTTAATGTTTCAAATACTAATTGGTTTTTTTAAGCTCTATCAAATGGTCAAAACCAAAATTGATTGTTTTTTTTAATTTTAGGCTAAAAAATACAAAAAACTGATTATTGGGAAATTTTAAACCTCTATAAAACCCTCTTCCCATTGTCCGATCTCTCTGGTTTTCGAACTTAAAATCATGAATGTCGCTTTACACATTTGTGCTAAATTCCATCAAAATTGGATGTGTTTTTCAAAGTTATTGAGTCAACTGACACATTATATTAGATAAATACATATATATATATATATATAAATTTGAATGAATAGTGATTTTGGCCTCTAGGGACCTCAAAACAAAAATTTATCATGGTTTCGGGTTTAAGTCTTACCATACCACCTACGGTAATAGCTCTTCCCTAAAGGGAAAATTCGCTAAGAAAGTTCAAACTTTACACTTTACACCAATCAATACAAAAAAACAAACAAAAAAAACACCAATATTATTTTACCATTTCATATTTTTTCCTTCTACTTTTCAGTGATGTAATTTCTTATTGGGTTTAAGGTTTCAAACTCCAGTTTTTGTTAATTGTTTAAAACGCTAGTCAATTTGATGGAACAAATGACATTTTTAACTTTAGGGCTCTGTTAAGCTTCATTGATAGCTCTCAAACCTTACTCTAGAAGCCATATATTTGAAATAAGAATTGAATCCTGATCAAACTGGTATAAGTTTGATGTATTTAGCCCAATAAAGAACTGATTTATTGCAAAAACCGTAAAACCATGTAGCCTCGCAAAGTAGGCAATAACACACTTCTTATATTAAGTTATGACCAAAACTTTCATGTGCGCCGTGACTCTAAAGCTAATGGACATATTAAAAAACAATTTTGTGTGTGCTGTTACATCTGTGGTTACAATCTGAGAACCTAGGGTGTCAATTTATGTTTTGGCTGGATGATTTGAAATGGAATGTCCCAACACTATCTGAACATGTTTTTAGGAAGCACGCCGGAGATTTGGAACTGGAAGTGAGTGATTTGCAGAATAAATTGGAGAATGGAGAAAAAACGGTGACTGCTCTCCGATCCGAGCTTGCCGAGAAAACTTCACAGTTGAGTTTAGCACGAGTCAGGATAGAGCAGGTGGGACTTTAACCCTAGAACTGCTAAACCTTTATGATCATAATCATTTGTAGCTTTTATAAAAAGCTAAATCACAGCCCTATATAATGCTGAGGTTTCGGCCATGTTATGTAGCCTGCAATACATCCAAAATTGTTTTTGTTTTCTTTATGATTTTAAATGGAAGTTGTATTGAAATGAGAGTATAAAAGAGTAGTCTTTTAGTATGTTTCTTACAGTTTTACTCAGTATATATAGTCAATGGTTTTAAATGTTTTAGTTTTATGTAGAATGGTAATTTTTAAATATCTAACCACGGACTTTCACAAATTTGTCATCAAAATCATGTTTGAAAAACCCTTTTAAGTAGATAAACAAAATATTTTTAAAAACTTAACATATACTGACCGCCATTGAGCACCATTATTGGGCATGGTATGATTGATTTGTTAATTTAAAGATTTCACTTTTCTTGTACAGTTCAACTAGGGACAAATTTTTTTCTAATTTGTACGTCTTGAGTATCCTTGTTTGATTTCTTGTTAAACCAACTGAAACTGTAACCAATATGAAACAGTGACTCTCATTCCTGAACGCCCATCATGGCTTTAGGTTCAACTTACCAGTTCATTGCAGAGAAAAAACATCTTTTGCAGCTGAGAGCTTTTAAACTGCAACAGTTCATAAATTTGTTCATAATTCTGTATACAAATAAATAATAACATAACCTATCATCATAAATATCAATAAATACCTCCCTATTTAAGCCCCAGATAAGATCAAAGTTGCCCCCTTTAGTTTTCATTTGGCCTATACAGGGTGTATTCATTACTATGTTTTAAATACTGGCAAGTAGCATATAAGGGCAAAGCTGAGTTCAATACGAGTAAGAAATTTGAATCAGAATAAAAAATATGTCTTGTGGTTTAGTAGATACAGGATATTCCGTAAATGTTAATATTTTTCACAAAAATGGCCACCATTTTGAGAGATAAGTGAGTTCTGTTTTTACCAAAATGTTTGTCTGTCAAAGGGATTTAATATGGTGTATAAAATGACGTATGTTTGCATTTAAAAATTCCGAGATTCGAACTAGTGACCCTCAGTTTTTCGTACACCCTGTATTTTAAGCGAGTTAAAATTATTTTTAAGTTACTCCTTGGGGTTGATTTAGTGCGAAATCATTTTATTTCATCCTTCTAAGTCAAGTGGCTCGTCTGAAATCGGTTTGAGACACCTTATGTGAGATGCCCTGTATATATACATATTCAGAATATGTAAGTGTCCTCAACAGCCTAGTCATATCATATTTAAGTAGCCTATTAAGTAGCTTATATATATATATATATATATATATTATGTATAAGCTTATAAGATATTTCAAATACAAAGATAAATCAAATTTTTATATATATATATATATATATATGAAATAAATTTATCTCAGAACACAAATTTGCATAAATATCATATCATACAGTACTATTTTATCTGAATTGATTAACACGTTCAATACTGATTATCATGTTAAAACATGAAAATCACATATGTTTTAATGTTAATTAGAAGACGCTTATTAACGTCCTCCGCACCCAACGTGTTAAAAAGTTAAATAGTGAACATCAAGATCAAGAAGACCTAAATGCATTGTTGCTGTGGTCCACATGTGAACAATTGATTCCCCTTTTCTTACATGAGGTTGCCTAAGTGTTAAGACTTGTTTTGTGGGTGCCATTCCCAATATTAATATTTATCCCAATTAGAAAGTAAAGTTACACAAAACAGTCTAATTAGGGATAGGAGAAGAACTGAAACCATTTAACATTATCCTTTTTAGCATAACAGGCACAGAAGAGATGAGATTGAATAATACTCAAAGAACTCAAACTCAAAGAAGAAATTAAGTTGGTAATCTGCTTCTGATTCATTGTAGCCTATCTAGGTTTCTTGGACTAATTCTGCCATCAGTTTCTGAAGTGGATTGAGTATCTTCCTCAAACTAATTTGAAACCATTCTAAAAACAGTGTTAATATTTTCTAAAAGACTGAACTTCATTAGTAAAAGGATGAACAGTATCAGTGGAATTTATAATTGACTGAAACCGAGGACATTGTATGTAAGCATTTAAATCAAGTCAAGTCAGGAACCCATCCCTACCTTTGTAATGTATTTGTAAAGCCCTAGATTTTTCATGATACACAGTAATGTAAATTTTATAATAAATAAGCCAAGTTTTGTTATTGTACAATTGTGTTTTCATCTTGAAGGTAGCCATTATTCCCATGGTAAACATGAAGATAGTAAGAATAATGTAAAAGGAGTTAGTATCCAGTGTGAGTTAGAGTCTAGTAATAGAGTCTAGTGTGAGTTAGGTGTTTAGTGTTAGTGAGTTAGTGTAAAAGGAGTTAGTAATAAACAAATCAAGGCGACAACTAACAGTGTGAAGTAAACTTTCTTATTAACAAACTGAAGAAGGACTAGTTTTAGTTAATAAAGAGTTAGGTATCAAAACAAGAAAGAAAGTAAAGATAGTTAGTTATTAATGAAGATAACAAAAATTACAAAACCCTGCATTCATGAAGGGCTTCACGGCACAGAAAATTATAGAACACTACGGAATATTGGCTGGAATAGAAGAAGAGTTGTGCTCCCATGGCAGCACCACTAGTTAGGACACCGAGAGGGGAGGCAGCAGCTGAATTGGGAAGTTTGGAAGTGTAACCGAATGCACACCCTCTGAGCAACCTAGCGTTCAAAGCGGCCGGTGATCGAACTAACAGTTCTAAACGCAACTGCCATTTACATGAGAGTCAAACTTCTGTAGTGTTTTATAGTTTTCTCTGTTCAAGAGGAAAAAACTAAGATTAGTTAGACATGGCTAACTAGAAGGCTATACTGCAGACACCCTCTTATCCGCCCCCCATGGGACCGAACCCTGGGTCAAATAACTAAAAGGGCGGTTAAATCAAATAAAACCTGGGTAATTGTCATATTCAGCACTAAAAGTGGGAAAACTTATATAACAGTTAAATCATAGGCACCAAAAATTGGTACCAAGAAGAAACCCATTTCTAACCAAGGAAATATATGATCGACATTTTTTACGGTGCAGTATTGGTAAGTATGCTGTGGCGGCGGATGTGAGTTATTTCCTGGAAAGAGGACGGTTAATCTGATGGGCCTAGAAGTGAGGACGGTTACAAGAGTGTCTACTGTACAAAAACCTGAGCGAATTCCTTTAGAACGGCCGAGAATTCTCAGAGACTAGCAAAAATTATCAAAGTTTATTGTTTACATTATTGAAATTTTCAAAAATAACAGTTATTTGATTTGATGACGTTTTGTGTTCCACAGCTGGGCAGCGGCCTGGGGCACGACAACTCGGTCGTGGACCAACTGCAGGCCCGGAACACAGAGCTGTCCCGCGCCGTGGAGAGCCTGGAGACTCGGTTGAGCAGTGCTGCCACCACGCACGAGCAGAGCGTGCGCGACTACCAGCGATACGTGGAGCGCCTGCAGCTGGAACTGCAACAGCTGAAGGCCTCGGTGAGTAGCGCAACGTAACCTAAACTAGCTGAAGTTAATGTTACCGGAATTAATTTTGAAACGGGAGAGTGGTCAGTAGATTTTCACGAGCCAACTCACTTATCAGCTGATTGTGCTGATCATGTGATATGGTATATGAATTGCTAGATGATTTATCAATCAAATCAAATAGCCAAATGTTATCATTGACGAGTATAAAAATGTGTAAACATTTACTTACTTTTTGAGCATTTTAATAACAAATCATAGGTTATTCAAGTCTATTTACAAGTCAACATAACATAGATAGGCAATTTAATAATAACTAGCTGTCCTGTGGCTCGAATCCGAGCAAGTTTGTACCCAATGAAAACTGAAAGGTTACCTCAGTTGTAAACAATCATAACAAAACATCTGATATTAAAACGGATGATAACAATGTACTTTCAATCAACACGTAGTTTAGAATCACGCCGTCGGATAGTGCCACTGTTCCGAAATTCAGCCTTTTACTGTATTTAAGTGATGCGATTCTTAAAATTCTGAGATGTATTGTCAAATCTATGTAAAAATACCTTTAATTTGTTACCTACAATGTTAAAATTTAAAATCCGTCCAGTCGTTATCAAGTTATGACTGCGAAGAAAAAACCCTTAGCATATTTTTGTATCCTTAAAAATAAGCCTGTACCCCCTGAAACATACAGGTTGTGAAGCATTTATTGTTACGCAGCTGGTAGGTAGCGTTGGGTAAATTTTATAAGATTATTGCTAACCTTATAATTGATTAAGAAGAAGAAGGTTACTTCTGGTCAACTCACCCATTTTCACTCACCACTGTTTTGCCTGGTGAGTAGAAATGGATGAGTTGGTGAGTGATTAGTGAAAATATCTATTTATAGTAAACAAATGTTCAATATAAATTCTAATATAGATTTTGTATGGTTGGATGTACTTGAATGGTTGGTTAAATAATTTCTGTAATTTTATCTATTGACCTGATAGTAAAAATAGTGGTTTAGGTGACCACCCTCTCGATTAAAAAATAGGCCCTCTAATGATTAGCTGAACCTAACCTACCTATTAATAATAAAATTAGGTATTACCATTGATTATGAATACCGAATAAATATCCCAGGACTGGTTAATTTTTGAAGCCAGAAAATTGTATCAGCTGGTCAACTATAGTCAGACCACTATATCAGCTGCTGGCCGAAATAGAAATAACAATCCCGTTCTTCAGTAAAAAAATCCTGTTTCATCCCATTGAATACATGTTGACTTTTAGCATTAATTAATGCTTGTTAACCTCAACTAACCTATGTAAAATAGCAAAAACCTATGTAGATATAAAAAGCATAAGGACAAATCCATACGACAGTAATACACATGCCGTAGCTTTCTTTAAATCTGATACGGTTTAACACATTTGCTACCGCAATTATATGGAATTTTTCATTCACATAGACCAGCGACGCAGCTGTGTGTCGAGTGGTTTCTCCCAATAGACCACCAACGCATATTTGCGTCGCCTGGTCACATTTAAATAGACTGACGACGCTAATTTGCGTCAGTGACCCATTGTTATTCAAACGTGTATTTCTTAGCAACGGTCTATTTTAAAGCCCTGATCTCTTTGTATCAGTCTGTAGGGATATCTGACGCACATGTGCGTTGCTTGGTCTGTGGGTATGACGTCACATCGCAATTGGCAGAGCTGTTGTTTACATTGTCATTTTCGATGCATCGCTGTACAACTGTCTAGCCACGTGTGCAATAATAATTGCATATGTCCAATAATATAAATTGGCACAGAACCCCCAGTACACCACTACTTACACTAAGAAAAATGGTCATATCTAAAGATATTTAGAGTTTTTCATTTTTCGACAGGTTTAATTAATAAAAACTGGTCATATTTCTGCTGCTATTTACTAAGTGTGATGTAGACATACTGCGTGCCCAATATTAGGCCTCCATCAAGTATATTAACGTGATAGGAAATAAAAAACGCCACAAAATCTGAAAATTTGAAAAAATCTAGAGCTATCTAAGGGTGAAGGAGACGAGATACGACAAAAAGTCATAGGAACAAAGTTGTAGATCTTGCAAAATCCGTGGCACGTGTTGGGATATCTGACGCACATGTGCGTTGTTTGGTCTGTGGGTATGACGTCACATCGCAATTGGCAGAGCTGTTGTTTACATTGTCATTTTCGAGGCATCACTGTACAACTGTCCACGTGGCTAACCTTAAAATTTTTGGACATGCTTTATTGGTGTTTGTTTGATTACTGTGCAGAACATTAACAATGAAACTGAACACGCCTACAAATGATAAAATTTACAACAACGCAAATATGCGTCGCTCGGTCTATTGAACAAAAATAAAATCCTTTTTACTATTTTCAATTGTATAGACTGACCAAAGCATATAGGTGTGCAAGGTTTATAAAATTGTTCAAAGTAAAATAAAAAACAATTGTTATAATGCATTTTAGGTTATTATGAAGTGAATTTGTCCATTTAAACCTAATTTTTCTCGTAGTCTGTTGTTAATGTTACTCCTGTACCTCCCGGTCTGTTATTTCTTTTGGTCTGTGGGAGTGACCGGACCAACGCAAATATGTGTCGCTCAGTAGCGAACGTGTTAAAGCGCATAAAATAAATAAAGATCAGTGGTAGTAATTTATCAGAAGATTATCAGAGAAAAAAATGTTATTTCTTTTGGTCTGTGGGAGTGACCGGACCAACGCAAATATGTGTCGCTCAGTAGCGAACGTGTTAAAGCGCATAAAATAAATAAAGATCAGTGGTAGTAATTTATCAGAAGATTATCAGAGAAAAAAATGCTGTCCTGCACATTTCTATTATATAGTGGGAAAATAAAGAATGTTGAAACAATGGCTTATGGCATTCCATCAAAGATTTCTAACGTGTTCTCAAGGCTTGAGAAAATACTATGCGTATAGGATTTTTTTTGTTTTTTGACTTAGCCCAAGGTTTTCAATAGGTCTATTAAAATTTGAATGTGATGTGTATAGTTAGAAAAAATTGGTGGTTTAACTGTCTTGTGGGTATCCCAGGAGGAGGCGAGTGGGGAGAGAATTGAGCGCCTGACCACCAGAGAACAACAGCTGGTGCAGCAAGTAAGCGAACTCGAGCGTCAGCTGAATCGAGCGCCGCAGCTGAGCGAGGATCCTGCCGTGCGGGAACTGCGGGACCAGCTGTCACTGACGCTCAGGACGTCGGAGGAACTGCAGGCTCAGCTCGCTCACAAGGTAGCGTTGAGCATTAGCGTTAAGGTAGCGATTTGCGAGTACTAAAGAATTTGCATTTGTAGCCTAGTTCCTCACTCCATAAAATTTGACATTAAACATTTTATGAAAATCTGTCAAGCTAATCCATATGAACCCCAAAAGGTGGTTCAATTGAATTCTTACCAACCGCAAAAGATTGTTACTTTTAAAAGTCGCATAGTACATCTTGAAAATTATAATGTACCATGAAATATCAGCTCAAACTCTGATATTATTAGCTAACAACACAGACCTAAACATACTTTTAAAATACTTGTTTTCCACATTAAATTCTTTATGTAAATACATACTGAACAGGAGCATCGTATGTTGTAGGTACAAAACTTAAACCTATACTAAACACGTTGGCTGCTGTCTGTCCCATATACGTGACACAATGTTAAGACCTTTGTCACGTATACAGGACGCTGCTGGTTTTCACTTTAGACTGACGTCCCGCATAAGGGACTCTCGGGTGAATCCAGCGGACCGACGACACGCATGTCACTGTTACATTGTTGGTAAATGGTTTGTCATGCCCATTCGGTGCACCGGATTGGTTTAGAGCTTACATATCTCTTTACAGGAATATGTGACATTGACCTGACAGTAAACAAATGAGGAAAAAAGGATAGGAAAGAGGAATCTTAGCCTGTTTTCATTATCATAAAGCCACATAAAAGATTGTAAAATCACAAATTGCTACAATGTAAACTCATAAATAGTAAAATAGTCCAAAACTTACATTTTAAATAAACTTTACCAATTAGGGTGGTCTCAATAATTTGACTTATTGTCACAGTTTTCTTGATGATATAGTTTTTATAAATTTATTTTCTTTGAAGTTAACTTAAATTGGTTTGAAGAATAGACTGAATATTTATTATTGTCCAAATACGTTAAGTAGTTCTTCTCTGTAGTTGTTAATGAGTTGGCTAGATCTTACCAATATATTACAGTTCTTCACTCAGATTTTAATATATCTTCTTGATTGGGAATTATTTACTATTGGGTTGGGACCCATAAAACAATTCTAATCACTAGGCATCACAGAGAAAGAGAGAGAGAGAAATCTTACTGTTCACAACTCACAACAATGAACACACCTGTTTAAAAGGTTGTGGTAAGTATAGCAAAGAAGATCAATTTTGATCATCTATATATATATATATATATATATATATATATATATATATATATATATATATATATATATATATATATATATATATATATATGAAATGTATTTGAGATAGCTTTAAAATTTAAATTAACTATGAAATTACCTAAAATAAATAGTGAATTTGGGGAAAATTGAATAAATGGTATCTATGTGTAATTATTACCAAATACATACAACAAAATCTTATCTTATGGATTAAATAAGCCTACATAACTATTTAACATAAAGTGAATTATTACTGTTGGGGTTATATATACATTGGGCTTTCTTTATTTATTTACATGATTTAACACATTATTATTGTTATTAGGCTTATATAAATATTTGTGAACTATTACAACGTGTAATAACACGAATCTACTATATTCTGTCCCATGTTCAGGTTCACATGTAGGGTTGTCCACCCTGCAGGGTTGTTCAGGTTGTCCACCGTGCAGTATGGAGCGCCTACGAGCAATGTATTTTAAATGGCAATTCGAGTCATACTAGCTTTCCTGAAAGCATTCACTTGAGCGCCTTTACGCAGTCGTGGGGACAGTTGATGTAACCTGCATGACAACACCAACAATGTACTCAGCTCAGGTAGTAACATGGCTATCTTCTATAAACCTGTACTGTACGGTGAAGTTAGGATGGAGGAAAATGATGCTATGAGGGACAGTGAGTAAAAGTTCTAACATGCACTCGAGTCTTGACTGGACACTTAATCCGAGTAGGCCAATGTGTTAATTTGATTGTTGGCACAGAGCAATGAGGTTGACTGTCTGCGCGAGGGGTTGCAAGAACGAGCCCTGCGAATACAGGAGTTGGAAACAACCGTCGAACGACTCGAGGCAGAGAGACCCGACTCTGCCAACTTGCAAGCCGCCATCGAAAGTGACAAGGTAAACTAAGTACTTCCTGTGTTTCAACTAGCAGGATACATTTTCTAGCTAATCTTGATTCTCTGTATTTGGTCCTGGGATGGCTTATAAACTGACCGATATTTTAAACTTCGAGTTCAACTTTGGTTAGAACAACATGAAGGTGTCATGGGTTGTGATGCTGTTTTTGTTTATGATTATTTTTCTCAGACTTTTACCACCATCCCTTATGTAATACACAATTTTGTTGCTTATTAAATGAAGGTTTTTTTAGAAATTTGGCAACATGTAACTATTTGGAGCAGTTATGTTTACTTTTGAAAGTTTCAGAGATTAAAATCAATATTGTATTTTTAACTCACAATGGTCCCCCCCAAAAAAAAATATACAGTTTGTATACCTGTTTCCAACAGAATCCTGATGTTATCGTATTTAGGTATCATGTATTGATTCATATAAAGTAATTTGTTGCAGGTGGCAGCTTCCCGGGCAGTGGCACAAAACAACAATCTGAAAAAACAATTGGAAGAGCTTCAAGAAGCATTGGTTAAACTGGTTGGTTTTATTTTAATTCAAAACATTGTTGTTGTTGAACCCTGAGGATTTTATTAGCACTGCACTCAACTCAACTCGTAAATAATACCACCACCAACAACTTCTGCCGAAAACTATGCATCAAAGCTAATTTTTACTTTTCTAAGAAATGTTGACGGCCTATATGTGAATAGAATAAACTCCTTTAAAGCAAAGTTAGGTAGATAGAAGTTGACAATACTTTTCAACTGGGATGGGGCGTTCTGGCCAGGTCGGCTAAACTTTTAATGCAGGGACGTTAGTCACTCAACAGATCTATTACCCTCTCTCCGCAGTAGAGTGGTTGTCATGTATGTGTGTGCACGTGCATTACCTTGGTAGGCCTAACACCATTTATGATGTGTTCACATGTAGCATATCAGTGAACAGGCAGTAGACAGTAAGACAAGTTTATGTGGGGTAGCTTTCTAATTTACATTGTGTCGGAGATTTGAAAACAGTAATCCTTGTCAGCAATTAAAAATATTGCATGTTTTGGAATTGTTCTATATAGGCCTAGTTATTATTATTGATCTTCAAATTCTGCTCACTAGGAATGACTTGGTATTTTTGGTCTTTAAAATAAGACATCAATGAGTTTGGATAATCCGTTAAGGAGGTGTGAGCCCTGAATGTTAACATTAGTCTCAAGAGAAGCAGGTAGAACACAAAAGCGACATTTTGGTGATAGGAGGATAGTGCTTTATACTTCATGGACACATGCTGCTGTTTACCCATACACATTGCTAATTGTAGTCCTAGAAGGGCTCAGACAGAGCCAAATCAGCTTAGAGGTCGATATTGGCAACAATATGAACATCTGTGTAGTCTGATGGCTGTCCATCATGACAAACTTTTCCTTCATCTTGGTCCCTCCATGTTTGTAGACAGCAGGTGATTGCTAGTGGTCCCTAGCTGATGAACATGGACACCTTGTCAGTTAGCCTAGGAGGGCAGGAGAGACCGCCTGTTTGAGGGCTTATAAGCAGCCGTCGCAAGAGTCACGGGGATTTGCCCTCTAAAGTGTTATCTGCTGCTCCGTCCTGCTCTATGTTTCCATCCCTGCAAGTTTCTCTCCCTCTGGTGTTATGCACAAAGTTTCCATTGTAGAAAATGTGTTTAGCGGCTCTGCCGGTTTTCCTGAATCATTTATCATGTGCTGAAATATGTTATATAAAGTATCGATTTGTTTCAGAGTAACAGCAAGTTGGAGTTGACTCAGCAGCTGCAGCATGAACAGCATCTTAGCCGAGATCTGAGCGAAAAGTTGGAGCAAATACAGGTGAACAATCATCGTTTCCCGAGCAAACTTGTCATATTTGTTGCAGTATTTCTGACTCACCGAATAAGCAATTCATTGGGTTGTATGTCTTAACAAACAATTGTTTCAAAGTTCACCGGATTTAAAATCAGTGATAGCATAAAGTTAAACTTGATATAAACTTGAATACATTATTTAACACCTTAAAACATGCATGACCAACCAACATGGATAACAAAAATATTAAAACTTGTTGGTCAATCATCCGAGAAATCTCCACTGAGTGACGTACTTCAGTCAGTAGCGGTTAACTAATAAAATCCTTTTCTCCACAGTACCTTTTTTATTTCTTTGGCATAGTAAGTCTTTTTTAAATAAAATTGAAGGTAAAAGAATAGGTGGGTTGACCACCGACGAAATGGATGAATCTTGTAAAATATGTAATTATTAATGGCAAACATCTACAAGCTGATGAAGAAGACTAGATACTTGGACAGATGAGGATGGCAGCGTGTGAGCATAATCAGGATAATGGAGTTGCTTATTTTATGATGATGATGATGACAACAAATTTATCCATTGCTATATATTTTTACAGCAAAATTCTCTTTTTAGCTGATCATAAAATTAATTTAATAACTAAAGTTGATGCAAATATTTTAGGACTTGAAACAGACAAATAGTGAAGTGGAAAAATGTCAGCAAACAGAGGTTCCTATCGTCCTAGAGGCAGAAGTTCAAACCCATGACAGCCAACCTGTTGGTAAGAGATAATTTTCTGGTCTTAGTTATTATAGAGACTACTGTTTGTAACGCACGCTACCACAATTAGCCAAGGTTGGTGGGTGATATTTTGCGGTCAATAAATAACACCAATATTTATATAAATATCCTAATTGTCATAACACAATGAGGTTAGTTTTAGTGAATTTTCCCTATAGGGAAAAAGCTATTACCGTAGGTCTCATGGTAAGATGTAAGCCCGAGACCATGATAACTTTTTGTTTTGAGGTCCCCAGATGCCAAAAACACTATTCGTTCAAATCTATATATATATATCTGTGTGTGTGTGTCCGTGAATGCGATAACTTGAGTAAAAAATGTCGGATTTTGATGAAATTTGGCTCAAATGTGTAAAGTGACATTCATGGCTTTAAGTTTGAAAACCAAAAAATTGGACCATGGGAACCCCCAGAAAATCCAAAAAACGTGTTCATAAAATCTCCCATGTTAATCTTATGGGAAAATGGTTTTTAGCTTTTCCTCAATTAATTTTACTGTAAACTTCAAATTTGCTTTTTACCAATCAGTTTAGCTCTACAAAAAAATCATTTTGGTATTTAAATTGTGATTCTATGTCCAACCGTTGCCGAGCTATTCAAAGTGCTAAACACAGTACGTTGTCCAATGTTATCCTTATGGAGAATATTAAAAATTTGATATCTCGATTATTTATGAACCTATATTGATAAAACTTGGTATGTGGCTTCACATAGTACTGGTATAATGATATTTGCACAACAAATTGATTTTTTGTTGATTGTCCTCTTAGCAGCAAACCTGCATACTCATGCATACTGCATGTTATTCTTATGGAGAATACTTAAAGTTTGATATATCCCTTAATCATGAATATAAATTATTAAAACTTGGTATGTAGCTTCACCTGGTTGAGTTATATTGATAATTGCAAAAAAACACATTTTGATCTTCCCTGTTGCAGCAAACCTACATACTCATCCCCAATGCTATTCTTATAGAGAATAATTAAAATTGTATATGTAGCATATTTGTGAATATATTTTTATGAAACTTGGTATGTGGCTTTATGTGGTACTAAGACATATATCATGCATTGGAAATTCGCTGAGTACGCAGGTTTTCTGCGACGGGGGTATTTATATCTCTGAAGCACTATTACTTTTAAACAGCGTTAAGTTAACATGGTTATTAAATTACCTGGTCTAAAAAACACACCGTTTTTGAATGAATAGGAAATTTGTTCTCCTGTATATAGGTGTGTAACGAATCTTCCACCAGGTTTTCTATGATCGTTGCAGGTGTATGGCCCCAAGTGTTTTATTCCATTTGAGATTGTTTTTTTGAAACTGATAATCTTGTATTTTGTTATAAAAAAAGCTAAATTTGTTCTTGATTTTATAACTTCTAATTGATCCTTTTCAATTGAAATAAAATTACCATTACTTACCAAGGATAGTTGTTTTTCCTATCCATGGTAAACAGTGGCCAGTTTCTCGATGTATTTATATTTTCAGTGTGGTCTCAAAGCATGCTGGGTTTACTTTATGGGTTTTATCATGTTGGAATTGGTCTACTTATGTTAAAAGTATGTTTTTATTTTGGATTTTGGTCACCTTGGTACCTATCTGCTAGTAATTTTTTTGGGTGGGAGGGAATTTTGATTACTACATTAATTATTTATTTTTTGTGAGTATGAAACAAAATTAGCTCAGTATAGCCTACTAAATATTTTTATATAAATGGGTTTCATTGGGTTAAATTCAGGCCTGCCCAGAGAAATTTCGGGCCCCTAGGCAAATTAGAGTATGGGCCCCTTACCCTTCCTAACAAGGCCGTACTTAGCTTTCACGGGTCCTTGTTGCGTCCGGATCCGAGTTGGTTGACCTTTTTTTTGACAACAGATTTTACCCAACGGTCCCCCAAAGAGTCCGGGCCCCTGGGCAGTTGCCCCCCTCTTGGCGGGCCTGGTTGAATTTAACAAATGAAAACATAACTTTTGGTAAAAAAAAAACAAAAAAGAACAGAAAATTGCTGGGTTTGGCAAATGTGCATTGTGAATGTAACAATAACCAATACATGGCCTAACGCTGTGTAATAAGTATTAAAATATTACAGTTTTTAGTCAAATTTTGTACTTCTTTGACTCAATAAAGTAAAAAAAATGGTGACAATTATGTTTTAAAAAACGACAACAAAAACATTGCTAACGATAAAATAATGTTAGATGGCATAAATCACGCTGAAACTGATACATTGCCAAAACATCGTTAATACCTTACATTAGCTGAATAATCAAATAATAATATCAGCTGCAACACACAAGGTATCCAGATGACTGCGTGCAGGCTGCCCCCTACTGTTCCTGTTAGAACAACGGAAGACTTTATTTGTCATTCTGTTGCTTAGACTGCTCCAATGCACCTGGATGTTTTGTATTTGTTTATTTTGATCGCTATCAACATGACTTCATTTGTACAGTTGTTATCAGGTCAAAGATCATTATGCTTTATAAATTACTGACTTGTGGAGAATGAGAAATCCATATGGTTGAATTTTAGAAATGTGGTTACCGGCTTGGTACTAGCATTGACTATACACCTTTAGTAGATGGTAAACGCAATGCTAAGATCGGTTAACAAAGAAAGCAGCACAATATATTGGGTGTGGTCGGCAACAGGGGCTATTGAATGTGCTTCCTCCTAGTAGACATTACGCAAACTACTTGGAATCGCATAGGCAGAAGTACAGACAGAGCACGCTTGATTGACGCTGGTGAAACACGGTTACGACATTGACACCAATTTTATTACAGGTTTTATTCAGTTATTACAATTTTATTTTTATTTCACACGTCCTTTGTTGTTACAGCCTTAAAGCCTTTATTAAAACGTATATTAAAACTTCAGAGTTGAGAGGAAAGCAAGACAGTTGTTTTATTGGCAAAATGAGATTTTAAAACCCGCCACGGCCAAGCTGAGCGCGCCAAGCGGCATGAGCCAGAGTTACGCCCGCCATTGCATGCGAAGGTGGCGATTTCTATCCAGGTGCTGTCAGAACTACGTGAAGAATCCCGCCTCTTTTGTTAACATAAGGTTTTCAGTCTACTACAAGTGTATAGGCAAAATGCACATCTTTTTACATTAGATTGTGGAATATAAATGCCTTCATTAGGTTCCTTGAGTCCTTTTGTATTTTCATTCAATGGTATAGCTTACATTTCTTGACCCTGAATTTGTCCTGTTGCAAAATAATTATCTTGAGTGCAACTAATCCCTGTTGAAAGCTTAAAAGTCACATTTATAAAAGTTTGATCGTATTCTTTGAACATTTGCCCTCATCAACAACAGTTTGTGGGCCTTGCCGCCAGTAGCCTCAGAACCAGCTTGTGTGGCCACAGTTTTGATATATGCTCTATGTTAGGTGTCCAAATGCTTCGTCATCAACACCTCAGATTTTAATAAGTGCTGAACATTGAAAATAGTTACAAAATAAAATGCAACCAGTCCTAACTAAGTGGTGGGAGCTTTCTTACCTATGGCTTACCAAATCATGAGAACCATCCAACCTCAATGTCAGATAAAACTAACCACCCTCACCAATACCCATCCTGCATGTAACATCCCTAACCCAGCAGGATTAAGTGTAAGTGGGAAAATCGTTATATGGTATCGTTATACTAATTTTTCAAGCAAGTGTGTGGAGTATTTCAAATTAAGTTTGTTGGTCACACTGTATCCAGCAGCCTCAGGAACTCCCTACGGGTCTTTCTAACTGATAAAGTGTTCAGAGAACACAACATATTTATTTTAAATTGTTGCGTTTGTTTTTTCAACAATTGCCCTCTATACTTTAAGGTAAGCCTGCTCCTATCCAAACTTAAAAAATAACAAATCTTGTGCCCTGCTACCAAAAAACTAATCGACACGATGGTGCATGTGTGCAAGAGGGTGTTTAGTGGTAGCCCTGTTATGTTGTCAGTGAGCCCCGAGGCGATGACTAAACTGGAGGAGAAGTTCCGCCGCAAGATGGACGAGTTGGCGAACCTGAGCGATGAAAAGCAGCGGTTGGAACACCTGGTACTGCAGCTACAGAGCGAGACGGAGACGATCGGTGAGTCGCAGTGGAGAAACAATTGTAAACCATTCGAGTAGTGTAATATGAATGTGTAGCGTTTAATATGTCACACCCTATATGAACATTTTTCAGTTTGTTGTAAGAATAAATTAGTAAACGTACTCCATTTATTTCCTACGGGTGTTTTAGAACCACTCACGATGCAAAATACTAAATTGTTATTTTTTTAATTGACTTCAAAGTGGAAATTGTTTGGATAAATAATACTATACTTGATGAGAATATAAAAACTGAATATTTTAAGGAGTAAACATATACAAATATTTTACTGTTACTTGTGTGTGTTGAAGCTTCACATAATCCTAGGTATTTTAGTTTGACATTATTCTGAATTATGGCAAAATCATGTGGAAAACTCATTTTTATGCCACAAAATATTTAAAAACCATTTCCACCATTTTTGAATATGTGACAAAAGCTCCTACACCTCCCACATTGTAGAAAACTTAGTGTTTGAATCAGGGGGCAATTTTTTGCTCATCTGTTAAATATATTTCTGCTTGTAGTTCTTGTAAAAAAGATTTCACTGGTCTATACAAGTTACACTGAGTTAACTCTCAAGTGTCTTATCATCCATGCTTCAATGTTTGTTGTTTGTTGCACAGGAGAGTACATCACGTTGTACCAGATTCAGCGGGGAATGTTGCGACAGCGTGCGCAAGAGAAGGACGAGCAAGTTGCGCGACTGGCTCAAGACAAGGAGGCATTGCGCAACAAGCTGGCTCAACTGAACTTGCTTGTGCAACAGCTGGTGGGAAGTGGATGCAACGCGCAACACCAGCTCAACGGATACGGTATCTACGTGACATGACAATATACGCTTCTAGAGAACCCTTTGATTATTCTGTTCATAGATTTAACATTACATTGGTGGCTGTTTGCCACCACCATGTACCATGTCAGAGACTGTAATGACACTTTCTTAACCAGTTTGTTGATCCATACTCATCTTAGAGCTATTTAAATTTAAAAATAATACCAAAGATGAAAATAGACACATTTGGTTGTTAAGGGAAGTTAAGAAATCTCAAAAGGCTCTTCGACAGATTAAACAGTGTTTGGGTTTATGCAGGAATAATAACTGTATTGAGATGATGGATGAAGCACCTTGTGTGAAGTGTTTGAAGGGTCATTGAGGTTGACTTATTGCATGCATGCATATTTGAGGGATCCTAAAATAAAGGCAGCTACCTTGGCACATTTCTGCAAGCAATTTTATCAAAAATATTCATAAAGGCGTTACATAAAAACTGGCCTACTCAAATCCAAAACACACCCTGTGTAAATTAGCTACTGCTTAGTATTTTTCTATTTGTGATTGCCAATTTAGCTGTTTTCTATGCTTCTTTCACATACTACTGTTTTATGCTATATGACCGAGGGCAATACTGACTGCTTCAATTGATGAAATTAAAAATTTTGAAAAGATCATGACTTAATTGCTTAAGCCACAGAAGACTATAAATCACTGCAGAAGGCTGACTGGAATAGGAAAAGGGTTGCGCTCCTGTTGCAGCACCACGAGTCGGGTCGCCATGAGGGGAGGCAGCTGGTGGGGTGGGATTAAGTCGGGTCGGATGGCAGTGAGTGTACCCGAATACACCCCTTCTAAGCGACCTACGCACTAGCATTTAAAGCAGCCAGCCGCTGATCAATCTAACCCTTTTAAGCGCAACCTCCGTTAACATGGTGGTTAGCCTTCTGTTAGTGTTTTATAGTTTTCTGTGCTAAAGCTAACCACTTTACCCTTGAAATTTGGTTGTAATTAAAAACAATTAATCTACATTAAAAACTTTGAAAGTAGCAAAGTTGCACAAAATCAAGCACTTTGAACAGTTTCTTTCCATCTATTTCATACAATTCAAAATTATGTTTAACCGTATTATGTGAAAGTAGCCCTTTTTATTTCAGATCTCGCTTCTTTGAAAAACTGCTTTTCACACTTGTGGCACATTTGGGGAATATTTACTAATTTGTGCATCTTTGGAAGGTATTTTGGATTTATATTTTACCAATTGTTTAATGGAACACAGTTTTAATTCCAACTATTGAAATTTGGATCAAGAAGGTATAAGAAAATTTGATTTATTAGGCTTACAGTTTAAGTCTGTCTGTCTCTTTGGATTATTTCACTTTCTCTCGAGGCATGTCAGCAGTAAGAGGTCCATGTTATATTTGTAACCCCACTCACATATTGTATAAGACAAGAAGAGATTTGATCGTATAAAGTTCAGTTTATTGAGCATGACTAACTAGTTTTATCCAAAATCCTCGGTTATCCAAGTAAGTCACCTGAAGGAAAAGATATGTTATTGTAAATAGTAACCAAAAACCTTATTGTACTTTGTGTAGTGCCGGCATATTCCGAGACGTCACAGATAAGCAGGAAGTTTTAGGTCCACTAATTTATTCTTTCTCAGGCTAGGGGAGGTAGAAAAGGGAGCACTGTGGGTATCAAGGACCAGTGGCGGATTTAAGCAATTGCTGCCTAAGGGCTATTAGGAAATCTGCCGCCCTCCCCCCCTTTATCCTTTTCGCCGCTCAGATTTACCCACATGTTATATACATCTTGTTAGATTATTTTGTGACAGTATCCAAAGAAGTTACGAACTAACTGAATGAATAAGTTTAAGAAATTTCTGTTATTTCCTAGTTGAAAAATCCAGTACAAAAATGTATAATTAACTTGATTCACATTAACACAGTTTAATATTCAATATAGCCTACTCAATGACAACCAGCCCTAGAGAGAAATGTTGGTGTTAAAAGCCAATGCTGGTGCTGGTTCACTAACCGGTGCTACTTTTAATAACAAGAAAATCCTTCAACAAAGGCCTAAAAATCCCTTCTTATACTTCGTCAAAACATTAAATTTTATACCAACGCATTGACTACTGAAAATTATAATAAATAACCTATAATAATTATTACACTGTAGCCTTAAAATTCGTAATTTGGACCATTAGCCTCAAAATTCTGACTATTTTAATCCTGAATTAACGCTTTTCAATACAGTTTTTCAGTCATTTTGTAATTTATACTTTTATACAAAGAATTGTTTATATGTTTTAGACGATCAAAATATAAAATTAATTGATGTAGGCCTAATCTTTATAAAACTCTACACATTTTCAAACACTTATTCTAGTTTCACCTCCATGATGTTGTAGATCCAAAGAATTGAAATATAATACCTTCAGGAAGGAGTCACTATTCTCTGACAAATAACCTTCAAAAAGCGTGCCGTCAAATTTGGTATTTTGTCCTTGTATTTGGTAACTTGTTGGTTGGATGGTGTCATTCGATGTACAAGGCGGCTTGTTTTCAACACTATTTCCAAAGCCATATTAAAAGGGTGTTTTAATTTAACTCAAATCATAACTTTGCTTCGAGGTAAACAATAAAATTACATATAAAATATGTCTTAAGATTATAAAGTTAAGTTTAACATCATGATTCGCCTAAAATGTGACAAGATATTAATTTAAAGACTTCAAATATCACAGTTTTTCATTTAATGAAATGGGAGATTTTGACACCGTCCCACCCAACAAATTATATAGATGTTATAGATTATATATGTTAATTATATAGATTATGTATAGATGTTTCGCCTGGAGTAAAAAACTACAGCCTACATGCTGACCACCATTTTGACCCTCTGTCAACTATGTTTCCATGGCAACAATCAATAAAATCCTATCTTCACAAATTATGTTAATCTTTATTTGTCTTTGGTCAGATGTTTTGTTTTAAAAAATATCCGCCAGGACGAACGATTATGTTTGGTAGCCTTTGATGGTAAGTATAAGACGGCTGAAATAACTTTCTTTGTTACATTGCGTTTGAAAATGAATCAACAATATCATTGTAGTTAAATTTTGTTATTGTCTTCTCAAATTCGATTGTTGCAACATGTCTGTGAGTTTATTAAATTCAACGGAGGACCATGGTTTAAAATAATGAACTGTACTAAAAAATTGCTGACTCAAAGAAAAATAGTTCCAAAATTAGAAAATGCGGAAGGCAAAATATGTGTTACCTTTTATTTTTAACTGCTCAAGAATATCAATATGAAGCCGTGTCCAAGAAATTGTTCTTTTTTAAACGTTGAGTTGAGTTGAGACGATGACGATGAACCAGGCCTGGTATAACTTGCTGATTTATGATGCGGTGCGGTGAACAATTTATTATAAAAAGCCGGTAGTGGATGCAAAGTAATAACAATCTTGAGGTTTGACTTTAAACACTGTGTAACGTTACATTATTAAATAATTTTGATATTAACTGAAAATTTGGAAGTTGTGGTCGAATTAGAAAAAACTACTGTGACATGATAAAACTTAGTTGAGTTCACTTCTACAGCTGGGAGAAGACTCATTCCTTCCAGAAATCGGAAATCCTGTGTATTCTTGGTTGTGACGTAGGTCTTTTGACAAATCAGACGGACGGTCAAAGTCTATTGATATGAATTGTGTCTCTATACAGATGTTCAACTGTTCATTGTATGAAATAAAAACGTTTCTTCCTTATATAGCCTTCTTCGTAGGCTAGGCCTAGTAGATAATTTAAATCAAATAAAACCTTATGATTTATTATTATTTTATTTTTAAGCCTAATTAAAACACATTTTAAGCCCATGTAATTATGACGAAACAAAATTAATCCATCTTCTGACACAGAAAAAAATCAAATAAAACTGCACTGTTTTTTAGGTCCATAGTTTTGGCCTATTTTAATATGAAATATTAAACACAACATTTCTCAGCCGTGTGCCTTAGTCATTATTGATGTAGTGTAACAAATAATTTTAATGCTATGCGAATGTACGGGTAAACTTGGAAGTCCGTGAGTTGGACGTAGTCATAGTGGCGCAGTGCCTGATGCAGTTCGTGGCTTGCTGCCCTGCTCTGTAGCGTAATCGTCTTGTCGCTAGTATGGATGAATGACAAATGCATTATGACTGTTTTGAGGAACTGCAGTGTGAGCAAGCTTAATACATTAGTCTCTGATTACTACCTTTACCTTTAAAAGGGCGGCACACCCTCATTGTTATCCGTTTTCGTCAAAATGTTCCCCGTTTCAACATTTCTTTTATAAACAACTTATTAATTTTCTGTAAATTTGCCCCCCTAAAAACTTGCCGCCCTGGGCTACAGCCCCTATAGCCCCCCCCCCTAAATCCGCCACTGTCAAGGACGCTCCACTGTTTACATTAGTCGTCAAATTCCTTGATGTGTCTACGTCAGTTTGTTAACAAATTATGCTTACACAAATCAAAAAAATCTTTATTGTCATTCGACTATAGATATAGCATTGACACAGTAACAGGCGCAGATCCACGGGGGGGAAATGGGGAAAATTTCCCCCTCCCCCAAGGCAAAAGGTTGGAGTTGCACGCGCACCCCCGCACCAGCGCTAAGTCTGCCCGGCAGCGTCATCTCGACTTGTCATCTGGTTGATGCGTCGTCAGTCAGACTTAAATGTCTGTAATACTACTTACAGGGTGTCCACAGACCGGAAATTCCAGGAAAATCAGATAATTATACTGGAATTTCGGCGAAAATTCGTTAATTTAGTTTAAAATGCCTTTTTCAGCCCTTCTCGTTCATCCAGCTCGGTTGTCGTTTCCGCCAATTCAAGTTTTGGTTGTCATTTTGAGCCAATAAGAAACGTTGCCGACCGTCATTTCGGGCCATTAAATGCAACTAAATTCCAGTTTCTGACCCATCTAACGCGAAAAAATAGGCGTTCTTTGGCTATAGAACAGGGTCCAATCGCTGATTGTATTCGTAAAAATACGTTCCGGTTGTCATACGGGCATATAAAACGGGATCAGGCTTTATTTTTCACTGGGAAAATGTGGTCCGATTGCCAATTTTTATGATAAATCACAGTTAGATTGTGATTTTTGGCATATATTGAAGTTCGGTCGTCATTTTCGGTCAATTAACACGTTGTGGCGGTCAATTTCGGACTTTAAAATAGGAGGAACCGTTGTTTTCGGCAAATAGAATGAAGTGAAATTGCCTAATTTGTTTAAAAAAATCACTTTTAGTCAGTAATTTGTTTCTGTAAAACGCAGTCTTTTTTGACCAGTAAAAATTCAGTCATTTTGGTTTTTTTTACCACCAAGTTGCGGCAAAATTTATGTTTTTACCAATAAAACACAATGTTTTATATCCCGGTAAAATGCGATTTGGACTTCACTTTTGGTATATAAAACACGACCCGGCTTTATTGCCGAGAAAATGTGGTCCGATTGCCGTTTTTGAGCGATTAAGTACATTCCCGGCATTAAATATGGTTTGTACTCAATTTTTGACCAAAACAAACTTTGCGGTCGTAGTTTTTGGCTAGTAATATTGCTGTAAAATTGCCGGTAAAATTATCGATCTTGGCTGATAACACACGCACGGTCGGAAAATTTGTCTATAAACACAGTTTGACTGTTTTCAGGCTAAAAATGCGGCTCGATTGACGTTTTAGACGGCAAAATGAGAATATCTTGCTATTTTAGAACGATAATATATGTATCTCGGGGGTCTTTTAAATTCATCATATCTCCGCCGATAAAATTTGTTTTCATCTTAGTCTCAGTAAAATATTTGTTTTTGACGATAACATACTTTGATATTTCCACTGGCGTGTTGGCCTTTGAATTGCGGTTTGAGTATAAACTATTGGGGTATTTTTAGCCGATAAGCTACGTTCACTTGTCGTTTTTGGTCTAAAAGTTACGGCAACCATGAAATGCGGTCAAATTGCCATTTTTTATCCGAAATAACAGGTCAATTTTTGTTTGTTTGGTCCATGAATTCTATACAGTCGTCTTTTTAGGCCGTGGTACACACATTTTGATCAATAAAACTCGTTCGGCTATTTTACGGCCGATAAAGTTATTTATATGGAATTTTCAAACAAATTTCCGGGGTAAACCCCCTGACCCCACCCCTATGGGGTATTCCATACCCCCCTCCAACCCCCAGAATTTTCCCTCCACAACGTGACTCCCTGGATCCGCCCCTGCACAGTAACACACAATATGTTATGAAGTACTCTTAGAATCTTTTTGAGCCAATTCAACAAATTTAGCTATTTTTGATTTTGCTTTAAGACTTATTCCTCCAGGATGGGATTCAAAATTCACTCTGAAATTATTCAAGGTTTTATTACAAATCGTTTAGAAATTCTAATTTGTTTAGAATCCGAACTACCAGAGGGAGTGAACGGTTCGAGCATTCCACCAGTCTTGACATCACAAGCATCAACGGGAAAGGTGGAAACGGCAGAGCAGATACGGAGTCTCCTCACGGAGATCGGGTCCAGCAACTTGGTGACCTCCGCGACTGACACCAACATCAACTTCCACCCCTGTCCATGGTGCTCGGGCCGTCTCATCACGGTGTGAGCGCCGCGCCCGACGCAATGTGCCTTCCACGGGGATAAGTTACCTCTCTGCTTCTAGTAAAAGACACGTTTGCCCCGTGATGGAGATCTCTTCATAGTATTTTTTGTTTCCCGAGATTAAAAATCTGAATTAAGATTAGAAAATTAAAAACCAGATGGTCATCGGGTACAGAAAACAGATGGAATAAAATTTTCATAAATTGTTCAAAATGCTAAGTTGGGATGTCAAATTACCTCCGTCCTATACTTATCTGTTAACTTCTTACTGTCTTTCAATGATTTAAATTTAAAGAGACCTTCAGAGAAATTTCAGAGGGCATATTTTCTAGGGTTTTTGTGTTTTAACTAGCTCTCTGCTATGAAAAGACAGTTGTTATTTATTGTTTATTTATGATCATTTGAACTTTAAAATACACTGAACAAGTGATGAATGTTTCGTACACTTCTGGTCTTTCTGTTAGAAATGCACACTATTAAAGCTAATGTATTTTAATCATTTGTAATACATTGGCTGTGGGTGGTAAAAATTATTACCATGAAGTTAACCCTTTTAGTGTCAGGTTAGGAATAACATTTTTTAAATCTATTTTTGTTATAGGCTACCAATAGTTAATTATTGTTTTATCGAATCTCTCAACTTCCGATTTAATGTTTTAATGTTGGTCCAAAACGTCCAAGTATCTATTCAGTGTTATATAACAACCTGTTACTGCATCATGTTTACAGGATGTTGGCATTTTATTCATGTTTTAAAATTGTCCAGTTCCCCGGTCATTGGCACTGAAAGGGTTAACATGGAAGTATATGCAGTTTTTATGTTGAAAAATGCCAGCCGCAGCAAATGTGTTAGTGGCACTTAACAGCTATGATAATAACTTTAAATTGTGTGCTGAACAAGGATGAAACTTGTAAAATTCGGTCTAAAAATTTTCTTGAACTAAAATATAATTCTTGGTCATTTTGAAGTAATGCAACATTCTTAAATCAGATAAACTTAGCAAAACACATTTTAAAACAAGGATTGGGACTTATATTTTAAGGAAGTTATTAACTATCAACTAATTAATACGAGTGATCCAGTGAAGTTATTAAATTATTTTAAAAAACTAATTCAATCAATTTCTCTAATAAGCTTATAGACATTCCATAAAATTTACTAAATTCTATTTATATTTTACTCATAAATTTGTTCTATGCTCGCTTAGTAAGACTTTAATATGACACGTCTGACTAAATCGCTCCTATATCTATCCTATGTACATTTGTTACAGTATAAGTGGATTTGTTATGGTTATATATTTGTAAATACTATATTGTATATTTGTATATTGATGAGATCAGCAATATGTGAGATGTCAGATTGTGTGCTAATAAGGATAAAGCTTATATGCCTTAATACATTTTTCACAATTTTAATGTTTTCTTTAGTCACCCTCTTTCTTCTTCAGTTGTTTTCCTTGCAGCTTTGTAACATTTGCTAGTTATTTACTGGAAGTAAAGATGTGCGAGTACTCGAAATTTCGAGTTCGAGCTGAGTTCGGCACTGAAACTCAAAAGTTTCGAGCGAGTTTACTTTCGCCGTATACCAAGGGTCGTCCGTGGCCGCGCGTCGTCTGTAAATTCAAATTGAGTGTGAACGCATTTGAGGTGTTAAGGGTTGTGATGTCGATTTGAGTGTTTTATTAATAAGTAAGTTGTGGCTTATAAATTTATGTTACTCTTTACACCAAAATGGAGGATTTACCAGGACCTTCAGATTGAGTTGTATGAACACTCCACTTTTAGGTTAACCTAACCTTATCATTTTTTAAAGTAAAATATCAAAAACATATCTGTAATGAAATCTAATAGGTAAGTTAAGCATAATAAGGTAAGTTTGTGCTTGTTTTTTGTTCCATAGTAATTGAAATTGAGTCAATCCACTATATTTAGGCTCAACTGTCCTTTGGCATTGACTGTTTTTAAAGACAAGTGATTTGTTTTGGCCTTGTTTAAGTTTCATTCATGATTTTTTTAATAATTTGTAATATTTAAAAACTCTATTTAACCCTTTCAGTGCTAAGCTTCTGAAAGGAGTAGTTGAACCTGTGATGTTTTGTTAATTTTTTAAATGTCTTGAACGCCTGAACAGTCAAAATTAATAAAAACGTGCTTCCGCTGGACACACACTCAGTAAAGGATAGGTAAAAAATAGCAAAACACCTGATCAGATGTGCAACTCACAAAGAATCCACCCATCCCGTCAGCTTGGACCTGAGCCGTCCACCGTTTGCTTAAGGTCCGCCCTCCCCTTCAACTCTGCCACAGACAGGTGAACTCTCCATGAGTTGCACATAAAAACCACCGACTGTGACGGGATTCGAACCCTCGATCCAAGTGTTACCCCTGGCTGGGAAGGTAACGCCTTAGACTACACAGCCACTGATCAGACTAGCAGCTATAGTGGACCAGGCGGTATTAGAGCCTAGGCACTGGACGAGGTAGTTCAGTTTGTGTATACCAGGTTTCACTACATGTGAGACTCAGGCTGCAGACTGAGCGCCTAACAGTACAATCGCTTATGAAGCCGTAACAGTGTTTATTGATAACAGATTCAAAAGCCGATATATCGGTCCATAGCACTGAAAGGGTTAAGACATGGCTTAAATTTCATCAATTGATTTGCCAGGCACTTTCAAACATATCTTCATGTTGTTACGAACTGATTGTTCTTATTAGGACTATTAGTGTTAAAATTAATGCTAAGATGTTAGTAAATACATTTTGTGTGGTAAGTAAGTAGGCTAATGTTTTACCATGTAATAGGCCTTTTAAATATTAAAATAAAGATTATTTTAACTTATAGTCCTAAATGTAATTTTATTTTGTCCATTCGTAGAGAGATGTAGCTTAGGCCTAAACATAATATACAAAACATGGATAGATAAAAAGGAGAAAATAAAATAAAAAACTGAGATTATTTTTTAATGATACTGTTAATACCATATAGGCTATAACAACCTTTATACCAAAAGACTAAAAGTATTTTATCTTCATGGCAAAATGTTATGAAATTACTTTGGTATGATTTATTTTCAGATAAATGTACTTACCTTTTTCCAATGAAGCAGGAATCTATTTATTTTACTTACTATTGTTATTTTCAGGTCATAGTGACTAGAAAAGTATATTTTAATAACAGCATTTATAAATGGAACCCTATACACTGTTTTGATCCAAATCAACTCAAGCTATGTTTTTTTTTTTTTATTATATACTTGACTCGAACTCGAGATTCGAATCTTATGCCATTTACTCGACTCAACTTAAAAAACCTGTACTCGCACATCTCTAACTGGAAGTATTTAAACAAATATTTAGCTGCATCTAGCTATGTGGCGTCGCGATTAGTAGTGCTTCGCTTCGTAATCCAAGGTTCACCAGATCGATCCTGAACAAAGTCTCAAAAGTTATTTGAAGGTTTGATAATGTACATAGCTGCTATTTGTCATTGGTTTATAAATTATTGATGTTTTTTATGGATAGGTCAACCTAGAATAGTAACAAGACCAGGGTTCGGACTGTTCCTTGAAAATCTATTGCTATATATGTATTTACACTGGTGTACAGAAACAGAAGCTCTTAAACTCTTGTTAATCATAAAACACTCCATGAGAGATAGACATAAAGCAGATAAGCAAATAATATCCATCCAATGGCTTTACTAAGAAAAGGAATAACATTTTTGTTTATAATTTCAAGAAATAGACTTTTAAAACAAAGAGTTTTTTTCAGATATTCCTCGTAACTCTTTAAAAGTGCAATATTACTCGACCAAAAGTGCTGGATATTTTCTCTGAAGTACGCTCCAAAAATGACAGATGGTTGGTTTTTACGACTTTGCTGTTAAAAAATGATTTTGGAAGACCTGGTAATCAATGTGTATTGAATCTGTTGACTTTGAATATCGTATGTTTTGAATATCCATGTAGTTCGTAAGATGACTTTTTTAATTTTACTGTAATTGTATTGTAAGTCCATATTACACAGTTTACACATTGTACTGTACTTATAATACACTTCCATTCTTGCACATTCTAAAAATGTTTGGTTTCCTGGGCATTGTTGTGAAAGGTTACCCTCTGAGTGATGAGCGACGGCAGCCGCCGATATCCAGGTGCTTCGTTGGATTGATAGGCGATGGTAGCTGTCGATGTCCGACAGATTTTTTTCAGATGCACAAAAAAATAGAAATACCCCCGTTGCAGCAAACCTGCATACTTAGCGAATTTCCAATGCATAATAATGTCTTAACCCTCCGAGTCGAGCGGCAGCAAATTTGTTGTCAGTGTTTTCTGTAGTGGAAGGGTCATTTTGGCGATTTTGTAGACTAGTTTATAGAAAATTGTATAAAATTCAATCTTGAAGTAATCATATGAACATGCATATTCGTTTTGTTCACAATAACAGGGAAATTATCAAATGGTAAAATAAGTGAAATTTAGAGCGGTAGTTTGAAAAAGAAATGAAAAGATTGAAAAAATTGGAAGTTTTGGTTATAAATTTCAAAAGTAAAACGTTACAGTAAGTAAACTAATTTTTGTATGTAAAAATACAAAAGTATCTAATTCCCTATGTAGAAATGTAGATAATTCATAGAAGAAAAAATTGTATATATGAATTATATAGAATAATTTGAGACAAGTGCAAAACGGATATTTGTGCGCCACCAATTTGGTATGCCAAAAAAACCTCTAACAATACATAAATATAATAAGACCTTATTTTATTTGAAGGTTATAAAACTCTAAAACAATGATATAAGAATGAATAGTATACAAAATGTTTTTCAAAATATGATTATAGATGAAAATATAAAATTTATTTTTTGAAAACAAAATTTTTGTTATACAATGTAAGATAATTAGTTTATAACACCTAATGTTCCTAAATGAGCTATGTAATAAGATTTAGAAGTTATTCCCCTACTAGAAAATATATAGTGACCTATACTAATATATAAAAATAACATTGTCATCACGTACTTTATGATAATCGAACATACTGTTTTTCAGACGAAAGATCAAACACAATAACACAATACCGGGCCAAAACAAAACACCAAATGGTCTAAATGACGCAATTTCCTGTCTGACAAACTTGGCAATACGGGCTGCCAACCTCATAGATAAATATTCTGCGTTCTTTCCTTTACAAAATTATATAAGAACATACATGTATACGACTAAAAACTACTTATAACAAGTATTTTGCTATTCGTTCTAATAGAACGAATTGCCGTTTTTTGAAGAAGTAAAATATGACGATTTTCTTATTTTTCCAGATGCCTGTCTGATTATATATCTGCGTTATTCCGTTTACCAGCAAAATAGTAATTTTCCCTGATTGCAGTGGTAATGCAGTGATTGCAGTGGCAGTCGTTTCTGGTTAGGAACAAAATTACCTTGCCATGATTTTTTGAAACATACTGTGTTTAGCCATTTCCTGACACAAACATGGCATAGTCGACCTCGCGCCAAATTTTCATTCAAATGTAACTTTGAATTACATTGTTCTACTGCTGCTATAAGGTTCATTCATGTAATAAAATGAAAGTCTGGAATGTTATCTTTATAATGGTATAAAGATTATCTGATTTCAAGCACATTTTCAATGCTATTTATGCAAATGAAAAAAAAAAATGACGGCATTCGTTCTAATAGAACTAATGCCATTTCACAGAACCATTTCACACCTGACATTCATTCTATTAGAACGAATGCCACCCGGAGGGTTAGTATCACATAAAGCCGCATACCAAGTTTCATAAAAATATATTCACAAATAAGCGATATATATACAATTTTAATTATTCACCATAAGAATAACATTGGGGATGAGAATGTTGTTTGCTGAAACAAGGAACATAAACAATTGGTTTCTATGCAAATATCAATATAACTCAACTAGGTGAAGCCAGTTACCTAGTTTCATCAATATACATTCATAAATAAGCGATATATCCCATTTTTAGCAAATTTCCCCTATAGGGAAGAAGCTATTACCGTAGTCGGCATGGTAAGACCTAGGCCCGGGACCATGATAACTTTTCGTTTTGAGGTCCCCAGACCCCAAAAACACCACTCGTTCGAAACTGTATACATATATATATATACACACACATATATATATGTGTCCGTGGGCACGATAACTCTCGTAAAAATGATCCGATTTTGATGAAATTTGGTATAAACGTGTAAAGCAACATTTATGATTTTAAGTTCGAAAACCAGCCAGATCGCTCCATCCGAAGGGGTATTTTGGGTTGTGGTCTATTGATATTTACTCAAAAAATTTTTTTTACCAAAGGCTCCCGTAACAGCAAACCTGCATACTCAGCCCCATGTTATTCTTATGGATAATAATTAATGCTATGTCTCCCTTAATTATGAACATAAATTAATCAAAACTGGTATATGACTTCAACTAGTTGAGTTATATTGATATTAGCATAAAAACCAATTTATTGTGTTCGTTGATGCAGCAAACCTGCGTACTCAGCCCCGATGTTATTCTTATGGAGAGTAATTAAAATTGTATATATCGCTTATTTGTGAATACATTTTTATGAAACTTGGTAAGTGGCTAGAAACTTGGTAAGTGGCTTTATGTAGTATTAAGACATTTATATCTCCATTGGAAATTCGCTGAGTATGCAGGTTTGCTGCGAAGGGGGTATTGATTAATCTCCATAAGAATAACATGGGGGATGAGTATGCAGGTTTGCTGCAACAATGAACAAAAAAAATGGGTGTTTAGGCAAATATCAATATAACTCAACTAGGTGAACTTATATACAAGGTTTTATTAATTTATTTTCATAATTAAGGAAGTCATAGCATTAAAATTTTTCACCATAAGAATAACATTGGGGCTGAGTACGCAGGTTTGCTGCTAAGGGTACCTTTGGCAAAACATTATTTTTTTTACCAAATATCAATAGACCACAACAAGATAAAGGCCATATACCAAGTTTCGTCAGTATTTGTTCATAAAGAAGCGATATAATTCTTTTCTTATTCTCCATAAGAATAGCATTAGACAACGTACTGTGTTTAGCACTTTCAATATATCGGTAACCGATTGACCAAAAGGAATGATCAAAATACCAAATTGTGTGTTTTTTAAGCTGAATCCAATGATGAAAATTAAAATTTGATTATTCCAAAAATTATATGTAAAAAGTTCAAAAAACCCATTTTTGGGGTACAAAACCCCCCTAAAATACCCCTTAAGATAGAGCAGTACGGCTGGTTCTCGAACTTTAAGTCATAAAAGTTGCGTTATACGTTTATACCAAATTTCATCAAAATCAGACCTTTTTTACGAGAGTTATCGCTCCCACATATATATATATATGTATATATATGTGTATATGTATATGTATATATATATAGTTTCGAATGGTGTTTTTGGGGTCTGGGGGTCCTTTAAACGAAAAGTTATCATGGTCCTGGGCCTGGGTCTTACCATGCCGATTACGGCAATACCTTCTTCCCAATAGGGGAAATTCGCTTAAAAGCACTTGAAACCGGCGACGGAAGCCGTCGATATCCGACAGATATTTTTCAGATGCACAAAAAACAGAAAAAGCACTTGAAACCGGAAACCGGATCATTTACATATGAATCAAACATTCTAGACTTCCATTTTATTATATGAATAAACTTTCTAGCAGAAATATATCAACATAATTGAGAGTTACATTTGAATGACAATTTGCGCGCGAGGCGACTACGCCTTGTTTGTGTTGCAAAATCGCCAAAACATGACGTTTCAAAAAATCAGAGCGAGGTCAATTTTGTTTCTATCCGAAAGCGAGTGGTAGGACTGGAATGACTAGGTAATTTTCTTTCTCGTCGTATATGATATAATGACAAAATACCTTTAGATAAAGTTATGGTAAAATGAGAAATGAGTAGTTTTCACGTTTACTGGAATTGATATCATTGACGGCAGGAATTGATTTTATATTCATTGGAAGGAGAGAAACAAGTAGTATCACGATCACTATTTGTTGTTTGGTTGGTAGCACTGGACAAAAAATTGAGTCCGCTCTGATAGCTGTCCGGAAACTGTGTTGATGTCGTTTCCATTGTGATGTGATGCGTGTATCAGTGTAATTTAATTTATTTTGTAAAGTTTATTCGAGTTTTAGGAGCAAATCCCCAGTGTGTTATAAAATATGTTTAGTGTAGTGTAGTGTATAACCCAGTAGTAATATTTATTGAATTATTTATGCGTAAATATTACTATAAAGTGTGTATGATATATTACTATAAAGTGTGTATGATATATTACTATAAAGTGTGTATATATTACTATTTCAATAATTGGATTGCTACTATAAATAAACAACCCTTTCTTATAAAGTAGGCGATACAGCAATAATTTTATTTCTAGATATATTTATACGTAACTATATATTTTATTGTAGGGAAATGAACAAAGAATCATGGCTAATTTTGGATTATTAGGTATAAACAAAATTTATCTAAATTTGAATAATAAAAAATAAATGTTTTACAATACATTTTGAATAAGGTTATGAATACGTTTTTTTACACGGTTCATTCTTATATATTTGTGTTAATTTTATAACCTTAAAAACAAACTAGGTTTTATTTTATTCATTTATTGTTATTGGTTTTTTGGCTCATGTAACTGATTGCATAAAAAATGGCTATATTCACTTTTTTTGAATTATACGATGTAATACGTATATACAATTTATGTTTTTATGATTGTTATACATTTCTACGTAGAGAAATACATTCTACACATGGGGTATATATTGGTTTTACCATAAAAAAATCAGCATGGATATAGTACAATTTTACTTTTGATGTTTCAACAAAACAAAAATCCTTTTCTCCAATTTTTTTATATTTATATAAAAAATTATCCATCTGAAAATCTTTATTTTGCCTTTTTAAAATTCCCCTTTCATTTACAAATAAAAAGAATATGAGGTTCAATAGGTTTCCACTATTCCTTGCCTACCTGTGAATTTTTCAAAAACCCTTGCAAATTTTGGTAAAACCGTGTATCACCGACAGCACACCTGGTAACATTTTTGCATCACTCGGAGAGTTAAGTTACTTTTGACCTTCACACACTGTGTTTCCATTCTAATAAGGTTTTTTGAGTTAAGCAAGGTTATACAGTATTTTGCAGCACTTTATCCATAGAGGAAAACCAGTTAATAGTAGGGTATTAACAAAAATATAAAACATTTTTTATATACATACCAAATGTATTTAAAACATACATGGAATAACAGTCAATGAATTATATAATTAGCTAAATTATACCGTACACATTACCATTTACATGTTAATATTCACATTATCATACATCTATCAGTAAATCACTTGGACATTTGTATTACTATCAGTATATTAAATTATGCTGAAACTATTTTTAAGACTATCTGCGACTTATTCAGGCAGTGAAATCTAGGATACATAAATATTTAGAGAAATATACGTTTGCAGACAAAATTAAAACTTTTTTCAAGAATCTCAGATTAAACCCTGACAACTACTCTTTTACCCGCAATAACATATTTTTCCTTGAGTTTTAAAATCCTATGGGCATTTCAAAATTTAAAAATAGATTACAAATACATTTATTTGGATTTAGAAAATCAAATGATTTAAATAAAACTTTAAAAATTTACTTTTCTCTGATTTTACAATATTTATTTTAAAAACATCAAGACACAAAACAATAACAAAATAATTATCCTACGAACATTCTTCTA
Source organism: Allygus modestus (assembly GCA_963675035.1). Taxonomy (NCBI): domain Eukaryota; kingdom Metazoa; phylum Arthropoda; class Insecta; order Hemiptera; family Cicadellidae; genus Allygus; species Allygus modestus. The sequence continues at coordinate 102,066,245 of OY776112.1, forward strand.
TAAGAAATCCAGTTACAGGACTATTAATTTTGTTATAGTTTTTATTTACTTGTAGCACAGAGATTGATAGAAATTTTACTTGAATAATAAAGCCATGTTCATTAGGCTGAGCACACCACATGGAACTCATCTTTCAGTGACGATACGGTGATCAAACTACAAAAGGGAGTTAGTTAGGCCTATTTGTGGTTAATAGTCAATTCTGAAATGATAAGTCAGTCATATGATAAATTTTATGACACGAAAAACTTAAGAACATGCCATTTTTATAGTTGACTAACAACACTATAGGGTGGTTTAGGACCCTCACTGCGGTCTTGTGATTTTAGCGTGGTTTTATAAATATTAGAGGCTGGTAGAAGCCAAACGACTAGGGGTAAGACAAAATAAGTCATGCTATTCATAAATAACTAACCCCTCTCCCTCCCAGAGGCCAATGATCCATGACGGAGTGACTAATGACAAGTTTGAAACTCATAAGTACTTATACACGACCGTGTGCAATAACTTGGATTTCTTAAAGAATTTATGCTAGATTAGATATACAAATTATGAAAAAAATACTCATAGAAATTGGAGGAAATCAATCAAGAGCTTAGTTCAAACTACAACTAGTTTATGTCCAAAGCCATACTAGGAGTGTGCAAATAATAACAAATTCAAGATTTTGGTCAAGTTCATCAATACTCAAAACAAATACTCAGTAATTGAGCGAGTTTTTTCCACCCATCCACAGACAATCCCCTAACTATTGCATGCTGCCGAATCGCATAGTATTGGATATCGGCCGAAAATTACATCAGGAAACGACTCCATCATAAACGACATCCGAACTGGATGATACTGGCCGTAAATGATGACTGTCACTTAATATCTAAAGGTAAATGATGACCGACGTAATAGCGGACGTAAATGACTATTGAACCACAAGATATCAGCCATGTATGATGAACAGACTGTTTTATGTTGGCTGCAAATGATGACTGGACCATGTGGTATTCCATTTGGCAACCAAATGGTATTTTACCAACCAAAAATATAAACCAAGCCAAAATTTGTAGTTTATATTACGATTCACCATATTTGTTATGGAAAAAATCAGTTATATGGTCATACATTCAGCAGGACAGTGGAATTTTGTCAAGGGTGGATGCCAAATAACCATTTACTAACAAAGATTATTGCTGATGGCACATATTCAACACAAAAATAATTGGCAAAATTTCACTCAATAAGAAAAATTACTACTCGTACACCCCTACATACAACAAATATTTTAAAAAGTTCATTCTCATTATCAATATTGAAATGAATAAATTTTTATTTAACAAATCTAAGGTTTTATCAACCAATAAAATAGTCTGTAAAACCAACTTCCATGTAACTCAATGAATTGGGACCTAATCCTTAAGGAAAAATTTGATCTCTCGGATCAGTACTTTTTAGAATATTTGTATAGAAAAAACCTATTTGATGAAATCAAATATAAAACAAAGAAGCTGTTTACAAGAGACTAAGGGACATTGAGTTCATAGCTGTGACTTAAGATATTGTTATATAACACAAAGTGTGTGCTGGTCTCAGCTAGGTCTTTTAGTTAAAAATTAAAACATATACGCCATCACTACATACAGAAGTGTATTGCGGATTAGCCTTTTGGCTCTTACCAATCAAACTGGCATAAACCTATACAGAAGTGTATTGCAGATTAGCCTTTTGGCTCTTACCAATCAAACTGGCATAAACCTAAAAGTATTGTGAAAATATCTTATTAATTAAATAATTGACAGATATCCCTTATATTTGCAAGAATGATTAGACAATATACAACAGATTTTTTAACAGGCTTCAAAACTACCAATGACAAAACATGGTAACTTATACAATTTTGATTATTTTCTTATACAAACTCTAAAAAAATGCAGGAAATGCATCAAAGAGATACACAGTTTCTGGAATGGATAGTGTTTTTAATCCTTATTATTCCTACTTCAAAGAACGTTACATTATAAATTGAAAATACTTCAGAGGGACCAGATAATGCACGATGTTCAGTGATCAAAATGCAACCCTAATTTGGAGTACCGTAAAAAAATTGTGTTAATAGTTACTGCAAGTTTACAAATTGTTAAAATTTCCAAACTAGCTACTTTATTATGTACAAGGTTATAATTTATTACGAGTGCTAAATATATACATGTGTTAAAATGTGCTTCGTCAAATAATTCACGTCTTTTAAAAAACATTTGTATATTTTGGCTGTTGTGCTCACTCTTACATAGATTCTCCAGCTCTGAAGATCATTTACAACTGTATCGTCTAGATATATTGAGCAGTCGATGAAAATGTATCAAACGAATACAACTAGTAGAAAATAAGTAAAATCATTTGAAAAAATACTTCAATTTATGAAGAAAAATTGTAAAGCAGATTTAGAGAAATAAATGATGTTTGGTAAAATTAGTCACAATTCATCATTGATTGAATTGGAAAAACATTGACATAAACCAAATTGAACATTCAAGGTACACTAATTATAAGTAAATCAATAATTTACAAAAAGTAAGAAATATAGTGAAATCGTTGATAGTTTCGGCCATACAAAGCCGTGACTTGTCACCTATAGACTAGACGAACGACGCTCATGAGCTCGAAAAGGCACATAGAAGTGGTAAAACTCGACAATATAATCTACAAGATCTTTCTTCACTGCTGTTCCCTTTGGTATTTTTGACTAGGCCTATAATAAATATATCCTTAGTACCAAATATAAATGTCAGTGCTCCGTGGCTTATAGAATACACTTAATACATAGCTGCCATACAAACTCCACACAAACCACCTCAAAATAGACAAGGAATAGAAAATAGCCAGCTTTTGAGCATAACTCGACAACCTCGAAAGTCGTTTGAAATTCTTAAATTACATCACAAACTTGGCGTCATCTCTTATAGACCATATCACAACCTAGCTTAAATATATATATACCCTAATATGGAATAACATTTGAGAAAGTTGATTTGATGAGTACGATTACTATTTACTGAGAAACAATATTTGGACCGTCAGGTACAATACTAGATTGTAGTTTGAAAAAGGAAAGTCTTTATCCTCATCTACTGTACCTCACCCCCGTGACAAACCGTAAAATGCAGAAGCGGAAATCAGGAATATATTATTGCTAGCTGAGTTGTGACAAATAAAGAATGTTAGCGAGGTTAGCGTCTAAATTACAATGATAAAAACTATATACCGGGTGATAAAAATATACATTGTGTGAATAGCACCGAAGGACAGGGAAGCACATGATAGGAACAGTTCTGAAAATGCACCGACCATCCCACGAGCCTTTATACATCTATATACATCGGAGGTATCGGTCTGCGGGCCTGCTACGGCCACTCACATCGCACGGTCAGCCTACTGACCAACTAATAAGAGAACAATTAACAAAATAAAGGTCTATAAGAATGTTTAATTTACGTAGTTTTTACACATACTTGAACTTGTAACGTTCTACTGTTATAAAATGTGTTAGTGTCCTTGAGCAAAGTGTGCTGTTGTAGCTCACAAACCAAGGTGGACCAGATGTGCACAGTAACGTTACTCCTATTTTGTGGTATACAATAACTCATAAAAATGACTCTTCTTTACTCTACTGGAAAAACACTAGGGTTTGCGATGCATCGAAATTTCGATTTGATGCTGTAGTAATCGAAATAGCGATGCATCAAAAGTGTTCGATGCCTTAATATACTCCCGCCGTTTACCCGCGCTACGTTTACCGCTAGTTTTTTAAATGATGGATCAAGAAAGGATGGAAGAAGAATTAATTGATCAAATCAGAAAATTATAACTAGACTTTGGCCAAGATGGTAGTTCATCCATGTTGGTCATAAAAATTGGTGTATAGGCTGAGTTTTAATCATTGAAATATGTCGCATTGCATTGAATCGAATTGCATCGATTTGAATCAAAATTCTTCGAATCGCATCGTTGCATCGAATCAAAATAAAATCGCTGCATCGCTCACCCCAAAAAAACACACTTAACATTGATTTAAAATGACCCTGCTGAGATTCAAATTGAAATAGATGAATTTAAAACTACCTGTATTTTAAATTTTATTTAAGAAATAAATTAACACATATTATGTTCTTTTTTACATTACACCGACGAAAAGTGATTTGATTGCTATATTATTAGGGCCTAGCAAAACTATGATTTCAATAGCATATCCATTTTTCATATCTTATCCTGGACCCGGGCTGCCTGGATTTCGAAGTGATTTGTACATAAATATACTCTGAAGAGTGCAAGGTAACAAGTACAGCCAACATTTTGGTAAACTAATAGGCTGTCTTTATTCCAAATAAATTACTCTTTGTGAAATTTAAAACATTCATCAGACTCTTCCTAGCGACTAGATAGCTAGAGCCCAGATTACTTAGTGTTTTACAAAAGGCATTCCTTGTTTAATCTATGATAGCGTAGTTTTGGTTCATCTTATTGCTACAAAACAGCTGGACAATTTTTTTAGCTTGTTTGGTTTTACTTTCTGGACCCCACATGGAATTCCTTCATTGCATGCATATACACAGTGCAGACAACAAAAAATATAACAAAGTAAACATCCGAGATGAAGGGTGTATTTTGCTGTTTTGTATCAATATCCGATGCAATAAAATCAAAGGTCTTGCAATCAATCATTGTAAATGGCGATCGCCAACCCAACAAATCTAATGAACAAATGAAACCATTAATGTGTATTTTGTTTAAACAATGTTACAAGCAGGTGTGTTTTGACACTAACGAGTACAAACTTACGTTTACCCATGACAAACTCAAGAAGAAAATTTACGAGGGGATCTTAATTAAAATTATATTCACAAACAAATGTACTTAAACCAGTAAACCGACCACGTGCGACAGAGCAGTGATGAACCGTAGGTCCGACAGTGACAGGGGACGGTGGCGTACTAAGACAGTATGGCGACACTTCTCCTGGGTATCGCCGAGGTATTGTTGACGTTATCCAGGCTCGACCACTTCTTGAGGCTGGCTTTGAGGGCTTCCTCGCAAATGCGCGACATGGCCTCCAGTTTGGTCGCACGCTCCTTGCTCAGGGGCTCGCTGGGGAACGCGAGGTCGTTGGCTTCTGCGAGCGTGCGCAGGTCGAAGTAGTACTTGGCGTAGACGCTGGAAGGGACGTTAATGTTGAACTGCAGCATCTCCAGGAACTGGCGCTCCAGCTCGTTCCTGAAACACGGTTTCAAACAAGGTTAGTCCATTTCCGAAACACAGTTTCAACCTGTTAGTCCATTCCAGAAACACGGTTTAAACCTTTAGTCAATTCCCAAACATGGTTTAAACCCGTTATTCCATTCCAGAAACACGGTTTTAATCTGTTAGTTCATTCCTAAAACCCTGTTTCAACCTGTTAGTCCATTCCAGAAACATGGTTTCAACCCGTTGGTACATTCCCGAAACACAGTTTTAACTTATTAGTCCATTCCCAAAGCAAGGTTTCAACCTGTTAGTCCATTCCAGAAACGCGGTTTAAACCCTTAATCAATTCCCAAACATGGTTTAAACCCGTTAGTCCATTCCAGAAACACGGTTTAAACCCTTAGTGAATCCCCAAACCCGGTTTCAACCCGTTAGTCCATTCCAGAATCATGGTTTCAACCCGTTAGTACATTCCCAAAACACAGATTCAACTTATTAGCCCATTCCCGAAACTAGGTTTCAACCCGTTAGTCTCAAAACAGTATTCTAAATTTCCCTGTCGCTCCAAACCTGCTTACTCGGTGATTTTCCAAAACTGATTGTTTTAGCCCACCTTATTGCCTCATTAGACACCAAGTTGCATGAAAATAAATTTGTAAATAAGCAAGATGTAACATTTAATTTAGTTTTTATAAGAATAAAATAGCTGAGCACATAGGTTTGTTGCAACGGAGGACACAACAAATGGGATGTATATGCAAATATCGTTAGACAACTCACATGAAACTGCATACGATATGTTTCATAAAAATAAATTCATAAAGAGAGTACAAATTTGGAATAAATAATGACACTAGGCAAAAGTAGATGAAGGGGGAGGGAGGGTGGGAATTTCGGGATGCATCATAAATGATTGATGCCCAAATACAAAAACTGAGGATTAGAAATCCGAACCAATAATGTACAATTTTTACTAACAAGACAACACTTTGACTTATACCGAGTGACTTTACAGTTTTGAGTTATAGAGGTTTTCTAGCTTAAACTTTGAGTTATAGAGGTGTGGAGATAAGCTAAGAAGACCTACCAGGAAAAATTTTATTCTTTCTTTTGTACAATGGTGTATTGCATGCATGTTAAAATAAATAAATAAAATAAGGACCACAAAACTTCTGAATTATAGAGATGTTCTCCGCCAACCCTTCGACTTCGAGGTGAGATAGCAAAGTATTAAGTAGGCAAGTTCAAGGGAAATGACAAAACTTCAATCTACCAAGGAATTCAAATTATTGAGGTTTAAGTTACTGAGGTTCACCTATGAATTTAGAATGAAACTTTGATTTTATTACACCCTATAATGAAGTTACCTCGAGGGGAGAATTATCAATTATCATACATACTTTGATCACTCAGCTGAGAACAATTTACTGCTAAAATTACAATAATTTTTGTTACTACAAAGGGTTTTTCTTGAAATAAGTCAACAACTATACTACAATAAAATGTAATAACTTGGATATTCCAACAGTCAGGCTAAAGGTTATTAAGTTACCTGCTAATTTCCAAGAATTAAGTAAAACATAATTTAGAAAGAGGTTGTCCACTTGGATAACCAAAGTTTTTATTCAGAGGAATTTTTTTAAGTGGAAGTTTTGAATATTTTGTTAAGTTTTTTTCAAGCAGCTCATATATTAACGTTTTCTATTATGCTTTTATATACTTAATGACAATAAATGCTTTTTCATCACACTGAGCTGTTTTCGATATCAGCTGTGAGTACCGAATGATTTGCCACACTGATTGCCGCAGGCATTGATTTTTGCCGCACTAAAATAGTTATTCTGACACCAATACCCCTAAGGCCTTGGGTACGATATGAGCGGCAAGCGGAACCGCTCTGTTTTCTGGTTGCAATAGTTAGCGCGCAAATCTTAAGACAGTGGCTGCGACAGTTCTAAGCGGCAGGCGTCAAACTACTGCTCACCGCAAACTTTTTCACTGCTGCTCGCCGCTCACATTTTAATACTGTTCTGCAAAATTTGTTTGACTTAAAAACGGCTAAAAACTTACAGAAAAAAGTGTTTACATATATAAATGAATGGTGCTTATGGCAACAAGGGCCCTTATACAAACTTTTAACACGTCGGCTACCGACAGTCCGGAATTCGGGTCGCCGGAGTTCCCAGCAGACCAAACCTAATACACGAAACGCTCACCATAGACCAAGTCATTGTGACCAATTGTAACCCAGAGACCAAAATTTTTGTTTCCGTATTTTTTTATGTTTTGAAGTAGAATATATATATTTACTCATAAAAGTAGCAATAAAATATTATTTCAGTGCTATTTTAGCATTTTTATTGTGTCACGTATGTGTGACGTGAGTTTTAAAACTTTGGAAATTCACTATAAAGTAAAGGACAATAGTTTCGATGTGTCACTCAATCAAAAACACCACGAGGAATGAGTAAGTAAACAAACGCTACAGGCATCATGTGGGCAGACAGGATGACCAACTTTGAAAATCTGTAAAAAAAAATTGAGGTCTTACCCCCAGACCGAGCAACAGCATTCGTGTCACACATTCCTATAGACCGGTATACAGGCTTCAGATCGATATAGTGTACCGTATGGACGTCGTAAGTCATTTAACTGAACGGTGACTGCGTGCTGTATACGTGTCAGCGGTCCACTGGATTTGGTCTGAGCGTCCCATATACGTGTCGTCGGTCAACTGGAATTAGCCTGAGCGACACGTATATGTGACGCTGGTCTATTTCAAGGTTTTTTTTTTAACATTACGTCACATAAACGTGACGATCAGTAGTCAATGTGTTGTTAATGTTACATATAGCACTGTTAATTTCAGGCTACAGACATTTTTCTTGAGATTAGTCTTAATGAAGCGGAAAACTAAATAAAAACTAAAAACTTAAATTCAGCTGGTACATGACCAAACTCATTGTACTCTCAGCCAAAATAAACTATTCACACTATCGTCTTCAGTTCTATTCCGAACCCCCTAGGACATGAAAACCACGATTTTGCTTATACATGCAAAACCAACATACACCAGCAATTCTGTCTTCCCTGCTTTTTGCCATGAGTTCTATTTTATGAAGTTATTTTTACATCCCAAAAGTATTTTATAAATTATAGAAGCGATTAAAACCTTATAACGTAAGACCATTATAAAGTTTTACAATACTTTTACAATTATTACTCAGGGCTATTAACTATTAATCAAATATGTTTCTTGGGCAAAAGTTGCAACTAATCGTTTTTCTGGTCGCATTTCATGACACAGACCGAGCATTTTCTTCTCGTGCATTGAAGGCGGCTGTAACAGACGCAGCAGACAATTTTTACTGCTTTTATCGCAGCCACCCACATTGCTCAAGAGCCGCTCAATGTACCGCTCGCCGTTCGACGCTCACCACTCTCTGCTCGTATCGTACCCGAGGCCTAAGCTAGCCCGTTTTTCACCAATAGTAGTAGCTCAGCTGATCTTATTCATTTAATTAAAGTATAAATCAATTGAAATGCAATGTGTGAATTCAAAATCAGCTAATCTTATTAACCTAATTATTAGATTAACATTAACACAATGTAAACACTATTGGTGTCATTATGTCGTGAGAAATATTACCCAGCATACCTGATCAAAATTTCTAAAACAGATGTTTCATTATTATTATTTACAGTATGATGAAAAATATCGTTCATAACTCGTACGCAAAGTGTTTTTCCGGTACTTGAACAAATTTCCTGAAAGCCTGAAGACACGATTGCGTGCCGGAAAAGACCACTTTCGGCACTAGTAAAGAAATATATTATCTTATTCTCATCTAGTGCAGACTGACATGTCCTCGACAGTGATGTCCTTGAGTATCTGGCAGTAGTCGACATTCCAGACAGCCTGGTCATCCCACACCTTGCTCGCCAGTAGGATGGCCCCCAGCACGATCCTCTTCCACGAGGCTGGCGTGATGTCCACCTCCGCGTATGTCAGCAGCCTGAAATGCAACCATAGTCAAACAAAGCAGCAGACTGAAACAAAATATATTTTTAAAATTTCATTAATTTTCCTTGCAAAAGTGCTTGTTGATTGAAAAGTTACGTAGTAAATAAATAATTTGTTTGGACCTAGTAGTTCTGAAGCACTTTCAGGGTTAACTGATTTAGCCTACATGATTATAACATAGAATCAACATTTAACCCATTGAGTTACGAGCTGGTTCTGTTCCTTACTATGGTTATCTTGTAAACATATGAATTGGAATAGAACATTTGTGGTTTTAAATGGATTAATGACGTATTTCAATTAAAATATTGTTTTCTTTCGTTTTAGAGTTGCAGTGGCACACATACAGTAAACATAAGTAAAAAGTAGGTAGATCAGTGTTGACCATGTGCAACTGACGAAGAATTAACCAATCCCGTCGACTTCCAAACAAGCCTGCCACCGTTTATTTTACTTGGCCCTCCCACCAACGTTGCCACAGATGGTTAACTCATTGAGAGTTGCACGATTGGTTAGTTTTGTTCGTGAGCGGGAATTGAACCCTCAAACTTTGTGAGAACACCTGCCCAAAGTGTTTCCACGATGCAGCCCATTCGGCTATCAAGACCAGTGGCCTATCGGCATTAAATAGGTTTATGATCAGTCCGCGCCCCTAGCAGGGAGAAACGTAGTTGCCTTAAGTCATTAGTACAGATTTTGCTACGAGAGTGAAGCACCAAAGAGATCCCGTATAAAGGCTATACGGTTCACATTTTTATTTGGTTAATGATTTCCCTGACCCAAAAAGTTGATTTTCTCTGACTTTCTCTAACCAAAATAGTTAATTTTCCCTTACTCATGACTCGGAATGCACAGTTTTTTCTAATAGGTTTTGATTTTCGTACAGTAGTGCTTTGTGTTTTCGATTAAAATCAATTTTTTTTCTGACTTATATAAAATAGTAGACAATAGAAAATAGACAACAAACTTTATTAGTGATTTCTTTAAGAGATACATTAGCACCAAAAAGATAAAATTCTTGCTTTAAAGTTTTTGTTTTTCTTCTTATTTTCTTGTCTCAATCGAGGTCAAAGAACTCCTTGATTGAGTAGATAGGGTGTTCTACTAGCCAGTCCCAGAGGTTTTTTTAGCTGTTTTCCTACTAGGGCTTGATATTTTGTGGCAGGGAATTTATAATTTTGCATCCGATGTACGATGGTTTCTTGGTGAATTTTGTTGTGTGATGGATAGGTAGGCTGTAGTCTCTTGCTCTTCTGGTGTGGTGGGAGTGAAAATCTTCATTCCTGGGAAGATCTAGGCCGCTGGTGTACATTACCACTGCATGGATGTAGACTGCTGGGACAGTTAGAAGCTTTAGGAATTTAAAACAACTGTCTCTCTACAACTCTCTACAACTGTCTGTGGGGCCAAGACCAGAGAGTACCCTTACAGCTTTTTTCTGGAGAATGAGGATTTTGTTAAGGTTGGTATCAGATGTACCTCCCCATGCAATCAACCCGTATCTGATGTGTGATTCCACCACGGCATGGTATGCTGTCTTAGCTGATTCTATTCCTCCTATCCACTTCATTCTTTTCACCATGTATATTCCTGATGAGAGCTTCCTAGTTAGACTGTCAATGTAGTTAGTCCTGGAGAGGTCAGTATTAATTGTTATCCCAAGCAGTTTTGAGTTTGTTTCTACTGAGATATCTGGAATTTCTGGAATTGGATCACGCTTTCTACTAAAGTTTATCTGTGTTGTTTTAGATGGGTTTATTGCCAAATCATTTGAAGAGAGTATTGGAGGGCCTTGTCTGTAGATAAGATATTTGTGTATATTGCTTGAGGTGTTTTATTTGCAAATAACAGGGTCGTATCGTTAGCATGTGTAATAATTTTAACATTTTCATCACTAATAAAATTGGTAAAATCATTTGTGAAGAGGATGAATAAGAATGGCCCAAGAACAGAGCCCTGCGGCACTCCTCTACTTACTGGTAGTTGTTTGGATCTATATACAGATTTTCTTCCGTTTGTATTTTGTTGGGTTTCAACTATTTGTGTACGGCCTTTCAGGTAGCTAGCCACCCACTGGTTACTGAGATAAGAACTTCATTCATATCGGAAAGTCATGACATTCGAAAGCAAAACCAAACACAGTTAATATTAGGGTGACATAGTTAAAATAAAAACTCAGCAGATGATATATGTCAGTTGTAAAATGTTGTACATTGGAGTTCCAAAATTGCCTTATCCTTCTGAGCAATAGAGGACAGACATAGATATTTCAACTTGATCAAATAAATATCCCAATCATTAGTGTAAATCTTTGCAAAAGAACATAACACTAATGAGAGGTGTTTAAACTAAAAACAAACTGATCAAGTACTGTGCATCACACAGTCTCTAGTCATAATTTGGAAAACTACACGATTCCAACAAAAATAACAAGACTCTTTGTTCAATGTCCTAAGAAGAATACCCGATTGTTTTTTATACCCATTAAAGATAACAGAAAAATTCAAGAGATATTAAAACAGTTGAGAAGCATACCTCTCCAAGTACACTAGCGTGATGATGGCACACTCTGCGGTGAGCTGCGCCGCGTTGAACAGAGTCCGCACAAACTTGTAGATCTGCCGGTGCTCGGGATTGTGCTTGTCGTAGTCATCGGGAACCCCGTCCCTCTGAACACAAACATTAGTTATCTCATCTACTCAAAATTATCAAACATATTTCGGTACTCAACTGCTCTCGCAACACAATTGGACAAGTTCAATAAAAAGCCATTTTAAATACTTGTGTTTTAACTTTCAACCCAGGGGCGGATCCAGGAAGTCACATTAGGGGGGGAAATTCCGGGGGTTTAGAGGGGGTATGAAATACCCATCAGGGCTGGGGGGCTCCGGGAAATTTATAAAATATTCTAAATCAATCATTGTATCGGCCGTAAAAAATAGCCAGACGCGTTTTATTGACCAAAATGTTTGTTATCGGCCTAAAAAGACGACTGTATTGAATTCATTGAAGAAAATCAGCAATTTGACCTGTTTTTTCTGATCAAAAATGTCAATTTGACCGCATTTCATGGTCGCCGTAGTTTTTAGACCAAAAATGATAAGTTTATCGGCAAACAAAAAAAAACACAATAGTTTATACCCAAATTGTAATTTAAAGGCCAACACACCAGCGAGGAAGTATCAAAGTATGTTATCGTCGAAAACGAAGATTTTACTGAAAATAAGAGCGAAAAAATGCATCGGCCAAGATAAGCGATTTTAAACAATTTTAAAAGACACCCGAGATTCATATTATGAGCCTAAAAACCTAAAATATATTCTCATTTTGCCGTCATTTTGCGTCAATCGGGCCGCAGTTTTAGCCTGAAAAAGATCAAACTGTGTTTTTAGGCAAATTTACCCACTGGACGTGTCAGCCAAAATCGGTAATTTTACCAGCAATTTTACAGCATATTACTAGCCAAAAACAACGACCGCAAAGTTTGTTAACTTACGAAAATTGAGTAAAACCCGTATTTTATGCCGGAAATGTACTTAATCGCTCAAAAACGGCAATCGGACCGCATTTTCTCGGCAAAAAATATAGCCGGGTCGTGTTTTATATACCAAAAACAACTTCCGAAACGCGAAACATAAATTTTTCAGTGACTTGGTGGTAAAAAACACCGAAATGACTGAATTTTTAGGTATAATGGAACGGCCCGTGTTTTATTGGCCTGAAGCGGTAAGCGAGCCGCATATTATCACCCATACTTGCTGCGATTTGTGGGGTAAAAACATCGACTATAATACAATTTAGGGCCGCATTTTGCCGGCCGAAAAATACTGCTAGACTGCAGTTTACAGAAAAAACATACTGACTAAAACAAATTTTATAAAACAAAATAGGCAATTTCATAGCATTCTATTTGCCGAAAACAACCATTCTTCGCATTTTAAAGTCCAAAATTGGCAGCCGCAACGTGTTTTATTGACTGAAAATGACGACCGGGCCTCAATATATGCCAAAAATCACAATCTAACCGTGATTAATCATTAAAAAATTAGGAATCAGACCACATTTTCCCAGCGAAAAATAAAGCATCGCAAAATTTTGGGAAGGTTCGAAACTGGACCTAGCTGCCATTTGTCATTGGGCTGTTAATTAATAATGCTTTCTAAGAAAAGGTCGACCTTAGATAGTATCAAGAACAGGGTTTGATAAGGTTTTCCCTATCAAAACATAAAAAAATGCCACGGCCGTAGATATACACAAAAAGCAGGATCGCGGGTTATACGCCCGAACGATAACCGGAACAAATTTTTACGAATACAATCGGCGATTCGATCCCGTTCTACCGCCAATGAATGCCTATTTTTTCGTGTCAGATCAGTCAAAAAAAGGAATTTAGTTGCATTTAATGGCCCAAAAATAACGATCTGCAAAATTTCTTATTGGCTGAAAATGACAACCAAAACGTGTTTGATTGGCTGGAAACGACAACCGAGCCGCATAAACGAGAATGGCCGAAAAAGGCGTTTTAAACTAAACTCCTGTATATTCCCTGCATTTCCCCAGCATAAAAATTCCTGTATAATTATCCGATTATCCTGGAATTTCCGGTCTGAAGTAGTATTACAGGCATATAAGTCTGATTGACGACGCATCAATCAGACTACAAGTCCCCATTTGCCCATTCCCCCCCAAGGATCCGCGCCTGCTTCAACCCACAAAATGACATCTCAAATCTGGGTCAGATTTGCTTTCCAGTATCTAATGACCGTACCAGGAACATTAGAGAAAGTAACTTTTTGTACCTGATGATGACCGGTGGAACTGGTTGAAATCGATCACCTTGTACCATCGTTTATGTGTATTTACAGTTTTGAATGTAAGTACGGTATAAGCGTAAATATATTTTGTAGTGTTGTAAGACGTAATTTATTTTATCCTGCTTTATAGAAAACCACCTGATACCCATCAAAAACATTATGAACTCTTAAGAGCCAGCGGGAGTCAACCCAAATATCGCTTATTTGTAGCACCTTCAAATGCAATAATACCGTAGTGCCACTAGCGGTGGCCGTTAGGCGAACTATGAGCTAACTCTGCTAACTGGAGTACAAAGCCAACAGCTACTGTCACGTCGTCATGTCAGAATGGGCGTTTGGGAAAACGTTCGTTATGAGCTGAGTCTGCATCGAATGCAGTCTAACTAAAATTACCTTGATTTTATATTGTTACACCTCCACATTCATTCCTTGCAAAAAAAATAAATATTCATTAATGATACTTGTCTATGTGACTATTGTTAACAACTCAAACAAATAATAGAAAACTCTCACATACACAAACTATATTACTTCTCCTTTGCACATGGGCATTTATTTTATAGTCCAACAACCTTCTAGTATATGTTGCAGATTAAATGACAAAATTTACTATGCACTGCTTTAATATATTTTTTTACATTATTTTATTAAATTTATTTTTTTTGTAAATATCTTTAACGTATCTTTAGTTGTATTACAATTTCATATTTTGTTATTCAAAACTTGACTAAGGAACAACATTTTTCTGTGATCAACATTAATTAAATAACCTTAGCAACTCCATTAGAATTGTTTCTTTACAATTACAACAGAATTACATATATAGTAGTTTATCACAATCACCCGCTGTAACTTTCTCGAATATGACACGTGTAAGTGTGATATGAATGAATATAGTAACTCCAGTAGCAGGGCAAAGTCAAAGTCCTATTGGCCTAGAACACTAAGGCTTACAAGCGGCTATAAAACACAAGCCGCCACCGCCGCGCTGGGTTGTCCCCACCCCTCAAAGCGCGCCTGGCGCAACTTCAATATCCTCGCAGCCCGGCCGAGTCGCAGCGGCCTTCGTCCTTCAGTATAACAGCTCCATCCAGGGGCCACAACAATGAATACAGGCCACAACCATAAATGTAGTTTGAGTATTTTGTTTAGCGGATTGTAATTTGTGATTATGGTGATTTTGCTATATACTACACTATTTGTTTATTATTGGGGGAAAAATACCTCCTGTACTACTCCCGAATTAATTTATACGAAAACTCAACATTTAATAAAGTATCATACTCAATAACCTATACATATATTACATTAATTAGTTTAGGAAATGTATAACAAATAAAAATGCAATGAAACAGTGCTTTTTAATTTGTGTAAAAACATAAATATCAACATTACGAGACAGTTTTCTTTTTAGAAAACACAAGTCGATCAATTAATGAGTAAATATTTATATAGATTATGTTCAGTTGTTACGGCAGAATAAACATTAACAATATTTTAACACTAGACAATATCAAAGAACAGTACATATTTTATAACGTAGCATAACGATCATTAAAAATACTAAAACAAGAGGCAATTTAGAATGACAGTACATATTTACAACGTGGCATAGTAACAATTAACATGGTTGGAACACCAAGCAATAGCAAAGTTTAGTATTTACGGCAGAATAAACATTGACATTATTTTAAGAGTAAACGATATCAAAATAACAGGACATATTTACAACGTGGCATAGTAACAATTAACATTGATGAAATACTAGACACTAGCAAAGTTAAGTACTTACGACAGAATTAAATAAACATTATTTTAACACTAGACAATATCAAAGAACAGTAAAGATTTACGTGGCATAATAAACATTAACGTTGTTTGAATGCTGGACATAATCATATATGAACAGTATTTTCAAAGTACTAGACAAAATTAAATGACGGTATATACAAAATCAAAAAAGTGAAAGTAACATTGTTCCAAAAACCTGTTTAGTTAGCTTTTAACTCTACAAAACTAAGTCATTCATTGTTACTTTTTCTTTATTTTCTTTCTTCTTTTTACACCGTTCTTGGGCCTCCAGTATGTAATGCGGATTTCCTATCGGCATAGACAGGCTGTGCCGTGGGTCCACTATTTCTGACAAAAAAAGAAATAGCCGTGCCGTGAGTTCAGGTAAAATCGGTTTCACTTCGGGAACATTTCCTTCAGCCAAAACTGCTTGTCCCTTTTGATTGTCGTGGTTTTAATCCCCTTCGGTGTCCACATCGCAAAAATGCAGTATTCCCTCTTGGTAATCTGCAGCTGACCTTGGACTTGGTAATAGAAGATGTGCTTTTTGTTTATTTCTCCAATCGTCCCTTCTTTGTTGACTGTCCAAAATGTACACTTACGTTTCTGGATGGCTTCATCTGGAGTCATGTCTTTGGCTGAAGCTGGACATTTAATTTTGACAGTCACATTGTCATTTACAAGCCCATCAGGACTTGCACCGAGCTACGGATGGTCTATGTCTATGAAAAGACCACACTTTTTTATATCTTCTCCGATTTCTTTTTCAAGGTCGATTCGCGCTGTTTCTTCATTTCTTCTTCCGTATTGTCACAGTCAAACGCATTGTAGAGCAGCTGATTGACAAGTGACTCACAGCCCGTAGTCGCCCTCATCTTACAGACTCGTCCAAAGTTAGAAGCGGTTAGGATGGTTCGGCGAATTTCAATCCACTCGTTGCAATCACTTTGCTCGATTGTCTCTCATTCTATTCTATCATATTCTTCATCTGACTTTTGGAGGCTCTTTGAGAATTCATTTGTTTCTTTTTCCATGACGTTTTCTTCTATGTCTGGTTGTTGAGCTGCTTGCCTTCTTCAGCAATACTTCTGTCAAATAAAGATTTCCGGCATCTTTTTTTGTTTCGCTGGTTGTCTACCTTCTTTTTCCTCTTCATAGCGGTACTTTTCGCAAATGTTCCTGGACTTGAATTATAAAGTTGCTTGTGTAGCTTATAGTGAGCAAGACCAGAGTTGTGTTGTACAACTGCAGCAGAACACCGACTTTGATAAGATCCACTCTTCGCAAAGTTGATTCTTTTACTGCCAATGAATTTTGCAACGATCGAATTGTAGTGTTCGACGTAGTTGCTGGCAACATCCGCGAGCAAGCTGCGACTGTGACGACTTACATCTCTGAACACATCTGCAATCAAAGAGTAAAGACCAACTGAAACAAGACTTGGCACGAGATTATCACTGGGCGGAGCAGATGAGTCCAGCTGTCAAAAGTAGCCCCGATCTGCACAATTCTTGTGTTCTCCAAACACGTGGCTGGGAATATTCCAAATATCTTGCCTAAGGTTTTCAATTTTTTCATTTTTTGGTTTGTTTTCTCTTTTTCTGAGCTCCGTAGCTTTGCTAACTGCCATCCTGCAGCGTAACAGATTGTCTCCAATTTTTGTTCTAAGCCAAACAGAAGGTTTTGAGGTTTTTGAAGCTGCAATAGTTTTTAGTTTTGTACACATATTTCTTAGTAGATGGTTTTTGCACTCCACCTTCTGCTCCGTCAAAGACTTATATGGCCGACACTCCAGTATTTTCTTATAAACACTACTGTCACCATCTGCAATAAGCTTAGCATACCTGACATTGTACATCTCCTCACTTTTCTGGAAACCTTCGCGTACTAAACCTTCGTACCAATACTTGTTCTTGACGCCAATGAAAAGCACCTTCCGAGTTCGATATCCAACAATGGCAGCCTAAAAATAAAATAATATTATAAAAATAACATTTTGTGTATTATTTCGTGGCGTTAGCACGACAACAATTCACTTCTGGCTATCAACATCAAATTTTGCACGTTGTCTTCAGTAATTTTCACTTCATCAGCATTTATTTAAATATGTTGACGAAACTTGGTAAGTGTATGTTTGTGGTTATAACATCGCAATGGAAAAATAACTACTGAGTAAGCAGGTTTCCAGCGATGGGGTATTGTTCAAATATGTATATATATATATATATATATATATATATATATATATATATATATATATATATAATAAACAAAATATGAGGTTAATATGACAAATATTTAAAAAAGAAACATTTATGAGAATTATTAGCATTTAAAAGAAACACTATATTTTGTGATCGCCATTTTGTGAGGTAATCACAGGGGGCACGGACCTCTGAGAGCCCAGCGGATTTTGATAGCTATTGAGGTGGAAAGACAACATGCAAAAAGTGCCGGTATCCAAAAACGAAATATTATGTTGATCTGATCATGTGCGCTTTTATGATATGGAGTATTATTGTGGCTCCCAATCTTAGTTGTCCGTGTTTTCTCTAGGCTCCCACATAGCATTTCAAAGTGTCAATGTTAGTTTTATAGAAATACGTTCACTTTAATCTGCTTGCTATGGAATTTAAGAATCCCGCCACAAAAACACATGGTAATACAATTTGCATGCCACGTAGCAACACACATGTACTGAGCATATTGTTTTTAACATTATGCCTTTGTAAGATTTAGAAATAAATAGCCAACAATTTTTATAAGTCTTACAATTATGGTATTTTACAGGGGCGAGACCCCAGAACCCCCCATCATGTGACACCTTACAAAAATAATATTTTTACCAATATAACCTGTGACCCTAAAAATAATGCCACAGTATAAAGAGATATAACTATTTAAAAATGTGCAATTTTGTAGGAATATTTCCCTTTATTGAATGCAAAATTATTTAAATGCTTAATAGTTTATTATATGCCCCCCCTATTGTGTTTAGTGAGATCTTAAAATACAAAAATAAAACACTCTAAATTGTAATCGGCCTATTCGACCTACTACTTTAGGTACCGGCGCAGTATGATACTTGAATGAACCAAATCATTGTATATGTGATGGAATGAAACCATTGATATGTATACACACGATGTATCGGGTGTATACATATAGATGAATGAAACACAATTACCAATCCGGATAAAGACGAATAGTTCGTGCGATAAGACCGCTTGCACCAGGAGCCATCAGCAACTACTGTGATAAGCGGGACGCCATCCTCATCCAACTCACTTTTTTCTCGCGCCAGCCGCGCCTCCTCCGCCACTGCCTCCTCCATTTCGCCCGCCGCCGTCCCTGCCCATCCCGCTGATAGCTTTTCTTCCGTCCTTTTGATTATGACTCATCAGAGGAATGTCGAGAGTGCTAAGGAGCTCTTCGAGTTGAGCATGCCCACCGCCTGTTGTAATGGTACTGCAAACACCAGCACTGTTCACATCCATTTGTTTGTCATGCGGTTTCTCGGACCAAATAGTCTTTTTGAATTTGCACATGGTACATTCAACCACAAAACCATTCCGAAGTTCCTGTCTGACTTCAGACAGCACTTCCATATTAGAAAAATTACAACCAATTGGGCTGTGATTGTCTAACATTTTAATTTGATCAAAAAAGTCTACAACGTTTATTATTCGCCTTCCACTTAGTTTGCATGTTTTGCTTGGTGTCTTCTTCTTTTTCTGAGCAGTCAATTCGTCGTGTTGCTGAATCACTTCTGTTTATACAGCGCTCTTCTTCCTGAAAATAGAAATCAACTGTCAACAACCTTTATTAGTCAGTCTTTGTTAGTCCTGGACAGGGTATCTCTGAACTGGGAAGGGGCGGTCATAAATCAGCTAATATTTGGAGGCCCGCCGCCGGTCCGACCCTTGTCATACTGCTTGGTTGCGCTCGGGTCTTTCCTAGAAGAGTGCCACCACTAGTTTCCTGCCCCCAGAGCTTATCTGGTAGATGATATGTATTTATTTATGATAAATTGACCTGATCAAACTCCGTAGAGCACTGTGTGGCGGTTAAAAAACGTTTCTCAGAAGTGGTGGTCATCTTCTAAAAACATCATCGTAAACAAGAACTAAACAACTCAATAGTGATTTTAGTTTGAATAAACAATAATTAAAAATACCGTTATATTAGGTTTTGGCTTTATAATCCTATTACTATGATATTTTAAAAACATATGTAAATTAGTGCAATTAAACTAGTTTTCTATTCTACATTTACATTTGAAATGTTAAATTATAACCCTTATCTCCCTTAATTATGACTATAAATTAATAAAAGTTGCTATGTAGCTTTACCTAGTTCAGTTATGTTGATAATTGTATAAAAACCCATTCGCTGAGTAAGCAGGTTTGCTGCGACCGGGATATATTTGCTTTTCGAAGAAGAAATATCTGTTCATGCTATTTCATTGTCTCTAAGAATGTTATCGGAACTTTGACAACCAAAAACTTGGTATTGACCTTTGTTTTATTTATATTTTAAACCAAAAGAATTAGTGTACCAGATTTAATCTTTCTAGCATAAGTGAGTGAGTCGTCAGGGGGATGAAGACCTAAACGATTTTCGGGATGGAAATAGGCTGTTTTACCGTCATATTAGCTTTTCGAAAGAGTAATATGTTACCACCTGGTCAAATGAATTCAATGTCCATTCGAAAAACAACTTTAACAAACCCGTAGATATTTTACTTATAGATTGTTGTTAAATAATTGTAACTATTATAATATTACTTTGGAGAGCTTATTTTCATTGCTGTTTTTATTAAAAAAACATATTATATATTTAATAACTATGTGTCGATAAATATCTGGCTAAATATGGTCAGATACTGTTATGTATTTGAATATACCATATCTAAACTTTTTCATTCATAAGTGGCGAGATATAGGATGTTTGACCAAAATCTGGAGTAAGGGTTTGTGGTTAAGATCCCGATAATATATTTGATATACGTAATACAAAAATATGAGTTTTGTAAGTAATTAACAGTGTACTTACTTCCTTCTGTTGTTATAGGCTTCCAAACATGTAAGAATTCTTCTTTTTTTCTTCTTGGAGGGAAACGTTTTTAAATGACTCATGGTATAAACAAGTAAACAAAATTATCTCAAACTAAGTACTGTAAACTGCCACAGATACACCTCACATATCACAAAATTAAATGCAGCGAACACAGGAGCACATAAACTACTTTTGTCAATACCTAAGCACTACTAACACCAATGTCAGGTATCCCCCTTTCTATTCTTTACAAAGCTAGTCCGCTAGTCGTCTGCCGCCTACAATCTGTCTAGCCACCACAACCCTAGTGGAACCTAGCGGGGAATCGTTGAATTGCTACGCCGCCGATCAGCAAACTTAGTGACCCGCAATTGTAATAGGGATTTTCAAACGACAAAAATAAATACTTTAAATAAATATTTTAAAAATATTGAACTCTGAAATTGACGTTACAATATTATAGGTTTTGTACTCACAAGTTTCAATCCAATAAATTTCAAGATGCACTTTTTGTGACAGAATTAGTTTTGGTAAAAAAAGCTGGATTCTTATAAGAAAATTGATTTTGTTTTTCTAAAAACAAAATTAGAAAACATACTTAATTCCAACATATTTGGTATGTCTGTGTACGTAAGATAATAACAAATAATTTGAGTGCAAAATTTTGTTTTAAATGTGTCAGTTATCCATTATATTAATTAAATTGATTCCCGCCCCATTATAAACTGGGGAGCCAGGCAGTGTGCGGCCGGGTTGACTCCTGCCGGCTCTTAATAAGAAAAATCTTGAAAAAATATTTTATTAGTTTTGAATATAGCCTAAAGCTATACCTAAGGCAACCCCCCCCCAAATACCCCTTGGATAAAGCGAAAGTCTATCGGCTGGTTTTCGAACTGAAGTCATAAATGTTGCTTTACATGTTTGTATCAAATTTCATCAAAATCTGACCATTTTTATAAGTTATTGCACCCACATATTGGACACACACATATATATATATATACATAAAAAAATTTGAACGAATGGTGTTTTTGGCATCTGTGGAACTCAAAGCGAAAAGTTATCACAGTCCCGGGCCTAGGTCTTACCATGCCGACTACAGTAATAGCTTCTTCCCTATAGGGGAAATTCGATAAAAAACAAAGTTTCGCAACGTTTCAGAACCAAATTCCAGATGCCGAAACATCGTGAATATTTAATTTTATTTATCAGTAATGGAAAATGTCCGCAATTATTTCTTAAATAACATAAACTCACCATCACCAACAAAGAATTTGAATTTAGTTAGGCTGAATTCAGTTTGAAATGTAGAAAATTGTACTTGACAAGCCACATGTTTTAGTCTGAAATTACCGAATACCCTACTGAAAACGATCTTGCCACAATAAAGAGGGCTTATTTCCCATTAACAAAGACAAAAACATGATTTTCTTTCTGAAAATTATTTTTGTATTAAGCAAATTTTCGGATTAGCGGGGTACAGATTAATGGGACTATAGTTTATATATATAACGTTTTTGGTGAACCCCCAGAAGAATTCAGGAGTCACATTACACACTTCCATGGAAGTCGCACATCCAGGCGTAAGTCTCACCATGACGGTCCTGCTCGTAGCTCAATTTAGCATATAGAGGTTTTTAGAATCTATATAAAATCAGCTTAATTCCTTTAAAAACCTAAAATTTGATTTGTTGAATGAAACAATGGTCTTAGAAGAGGAACGGTAAAAATCAAATTTTCCTTGATTAATAAAAGAATTAACTAGCTTTAAATGAGAAGGGCCACAAATTCTTCCAAGAATAAACAGGCCTAACAGTAGGTCTAATCAATCAAATTACAAAAATTAGGCCTAGGCTGTGATTACTGAAATAAACTCACCGTTAACGGATGCATTTTCTCATCAAAGATATCCATATGTCGTTCTGAAGTTCTGTTTTTGATATGGTAATATATGGCGAGCGATACACACTTGACCGTGTTCTTGAGGTTAGGTTGGGAGACTGTGCTGTCATCCAGGTAGATTGTTGAGCATGAACTGCTCTTCTTCAGACCTCCTCTCGAATCAATCTATAAGTGAAAAAAAAGAAAAAGCTTGAGCCAAACCAATTTTAAATTAATTGAAAGGGGAAAAGTGTTAGGTAGAGTCAACAAGCTTACCAAAAAGTCACAATACAGGAACATGGATGATTTATACCATCTGTTGATAGCTAACCAATTGTCAGCACGTTGCAGATGATAGTTTCAGCCAGGCAATGTTTTTAAATATGTACAAAAACACCTGACACAACGGAAAGGTTTTTCTGCGTGTACTGTAGATTTCGTCATTTGTGATAAACCATACCATGTGGTAAGACATACCGGTATTTTGTTTTTCTTTCTATTAAAAACCAAGATGTGTACAGATTTGCAGATACAACAGCAATAGTTGCATCCAATTTCAAACATAGCTACCGGTACTTTGTTTTTATAATGTTCTTAACAAAAGTCAGTTACCTAATATAAATAATAAATATCAAGCTTTTAAAGTTTGGTGTACTTACATGATTCTGACTTTTCTTTCTTATGAGACCATCTGAAAACAGAAAACATCATTTTACTTTACAGACAAGTCGTCTCGTAGACCAGTAGTAGGAAAGTAACCTGCCATGGTTCATGATTCAATTCCTATTTATGGTTGATCCTACATGGAACATGTTGTCGAGTTTTGGAAACGTTTAGGTTCATTGGGTCAAGTTGAGTTAAGAAAGAGAAGGAGGATTAAGTTAAGGCAGTAAAGTAGCCAGAGCAATTATTCACTCCATGAGAAATTAATGATAGGTCTAGTGTAGTAACATTCAGTTATATATTAATATTGTTCCTTTCTGAGCTTTAATTTATACCTAATTTCTTCTAATGTATGGTCACATATTTCAAGAATTTTATAGAAAAAATTAAGTTCTAACAAGAATTAATTTTAAACAATCTGATCATTGATTCAAAATTCCAAAGGCATAATCTAATAACAACATATGATCGACATGTTCTCTCTGCTATTCATTAATTTATGTAAATAGCAGTTAAAGACATGATTTTACATAGATGAAGATAAAGTAGTTACGTTATTTTTTAATATAGGTAAAGATAGAAAGGATAGTAAATTTCATTGAATTTAATAGTAAAACAGCTGCCATGTATTACGAATGGTCTAATAGCATTACTTAATGGTGAAACTACTGAAATGGCAACAAAACCTGTGACACATCTTACTTTTTAGATACATTTAATAGGCCCGTCAGGATTAAACGCTTTCTGTTTTTTGCTTCTGTGTTGTGTCCATGAGCTTGTATATTTATTTGACGTATATATATACATATAAAGATAATTTATCCAAACAAAATTATCATCTTTTTACACAACTTTAAGTGCCTAATTGACAAAGAATACTAACTACAACAATTTTTACTTAATATTTGTTGTTATATAAATGGTTTTAGTGAATTTCCATTGGAAAGTGAACTATTAGCATGACCCGCACGGTGAAACTTAAGCCCGGGACCGCCATAGAAGTCCCTAACGTGACCACGTTTTGGGGGGTCGTTCAAAATTGTATATATATACAGGGTGAGTCAAACCACCCGTCCAGCATGTATAACGGGAGAACGGTTTGGTCTAAAGTCGTCAAACAAAATTCTTCCCCACTGAAATGCATATGGGCTATCTATTGAAAATATTTTCATCAAAATCCATGTACAGAGTGTTCCAAAACTAAAGGTCACGGGTTCGAATCTCCAAATTTTCTTATGTAAACATAGGAAATATTATACATCATTTTAAAGGTCTCGTTAAAATAAACATTTTGGCGAAAACAGAATTCACTTATCTTTATCTGCTTCAAAATGGCGGCCATTTTTATGTAAAATATTGACATTTACAGAATACCCTGTATTTTCTAAACCACTACTCGTATCTTTTTTCCGACTTAAATTTCTTACTTGTGATAAACTCAGCTTTACTCTGGTATGCTACGTGACAGGTTTTTTGAGAAAATCTATATTTCAAAAAAATATTTATTTTGAAAAAGCCTAAATGCCCAAAATTCAAAAAATTCAAATGGTAGCATATGTCAAAAAGCATACCATTGAAAAGGTCTTGTAAATCCTAGCAACTTTCTAGCTTACACCAACCTTTCGTTTTTCTGCAATCAGCAAAAAACATTAATTTCCAGCAGGAAAAGCATGTTAATTGTACATAACAGATAAAACGAATGTGGCCACAGAATACAAGGTTGGTGTAAATTAGAAAGTTGCTAGGATTTACAAGACCTTTTCAATGGTATGCTTTTTGACATATGTTACCAGTTGACTTTTTTGAATTTTGGGCATATAGGCTTTTTCAAAATAAATATTTTTTGAAATATAGATTTTCTCAAAAAAACCTGTCATGTAGCATACCAGAGTAAAGCTGAGTTTATCACAAGTAAGAAATTTAAGTCGGAAAAAAGATACGAGTAGTGGTTTAGAAAATACAGGGTATTCCGTAAATGTCAGTATTTTACACAAAAATGGCCACCATTTTGAAACGGATAAAGATAAGTGAATTCTGTTTTCGCCAAAATGTTTATTTTAACGAGACCATTAAAATGATGTATAATAATCCCTATATTTACATGATAAAACTTTGAGATTCAAACCCGTGACCTTTAGTTTTGGAACATTCTGTACATGGATTTTGATGAAAATATTTTCAATAGATAGCCCATATGCATTTTGGTCAGAAAGAATTTTGTTTGATGACTTTAGACCAAACCATTCTCCCGTTATACATGCTGGACGGGTGGTCTGAATCACCCTGTATATATATATATATATACACGGCTATGCCCGGAGAGCCAGTCACTGAAAATATACCCGGGGAATGCAGTCAGTAACACCCCCACATATATTTGGAAAATACGCGATATATATATTTTTGTATTTGATACAATATTTTCGTTGGCCATTTCCGATTATATATATGTCATATATATTTAAAAAATAAACACTTTTTATACGTAAAAATTACTATGCTAAGCCAGTCACCAGCGTTTTTGCCGGGAAGGCCAGTCACGTAAAGTTTGTACTGCTAAGCCAGTCACAATATATTGAATGTAAGTGCCCGGGATGACAGTCACTGAAAATCTGCACTGGGAAGCCAGTCAGTTACACCCTCAAGTATATCTTTGCTTATCTGTTGTTTAATTAAAGCGATAAAGCATTATTCACTGATAATATGTGTGGCATTATATCAAGGGAGTCTTTGAAGCTCCCACGTATTCCATCAATATTATTTTTAAGTTATACGTCTTATAAATCTTCAAAGATCACTCTGTAATTTTAAAGAACTCAAAAATGTAATTTTATTCATACAAAAAAATAAAAACAGAAATAATAACAATTAATAATGGCTGAGCAATATATGTTTCTTGAAATAGATAATTAAAAGAGAACTTATAATAAAACAATTAACATGTTATATTCTACTAGCTGCTATCGTACCCGGTTTCACCCAGAAATACAACAGTTGTGTGTGCTGCATTCTGTCGTTTTCCCGTGGAACTACTACGAATCAAGATCACTTGTTTGTATTTTCATCAGCTTAAACTTAAAGTGAATGTCCATAAGAAAAACACAGGATTGGAACTTTGAGTCCCCGTGGGGTGAAGCCCTTTGGGGATTTCTTAAAATCTTTTCTTAGTGGTTACCTTCTTTATAGAAAGAATCCAAGTGCCAAATTTCGTAGTTGTAGGTGTAGAGGTTTGGCCTGGGAAATTATCGGTTTTTCGATTTTATAGATATAAATTTGTTACATTCGCATTCATATCAAATCAGGTGTCTTACAGATTAGTTTACGATCACCTTATTATGTAAAGGTGTTTGAATTTTTTTGGTATTTTAATTGTGAAAAATTAATTAAATGATTGGTGTTTTAGCTAAATACATTTGTGGGGATTCGCCTAGGGTATTTAAAAGGTCTATTATGTTTGTTTTTTCGTCTGAAAAGGTTACAAGGCCATCGTCTTTTTACAACAGGCACTGATAGTAATGGAAAGTATAGGTTAGCTTGTAACGCTCATCATATGAATGGTAGCATAGGCTTTATCTAATTTGAACGTTATCATTATATTAATAGACAAGCACACATCTGTCCCCCTTTTTTCTCAGCGCGTGTGCATCGTAGAATAAATTCAAGCATACCGTTAATAGAAAGGTATTGTTGTATAAGTGTGCAGAAACACATTATAATTTACACCAGCCCTCAGGGCTATGCCCACAGGCCTTCATAGTGTCAATGTTGATCATTTGGAAGAACAGTAATTAATTGAATTGCATTTTTGAAAATTGATATAATAACAAAATGCTAGCACAACAGCAATAATAAATGTTTCATGACTAGCGTAAATAAAAAATGTCACTGACTACTGGAATAGTGACACTTCTCTTATCCGTTTAACACCACATACAAAAATAAACCTGGGTGTGAGGGGGAGTGGCCGATAAAGGGGAGAGGGAGAGAGAAAAATATCGGTTATTAGAGAAGTTCAGCATAAGGGCAATTGTTCAAACGCATTTTTATTCAACTGCTCACGCAGGATGAAGCAAAACAATCACGCAAACAACCATCATTCGTGTGCACCACTTTGGGTTTATGTAGAATTATTTTTGGTCGAATTTCAAACTCTTGGTGATTGCTAATTTTTTGCGGTTTACGTGTATTTTTCAAATACAAGAATTAATTTATAATAGATAAATATTGGCCATATTTTTGTAAGACAGATTATTTTATTAACATTTAAGCAGATGCAAACCCAGCAGGCAGCCCAGTAGACCGTTTCTGAATTTAGTGCACAGTGCAAAGACACAAAAAGAACTGCAATTATATCTGATGTATTTTTTTATTATTTTCCAAGTACACATTGAAGTAACTATTTAGGTTGTAGTTTACGTTTAAATGAAATATTTGTAGTAAATAAAGTACTGATTTATTTCATCCATTTTACGCCAGTTACAGTAATTTACGTTTGTAATACTTACCGGATCTGTTCCGGTAATTAGGCTCATACCCAGTATTTTGTGGAAATGTGCATCATTTATTGTCTTCGCCTAATTGAATGTTTTAAAAGGAGAACGTTTCTATGTATGACTGGAATAATTAAATTATCTTTAGTACCATCAGTGCTTAACCATTTAAGTTGCAATAGGTGGTATAAGGGTCGTAATTTACATTATAATGTCTTTTGTATTATTGTAATTCACAAAAAAAGACACATATTATTCTTTTTTATTTTAAAGTTTTTATTTCTTGATTTGTTTTACCAACATAAACACCTTAAAGTAATAGAGTATTACATAATGTAGCAGCTTGGAGACAACGATGTGTATAATTTGTCATGTTAAGGTATTACTACCGCTACACAATACTTACCGTCAACATGGATTCACTTAAGGATAATCTAAATTTTCTCACCAAATATGCACAAAAAACTGATATAAATACATTATTAAATATATGATATTTGTCAAAGTATTCATAACTACCACAAAACCATAAAAAGTATCACTAATTATGAGAGTTAAAGTTAAAGTGTTATGATATACATTTCCCCAGAGAATGTGTGTTGTTTTTGTAACTGGTTATAACAATAGGATACGGTGTAGTGATCGAAATACACTTGGAAACGATCTGTTTAATGGATATGCACAAAATAAGCAAGTACATAACTCCTTTGTGTTTTATGAGATAACTTAACAGGAAAATATGTTACTAGGAAAAACAGGCATTTTATATCAATTATTGTAACACAAAAAATCACTAATGTTAAAAAATATGACAGAAATGTGTTAGTAAGAATTGCAATTGCAATTAAAAGTATTTAAAACTAAAGACATACAGAAATCTTTGAAGTTAAATACAGGAAAATAAAGTTTGAACTTAATTTCAATACATGGGAAAACTATTTTTTACTAGGAAAAGCAGCGAATTTTGCTGAAGTTACCGGCACTAGACGACTAATCTGTTATGCAATACTTATATGTAACAAATAGGTATTGTTTCTTATTTACTCATTTCTTCTTATTTTTGATATGTCCTCCTTATATTCAATCTTTATTTTTAATATTTATAGTTACACATAAACTAGCCCATGAACATATTTAAGCCATGTACATTAGTTCTAATCACCAATCTCCAAAAATCTAACTATTATACTTTACGAAGTGAGTGTTACATTAGGAAATGGTTGTTTTTGAACAGCTGTAGTTTAGTTGTTCCTTAAGCTCGTGCTGAGGGATGGACGTTTCCCAAAATGTCGGGGAATGTCCTAGAAAAAATTCCGTTTTTTGGGTGGTATTTATTTGACCTCGAGATTATTTCGGGGCGAGATTATGTACTCAAAACGGTAATCTGTGGTGCGATCGTCTTGACGACCAAAATTACGCGGTGCAATCGTCATTTACGGCCATGATTACGCGGTGTGATCGTCATTTACGGCCGATATATCTTAGTGTGTGATCATCATTTGCGATCTGTATCACGTGGTACGATTGTAAGTTACGGCTGTGATTACGGTCGTAGTTTACGGGCTATCACGTGGACCAAATTGTTGGGGGTCAACTGCCCCTTGCCACCCACGAATTACGCTTATATCTATTACGTTGTTGGTGCATGGTCCGGTCCTCTTTTACGGCCTATATTACGTTTTGCGATCGCCATTACGGCCGATGTCATACGGTGCGATCGTCATTCACGGCCGATGTTACGTGATGCGGCCGTTATTTACCATGGGACTGAAACCGAGAGACATAGGCCTAGGACTCTTTAGATCAGACAATGTGCTTTAAGGGGATTCCAAAGGTGCCCCTGAGTTTAGGCAACCACTCATTGGTTAGAAAGAGATGGAACTCTACATTGATAAGAGACAAAGCTATCTGAAGTTGGTATACTCTTAACGCTTACGCATCCACAAAATGAAGCTACCTTGGGCAAATTGAAGCTACTCAGGGTTCAGACATCCGTTCATGGAGTCATTTCGACACACATCCCTCTTCAAGAGTCGAGGGGGTGCCAAATCAACTCAAGTCTATGGGCGCCACACATCTTAATCAGGCCCTGACCATGTTTAATTGTGTTCAGTTTCATAATAAGATTTAAGTAATTTCAAAGTTAGTGAGCTATTCACTCCTCTTACGTATATAATTTTGTACGGTATTTTTTTATTAATTAAATTTTGCATACCAAAGTTTAAATAATAGTTGTAAAATTTTATGAATGTGATTAAAAAACCTGTTGTTTACAACACTGAGTAATATTTGGACCAAAACTCACAATTTGGTATCTAATTTTCTAAAATCTTCTAGGAGGGCCCCCGGACCCTTTTTTTCTGTGGGGTATGTCCACGGCACTGTTTATCCAGTATTATAATTTACACCCCGCTTTAGCTAGGCTTCAACGGGTCTGGTCACCTTAGCCCATGTTGCATGTTATATGGGCTTATGAGTTCCGTACCGTCATATATGTTATTGCATGCCGTTATATGGTTTAGTATACCGTTGTAGAATAGTGAAGCAGACGTGTTTCCTCCAATCTGTGGTAAAATATAAATAGCTGACTAAATGGTCCTTAGAACAAATTTGTACATTCTATAATTAAAGGTTAAGTAACCTGTACCCATAAGAATTCCTTTGGAGCACTGACGGACCAGGGGGCGGCGGCATAACCCTAATGACGTACGATTTGAAACAGCCTAAACGTGTCATGCTCCAAACAACGATGGGTTATTTTATTTCTATCGATAAATACATTCCTTAGTTGTAACATCTGGTATTGCTACTGACCATAACGTATTAACAGCTGCAATTCAAATAACATTATTCCTCATGTTTATCAAGGGCGCAAAACGAACGTTGAGGCCGGCCCGTGCCCTTCAGATTTAAATTATCGAAAAACAACAACCTTTATGCACAACTAGTAATCAGGGCAAATATATTGATACCTCAATCGACAAAATAGGCTCAGAAATAACAGGGGAGTTATCTTAAAAAAAATTGGCTTAGCGTATTAATATATAAGATAAAGAATGACAGTAGGCCTAGTTTAATAACAATTTCTTTCCTATTGCTGGATTGCCATCAATACTAAAAATGTTAGATTTACCTCACATGGTTCCAAAATTGAAGCAGCACTAAATTGCCTGAAGATGTCACTGTGTTGACGAAACGAATTCAAGTTAGGAACTGCCATACAGTAAATCTTAAATTTATAACATAGTTTGATATTTGTCAGTACAATAAATTGAACGGAACTGGTTTTATAAAAAAATAAGGATAAACTAACCACTATTCCCCAGTCTACTAGATTTACTCTTAATCGTTTTAAATATGTGACGAACTTCCAACTACAGAGTTCTGTTAGGCCTTGTCATCATGGTATACTTTCCTCATTTGTTTTACAGTATCGAATAGTTTATTACCATTGAATTGTATGTTATTAACAATTTCAGCGGTCTTATAGAGTATGTTTTATGTTTGATTGTGCAAAGGTTGGGGTGTCTGTCTACAGAAATAGAAGTCCCAACATACCTACACTTATGTCCCTTAAATTAAACTTAAATTGGAACATGTGTAATACAAATGATGAAGATTTTGAAAACATATGGAGGAGAAAATAAAATGCATATGCAATGTGTTAAAGGTGCACTATCCATTTTTGTAGGTTTTGAGGTTTTCTGTCCTTTTGTGAGGAAATATAAATATAAATAATACAAAAATACAAACTACTTTTAAATTTCAATATATAAAGGGTAAAAAAACTTAAACTTAATATGTGCCTAATTTGTACTTAATTAATTTGTAACTTAAGTGCCTAATTTGTACCGACATATTTTCGTTGTTCATTATTAGGTAATTTTACTTAAAGAGTACAGTAAAAATATAAAACCTTTTATTACAAGGATAAGCAAATTCATACATTTGTATCTTGCTTCATAAAAAATTATAGAAAACAGAGAAACCTTGTTTATAGATATAAGTAACTTACAATTAATTATAAAGTTACACTACAAAAGTACTCCTAGCTAATTAACGATATGATTTTAGTATTATATAGTATTTGTGAAAATATTAATAAAATAATTGAAAGCGTGTCCGACGGGATTAAAATCGAAGTACTGTATTTTGTATTTGACAGTCATACAGCAGTTAAAACTAGTTTCCACTCCTCGACTGAGCGCGAATGTGATAAGTAGTTCCACATAACGGCACACTATAGCAGCACCAGTAACCAGTCTCTGTATGTAAAGGATGCACGGCAAGCCGTACCTGACTGCCTTTCGGGAGGGCTGACTGGCTTTCGGGCAGATGACTGCCACACCGTGTAAAATACCAGCGCGGTGACTGACTTACCGGGCGCAGATGAATGTATATATATGTGTGTGTGTGTGTGTGTGTGTGTGTGTGTGTGTGTGTGTGTGTGTGTGTGTGTGTGTGTTTGCACTCTAGCGATCACATTTTTGTCCGATTTACTTCAAATTTGGTGGGGACGTTCCTTTCTGAAATCAGTTGGACAAGTTCGTTGAGCAAAACAATCAGAAAACCCTAAACCCCTTTTTTGGGGATTAATCTTTGAAATTTCGAGTTTTTGGGCCCAAAAAGGGTCAGAGGAGCCTTGTATGTAAAATTAATGCATGTAATAAGATGGGAGTTAGAGAGGCGAAAGTTTTAAGCCCTCTCTCATCATTCTAGCATAAGTACTTACCGAGTTATTAAATAAAATGTTTTTCGACAAAACACAGTACGTTGTCTTATGGAGTTTTACACTAGAAAAGCCTGATATTCCTTTGTTAGAGTACTTTTATCATCCCCAGCAACCTCACGCCTACTTTCAAGCCTGTCTGGACCTTCTAACATTATAATGCGCAAAATGGTATTCCCAGCTTTACAGGTAAATGAAACCAGGAGCACCAGAACAGCCAAAAAATCACTGTTTTCAGATGTTAATAAAAATTGGAATAAATGTATGTTTTTACAATGATTTTGAGTTTTAAAAGTTGTTATATGGAAATTCACTTCCCTCACGTCAGCGTGCTGTGTGCGAACTCGTTTTTTTTTAGTCTTAATGGAGTGTTTGATAGCTGTTAATGCTATAATATTTAGTATTTTATAGTCGAGGTTGAATTTTCTCCAAAATTCCTGGACAAACATGGGTCCGTCTTGCTCCGATTAAAATTCCAAATACTTCAAATTCTTTAATGTTATACTTTTCTATATAATAAGGGACTGTGTTTTCATTAATCTTGATTTTTTCTAAATTCACTTCATCTGGTTGACATTGACGAGTTTCATTGCTTTAAAAATGTTGTTATCACAACAAAACATGTCAGCGTGGAGTAAAATTCATCTTGATTGGACCACTGGCAGAAGTAAAGTACCTGTTTAGTTGTGATCATATAGTGCAGGGGTCGCTAAAATGGAATTTAATTTTTCTAAAAGTCAAGCACTTTTGGCCACACAGTACAAGAAAATCAAACTAATGTTATCAAACACATTTCACGACACAAAATGTAATAAAGATTGCTTGAGATTTGATTATACAGTATTCCTAATTTAGGCTATGCCAAAATAAAAATAAATAATTAATCTTAAGCAGCATAGAAAACAAAAGCTTTTGCAGAAAAACTCTGGATTATGACTGAAATTAAATAATTATGTTTTAAGAAATCAAGGCTTTAAAATCTTACAAATGAATAATTATCTCGAGTTTGTAAACACAACCCATTACACGGAAATATAGTACTTGGTCCGTCATGTCGTCTCCGGCGTACCTAAGATAAGTGGAATAAGAAAGGCACGCTACACAAGAAACTGATTTGACTGGTCAATGAAAAAAATATAAGGAAACTGCCTTATTTATTTGATTCTGAACTCTTTCCAAATATAATTTAATAACACTAGCCCTAACATCATTTTTGAGAGCGATAAAATTGTATTACTTGACAAGGGGTCTTAAACATAGCCTTGCTACGAACGGGGATAAAAGAATGTTCAATGAATTAATGTTTATTTATTTATTTATTGAGTACAATGTTCAATGTACTGAGTTTGCAACAAAATCCATTCCTGACAACGACTGTAGGAACGAGGCAAGATTATTCATATCTCAAAAACTAAACCAAACATATAAACAAAATCAAATCAGCAGTGTTTTAACTTAATCACAAAATCATGAAATTATTTTTGTAGGTATCATAACAAATAAATTGATGAGGAATATGCTTTGTTGTATAAAGTCGACAAAGGCAATACTACTGTAATTATGTATGGTACAGAAAGAATTATCTAGCTGATGTCCACGATTTGATCACAAATAATGATGTTGTTGAGTTAAATAAAGACTCCACCAAAGTTTATCAAACAAAAATCACAGTTAACGTGTCATGATTCCATCTGCACCTATTCTGCGTGGAGTCGCAAACAGGACCAGCTCTAGGGCAGTGCGAGCCATACTCCAGCATGGGGCGCAGCGCTTTTGGGGGGGGCGGCACTCGGCGCTCATGCCCGGTCGCGGGGATACAGGGTGGGGGCGTCGTCGGTAGCACTAAAATAAAGAAATTGTAAAAACCGACTTATTTTGTAAATTTGTTATATATTAGTAACATAAGTTGTTGGAAGGGATTATTGAGAAGAAAGTTCATAATATTGCACCTTCAGTGTACTTAAACTTAAACATTAAATTTACATTTCAGATAACATAACTTCCATTCCCCTCTAATCCAAATCCTGAATTTGTTTGACCTCTATTGATTTGTAACAACTTCAGGGCATTCTGATTGGTATTGAGAGTGTGAATAAAACTCATAATACTGTGCAAGAAAATTTGCAATGTTAAAATAAGCTACACGAAGCAACTGATTATTTTAATCCGCCCTCTTTGATTATTTTCAACTACTTCCTAGATGAGGAAAGATATGGTTTGAAGATTAGAAAGTATTTAATCGGGATTTCATCTTTAATTAAAGTTACAATGATTCGAGTTTAATATTGCTACTATATGTAATAAGGGGGAAATATGATGCGCCCCCTCAGATTTAGGCGCCCCCTTCGATCTTTACTTGTAAGGTCCACTCCTTTAGCTTAATCTGAAAAATTGTTTATAGTTCCGTCTGTTCACTACCATTTAAATCAAGTTCTTATTTGTTAACTATAATCAGTACCGGCTCTAGGGCAGTGTGAGCCGTGCTCCAGCACGGGGCGCGAAGGGCGCGGTGCTTTTGGGGGGGCGGCACTCGGCGCTCATGACGGGCCGTGGGGTGCGGGGTTGAGGGTGTAGTCCGTAGGGTTTAAATTAAGTATTTGTAAATATATATAAACCCGACTAATTTTGTAAATTTGTTGTATATTAGTATTACAGTATAAATTTATAAAGGCATTATTGGGAAGAATGTTGTGTATTCACCATGTTGCACCTTCATTAAACTTAAAACATTAAATTCACAAATCAGATAACACAACCTCCACTCCCCTCTATTCCGAATCGAAAAGTTGTTATGATCTCTATCGTTTTGTGACAACTTCAGGGCATTCTGGATGGTATTGAGAGTGTGAATAAAACTCGCAATACAATGCGAGCAAATTAATTGCAATGTTAAAATATCAAATTACACGATGCAACTAATTATTTTAATCCACCATCTTCGATTATTTTAAACTACTTCCTAGATGAGGAAATATATGGTTTGGGGATTGGAGAGTACTGAATCGGGATTTCTTCTTTACTTGAAGTTAAAATTATTTGAGTTTAATAATGCTATTATGTGTAAAAAGGGAGGAAACATAATGCACCCCCTCAGATTTTGGAGCCCACTCGATCGGTACTTGTAAGGTCCACTCCTCTAGCTTACTTTGAAAAATATAGGTAATAGTTCCGTTTGTTTAGTATAATTTC
The DNA here is from genome assembly GCA_963675035.1 of Allygus modestus. Classification (NCBI taxonomy): domain Eukaryota; kingdom Metazoa; phylum Arthropoda; class Insecta; order Hemiptera; family Cicadellidae; genus Allygus; species Allygus modestus. The sequence continues at coordinate 102,102,113 of OY776112.1, forward strand.
AATCAAGTTCTTATTTGTTAAGAGAGTCATTTCGGGGCATTGGAGATGGGAGTGAAAAATGTTAAGAATTAAAAATACTTCTTGTCGTAACAGATTATTTGCGCTTTCGTCATGGTCTATCGATTAATCATCTGTATTTCTTCCAAATTGGCAGTACCTTAAATGCGATTGTATTAACGAAAAAAACATGTTTACAGCCAACTTGAGTTTTTAGAGTAACTGGTATTAAACTTGAGTGATCCAAACACTTTTAGAAGTTAAGATTCAATATACCATAACAAATAAAATCAAGCTTTATAGCTATACAAAACCTTAAAGACTAACTACTCGACGATAGAGTCTGTATAACCGAAAAACATGTTATACATTAGAACCATTAAACAGAAATGATGTTAAAAAAACATTAGTTTGTAAAAAATAACATTAACAGCAAACTTGTTGTTTTCATTGCAAACTTCAGCCTAATAAATTCCCGGAACCATCAGAATCTTGATCGGTTTTCATTATTTTTCCCCCCGGACAAAATCTTTCCCACGCTCTGAACAAGTGTACTCTTATCAGTTTGTACTTCCCACTTCCTACTCAGTTTTGAGGTTTGTTTTCATTATTATTTTTCTTAAACAAAGACATAATTGATTTTAGATACGCAGTGTAATCCCCTGCGTCAGTGGGTAAGTGTGAGGTAGGGTGACCAAACGTCCCGTTTTTTCACGATCGTACCCGGAGTTTCAAAAAAGTCTCCCGGGACGCCTAAATGTCCCGAATTTACATTGGGTCACATAACACATTAACACATTTTAAATTACTAAAACTTCCTATTTTAAAACTTCCCAGTTTGGAACAAATTGAAGAAATTATTTTTTCTTTCAACGAAAACAGTATTGACATAAATGATACTTTGCTATTTGATCAACTGGCGTCGTCAGCGGATTTTAAAGTGAAAAGATCAAAGAGTGGACTAATGAAGATAAAAAAACCTCAGTGTCTCGAAAAATGTTTTTTTTTTTAACTCATACCAGGCCAGAAAATCTCTCTAAAATTTTGAAGATATGCCAGTATGTGTTTGTGGTCCCTACCCATAATGGCAGTACAGAAAGAATCTTTTTGCTTATGGACATTCAATGGGCGGACGAAAGGAACAAGATGGGAGAGTAGTCCCTTTCTTCTGCAATCCTGCAAGTACTACAACTTAAAAATGAACTGTTCTAATTTTTACAACTTTATATTTGATAAAAACAGAATGAGTTTTAAAAATGGCTGGAACAAAAGCAAAATATCCCCAAATTAAATCCTAGAGATTTTTAATATAAGTTTGACTAACGATTTCAGTTATCTTGATTAATAATGTTTTGAAGTATGTATTGTATTAATAAATAAGTATCCACTGAAAATTCTTGTTTTCAATGCTTCAGAATTAAAATTAAAATACAAAAGCAAAGGTAAATTTAAAAAGATTTATATGTCTCAAAATAGCTAAAAAGAACATGTCTTAATCATAAGGCTTCTCGAACCCCCCTAGCTCGGATCGCCCCAACCCCCTCCTTGGGTGCATCCCGTTTTTTCAAGTTTATGATTTGGTCACCCTAGTGTAAGGGAGCCGTGCGATTTTAGCAGGTAGCCTACCGCCGCGTGCGGTGCCGTGCACTGCTCCTTCAAATCATCCTTGACAAGATATAGTAGTCGTAGCAACACATAAATAAATGCACGACAAGTCACACATAGAGTAGAGTGTAGACTCGGCCTTACTAAATTAAATTAAAATTTACTAAATTAGTTAAATTTGCTTAGTTGTTGTTTCCCTTTGTTAATTTTACGTTTTTCAGAACAGCAATGCAGATATGACTGTTGTATAATTTCAAAGTAATCGAAACTCAGCACTTCCGTGACGATAATATATGAAATCAAGATTTTAAATTACTAAAGTCTCTGAGCTGAATATGTTCCATAGCTTGTCATTTCAGGTGATCAGTGTCGCACGGAACCAGAAACAACGCAAACACAACAACAAGCGAGGGAGCGAGGCGAGCACGTCAGTCTTATCTCAGTTTGGAGATTTTGGTTGATAGGGAGGGGGTCGGCAAGTTTGATCTTTGCACAGGCACTGAAAATCTGACGAGCCGCCCCTGACTATAATATCCTTTAATATAAATAAATACCATAATACTTGAAAAATCATAACAGTCTTTTGATAACATCACAATTATTTATTGCACATTATAACTCATTTATAAAAAGTAAACATGAAAGGAATAAACAATAACATGACTAATCATGTGGTATTTTATAAAGTTTAACATTAATAAAGTAGCTGTATCAATATACATAATTTAAAGATACAACAGTTCTCCCCCACTTATTTGAAACTAGTTTAGGTCAGTACATTACATAATCATTGAAACGGGCTGATTGTCTTTGATTCTGCAACGACCTTCGAGGTTCTGAGGATTGTGAATTAAGAGATTAAGATGACACTCTTCGATTGTTGCACCGTAGCAGACTATGTTATCAAAATATGCTTCTGTTTTAGGAAGACCCATTAGAATCTGTCCAAAAATTTGGTTAAATTACAAAGGAGCTGTCTTGATCCCGAAACTAAGTCTGTGAACCTGAAAAGTGCCTCTGTGAGTAGAAGTAGTCTGTATTTTGCTACTTTCTTCATCCACTTTGATATACAAATAAGCTTTGTACAAATCAAGTTTACAGAAAAACTGTGATTCTTATAGACTGTTAAGAACATCATCAATACGTCGAATCGGGTGATTTGACTGTACAAGCCTGTCATTGACGCCACATTTATAGTCTACACAAAGACGAACGCTGCCATCTTGCTTTGGAATTACAACTAGCGGCGAGCCCCAATCAGTCATAGTTACTGGAGAAATAATTCTATTGGCGACAAGTCTAACTCCTTGTCTACTCGTTCAAGTAAAGCTTGAGGTACATTACGCTATTTTGTGAAAACAGGTTTCATGCCTTCCCGTAGTTGAAGTGAGACCTCAAATCCTGGAACACAACCTATTTTCTCTTCAAAAATAGGTGCAAAATTAGTAAAAATGTCTTCAGTAGAGTTTACCAGATGTATTTGAGACTCCTGTGAATTGTGACGATTTATAAAATCGAGTTCTTGTAGGTCAATGCTTAGTTCTCGAATCCACTGACATCCTAAAAGGGGATCATGACCACATGGTACAATGTACAGTTCGCCAACAAACTTTCTATCATGATAGTCACCATGACAGTCACAAAAGTCTTCCCAACAGGCTGAATTATATCAACGGAGTAAGACCTGAAAGCAGTGTCTGAGGGTTCAAGTGGAGCATTCAGAAGTTGCTTAAATTCACTTTCAGACATCAGACAGTACTTAGCACCCGAATCTACTTCAAACCGTTGGTCTTTGCCATTAAGTTGTACATTGATATCATATTTGTCATTATCACCTATTTCAAATAAATCTACAACAGTGAGAAGCTTACTTAGGCCATATGTTGCACTAGCTGAAGATTCAGGACCGCTTTGAACGTAGTTAATAGAATGTGGGTTTGACTTACCTCGATTTGCCTTCATTAGTGTTGTTACGCAAACCTTTGCACAATGGCCATGATTTCCACATGAATTAAATCTTTGATTTGTCTATTCTACAATCCCGTATTCTGTGATTATCCCGACCACATCGAATACAAAGATTTTCTATGCCTAAAGCTCTGTAATCTATCTGATTCGTTCCATGATTGGAGGATCGGGGGACAGGACATAAAGAAGAGTATTTTCTGAGTTGGTTAATTGAATTATCAACCATATTAATGTCATCTGAAGAATAATCATTTGAACTAGAACTGGAATGTTTTTTAAAAACCTGACTATCAACTTTCGAAGCTTCGAGTGCTATCGCTTTAGAAAGAATGTCATCAAAAGTCGTAATGTTAGATTGCAAAATATGTTCTCTAAGCCAATTATCGCGTAGATCTCGGACAAACTGAGCTCTAAGAAAAACATCTACAATGGAAACCGCCTTCTTACAGCTTAATTGTGGGCACATTACTGAAAATTCACAATCAGCTATATCACGGCGAAGGGCAGCAAAAAATCCTCATATTGTTTGGTTTTCTTGTTGAAATACATTTAAAAAATAATGCTGGGCAACTACTACATTCTTTTTGGGGACCAACATTTTTGTAAAAGCTTCATTCAAGTTAAGATATCTTACAGATTTTTCTGGTCCTAGAAACGCAGCCAAACTGTTGTAGTGAGTTGGGCCAATACTTAACACAATAACTGAGCTATTTGAACTAGATCAGTGATACTCTACATTGTGTAGTAGTTTTTTAATCGTTCTAGATAAAAATTGAACTTTTCCTTCCTTGGGTCAAAATTTTCAAAAGGTGGCACATTAGAAAAATTAACTGGATTATGTGGCTTGGGTTCTTGTAGTTGAATCATCATTTGCTGTAACATTGTTTGTTGAGATGCTTGAAAAACATTTAAACGTTGTTGAAATTGTTCTGGATCCATGTTGGTAATTCACAACTGTCAAGGTTCTTGGCTCAGAAAAGGTTCATTGTCTTGATCATTCGTAATGTTGAAATATATAAGTTTCACCTTCGTCGCCAACTATAATATCCTTTGATATTATCAAATACCATAATTCTTGAGAAATTATAACAATCTTTTGATAACATCACAATTCTTTATTGCACATTATAAATCATTTATAAAAAGTAAACATGGAAGAAATAAACATTAACACGACAAATCAAATGGTATTTTATAAAGTTTAACATTATAATGAAGTAGCTGTATCAATATATATAATTTAAAGATACAACATTAACTGAATCATTTCGGAGCATTGAAGATGGAGTGGGAAATGTTAAGTATTAAAAATACTTCTCGTCATTACATATTCATCATTTGCTCTCTGGTCGTGGTTTCGACTGATCGCCTGTATTTCTTCCAAAGTGGCAGTACTGAGTGAGTTTAGACAGTATATCCAGGGAGCGAAAAATACATGTTCACACCCAACTTGAGTTTTTGGAGTCACTGGTACACTAAACTTAAGTGATCCTAACACTTTTAGAAGATCAGATTCAATATATCAGAGAATTTTAAAATAATAAAAAATAAAGCTTTATAGCCATATACAAAAACATAAAGATTAAATACTCGAGAGTATGTGTAACTGAAAAACGTGTTGTATATTTGAAACAATAAACATACATTATATTCAAAAAACATTAGTTTTGGCAAAAACAAAAATAACTCTAACAATAAACTTTGCTGTTTTCATTGCAAACTTCACCCTAGTAGATTCCCGGAAACGTTAGCATCTTCGTCAGTTTTGATGATTGTTTTGGTTCCCCCGGACGAAATCTTTCCCACGATCAGGGCATGTGTTCTGTTATCAATATACACTTCCCCCTCCCCCCTACTTAGTTTTGAAGTTTGTTTTAATTATTTTTCTTAAAGAAACACATAATTGTCTATTGTGATACGTTGACTTCAAGTGTGCACATTTGTTGTTTTTAAATATTTAAAAACTATGAGGGGGAGGTTTTGGTTGAAGGGGTGGGGGAGGGGGGCAGCAAGTTTGGTCTTTGCACGGGCGCTAAAAAGCTGATGGGCCGCCTCTGCTCGCTAAGTTGCACAAAAATGAAGTTCCCATTAGACCTTCGATGAACTACACTAATGTGCCTGGATACAATGTACCACATCTAAGAGATTAAAAAGGATTACGATAGATAACATTACATTTATAATAATGTATTTAGATAATGATCACAATTAAGAACAATTCTTCTTATGAGTTTAATGAAAAAAAGTTACTAACTTAAAAACTACGTTACTAGGTAACTTACTTGCATCATTCGACATAGTGAATTTAGACTTCGACAAAGTGAATTTAGACTGATAAAAAACCAATAGACATCGTGCTCACTGATTTGACAAATAAATCTAATATGTTCCTGCCTGAGGCAATAAAAAAATGATAAAGCAATATTAAGTGAGGTACGGTCCAGGGCGCTGGTACAGTCGTTTTCCCCAACCAGCTTGTTTGGGACCACGGCCATGCTGGATACATTGTTTTTAAAGGGGATATTGAAGAAAATTAACTCCATACAAAACCAAATAAACTAAACATATATTTTTACATGACAAGGTTGTAAAGTAAAACAGAGAATAGAAAATACTGTAGTTTAAAAACTGAAAAAGACGCACACGGTCCAGAGCGCACTGGTGACTAATGATGTTAGAGGTCTATGAGCACCCGAACATAACCATAACAAATCTGATCACGAGTGGCTCGCTAATGCCTGTTAGTAGAACATGCTGGTTCTTAGAAAGCCAGATAAAAGAGCGTCTACTGTATTACTAGTTACTACCAAACAATGTCATGTTTATTGGGAAATATTTACTCATAAAATGATGGATTCCCCCTCTCGCGTATATTGGAAAATATAGTTTGAACTTTAATTTAAAATGAACATTTTATCTGACAAAGATGAATAAAATTAAAAATAGCATTGTATTAGCAGATACATTGATGCCACTATTGTTTTATGTGATGGCAACAAAAGACAGTTTTCGGATTTATTGTTGAATTAAATTGATACCCAAACTCAAGTTTACCCTCTAGACAGAAACAGTAAGAACTTCATAGCCGAAATTCTCTAGATTTAACCATAAAACACAAATGCCTTTGACTAGGTACAAAATCTATAACCCAGAAGACCCACTTTTTCAGTCCAAACTATTAATTCCACCTCAAATCACTCTTATTTACAGAAAATAGCCAGATTCAATTCAATCACAGTCTAATATGTTGAAGATACTATTTGACTTTCATATAGCTTGCTACTTGTATGTCTATAAATCATGCGTTAAATATGAAGTGTCATATTATCATGTGTTTATGTTTATGTTGATGCTGGAATAAATGGTGATTATTATTGTGTTCTAAATGTATCATGTCTTTCTTACTATCCCACTAAACTCTTGCTATTTCCATCAGGTTATGGGCCCAGATGGCCATTTTTAGTATTTTATTATTTGTCCAAGTTATATTTTATAAGTCTTGACTGAAGTTGAAAGGCCGTGAGAACTATGATACATGGAAAGTCGCCGTTCAGGCTTATCTGGAAGACTGTGAACTCTGGGACTGTATTCTGGGAACCGAAGAAGACAGAAAGAAGATTACCAAATGTAAATTTAAGATAATTTTACTTGTTGATTCTGTAAATTATGTACATGTTCAATCTGCAGGAACTGCAAAAGAAGCGTGGGACAACTTGGAACGAGCTTTTTCAGGTAGAGGCTTAACTCGTCGAGTTGGTTTGTTGTGTTTACTGATAACCACAAAATTGGAGACCTGTAATTCAATTGAAGACTATGTCAACAGAATAGTGACAACCGCATTCAAGCTCACGAATATTGGTCTGAAGGTTGATGATGAGTGGATAGGTACCATTCTTCTAGCGGGACTCCCAGATAAATTCCAACCGATGATTATGGGAATTTAGAGTTCTGGTGTCAAGATTACAGCTGATTCAATCAAAACTAAACTACTTCAAGATGTATCAGTGGAAAATGAACCTTCCAAATGCATGGCGATGTATGGTTATGGTCGTGGGCAAAATCAAAGACCGTGTTCTAAGAACAGCAACGAGAAATATCATTCAAGTGAGAAGAAACTCTCTAGTTCAAAGAAACCTCAAGACAATAAGAGCTATAAAGGTCCTCGCTGTTTTCAGTGTAATGGTTATGGACACATATCGCGCGATTGTAACAAACACCGCAAGAACAACAACAATGACGACAATAAGAACATAAGCAAGTCTAAGTTGAATACTTCCCTCTTTGCTGCTTTTTCAGTGCAAACAAATGTAAGTAAAGACTGGTATTTAGACTCGGGAGCTAGTGCTCATTTATGTGTGGACAGTGGTGTACTTGGACAATAAAAGGAAGTCTCCGGATTTGAATAGTACCACGACTAACAATAACAATATGGTAACCAACACAATTGGAGATATTGACCTTTCTGTAAATGTTTCTGGTACTTCATCAGATGTCCATGTAAGTAATGTTTACTATGTACCTCAGTTAAACGTAAATCTATTGTCTGTCAGTCAGATGTTCACTAAAGGACACAGTGTAATATTTGATAACAAAGGAGCTCGAGTTTACAATAGCAACAATGAGGTTATTGCTACAGCTTCTCTAGTTAACAATTTGTTTAAATTAGATGTTTCATCTTCCGATGGCACAGCTATGACAGTCAGGTGCAATGATCACATTCTCTGGCACAGACGTATGGCTCATCTTAACTTTGATTGTCTGAAGAAATTATCTAATGGATTGGTACATGGTATTAATCTTTCAGACAAGGTGCCTGATAATCCTTGTGAAACATATCTGCTTGGTAAAAGCCACCGTTAACCTTTCCAGCTAAGCGATATTAGAAGTAGTGAACTACTGAAATTAGTGCACTCTGACTTAGCTGGACCAATGAAAGTAAACTCTCTAGCCGGTTCTAGATATATTTCGACTTTCTCAGATGATTTTGGCTATAAAACATTTGTTTATATCTTAAAGACGAAGGATCAAGTGCTGGAGACCTTCAAAACCTTTAAAAATAAGGTGGAAAATCAGACGGGAAAAGTATTAAAACACTGAGGGCAGATGGAGGTGGAGAATATTGTAACACAAAGTTTTCTGAAATATGCAACAATGCAGGTATTGTGCATCAAACAAGCTGCAGCTACACGCCACAGCAAAACGGGAAAGCCGAGCGACTAAATCGCTCTCTTTTGGATCGCGCCCGATGTTTGTTGCTGGAGTCTGAGCTGCCAAAAACGTTCTGGGCTGAAGCAGTTAACGTAGTTGCTTATTTGATTAATCGCTCACCCTGTAAGACCATTCCTCTGACCCCTGAAGAATTGTGGTCAGGCCGTAAACCGACTCTTTTCACCTAAAGACGTTCGGTTGTAAAGCTTCTGCTCATGTTCCAGCCGAGAAACGTAAAAAGCTAGATGCCAGGTCAAAATCATGTATCTTAGTAGGGTACTGTTCGACTAAAAAAGGCTACCGTCTTTATGAGCCTAGGATAAAGATTGTGTTCATTTCCAGAGATGTGATTTTTCTGAGATTGAAAAAGGTAGTGTCATGTTGATAAAGGACAAAGATCAAGAGGACTGCTTATTTTACATTCCTCCAGATGATCCAGAACTGAACCTTGCAGCAAGAACTATACCTTGACGCAGAGCCCAACCTTGTATATTCTGAAAAAGAGGAATTTGAGTATGATTCCGCTGACACTGATGTCGAGCAGGATGAATCTTCCTCTATGGAGCTGAGTCCTCAAGTATCCTGTGGCCGACCTCAGAGGGAACGTAAACCTCCTAATGCTCTGAAGGATTTTGTAACTTATTACCCTGATAGTGGTGAACCCACTGATCCTTTGACTGTTAAGGAAGCAATGGAAAGACCTGACAGGGAACTCTGGCTTCAAGCAATGAATGAAGAGCTTTCATCACAGATGGAAAACCATAGTTGGGAACTTGTAAATCTTCCGCCTGGAAAGAAACCATTAACCTCAAAATGGGTGTTCAAAACCAAGAAAGATGCTGAAGGAAACATTGTTCGTCACAAAGCTAGACTTGTAGTAAAAGGTTGTGCACAGCGAAAAGGAACAGACTTTGACGACATATATTCGCCAGTGGTGCGTTGCAGCTCTGTACGTTATCTATTAGCTTTGGCTGCTGAAAAAGATCTAGATATAGACCAAATGGACGCTGTATCTGCATTTCTTCAAGGTGATCTCTCTGAAGAAATATACATAAATCAACCAGAAGGATCCCATCATGAACCGAACAAAGAGTGCAGACTACGGAAAAGTATTTATGGTCTCAAACAAGCCAGCCGTGTCTGTAACCATAAATTAATGCATGTCTCATTAAAATAGGGTTGAGACAATCAAACATTGATTCCTGTGTTTATCAATGATGAAAAATGGGAGTATTTTGATCACTGCAGTCTGGGTAGATGATCTGTTGATTTTTCATAATGATAAACATCTGAAAGAAATCCTCAAACAGCAGCTGATGAGAGATTTCAAGATGAAAGATATGGGAGAAGCTAAATTTGCTCTGGGATTCCAGATAACAAGAGACAGGACAAAAAAGAAGTTGCACATCAGTCAGCGATCTTATATCAAAAAGGTTCTGAAACGATTTAACATCGACGAATGCAACCCCATATCTACTCCAATGTCTCTGAATGAGAAGCTTTCCAAGGATCAGTCACCAAGGAACAAAGAAGAGGCTGAAAAGATGGAAAATGTACCATATCAGGAAGCAGTAGACAGTCTGTTGTTTGCCGCCCAAGTGTCGCGACCAGATATTTGTTTTTCTGTCAGCTGTGTGAGCAAATTTAACAATAATCCGGGTGCAACACACTGGGGAGCAGTCAAACGCATTCTCAGGTACATGAAGGGGACGTTGGACAAGTTCTAACCTTTGATAGTAAAAAGTCTGCTGACATCATTGGTTACAGCGACTTGGACTGGGCAAGTGATGCAGATGATAGAAGGTCGATGACAGGCTACATTTTTGTCAAGTGCAATGGTGCTATATCATGGTGTACAAAAAAGCAGCCCACAGTGGCACTGTCAACCACCGAGGCTGAGTGCATGGCAATGTCTGCGGCAACCCAAGAAGCTCTGTGGCTGAAGGGGTTGGCGAGCGAGATCTCTCCACATTCAAATCTAATCTCAATATTCGTGGACAATCAGGGTGCTAAAAATCTCACACTAAATGGCGCATACCAACCACGAACTAAACACATTGATGTGCGCCATCATTTTATAAAAGAAAAAGTGCAGGGTAAAAAGAACAAGTTTCGCTACACTCCAACGGCAAGTATGGTTGCAGATTCTTTAACCAAAGCACTGGACAAAGACAAACTTATTAAATGTATTCAAGAGCAAGAAATATCCAAGTTGGGAGGATGTTGAAGATACTATTTTACTTTCATATAGCTTGCTACTTGTATGTCTATAAATCATGTGTTAACACGTTCGCTGCGGCGAGCGCCATGTGGCGCTCGGCAGAACAACGCCGCGATCTGAGAGCGCCACAAGGTGCTCTGTCTAGATGCAAGTTCCATTTGGTCTCGTGCTGGCAGCACTTTGGTGAGGACGGGTATTTTATGTCAAAGTTTTAGCTAGGAATGCGAGCTTTATTTTGGTGTAGGTTGGTAGTAAATTTCCCTGTAAAATTCCCATTCGTACGGGACAAAAAACCAGTTTTTGCCCCATATTTCTGGGATATTCTCCCTTTAATTGACATTACAATGGAAATGGCTAGTACCCAGGCAGTGCTGCTACCTGTGGGTGTTTCAGCGAACTACGTCCAGCCTCGTGGAAATGCAGCACATCACCGCACCGCTGTTTTGTGATTCGTCAGACCGAAATAATTGAATTCGTCTGTGCCAATCTGGTTCGCTGCCGCACTCGGCACACGCCCGCCATTGGTGGGCCGCAGCGAACGTGTTAAATATGAAGTGTCATATTATCATGTGGTTGTGTTTATATTTACATTGATGTTGGAATAAATGGTGATTATTATTGTGTTCTATCTGTATCACGTCTTTCTTATTATCCCACTTAACTCTTGCTATTTCCATCATAATATAGGCCTAACTTTAAAACAGTCTTGAAACTCAACTACTACCTAAGTTGTCGCTCGGATGTGGAGCATCTCAAGCGCATGCAGCAGTTGGCTGCTTAACTACTACCGGTACTGCCATGTCTAAGTTACACTCCTCGCACAATGACAGAACATAGCTTAGTCTAGTATAAGCAGTCGAGAAATTCACCTAGATCCAAAGTCGTGGCCCAGAATCAGGCCTGTCCATGTTGCCAACCACCAGTATCCGGTAGTGTGTTAGGCCCTATATTAGTTTTCGCTTCTGACTACCAGGATCATTAGTGGTTTTAACAGTTGGGCTGCTAACTGTATGGATCGCTTGTGAGTTCCAGACGACACATTTAGGTATACTCACGTTCATGAGTTTCACGATTGTCTATCCTTTAGTATTAGATTGTGATTCAATGATAGCCTATATATAGACTTAAAAAACCTTATAGTATCAAGACCAGGGTTTGGACTGTTCCATTTAACAACATTAAAAATGCCAAACAGGCATTTTCTATACCGGTACAACCAAAACAATTGGCTATGATAGTCTGTAATGTGGTGAAGAGTGCCCTAATTCATTTCATTTTAACGGACTCATCCTTTTTACAAAAAATGGATACAAGAGATCTTAGGAATAACATCAAAGAGAGTTCATATTCACTGTTATTTGCGCTTGGAGATGGAAAATAGGCTAGGCTAACAGTAGATTGGTGAGTTTGAAAAAGGTATCATATATTCAGATAACACTACTAATACACATAAGTATTAGTACACAAGGTATTTTCAGGAAGAAAATGGTGGATGTTGCTGCTGAAGCCTACGAGCCTCAGCAGCAGGATTGTTCCTTGACTCAATTTAATTAGCCTAGAGTAAGTAGCACCAAGACATTACACAGGCCTAGGCCTAGAAGCATTGACAATTGTCACATATTTAAAGCAAGGCTATAGTCAGGATAGTAATTACTCAAACATAGTACAAGTAGCTCTCTTAGAGTAACCAGCCTATCGGGTTAGGGCTAGGTGCCTATTACTATGTTGCTGCAGTCTAAAACAAATATAGTAAATTGAGCAACACACTTTCATAAACCAAATACGGTATAAGACAAATTATAGAGCTACAGCAAAGCTAACTGATAAGCAAATACAAGAAAATTTGTAAATCTTGACTTACTTTCAATCGTGGCCTTAGACCTCTCAAGAAAAATTGTTCCTGCCATTGGATGCAGAGAAGGGTCTGTATCACAATCTTCTGGCTCTCTCTCACTAATATGTTGAAGATTTCCGACACTTTCTTCACCTTCTTGGGCTGCCTCTTCAAAATCATTATGTTTTCTGTTCGTAGGAGGGCTAGAGTACGCACAGCAACTATTTTTGTTACCCATGACTTAAATTTATTTCTCACACAATAACACAGAAAATTAGAGGTTTGTTATACAGCCTATCATTCTTAGTGAGATATATATGTTAAATAGCGGGAATAAGCTCTTATGACAATAGTGTAAGAGTTTTTGCAATAGCCTTAGACTTACTATAGATAGCCTATCTGGGCAAATATGGTATCTTATTTTATTTTTATTTCAAATCTAAAACTGTATATAAATGGAGACATTAACACTCCCTACATTAAAGGATTTTTCTTTACAATTGTTATCATTTTCCATCCAGAATGATAAGGGTTAGGATCTCCTCTCCTCTGATCAATTCCAATCAGCCACCATTAATTAGGCCGTAACTTTTCACAATATAATTTAAAATTTACTTAAGATGTAAGTCTGGTATCAAATTGTGGAAGAAAATTCAGACTAATTTGATAAAAACCGATCGAGTTATTGACGGCACATCCCATCTTCCTTCCCGGATTCGGTTTCGGTACACACAACTTCACCTCAACTTCTAACTTTTAACATGGAAGATCTAAAACTTCTTCTGCTTCTGATTATTGTGCTTGTGCATATTATTCTTCCTTCAACATTGCATTTGGCAATCACTGAGCGCTGTGGGATATAACATTAACATAGAGCTCAGTGTTGGCAATAGTGACATCTTGACATCATCTAAAACAATGCCATCTTGATTATATTCAATGTATAAGTATGATACCGATACGTAACGAAGTTAAGTTAAAATTAATCTATAACAGAATAATTATACTATGCTATATTTTAATTCGTCTAAGAATATAGAAATCTACCATCACAAATCTATGTGTCTTTTGTCTGCAGTATTATCATAACCTAATTTAACTACAGTAGTTAGTCTATGGTATTATTATGTAAGCATCTCATGTCCAGAAAAACAATTCAAAAATAAAGTAGGGCACACGAGTGTACTATTCATTACAACCACTTTTTGAATAGTAGTCGCATTACAAACATTATTTGATCACATGTGCCGCTTGTTTATAATTTGCTCACACCGTCAGAAGGTGTTTGTTTACAAATAAATTGTTGTTGTAGTTTTGTTTGTGAAAAAATGAATCCTTACTTATACAGGGTGTCACAAAAAAGTGTGATGGGCTATACAGGACCTACTTTTACATGCAAAAATAAGTCAAAAATGAAGAAAAACATTTTTTGGATTTCGGCTTAGTTTAGCCGTAATCCGCCATTTTGTTTTTTTGGGAAAATATTTATTATTTCAAAAACCCAATGAGATATTTTTACGAAACTTGGCAAAAGTGTTTACACTAAAGTAAGTAACATTTGTAAAAAAAAAATATTTTTTTACCTTTCCAAATTTAAAAATGGCGGCCATTTGAATTTTTTTATGCCAAATTTCATGAAAACCGGTACCTAAATCAAAATTTTTCAAGACACAAAATCTTTTGTATTTATTATAACAAATCCAACAAAACAAAAATGAATAAAATCGGTTCATAAATAAAGAAGCTGTGTTTATTTTAATAATTTAGACTGAAATTACTTAATTACATTACATAAATTATTATTACATAAATTTCAGTCTAAATTACTAAAATAAACACAGCTTCTTTATTTATGAACCGATTTTATTCATGTTTGTTTTGTTGGATTTGTTATAATAAATACAAAAAGTTTTGTGTCTTAAAAAATTTTGATTTAGGTACCGGTTTTCATGAAATTTGGCATAACAAAATTCAAATGGCCGCCATTTTTAAATTTGGAAAGGTAAAAAAATATTTTTTTTACAAATGTTACTTACTTTAGTGTAAACACTTTTGCCAAGTTTCGTAAAAATATCTCATTGGGTTTTTGAAATAATAAATATTATCCCAAAAAAACAACATGGCGGATTACGGCTAAACTAAGCCGAAATCCAAAAAATGTTATTCTTCATTTTTGACTTATTTTTGCATGTGAAATTAGGTCCTGTATAGCCCATCACACTTTTTTGTGACACCCTGTATACAAATGGAATGGTGTGTGTCTGCTTTTTGTTCCTCAATCACTCAAAAACAACTGAACAGATTTGCATGAAAAATTTACAGGAATTTTCCTTATATACCAAATAAACACATAGGCATATTTTCGTTTTGAAAATCCTACAGGGCTTTGCTCTACGAGAGTTCAAAGTTCCCATGTACTCATTATGGATATTATTTTTTTACACAAACAGCTGATCTCTCTCTCTCCTCTCTCTCTCTCTCTCTCTCTCTCTCTCTCTCTCTCTCTCTCTCTCTCTCTCTCTCTCTCTCTCTCTCTCTCTCTCTCTCTCTCTCTCTCTCTCTCTCTCTCTCTCTCTCTCTCTCTCTCTCTCATCTCTCTCTCTCTCTCTCTCTCTCTCTCTCTCTCTCTCTCTCTCTCTCTCTCTCTCTCTCTCTCTCTCTCTCTCTCTCTCTCTCTCTCTCTCTCTCTCTCTCTCTCTCTCTCTCTCTCACACTGCTTAGTTTTTCTGCTCTGAATATTTTTACCCTTTGCGAAGCTCGCGATTAGCAGCTAGTTATTGATATAGACCCCTGGGCGAACCCAGCTACTGTATCATGGGAAATGGAGGTGCTTTGCTGGTTGGAACCTAGAAGTTCCAAACACGTTGGGGATAGGAACGGGGGGATTACACCTTAAATGTTTGAAAATTTTTACCGTTCATTAACGAATTACATTCCATTTCCTGATGCTGATGCTGGTGCTCCGCACCGTCCACACCCACCTGGAATGGAGGAACTTTTGGGGTTCTCACCTTGGCTGTTTTCATGCGTTTGTCTGTTTTTGGATCGTACGAGTTCTGACGTCTTGTTAGTGTGTTCGTCCAGTTATTGTGTTGTGATTTTCATTTTTGTGAGTGTTCGTAGGGGTGGTTTTTGGGACATATAATTTCGCTGTCTCATATATGTGGTAATGTTGTATGGTGGTGGTCTGATGATGGTTTTGGGTGTGAGATTAAAGTTGGTTGAGGGGTGGTTGCAGATGTCGCTTTAACATTTCTGAGGGGGTTCGTCTTCTGAGCTGACGTGGTCTGATGATGGTTCGTTTTGAATCTCAAATACTGTGTTCGAGAAGTGTGTTCGGAACTGTGTTTCCGTCTCCTGGAATTTTGATTACCTCTACCCAAGAATCCCATTCCACTTTTTCTGTTGACATGTTCGTATTCGTAACTGTCACCCCAGCTCCGCCTGTTTGTGTTTTGCCTGCAATCATGTTTTTGTTTATTTGAGTGCGAATGTGAAAGTGAATGTGGGGCATGTACCTTTGGACAGGGAAAGAAGGCAAGTGATTTGTTTGATTTTCGTTTAAGTATACAGAAAGTTCATTCAAGATTAATCCCTCCGCCGTTTCCCTTTCTTAATCTAAATATACTTAAGCATTATGAGAAGCCAGGGGGTCTCCCATTTTGTATCCATGTGTTCCTCCTTCCATTTTGCTCGTGGTCAGCACGGAACCCCATCATCAACGGAGGCGGTACATGAAACAGACAAAAAAATCATTAGACATTTTTATTTGACGCCGTATTGGCTAGACACCTAGCGCGGTCCAATGGTGCCATCCCATCCCCGGGTGAGTGCGTCACTACTCGGACCCTGCGGAGTGTGGACAAAAAGTTTAACCATGGCAGAGGCTACGTACACGTCCGACGTGAGCCGCTACTGTTCACGACCGTTCCAAATTATGCACCGTACGTTACTTTTCCTGTGATTTTTAAAACAGATTGAGAGCCAGAAAACCTCCTAACCTAACCTAAGTAACATAACGTAACCTAACCTAACCTAACCTAAGCGGTAGCGATGTGAATTTGACTTTACATTGGACGTGTACGTAGTCACTTCGTTTAACCATTGACTATACACACTTCGTGAGTAGATGAGTCATCGAATGCATTGGTTTGAAGACGACAGTTCGCGCGACCTTGGACAGAGTTATGCTTCGTGCCGCTAGAGCTGCGCCACATCTCGTTCTCGCGCACTCTCGCACATATCTCTATCTCTGTTCCACTCCTCCCTCACTCCTCTCTAAACATAATATTGTTCGCTGAACAGGAAACAAATTGTCTCCAAACATTTATTTGGATGTTCATCGAACAAAATATGATGTTCGCTGAGAATTCAGTCTTTTACTGTCAGGGAAGATGGATATGGGTACACGTCGGCATTTACTTGCTTGTATTGTTGTTTCTGCAGCATATCTTTTCGTTATCAGCTATCAACGACGACGTCGGTGGTGGCAGAGACAGTTATTAAGAAGGCGTTACGAATATAGTGGTCAAGACGTTTTGTATATAAAGAAAAATTTTCACTAGAAACACAAAATATCGACGAGAAAGGGGCTGCAAGGGCTGTGTCATTTCACAGAGCGACCATTTTGTCTGAACAAAAATGGATCCATGACAATGTTCGTCGATCCACACCTAAGAATCATAGAACGTTCGCCGGCGAACAAAAAAATGTTCGCTGACATTGTCCGGTGAACAAAAAAAATGTTCGCTGACATTGTTCGCCGAACATTGTTCGTCCAGTGTGGACGAACCTTTATGGAAGAATAGAAATAAATGTAATTGAACATTTCAGACCCAGTATATTGTTTGTAAAAAAACAAACTATTGATATAAACTACTTCAGTTACATCAATTAAACATGTTTTGATCATTTTTATTTTTAAATTTTCGTTAGTAATTTACAGGCATATAATACGCTAAGCCGATTTTTGTAAACATAACTTTTCCGTTATTCCTGGACCGATTTTGACGATTAAGGTGAAAAATGGCCCAGATTTGTAGTTGTGCAAAGTGGTTTTCAGTTTCCAATGCTGTTTTGCTGAAGGGCTCATCGGGCCGCCCTCAAAGTTCGTTTTTCGCCCATACCGGGTGTCCCATAAAGGTCCCCCCTCTTAATTTTTGAACGACTGGAAATTTCCAAACAATCTTTTGTAAATGTGACTAGCATAAGTCAAAGTATTTTTTTAAGCGGTTAAGGGTTTCAACCCTCACCCCTAATTAGGGGTTGCTGGGGGTGTTTTTATTTTTCAAATAGCAACCTCTATCAAGTTGCATATCACTTTAAAGAGGAGGAAAAAAGAAAATGAATGCCGCAAAATAGACCTCTTTATGTTTATTTAATCTAATGTTATGGCTAGCGAAAAATGTATTTAATTTGTTATTTATACTGCTTAAATTCCCCTCCTTACCAGAAATCAGATAAATAATGGGACAATCCAACTTTCCTTTCATCAGAACTTTGAAAAAATACCATTTAAAGTGCAAAACATTCATTGGGAAACCTTCTTTATTTTTGCCATGGCCTCCATTCACTTCTTGCGAAAAATAAATAAAGTTTTTAAATGACTTTCTTGCACTTTAAATGGTATTTTTTTAAAGTTCTGATCAAGAGAAATTTGGATTGTCCCATTATGTATCTGATTTCTGGTAAGGAGGGGAATTTAAGCAGTATAAATAACAAAATTTAAATTTATACATTTTTCGCTGGCCATAACATTAGATTAAATAAACATAGGAGAGGTCTATTTTGCGGCATTCATGTTATTTTCCCCCCTCTTGTGGTGGGTCGAAAACCCTAGTAGTAATTAAATAATAACCTCGTAATAATCAAATTCATTCAATAAAACAGCATAAAATAATATTAAAATATAAAGTCAGGAAGGCGGTTGAGATTTATTTGGTAGCGTCCAACGGCAAAATACTTTCCAGTTAAAACGAGAAAGGCGATGATTCACAGAGGATGTGGAGTTGGGAATTACAACAACGCTGTGGTATCGAGCGCGGTCCAAGCCATGGTATTCTAGAAACAAATCTTATTGGTCGAGGGTAGTCACGTGATTTCTAGCATAACCCCGAGAGCAGCGCGGACGCACCGACAGTCTGAGCAGAGCACCCTTGCGGGGTGGACATACAGTCGTCATCGAGCACATTGGCGTACCGGCACTAGGCACCGAGGCCTAGAGCCTGTTAGTCGTGTACCATATCACTTGTCGAGATTCATGGCGTAGGGACGTGTGACAGTCTTTATTCTACCTTTGTACCCAGTCCTTGGGAAATCAGCTGTATATAGTGATAACGAACAGTTAAGGCGATTATTAGCGGAAGAAAATTAATTATTATTAACCCGAGACAATAAGTGGCGTTAACTAGCATTTATATTAACGACCCGAGATCCATTATAAACACGCGACGAAAGACATAAACATTAGACACCGGTGCTTCAACCATAACGGTGCGTGGAATCGGCGGTATAGAACTTTTATTCGAGAATCGACGGGGGCGCTGACCATCACCAACACCAAGGCGACAACGCTGGACCACAGACCACCGATCAGGGGGCAGTCATCTGGAAGTAGAGTGAAAACAGCTAAGTGGACTTTCACCAGTCATTGTACCAAAGGGTTATTTCATGTCTAGAATAGAACTTGTTCATTAATTTAAATTTAAAACTGCAACAACTTTTGATATCTTGTCTACAATCATTTATATAAAGTAACGTGTAATAAAAAGTCTTTATTTTAAAACTTAACTTTTGTTCTTATTTTAAATACATTTTAAGTTCTTATTTATATTAAAAAAGCGACCCTGAGATAAGATTATTAAATGAGCCATGCCAAATATTGTCTGAACTTGAGGATATCTAACATTAAACTGAGACCCAAGTCAGTGCAATATAAAATTCCATTTTAAAATTAACAAGTAGTAAAATCTAAGATGTTAATATAAAACAGTAAGAAGCAATTCAGCACCTTCTTCATAATGGCGCTCCAACTGTGAGGCAATAAATTTAACATTTACAACAATAAAAGAAGCGTATCAACACCTTCTTCATAATGGCCCCCAACTCGCGGCGATAATTTATTTTGATAAGTTATCAAAAGAACTTAGTATTTTCAAATAAAAGTAAAATTTTTGTTAAAGTAAATTTCTTGAAAAGTAAAAATGTCAAAGGATAGGATGTGTCGTTTAAGTGTAGTTAGTCATGTAAGGGTTCTGTGGCGTAGGCTAAGACGTCAAAAATGGTATAAGTTAGATCGGAAGAAAATGGTAATGATAAGGTAGGAGTGTTAATGAGATAATGGTAATGATAAGGTAGGAGTGTTAATGATTAAAATGGGAGACGATGTAAAAGGAATAAAGATGGGGGGTGATCAGTTGTTGTCTGGTATAAATAAACCAGATAATGTAGAAGTAGTAGGGAGTAATGTAGTTAAGCAACCGCAGTTATCTGACTTGATGGCGATGTTACAAAGTTTTATGGGCCAAGTAAGTCAACATTTTGACGAAATGAAAAGGAAAATGTGCACTAAAGCTGATATTAATGAATTAAAAGAGGTAATGTGTAATACGTTTGAGACTAGGTGTGAGAAATTGGATAAATTTTCAGCAAAACAGGATATCATGATTAAGCAATTAGCTAGCCAAACTGCCGCTCTTACTACTAAAGTAAAAGTTGTGAAGGGAGAAGTATGTACTCTTAAGAGTGAGGATAGTAATATAGGACGGGGGGTGAAAAGTAATGTAGAGGCACTCAATGTTGAGATTACTAATAAATACCCCCGTAGCAGCAAACCTGCATACTTAGCGAATTTCCAATGCATATATATTTATCTTAATGCCACATAAAGCTACATACCAAGTTTCATCAATATACATTCATAAATAAACAATTTATGACATTTTAATTATTCTCCATAAGAATAACATGGCGGCTGAGTATGCAGGTTTGCTGAAGCAAGGAACACAAAAAAATGGGGTTTTATGCTTATATCAATATAACTCAACTAGGTGAAGTCACTTACCAAATTTCATTAATTTATTTTCATAATTAAGGGAGATAACACGTTACTTATTCTCCATAAGGATAACATGGGGCTGAGTACGCAGGTTTGCTGCTATGGGAGCCTTTGTCAAAAAATTGTTTTTTGAGGAAATATCAATGGTCCACAACCAGATAAAGCCATATACCAAGTTTCGTCAGTATATGTTCATAAATAAGCGAGATATAAAATTTTTCTTTTCCTCCATAAGAATAACATTAGACAACGTACTGTGTTTAGCACTTTCAATATCTCGGTAACCAACTGACGTAGAGAAATGATCAAAATACCAAATTGTGTGTTTTTTAAGCTGAATCCAATGGGACAAAATAAAATCTGACTATTTCCAAAATTATATGTAAAAAATTCAAAAAACCCATTTTTGGGGTACAAAACCCCCCCAAAATACCCCTTCGGATAGAGCGATCTGGCTGGTTTTCGAACTTAAAGTCATAAATGTTGCTTTACACGTTTATACCAAATTTCATCAAAATCGGATAATTTTTACGAGAGTTATCGTGCTCACGGACACACACACACACATATATATATATATATATATATATATATATATATATATATATATATATATATACAGTTTCGAACGAATGGTATTTTTGGGGTCTGGGGACCTCAAAACGAAAAGTTATCATGGTCCCGGGCCTAGGTCTTACCATGCCGACTACGGTAATAGCTTCTTCCCTATAGGGGAAATTCGCTAAAAAGACCAACATTGTGGTGAGATTACCAGTAGACTTAGTAAACGTAAAAATGAATTATACAAGTTTAAGTCTGGTTTTGAAGTAGAACGAGGATGGTGGAAAAAGAAGTTTGAGGCGGAAATAGTAACGCAGTTAGGAGTAGAAGTATCACAGTATACGGTGAAAATGGAGGAAGTATATAAATACGTAATGAAAGTAGAACAAAGAATAATAGGCGGTAGAATTGAGGTAGCAAATGTGCGAAATGAAGTAGATAAGGAGGTTTCTAAGTTTAGGGGTACATTAGGAAGTATCAAATGCAAAGGCGATAAAGGGAGTCCGTCAGGTAATTATAGACCTAATCAGGGTAAATTTGTATCATATAGCCGTAAACACAAGAGAAGTATAGTATGTAGGGGTGATAAGGCGGTGCCTTCAGGGAATTATGTACCTAACAAAAATAAGAGTGTGCTAAACAATCGTAGATTTGAACGAAATAGAAGGAGGTGTCAAAAAAGTAGCATTAAGAATGACGAGTGTAGTGAAGAGTGGGAAAATAAGCCTAGTATATAACATGAAGTAGCAAGAGTTAGGATAAATAATAAAAATGTTAACAAGTTGAGAACAAGTCAAGACAATAGTATAAACAAAGTAGAGTCGAATATTGAACATTTCCAAGTATTATCAAATAGTTTTGAAGCAAGATTCAGTAACAGGTTATTAAACTTAAATACTAAACGCTTACAGCGAAAGAAAACTTATATAAATTTTTGTGTGGATAAAAAATAAGATTGAACACGTAATTAAGTCAATTGACAATTAACCAGATGAAGTAAGTTGTAATATAGTAACATGGATCGGAGGGAATAATCTATTAAGAGGTGATGGTGTTAAATAAGTATGTTCGTCGTATAAGCAGTTGTTAGATAAGCTGGTAAAGTTACAGAAAAAGTGTATTAATGATTTAAATACCAGTGATTCTAAAGCTAAGCTAAATGGGTAAGAACCACGTACAAAAGCTGATGATATAAATGCATACATAAAAAAGCTTTTAACGGGTTGAAATAAGTAAAAGGTGTTATAAGTAGGAGATTTACTGCTCATAAGCGACCAATTAAATAAGGATTTGTTTGAGGCGGAGATAAGATTAAGAGGTAAGATCCATGTTAACTTGATACATCTAAATAATAAAAGGTTATAGTTGATTTAAGACAAATGAAGTCACGCGTAATAAGTAAGGTAGATTCCAGCAAAATATAAGTTGACCTAGATTCTCAGCCGACGAAGCTATTTTGGGACGCGCACTCACGCACACGCACTCACGCACACATACGCGGGCGCGTAACCTCAGCTGATATCGATCGGAGTTAGAATAACAAGTTTATATAAATGGATGAGCGACTGAAATGAAGTGATTCTCCAAATAATAACTTAAGTTAACATTTATATGGGCTCTTGTTTGTTAAGTACGGTGTTTGTTCGTGCCCCTAAACGAATCGAATCAAGATACAAACCCTATGCAAAGCGATTTATAATCGTGGACCATATGGGATGACAATAAAAAGAAACAACTTTATTTGTAATATGATTTGTTGGTAGTAGTAAGGAAATTTATGTTAAAAATGAAGTAATACAAATAGTAAATTGAGAGAATAAAGTAATAAGTAAATAATTTAAATGTACAAGAGCTAACTGAACGTATTATAACGTATGAATACTGTAAAGATAAAATTGTTTCTTAAAACACTGGATAAGACGAAATCTAGCCACTAGATAGTTTGTGGTTCCCATGCAAAAGTGATAAACAGGATGTAGATACGAGCAGATGTTCTGTGTAAGCAACAGACAGACACATAGACAGTCGCGTTGTGCGATTACAAAATGCGAGCTACGGCCCAGATGTTTTTCAAGTCAGGACAGGAAATGAGTCATTGTTTAAGTGAGTCAACCCTCACTGTGGGAGAGTTTGTTTGAGTACGACGGATATATAGTTTTGAAGGAGGAATGGAAAATGATTAGTTAGTAAAATGGAGTAACGATTAATAGTGTTAAAGGTGTTCAACTGTCTGCTAGGAAATAGTAAAATAATATAAACTGACAGTTCGAATAAAGTATTTAGGGATCTTTGATGATTCGTAGGTGGGGATAAGCTATAATAAATAGTTTTGGAGGCAAGTAGTCTCATTAAAGTATTGAAGTATTGTTTGAGGAATGGTGGGATAACAATTAATGGTGTTAGTGGAATTCAATTGTCTGATTGTTTTGGAGGCAAGTAGTCTCATTAAAATATTGAAGTATTGTTTGAGGAATGGTGGAGTAACAATTAATGGTGTTAGTGGAATTCAATTGTCTGATAGAAAAGGATTAAAATAAAATAAATTGACAATTCGAATAAAGTATTTGGAGATCGTTATTGACCTCTGTGTAGGGATGAGCTATAACAAATAGAAAATAAGTAGCTGATAATCTCACTACAATGTTGAGGCGCAATAGTGGACGAAATGATAATATACCAAAAAGGATATTAATGTATGTTTGGGGAAAACCAGATAGGTTATGTTGAGGAAACATGTTTATAAAAAATGATGATATGAAATGTTAAAATAGAATCAGGACGTGTTAATGCACAGATATCTAAATAACGACGAGATGATAGTAAGAGGACTAGGAGAATATAAATGTACCAATATAGTGGTTGAGTAGGTGGATTTGTGTGAAATATGAAGGGTTTATAAAATGTAATGTATTTTAAGATGTATTGAATAATGTTATGACTTGTTTTCTTGTTAGATGTTTAAGATGAAAGTGTTTGATTATATAGTTAAGATGTTTTGATTAAGAATAATTAAGGGTCATATGATACTCTTATGTAGTATATAGTAAATGAAGATCATATATATATAAATATATATATATAAAAAAAATAAAAATTTTTAGATTTTAAAAAAAATTTTCAGATTAAAGTAGTAGTTTGATGATTCTGGTCAGGTAAAAAAGTAGCTCATTAGGATAAGTGCCACTGAAACCCGAGGTTAGGTAGTTGATTAAGGATTATTGTTAAGAATGAACACTATAAATATTTTTAGTAGTGAGTGAATCGTGTGGACGTTCTCCAAGAATGTGATTTGGACTTTTCCGTCAAGGAGATGATTTGGACATTTGAAAAAATGATGTATTGTTAGTTATAAGAGGGTATATGTATTTTATGATGATGAAGGGTATTATATTTGATTTTTAAATATGTGTTAGATTTGTAAGGAATTGTTTAGTTTAAGATGATTATTGTAAAAGGACAATGAATGGTGAAAGGACAATTGAATTTTTCATAAAATTTTGACAATTTTCTTCAAAATTCAAGGGGGTATCTGTGGTGGGTCGAAAACCCTAGTAGTAATTAAATAATAACCTCGTAATAATCAAATTCATTCAATAAAACAGCATAAAATAATATTAAAATATAAAGTCAGGAAGGCGGTTGAGATTTATTTGGTAGCGTCCAACGGCAAAATACTTTCCAGTTAAAACGAGAAAGGCGATGATTCACAGAGGATGTGGAGTTGGGAATTACAACAACGTTGTGGTATCGAGCGCGGTCCAAGCCATGGTATTCTAGAAACAAATCTTATTGGTCGAGGGTAGTCACGTGATTTCTAGCATAACCCCGAGAGCAGCGCGGACGCACCGACAGTCTGAGCAGAGCACCCTTGCGGGGTGGACATACAGTCGTCATCGAGCACATTGGCGTACCGGCACTAGGCACCGAGGCCTAGAGCCTGTTAGTCGTGTACCATATCACATGTCGAGATTCATGGCGTAGGGACGTGTGACAGTCTTTATTCTACCTTTGTACCCAGTCCTTGGGAAATCAGCTGTATATAGTGATAACGAACAGTTAAGGCGATTATTAGCGGAAGAAAATTAATTATTATTAACCCGAGACAATAAGTGGCGTTAACTAGCATTTATATTAACGACCCGAGATCCATTATAAACACGCGACGAAAGACATAAACATTAGACACCGGTGCTTCAACCATAACGGTGCGTGGAATCGGCGGTATAGAACTTTTATTCGAGAATCGACGGGGGTTCTGACCATCACCAACACCAAGGCGACAACGCTGGACCACAGACCACCGATCAGGGGGCAGTCATCTGGAAGTAGAGTGAAAACAGCTAAGTGGACTTTCACCAGTCATTGTACCAAAGGGTTATTTCATGTCTAGAATAGAACTTGTTCATTAATTTAAATTTAAAACTGCAACAACTTTTGATATCTTGTCTACAATCATTTATATAAAGTAACGTGTAATAAAAAGTCTTTATTTTAAAACTTAACTTTTGTTCTTATTTTAAATACATCTTAAGTTCTTATTTATATTAAAAAACCGACCCTGAGATAAGATTATTAAATGAGCTATGCATAGAATTGACTGAACTTGTGGATATCTGAAATTAAACTGAGACCCAAGTCAGTGCAATAAAATTTACATTTCAATATTATAAAATTCAACATTAAAAATAAGTAAGAAGCAATATCAGCACCGCTTCACTCTTTAAAATGATATGCATCTTGATAAGGCTTGCTTCTTGAAAGATAAAAACTACCCCCAGCAACCCCTACTTAGGGGTGAGGGTTTAAACCCTTAACCACTTAAAAAAATACTTTGACTTATGCTAGTTACATTTACCAAAAATTGTTTTAAAAATTACAGTCGTTCAAAAATTAAGTGGGGGGGCCTTGATGGGACACCTGGTATAAGATTAACATGGATAATAATAATTTTTAATAATTGTACACAAAATTTGTGTTATAATTGAAGGCCTACTAAAATACTTTAATTCATTCCTTTTGAATAGAACGTAAACTTATCGTAAATACCTGCAGAGAAAAGGCTCAGCACCATTAGTGTATTACATTACAACTAACAGAACGAAAAGCGAGTATTTCAGTTAACTTAGGTCTTCGACAAAGGAGCAGAGGCCATGCAGAGGCGGGGTCTACGAAGGCTCCGTCTACTCCGGCACGGCGGCAGTGGCAGCCTGGCTAGACCTGGAGCCTGTCAGTCAGGGCAGGGTTGGTAAAGCGGCAGAGCGGGGAGGGAGCGTTGTGATTCGGGGGCCAGCCACACGCAGCGCTACCGGACTGTCTGGCGCAGCGCTCCTGGCAACGCTATGAATAGAATAATAGAATGAGTAGTTCACCCTTTCGCGCCGCTAGAGTTGCGCCACTTGTGCCGTCTTCAAATCCACGTATCTGATGACTCGTCTACTCACGAAGTGTGTATAGTCAATGGTTACAGTAAATAATGTGTGTTCTGTCTTTCAATAAAAATATAAAAAAACAACTTATAAGCGTGTGCGTTTTGTTTTTGCCCTGATTAATTCAAATGACTTCGTTAGCTTTCTGGTTCAACTGCCTAATTTGGATTAAATTTGAGGTGAGATAGCTCGGAAATAAAACTTCTTTGCACCTTTTACTAACTGGCCCACTAATATTATAATCTTTGAGGTAGTTTACAATTTGGGCTATGGGGTGATAACAATTCTGTAAAAAGTGTAGACAATCCATTTCATCATCAGTATTGCCTCCAGTATTACCAATAGAACTCCTTGGCCAAATCGGATAACTGTAAACGTATGTAAACGTAACCTAAAATGTAACCTTTGAATAAAACAAAACAAAACACCAGCATGAATGAAATGTTTTAGTATCTGAATTCACTCGCCCCATTACACGAACTTTTATGAGGTATCCCTATATTTAATACAGTGTTGCAATTGTCTTGGCTCTGCAAGAGGACAATAATTCTATGTGTATGCTGTTTGGAGTATAGAAGGGGGGGGGTTGGTTTCGCAGTTTCCAAAGAAAGATTTACTATTAAATGTTAATGTATGGCGGTGTTGGGTAATTGGGGGGAATCTTGCTTGGCCATGCGGGGATTGGTGGGGATTTTCACTAATATCTGCGGGTAATTGAACCATTTCCTGTTGGCTATACTGGTCACTTGTCTTATTTTCCCTAAGAAAGATAGGCACAGTGTTGCCACTTTTAGGGTAATTACCCTTTTTTATGGTAATTTTACTGTTCTTAGGGTAATTTTAGGGTAATGGGAATTTTTAGGGTAAAATCTAGAGCCCCTTACAGTTTAAATTCAGTTGTTTTGGCAATGTAAAATGCGTTATCCAGGAATTAAAACATTTACAGTAAGAGCTTGGTAAATTAAAAGTAATTATAAAAGATATATAACTAACATGTACATATCCTATATCTTTTCACCAAGAAGTATTAGATTAAAGATACATGTAATCACAAAGAACACAAAGTTTAATTTTCGAACATATAAAATTGAGGCCCATTATGTTATGTGTCCAAAATTGGGCACAACATAAAATTTAGAAACCCTAAATAGTAAAAATATATCGGGTTATTTGGTTAACTATAGGATGTTAGATTTACAGCGCTGTTGTAGAAAATATGTTTGCTAAAGATTGTCTCTATTTTTACAGATATTTGTATGAAGGAACTAAATTGTATTTTATGCCTGTGAGATTCCCATGGTGAGCCAGGTGAGCGCACATAAAAACATCACAACAAGGTATGACATGTGTAAATTTTTGTGATGTGGTGTGTTTCAATTAAACCTATTGATCTAATCAAATAGTAATAAGATGACAAACATATTCTCTAGGCATTATTATTTAGAAAAAATTACCTTAACAAATTTATAAGACTGAAATAAGTTCATAAAACAATAAAGAACTCCCAACAAGTGTTAATAACACGTATCAGCAAATTTCTATTATCAGCGATACCAGCACATTAAGTATAGAACTGAATAAAAATATTAAAACAGATTATTTATTTGAATTTTTTAATAGACTACATATTTCGTTTTATGTATAATATAGTACCAAAGACGAGTAATAAATGCTATTGTTAACTTACTTTGTATGCCTTAATCATGTTTTAAAACCAATCTCGAGTGTATTTTGAGCTTTTATAGAGGAAAACAACTCTTAGGGTAATTTAGGGTAATTTCATCACACGTTTAGGGTAAAATGTCATCTACCTGGTGGCAACATTGGATAGACAGTGTTAGCGGTTTTATATTTGTATTTTTATGGCTATAAACAAAATTTAATCTGCTGTGAATGGTTATCATAAAAGGCGGCTATGTTGTTATTCAGTGATTTGCTAATTAGTGAAAACAATTCGGAGTAATCTCTGTTAAATCGTGTATGAAAAATCGAGATAAAAACTGGCTGGCGTACAACTTATATTTTAATTATTTATTCATACATTTACAAAGATGTTTTATAAAGTTAAAGATGGATTAACATAAAGAAAATTTATTAAAAATAAATTTACACCTTCTTCACAATTGAAGCTGCTAAAACAAAGGATTACAAACAATAAAATTTTGGGTAAAACTAAAACAGTTTACATTGAATATGAAAAGATTATTTGTTAGTTATACTTCAATTTTGTTATACAAATGGTTACACTAGTTTAGCTTTGGGTTGGTATACTGTGGTGTTATGTGGGGAATTGTGGGGAAATTCTGTGATGCCTGGTCGGCGGGGATTTATTTATTTGTTTAATTTTTATCTGGGAACACTGACCAATGAGTCAATGAATGGAGTCCAATTCTAGGTTACCAGTTATACAATGGTAATTACCATGGTGTTATGGTATACAAATAAAAAGTAAAAGTGGTACCAAAACAAGCGCACTGAATATTAATCTTACAATCTGTTATTCGTGTAGTTATGAAAAATTGTTCAGGTTCATATCAAAATAGCTAAACATAAACATTAAAACATGCAGGAGTCAATCAATTTAGTGGAAACACTTGGGGCGAACAACTACTATTTGATGACGAATGAAGAAGGAAAGGAAATGTATGATGATGATGGCAATTTACTTCTCTACCAATCTGAAAGTAAGTTGTATTTCATAACTTAGACCTATCTAAATAAAGCAGGAGGAAAGCAAGGTTCTTGAAAATCTTAATTAATATAATCCAAACCTTTCTCTGTCTCATATTTCTACCTTTGAATCTATTGCACTTAAATATCAACTAATGAATGAAACTCTATTTTCCACAACTTGTGTGTTGTGCACTTTTAGTTTGGTTGTAATTTTGTGGGTATAGTACACATAGGTCTATTGGTAATACTTGAGACAACACTAATGAACAAAATTGCGAGCTGTTCTTTGCCAAATTTTGGTAAGGCAAAGAACTACTCACTGGAATCGAACGAGTCAGTGCATCAGGATAGCTATTCAGGATTTGAAAATTAATAAACTTGTATTAGTTTATTTGCTCATAACATATTTCATGGCAAGATTAGGATAGGTACTTAACCCTAGCAGTGGCCACCCAAAAACTGTAGAATGGCCAACCAATTTTGGCGATTTTGCAGACCTTTTTTTGAAAATTTTAAATGAGAACTAAACATAGCCAACCACATATTCATTTTGTTCAGAAAGAACAGGGAAATCTGTTAATAGTCAAATAAAAAAGATCTAAGAGGTAATCTTTTCAGCAAAGTAAAAAAAATAAAAAAAAAATTGAAATTTCAAAAGCAGCCTTGGTAAAACTTTTTCGTCCGATTTTTTATGAAAAATTCATTATATAGATTTTGTAGACAATTCAATTCCCTACATAGAAATGTATAATATGTTGGGGAAAAAATTTTATTTGTAGGTATTATGTAAGTATATACGGAAAACCGCAAAATGTGAAAATTGTACAATGTTAGTTAGTACTGTAAAAAGGTAATGTAAATATGTATATGCTAATAATAATATGTATATGTTTGTAAAGATAATGAAAGAAAAAATGTAAAAAAGTCATAAAGTTGATGATGAAAAATTGTTATCACTTATGATTAGATGAATTTTGGAAATTTTAGGGTATTCGGAAAAAAAAGATTCTACGATATTTAGTAGGCCTATATAACTTTTTTTAGAAATTTATTCTTCCAAATACTATATATACATTTAGTAGGACATTCAATGCCCTACATAGAAATGTATAATATGTTGGGGAAAGAATTTTATCTGTAAGTATTATGTAAGTATATACGGAAAACCGCAAAATTTGAAAATTGTACAGTGTTAGTACTGTAAAAAGGTAATATAAATATGTATATGCTAATAATAATATGTAGGTATATGTTTGTAAAGATAATGAAATAAGAAATGTAAAAAAGTCATAAAGTTGATGGTAAAAAATTGTTATCACTTATGATTAGATGAATTTTGAAAATTTTAGGGTATTCGGAAAAAAAATTCTACGGTATTTAGTATATAACTTTTTTTAGAAATTTATTCCTCCAAATACTATATATACATTTAGTATATTATATCTATATATTATTCCTGCAGGTATTTAGAAACAATAAAATATATAAATATACATATACACAGGGTAGTGGCATATTATATAAGAGATAACGTGTGATTGTAGGTCCGGTCACCATATAGGAAAAATTACAAAATTGTTATTTTTTACCTTAGGCCTACTCAATAATGAAATACATCCTACCTTACAATTGTAAAAGTAATAAAAATAAATATAATTACTCACCCCCGTCCCATTATTATGTTATCCTGTTGGTTTATATCGCACTCGTATATTCGTGATATTGTACGAAAAACAATGTTTTTTTTCGAACAATATTTCACACACTTCAGTAATATTTATGCATAATAAAATGCATAAAGATTACTGTTATATACACACACACACTTCACTAACACTAACACTCCGAAATAATACAGTATTTAGCAATAATTCGCGGATAACAAGCGAGCGCGAACTCACATAGGACGGCGACAAAATCATGAGATGGCCGACTTCTACGCATCAGATGTCAGAAGAGTGACGCATTTCCTTCGTCTTCCAGAGCGCAGACGGAAAAGACGATGCGCAAGGCTGCCAATGTCAAAAGCTAAATTTCTTCCTCTTCAAAATGAAATATTATATGACTAGTATTTATAACTTGCACTGGATGTAATTTGTATTTTCCACACTAGCGCATTGCGTCAGTTGGCCAATTGTTAAAAATTCAGTAAACAGCTGTGTTCATAAAATTGTAACTGTTGTGCAATCAATATTTCGTTCTAAAAATAAATACCACAGTGAAACTAAACTCTTTGGCTATGCAGTGGTACCACCCGCAACATGCTAAGACAAAAATTACCCGAGCAGGGTAATTCCAAAGTAGTCGTGTTTTTACATTTTCCGAGCGTCGACTGCAGGAATGGCGTAGCGGCAAAATTTCATTGTAATTATAATCGTCGTGACATTGTTATACAACTTGTAAACGGTTCATTTATGTAATAAAATGAAAGTTCAGAATGTGATCTTTCGAATGGTATAAATATTGTTCAATTCTGAGTTGACTATTAATGTTTTTTTTACCGTTAAAAAAATTTCGACCCGTACTATCGTATTGCGCTAGTGGCCATTTTAAGGCATCACGTGAATCTATCGCATTGCGCAACATGGCCACGGCTAGGGTTAACCCTAGCAGTGGCCAACCAGCGTAATACGCTGGGTTCACGTGATGCCTGAAATGGCCACCAGCGTAATACGCTGGTACGGGTCGAAATTTTTGTAACGGTAAAAAAAACATTACTAGTCAACTCAGAAGTGAACAATATTTATACTATTCGAAAGATCACATTCTGAACTTTCATTTTATTACACAGATGAACCGTTTACAAGTTGTATAACAATGTCACGACAATTATAATTACAATGAAATTTTGCCGCTACGCCATTCCTGCAGTCGACGCTCGGAAAATGTAAAAACACGACTACTTTGGAATTACCCTGCTCGGGTAATTTTTGTCTTAGGATGTTGCGGGTGGTACCACTGCATAGCCAAAGAGTTTAGTTTCACTGTGGTATTGATTTTTCGAACGAAATATTGATTGGACAACAGTTACGATTTTATGAACACAGCTGTTTTCTGAATTTATAACAAATGGCCAACCGGCGTAATAAGCTGGTATGGAAAATACGAATTACATCCAGTGCAAGTTATAAATACTAGTCATATAATATTTCATTTTGAAGAGGAAGAAATTTAGCTTTTGAGATTGGCAGCCTTGCCCATGGTTATTTCCGGCTGCTCTCTTGAAGACGAAGGAAATGCGTCACTCCTCTCACATCTAATGCGTAGGTAGTTGCGACGTTGCAGCTATTTGGTGTTGTTGTCGTTGAGTTTGCGCTCTCGTGTTATCCGCGAATTATTACTAAATCCTTTATTATTTCGGAGTGTTAGTGTTAGTGAAGTGTGTGTGTGTATATAACAGTAATCTTTATGCAACGCCGGGGGGTTTTGTACAATTGTAAGGTAGGATGTATTTCATTATTGAGTAGGCCTAATATAAAAAATAATAATTTTGTAATTTTTCCTACATGGTGACCGGACCAACAATCGCACGTTATCTCTTATATAATATACCACTACCCTGTGTATATGTATATTTATATATTTTATTGTTTCTAAATACCTGCAGGAATAATATATAGATATAATATGGCATTATTTACATGTATTAGAATATACCGCGATTTACATCATTTCATAAGTTCACCGATTATTTTTATTATTACATAACACATATAAAAACATATAATTTATTATGAATGTTATGTATATTTTTGTAGGTAATTGAACATTCTACAACATGTTTATATTGTTTTGGGGGGAAAAAATTTCTAAAAAAGTTATATACTAAATACTGTAAAAATATTTTTCCCCGAATACCAAAAAAGTTCAGAAAGTCTTCTACTCATAAGTGATAACAAGTTTTACCATCAACTTTATGACTTTTTACATTCCCTACTTCATTAGCTTTACAAATATATACATATTATTATTATTAGAATATACATATTTATATTACCTTTTTACAGTACTAACTAACACTGTACAATTTTCTAATTTTGCGGTTTTCCGTATATACTTACATAATACTTACAAATAAAATTCTTTCCCCAACATATTATACATTTCTATGTAGGGCATTGAATGTCCTACTAAATGTATGTATAGTATTTGGAGGAATAAATTTCTAATAAAAGTTATATACTAAATACCGTAGAATTTTTTTTTCCGAATACCCTAAAATTTCCAAAATTCATCTTATCATAAGTGATAACAATTTTTTACCATCAACTTTATGACTTTTTTACATTTCTTATTTCATTATATTTACAAACATATACATATTATTATTAGCATATATATATTTACATTACCTTTTTACAGTACTAACTAACACTGTACAATTTTCACATTTTGCGGTTTTCCGTATATTACTTACATAATACTTACAAATAAAATTTTTTCCCCAACATATTATACATTTCTATGTAGGGAATTGAATTGTCTACAAAACGTATATAATGAATTTTCCATAAAAAAATCGGACGACAAAATTTTACCGAGGCTGCTTTTGAAATTTCAAAAAGAAAATTCAATTTTTTTAAATTTTATTTACTTTGCTGAAAAAACTACCTGCTAAACCTTTTTCATTTTACTATTTTCAGATTCCCCTGTTCTTTCTGAACAAAATGAATATGTGGTTGGCTATGTTTAGTTCTCATTTCAAATTTATACGAATTTTCAAAAAAAGGTCTGCAAAATCGCCAAAATTGGTTGGCCATTCTATAGTTTATGGGTGGCCACTGCTAGGGTTAAATCAAACGAAAAAACAATTAGGTCCAACTTTCATTACTTTTATTCCAGTGATTTGCATAAGTAAATTCATTTATAGGAACCAACCTATTAGGATAGAAATTTGCCTCACCAGTGTACCAACCTGACAAAATACCGGCTCGCTTTTTCGACAAAAATAGTGAAGCAGTATTACCTCCAGTTATACAATAAACCTCCTTGGGATAGTACGATGCACGTCCATGAATATTAACCCTGCAGTGGCCAACCATCGGATTCCGATGGCTGCTGTGTCACCTTAGAGTAGCCATCGTCGGAATCCGATGGTTTGGGACCGAAAATTTTGTAACGTTAACCCTAGCCGTGGCCAATGGTCGCCCAAGGACCATTTCAATCCTTACCCTTAAAATGGCCATGGTTGCCGGGCGACCATAAATGTCCAAAACTTTTCCAATGCTAAAAAGTAATTTATAATTAATTCGAAAGTGGACAAGTTATATACCGTAAAACAGGCTAATCCCGCACAGGGGGGGTATTCCCGGACACGGTGTACATGTTTTTAAACATAAATATTTCTTAACTAACCTGCATAGTTATTAAGTCGATCGTTATCCATTCCTATACAGCAGAAGACGCTCTACACAGCTGTATAGGTTAGAACTGCGTGGGATCGTTTTAGCGAATTTCCCCTATAGGGAAGAAGCTATTACCGTAGGTCTCATGGTAAGACTTAAGCCCGAGATCATGATAACTTTTTGTTTTGAGGTCCCCAGATGCCAAAAACACTATTCGTTCAAATTTATATATATGTATATATATATATATATATATATATATATATATATATATATATATATATATATATGTGTGTGTGTCCGTTAACACAATAACTTGAGTAAAAAACGTCCGATTTTGATGAAATTTGGCTCAAATGTGTAAAATGACATTCATGACTTTAAGTTCAAAAACCAGAAAAATCGGACCATGGGAAGGGGGGTTTATGGGGGTTTTAAATTTTTCAAAAATCAGTTTTTTGCATTTTTCACCCTAAAATTTTTTAAAAACTTTTGGTTTTGACCATGTTATAGAGCTTAAAAAAACAAATAATTTAGTATTTTTAATTATTAACCTAGGTTAAGTGGTTGCAGAGAAAATCCAAAAAAACCTGCTCATAAAATCTCCCATGTTAATCTTATGGGAAAAAGGTTTTTGGCTTTTCCTCAGTTTATTTTAATGTAAACTTCACATTTGCTTTTACCAATCTGTTCAGTTCCACAAAACAATCATTTTGGTGTTTAAATTGTGATTCTACCCCCAACCGTTGCAGAGATATTCGAAGTGCTAAACACAGTACGTTGTCCAATGTTATCCTTATGGAGAATAAATAAAATTCGATATCTCGATTAATTATGAATGTATGTTGATGAAACTTGGTATGTGGCTTCAAGTAGTACTGGTATATTGATATTTGCACAAAAAATTGATTTTTTGTTGATTATTCCCGTAGCAGCAAACCTGCGTACTCAGCCCCCATGTTATTCTTATGGAGAATAAGTAAAATGTACTGACTCCCTTAATTATGAACATAAATTAATAAAACTTGGTATGTAGCTTCACTTGGTTGTATTATATTGATAATTATATAAAAACCCATTTTTCTGTTCCTTGTTGCAGCAAACCTGCTTTCTCAGCCCCCATGTTATTCTTATGGAGAATAACTAGAATGTCATATATCACTTATTTATGATTGAATATCTATGAAACTTAGTATGTGGCTTCGCCTAGTTAAATTATACTTATATTTGCATAAAAACCAATTGTTTCTGTTCCTTGTTTCAGCAAACCTACATACTCATTACCAATGTTATTCTTATGGAGAATAATTAAAATCGCTTATATGTGAATATATTTTTATGAAACTTGGTTTGCGGCTTTATGTGGAATTCAGACAAATATTATGCATTGGAAATTCGCTGAGTCCGCAAGTTTGCTGCGACGGGGGTATTTTTGTTTTATTTTGCAGGTATACCAACTTACGACTTTTCGAAAAAAAAAATGTATGTCTAACTAAGACATGTAATTTTCGTCAAGTTTGTCCGATTTTTGTCGCAAAGGCATATTTTTATTCAAAATTTAAGAGCGCATAATGCCATGCTATTTAAAGCTATATACAACATATATTTAAAAAAATATTTAAGTATTCCAGTACAAACCCGGACACTAATAATACACCGTGGATATGACTGTTGGGCCGGCGGTTGCGACTAGCGTCTGCCGTTACTGACGTAAAAAGCAGATTTCCCGCCGTAACTAATAACAGCATTGTGGTGTTTGGCCCTGATACGGTACCTATCTGTAATTGCTATTAAAATTTGTGCTTTTAATTTATGAAAAATTGTTTGTACAGTCTCCAAGATGAACAACAAAATTCAAGAGCCAAGATATTAGAGCAGGCAATAAAGGAGGAAAGTTAAGGTCATGATCGTGATCAATGATCATGTCTCATGATCAATGATCACGATCCATCATCATGTCTGTGGAAAATATAATGGGCCCCATGGAAAGCAGACAGTTTTCAGCCCACAGGAAGAAAATAACATTGCTGATCATGTTGAACAAATATATATATACGTCGTATTATTCATTGTTTCATTTAAACTTCTTTTCCCCTTATGGTTCTTTGTTTAGTTTCATGTTAATTGCAAAGAATAAACAGCTGAAAACGTGACGTAAGAATACTTTGTATTTACTTAATATTTTTATTTATCATTGTTAAGCCTCTGACTGGTACAAAGGCATTTGCAGACCTCAAAACACCGTCTGATAGGGACAGGAGAGGTCAGTTTAGACGTTATAACTTTATTTAGGTGGGTGTCAAGTATTCGGTACTTTGGTATTATACGGATGCCACCCTTATACAGCGGGCTGCGGCAGTTATGTTAGGATGGGTTATCATAAAAGTGATTGTAGGACTTTCCTTGTTTCGTTACGAATCGAACGATACCTGATGAGTCATACTTCCGGCCGCCAAACCCCCTCCAAATAGGCCAAGGTCAGGTCGTTGACCGGAGCGCGCGCATCACCTGTCACCGCCTGTATCTGGGTCAGTGTCATGAGTGTTTTATTGCCGTGCACTACGTTACATTTGTTTTCATAATGAGTGATGTACTTTTGGTGTGGGATTTACCTCGAAATGACAAGGAAAGTCCTACAATCATTTTTATGATAACCCATCCTAACATAACTGCCGCAGCGCGCTGTATAAGGGTGATCGGGTGTGGCTTCTAGCGGCAGTGACGCATTCAAGACGATCCTAGCGGACATCGCTGCCTTTAGGGAGGCACAACACAAAGACCGCTCATCAGAATGATGTAAAATTTGTACAGTAAGTCAATAAAAGTAAATTTTGTCGAATTATGTAGTTATCCTTTGTATCCGGTAAAAATTTAACCTCCAAACATAGTGGCATCCGTATAATACCAAAGTACCAAGTATTCTTTGCCTAAATCTATCATAAGTGATCATATCTATGGAAAATATAATGGGCCCCATGGAAAGCAGACAATTTTCAGCCCACGGGAAAAAATGTCATCAATGGTCATGTTGAACAAATAAGTAGTATTACTCTTTGTTTCAAACTGTATTTTAAACGCCTTTTCTCCTTTGGTTCTTTGTTTGGTTTAATTTTAGTTGCAAAGAATAAACAGCTGAAAACGTGATGTAAGAATACTCTTTATTCATCCCCAACCCATTCAAAATTTTTGTAATTTCATTTTTCCTTTGACTGGTACAAAGGCATCTGCAAACCTCAAAATACCGTCCTATTACAGACAGCAGAGGTTAAGGCGTTATAATGATATTTAGGTCAGTGTCCGGGATTAGACCGTTTGTGGAGGTTAAGTCAGTCACTTTTATTTATTTTTTATTAATTTGATAATTACATCTAACACATAGAAAGGTACAGGGATATAGTAAATGATACACACACTTTACAATGCTTCTGGTTTATATTGGTGACATCGTTGTCTGAAAGGCACTTTAACCTAAAAAACGTAAAAAAGTGTCCGGGTTTAGCCTGGTTTACGGTACCATTTGAAAGATGACATTCTGAACTTTCATTTTATTATATAAATGATCCGTGTAGCAGTTGTAAAAGAACGTAACGACTTTTTAAAGTGAATGGTTTTTTAATGCAAATCAATACCTGCAACTGACTTATAGAAACTCGTCAAACACGGCCTGGGACAAAATACCAGAACTGGGGTAAATGTCCTCTTATGGAGTTTCGGTTGGTACCACTGGACAGCAGAAGAGTGGCTGTCTATTATCGTATTGATTATTTGAATGATACATTGATAACAAAGAGCATATGATTTTTATAAAACAGCTGTTTTTTGCCAAAACTGACAAATGGCCAATGGTCGTCCAGCGACCATTATGAAACGCTATAAATATATATATATAGGAAGTTTTATAACTAGTCAATTAGCAGTTGTGTCAAATTGTAGCAGAAGAAACGTAGAATAATTTTGTTTTGACAAATGGCAGCACTGGTCACTCTCACTACCTTCAGCAACGCAAGTAAATAACACCTGGCCGAGTCTTGCTGTTGTCAGATGAAGCTCAAAGTAACCTACATCTTTGTAAGTGTTGTTTTATCCGCGATTATTTCGGAAATTGTTTTAAATTCGGAGTTTATAGTAACAGTGTAGTGGTTGTGTGTTTATAACAGTAATTTTTATGCATAAATATTACTGGAAAGGGATAAATTAGTCAATTGGTGAAGTGAAAGTGAGTCTTATGTTTTTGTGTTTTAGCATAATGTTAGACGATTGTTAGGCCTATCATTTATAGTATCGCGTGTATATTTGTTTATATTATTACACAAGACATGTAAATAAAAATGTTTTTCCTATGTGTTATATATTACTGTGTAGGGAATTGAATTTACTACAAAATGTTTA
Source organism: Allygus modestus (assembly GCA_963675035.1). Lineage (NCBI taxonomy): Eukaryota > Metazoa > Arthropoda > Insecta > Hemiptera > Cicadellidae > Allygus > Allygus modestus. Next base: position 102,141,396 of record OY776112.1, read on the forward strand.
TAATATTTTTGGCCTAAGAAAAACTGTACAAGATTTTTGTACTTCAATGTGTTAGAAATGTTTTTTACGTAAACGTTAATTTTCTAGTTATTTGTATAATAACGGGTAATAATAATTGTTTTACTCCCCACAATATTACATACCTTTTTGTTTTCCTTAGTTCATAACCTACAAAAATATATGTACAATATTATTATAGATAATTACCTTACATGAGTTATCTCCGATTCACTAATTATTCGTCTTACTCGACAAAAGTTGCGATTTTTCGTATTTTATTACATAACACATGTACAAATACCCCCTTCGCAGCAAACCTGCGTACTCAGCAAATAGAGGATAGAGGTAACATTTACAAATTCACATACAGTAAACCTCGGATAATCCGGACCCGAATCATCCGGATACCGGATTAACCAAACAGGGTTGCCCGAAATAAAAAATGTAAATTACAGTCACGATTTTTCTCCCACGCTAATGGCCTCTTAAGTCTCAGACGCAACCACAATACATTAATGCACCGAGGTTAAATATATGTAGAGGTCTCGTCTCGTGTAAAATGTGCAGCCTATATGGCCGGCCACCGTGTGCCCCTCTGTCAACTCTGCTCCCATGGCAACCAACATCAAATTCTCTCTTCAAGAGTTATATGACAATCAGCTGACAAAAATCTAACCTGTGAAGAGAGGATTTGATTGAACTGAGCGAAATGGGATCGACCATGTAGGCTTCATTTTTTAAAGCGGCCCATACACGTTCGTGCGCTGCTCGTCATGCACAGCTCGGCACGACACGCCAAAAACGCGTGTACACACGTCCGTGCTGCGCAGTCTAGTGCCGTGCCGTGGACGATTACAATGTCATCAGTCAGAAAAAAAAGTTATTGGTAGTTTTGTTAATTGATTCTATATGTGTCCGTGAACCACGGCAAAGAAAAGAAGTATTGGTGTAAAGGTTGGTTATTGGAAAAGCAAAGGTTCTCAGACATAAACCTGTAATATATATATAAATTGGCAACAATGTTATTAATAATTCTGATGTAATCAGATGACTGTATGTGATGTTTGTAAACAAGGTTTTCAGTTGTGTTATGATTTTACTTAGTTCAAATACACGATTAATTGTCTTTTTGAAACTTATTATTTTATTAAAAGTTCTGTATAAAACATGGTGTCAGGTGTAATTATATCAACCTAGAAGGAAAATGGGAAGGATCTGGAGCGTTTAGGTTGCCTGAGCCAATGAGTTTTGAAGGAAATGTTAGTGACAATTGGAAAAGGTTTCGACAGAAGTTTGAACTGTATTTAGTGGCCACTTGTCATGGAAAGAAATTGAAAGATGATGTTAAAATAGCACAATTACTGAATTTGTTAGGCGATGAAGGCCTAGATGTGTTCAATACTTTTGATTTTGAAGAGCATGAGAAGAATAGTTTTGACTGTGTCCTGGAAAAGTTTGATTCATACTGTTGCCTAAAGAAAAATGTCGTCTTTGAGAGGTTTAAGTTTTATAAAATAAAGCAAGAGGAGGGACAAGATTTTGGACACTCTGTTAAGCAACTGAAATTAGCAGCTAAATCTTGTGAATCTCTTGAATCAGACAATATGATAAGGGATAGAATAGTACTGGGGATACGCGACAAAGCTACTCAGGAACGTCTACTTAGGGACACAAAGCTTGATTTGAAAAAAGCAATTGACTTTTGCACAATTGTAGAGAACAGCAAGAATCAAAGTAAAGCAATTGAAGAGCAAGAACAGGCCAAGAATTATTCGGTCGTTAAGGAGCCTTGTTGTGTTAGTGCAGTAAACAGTAGACACAAAAACAATTCTCAAGAAGCTAATGATAAGGAAGACCAGAAAAATCTATGCAACTTTTGTGGTTATAAGCATACCCAAGGAAAATGTCCTGCATATGGCAAGACTTGTGCAAAATGCAAGGGCAAAAATCATTTTGCCAATGTGTGTCGAAGTAAAACCAGAAACGCTTTTGTTATTGCAAACGAAAATCAAAATAAGAGTTACGGTACTCTGATGGAAGTGAATTTACTCAAGGGTCAGTTAGCTTGAGTATTGGTGGAGTAAACAACCAGAAGGAAAGGTTGTGGATAGAAACCTGACAGTCTGTGAAGAAGAAGTAAAATTCAAGCTAGATACAGGTGCAGAGATCAGTATTTTACCAGTTAGTTATGTCAAGAAAATGAACATAACACATGTGAAACGTAGTAAATTAATTCTCTCTGCCTGGAGAGATAAAAGTTTTAAGGTAAACCTAATTGGTCATGTTGTATTACCATATAAAACCGTAGGTGGGACAACTGCTGATGTGGACTTTGCAGTGGTTAGTGTCGAACATGAACTTCCAATTTTAGGATTGAATGACTGCATAAACTTGGGTCTTATCAAAAGAGTGTCATCGTTGCAGCCTGTTTTCAGGGATAAGGATGAGATTTTAGAGAAATATAAAACTGTTTTTGAAGGTTTGGGAGCTTTTCCTAACACACATCATATCCAGATTCAAGAGGGCGCTATACCACAAGTTCAGCAGTCGCGAAGAGTACCTTATAGTTTACAAAAGAGACTAAAAGAGAAATTGGATCAGCTTGAGGAGTGTGGGGTGATTCGGAAAGTCGACAAGCCGACAGCGTGGATTAATCCCCTGGTAATAGTGGAAAAGCTTGACACTTTAAGAGTCTGTATAGATCCGATGCCACTGAACAAAGTGGTAATGAGAGAACACTTTTTAATGCCGCATCCTGACGATATGCTTGTAACATTGAGCGGTTACAAGTTTTTCACAGTTTTGGACCTTAAGGATGGGTTTTTCCAAATAGTTTTGGATGAAGAGAGCCGGGAACTTTGCACAGTCAGCACCCCATTTGGTAGATACCAGTTTTGTCGATTTCCTTTTGGAATATGTTCAGGCCCGGAACTATGTCAGAAGAACAATTTTAAGTGCTTTGGAGATCTGAAGAGGGTGAACATAGTTCATGATGACATAATTATTGGAGGAGTGACAGCAGAAGAGCACGATGAAAATTTGAGGGCAGTGTTGGACACAGCAGTTAAGTATAGTATTAAATTTAACCCAGCCAAGATGCAATTTAAGAAGAACGAAGTGAAGTATTTGGGCCACAGTGTCTGCTACTGGAATTCGACCTGACCCAGATTATGTGAAGGCAATAGTGGAGATGTCTTCTCCGACTGACAAGAAAGCTGTGTTGCGGTTATTGGGAATGCTCAAGTACCTATCAAAGTTTATACCAAATCTAGCAAAAATCACAACACCACTCAGACATTTGACAAGAAAGGAAGTAAATTTTTCCTGGACAACCGAAGAGGAAACTGCTTTCAAGGTAATAAAGACTATTATTTCTAGTGAACAAGTTCTTACATACTTTGACTCACGTAAACCTCTTGAGATTCAAACTGATGCTTCCCAGGATGGACTAGGCTGCTGCTTATTGCAGAATGGGCAGCCTGTGGCCTTCTGTCACGCTCGTTGACTGGCACTGAGCAAAGGTATTCTCAACTTGAGAAAGAAACACTGGAAATTGTCTTCGCTGTTGAGAAGTTCCACAGATTTATCTATGGCTACAAAGTGACGCTTCACACAGACCACAAGCCCTTAGTAAGTATTTTCAAACAAGATTTGCACAAAGTACCAAGTAGGCTTCAGAAAATGAGAATGAAATGTTTGTGCTACGATCTGGAAGTTAAATTTATGCCTGGAAGTAATCAATTCATTGCTGATACCTTATCACGAGCCTCTTTAAGATGTAAAGATTTACCAGATTCATCAGATTTTCAAGTGCATGCCCTATCAAGTTCATTACCAATGACTGAAGAGAAAAAGAGTCTTTTCCAGCGATATATTGAAGAGGATCTAGAAACGGCCTTAGTGAAAAAATGTTGCAAGGATGGTTGGCCAGATAGGAAGCAAGACACCAGAAATCCTGCGACATTACTGGAACCAAAGAAATACAATTTCAGAAGAAGATGGCTTACTGTTCATGAACCATAAATTGATTGTACCAAAGCAGCTCCGGCAAGATATGCTGCAGCGAATCCATGCAGCTCATGGAGGGATAGAAAAATGCAAAGCCAGGGCTCGACAGATCCTTTATTAGCCTCGAATGGCAACAGACATAGAACATTTTGTGTCCCGTTGTAGGATTTGTGAAAGGTTTTCACGAAACAATGCCAAGGGAACCCTTATGCAGTATCCTGTACCTACAAGACCCTGGCAGCGTATTGGACATGACATATTTTCGTTCGGAGGACAAAGTTACTTAGTGATGATGGATGCTTATTCTAACTGGTTGGAGGTTATAAGAATGCAAGACAAATCTACTGCATCGGTTATCTCTGCAAGCAAAGAAGTTTTCAGCAGATTCGGACCTCCAGATGTTATGGTTGCAGATAATGTCCCATATAACAGTGCACAGATGAAGGGTTTCGCTCGTGAATGGAATTTTGATATTGTGACGCGAAGCCCGAACTATGCTCAGTCAAACGGACTTGCTGAAAAAGCGGTGGGGATGGTAAAGGAGTTACTTTGAAAAACTGAATCTGATGGCAAGGATTTCAAAATTGCTTTGTTGGAACTTAGGAACATGCCAGTTAAGCATCTGGGATATTCCCCAGCACAGTTGATGTTCCAACGCAGATGTAAAACTACGATCCCAATTACAGAAGAACTACTGAAGCCTGTGATAAACGATAATGTACAAGAAAGGTTAAAGACAAGACAACAATTTCAAAAAAATATGATATATCAGCCAAAGACCTTCGGGATGTCATTAATGGAGAAAGGGTGGTATATAGAAAAGATGGAAGGTGGGAACCAGGCAAGATCATTGATTCAGGCCCTACCCCGAAGAGTTATTGGATGAAAGGTGATAATGGTGCAGAATTAAGAAGGAATCGCCGTCACCTGAAACCATCAATAACAAAGTCTAATGAAGTCCCAGGGGTTCACGACAAGAAGATCTAAAGCAACAGAGACCAAAAAGGAAAATTAAGATACCAGCCAGATTCTTGTGAGCAGGAAGGTTACTGTTGTAAATAATTATTTTTTACTTAATTTTTATTTCCAAAGGAGGAAGATGTAATATATATAAGTTGGCAACAATGTTATTAATAATTCTGATGTAATCAGATGACTGTATGTGATGTTTGTAAACAAGGTTCTCAGTTGTGTTATGATTTTATTTAGTTCAAATACACGATTAATTGTCTTTTTGAAACTTATTATTTTATTAAAAGTTCTGTATAAAACAAAACCTATTGAGGGAATTAAAAGAAAACATCCTAGATGATACTACAGAAATTACTTAACCCTTCGAGTGCCAGAGTTTTTCGGTCGTCATATCCCTAGAGTGCCAGAGTTTTTAACAGAGTATATCCAAAAAGTGCCAGGCACAAAATCAACATTTTGCAAGGGTTTGCAAAGAAATTAATAACTTTTTTATTTGGTAAGATATTATTATGAAACTTTTTTTGTTTTGTAAGTTTTAAGTTTAGCTATAATATTATGCGCATATATAATATTTAAAAAATAAAAAAATTGAATATATATATGCATGTGGGAAATTTCTTTTAATTTTTTTTATTTGTTTCAGGTAAATAAACATTGTTCAAATATAAGATTTTCACCAAATAACTACTAGATTTATAGAGGACATGTTTCCCAAGATATTTCCTGAAAGTTTCATTAAATTTGGGCTGTAGGCGGACGAGTTATTTCCATAAATGTAAAAAATATAAAAACGGTAAATTAGTACACAAGGCAGTAGCCTAACTTTATTCAAGGGTTTAAGTTTTATTATAATATTATTTCATAAAGCAGACTAACTAGGCCTCGTATATTTATGGAGTATATGTTTACCTGAACATATCCTGGAAATGTCCTGGAAGAAATAATAAAAAGTAATGACGTAAGAAAAATTTTCTATAACAACGATACACAAAATCAACATTTTGCAAGGGTTTTGTACATAAAATCAATAACTTTTTTATTTGGTAAGATATTATTATGAAACTTTTTTTGTTTTGTAAGTTTAAAGTTTAGCTATAATATTATGCACATATATAATATCTAACAAATAAAAAATAAAATACCCCCGTCGCAGCAAACCTGCATACTCAGCGAATTTCCAATGGAGATATAAATGTCTTAATACTACATCAAGCCACTTATCAAGTTTCATAAAAATATATTCACAAGTAAGTGATATATACAATTTTAATTATTCTCCATAAGAATAAGATTGGGGCTGAGTACGCAGGTTTGCTGCAACAAGGAACACAAAAAATGGGTTTTTATGCTAATATCAATATAACTGAAGTAGGTGAAGTCATATACCAGTTTTTATTAATTTATGTTCATAATTAAGAGAGACATAGCATTTAATTATTATCCATAAGAATAACATGGGGATGAGTACGCAGGTTTGCTGCTACGGGATCCTTTGGCAAAAAATTATTTTTTTGATCAAATATCAATAGACCACAACCATATGAAGCCATATACCAAGTTTCGTCATTATACTTTCATAAATAAGCGAGATATAAAATTTTTCTTTTCCTCCATAAGAATAACATTAGACAACGTACTGTGTTTAGCACTTTCAATATCTCGGTAACCAATTGATGTAGAGAAATGATCAAAATACCAAATTGTGCGTTTTTTTAAGCTGAATCCAATGGTGAAAACAAAATTTGAATATTTCAAAAATTATATGTGAAAAATTCAAAAAACCCATTTTTGGGGTACAAAATACCCCTTCGGGTAGATCGATCTGGCTGGTTTTCGAACCTTAAGTCATAAATGTTGCTTTACACGTTTATACCAAATTTCATCAAAATCGGATCATTTTTACGAGAGTTATCGTGCTCACGGACACATATATATATATATATTTATATATATATAGTTATATATATATATATATATACAGTTTCGAACGAATGGTGTTTTTGGGGTCTGGGGACCTCAAAACGAAAAGTTATCATGGTCCCGGGCCTAGGTCTTACCATGCCGACTACGGTAATAGCTTCTTCCCTATAGGGGAAATTCGCTAAAATTTGAATAGGTACATATTATACATGCGGGAAATTTTTTATATTTTTTTCAGATAAATAAACATTGTTCAAATATAAGATTTTCACCAAATAACTACTAGATTTATAGAGCTAGAAAATATCCTGGAAATCACCTGAAAGAAATAATAAAAAGTAATGACGTAAGAAAAATTTACCATAACAACGATATATCGTTGCAATGTATTTTTCGGTAAGACCACCGACGACGATATATCGTTGTGAAGTATTTTTCGGATGTTCCGTGCACAACGATATATCGTTGCGTGGCACTCAAAGGGTTAAGAGCGGATAATGAGTCATTGTTTTACTTCCTTGAAAGAGTTCGGCCACTTAAATCACTAACTTATCAACAGCAAGATCCATGGTTGTAAATTGCCATAGGCCTATTTTATGAGTATCTTTATTCTGTGGTGGCATCACTGAGGAGGAGTGAACAACAAAACCATTTATGAGCCATCATTTGTCAGAGGGCATGGTCTGTTGGTACAATACACGTGGTTGCAGGGGGCGTGGACTGATTGAGTTCGGACATAAAACATTAATAGCTGAACCATTTCTGCGCTCCCTCACAGTCTTTTATCAGTCCAGTTTTCAGTAGAGTCGATGATTGTGCCTCAATCATGCAAAGTGGTCCTCACGGACACAGATGAAAAGACCCGATTAATACTGAACCAGCGGCCTTCGGAATCACTCGTTTATTTCCGTCCATCTTTTTTTTGTGTTCCTTGTAAGATCAAGTCATACGACACATTGTACTTTAAGTATGTAAATCAAAATCATGTTTTTATTTAATATTTTTACAACTTTACCATTATCTCCATAAAAAATAAGAAAACTTGAGGGTGAAATGTGTAAGGTTGGTACATTAAATTGTATAAGGTTGGTACATTAAAAATACCCCCCATCGCAGCAATTAAATAATCGAGATATCAAATTTTATATATTCTCCATAAGGATAACATTGGACAACGTACTGTGTTTATGAATATCTCTGCAACAGTTAGACATAGAATCACAATTTAAACACCAAAATCATTGTTTTGTGGAGCTGATTTGATTGATAAAAGCAAATGTAAAGTTTACATTAAAATTAACTGAGGAAAAGCCAAACAAACTTTTTTCCATAAGATTAACATGGGAGTTTTTATGAGCAGGTTTTTTGGATTTTCTCTTAACTACTTAACCTAGGTTAATAATTGGTTAATAATTCAAAATACAATATTATTTTAAGCTTTATAACATTGTCAAAACCAAAATTAAATATTTTAAAAATTTTAGGGTGAAAAATGCAAAAAACAGATTTTTGCAAAATTTAAAACCCCTTCCCATGGTCTGATTTTTCTAGTTTTCGAACTTAAAGTCATGAATGTCACTTTACACATTTGAGCCAATTTTAATCAAAATCTGACTTTTTTACTCAAGTTATCGCATTCACGGACACACACACACACACACACACACACACACACACACACACAAACAACAATTTCAACGAATCGTGTTTTTGGCATCTGGGACCTCAAAACAAAAAGTTATCATGGTCTTGGGCTTAAGCCTTACCATGAGACCTACTGTAATAGCTTCTTCCCTATAGGGGAAATTCGCTAAAACCTGACAAATAAAAACACATATTGTAGGTACGGTACTATTGACAGGTAGGTAGGCGTATTTTAAATACTGAACACATTAATAAGTATATGAGCTTGGGCTAACACCCTTACATCAGTGGAAGCCAAGTGCCAACTGACGCAGCGCCAGAATCGGAAGTAAAAAGCTGTAGCTGATACAGTGTGCTTTGTCAGTAAAATTAGGTTACACCACATTTGTTATTTAAAAAGTAACCTTAACCCCCACAGCACACTAAACTTAACCCATTGGCGTAGACATACAAGCTGGTCTCGTTCCTTACTTGTAATTTTATTAACCTGTGAATTGGAGTATAAAATTGGTGTTTTTAAATGGATTAATGGTGTATTTTCAATTAAAATACTGTTTTCTTTCAGTTTAGAGAGTCGCATTGGCACACACACAGTAGACAAGTAAAAATTAGCAAAATCAGTGTTGACTATATGCAAGTCTCAAAGAATTAACCGATCCCGTCAACTTCCAAGCAAGCCTGCCACCGTTTGTTTTACTAGGGCCCTCCCACCAACGTTGCCACAGACCGGTTAACTCATTGAGAGTTGCACAACTGGTCAGTTTTGGTCGTGTGCCGGAATCAAACCCATGAACATCGTATCACCACCTGGCCAAGGTGTTTCCACGTAGCCAACTCAGCTAACACGACCAAAGGCCTGGTGGCGATATTAAGGTTTTTCAGTCAGTCCGCGCCCCTAGTGGATAGAACCGTAGACGCCTGCGGTCATTAGTTATATATTTTGCTACTAGAGTGCAGCACCAATCAATTTCCGTTATAGGCTACTGCAAATAGAATAAAATTACTATCTCAATGGGTTAATCTCTTTTTGCAGATCTCTTTTTATTTTGTCTATATTTTAGACTAGTCTTTTTGACTAGAGTGATACGAAGAACGTTAAAGGAATATGAATCGTAACTTTAACTGTTAAGGCTTGTTCATTAGCTTGTGCCATCAAAAATCTACCATTCTTATCTCTTACTGTCCGTACTAGTATTCACTTAAGAGCTAAATGCAAAACTAATTGTGTTTGTGTTTTAGTTATTGAATTGTAAGACTGTAAATTAATCGTGTTTATCCAGGTGGTAACTGTGTGTCCGTGCCCAATACTGAAGAAGTGAGAAGACTCTACGACCTCACTTTGATTACTCCAGAAAAAAAAGATACAATAAAAAGAGACGATGTTTGTAAGCCTGGCAGTTTATTGTGCATTCCAAGTAAGTTTTATTTTATATACCTCAGGAATATTTTTTTGGCTATGGGGTTTCTGGGCAGTTGGTTAAATTGTTTACTACCATTGTCATACATATTGGGATGGTAAAGGATTTAAATCTGATATCCAGACAATTAGGTTGCCGTAACAGAAAAGTATAGAAGTGGATGAATTTCCTTCTTTCATATTCACAGTTGGGGAGGGGGGTATTGCGAGGGAGAGTTAGAACAACTTCTTTGTTTATTTGCTATCTACCTTCTTAAATCATACATTATAAATCAATGATAGCTTCATGAAGGTTTAGTTCAGTATCACTTTTCTTGGTTTTTATTTGTTGCTGCTGTCTTTTTTGGTAGAAACATGCTGGCCACACAACAGGCTTAGAACACAACACTCTGGGATAAAGAACTTGGTAGCTAAGTTACAGTTAAAAACTTGAAGATGGACTTACTGGAAGTAATCATTGTCACTCTGCCTCAATTATGCTAGGCCTAAATAATTAAATTTTATTTTTTGACTTAAGAAAAAAATAATACAGAATCTCTGTTGGAGCAAAATAAATCTTTATATATAATTCTGTAAGCAACATTTTTAAGTCAAAATTGTGGGAGTTTAGGGTCAATTCATATGAAGTGATCCAATGAAGGTTGCTTGACCAATTTAAAAAATTTTATATTTTTTTAATGTTTTTCTTATATTAATCAGCACTTCAAAACAATATTTAAAAAAATTTTATCTTATCCCGTTTTGGAGATACCGCCATTTTTGTTTAGCTGCGCAGGCTAATTTTGACCATTACAGTCATTTGCGATAAATGGAATATCTCCAGACTGGTTAGTGCTACAGTAATATGACTTATACTATTCTTTTCAGAAAAGTCTATTCTACAATTTAGGTCCTTACAGTTTAAAGTGTTAAGTGAACATATATACAGTAGCTGAAAACCTTCAACAAAGTTAATGATCGAATTTGAACAAATTTGACTTTTTAGTGTTGAACATTTTTATGAAAGAACAAAATAATCAAGCTAATACTTTTATGAAAACAAGATACAATAGAATGCTTACCAATTTTAGAGAAAGAAGTAAAAAATATGTCTTCCTAAATTTTCTATAATTCTTTAAAAACGGAAATTTTGACGTTTAATAACTCTGGTGGGGCAAAATATAAAAATCTGAAATTTTTATACAAGATGCACCTTTATGATGGTAAACTACTGTCAAAGTTTCAATCATGGTATTTGATCCTGAACCAAGTTATAATTTTTTAAAGTTGAACAAAAAATTCGCGTTTGGGTATATTTTATAAACAACAACGAAGTATAATAAATGTGCAAAATAAATATTCCTAGTGTTAATCAATATTATATGCTAAAAACAAGTTAACTAAAGCCAGTCAGTGGTTTTAAAAAAGGATAGAGGAGCTAGAATATTCATGTCTTAACAGTCTTGAGTATGAGTCATATTCATGTCGGGACAGGAGCCTGCCTGAGAGTGAGTCTTCTCTGCTCAGTGCTCATTGAAGTTCAGTCAGTGTGACTGTAACAGTGTATTAGAGTGCTGATAGTTTTCTAATGTGTTGTGTTTCTCTGTTAATTAATGTTATTTATATTATTTAAGTCTTCATTATGCAACTTTGATAGTGAGTATTTGTTATTAATGGATGAGTTTAGTGGATTAATGGTGAGTTTTTCCTTAAAATGGATGATCAGTGTTCTATTGGACAATTAATTAATGAACCTTGCCATAAAACAAGTTATGGTTTAGTGTCCAAGAAATTAAAACTCATCAATGAGTATGATAATGTTGAACAGAAAATTTTAAAATTAAGAGTGAATAATGATGTAATTTCAATTTGTGAATACCACGAAAAAAAATATCTTCTAAAGTATAACCACCTTTTTGGGAAATCCTGTTGTGATATTTTAAAAGCTCACAAGAAACGAATAACTTCTGATCTTAGAGAGATTAAGTTAGAACATTTGTTGTTATTGAAAATTCCTCAATATAGGGATAAATTAATCCCAGGACAATCCCTTTGTAGAAATTGTTACGAAAAACTCTTTGTTTTAGAAGTTACACAATCGAAAGTCTCCAGTGATACTGATTGTTTAGATAGTTATGTTCCTCTCGAGGAAATCCAACAGAAAGTAGATTCTGCTTGTTCTTTGTTAGGACTATCCCCAGCCTGCAAAATAAGAAAGCTAACATCTGAAAAGAGGCAATCAGCCATTGAGAGTAAAGTTCATAAGGTTAGTGAAAAACTAAGAAAGAATTTAGAACTGTGTTTCGATCATACTGAAAGTAACTCTGTTCTTGAAAAGCAAGATGTATTGGACTCAGAATAAGCTGATTTGATTAAAAAATTAAAAGAAAAGTGTTTAATAGCTTCTAAGGAGGAAAAAGTGAAAATCATAGGCTTGCTTCCTTGTTCATGGTCTAAAGAAAAGATTGCTCGAGCATTCCAAGTGTCAGATCGCCTTATAAGACTTACCCGAAATCTTATGAAAGAACAAGGCATTTTGCCTTTGTTAAGGAAAAAGAAAGGTATTTCTGTCAGTGAAGAAACTGTTGAGAAAGTAAAAATGTTTTATGAAAATGATGAGAATAGTAGAATGTGTTCCGGTAAGAAAGAGTGTACGAAAGTGATAGTTAATGGGGAAAAAATTGTAAAACAAAAACGTTTAGTTCTCTGCAATCTCAATGAATTATATGTAGCATTTAAAAAAGCACATCCAGAATGTCAAATAGGCAGATAAAAACTTTGTGAACTGCGCCCAAAGTGGTGTATTTTGGCAGGGGCTTCAGGTACCCACTCTGTTTGCGTTTGCATATATCATCAAAATGTGAAAATAATGATCGATTGTGCCAAGCTTAATGTAGACTATAAGGAATTAATTGATTTATTAGTATGTGACATAAACAATTATGATTGTATGATGGGTTTATGTGAAAGTTGTCCTGGAAAAGAAAGTGTGCTAGAACTGTTTAGGGATTCGGAAGAGGATCTACCAGATCATATTGAGTCTAAGCAGTGGGTCACAACTGATAGGGCAGAGATGGTCACTATTATTAAATCTCAAGAAGAATATTTTGAATCGCTTGTTGAAAAGCTAGAAAATCGTAAGACTCACCATTACATTTCCAAAATTCAAGGCCAATTTTTGAAAAATAAAAAAGAAAACCTTGCAGAATCAGAATGCATAGTATTGGCAGACTTTGCAGAAAATTTCACCTTCATTATCCAGGATGAAATACAAGGTTACCATTGGGTAAATGAGCAAGCGACCGTGCATCCCTTTGTTTTGTATTTTAAGAATGAAGATGGTAAGTTGAACAGTCATTCTATTTGTATTTTAAGTAACTATTTAGAGCATAGTACGGCTGTTGTTCATGCTTTCCAAACAAAAGTAATTAATTACATAAAGGAGCACCTGCCTAAAGTTCAAAAGGTGTTCTACTTTTCAGATGGCAGTGGGAGCCAGTATAAAAATAGGTACAACTTTTCAGATATTTGTTATCACAAGAAAGATTTTGATCTGGAGGCCGAGTGGTATTTCTTTTCGTCTTGCCACGGCAAAAATGCCTGTGATGGGATGGGGGGGACAACGAAACGAGAAGTGAATAAGGCTAGTCTACAAAGAACAACTTCTAATCAAATCTTAAATGTAGAGCAGATGTTTACCTTCTGCAAGGAAAAGATTACAGGTATAACCTATTTCCTTGTTAAAGAAGAGGATGTTATTGCACACATGGAAACACTCAGACCAAGATTTGGAAATACATTAACAATTAAAGGAACCAGAAAGTTTCATAGATTTCATGCTACTGGAGAATACATTATAAGCTGCTATACAACCTCACAAACTACCAAGTACGAGGATCACTGTATTGCTAAAATTGTACCTTTAACTTTAGAAGTTAATGACGCGGTGGCCTGTATATACGATGGTCAATGGTGGTTGGCTCAGATCGAACAAATCAGTCAGGAACATAATGATGTCCATGCCTACTTCTATCACCCAGCAGGACCAAGTACATCATTTAAGAAGTCAGGTGATCGTGTTTGGATACCAATTTCAAACATTTTAAGAAAACTGTCAGCGCTGGAACTTACCACGGCAACAGGAAGATCATTCACCATCTCTCAAAAACTTTCAGAAGAAATAAGTATGCTCCTAAATGGACATTTAGAGTAAAAAAATAAACAAAAATATTATAAATGTGAACTTCATTCTTTCTTGTTGTTTATAACAAATACATGTTTTTTCTTTAAATGTGAGTTTTTGTTCAACTTTAAAAAATCATAACTTGGTTCAGGATCAAAAACCATGATTGAAACTTGGACAGTAGTTTACCATCATAAAGGTGCATCTTTATAAAAATTTCAGATTTTTATATTTTGCCCCACCAGAGTTATTAAGCGTCAAAATTTCAAAAAATTTCAAAATTTTCATTTTTGAAGACGTATAGAAAATTTAGGAAGACATATTTTTGACTTCTTCCTCTAAAATTGGTAAGTATTCTATTGTATCTTGTATTCGTAAGAGTATTAGCCTGGGTATTTTGTTCTTTCATAAAAATTTTCAACACTAAAAAGTCAAATTTGTTCAAATTCGATCATTAACTTTGTTGAAGGTTTTCAGCTATGTATGTTCACTTAACACTTTAAACTGTAAGGACCTAAATTGTAGAATAGACTTTTCTGAAAAGAATAGTATAAGTCATATTACTGTAGCACTAACCAGTCTGGAGATATTCAATTTATCGCAAGTGACTGTAATGGTCAAAATTAGCCTGCGCAGCTAAACAAAAATGGCGGTATCTCCAAAACGGGATAAGATACAAATTTTTAAATCTTGTTTTGAAGTGCTGATTCATGTAAGAAAAACTTATAAAAGAATCAAAATTTTTTAAATTGGTCAAGCAACCTGGGATTTTTTTTTGGGTCACTTCATATGGATTAACCCTTTAACAAATTGCAGGCTGATGGGAGGTAGCTTAAATTAAAGGTCTTGATCCCAGGGACTCGGGGAAAAATAGCAGCATTTCCAAAATGTTACCAGCAAACGAGAAGTAACGTAAAATATCCCCCATAAGAAAAGCATAGGAATTTTAAAACATCTGCTTTGTTTACATTAAAACATGTGATTAAGTGTATTTTTTGTTTACAAACTGATGTGTGTTCTTACTTATGTTGTTTTATTTTCCTCAGTATGTTTAGAGTAAAAAAAATCAGATGGGACAGAGTATTGGAGCAAGGACAGGAGCCATGGCCAGGGTCTGATTAACCATTAGTGACTAGGCTGCAGCCTAGGGCACCGGTCAGCCAAGGGTCTCAAATCTTTTTAATAATCTTGGATGTGCGGCTAGAGGGAATTTGAGTTCTGCACGCCCTTTCCTGATGCCACACCTGCTTTATTCTCAGTATACTCGGTGACAGAAGCATAGTATAGTTGTTCCTTAGCTCATGATTAGGATTGGACGGGTCCCAAAATTTCGGGAATGTTACGTCGAAAAATAATCCCGTCTTTCGGGTCGGGTTAATTTTACCTCGTCCTTATTTCGGGACGGGATTATATTCTTGAAACCGCCATCTCTTTCCAAGCTGTGTGATAGTCTTTGCGGTATATATATCATGTGGTGCGATCGTCAATTACTGCCGTGATTACACTATGAAGTCGTCATTTATGGCCGATATCACGTGGTCCGGTCGTTTGTTTCGGCGGCAAGGGATGCGTTCGTCATTTATGGCCGAAGGCACACGTTGCAATCATCAATTTAGGCAACTTTCATGTGGTTTGTTTACCTATTACGTTGATATGGTCTGGACGTCTTTTACGGTCGATATTATGTGGTGCGATCGTCAATTACGGCCGTTGTTACAGGATCCGGCCGACATTTACGATGGAACTGAACCCAAGAGATATAGGACCCTTTAGCTCAGTCAACATGCTTTAAGGGGATACCAGCGGTGCCCCTGAGTTTAGGCAAACACTCATTGGTTGGAAAAAGCTGAAGCTTGACGTTGAATAGAGACAAAGATACCTGACGCATCCAAAAAATTAAGCTACTTCGGGCTGCATTCAGACACTCGTTCATTGAGACTTTTCGACACACTTTTCCCTTCAGTAGTAGGGGGGGGGGGGGGGCGAATCAACTGAAGCCTACAGGCGCCTCACCTCTTAATCAGGCCCTGGCCGTGGCCCCTTCAAGCCTAGTGGCATAGTTTGACATAATTAGTTTTGAATACAAGACTAATTAACCCTTTATAGGTATTGTATGAAAATTATATGTACATTTGAAAATAACTTCTGAAATAGGCCTGTATTTGAAATATTAATATTTTAAAAACTAAAAGGAACAAAGACAAATGCACTGCTGCTAGAAAGCATAAGCATCAGAAATACTTAACAGCTATTTCAGAACATAAAAACTGTTTTCTTACATGTACAATTCAGTAAAATACCTATCTAGCATAAAGTTGATCATCTGTTGCCATGCGATATTATTGTTTTTAATTTTGTGTCATATAGTCGATGCTTTTTTAATGAGGATTACTTATTGTTCGTATGAAAAAATAGACAACTTTTCTTTTAGATGAGACAGACCGAATCGTATGGATGGGCCAAAAAAACGAACATAGCACTAAAGCTACTAAAAAGCTCATTGAGCTCTTTGATTCTCATAAATATCAAACACTGATGAAAAACCCAAACACTGTCAAGCTCAAAGTGTGGGAAAAAATAGCCAATGAACTGGAGGCGAGTGGTTTCAAAATAGCAACGAATAGCAGAGAAGCGGGACTTAGGACTTTCCAGAAGTGGAGAAACATGGAGCGGACCTACTGGAAATTTATGAAGACAAATCCGGATGAGTATGGAGAAGATAAAAAACGGAAAAAACCATATTTTTTTGATGATTTGCATGTTGTTATGTCGAAGCGTGCAAAAGAATCATTGCTAGAAACCAACTGTAAGTAATGTTACATAATAATAATAATAATATTTATTCCGTGACAATGTTTTACAAAGTATTGGAATTTACAATGAAATAGATAATTTATGGGGAAATCTTGTAACCAGGTAAGGTAGGCCTGAGTCCTGTCTTTCCCTTCCTGGCGGGGTATGACCTTTTTTTGGGAACCATTCTGGCATTTGCCTAAGTGAGATGAAAAACCGTACAAACTCTCCTCTGAATGGCCGGCCTGGGATAAAACCTGAGACCTCCCGAATTGAGGTTCAATAATCGCTACTACCTCACTCGGTTGCAATTTTTTTTAATTGTTTACATTACATTTTTTACATTTTAAAATTGAAAATGGGAAGATTAAATAAACAATATATATATATATATATATATGTATATATATTAGTTTTGTTTGACTTATTCTCACAAAATGTTTTTCTTGAAAAGTCTTGAATATAAATTAACAGTTTATTCTTCAAAAATGATTTTAATAACACTAATATCCACTAAGACAGTTTTATTGAAAGATTTTATTAAAATGCAAACACTTTTTTTTAAATTATTTTAATGAATTTTAAGAAAAATATTTCTTCTTAACCCTCTTAAGTGTCAATCGACTGATTTCAGTCGACTTTCTTTGACGCTCGAGTGTTAATTGACTGATTTCAGTCGACTTTGCAGACATCCAGTTTAGCGTGTATATCTCGTTGACGATCGGTCGTTTCGAACCATCCATTATACCAAAGTGATCGGCAACGTCTGGGCTTCATGGCAACTAATAATGTTCGCCCTTTTGCGAACTAATACTTTTGCAGCCATTTTTAATCAGCTGTTTAGTTATGTTTTCAATAGGAATGCTGTAATGTGAGGTAACGTTGTTGTGTATTATATATATATATATATATATATATATATATATGTATATGTATATATATATATAATATATACATATATATATGTATATTTTCTTTTTCCTTATTAAATTTTGAACAAAATGTATATCTTGGATTTTTGATTATGGCTGTCTAAATATATTCTACGGGTCTCGTAACATAAAAAATAAGTTTTTTTTTTGGGGTTGTCTAGATTTGAACCCAAGCCGGACTGTTATACCATACATTTAGGCCAACAAATTTTATATTAAAAGATAGCCCATTTTCTGCTCTCTAAGAAAATGTATGATTGTTTACCAATATATCAAAATTTTATTTTTTTATAGCATTTTATATAAAATTCTGCAAAAGTTAAAAAAATGGCGTAACATTTCAGGTTTTTTGATGCGACACCTAGAGGGTTAATCTTCTTCCCAAAGATTTTGAACTGTCGACTTATAATTTGCAAACCTGTTATTTTTTGTTCTTTTATTTTATTTTTGCTACCTTGTAATTTATCTTCACCATCTTTTTATAAACTTGTCTTTTTTCTTCTGTATTATTCCTGATAAAATTGAAATAAATACTCTTTTATTCATTCCCTCAATACACACAACATTTATTATAATAAAATCAAAACATGTGTTAATATAAACAAATAATATGGCATATGATAATTCATATAGTTAACTAGCTGTGTACCCGTCCTTCGTACGGGTTGTATATAAATGGTAGATTAACTAAAAAAATTAACAACCCACATAATTATACAATATTAAAATTATATTTTACACTTTTAAAGTAGAAATAAATTAAAGTTAACGAAATATACTATGGCAGATAGTTCGGGTACTGTTGCCAAGTCGAGGAACTCTGTCGGGTAGTGAACGGTGTGGTTTTTGCGACTCCAAATCGGTACACGTAACACTTTGGATTCGATTTTAGAAATAAAAGAACTCAAGTACAACAAAATATTAACTCTGTTTAATTTAACATTTTAAATACTTTGATACATTAATCTTTACATTCCAATAAATTAATAGTAATGTAACGAAACATTGAACTTTAAAAACATTGACAAACCACTTTTAAAATCACCATTCTTGCCAGGTCCTGTTTTCATTATAATTGTAAATAAACAATTTAAACTTGGAAAAATCATATGTTTTAAAAACATATGACTACTTGATTTTATTAAAATAAATGTAAATCAGTATATACAAACTGTTCTAACAGTGGTCATGGTTAAATGAACGGTATTAAATATTGTATATGTTCGTTCCTCCCTTTGGAATAGACCTACATTTGTGTTGATCTCCGTTGCTTGTTCATTGGTGGACGTGAGGATGGCACAATCACAGAGCCAGGCACTTTCCAGATTAAACTGTTTATGAACCTCGGTGTAACAAACTGTCAATCAGTAAATCCTGTGATTCATCGATGTGCCGAGTGAAGGATAGATGTTTCTGGGACTTAATTTGTTTTTCAATGTCTCAATCTCAACTTTTAAAAGCGCATAAGAAAACTGCTCAACCCCTTAATCTTCTCAAAAATACATTTTCATATTTACTGTTAAGTTCAGACGATCAGTGGTCGGCTACATAAAATATATTTTTAGAGAGGCATAGACTCGTCCACTCATGCCTCACTTACGACAAAGGGTCTGTGTGAAATCTCCAGAGAACAACACAGTGACTCCCCATGATGTTGTTTCTTATTTCCTTTAAGGCATCAAATTTCAGCTCTACTGGTTGAGTAGTTGGTGTGTTATGACTAACACGCTTATATTAAAGGCCATTGGGCCAGAGTCCTTGAGTATGTTTGTGTCTGGAGTAGGTAAATGTCTGCACTGAGCTATTAGCTACATTCCTATCGAATTTCAGATCCATCAGTCCAAGAGTATGTGCAAGATTGTTCAAATATTTTGCAAGCCCTTAAACATTTTCGTACCAGGAATAGGCTTGCGTTTTGTTCTGATGAATTAGTTATGTTCCTACCGAAATGTAACTTACAAAGGTCCAGTGAGTACTAATACTCATAAAACTGCTATAAAAGTAAATTAGCGAAGAACCCTATAGGACTTTTTTAAACGTATTCTTATTGTGAATCTACAGCATAAGGGGAACCACCATCCAAAATTTTATCTTCAATAGACATTGTCGTTTCTTAGATAAAGTGATCACTATGTCAGTGAGTGCATGAGTCTGACAAATATAGATTTAGATCATATATCCACTTATGTTATTCATTACCAATCTTCACTCAACTTTTTAAAAAAGAACTACAACACCTATTTATAGAATAACTATGTCATCATCTGGTTCAATATAAATAAATGCTTTGTCCATAAGAATAGCATAGGATCTTAAACCCTATGGGGCAGTGTCCTAAGGTAATTTAAAACAATCCAATTAGCCTAAAACCTTCTAACGCACATATAGAACATAGAAAAAAAATTGCATAAAAATCGGTGCACCCATTTTCCTGTGAAAAGCGAACAAAACATCACCAAAACAGCACAAAATCACGTTTTTGAGCGGCCGCCATTATTTTTTTTAAAAGCGTATGCCAGTTTATAGTGCCCTAAAACCTTCTCATGCATATATAGAACAGAGAAACAAAGTTTCATTAATGTCAGTGCACCCGTTTTCCAGTGAAAAGCGAACAAAAACCCGTCGTTGAGCGTTACCGGCAGACATACTGACAAACATAAATTGAGATAAGATTATTTTTGGTTTCCCTAGGGTGTAAAACGTGAAAATATGCAAACATTTCTTAATTCCAAGCACTGTACAGACAAAACTCTAATTTTATTTATATAGATTCACTATACGATATATTGAAATAAATATATATATAAATGATGTACACGTTCTTCGCACAGGGGTTTTCTCTACCCGTTCTTTAGTCAATGCAATTTCCATTTTAGTTAGCTTGAAACAGCTGTTGTTCTTGCTTCTGCTCTTTAAGCTGTCAAATGGAAGTGTCCACAGCTGTTCGCATTACAGTTTATGAATGTTTACTCTCTTCTGGAATGTAAACATTGAAACAAAGGACGTTCACGGGGCGTAGCCCGAGGGGATTTTAAGGAAGTGAATAGGCCTATGTGTTGCATGGGTTCAAGATCTACCTTTGTGTAAAGTTTCAGCCCAGTCGGTTCAGTAGTTTTTGAGTTCACCCGGAACATCAGACAGACAGACAGACAGACAGACAGACAGAAACCACCTCTTCTTTATAATATTATAGATAAGGATGATGTTGACAACTCTCCAACACACCCCCTCAACATTAGATGTAACAAAGTCCAAGACTTGAAACTAATTTTTGGAATTTTCCTCCTAGAACTGGTTTGGTCAAAAGATCAGCTTGATTGTCTTCTGTTGGACAATATTCAAGACATATTTCATTTTTTTAAACCTTTTCTCTTATGTAATGTTTTTGAATGTCCATGTGTTTTATCCTACCACTGACCTTTTCATTTTCAATAAACTTTATACAGCTTTGGTTGTCTTCAAATATTTTGGTTGGCATTAGCTGTGGATACCCCATATCCTTTAATAGAAGTCTCATCCATATTACTTCTTGGGTAACAATACTTGCTGCCATGAATTCTGCTTCTGTAGACGATAGAGCTACTGTAGTCTGTTTCTTGCTCACCCAGCTTATGGTATGATTTCCTATCTTATAAACCATTCCGCTGATTGACTTTCTGTCTGTTAAATCTCCCCCCCCAATCAGCATCCACATAACATGAAAGTTTTATTTCTTCTTCTGTGCCCAACTTAAGTTTAGAATCAATTGTACTTTTGAGATACCTGATAATGCGCTTTACAGCATTCCAATCACTTTGAGTTGTATTTTCAACACTCCTGGCCAGTATGCCAACAGCTGAAGATATATCAGGTCTTGATGTAACAGTAAGGTACAGTAATGATCCTATAGCTTTCCTGTACTGTTTGTTATCTGGGAAAGTTGGTGACGCTGATGTTGAGTTAAGAAATCCAACTTCCATTGGTGTTCTAGCTGGTTTGCAATTTCTAGCCCGTTTTCATCTACTTTCTCTATTTCGACACCCAAGTAATTGCGAGCAACTCCTAAATCTTTCATTGTCA
Source organism: Allygus modestus (assembly GCA_963675035.1). Lineage (NCBI taxonomy): Eukaryota > Metazoa > Arthropoda > Insecta > Hemiptera > Cicadellidae > Allygus > Allygus modestus. The sequence goes on from OY776112.1 coordinate 102,163,303, forward strand.
ATTTCTCAAAAGTTTTCTTTACATTTTTTGCTGAACCAACATATAATATATCATCAACATGAATAACTACATACGTGCAGCTGCCACTTAAGTTATTTATATATAAGCAAGGATCAGAATTACTCCTTTCAAATCCAATATCTAGCATCGTTGAGTTAAGCATTTCATTCCAGGCTCAAGCTGCTTGTTTTAATCCATAGATTGATTTTTTTAAGTTTGTAAACCTTTCCTTTTGTTTCGGGTGTAACAAAACCTTCTGCTTGTTCCATATAAATGTCCTCTTGTAACTACCCATTAAGGAAGGCTGTCTTAACATCAAAATGATGCACTGTCAGTTCTTTCGTTGCTGCTACAGTCAATAAAATTCGTACAGTTGTTGAATTAACCACTGGAGCAAAAACTTCATCATAGTCTTCCCCATACTTCTGTGAGTATCCCTTAGCTACCAATCAGGCTTTATAATGCTCAACTGTACCACCATCTCCATACTTTGTTTTAAATACCCATTTACACCCAACAGTCATTTTTCCTGCGTGCAAATCGACAAGTGACCACGTATCATTATTCAGCAGTGCATTCATTTCTTCTTTAGCTGCAACAATCCAACGATTCTTTTCAGATTCTGGTACTGGTAATTTAACCTACTCATTCCAGGATTTTGGTTCACCTACATTTATTTTGTTTCCTTGAGCTACCAATGAAAGTCTTTGTGGTGGCATACATTTTGTTCTTCTTTCAGATTTCCTCACAATGGGTGCAACACCTCCTTTCTTATTAACGTTCATTTCCTGATCTGCTACAATTTTGTCAAACGTCTTTCCTTCTTGAGTCACAATATAGGGTTCCCTTGTTACATTTTCAGCCTCCTCTATTTCCTCTAATGAACCCTCTGATATGTTTCTGGGTTGATGTTCTGGGTTGATATGGTAATCAGTTGCATCAGATGGGCACCTATTTCTCATATGAGCAGCTGTTGCAACTGCCTCCGCCCAAAAAACTTGAGGTGATTTGCCTCAATGAGTAAACATCTGGCCATGTCATTTAGAGTTCGATTCATACGTTCTGCTACTCCAATTTGTTGAGGTGTGCCACTACAAGTAAGTCTTCTTTGAATCCCACAGTTATTTAAAAGCTCGTTAAACTCACTGGTTTTAAACTCTCCTCCATTGTCTGTCTGAAGAAACTTGATTTTTCTTCCAGTAAAATGTTCTACCTTATTCTTGTAAGTTTTGAATGCCTCTAACGCATCACTCTTCAAAAAATATACTTCGACCCATCTGGAACAGTCATCAATGAAAGTGATAAAATACTGGGATTTTCCAGGTGACTCAGTTTTCATTGGACCACATAGATCCAAATGAACAATGTCCAGTATATCTGTTGATCTTTCACTTTTAGGAAATGGTGTTTTTGTTATTTTCCCCCGGATACATACTTCACATGATGGGACTCCTTCTGTTGATTTTACATTAACACCTTTCACCATTTCTAAATTTATTGTTCTCTTCAAGTCTCTAAAATTCAAGTGTCCGAATTGTTGGTGCCATAAGAGCAAACTTGACTTCTCATTGCTTACATGACTTTCTTCATTAACTTCATGTACATAATAAAGTCCATTGATTCTATTAGCGCAAACTTTTGTTACTCCATTTTGGTCAATTACCAAAGCAATATCTTTTTTAAATATAACTTGATATGATCTGTAATTTTACTAACTGACATGAGATTCTTGCGTAATTCGGGTACATACAGAGTGTTGTACAAATCTATATTCAGAGTCTTTCTTCCATTGTCAGCCAAAAAATTAACTGTGCCAATTCCTTTTGCATCTGTTGATGAATTGTTTGCAAGATTTACGCTTCTACCCATATCAGGCTGACAGTTGACAAATTTACTGTACAAATGAGTCATATGTGAAGTGCAACCACTATCTAAACACCACCCAATCGTCGTAATTGTCTTGCTTATTTAACATATTTCCCATGTAACGTGTATTCTACAGCAGAATGAAAACCAGCACGTTCTTCTTTAGCAACTGTTGCACTTTGCACATTTTGCACTTCTTTCCTTGCTTTTGGGCAGAATCTTGCTTTGTGTCCAATTGCTTTACATACATGACATCGTAATGGGACTCTGAAATTCGGCTGAAAACACTTTTCCTATAAAATTTTCCGAGTAATGCTTCATTGCTACCGTCTTCCTTATTATGTTCTTTCTAGCTTCCCACTCCTCTAATATTTTTATTTTCAGAACTTTAGGAGAAGGTAGTATATCTCTTGTTTCAATAGCAATTCGAAAATTTTCAAAATCGTCTGAGAGGGAATATAAAAGTATAACTGTTAAAAGGTCGTCGTTTATCTCTATTTACATCCCATTTAACTTTTCTACACCATCAAAAATAATCATTGATATGATCACTTATATCACAATTAATTAGCAGATAATTTTGCTAAAATTAGCTTTTGTAATAGGGATGCTTTTCTGGCTGGTCCCCTGGAATCATAAATACATTTCAACTTTTCCCACACATCTGCTGATGTGTTACATCCTTTAACTTGTTTTAATTCACTTAGGCTTATAGCCAAAATTATATCTGCTTTTGCTTTTGCATCAGCAATCTCCCAAGCTACTTTTTCATCATTCTCATCTAAAGGCTTTTTAGTGGTTCCTAAAACGTATCCAAGACAATCATTCTTTACCAGTATAGCTTCCATTTGCATTTTCCATGTATCATAGTTTTCTCTTGTTAAAAGTTCTATGTTATGACTTGCTTTACTTATTTCTTTACAAATACTCAAGTCTCATAATCTGATAAAATTGAAATAAATACTCTTTTATTCATTCCCTCAATACACACAACATTTATTATTTTAAAATCAAAACATGTGTTAATATAAACAAATAATATGGCATATGATAATTCATATAGTTAATAAGGATGATGTTGACAACTCTCCAACAATTCCATCCCTTCTTCAAACTCGTTCTCTTCATACTCCATTAATTTAGGGGTCAAAATATGAGTTAATTTTATGATCTGACTATGAATTTGATATATTGTTTATTTTATTTCTAAGTGTTCTTTCCTTCCTTGTTTATCTGTAAACTTTACTTTTTTGTAATTATTGTTTTTTTTAATTGAAAAAATAGTAGCACAATAAACATTGTTTTACTACTGCATGTGAAGAAACTATCTATAGTTTTTTGAGGAATCAAATGACATCTCATATTTATAGTGGTAATAAAAAAAATGTAATTTTTTTATCAACAATCATTAATGTATATGGACCGTCTACTATCTACACCTAAAGGTTGCAGAGTTTCGGGTCTCTGATACATCGTCCGACTATAACTTCATAAACTACAACTATTACGTTTTAGTGAATTTACCCAAAGAAGCTGTAACCTTATGTGGAATGGTAAGCCTGAAGCCTGAGACCATAAATTTTTGTTTTGAGGCCCCCAGATGCCAAAAATACAACTCACTAAAATTTATAGGTGTATATATTTTTGTATTTCACCATAAGTATTTGTATAACTTTTAAAAGTGGTTCAATCTTGGTGAATGTTTTAAAATTGTATTTGATTTAGGTCCTAAATGCTTTATTTCTTTGTCATTAATATGTGTTGTTCTCTCTTTCCTTATGTCATGGTACTCAAAGGTTCTTGTTACTTCTTCTCACAGCTGTTTCTCTTTTGTAAGCTAGGCCACCAGTGTCGGCCACCGGTGGCGGATACTTTTCATGAAAAATTGGTCAAATGGGAGCGTTCACACCTGTCCACTGCAGTTGCCCGCGGGGACACAGTGTCCGAGCTGTGTCTTCTAGCGTAACTGCAAACGGGCAACTGCAGTGGCAGATGGCGGACACTCGTGAGGCATTGAATCAAATGGGAGTGTTCACACTAGGACACTGGTTGCCGCCACTTCCCGGCCACTATATGCGTGCGCATCCCCTATATTTGAGGATTTTCGTTATTATATTTTGATTTATTTATTAATAAATGCGTTTTTTCAACAATTGTTTATCTATTATTTGAAAGTACTGTAATCAATCGGATATTAATTCACTAGGTTGCTTCGTAAATAAAAGCATTTCCATCAACCTGTTTATAAAACTTTGCAATACCGGTATCTGACTTTTTCCTTTTCCCAGTGTTATCCTGATTACTACTAAGGTTAAACAATGTTGGGTATTTCCTGATGTCCGACTTGCTGTAATGACAATTTTTCTATAAGGTAAAATTAACAAAGGTAGATAGATACTAACATTCAAAAAAAAAAAACTAATATAAGTAAATAGTCTTGTAATTGCCTCAAGAGTAACTACTAAAAGAAGTGCAAAACTGTCGAAAAATATGTTTTAACAGTCAGATTATACTAAATTTAATAGTTTTAGTTTATTCCATAACATTAGTCGTTGGTTTTCTTTATAATTATCTTCATAGTAATGATTGATTTATAGTTTTTGTTTTCAAACTTGTTTTTCTAGTCACATTACAAATATTGTTGACCACATGCACTGCTTTTTTATATTTTTTCACACTGTCACTTGATATTAGTCTACAATTAAATTTGGCTGTTTTTGTGAAATTTTACAAATTATATTTTGAAATATCTAAAATAATGATATAAAAATTATATTCTTTATTAATAAAGTAACAAACACGAGTATAATCAACATGTCATTAAATAAAATACATGAAAACTAAACAAGTTAGCTTACATGGATGGTATAAGTTGCATTTACCTGCAGTACAAATCACTATATTTTTAGTGCCAGTAATATAGATCCAAGAAATTGTATGTAAAGCTGTCACAATTTACATTACAGGTGCAAATGCAAAAACAGTTGTTCATTAAAATCTATCTAGTAAAAAAAAACATGTGGGCAGTAAAAATATGTATGTATATAGTACTAAATTTTAAGCTCAAGTTTGCAAAACGGTAATATTATTTCTGTTTTGCCCAACTTATTATCCTACCAGTTTTAATCGTTATTTAACAAATTATTGTGTAATAAATTGGTAATTCATGATTACAACCTTTAATTAAAAAAATAAAATTTACGGCTCTTGGTGGAGTGGCTTGACGGTTGCCCGTGCTGTCCACTGCAGTTACCCGGGCGATAACCAGTGGCCACCACCGGTGTCGGACACCAGTGCCCTAGTGTGAAAGGGGCCTAAGGCTTCCAGTAGATACAAACATGTAAAGCGGCATCCATTTTCTTGAGTTTTGAAAACCAGACCAATCACACCATATGAAGAGGGGTTTTGTACTCTAAAAATTGACTTTTTATTTGTTTACGTTGACTTAAGTTTGCACCATTGGATTCAGCTTAAAAAAACAAAACAATTAGTGTTTTGAATTACTATAAAGTCTATTGGTTACCGAGAAATAGAAAGTGCTAAGCAAAGTATGTTGCCTAACCATATTCTTAGGAGAGTAGTTACAATTTTATATCTCACTTACTGAACAAATACATATACCATTAAACAATGTATTATTGACAAATAAAGTGTGCTTCATTTTGTTGCTTCAAATGACAACCAGACTATGTTTTATTGCTCAAAAAGGATGGGAAGATCACATTTTACTGTTTATAAAAGTGAAAAAGTTTAATATAATTATAATGGCCATAAATATATTGCTATTGTAATATTGGCTATAAATTACAATTGGATCATGAAATTCTATTCGGTTTCCACATCCTATCACATCTATAGTAAAATACTCAAACTCAAGATAATTGGTAAAACTAAACTCGATTTTATTAAAATAAATGACTACTCACAGGCCCTTAGTAAAATTCACAACATTTAAGATCTGTTAATGAATATCCTCAATAAAACCTACAATTCAGCAAAGTTAAAAAAACATTAAAAAATCAATAACAATCATACCTGTTGTTAAAAAATTAAAATAAATAATGAATAAATTGTCATCTACTTTCTCAATAAACCTTCTTTACTGCATTTTAGCCCTTTAGTTGCCATCAGCCATACAGACCAAGACATATGCGATATCAGCCTTGTATTGAAAGCTGTATATGCCTATCATTAAACAGCTTTCCTTGATAATGGCAAAATTTGTTAGTTCTCGTGTGTGTATCTTTTTGCAGTAGTATACAGTAGTGAAGGTGTAAATTGTAAACAAGAAGAAGATGACGATGAAGATGAAGAAGTAGATGTTAGTCATAGACCTGAAGGTGAACTCAAACGTAAGCGAATATCAGGTATGTGTTTCTTTTACAACTTTCAAGTAAAAACCTTTATCAACCGTCACTTTAAATGTTATCCATCATAGTCTATCAATTTAAAAAAAAAATACTTTTCGACGTTGTGACACACCAGTGGGTGTGCGAGTCGATGGGGAGTAATTGCAGTACTTGCCAACGGGGCAGCAGCATGGTTATTGACCTTGAATTTGTCATCTCTCTAACCTGTTAATGTTGTCTATTGTTTTAATAGCTCATTAGTGACGGTGAGTATCCTGTGTGGATGGATAGTGTCTTTGTAGTGACATTATTACTGTGTGGCATTTTGAAAATGTCAGTTAGGATTCTACCAAAAATTAAATTAATAAATGTTTGAGGAAGGTCAAAAACTGCTAGCAGTATTAAAAATTAAACCCAGATCTTTTTTTAATACGGGACATTTCTGATCAAGAAGCATTCAGTACTGAATAATCAAATAATCAATAGACTACTATTTTAACATGTAAACCTTATTATCTGATGTTAACCCTTTCAACTAATACTTATTACAGGTCTGTACCATTCTTATTGTAAACTATTTTTGTAATCAGAAATCATTGAAATGTTGTTACTTAACACATTTATAGCACAATTTCTGTCATCTGTCTTTTCAGTTAGCCGTCACAGTCTCAGTCCAGACAGTGGCACTTAATAGAGATTTTACTGTATTTTCCTGTCTAGTATATGCCAACTAAGCATTTGGGGTCACAACAAAGCTGCCATAGCAACTCTATATTTCTTATGAATATCTTCCCCTTAATAGATTACAATTCTTCTTAGTACAATTTGTTGTGAAATGAAAGAATATTTCATTCATGACCTTTAACCCTTTCAGTGCTACAGACCCATATTTTGTCTCTTGAATCTGTTACCAATAAACACTGTTACTGCTTCATAAGCGATTGTACCGTTCGGCGCTCAGTCTGCAGTCTGAGTCCTGCAGACTGTGGTGAAACCTGGTAGACACAAACAGAACACACCTAGGCGCTAATTCCACCTGGTCTGCTACAGCTGCTAGTCTGATCAGTGGCTGTGCGGTCTAGGCGTTACCTTCCCGGCTGGGGGTAACACTTGGATCGAGGGTTTGAATCACGTCACAGTCAGTGGTTTTTATGTGCAACTCATGGAGAGTTCACCTGTCTGTGGCAGAGTTGAAGGGGAGGGCGGACCTTAAGCAAATGGTGGACGGCTCAGGTCCAAGCTGACGGGATGGGTGGATTCTTTGTGAGTTGCCCATCTGTTTCTCGAGCTGTAATGGCTCCCAAGCTACGAAAAGATATTTTTTAGGGGTAATCGAGATCGGGGAAGCTGCAAGTGTCGTTTGTTTTTCTTGAAAAGCAACCTTATTTAAGTTACAGTAGCTTAAATAGCTTAAATAGTTAAGTAGCTTTTTTTAGACCATTTTCGTGTGTTCGTCCGTCCGCGGCTGTTTCTCGAGCTGTAATGGCTCCCAAGCTATGAAAAGATATTTTTTAGGGGTACTCGAGGTCGGGGAAGCTGCATGTGTCGGTGGTTTTTCTTGAAAAGCAACCTGATTTGAGTTACGGTAGCTTTAAGCTGTTTTTAGGCCATTTTAGCATGTATTCCCGAAGCCGGGAGTATTCAAGCTTTGTTCCTGAAACAGCTTATTATTTCTACAAGCTTTGTTCCTGAAATAGCTAATCATTTCCTGCAGGCGCAATAGCGGCCGCCAATACTAGTATATATATATATATATATATACACACACACACAGGGTTATTACAAATGATGTTCCCTATTTCAAGGGTACATAATCATGGTTTTATTTATCATACAAAACAAATCAAATGTTTACATTAAAAAAAACTCAAAAAGTGTCCTCCCAGGTGCCAAAATTGATAAATGTTCGAAATGGGAACTCCTTGATTACAGACGACAGATGTCAAGTCTGTAATCAAGCTCTTGCCTACTCTTATCAAGACTGTCTTGGTCGATTGTTCAATGGCTCTGGTGGTACGGTGCTGGATCTCAGGTATGATTTCTGGCAATGGTGGTGTATACAATTTATCTTTGACGTATCCACAAAATAAAAAAATCACAGGTGATCTTTATTAAATTTGGTTCTAAAAGGACGTTGCACACAAATAACAGACTGGTTGATGTGATAATTCAACACAAAAAATGCTGTTTTCAAAGCAAAGTCAGCCATTGTCGAAAACTTTGACAAACAGGTGATTCCTAACTAAACCAATGTAAACCAAACTTTATAAGTTGTTCTTCCTAGCCAATTGAAATGGAATTAAAAAATATTACTCCAGTAATAAATCGGCAACATCGTTTGTAATAACCCTGTAATATATATATATATATATATATATATATATGTATGTGTGTGTGTGTGTGTGTAGCCGTGAGCACGATAACTCCCGTAAATAAAGTTTGATTTGATGAAATTTGGTACAAACAAGTAAAGCAACATGTATGACTCCAAGTTTGAAAACCAGACAGATCGTCCCATCCGAAGTGGTATTTTTTTGGGGGGGGGGTTGTATCCCAAAAATGAGTTTTTTGAGTTTTCTACATATATTATTTTAATAAATCTAATTTTCCTCTTCACCATTGGATTTGGCTGAAAAAAAACAAACAATTTGGTGTTTTGATCATTTCTCTATGTCAATTGGTTACAGAGATATCCAAAGTGCTAAACACAGTATGTTATCCAATGTTATTCTTATAGAGAATAAGAAAAAGGTTATATCTCGCTTATTTATGAACGTATCCAGACGAAACTTGGTCGTTGTGGTCTATTGATAACTGTCCAAAAAAAAACAATATTTTGCCGATGGTTCCCGTAGCAGCAAATCTACGTACTCAGCCCCCCATGTTATTGACATTAAGACCCCATATTGTTATATTGACAGAACATGATATGAAAAATAATGAAATTAACAGGCTGAATATCCCAAGATTATGAAATAAATAGCTTTTTATGTAGAGAAAATACAACTAGAGGTGGAGCTGTAATTTTTAGCAAAAAGGGTTTAAACTGGAAGCGGGAGGAGGTTCCAAAACATTTGAATGACATGATACTTCAGGAAAAACAATTTGAGTACTGTGCTTGTAGCTATGTTGTTAATAAGCTTAAAATGTTAGTCATAGGAGTATACAGGTCACCTAAATCAGATTGTGAAATTTGTTTAAATAGGTTAAGTGTATTGGTTGACTATTTTTCAAAAAAATTTAAAAATATAGTTATAGGGGGTGATATAAACATTAATGTTCTAAAAAATGATAATGATCATAAACTTTTAAAGAGAACAATAAAAACTCACAACATGAAATATCTTGTGGACTTCCCAACAAGAGTGACAGAGAATTCGGAATCGGCGATCGATAACTATTTAGTTACAGATTTTAACGATAGTACAATAACCGTTGAGGGAATAGTAACTTTTCTTTCCGATCACGATGGACAATTGCTTCTTATTAACAATAAACAAATAAGTAGTAAAATAAATAGACAAATACCAATAAAACGTATGAAACGTAAGTTTTCCTCAGAAAACCTGGATCTATTTCAAAAGTTTTTAGAAAATGAAATTTGGGAGAGTGTTTACATGGCTTCTGTAGATAAAAAATATGACGAATTTTACAGTACTTTAAAATTTTACTTTGATGCATCATTTCCTAAAGTCATGTTAACTGATAAAAAACGCAAACAAAATTGGATTTCAGATGAGTTGAAAAATGAAAAGAAAGAATTATTGCAGTTAGGTTTAAAAATTCGAGAAAATAAAAATTATACTCTAAAGCAAGAACTAAAACAGAAAAATCGGAACTACAAGTTAAAATTGGTGCAAGCTAAAACAAGGTACTTTGAAAATAAGATTAAAAAATCTGATAACGTACAAAAAACTGTGTGGCAGATTATAAACTCTGAAGTTGGGAAAAAGATTGAAAATAAAAATAAAAATATCTACTTAAAAAAGGACAATTGTTATGTAGATGACCCTAGAACTATAGCAAACATATTTAATAAATATTTTGTAAATGTTTGTAGTGAATTTAATACAGAAAATTTAAATATTAGTACTACTGACAGTGAGAGTTATATTAAAACAAGTTTTAGTTTTAAGTTTGTTGATGCAGGGGAGGTGGAAAAAGTAATTGGCTCTTTTAAAAACAAAAATTCAACAGGTTACGATGAAATCCCTGTTAAAGTTGTAAAATATGTAAAAAAATACTTAAGTCAAATTTTAAGCCACTTAATAAACTCATCTTTTGTTTCTGGATTGTTCCCTAATCATTTAAAAATGTCAAAAGTCATACCAATTCATAAAAAAGATGACCTAGAAACTGTGTCAAACTATAGGCCGATTTCTCTTCTCCCAGTGATATCAAAAATTTATGAGAAAATAGTTAATAATCAACTGTTAAAATATTTAGAGGACTTTAAATTGTTAAACGATCATCAGCATGGCTTCAGACCTGGAAAATCTGTGATCACTGCTGCAGTATCCTTTATTGAATCTATAATTGAGTCGGTAGACAAAGGGGAATTAACAACCGGAATTTTCATGGACCTGTCAAAAGCGTTTGACAGTGTCAACCACGATCAATTAATAAATAAACTGCAAATGTTAGGGATATCTAAAAATTCTATAAAATGGTTTCAATCATATCTTAATGGTCGTTGTCAGTTTGTGGAAATAACCCAGCAAACGCAAGACAATATAATTCTTAAGTCTTCATCAGAAAAAGAATATATAAAATGCGGTGTTCCTCAGGGATCAATCCTGGGTCCTCTACTGTTTTTGTGTTACATCAATGACGCAGGCAATTCTTTAACAAGCTTACCTCAAAATAATCTCTGTTTTTATGCTGATGATACGAATCTTAGGGTGTCGGCCGGTACACTCCAAGAAGTCGAGATATTGAGTTTTGTTGAGCTTGAAAATATTGGAGGTTTCTTGGAGCGGAATAAATTAAAACTTAGGAAAGCCAAGAAAACCAACTGCATAGTATTCAAAACACATCAAAATAAACAGATAATTGATCCAATTATAATTTACAATGAACAACAAATTGAAAATAAAAATAGCACAAAGTTTCTAGGTCTAATCATAGATCAAAATTTAAGCTGGAATGCACATGTAGATAAAGTATTGGCAAAGTTAAGTTCGGGAATCTATTCACTATCTAGAATGTCATTCTTTTGTAATCAAAAAACATTAAAAAATATATATTTTGCAAATATTCATTCTCATTTAGCGTATGGCTTATGCCTTTATGGTTCAACCACAAAATCAAATATGGATAGCATACTAAAATTACAAAAAAGGGCCGTAAGAATAATAATGAAATTAAAATATTATGAAACAGCAAAAGACAAATTTAAAGAATTAGGGATTTTAACAGTTTATGGACAATATATCTTAGATACATCCATCATTGCAAAAAATTATTCAGAAAACTCAGACCTTAAAAGCCACCCATATAATACCAGACATAAAAAAATTATTACTTCAGTGCAACATAAATTAACATTTTATGAAAAAAACCGACTTACACAGGACTAAAATGTTTAAAGCATTTACCAAATGACATTAAAAATGAGGAAAACATTGCTAAATTTAAAAATAAATTAAAAAATTACCTGTTAGAAAAAGCCATTTATTCCCTCGAGGAATTCTTTTCCACCACCCCCTAGACTTTGTTATAGTTTGCTTTCTCAAAACATATTTTGTTTTCTCCTTGTTTAATATTTCAATATATGTAAAAGCAAGTGCTTTCCCTTTTCTTTAGGATAATAGTTTAGTTTGTAGTATTAGTGACGCCATTCAATGTGCATGAATATGTACTTAATGAATAAAGATTATTTTGATTTGATTTGATTTGATTCTTATCGAGGATAAATAAAACTGTATAAATTGCTTAATTGTTAATGGACACGGATGAAACTTGGTATGTGGCTTCACCTGGTTGTGGTCTGTTAATATTTGCATTAAAACCTAATATTTTCTGTTCCTTGTTGCAGTAAACCTAAGTACTCAATACCCATGTTATTCTTATGGAGAAAAATAAAAATTGTATATACGGCTCATTTGTGAATATATATCTATGAAAGTTGGTAAGTGGCTTTATATGGTATATATATATATATGCATTGGAAATTCACTGAGTATGCAGGTTTGCTGCGGCGGGGGTATTTTCCTTATGAGGCTGTTTCCATAAACTATTTCACCAGGTTAAACCTCCTACATAAGTAAGACTTCCTCATAATTACTTAAAATAGTTTACCCTTTCTGATAAGAACTCATATTTCACTGGGGTTTTCTTGATCTGTTTAGTCTATTCTGTTTTCAGATCTATATGGCACCGATTGCGAAGCTTTTCCTCGGCAAGCACTCAGTTTGTTGACATCTTTAGTGACTTTGCCAAAGTATGATGAATGTTTGAGAGATCAATCTCATAAATCACACCTGAACAAAACTAAAATTTGGGAAAGTATTTATATAGACATGATGAAAGAAGGTTGGAAATTTGGAACTAGCATTAGAGATGGGGCTTTGATACTTTCTGAGAAATGGCGCATGGTGGAGAAAACTATTTTGAGGAAGAAACTTTGTGGGCCGAGAACGTTGTATACCACAACATTTCGTAAAGCTGTGCTCACGGAAATTGAGAAAAGGAAAGCCCTTGGACCTAATTATACAAGTAAGATGAGTTTGTGCTTGTTGATGGTTTATCTTTTTAAGTACTTTCGTATTAGACCAGATAGTTTTTTTTTTTCATGGAAAGTTTAAATTCACTCAGGAGTTAGGTGTGTAGTGGAAGCGTTCTGAAACGTTATCTGAAATGCCAAACCAGTATGTCCAAGGAGAAAGTATTCCTTTCCTCTTTCATTTAACTTTTCCTCTCTTAAAGCAGATTCCAGCCAGGGAGCTGGACTGGCTGGCTTCTTCACTATAACACGGTTCACAATTTCAGGAGGGTCAGGAAATTTGAAAAAGGTCAGGAAAAAATGGAAAAATGCTAAAAGTCAGGGAAAATACTTGATGTTTTATACAAGTAAGGGAAAGTTTTTGATTTAATCGTAAACGCAAATCAATAATGGGCAAAAATAAAAATAAATTTGATTTTTGTTAAATTGGTTTTTATTGTATAACAAAAAGGAAACAAACCATTTATTGTTGTAAAGCAATAAATGTTGTGCACAACAACAAACTGTTAACATTAAAATACAAAAATAAACAGCAGCTATGGGGAAGCTGGATCCATAACAAATATTTTTTGAAATATTACTTATTACAAATAAAGTGCTCATTCTAAGTCAAGGGTCAGGGAAATATTAACTTTCTTGGTTAAGGAAAGTCAGGGGAAATTAACCTGATTGGTCAGGGAAAGTCAGAGAAATCATTAACCAAATGAGAGTGTGATCCATGAAAAAGTGTAACTATTTTGTCCCCTATTTTTTACTAATGTTGTTATCAGATCTTCTGTCCCAAAAGGCTCCTTCTTCTGCCCTTTACTAGTCTCAGGGATGGTAACTAGTCACTTTTGTCACTTTTATGGATTTGGTCACTTTCACTCTTTTGCAGAATCGTAAATGACAAAATTAAGTAATGTATATTTGAATGGGATGAGTGTGTGGCACTTTCTCGGAGAGGTTTGGATGGCTATTAGGGATGGAGGAGGCAGTTGCTGTCTGTCATTATTTTTTTAAATCACTAAGTTATATCCAGTGAGCGACCTTGAAACTAATGTTAATTTAACTGTTGTAGTTCTGTAAATAATATTTTTTCCTAGTTTTGAGTATTTTTCTTCTACACCTAATGCACAATGGCTTCTAGTTTTCACATCCTTATAAAATATTTTATGCTACAACATCTATTGAAAAGTTAAGTGTAATCTTGGATATGGCATGCACTTTTTTATATGACATGGATAGTATGTAAACATAGTCTTGTTTGATAAGGCTTTGTTTATTACTTTGTAAAAGTATTTGAGTTTTTATCTAGGATAAATAAAAGTTTAAATGCTTAACTTGCTTTAAGTTGTGCTTGTTTTAGCGAATTTCCCCTATAGGGAAGAAGCTATTACCTTAGTTGGCATGGTAAGACCTAGACCCAGGACCATAATAACTTTTCACTTTGAGGCCTCCAGATGTCAAAAACACCATTCGTTTAAATTTATATATGTATATATATATCTGTATGTGTGTCTGTAGGCACGATAAATTTTGTTAAAATGGTCCGATCTTGATGAAATTTGGTATAAACGTGTAAGGCAGCAGCTATTTTCATAAGTTTGAGAACCATAAAATCGCTCTATTTTAAAGGGGGTTGGGGGGGTTGTACCCCAAAAATGGGGATTTTGAACTTTTTACATATAAATCTTTTTAAACCCAAATTTTTGTTTATACGATTAAATTCAGCTCAAAAAAAAATCAATTTGGTACTTTGATCATTGCTCTATGTCAATTGGTCAGGACATATTGAAAGTGCTATTCACAGTACGTTGTCCAATGTTAATCTTATGGAGAGTAAGTGCAGTTTTATATCTCGCTTATTAATGAAACTTGGTTTATGGTTTTATATGGTTGGGTTTTAATGGAATTTGCATACAAAACCCATTTTTTTGGTCCCCATGGCAGCAAACCAGCCTACTCAGCAGCTGTAATGTTATTCTTATGGAGGATAAGAAACATGTGATACCTTGCTTGTTTATGAATATAAATTGGTAAAACTTGGAATGTTGCTTCATCTAGTGGTGGTCCATTGGTATTTAAATAAAACCAGATTTTAGTGGTCCTTGATGCAGCAAATCTGCACACTCAGTCCTAATGTTTTGTTATGGACAATAAATAAAATGAGATATTGGTCACTTTTTGGTCACTTCTTTATTATATTTGGTCACTTTTTATCACTTTTTTGAAGCCTCTGGACTATTACCATCCCTGTAAGTCTTCATTTAATTTCCTTTCAACAAATCCCAGGTTCCTCTTTCTTTCTCTTCAACTCAATCCACATACCCTTCCATCAGTCTATTGTCTGGGTGTCATGTCCTTGTCTGTTCCTCTGCCATCTTCTCTGTCAATCCTCCCCAATACCTCCAAGCATGGACAACTCTAACCAGCACCCTGCAAACCCTTTCCAATGCCTTCAACCTTGCCTGAATGATAGATGACTGAAAAATCAAACAAAAATACACCAAGAAGCACTTCCCACCAACAATGGAATTAATTAGTGCAGGACTAAAGTTATAGTTCCACAGACTGTGGAATTTTCGGCGTGCGGTTTGGAATTTTCGGCTGCGTAATTTTTACGACACTGGTTCAATGGAGTTCCCTGTTGACTGGTTCCACTGACGAGCGTTTACACATCCGGAATGTTCAGTTCCGCACGGCGGACAAATCATACTAGTCTGAGAGCAGTGCCAGTCCGGGATCCGCCAGCGGAGAGAAGCCATCTATTATTGTAACTGGGCAGTTGTTGTAATTGGATAATCGAACGAAGTGAAGTTTATCCTTATACACAACTTCACTGTTTAGACTGGGCAGAGAATCAACTCAACTGGTCTCGAGTGACCAAAATAACTCGAGAACGCCTCCACAGTTAAACTTAAAATTTTCCAGATAAACTTAACAGGTCAAAATCTTGGTCGAGTTCATTATTCAGATAATTTCATTCAGTATTAATAAAATTATCTTAAAACCAAATTTATTTGTTCTCCATAAGAATAACATTGGAAGCCATTTTAGTGGTACTTGAATCGTTAAAATTTAGCCGACGTCTATGTTTCAACATCAGAGTAACAATAGTTAGTTTACTAGAGTATACTTTGTTATACTGGATAACAAAAGGTTTTTTACCAACAAAAAAACACACAAGAGAGATAAATCGAAGTACATTTTTAAGTTGTGAGCATATTTCTTATTTTATAAAATTATAAGCGTACGTTTTAAAAAAAATCATACAGTTAATATTCCCTTAGTGCCTACTCTGTGTAAATATCGTCAGTCGTCGGAGGCGACGATTGTAACGGTGGCAGACGACGCGTGTGGCAGATGGAAAAACTCAAAATAACTTTTCAAAATAGATGACTGTAGATACTAAGGTATTAACATAGTCAATGGTATTAACTTAACTTATAAAAAAGTTTATTTTATTACATTGTCTTAGACAATTGGTAATATTGTGATTGTCATGTGTAAAAAGTACAAAGCCTCAATTTGTCTAGAAAGCTTTCATCAAGGTAGTCACAGTAAGCGACCAACCTTAAAATTTATTTTGTAGGATAATTATTTTCTAGGTTATATTTTCACTAAATTAATAATAAAAATGGTCTACGTTACCTAAAATACATTACCAGTAATGTTGTAGGTAACCACAATAAAAGCTATAGACTATTCTAACCAAACAGCCTTTCTCGGAAGGTTATCTTGAATGACTTGACATAGCCTAGGGTTGGATTACAGTAAGAGTAAGCCGACATTAAATTGGTAATACAACTATTGTAAAATACTTTAAACACATTACCAGCAATGTTGTAGCGAACCAAAACAAAAGCTTTAAACTATTCTAACCAAACTAAGCCTTTTATACAGGTTATCTGAAATTATTTGATATATCCTAGATTTGGATTATAGTGAGCTGTTTTCATCATAAACTTGGACCTATGGCTATAAAATGTAGGCCTATACACTTAAGCTACTTGCCATTTTAGAAGTTTCATGTACGGTCTTGGACCAACCCATGTTTATAGCATTTAATTTCATGATAGCCTAGGCTATTGAAACAATATATTGAAATCTCATTTTGTCATCTAAATAACTAGACCTGACGACTTATTTTTAAAATCCTTAAGGATATTTTGACTAGGCCTATAGAAATTGTTAACATTAGATCACTTAGGAAACTCGCTGTTCTCTTAAAAGTTAAATTAACCACACTGCTAAAGTCACTGCCTAGCCCAAAATACTCTGTTTGTTCTAAGATAACGTACCCATGCCAATCCTAACAACAAACTATACCTGAAATCTTCAATTTATTTTAAAAATAAATAAATTTACAGATTTATACAACATTTCCTTTGATAAAAACAAGTGATAAATGTATGAATGTTTTTCTACAGATAAAATGTTAGGTCGGCGACGGGATCCGAACCTGCGACCTTTCGCTCTAAAAGCCAGTGCGATACCCACTCAGCTACCGCGGTAAATGTTTTAAGGGGAGAAGTGACTAAAACTATAGCTATATAGATATAAAACCCGGATTCTGGCGGCAATTAAATGATAACGGAATGTATTCTGATGATGTTACTCAAGTCAGATATTGAATTTTATGAGACTCGATTTAAGTTTGATCATGTGTTTCGATTATCCTTATATGCGAGGAATGAGCGTACACCTAGTTATCTTATGTCTAGTGTATCAAAGAGAAGTGTTTATATACTTTTTTCAGAAAGAAAACAATGTTGACTATGTTTTAAGTCAATTGTGCTAACTTTTAAAAATTTTAGTCCATACATTTAATTTCATTGTCTATCAAATGTCTACGAACGAGTATGATGTAAGCTCCTTCACTGTCAGGATTATTAAAAATATCTCTCTGAACACTATGAGTTGGCACTAGTAATTTAAAATACCCGGTATTTAAAACTCGGGGTGAATACCCAAGATTCATATTTACCCGGTATGGTACCGACTCATATATACCTGGGTATTTAGTTCAGAAGTTACATGCTTGTAGTAATCATGTTATACTCTTCAAAACAGTTTTTATAATAATTTTATAAAAACCAAAAAAATACAAAACATTTACGTGTATTTGTCTTACAGCATGGGAATTTCAATGAACCTAATAAAAATCCCAAAAATTTTATAAAAACTTAAATACCCATGTTTTGGGTATTTACCCTGGGCTTGGGGTAAATACTAGTGGTAACACTAGTTGGCACTAACAAAGAAAAAAGATAGAAAACATCATCATCAATATCATCATAAAGCACCAGAGCTACGAGGACTTTCCTCTTCCCATCTGTCCTCGTCACTAGTTTGGACGCAACTGAATTTCCGTACTGTTATCTACGCAGTCTCAGGAACCACCTCTCTGGGTTTTACGGGGCGTAATCTCTGAAGCGAAAAATTTCAAACAGCATGCCGAAAATTCTGCAGTCTGTGGAACCATAGCTTAATCAAGGAATCACTCAAAGTCATGTCGTAATCTTCAAGGCTTGTTCCTCCTGCATAAGAGGGGGTTTCCTCTTATACGAAGGGGAGTGTGATGTGTCTGGACCATTTCACTACCCACTGAGAGAAAAGAGGGTTATTTTCTAGATTTACTTTGAGATAGTCCTTACAAATTCTCTGCAGAGGTGCATTTTGCTCAGTGATGCTGTATTTAGAAAGGAATGATTTTATGAGGGTGGTTATTTTTAGGATTAGCCTCTAGACCCTATATTTAAGATAACAAATCTACTTAGTTCACCAAATTCTAATTTTTGAGACATCTACCATACTTATTTCTTATTTTACTTTTTGTGGATATTTTTCATCATTCCAGTAAAAGCCCGCTAATCTGGCATCCGATTGTCCGGCACTTTCAATAATCCGGCATCGGTCTAAGGGTTCTACAAACAAATTTATTGTACACTATATAGCCTTTTGGGAGCGTTCGGCAGAGCCTGAGCGTGATCGATAGAGTTAGTAACTATACTGTATGTATTAAAATATAATACTGTAAATTTCCTGGTTGAAATGTTGTTTTGTTTTATCATTTTCCATCACCACCGAAATCGAAGAAAGCATAAGAAAACACGGAAGAATGGTCTGATAACCAATGATTTCCTTATGACTTTCTATTTTAGCGGTTTTTCCGCTATTCTCGCAATAACGGCTATTTTTAGATGGCGCTCAGTAGTCCGGCATTTTCGGTAATCTGGCACTGCCAAAGTACCGAACGTGCCGGATTAGCGATCGTCTACTGTAATATGGTTTTTGTATATATAAGCAGATATTGAAAGTTCATTTATTTTATTAACATTTACAAATTACGTACATTTCTCCTTATTTCAGGTGATCCTCAAAGCCCATCAGAATTTTTTAATCCGAGTAATCGAAGGCCAAAAAATGGGGAAATAGAACCAGAGGCAATCGAGGCATTGCTGAAAGTGGTTGGCTCAGGACACTACCAGAACCTTTTTGCTACGTCTGGAGGAAAAAGAGCTAAAATATGGGAGAAAATATTTGATGAAATTCAGTCGCAAGGTTTTGAAATTGCAGGGACGACGAAGCGAGAAAAAGTAGCAAGGCTTTTTCAGAAGTGGAGGAACATGAAGAGGGCTTTTGTCAAGTACCAAGTTGCAAAATTCAAGGGAAGAGAAGTAAAAAAGCCTATGTTCTATGAGTTAATGTTCGATATTATCTCTAAAGATGTATTAAAAATATGCAATTCTGAGTGTGATTCTGATGAGGATGTAAGAATAGATGAGTGGGATGGGGATTCGGAATCAGAATATCCTCCGGATTTTTTGGAGTTTGATCATGACTACGGTCAGCCTAGTGGGGCTAGCGACTCGGTCGAGGTGATAGCATTACAGTTGCCAAGCAACATGGATACGGAGCACGGAGTCTCGGCTGGTATTGCAGAAGCTGTCAAACACACTGTTCAGCCGCCGCTGCAGCCTAAGCCTACAACAAGCCGAACATCGAGGTCTCACCAAGTCCTTAAACAGATTAAATCTCTCCATGAAACATCTCTTGCCGTGCAACAGCATAATTTTACCAAAATAATTTCCCTTTTAGAAAATCAAATCAGTGAACAGAACAGACTTACCACAGTGATTTCCGAATATATCAAGAGTCAAACAGTTAAATCCTATTCAAAAAATGGCCACAGAACACGACATTTTAACAATAATTAAACAAATAATGAAAAGGAAAGCAGTGCTTTCAAACATGATAACTTCCTTTGTTGATAGTATCTTGCATTTTACAGTCAAAGGAGCTATGTTAATTTTCTGGTTTAAAATTGTAGCACTCCATAAGATATTTTATACCAGTGCTGAAGATGTGATGGAGATAACTTGATGACCTAATAAAGCTAGTAAATAAAGGGTTGCAGGGAAGGTTACTCCTTCCACTGCAAACTACTTGTTACTTGACAGAGAAAACCAAGAAGCACCATCAGTAAAACACAATGGTGTTCAACAATCAGTGGTAATAGAATCCTGCATTAAAAAATCAAATATTGTTGTCTAGTTGGAATTAAAAGCTGTACAGTAAAAATAACGATTTTTAGTTGTACAGGCCAGGCGCACCCTGGCAACTTCTCCTTTGTCTGCGACAATCAGCTAAAAATCAACTAAAAATTGTTATTTCTCAACTATTTGTTGCCCGATCCTTCTGAACTTGGTGTCGTTTGATAAAACATTCAAAATACTAAATAAAAGTGCTCTTGTATTTTTTCCATAAAATCAGCTGTTTTTTAGTAATTTTAGTTTGAAAAAATAAAATGGCCGCCATTTTGAAACGGATAAATATTTTTTAACAATTTTTTTTTGCAATTATTTAATTTCTACCTTAAACACTATACCAAGTTTCATAAAGTAATATTTAATAGTTCTTGAGATATAAATTTTTATTGAAAAAATACAAAATGGCGGATATATCGGTAACAAAGCGTTTTTAGAAAAAACATTACTCTTGATTTTATTTTTATTTTGACCCATATAACCTATTCCCTAAGTTTTTGTACTTACTTACGGGACACCCTGTATAAAATTCTCGTGTTACAGTGTTTGTGACAAAACTCCTCCGAAACGGCTTGATCGATTCTTATGAAATTTTGTGTGTAAATTAGTAGGTAGGTCTGAGAGTAGGATGTAAACTTTTTTTAAATTTTATTTTATTTTTTTCGATAGGCGAGGGAGCGAAGCGAATGAGCTCATATTGAAAATGAACGAGTACTTAACATAAAGCAAATTCTATGACATTAGGACAGGGCAACGTCTGTAGGTTCAGCTAATATCTATATATATGTGTCCGTTACTTCGATAACTTTTTAAATAAACGCCCAATTTTGATGAAATTTGTCACAAATGTAGAGAGTAACATTTATGACTTGTTTATGTTTATGTGTTTATGTGTTGTTAAAGGGACGGATTCAAAGATCCAAAGATTCAAAGATCCTCACACGTCAACCGAAGCTTATTGTGTGTCCCTAGTACGTTAGTATGGCAAACCAATGCCCGTACCCTTTACGAGATCCAGGAGTTTTTTACCAATACTAGCGTCCCTTTCATCACCTGGTTACTTACAACCAAGCAGAGCCCTTCTCCTTGCCCCGAGTCTCTCGCAGTCCAGTATGATGTGCTTGGCAGTCTCTTCAGACTGATTGCAGAGCCTACACACCTGACTTTCATTTCTGAGTCCGAGAGTGTGGAGATGTTTCCTGAAGTGGCCGTGTCCAGTTATCAAAGCAATCAACTGCTTAACCCGACCTCTGCCCAACCTCACCAACCAGTTAGTGAAGTAAGAGCTAGTATCTGCTAGCAGCCTTTTGCCAAGTGCTTGACCAGTATGACCTTGCCATTGCTGGCGATGTAAGTCCCTGGACCATTTGTTTATTGTGTGAAAAGCAGTTGTTTTGCTTATGCCACAGCTTGGCTCTGGACCAAAGAATGGCATACCGGAACTTCTTTTAGCAAGCTTATCTGCACACTCATTGCCACCTATGCCTACATGGCCAGGTACACAACCAAGATGCACCGAGTTGCATGTCGCGAGTTTGCAGAGAGTGTTGTAACATTCCCACACCAATTTTGACTTGATTTCGTTGGAGTCAAGAGCCTTGAGGGCAGCCTGACAATCTGACAAGATTACTATATGCCTGTCGCAATAGCGTCTGGCAATGCCTAGATTGGCACAAACCATGATGCCACAAATTTCTGCTTGAAAAATAGTACAGTGTTGTCCCAGACTTGCACAGAGTTCTGTTCTAGGTGATTCACTGTACACACCGTAGCCAGATTTTCCTTCAATGAGAGAGCCGTCCGTGTACCAGACAAGGCTGCCCTTCCTGGAATAGGGCCCTTCCTCAGATGTCCACTCTTCTCTGGAGCAGAATCCAACAGAAAAAGGTTTAGTGAAAACCATCTCCGTACTCATGACATCTGATGTCATATCAAGCACAGGGTTTTGAGCAACAGCTTTGGTGATGGTGCAATGGCCTGTTCCAGACAGGCCTTCCCTCCATTGGCCTGCGACTTTTAATCGATAGGCTGATTTCCGTGCTTCTGCCTTGATGAAGATATCCAAAGGCAGTAATCCAAGAGCAACTTCGAGAGCTGCTGACGGGCTACTCCTGAAAGCTCCAGTGACTAGAAGTGTGCCCAACCTTTGTAAACTTGTGAGTTTGGCTATGGCTGTAGTCTGGTTCACCTTTGTCCACCAGACTAGTGATCCATATGTGACTTGAGGCCTTATTACTGCCTTGTACAGCCACAGCGCTATGTGAGGCTTGATCCCCCACGTGGAGCCTACAAATCTCCTGGACATCATGAGCGCCCATTTCGCCTTATGCAGTGTATTATCCAAATGATCATTCCAAGTCAGCTTAGAATCAATTGTCAGCCCTAGGTATTTGACTGTACCTGATACTTCAAGCCGTGTTGGTCCAAGTCTCAGCCTGGAAAGAGACTCCAGGTTCTTTTTCCTTGTGAACGGAACAACTACTGTCTTTGAGGGGTTTATGCTTAGACCCTCTCCAAGACACCAGACATTGACATATTGAAGATTGACATTCATGACATCAGCAACAATATTCGTGAACCTTCCCTGTACCATTAGGACTATGTCGTCTGCATAGCCCTGGACAAAGACGCCTCTGCTAGTGAGCTCACGAAGGAGACCGTCCACCACCAGGTTCCACAGAAGAGGCGAAAGCACACCTCCCTGCGGACAACCCCTCGTGGGTGCGATCACTATCGATTCACCTTGAAGATCGGCTCTAATCCGCCTGGAGCAGAGCACGGTCTCAATCCACCTACATACAGCAGACTCAAGACCACGCCCACGCACCGCCCGGACCATGGCCGTGTAAGTGACATTGTCAAATGCACCTTCAATGTCCATGAAGGTGCATAGAGCGATTTCCTTAGCAGCAAGGCTGTCCTCCACCCTGCTAACAAGTTGATGCAGGGCAGTTTCGCAGGACTTACCAGACTGATAGGCATGCTGGTTTCGATGGAGAGGAGTACCTGAAAGCACTCCCTTTCTTAGATGTCTTTCTACCAGTCTCTCCAGCGTCTTCAAGAGAAACGATGAGAGACTGATAGGCCGAAATGATTTTGCAGTTGAGTAGTCTGCTCTTCCTCTCTTGGGAATGAAGACCACCCTACTGAGGCGCCAGGCTTGAGGAATGTACCCATAAGCCAGACTTGCTCTGAAGAGTTCGCACAGGAGGACCAAGAGAGCTTCCGGTCCTTGCTGTAGCATTGCCGGTATGATACCGTCCCCCCCAGGAGATTTGAAAGGGCCAAACTTGCTGATGGCCCATTTAACTTTGGAAAGTGTGACAATCCGTCTGGCTAAAGTCCAGCTTCCGCGATCAGCTCTTGGCCATGAGCCCCTTTCGCTGTTGCCGGACATGCCTAAACAGTCACTCTCAAAAATGCAATCCGGAAAGTGAGTCTCAAGGAGAAGTTTGAGACTTCCTTCAATTCCAGTGGTATATTGTCCCCCTGGTGACCTCAGGGATCCCAGGAGGCCAATAGGGCTTGAAGCTAAAACACGCTGCAGTCTTGCTGCTGCGCTGAAACTGTTTACCTCCTGTGTAAACCGTCTCCAAGAGTTCTCTTTGGCTTTTTTGATTGCAAGGCTATATTCTGTGAGTGCCTTATGGTATGGCTCCCAGATACGGCTCCGTTTGCAATGGTTATGAAGCTTCCTGACAACCGTCCTTTTACGTTCAAGGTCAGCAGTCCACCACTTAGTATTAGTGTGACTCTTTCCCCGCCGCAATGGACAATTGTCCTGGAAGCAGCTTACAATTGTGTTCTGAAGATCAGAAGCAATCTGGTCCATGTCCGCAAAGCAGCTGACCCTCCCACCTAATGATCCCAGTTGAGACAGGAGGTCAGACTTATAGAGTGACCAATCTGTTTTCCTGGGATCTCGATAGCAGGGCGAGTCACCCTCACCTTGCAGGTTAAAACAGATGTACCTGTGGTCAGACAAGGAGGCCTCGTGGCTTACGTGCCAATTGTCAATGACTCTAAGGACTGCTTCTGAACAAAAAGTAATGTCAATAACCTCACTTTGATTTCGTGTAACGAACGTCGGACGGTTTCCAACATTACAGACATAAAGATTCTTAGATATGAGAAACTGAAGAAGAGCCTCACCTCTTGGATTCGTGTCAGAGCTTCCCCATCCGATTGTGTGATGAGCGTTGGCGTCACAACCTAAAAGGAGTTGTCGTCCGCCAGCGCAGGATGACTCCACCAAAAGTTCGAGCTCTCTCGATGGAGGAAGTTCCCCGGAGTCGTAGGGCAAGTAAACCGAGCCTGCAATTGTGCTCCATTCCTTGCCTTCATAACTCCAGGTTATAGACACCGCAGTGAGATCTCTAGAACAGAATTCAGTGAGGGTTAGGCAGTCCATACCTTTCTTCACAAGTATGCATGTTCTGACATTTTTGAGAGAGGTACAGTAAATCAACCTACCCTTGGTATCGCCCAGGCCTGCAACCCTTCCTTGGTGAAGCCATGGTTCTTGAATCAGTGCCAGGTCAAATCCCTCTCTGAGGAAGAACTGGCAGAACGCGGCCGAGGCCGCTTTACTGTGGTGTAGATTGATCTGGAGGACCCTGGGCATTGTCCTTGACTGTCGTTGAGACAATTGAGACTTGCCAGAGTCCTAGATTGGCTCTAGAGTTGGCTGACCTAACAGCAT
Organism: Allygus modestus; assembly: GCA_963675035.1. Taxonomy (NCBI): domain Eukaryota; kingdom Metazoa; phylum Arthropoda; class Insecta; order Hemiptera; family Cicadellidae; genus Allygus; species Allygus modestus. The sequence goes on from OY776112.1 coordinate 102,188,476, forward strand.
TGAAGCAGGCCTCATCCAGGAAACAGACGAATCCGTAACCTTTTGGGTCTGGCTTAGCTGGCAGGACCTTCCATTCCTTCACCTTCAGGGTGGGGTTTTGCTTGTCGAGCATCTCAAGGACCTTTTCTGGAGTTTTCTTCAGGAGCTTCGGGTGAGCTCTAAAGAATACCCTCGTTGACCTCAAGATGTCTCTCCTTAGTCCAACAGTAAGTTTCTTCTCCCCAAGTGGTTTAAGTCTGGGGATGAGTGTCTCCAGCCAAAGCTTAGTTGCTTCGTTGATGCAGGATGTTATTAAGGCACCTTTTTCCATGTAGGTGCCTGCAAACGATGGAGCAGAGCCGTCCTCTAGGGGTTCGGGCTCATCCATGATGGCGTCTTCAATAGCTCTGCTGAAAGCTTAGCCTCAGGATAGCCCTCCAAGACAATGGCCATTTTGATTGCGGAAATGTCCCTGTAAGAGACTCCTTTGCTAGAAGTCCCTGGATTCAAGGTTTGGTCATCATGATTTCCATGAGTTCCACTCCTGGCCTTTTTAGTAGGTCCTTCCGCCGAGGGAGGGGTGGCCATATTGCCTCTAGGGCGCTTGGCCGCCCTCGACTCAGCTTCTGGACCCACATTCGTGCCTGGAGTTTCACCCATATCTGGTCTCTTTGGTTTTTTCTTTTTGCCCCTCCGAAACTTCGCTGGGTCAAAAACTTCACCTCTCTCAAGAAGTTTTGCCTGAATAGCCTTCCTTCTTTGGGCAGTGGTGAGGTTCGTTCTCTTAACCCGCAGGCTGTTCAGTTGCTCTATGGCATCATCGAGCATACCCGTAGATTTTGGTGTTCCTGGACTTCTGAGAAGCTCATCCTCCCCCTCCAGTGGGGCTGATGTGATTGAGCTCACATCGTCCATGTTGAAGTCTGTGGAAGCCTTCTCATTGTTGATAGCCTCCTCATGAGAATGCATCGGAACCTCCTGTGTTCCTGATGCACTCATTTCAGGTTGAGGAACCTGCCCTGATGGGGCAGATCCTGATGGAATTAGGGGCAAAGCAACTTCTGGAGTTGCCTCGAGGTTTGGTTCTGATTGGTTGTTTTGCCCTTGGCGGTCCATGTGGTTCCCACGAGAAGCTAGGGACATGAAGTCGACCCGGGCAGAGCCCCGCATGCCCGGGCAAGGCTGTATACTGCAGGAGGGCGCCTGGTATCCTGCAGGTACCGTTCTTGACACCATACAAAAGGCCTGGTGCCATCCACCCATCAGCACGGTCCACGTAACACCTTGGGTTGGCCTGTAACAGAGATAGAGGAAGGGGAGGGAAGAATTAGGGTGAAGAGCAGGTTGGAGATAGCAAGATGAAGAAAGCTGATCCGTGTGTACATAAATGGAAAGAACAAGGATCAATAGGAAAGTCTCTGACACAGATGAAGAGTAGGGAGCCAGAGAGGCTAGCTGCAATGGACAAGCCACCAGGCGGTGGGGTCGCCACATCCCTATGCCGAACATTTATGACTTAGTTTGAAAACCAGATTGATCGGACTAAGGGAAGGGGTTTTTATGGGGGTTTTTAAATTTTCCAAAAAATCTGCTTTTTTAATTTTTTACCCTCAAATTTTAAATACCCTGTAGCAGCAAACCTGTGTACTTAGCGAATTTCCGATGCATATATATGTATCTTAATACCACATAAAGCCACATACCAAGTTTCATCAATATACATTCATAAATAAACGATTAATGACATTTTAATTATTCTCCATAAGAATAACAAGGCGGCTGAGTATGCAGGGTTGCTGAAGCAAGGAACACAAAAAAATGGAGTTTATCAATATAACTCAAGAAGGTAAAGCCACATACCAAATTTTATTAATCATAATTAAGGGAGATAACACGTTACTTATTCTCCATAAGAATAACATGGGAGCTGAGTTTTTTTAACCTGGATGAATATGCATTTCTGCCTTCCGTATTAAGCCTTCAATTGTAAATTCCATGAGTTTGGTTTCATAAGAGGTTGGCATTTCCTACTGGTATTTTCACTAATATTGAAAGTACCGTCAGTATCCTATATAGGTACAGTAGTTCTATTGAAACATTGTTAACAAACTAAGGAAACAAATTGATAAGTTAGTTTCATCATTTACGTATTTGCAGCAAATAAGTAGCCTATTAAAAGCTGTTTATATTTTAAACAGAAATAACTAAACAAAGCGACGTGGCGGTTAGGTTAAACGGGATCAGCTATTTATAAATTAGTTAACATAACCCTAACCAAACAGTCACAGCGTGCTGTATGAGATAGGTCACTATACAAAGCCAAACCATTTCACCATCAGAAATCACCAACCTAACAAACTAGCACTTACCTTTCACTCCTGAAAAAAACAAAAACACAATAGTAACATGAAATTGGGAAGTTACTTATAGACATAAAAAATGTAAGGATAAGTTATGTAGGCTTGAAAATACCTGAACCTCATTTAATTGTAATATTATAAGGCCCATTTAAGATTAGACCTTTATTAAGAGTCAAGCCGCTTATGAAACCATACAAAAATAAAATACCTGGCCTATTTTAAATACACTAAGTTATTCGAACCGTTTATGAAATCATACATAGTTCCATTTAAAGATTCTCTGATCAGCCTTAAACTGGTCACCTGAATCAAATTTTATCCTTCCACCCTAATCAGCTTGTGTTTGCAAGATTTCAGACAAAGGGGGGTTTTAGGAATTTTATTTTTGAGTGGGTCTATATTTAGGCCTGGTTGCCATATTCTGATGTAACTCTCGGGCAATTGTTAAGGAGCTGGAGCTTTTTCACTGTCAAACTGACTACTGACTTGCAATTGTCTAGGACCATCTACACATATTCTCTACTGTTCGTCTGTTGTCTATAGTTTCTATTGGTCAGTAAAAAAAAATAACAGCAGCTGGCTACTTCGCACGGGGAGTCAGTTACTGTCAGTGTACAACCATCACATCAGTAACTCGCACATTCCATTTACAGGGAGCGTACTTGAAACCGCTAGCAACTGTCACTGGCTACTGACATCTCTCCTTAGCATCGTGGACCAAAGAAAATGGCAACTTCTGTTATTTGAAGTTAATACTAAAAACTAAAACTTTACCTGTGTAACACATGATTACCGGTATAAAAAATATTCACTTCAAAAACCTACTTAAGCCCTACCAAATATAATGTTATAAAGGAAGAATACACTTTCAATATTGGTGACAGATTTTGGTTTACAAAATTAATATCCATAACATTTGGCCTACTGCTTCATTTCAAAGTAAATTGGTGATACCAGTAACTGTACTGGTAACAAACGTTAAGAAGATGACTGAAATGTTAACAACAGAAATGAGGCGGGAAGAGCGCAACATTCACGACCCACAAACAGACAGTGTCAGTGCAGTCATCCACTGAATACCTTACTAAATTTCCCTTCATAAAATCTTGGTAAAATATAATACTTTATTAAAACACAAGAGCAGAAATATAAAAAGTGTGGGTAGTCCACATCCACCAGGCCAACCACTAGAACCGCCCCTGCTTATTCAGACCAGCAGTCTCTTATTAAATTTAAAACACTATTTAGTTGGTGTAAGGCCTACAAACAAAGTGCTTGATATAGGCCTACACAACACAAGAGTTAAATTGTTAGGTATTTTCAGCTTTTGATGACCAGCTCAATTGGGCCTCCCATATGTCTTCTAGGGTATCCCGATTAGTTTGCCTGCTGATACAATTCAAATGTTCGTGGATGATAATAATTTCCTTTTTTCAGAGGGTTTCATTTTTGGGAAGTAGCTAAAGAATTACTGGAGTTCTGCATATCCAAGATAACTTGCTTATAAAAATTGATTGTTGAATTTTGATATACCACTATCTACAGTTGTTTGGAAAGTTAAGATCGATATATCACATCTGAACAATTTGTGGACACATATGATACTGCAACCGATTCTCCTCTTACTGGTAATGATTTAACCTTCAAATATATTAAATGAAAATGCCACTCATTTATGTCAATTTTCTTGGTTTAGAGTCAAATTACTTTCATGACATTTCACAACGTCATACATTTATACCAATTTTTATTGAAATCTGAAAACACTGATTTGTTGGCTGTTCTGATGCTCCTGGTTTCATTCACCTGCAATGCTGGGAATACAATTTTGCTCATTATAAGGTTAGGAGAAGGTCCAGTCAGGCTTGAAAGTAGGCGTGAGGTTGCTGGGGGTAAATGTACACCAACATAATTATGAATAACAGGCTTTCTAATGTAAAATCCCCATAAGACAACGTACTGTGTTTAGTCGATACACATTTTCTTTAATCACTCGGTAAATATTTATGCTAGAATGTCGAGAGAGGGCTTAAACGTTTCACCTAACTAATTTGCATCGTTTTGCATGCTTTAAGTGCACATACGGGACTTTTCTGATCCTGATTGGGCCCAACAACTCAAAATTTGAATGACTAATCCCCAAAAAAGGGGTTTAGAGTTTTCCGTTTGTTTTGCCCAACGAATTTGTTCAACTGATTAGTCTACGTAACGACTGATATGATGTTGCGATACAATATTTTATGTCGATACGTAACTTATCGCCATATCGCAATGTGCCGACTATATTGCACACCACATTTTTTTAAAATATAATTGGCTTAAATAAACACTAAACGACTCAATTCAGTCCAGTTATATAAGTCTGTAATCAGTTTTTATATTTACATTCCTCGTTTACTTTCGTTCCAATTCTTAAGTGAAGTTAACTACTCTCACTTACTGTACACTTGTCATATATTTTTATAAAGACACATTTTACTCAAATTATGTCCCCAAACGATATGGAATTACAGATGAAATGTCGGAAACTACAGCAAGTATCAGTGGGAAAGCCTACTGCTGACCCGGATGGCTAACCAAATGTCATAGAGTAATTCAAGATAGCCTATCTTGTTTTTTTATGCTAAAATCAATGGTATAAATTAAAATTGTACTATTTAATTTACAATTTTAAACAAATCTATTTTTTGTATGTACAACCTGCTCCAAAATTACCCATTGGGGTTGGGCAGTCTGTCAGGCTTTCAAAATTGAAGTCATAAATGTCACTTTATATGGTTTGCACCACATATCATCAAGATCAAACTTTTTTTACAAAAGTTATCGCACCCACAGACATGATATGTATATAGGATTCACAGATTTTTATATATAACTAGGAGTATGCTTGTCATAGGCGAGCGCACAGTGGGTGCTCCAAATGGTGCGTAAAAATTGATGATTAAATAAATGTTTAGACGTTAAGAAATTACAAAAATTAAGTTTAATGTAAAATTAAACGTAAGTATCAAACAATATGTTTGTTTTCTCTTTGATAGTAAGTAATACTGGGAGTATAATTTTTACATAGTTAAGTATTTACTGGTACTTACAAATGTAAATTCAATTAAAATCGACGTATAAAACATGAACTGTCATCTGTATTTTTCCGTGACGATCGACAGATTTCTTGGAAACCAAGTGCCGGGAATAAAGTACAATACCCCTTCGTTCTCCTTTTATTCAATGTTAGGTGGAAATTTAGTGGACAAATAAATGTAATAATGATTTGAATTAAGGGCATAAATAGAAAAAATTGTTTTGCTTCCCACTGCTCTCATCTTTGGATAAAAACATTTGGAAAAGATAAATTCTGAGATATTATGTTCTTATTTTAGTTTTTTTTTTAATATTGTGCTTGGAACCATATTGCTAATTATATTGTTTTGAATACAAAGATACACACTTTTACCGAGAAATTGGAGTGGCGTGTAGCCGCCTGGACTGCACATAATCTATATTTTTTAGAAGATAATACAAAACAATAAACATTATTATTTGTAAACTAAACATGCTTAAGTAGACACAATATTTATTGCATTAAATAATATTATCACATTCTTGTGTTAAGGAGCAAGGAGAAGTAAACTATTAGATTAGACACGATAATTGACAAATTCAATTATTCGGCAGATAAATAAGTTCTTAGAGCAATGAGATTTAGGGGGGGGGGAGGGGGGGCATTTTTCGGTTCCGGCACCCACGCTGAATGGACTCTGCGCACGCCTATGACGCTAGTACGCTCAAATATTCTCGTAATAGGATGACCGAAGTCAGAAATGACAGATGAAAGTTACTGCTGTTAATACATGTTCTAGCCACAAAAATTCATCACAAAATATTAAATAAACAGTCTTGATCCTGGGGACTGTGGGAGAAAACATCTGCTTTTATTTTTGTTAATTTTTAGGTCACAGGATAAATTGTTCTTAAATATATTAAATGATATTATATTAGAGGTATGGCCCCTAAGTGCAGTGAGGTTAGGGTTGCCATATCACCGGATTTCCCCGGAGATTACCAGATTTTGAGGGTAAAAATATAGTTCCGGGGTATTTCCATGAAAATTTGAAAATCTCTTTTTGAAATTTTTCCAAAAAATGCATTGAATAACGCAAATTTTGTGTTGAAATCCTTTCTGTGAACAAAAATGTATTTGCGTTTGCAATTTGTCATGCAATGATTACCAAAGCTAAATTATGGTTTCCTGTAACTCTAACCTCTATTATTTGTTACTCTTTGGCTTTATTTTGGTGGTAAATATCGGTAACTTTCATATATATTCACCCTTATTGAAAGCTGAAGAGAAAATCAGTATGAATATTTATAGTCCTCTGCAGTTTATTAAATTATAAATCTGAAAAGTAGGAGGCCTATATTGTTGATACTATTCATTTTAGTTGATATAATTTTGTGTGATTTACGGTTTAAGTAAAAAATAAATAAAATAAAGGACCTTTTCCTACAAAGTTTACTTTAAACTTCAATTACCTTTTCATCACTCCCACTAAATTTTGGAACTAGGTATTTAAAATTAGCAAATAATTTGATCCTATAATTGATTTTTTATGCCAAAAAGCGTTTTTAATACATGTAATTCAACATTTTCCGGGGGGGGGGGACCCAGGACCCTCTGGGTTTATTACAACATCTCTTTTTTTCAGGGGTCGCCAGCTAAAATCTCCTCTTTTTCCTTCTCTACCATATGGCAACCCTAAGTGAGGTACCATACATTGGAAATTAGCTGAGTACGCATGTCTGCTATGAGGGGGATATTTAATATCATAAACTGACAAGAGATAACAGCTGGCAGAAGTAAATACGAAATAAATGGCTGCTGCAGTCTAGTGGATAAACTATAGGAGAACTATGTGCACTCACATTATAGGAGAACGTTACCTTTATTTGTAAAAACTTGTATTCGTTTTTTAATCTAACAATTTTTAAAACCTTTGATAAATTGAATTAACTCATGTTAAACAGAGTACTTTAATTATTTAATCATAAAACATATAAATAGGATAATTTGTAAGTAGTTTTTTGTCACTCACACTTTACTAAAGGTAATTTGTGTCCAATGCTTTACCTTATGGAAATTTAAAAAAATTAAAAGTTAATTATTAATAACCGGATAAACGAATGTAATCCATTTTTGAACTGGTAGCGTAAAGTGTACTGGAAAAACAGTTTGGAAAATTTTGAAAAAGATACGCGCAGCCGTTTTCACGATATTGCAATACGAACACACTCAGAGACGGACAACGAATCATTCCGGGCAACAACTAATCAAGGGGGGGCAGGGGGGACAACTGCCCCAGGGTGTCTTATTTAGGACACTTGTCTGGAGGGTTAAGGTGAATTTATTAATTATAAAATTCAATTAGATGAAGGACCGTATATTGTTCAAATCAAGAATGATTTTAAGATATAAAATCTATGTTTACAACTCACCATCATTCATATATGTGCTGTAATGAAATATATAAAAAACACTAGTTTATTACAATGATTACAAGTTATATTTTCGCACATTTTCATGAAAGTTATAAAACATAATTTATAGAGTTGCAAAAAGAAATTGTAAGTACATGACAAAAAATAACAAGATAGAATAAAAACATTGAGAATAAACAAAATAACAATATACAGAAATCATATGTTATTAAAATCAGCTGCAGGTATTTTTACAGCCAGTTTCATTTGATTGTCTATTTATAATAATAAATCAATTGTTCATCATAAATATTGACCATACCGGCCACCTTCAAGAAATATACTTAAACAAGAACACAGAGTATTCAGTCTAATGGCAGAGGGAACACTTTCACAGCTGGTCGTGTGAATACACCAGATTTTGTTCTGACTTTAACGACACGAACAACTGCATAAACCAGGATAAACTTCAGTTATTCTTGCTAATGGCCATTCACGAGGACTTGATGGAGAATGTAGTATAACTAACTGTCCAACTTCTAGATTGTCTTGATGTTTGATCCATTTTGTCCGTTGTTGTAACGTATGTTTATATTCCAATTTCCAACGATGCCAAATACGTTGATGACAACTTTGAACTTGTTGCCAATGTTTTAGCCGGTTTGATGGAATGTTATTGCATTCAAATTCTGGAACAGCTGTTAATGGACCTCCACATAAGAAATGACCAGGTGTTAATGCGGATAAGTCAGATGGATCATTTGACAAAGGTGTTAACGGCCGAGAATTAAGCATGGCTTCGATTTGTGTACTCAAAGTGATGAATTCCAGAAGAGTAAATATGGTATCACCCATCACACGGTAAAGATGATTTTTTACACTTTTCACTGCGGTTTCCCACAGCCCACCTTGATGAGGAGATGCTGGAGGGTTGAAATGGAATTTAATTCCTTGATTGGAAGCGAATCGTTGAATAGACTCTTGAGCTGTAGTGTTTTGAATGGTAGATCATACAATATTACGGAGCACCTTTTGAGCACCAACAAATGTACTCCCGCAGTCTGAATAAATGTCACTACATTCACCACGTCGTGCTACAAATCGAGTCAGAGCAGCACTGAAGCTTCTGTGGTCATGTCCGTGACAACCTCAATATGAGCTGCCTTTGTGACCATACAAATAAATATGCATAAATACACTTTCATGTGTTTAACAAAACGAAAATTAAGCATCTTGATTGTAAATGGACCACAGTAATCAACTCCTGTGGATGTAAACGGTTTAGCAGGAACAACACGTGATCGAGGCAGATCTCCCATAAGTGGAGTTGTGTTCTTGGGTCGATGCTTGAAACAAGTTATGCACTTATAAATTCGAGAACGAATTATACTTCTTGCACTTAAAATCCAAACACTTCTAGTTAACATTGCTTGAGTTAGTTGTGGACCAGCATGAAGGAAAATCAAATGGTAATAATCAATCAAAATATTTACAACGTGATGACGTTTTGGAAGAAGAATGGGGTGACGTGTGTCGTATGAAAGTGAACTGAACTTCAACCTTCCTCCTACTCGTAACAAACCATCAGTGTCTATGAAAGGGTTTAGACGTTGAATGCACTTAGTGCAGTCTTGTTCTTTTTGTATCAAAGAAATGTCATCTTTGAAAGCAGACTTTTGCACCAATTGAAATATCTTGACACGGTAAATGTGTAATTCTTCAGTAGTGACGTAGCCAAAACGACGTTCAGTTGAATGACAGTTGTTAACAAACCGTAATACATATGCCATGACACGCTGTAATTTCTCCCAGGATGAAAACTTAGTTAGTAAAGACCAATTTTCAGATTGGGTGGTTACCAAAACCGTCAATGGAACTGGTTTGATTTCATGTGAACCATCGAGTTTCACCGGAGTAAACATTAGTGTCGGCCAGTCATTTAATGACAATTTTAGCCACGGAGGTCCATGCCACCATAACGGATGATCAACTAATTGAGAAACTAATATTCCTCTTGAAGCACAATCAGCAGGATTTTGTGCCGATGATATATGTCTCCACGCTTCAATAGGAATAAGTTCTTGAGTTTGTGCCACTCTATTCGCAACGTATGTTTTAAGTTTGTACGATGGAGTGCGTAGCCATGTAAGAACCACAGCAGAATCAGACCACAAATGTATATTATTTGCAGTCAATTTGTCAGGAAAAATTGATTGACAATGAGAAACTAGCTGAGCTAATAAGAGAGCAGCACATAATTCTAGCCTAGGTAGTGTTACTCGTTTCAGAGGTGCAACACGACTTTTAGCGATAACTGGGCTAACAGTAACTTCGTGATCAAAAGATTCGCAACGAAAATATACAATAGCTGCGTAACCAGACTCGGAAGCATCGCAAAAACCATGTAATTCAATGTGACATGAAGATGAAAATTGAAGTGAACGTTGTATTGAAATCTTTGACAAGTTTTGCATATCGTTAACAAAGATACGCCATGTGTCCGCCATTTCGGATGGCAACTGTTCATCCCAGGATAATCCTTTTGTCCATATCAACTGCATGAAACATTTTAGCAACATAATGTAGGGTGTTAAAAAACCACATGGGTCATAAACTTTAGCTATTATGCTTAAAACTGATCGTTTAGTAAGATTAATGCTAGATGGTGGTGTTATGTTGTAAGAAAACGCATCAGTATCAGGAGACCAGTGAAGTCCTAGCACAGTGAATTGTTGACATGATGATTCTTGAAGGAATACCCGGGTTTCCAAATACTCTTCTGGTAACGAATTAAGTATAAGTTTAGAATTCGATAACCATTTGCGCAATTCAAAACCTCCACAATGCAATAAATCGACCAACTGATGTTGTAAGGTTAATGCATCTTCTTCAGTATCTGCACCTGTTATGATATCATCCACATATGTCTGCGTCTTTAAAACTTGAGCAGCTGAAGGATAATTTATACCTTCATCATCAGCCAGCTGGTGAAGAGTGTGAATCGCCAAATAAGGAGAACAGTTCATCCCATATGTAACCGTATTTAGTTGAAAAATGGAAACATCTTGGTTAGGATTGTCACGCCACAATACTAATTGGAAATTGCGATCGTCCTGGTGTACCAAAATTTGGCGGTACATTTGTCTTATGTCACAACAAAACACAGAATTGTGGCGTCTAAATTGCATGAGGACATCACAGATGTTTGTTTGTAGTTTAGGCCCCGTGAATAAAACATCATTAAGGGAAACTCCATTACTACTTTTGCAGCTTGCATCAAAAACAGTTCTAAGTTTGGTCGTACTGCTGTTTTCTTTCAAAACCCCATGGTGAGGAAGAAAATAGTGCAGAGACGACAAATCTACATCACTACATTCTGACATATGGCCCAATGCAACATATTCAGTTACAAAATCATGGTACAACTTAACAAAGCTGGGGTTTCCTAATCCATGGTACAACTTAGAAAAACGAGAATCTGTATTGAACTTACGTTCCATTGAAAATAAACGACGTTCTGAAGCAGATTTCGAGGAACCAAGTACAGGCTGCGCGTCTTTGAATGGAAGGCGAACAACATATCGCCCAGTTTCATCCCTCGTATGTGTTTGCGCAAAATGCTCATCACAAAGCTTTTCCTCTTCGTTTTTAAGTTGGCAAACTGGAGGTTCCTCTTGTTGCCAAAAGCGTTGAAGTGAGGAATGTAAATCAACATCAGAAACAGCATGTAAACATACATTTAAATTTGAGTACGGAAGTGATTTTCCATGTTCTGGAGGATTAGAAATACAAGGGGAAGAACCCATTACAACATATCCAAAATGAGTGCCCATTACATAAGGCATTTCTGGTCCCAAAGAAAATACTTCGTGAGTAAATAGTTGAGGGAACAAAGAGCAACCTAGGACAACATCAACACGTCCAGGTACATGAAATGTGGGATCAGCCAAAACAAATGGTTGAGTACGTTGAAAAACTTCAGGAGGCAATGGAACTCGAGGAAGATCAACTGTTAAATGATCCAGTATTAACATTGGATGCCGTGACGAAATTCGAACACCAGCCAGGGTTTCAATATCAAGATAACTCTGACCTTTATTTTGAGTAACCTTTTGATTAATACCTGTAAGTTGGATATCTGATTTATGTCTAGGCACCTTCAACAGATTAGCTGCTCGTTCACTAATTAAATCACACATACTTCCTGAGTCAAGTAAAGCACGAAATACTTGTGTGTTTCCATCTGATGTCATAAGTTTCACTAACAAGGTCCCCAAAAGGATGGTAGTTCTGGATGAATCTGATAAACATTTGTCTTGAGATGTTAGTGTAACCGTCATATCAGACTCGACAGTTTGATCCAAACATTCGTTACCTTTAAGTTGAGATGACCGATTGATGTTATCTTGTTGAGATGAATATTTAACATTATTATGTTTGGAAACAGTGGCTGATGGACTAGAAAAATGTAGCAATGAATGGTGTCGTTTGTTACATTTTGAACATTTAACTAGTGATTTACATTGTTTAAAACCATGATTATCTAAACAAACAACGCAATGTTTACTCTGTTTGACAACTTGGTAGCGCTCTTGGGGTGTTTTATTTTGAAATAGTGAGCATGAGTATACCGCATGACCAGGTTGCTTGCATGCAAAACATGAAACATTGATAGGGGTTTCTTGATGCGGTATAAAAGATTGTACTGGTGCAGTTTGTGTAGCAATCATAGTAACTTCTCGTTTTTGATCAAACGATCTTTTAGGAAAAAAGGTTTTGTTACGACCTTGGGAACCATAAGGGACAGGGGATCGATTAACATCATGAATGGCAGCATCTTCAGTCTGAATACATTCCGAACTTAAGAACCTGATAATGTCATTAACTTCCGGTAAAGTGTGTACGGTTGATTGATCAGTAGATCTAAAAACTTCAAGTTTTTTACGTAATTCACCGTCCATTTTACGTAATAGTACTGTAGTAAGCAATGGATTATTACCGGTAACATTACAGTTCAATGCAGTTAACGCTTGAGAATGTTCAGTGAACAAGCTAATAAACTGCCTTAATCCTTTGAAATTTGACATAGTAATAGTTGGCAAGTCCAACAATTGATGCAAATGAAAAGATTGCAACCTACGAATGTTATGGAACCTTTCTCTTAATATGCTATAAGCAATATTGTAGTTTGCAGAAGTAATTTCCAAACTTTTGATTAGGTTCAGCGGTTCTCCGCTTACGACACTTAAGAGGTATTGAAATTTCAATACATTGTCAATAGATGAATTGTTGTGAATTGTAGTATCAAAAAGGTTTATGAAAGTAGTCCAAGTCGAAATATCTCCTGAAAATTTAGGCAAATCCAATTTGGGTAATCGGACTTGAGAGTTGCGATTTTGAGACGAGTCTTGACGAACAATTGATGAATCCGATGAGTTTGGTTCATCAACAGGCAAGAAAGCCTCAATACAACCACAAATATTCACATAGAGTTCATTTATTTCATCCTGATCACGGTTTAATGTGTCATCCGGAACTGATTCAGCTTCAGACAAACTTAAAGCGTGTTGAAAACTTATTTCAAACTCTTTAAGCTTTTTGTTGACTTCAAGCAAATATACCTTTAACATTTTGGTTTGGACAATATAAACTGATTGTGATTGTTCAATTATACTATTGACTGAATCCAAAATCGTAGTAAAACGCTTTTTAATCATGTTAGTCGAACATTCATACGTCAACGCTTTAAACTCAATTTGTTTTGTAGGAGCCATGATTACAAATACAAAAATCAAAGATCAAAATTCAATTATATCAATAAATAACACAGTGGGCAGTTACAAATCTTGTATCATTTACACAAAAGTTCAATAGTTAATAAATAGTATCCATAGTCTGAGTCCATAATCCGGCTCGAAGGACCACTAAATGGAGGATTAAGGTGAATTTATTAATTATAAAATTCAATTAGATGAAGGACCGTATATTGTTCAAATCAAGAATGATTTTAAGATATAAAATCTATGTTTACAACTCACCATCATTCATATATGTGCTGTAATGAAATATATAAAAAACACTAGTTTATTACAATGATTACAAGTTATATTTTCGCACACTTTCATGAAAGTTATAAAACATAATTTATAGAGTTGCAAAAAGAAATTGTAAGTACATGACAAAAAACAACAAGATTGAGAATAAACAAAATAACAATATACAGAAATCATATGTTATTAAAATCAGCTGCAGGTATTTTTACAGCCAGTTTCATTTGATTGTCTATTTATAATAATAAATCAATTGTTCATCATAAATATTGACCAGTTGTCTGTCATAAATTATTTTACTATCATAACAGAAACAAAGGACCCTTTTTCAGTTTCATAATTCATGTATTCAAATTTAAACAAATAGTGTTTTTTTGCGTCTGGGGACCTCAAGACGAAAGATTATCATGAACTCAGGGGCCTAGGCCTTGCCACACCACCTAAAATCGCTTCTTTTCTAAAGGGAAAATTCACCAAACATTAACAAAGTTTAAACAAATAAGCAGAATGGTGTTGACGTTACCTTGCCGGGGTTGTTCCGCTCGACATTACCTTGCCGGGGTTGTTCCGCTCTTGTGTTGGTCAGGTGGCTAATTTAGTTACACATTTTTTCAGGAAACAAAATTATTTGCTCTGAGTATTATCCATTTAATATGGTTTTAGAAAATATTTTGTATTTCTGGATTTTGTTATTTAAGCACTCCAGTCACGAAAATTTTTGCGTTTCTACCTACTTCGCCTACAAGGCCAATGTTAACTTTCAAAGCCCATTCCTCTTCAACGGATTATTCGATATCGTTGATTTATGGCTCATTTTAAAGAGCAAAAATATACCTAGCGATTTCAGTAAGCATAATTTCGATATCGCAAACACTAATTGAACAATAAAATTCCAAAATATTCAATATTTACAATTTTTTATGCTCACACTATTTATGATAACGAAATTCTGCTTACTGAAATCGCTAGCCATAAATAATCCATTTCGGACAACCCGTTGAGGAGGGATGGAATTTGAAAGTTAACAATGGTCTTATGGGAGAAGCAGGTAGACGCAGAGGACTGGGGCCCCCTCTTAACGTAGTAATGCCTTGATTAAAATGAGACTCGTAAATATGATGCTCATATTCAGAATGATACTCTGCATAGTATGAGTACCGCACCCTTAACTCTAGAATAATCCTTACGTCTACTTCTGGAACGCCAGAGCTTGAAGTTTGTAATTTTATATCCCAGTCAGGTTTTTGTTATAATCAATAAAACAGAATACTGTTAGATTCAATCATTATACAAACTTCAATATTAACTTTCAAATTTAATTTACATTTTTTGCAATTGTATTTTTTTAATTTTTCCATTCAAAGTTTACCATCAGATTTTTGACATATTTTATCCCCTGTGGTACAAGATACTGAGCAACAATAGTCTAACTGTTCTGACTTCATATGAAAGGGAAAAGTATCAAGTAAGTATGTTTGATTCCTATTCATTAAAAAAGGGCTGAATATTTTGGACACAAGTTAATGGAGGGGGAAAAATAATTTAATTTAATATTATTGGGGATTATTTATTACTTTTAATGGATAACATCATTTTTATAGATCGAAACATGCAGTTTTACAATATGGCTTGTAATATGTTTGGCATGTGATAGGGTTGCCATGATTTTTCGAACCATGATACTAAAAACCAAGGTGATGAAGACCCATCAAAGATCCGGGGTCAAACATAGACATATTTATATTACATATCTGGAATTTAATTTCAAACTATTAATACTGTGGGGGTGACCAGAAATTTGGTTTTGTTTAACGCAGCAAACCTGTTTACCTGTTTACTATATCACTTGAACTCTGTGTAAAAAAGTGGAAATTGGCATGCTTTATAAATAAACATGTATGCTGTATTTATTCTATTTATTAACATAAATAGAATAAATCAATCACTAAAACCTCGAATTCAAGATTTGAAAATTGACACATTTAATTGAAATAAACCTATTTTATTAATAAATGTATTCCACTGAAAACACATAAAACAACTTAAAAATATATATTTATATTTATAGTTTATGGGTTTTTGTAAATAATATCTTTTTATGACACCTCCAAACTCTGGCCAAGACTATGTGAGCAAGGAAAACACGAGTGTGTGGGTGGGTAGTTTGTCTCCGCTTGTCTTATTCCAGCTGATTATTTCAGGGCTGCCATGAGGCGATTGAAGACTTGTGGGGGCCCTAGAGACCCCAAATTTACTATCTTGGTATATTTTCCGGCCCTGGAATTCGGGGGCCTGGGGCAGTGTGCCCCAGTTGTCCATCCCCCTTGTGGCGGCCCTGGATTTTTTACGTTGTTAAATTATAAGGCGAGACGCTCACCCAACACATTTGGATTGTGAAGTGCATTTCTCCTGCCACTTGTTACTATTGTTTATGTATGTGAAAACATGCACTCTTTTTAGCAGAGTGGAAGTAATATTTTTCTGAAGATACCCTCTAAAAAAATACAACATTTTATTTTAAAGTGATTTGGAAAGTTCCAGATACAGTGGTTAAAAAAATGCCAAATACCGACATTTCCCTTTTTCAAGCTTTGTACAATACTGACAAAGACCGAAAAATACAAACCTTCCGTACAAAATATGGATGTATGGCCACCCTATTTATACTTTGGTCATGATTTATAATCTGCAATTAGTAAATTTGGTATCTATAAGATTACCTGTGATTTAGAATGTAATATTTATAAAAGATCATGTATTCATTAAATTTATTCCCTACAACAAACCAGAGCCGAAGTTCAGAGAATGTAAGGTTTCGAAAAGAACTGGCATGTTATCATACAAAACCTAATTTATCATGGTATCAACTGAAGATTGTATTCTTCAGAATGGGTTATTTTGTGTTGGTATACAAACAATGTTGTTCCAAGGTGTTTGGCCAATAATAAGAAATTCAGTAATAAATAACAAGAAATCGAGAAAATAATCAAAAATAAAGACAAACTTGTTTTAGCGAATTTCCCCTATATAGGGAAGGAGCTATTACCGTAGTCGGCTTGGTAAGACCTAGGCCCGGGACCGTGATAAATTTTCGTTTTGAGGTCCCCAGATGCCAAAAACACCATTTGTTCAAAACTATATATATATATATATATATATATATATAAATAAATAAATATATATATATATATATATATATATATATATATATATGTATCCTTGAGCGCGATAACTCTCGAAAAAATAATCCGATTTTTACGAAATTTGGTATAAACGTGTAAAGCAGCATTTATGACTTAAAGTTCGAACACCAGACAGATCGACCTATCCAAAGGGATATTTTGGGGGGGTTTTGTACCCCAAAAATGGGTTTTTTGAGTTTTTTACAAATAAGTTTTGAAAAGGTCAAATCATAGTTTTTACCATTGGAATCAGCTTAAAAAGACGCACAATTTGGTGTTTCGATCATTGCTCTACGTCAAATGGTTACAGAGATATTGAAAGTGCTAAACACAGTACGTTGTCCAATGTTATTATTATGGAGAATAAGAAAAATTATATATCTCGCTTATTTATCAACTTTTCCTGATGAAACTTGATATATTGCTTCATATCGTTGTGGTCTATTGATATTTGCACTAAAAAACATTTTTTGGCTAATAGTTCCCGAAGCAGCAAACCTGCGAAATCAGCTCCCATGTTATTCTTATGGAGAATAAGTAAGTGTCATCTCCCTTAATTATGAACATAAATTAATAAAATTTAGTATGTGGCTTTATCTTCTTGAGTTATATTGATATTTTTTGTATTCCTTGCT
Source organism: Allygus modestus (assembly GCA_963675035.1). Lineage (NCBI taxonomy): Eukaryota > Metazoa > Arthropoda > Insecta > Hemiptera > Cicadellidae > Allygus > Allygus modestus. Next base: position 102,206,154 of record OY776112.1, read on the forward strand.
TCAGCAACCCCACATACTCAGCCGACATGTTGTTCTTCTGGAGAATAATTAAAATGTCATAAATTGTTTAGTTATGAACGTATGTTGATGAAACTTGGTATGTGGCTTTATGTGTTATTAAGATACATATATATGCATTTGGAATTCGCTGAGTACGCAGGTTTGCTGCTACGGGGATATTTTATGTCATTGTAGCCTGTAACTATGTGCTGAATGCATTTTCTAAGATAGGATTGTAAAGGCTTATTTTTTTAATTAGGTCTAAAAGTCAGAGGTGTTGTTGTCATGCCAATAAATGAAATAAATAATTACCAAGTTTTACAACAAAATAATTCCAGTTCAATTTGGTCTTACAGATGATTTTTGGTCTTGAAAGTCTCAGAACCTGGAAAAGTCTGGGAGTTTATATATTATTTGTTTTGCCAAACACTCTGCTGTAATGTTGAAATTGTATGTAATTAACAATGCACACACATACTCTTTTAGAGAAAGCGGTCAAAACCCCTCAAATATTTGTGGACACCCCAGGATTTGAACCCATGACCCCTTGAACAAAAGTTCAATACACTAACCGTTAAGCTAGCGACATGCGATAATAATTTTATTATCTTCTCTGTATTTAGCACAGAAAGTCACACATTTCTGAACTTTTCCCCTTACCTAATTTTTTTTAAATGTATTCCAGTACACATTATTTTTAATATTTTTACCTTCCATGAGGGGTTTTGCAGCAGCAGCAATCACATGCTATGGCAATTTTTACTTTTATCATCATAAACCTAAATACCCCCGTCGTAGCAAACCTGCGTACTCAGCGAATTTCCAATGCATATATATGTGACTCACTACTACATAGAGCTATTTACCAAGTTTCACAAAAATACATCCATAAATAAGTAATATATAGCATTTTATTTATTCTCCATAAGAATAACATTAGGGTTGAGGACGCAGGTTTGCTGCAATGAGGAAGATAAGTAATGTGTTTTTTTGCAATTATCAATACAACTGAACCAGGTGAAGCTACACACCAAGTTCTCTTAATGTAGGTTCATAATTAAGGGAGATATACAACTTTACTTATTCTCCATATGAATAACATGGGGGCCGAGTATGCCGGTTTGCTGCTACGGGGACTATCAACAAAAAACTTGTTTTTTGTGCTAATATCAATATACCACAACTAGTTGAAGCCACATACCAAGTTTCATCAATGATAATCGAGATATAGAATTTTATTTATTCTCCATAAGGATAACATTGGACAACGTACTGTGTTTAGCACTTTGAATATCTCTGCAATGGTTGGACGTAGAACAACGATTAAAACACCAAAATGTTTGTTTTGTTGAGCTAATCACATTAATAAACAGAATTGTGAAGTTTTTAGTAAAACTATCTGAGAAAAATCTAAAAACCTTTTTCCCATAAGATTAACATGGGACACGTTTTTTTGATTTTATCCGCAACCACTTAACCTAGGTTAATGATTCCAAATCCTAAATTATTTGTTTTTTTAAGCTCTATAAAGTGGCTATAACCAAAAGTGAGTGTTTTTAACATTTTGGTGTCAAATTTGCAAAAAACCGATTTTTTAGAAAATTGTAAACCCCCATAAAACCCCCTTCTCATAGTGCGATCGATCTGGTTTTTGAACTTAAAGTCATAAATGCTACTCTCCACGTTTGTGCCAAATTTCATCAAAATCGGGTGTTTCTTTCAAAAGTTATCACGGTAACGGACACACACAAACATATATATATATATATATATAAATTTGAACGAATAGTGTTTTTGGCATCTGGGGACCTCAAAACAAAAAGTTATCATGGTCTCGGGCTTAAGTCTTACCATGCCACCTACGGTAATAGCTTCTTCCCTATAAGGGAAATTCGCTAAAAAGGGATTTCATTGTCTTTTTGTTTGTAAATATATATTTACCAATATTATTTTTCTTTTATTTCCCATGTGCAGCTTGCTCATTGAAACAACTATTATGATTTATTTGAAAGTGTCCTTTTCAGATGGTGCCACAAGTATGTTGACCAATAAATAAGTGAGAAAAACTATCATCTTTATGTTTTTGAATGTTTGTTTATTTTTCAAATTTAACAGTGGAGGTAAGGGCCTAATCTTCAAAATGATAGCCCAATTATTTGTTTTGATTAAGTATTAAGAGGAAGATATGGCCTACCACAGAAAAGCACCGTTGAGAAATAATATAGACTACAAATATTCTACTTACTCATGAATTTACATCATGATACTTACCTTTATCTTTGCAAGATACACATGTCCAATATATCCTGTTCAGTAAAAGTTATTACCTTAGTAAAATAATAGTTTTGGAAAATTAAATATTTTTGTTATTTTATTTATCTTTGCCACTTTTTTAAAAATAAACAAGACAGAAACCTAATTTACTTTTTTGTAGTTGCTTCTTTTAAACACTCATATACGCTTTTTCTTTGTTTATTTGGATATTTGATTTATTTAAATGTTTATTAAATAAAGATATATTTTTATAATATGTTAGTTTAAAATTGTTTGCTCAAAACTCCTGATTTGAAATATATTACATAAAACAATATTTTGAGTGTGCCTTTGAAGTGTGCTATCCTATCCTATACTCTACTCTAATATGAGTAAGGTTTGCTTGCTTGCGACACTGATCTCAAAAACGGCACCAACGGTTTACTTCAAATGTTGGAAATAACTAATTTATGGGATAAAAATAAGTTCTAGACATGTCTCATCTCCAGAAAAAATCAAATCATGTAAAAAACGAAAATGAAAAGTTGAATAACCATTGGGCTTATGGAGTTAAAAATCAAAACAAAAGAATTGTAACAGCTGTTCATAATCAACCAGGGAACTGTCAAAGTAATACTCGTGTTGTTTATAATTGTTAATATGTGGTTTCCGGAGAGCAGTGACTAAAATCATTGACTATAGATACTGAAGTTATATTTATAGTCAATGCTAAAACTTTTAAGTGAAGATGGCATGTATAGAGTGCTCATATCAAAATTTAAGCAAAGGGACATTGAGCTATAAATAACAACTAGAGTGACCTTAAAAATGCAGGAAAGAGGCAAATGAGATATAAAAATATATTAATCAGTTGGGGGAAGTGGTGAAATATTACTCCCATACATCTAAACAAACTGACTGGCCTTCCCCGAGCAAAGCTCGGCCCACAGGTACTTTTTAGTAAAATGCACACTAATGGGCAATACTACAGAGATAACCCTTTGGTCGCTGGAGATGACACCCTCCACTAATGTCAAAAACTGACTTAACTTTCTGAATTGATCCGATTCTGAATAGCTGCAACTTGCACTAAAGTGCATAGTTAGGTATGGAATTGTTAACCTCTTAAAAACCGCTGCGTAATGTTTTGTAAGATATCATGATATTTTGTATTACACATCATTATAAGCTTTTAAGGTTAAAAGTAAAGTAAAACTATTCTATTTACATAAATATTTCAAAAAAGTAATGTTGGCATGCAAGACACTATATTTAAACCACCCAATAATAGTCGTAACAATTTAACTATCAAAACAAGGTGGTAATATAACTCTTCGCTTCATCCTCTTACAGGACATTTGAGCGTACTCCTAGTAGGGCTACTAATATTATTATTTTTAAAAACATTATTAACAAGTACCCTTTTTTGAAACTTTTTTGAAAGTACCCTTTAATTGTACCAAATTAACAAGTACCCTTTTTGAAACATTTTATAAAAATGTTTCAAAAAAGGATACTTGCTAATAATGTTTAAAAAAATAATATATGTGAAGTGGAATGCGAAAAGGGACCTCTTGTCGGCAATTTCCGATTTTGAGTTATTGATATTTTTATTATCACCTTAAAATTCCTAACAGTTTGGTGCAAATTTCATGTCTCTACGATTTTTTTTGTTTGAGTTATGGACGTTTGAACTTTCTCGAAGGGTGAAGGGCATTTTCAGGAAAACGCCCTCAAAAAGTTTAAATAAACTCAGAATCTATATTTTTCATATTTAAGCGATGCTTTTGGTATCAATGCAAAGCTTATAATGTCCTCTTTAGGAAGAACACTAGTAGTTTCCTTAACTAACGCTAGAATTTAGGCTTATACTGTGTTTATTGCAACATGTAGTACACAAGGGTATTTTCTGAAAAGGGACCTCTTGTCGGCCCCGTGTTATATCTCCATAACGACAAGAGATACCTTTTCAAGGCTGAACATTTACTGCTGCCACATTGTTGTTTAAGTGTTTTATCCAATAATTAGTTTAATATAGTAAAAATGAAGTATAATTAACATCCTAATTAGAAAATAATATCGATAGTCCACTGTTTAAAGGACTGTATAGGAAAGTCAACGTTTTTTAACCAAAACCTCGGTTATAGAAAAGGTACCTCTTGTCGGGGCCGTATTAAAATAATCAGACGATGTTCTGCTTTTACTAGAACTTCGTCCTAGTTCTCTAAGTGTCCGCTAGAATTCAGGAGAGACTACTTTTTGAACCAATGTTTCTTTACGAAGTGTGTTGTGGAAAAGGGACCTCTTGTCGGCCATGTTATTTTCCCATAAGCGACAAGAGGTACCTTTTCTCAGGGCATGCAGTGACTAACAAAATGATTTATATCGACTTGTTTAAGCTTTGATTCGACTTTTTAACCGATACACGCCTTTTCTACTCAAAATATCGAATAATAATCGATAAAAAACCGAAAATCGATGATTTGGACCGAAATTGCTGTATTTAGCTGTACTGAAAATTTTACTTTGCCGACAAGAGGTCCCTTTTCGCTTTCCACCTCACATATACTAGTTGTCCTGTTGCTCGAATTTGAGCAAGTTTGTACCCAACGAAAGGTTACTTCAGCTGTAAACAAAAATTACTGAACATCTGATATTAAAATGGATGATAACAACGTACTTTCAATCAACACATAGTTTAGACTTCTGCCGACGGATAGCGCCACTGTTCCGAAAATTCAGCCCATCACTGGATGATGCCCTTTCTTTAAATCCTGAGACGTATTGGCAAATCTACGTAAAAATACATTTAATTTGACACCTCAAACGTTAAAATCCGTCCAGCCGTTATCGAGTTATGACTGTGAAAAAAAAAACCATAGCGGGGGAATATGGGGTCCTAAATTGAATGTGAAATCTTCAGGCGGCTGTTGGAGAGCACACTTAAACCCAACACGGAAGGGTGCTTGCTGTATTCGGCTATCAACGACAATAGTATTATTTGTATTTCGTTCGCGTCTACCAGTTAAAGTTCGTCGGCCTCCTCCTCTTGGCCGACCTGGTCGACGTCTTATAGTCTCCATTATGTCGAACGTTTTTTTGGTTATGTTTTGATTTTGTGCAAATAAAAACTGGTGTTTTGTTGCCAGCTGTACGTTCAATAACCATTTTTCAGGGTCAGATTTTATTTGTTTAACCACTTCCTTAATTAAACAGCAGATTTCTCGATCGTTGGTTTGTAACTGCATATTATGTCTATGGGGAAAATCGCGACTTTGACCCCCTATTTTCCCATGTCCACGGTGACTTTTATAATTTTTTTTAATTGATGGCAAAACTACATGCTAAGACCTTTCTAACGACACCTTGGACATGGTGATCGGTAGCACCACCGCTCCAAAACAATTATGACAAAAATATGCCTAGCGTATTAAAAATATAGATATATTTAGATATAGATATAGTTTCGAACAAATGGTGTTTTTGGGGTCTGGGGAACCTCAAAACGAAAAGTTATCATGATCCCCGGGCCTAGGTCTTACCATGCTGACTATGGTAATAGCTTCTTCCCTACACTCAATTTTGGTTTTGGCCATTTAATTGAGCTTAAAAAACAAATAATTTAGTATTTTTAATCATTAACCTTGTTAAATGGTTGTGGAGAAAAGTCAAATACCCCCGTAGCAGCAAACCTACATACTCAGCGATTTTCCAATGCACATATATATATATATACTATATACAGCCACTTACCAAGTTTCATAGATACATATTAAAAAATGAGCCGTATATTAAATTTTAATTTTTCTCTATAAGAATAAAATGGGGATTGAGTACTCAGATTTGCTGCAACAAGGAACAGAAAATATTAAGTTTTAATGCAAATATCAACAAACCACAACCAGGTGAAGCCACATCCCAAGTTTCATCCATATCCATTTGTAAATAAACAATTTATACAATTTTAATTATTCTCCATAAGAATAACATGGGGGCTGAGTACGCAGGTTTGCTGCAACAAGGAACACAAATTATGGCCTTTTTATACAAATATCAATGTAACTTAACTAGGTGAAGCTACATACCAAGTTCAATTAATTTATGTTCATAATGAAATGAGGCATAACATTTTTCTTATTTTCCATAAGAATAACATGGGCACTGAGTACGCAGGTTTGCTGCTACGGGAACCATTGGCAAAATTTTGTTTTTTTGAACAATTATCAATAGACCACAACGAAATGAAGCCATATACCAAGTTTCTTCCGGATATGTTTATAAATAACCGAGATATAGAATTTGTCTTATTCTCTGTAAGAATAACGTTGGACAACGTACTGTGTTTAGCACTTTCAATATCTCGGTAACCAATTGACATAGAAAAATTATCAAAACACCAAATTGTTTGTTTTTTTAAGCCAAATCCAATGGTATAAACTAAAATTGATTTCTTAAAATATTATATGTATAAAACTCAAAAAACCCACTTTTAGGGCACAAAACCCCCCCTAAAATACCCCTTCGGTTAAAGCGATCTATCTGGTTTTCGATCTTTAGGTTATAAATGTAGCTTTACACATTTTTACCAAATTTAATCAAAATCGGACGATTTTTACAAAAGTTATCGTGCCTACGGACACATATATTTTATATATATATATATATATATATATATATATATATATAGATTTATACAGTATTGAACGAATGGTGTTTTTGGCATCTGGGGACCTCAAAACGAAAAGTTATCATGGTCCCGGGCCTAGGTCCTACCATGCCGACTACGGTAATAGCTTTTTCACTATAGGGGAAATTTGCTAAAACCCACTTTTAGGGTACAAAACCCCCCTAAAATACCCCTTCGGTTAAAGCGATCTATCTGGTTTTCGAACTTAATATCATATATGCTGCTTTACACGTTTGTACCAAATTTAATCAAAATCGGACCATTTTTACGAAAGTTATCGTGCCTATATGGACACACACATATATATATATATATATACCGTATATATACAGTATTGAACGAATGGTGTTTTTGACATCTAGGGCCTCAAAACGAAAAGTTATCATGGTCCTGGGCCTAGGTGTTACCATGCCGACTACGGTAATAGCAATTTATAGTCAATGGTAATAGCTTCTTCCCTACAGGGGAAATTCGCTAAAACACGTCCATAAAATATCCTATCTTAATCTTATAGGAAAATGGTTTTTAGATTTTCCTCAGATAACTTTACTAAAAACTTAATATTTATGTTTACCAATAAGTTTAGCTCCACAAAACAATCATTTTGGCGTTTTAATTGTTGTTCTACATCCAACGGTTGCAGAGATATTCAAAGTGCTAAACACAGTATGTTGTCCAATGTTATCCTTATGGAGAATAAATGAAATTTGATATCTCGATTATTTGTCATTGTATATTGATGAAACTGGGTATGTGGCTTCAACTATTTGTGGTTTATTGATATTTTAACAAAACTGTTTTTTTGTTGATTTTCCCCGTTGTAGCACCTCCTGCATACTCTGCCCCCATGTTATTCATATGGAGAATAAATAAAGTTTTATATCTTCCTTAGTTATGAACCTAAATTAATAAAACTTGGTAGGTAGCTTAACCTGGTTGAGTTATATTTTGATAATTGCAAAATACACATTTATTATCTTCCTTGTTGCAGCGAACCTGCGTACTCAGCCCTAATGTTATTCTTATGGAGGATAAATAATACTCCCGTAGCAGCCAACCTGCGTACTTAGTGAATTTCCAATGCATATTTATGTAGCTTAATACTACATAAAGCCACATGCCAAGTTTCATCAATATACATTCATAAATAAACAATTTATGACATTTTAATTACTACTCTCCATAAGAATGACATTGAGGCTGAGTATGCAGGTTTGCCGAAACAAGGAACACAAAAAATAGGTTTTAGCGAATTCCCCTATAGGGAAGAAGCTATTACCGTAGTCGGCATGGAAAGACCTGGGCCCGGGACCAGATAATCCTTTTCGATTGTGTTGATAATACTGTTCGTTTTGACATGCCAAAAATACCATTCATTCAAAACTGTATATATATGTGTCCATAGGCACGATAAATTTCGTAAAAATGGTCCGATTTTGATTAAATTTGGTACAAACGTATAAAGCAGCATTTATGACTTTAAGTTCGAAAACCAGACAGATCGCTTTATCCGAAGGGGTACTTTAGAGGGGTTTTGTACCCTAAAAGTGGGTTTTAGCGAATTTCCCCTACAGGGAAAAAGCTATTACCGTAGTCGGCATGGTAAGACCTAGGCCCGGGACCATGATAAATTTTCGTTTTGAGGTCCCCAGATGCCAAAAAAACCATTCGTTCAATACTGTATATATATATATATATATATATATATATATATATATATATATGTATATGTATATATACAGTATAATATATATGTGTCCGTAGGCACGATAACTTTTGTAAAAATCGTCCAATTTTGATTAAATTTGGTACAAATAATTTGGCAAAAATATGAAATGGGGGGACATAAAATAAAAATATAAAATCAAAGAGGGGGGGGCAAAAGTATAAATCAGGGGGGGAGCAAAATCTAAAATCAGGAGGGGGCAAAAATAAAAATCGGATGGGGGCAAAAATGAAAATCGGGGGGAGCAAAAATATAAAATTGGGGGGGGGGTACAGGAAGTATTTGTACAAATTTGTTTGTGCAAATAAGAATAGAACACACCTAGATGAAGCCACATTAATATTTGTTCATTAATATTATAGATTAATAGCTAGCTGACGTACCCGTTCTTCGCACAGGGGTTTTCTCTACCCGTTCTTTAATCAGTGCAATTTGCATTTTAGTTATCTTGAAACAGCTGTTCTTGCTTCTGCTCTTTAAGCTGTCAAATGGACGTATCCACAGCTGTTCGCATTACAGTTTCTGAATGTTTACTTTATTCTGAAATATAAACATTGAAACTTAGGACGTTCACGGTGCGTAGCCCGAGGGGATTTTAAGGAAATGAATAGGCCTAAGTGTTGCATGGGTTCAAGATCTACCTACATGTAAAGTTTCAGCCCAGTCGGTTCAGTAGTTTTTGCGTTCACCCGGAACATCAGACAGACAGACAGACAGACAGAAACCACCTCTTCTTTATAATATTATAGTTAACCTGTCCATAATATATTAACAGATGCAATTCAAATCAAATTATTCCCCATGTTAATCTTATGGGCTAAAATCAAACTTTGAGAGCTTGTAGGGCAAAGCCTCGTGGTCGAGAGTGTATAGAAACCCCAAAAGACACATCTAGAGAGTAAGAGCTTTCAATTGATACCAAATATGTACAGTAGAGTCTCACAAACTTGACTCCCAATAACTCGACACTCTGGGAACCTCGACACCTCATTTACTATACAGTACATGTATTACAAGACATATATTTTGGAAACGAGGACAATTAGTTATTAATACTCAAATTTTAAGTATTTATCTAATTTTTATATTTTTCTTAAGTTTGTAATACAGTATCATTATGCATTATGCTATAATGTGTTTAAGTAAAATCTAATACAGTATACAATTTACAGCTAAATAATGTGTTTTCCTCCCCTCCCAATGTAATTCTGGATAACTCGACATTCCACAAACTCGACAGGGTCTTAGTCCACATTGTGTCGAGTTTGTGAGACTCCACTGTATATAAAATAATATTTGTAGAGGAAAAAAAACAAGAAATTCTTTTAATAATATAGATATTTTTCTCAAAGCACCAGGAGGGATAAAATTGAATGAGCATGAGCAAAAACTACATGACCTCACAATTGATCATTTACAATTTGTAAACTTAAATAAACTTTATCAGGAAACTGACATACTTTCTCTCTTTTAGTCCAACTTTAATGTAAAAATTACTTTTTATTCACTAAATAGAACATAATGTACTGCTGAATGTACAGAAAATCTTCTAAATAAGTTGTTTTCAAAAATGTCCACCCAAGTCCCTTTTGTGGAGGCACTACAGTATCCTTAGCTACACACAGTGGTTATAAGAGGGGAAATGCCCCCTCATCCCCCCCAGGGTTAAATGGCAACATATTTTGAACATCCTCAGTTGGTCAAAGCTGACTTGACTTGCATCAAGTGTTAATGAACTTGATCAGTAAATAAGATATAAATAGTAATTTTTGTATTTCATAAGAATAACATTGGACAAGGTACAGCGTTTACTGCAAAATTAAAATTTTCCCTACAACCAGCAATCGTAGAATAGCAATTCAAAATACTAAATTATTTCTTTTGTTGAGCTCTTTTTAATGGTGAATTATAATATTTTTTAACATTTATGTTTTTTTTTATGAGGAATCAAAAAACTGAATTTTGGATGTTTTAAGTCTTGTAATTTCTGAACCCGAATTTTTCCAGAAATGCGAGAGTGGTGTCATTTTGTTGGAAACCTAAAGCTCTACAAACCACTAAAGTTAAATCAAAATCGTTAGAGCCACTTTTGAGAAATCTTGTTTTTTTATGTTTTTCAGTGGTTTTTAGGGGATAATTGGGTAATTGGGGGATTTTAAGGGTTTAAAAACAAAAAATTAAAAAAAAGAAAAAACGCCTGGAGAGAAATCGTGGTACCTTCATACCAAATTTCATAAAACTCGGCCCATTGGTTTGGGCTCTAGCTCTGTACACAGACACTCACACGCAGACAGACATCACATAAAAACCACCAAAACGAATATTTCCTCTAACAATTCAAATTAAAAAATGTTGACGAAAACAGCTCTTTCTCTTTATACTATGGGGAGAAAGTAAAAGTAGGCTCATTCTGCCAATATACAGGGTGAATAACAAGTCAGGCCCCCCCTATTTGTTAATAAAAACTAATATTTTTTGGCTAGTGATAGTAACTTAAGGTGTAGTATCTTTTGGTATTATTGTTATAATTTTGAGTATCCCCCCAAAATAAGGGGTTGAAATTTTTTAATGTAAACCCTTTTTGAGTGGCTCCTCATTTCAAAGAACTATAAAGTATTAGATAAATGGTGAAAACTAGAGACCGCTCCCTCTTCCCTAAATAAAATAGCAGCCAGTAAAAATACAAACGAGTTCGCACGCAGCACGCTGATGTGAGGGAAGTGAATTTCCACATAAAAACTATAAAAACTCAAAATCAGTTAAAAACATACAATTATTCCAATTTTTATTCAAATCTGAAAATATTGATTTTTTGGCTGTTCTGGTACTCCTGGTTCTATTTACCTACAATGCTGGGAATACAATTTTGCACATTATAAGGTTAGGAGAAGGTCCAGTCAGGCTTTAAAGTAGGCGTGAGGTTGTTGGGGATGATAAAAGTACTCCAAAAAATGATTAACAGGCTTTTCTAATGTAAAACCCCCATAAGACAACGTACTGTGCTTGGAAAGTACACATTTCCTTTAATAACTCGGAAAATATATATGCTAGAATGACGAGAGAGGGCTTAAAAGTTTTGCCACACTAATTCCCATCTTTTTACATTCTTTAATTTCACATCAGGGGCTTTTCCGACCCTTTTTGGGCCCAAAAACTCGAAAATTTGAAAGATTAATCCCCAAAAAAAGGGTTTAGAGTTTTCCGATTGTTTTGCCCAACGAACTTGTCCAACTGATTATAGAAAGAAACGTCCCTACCAAATTTGAAGTAAATCGGACAAAAAATGTGACCGCTAGAGTGCCTGCACACACACACACACACACATATATATATAATTTTGAACGACCCCCCAAAACGTGTTCAGGGAATCATGTTAGGAACTTCTATGGTGGTCCCGGGCTTAAGTTTCACCGTGCGGGTCATGCTAATAGTTCACTTTCCTTAGGAAATTCACTAAAAACCTTGTATTCATACCTGGAAGGCAATAGTCTTTGGTTTTATCTATACCTTTGCTTAGTTAAAAGCTGATTGCCTTTGCGATGTGATATTAACTTCAGATGTACTATCATTTGACATTAATAACAAAGTTGAATGTCCCCCAAGATTTGCCATCCAGATCTCAATACGATTTTAGGGAATTTTTACTGGCTGCCATTTTAGTCAGAGAAGAGATATCGGTCTCAGATTGAAGCTAATAAACTATTGTGTCACTCTGTCGTTAATATTGAAGAATCGTTCTAGAAGTTATGTACACATGGCTTGGTAAATAAACGGTATCACGAAACTGACACATACTTTCTCCCTTTTATCCCAACTTTAATGAATAAATTGTTTTTTATTTACTAACTATAGAATATAAAGTATGGTATAATGCACTATAAAAATGCACTACAGAATCCTCTGCTACATACAGTGGTTTTAAGAGGGGAAATGCCCCCTCCTCCCCCCCAGGGTTAAGGGGCAACATATTTCAAATATCCTCTGTTGGTCAATGCTAATTGACCTGGATATAAGTTTTTAATTAAATTGATCAGTAAATAAGAGAGAAATGGTAATTTTTTAATTCCCCATAAGAATAAGATTGGACAACGTACTGTGTTTACTGCTAAATTAAAATTTCAATTTTCTTTGCAACCAGTAATCATAGAATAATAATTCAAAGTACTGAATTATTTAGTTTTTTAAGCTCTTTATAATGGCGATTAGTAATCTTTTTTAACATTATTTGTTGTTTGTTATGAAAAATTAAAAAAAACTGAATTTTTGATGCTCCTGTAATTACTGAACCCAAATTTTTTCAGAAATGTGGGTGGTCTCATTTTGTTGGAAATCTAAAATGCTTTACAAACTACTCCAGTTTAATTAAAATCAATCGTTAGGGCCGTTTTTGAGAAATTTGGATTTTTGATTTTTTTGGTGGTTTTTGGGGGATAATTACTCTTACAAATAAAAAATTCCACAGCAATCACCTATTTTACATTAAGTACAATAATATATTAATGAATACATGATTCAGTTTTATATGGAAAATTATAAAGGGTGTCTAGCTTTGACTGTCCAAAACTTATATGGTTATTTCTCGAGTCTGTATGTGGTTTTAACAAAAATCTTGATATCAAAAGTGGATAAAGATAAATAATGGAACTTACGGCATGAATACTACGAGATGTGAATAAAATACCCCTGTCGCAGCAAACCTGCGTACTCAGCGAATTTCCAATGCCAAATATAAGTCTTAATACCACATACCAAGTTTCATAAAAATATATTGAAAAATAAGCGATATATCAAATTTGAATTATTCTCTATAACAATAACATTGGGGATGAGTAGGCAGGTTTGCTGCTACAAAAAACAACAAATATAGGGTTTCTTGTAAATATCAATATTACTCAACTAGGTGAAGCCACATACCAAGTTTCATCAATATAAGTTCATAAATAAGCGATATATGCCATTTTGATTATTCTCTATAAGAATAACATGGGAGATGAGTACGCAGGTTTGCTGCAATAGGGAACACAAAAAATGGGTTTTTATGGAAATATCAATAGAACTCAACTAGGTGAACCAACATTCCAAGTTTTATTAATTTATGTTCATAATTAAGGGATACATTACATTTTACTTATTCTCCATAAGAATAACATGGGAGCTGAGGACGCAGGTTTGCTGCTACGGGAATTATTGGTAAAAATCGGGTTTTTTGTGAAAATAACAATAGACCACAACCAGATGAAACCATATACCAAGTTTTGTTAGAATACGTTCATAAATAAGCGAGCTATAATTTTGTTCTTATTCTCCATAAGAATAGCATTGGACAACGTACTGTGTTTAGCACTTTCAATATCTCTGTAACCATTTAACGTAGAGCAATGGTCAAAACACCAAATTGTGCGTCTTTTTAAGCTGATTCCAATGGAAGAAACTAAAATTTGACTTTTTCAAAAATTCTATGTAGAAAACTCAAAATACCCCCGTAGCAGCAAACCTGCATACTCAGCAAATTTCCAATGCATATTAATTTATCTTAATACCCCATAAAGCCACATACCAAGTTTCATCAATATACATTCATAAATAAACGATTTATGACATTTTAATTATTCTCCATAAGAATAACATGGCGGCTCAGTATGCAGGTTTGCTGAAATAAGGAACACTAAAAATGGGTTTTTATACAAATATCAATATAACTCAACTAGGTAAAGCCACATACCAAGTTCTATTAATTTATGTTCATAATTAAAGGAGATAACACGTTAATTATTCTCCATAAGAATAACATGGGGTTGAGTATGCAGGTTTGCTGCTACGGGAACTATCGTAAAAAAATGGGTTTTTGTGCAAATATCAATAGACCACAATGAAATGAAGCAATATACCAAGTTTCGTCAGGATAAGTTGATAAATAAGCGAGATATACAATTTTTCTTATCCTCCATAAGAATAACATTGGACAACGTACTGTGTTTAGCACCTTCAATATCTCAGTAACCAATTGATGTAGAGCAATGATTAAAACATCAAATTGTGCGTCTTTTTAAGCTGATTCCAATGGAAAAAAATAAAATTTTACTTTTTCAAAAATTGTATGTAAAAAACTTTAAAAACCCATTTTTGGGGTACAAAACCCCCCCAAAATACCCCTTCGAATAGGTCGATCCGTCTAGTTTTCGAATTTAAAGTCATAAATGCTGCTTTACACGTTTGTACCAAATTTCATCAAAATCGGACCTTTTTTACGAGAGTTATCGCACCCACGGACACATATATATATATATATATATATATATATATATATATATATATATATACAGTTTCGAACGAATGGTGTTTTTGGGGTCTGGGGACCTCAAAACGAAAAGTTATCATGGTCCCGGGCCTAAGTCTTACCATGCTGACTACGGTAATAGCTTCTTCCCTATAGGGGAAATTCGCTAAAACCCATTTTTGGGGTACAAAACCCCCCAAAATACCCCTTCGGATAGTCCGATCTGTCTGGTTTTCGAACTTAAAGTCATAAATGCTGCTTTACGCGCTTATACCAAATTTCTTCAAAATCGGATTATTTTTACGAGAGTTATCGCACCCACGGACACATATATACATATGTTTCGAACGAATGGTGTTTTTGGGGTCTGGGGACCTCAAAACAAAAAGTTATCATGGGCCTAGGTATTACCATGCCGACTACGGTAATAGCTTCTTCCCTATAGGGGAAATTCGCTAAAAATTCTTATCTTCATATCTCTCTGAGACGCCGACGCAACTAGAGCGTATTTTAAGGGGAATATGAATGTAGAATGGGTGAGTCTTGTGTAGCCATGTTACTAAAACCAAGTGATTCTTTAGCCAGGATCATTAATCCTAGGAGTGCCCAATGTTAGTTTCTTTTTGACTAAGTTTGTGTAAATAGGACAACTTCTAGCTCAAACATCAGGTCTTGGATTAATGTTTATTCCTACAAATTAAAAATTGCTTGATGGGCTGTCTGACTAACTGGCTGACTTTTTCAGTTTTAAATCTCTTCTTTAAGGTTCATGGATTTTATTTAAAGAACTTAATTTGAAGGATATCATACCTCTCGATTTCCCTTTGGTAGCAAGTAAGCAAATTATGCTTGAAGTATGAGTTCCTTATTGCCTCCAGCAATAAAGACAACAATAATTGTACTCTTCAACGGAATGGCTGAAAGCGACTTTGAAGCTGTCTAAGTCTGTTTGATACCCCTAATATATCCACAATGCTACACTGCGATGAAGACACTCGTTACTGTCACTATCTCGTTCCCGAGTTTACGAGAAACTTGTTACAAGAACATGTTCCCTCAGAGGTCCCAATGTTAGACTGCGATGAAGACACTCGTTACTGTCACTATCTCGTTCCCGAGTTTACGAGAAACTTGTTACAAGAACATGTTCCCTCAGAGGTCCATCAAATTCTGAAGAAACAGAAGTTAAAGATCAACAGTTAAAACTAGAAATAAATGTAGATGTGTTTATATACCAACTCAAACAAGGTTTTGTACCAACTCCCATGTTTCCAGGAGGGGGTTTTAAAGCTGTTCCATTTTCAAAGCACATTAATTAATTAATTAGTTGCCAGTAAAAACATGAAAACATTTTCTTATTGATTTTAAATAATATTCACTGGTTGGTAGCATAGTAGTTGGGAAACTTCATAATCTGAGGTTTATCAAATAGATCCTGAGCAAAAAGTTGAATAAATTTGAGTACTTTTGAAATTGCACCAAGCTGTCATTTCTAATTGGGGTATTAATTAATTGCTTCAATTACTTTTTTTAAGAATAGGTCGACCTTAGATAATAGCAAGGCCAGGGTGTGAATCGTTCCCTATGAAAAAGTAAAAAAGTACCAGTGGCGTTGGCAGACAGAAAACAATGTAAAATAAAAGAGAGAAAAAGATATTGAGAAATTGATCTCATAATGTTATACATTTTAATAGTTTTTTTTTATTTCAAGCTAGCTGGTGTATCTCGTTAGATGTTAGATTTATGGATTAGGAAACTCCGGTAGAGTCGTAGGGCTCGTCTTCCAAATAGGAATTTTGTGCAGGTCACCAGATGGCAAGGAACATTATATTAGAAGTCTAGATGATTGTGTTATTTTTAAATACAACACATAGCTTTACTTGACACATAAACATATAAGTGGACTGTAAAGTTACATCCAGGTCACATGAGCTCTCAAATGTCAGTGAAGAGTGTTATTCCTTGATTGAGTGTTTTTCTTCTTTTAGCCATGCCCTACTCTTGATTTAAAATGACTGAAAGGTCTTTAACTGCTCGAGGCAATAAATTAAACATTATGATCCTCATAGACATTGCTTGCATTACTATTACTAGATCACTGTCTGTTGTTATCTTAAGTCTGAACTGTGGGACATGGAAATTTACCCTGTTCCTGATATAGTAATGATGCTTTTGGTGAAGTGATGCGAGAAGTGTGAGATCCTCCTTACAAGCTGGAGAGATGTCAGAATATAACTTACTAACCACAATTGGTCAGAATGCAGAGTTCGACAAAGTCAGCAAGGCTTGTGGTGGGGTGGGGCGGAGTTCTCCTAATTTATTTGTTACCTTATGTGGCCAACTTCATACTACATGTGCTGAGTGTTACGAGGTAAAACCAAGGAGTAATTCCAACTACTTGTTAAAACTTTGTTAAGTGTTCCAACTACTTGTTGAACACTTGTTAAAATTATCACTTGATCCAACTGAACTCTAATACTGCAGACTCTCAGAAATCCGGACTATTATGGCGGATGGCCAGTCCGGATTTCCAAAGGTGGGCCTTGATCATAAATTCCGCCTTATTAGTGAACAATCCCAAAAGTAGCATTAGTAATGGCAAAATCAATTTTAAAATAATTTGAACATGATTTTTTATGGTTTTAAAATTATTAAAAAATGATTTTTTTACAAACAAATTTCGTATCTGATCCATTTTATAATATTTTCAAATCATTTTAAAATTTATTTCAGAATAATTTTGAAATAACTTATAAATCAGTTTTAAATTAATTTTGAATTCTTTCAAAAATGTTTAAAAATTACAAAAACAATATTTACTGAAAAAATACTGAAAATTTACAAAAAATACTTATACTTATTTTCACACTCTGACTAATGTAATGCGCTTGAAAATCATTGAACAAAATTATGAAATATATTTTAGTTTCAAAATATTATGACCAAACCAGGGTTAGACCTCAACCTGTTGATCACTAAACACACGCCTTAACCCTCTCGGACACTTCACCCCTTGATATTTTTTGGTCGGGCTGCCATCATAAAATAACCAATTGACTACACCCTACGGGGACTTGGTGAAACTATGGCATTCCTGGTTTGCTTTTGTTGCTGGTAAACACTGCAATTTGTATACATCTTGTAAGGTGTAAGGTTGTATAAAAAAAACTTTTAATATTCCTTTGATATATATATATAATTGTTGAGCAATATGGTACCCATAACCGAGTTTTACTCAAATCCTTTGCATGCAACAAATATAAAAAGTTCCTCGGAAGTATTTATTTTGTCTATATAGACTTCCATTGAAAGGGAAAATTAAATGTATATTTATATAAGTTTTTTGAGGCTGTAAACGAATTACTACATCAACTCATTTTGGCCGAAGATAAACGATTTTGAAACTAATACAGAACTTCATTGCCAAGCACTCCATGTTTCTTATCAACTTTTAATCAGTGAAAAAAAACAATATTAATAATTATAAACATTGTATATTCTTAAAATTTATTTATTTAAACAAATTTTAACTATTATAATTTCATTTTAAAATTATTTTTAAAGGTTTGGTTAGGATTTTTAATAGAGTTAGTAAAAAGTTATTTAATATAATTTTAAAACAAAATATAAACAATTTATATTAATATTTTAAAGTTCTTTGGAAACTAATTTAAACATTATGTTAAAGTTGATCCAAAATTATTTTGAATCTAATGTTAAACTTACTATCATTTTTGATTTCTTCATAATTTTTTATCGACGAAACAATGATTTTAAATGATTTAATATAATGTAAAAAAGCATAACATTTTATAATTTAAAATGATATTAATAACATTTTAAAATTATTTTAAAATATTGTTTCTACTATTTTGAATGAGTTTTGTAACATTTGTTTATAATAATATTAAAACTGATATGGAGATGACTTTAATATATATCTTTTAAAAATTATTTTTAATCAGTTGTAAACCCATGTTATAATTTCTTTAAAATTTAACTCGTTTTAAACATAAACTCATTTCAAAACAATTTGATATTATTTTGAAAATATTAAAAATTATTTCTATGCTACTTGAGATGATGGCAATATGCGTTTATGTTTGTGTGCTAATACAAGAATGAGCTTCCAGGAGAAAGTTATAAACACTCTGTAATAAAGTACAACATCCTTAATCCGTCACCAACGGGACCGAGAACATGGTCAGAACACGAAAAAGG
The DNA here is from genome assembly GCA_963675035.1 of Allygus modestus. Taxonomy (NCBI): domain Eukaryota; kingdom Metazoa; phylum Arthropoda; class Insecta; order Hemiptera; family Cicadellidae; genus Allygus; species Allygus modestus. Next base: position 102,225,318 of record OY776112.1, read on the forward strand.
TTGGATAATCAGAGGAACATATTTATTCATGAAAATATGATAATACTGTAGCTAAAACAGAAAATATGGAAATGTATGTTCACATGTAAAGATTAAGATAACGCTGTAAATCATAAATAAAGTATACGGTACTGTAATAAAAACTGTCACCGGTCTACTGATTTACATCGTCAGTGATGAGTCACCGATAGTAGAAGACCTGAACGGAGTAGCAGCGCACTGGAGTAGCAGCGGCTTGGCAACACAGAGTGCCTGACAATGCAAACTTCCTTACATTTGTGTAATCCGGGATGATCGCGTGAAAACCGTGAAGTTCCGTTTTTCGTTTTTATTTGAAACAACAACATTTAAAAATAAAATTCAAGGTCATCGGTCTGGATAACTAGGAATCTGGATAAGTGCGATCCGGATTTCTGAGAGTACTGTACATGTATGCTGCTAGGAGTAAGCTCAAATATTCCCATAACTGGATGAGCGAACTCAGAAAATTAATGAATATCAACCAAATAGTCTTGATCCAGTGGACTCTATAGAACTGGTTTGGTCCATTTTCAATAATACAACAATAAATATGTTTATTATCGCATACCGATTCAATGAGGATAGCAAAACCTGCATTAAAACATCCCTTAGATATCATACATATCTCCTTAAAATCTCATAACAAAATATTTTACTGTTTTTAACAAATTTCCCCTATAGGGAGGAAGCTATTACCGTAGTCGGCATGGTAAGACCTAGGCCTGGGTCAAAACTTTTCGTTTTGAGGTCCCCAGATGCCAAAAACACCATTCGTTCAAAACTGTATATATATGTGTCCGTGAGCACGATAACTCGTAAAAATAACCCGATTTTGACGAAATTTGGTATAAACGTGTAAAACAGCATTTATGACTAAGTTCGAAAACCAGTCAGATCGACCTATCCGAAGGGGTATTTTTGGGGGTTTTTGTAGCCCAAAAATGGGTTTTTTGAGTTTTTTACATATAATAAAAAAAGTCAAATTTTAGTTTTTTCCATTTGAATTATCTTAAAAAGACGCACAATTTGGTGTTTTGATCATTGCTATACGTCAAATGGTTAAAGAGATATTGAAAGTGCTAAACACAGTACGTTGTCCAATGTTATTCTTATGGAGAGTAAGAAAAATGTTATATCTCGCTTATTTATCAACTTATCCTAATGAAACTTGGTATATTGCTTCATATCGTTGTGGTCTATTGATATTTGCACTAAAAACCATTTGTAGGCCGATAGTTCCCGTAGTAGCAATCCTGCGTACTCAGCCCCCATGTTATTTTTATGGAGAATAATTAACGTGTTATCTCCTTTAATTATGAATATAAATTAATAAAATTTGGTATGTGGCTTTACCTACTTGAGTTATATTGATATTTTTATAAAACCTCATTTTTTTGTTCCTTGCTTTAGCAAACCTGCATACTCAGCCGCCATGTTATTCTTATGGAGAATAATTAAAATGTCATAAATCGTTTATTTATGAATGTATGTATATTCATGAAACTTGGTATGTGGCTTTATGTGATATTAAGATACATAAATATGCATTGAAAATTCGCTGAGTACGCAGTTTTGCTGCTATGGAGGTAATTAGTTTTTCACGTGCACGTGTACACAAGCAGACAAACGGCCACTGAACTTTCTAAATCAATCTAGGTTACTTTTGGCTCATTCAATAAATTGTAATAACAATGCTTATTTATTTAAGAATATATACTTTTTTGAAACATAGTAATTTCAAAACTCAACTTATTATATCAAAGGTGGGAACGTTTTGACCAAAAATAACGTAGTATGTTGCTTGGGTAGTTAGGTATATTTTTTATCTGTAAATTCGCTGAATATTCGCAGGTTTGCTCATGGTGCTTGGTACCTCGGAAGGCGAGAAACTACTGAAATTTCTTGTAAATAAAAGTAGACATTAACAAAAACAACCAAAACAAATGTTTTAAAATTAAATAAGTGATTTTTGCTTTCTGTTGACAAAAGTAGAACGGTCCTAAGCCAAATAGAGGCGAAAAGTTATTCCAGAGCATACGCTAACCAGATGCCAAGTACTGTGACCCGAACTGAAAATATCATAAACTGACAAAGTAACACAGCTAGATGCTGCAATCTAGCTGAAAAACGAAAAACTTCCTCACATTACAGTAGAACCATTGACTATAATAGTCAATGGTAGAACGTTGTCTTTACTTGTAAAAACAGGTAATTGTTTTTTAATCTATAAAAATTTCAAAAGCCATTGACAGATTGTATGAACTCATGTTAACCGTACTGCTCTTTACTTATTTAATCATAAACCATACAAATATGATAATCCGAAGGCAGTTTTTATCACTAAGAAATAATATTTGATTAGTATCTCACACTTTACTAATGGTAATTTTTGTCCATTGCTTATCTTATGGAAATTTTACAACTGGTAATTATTAAGTAACTGTTAAACAAAGGTGATCCATTTTTGAGTTGGTACCAGAAAATGACCTGGAAAATAGTTGTACAATTTCAATTGTGTACAGTTTGAAAACGATCCGTGCAGCCGGTTTCACGTTATTGCATTGCGAACACATACACACTGACGGGCAATGAATCATTGACATAGATACGTAGATACATAGATGCTCTCACTTTGTTCACGCATCAATAACAACTTATCGTTTTATTATACTGATAGCCACATTTACCATTTGTCCAAATGTATGTGATATAATATATATATATATATATATATATATATATATATATACATATATAATATATTAGTGGCTTGAAGGGAAGATGACCCCTAACCTTTCTCCAAGTAGAAACACGTGTCAGATCGTAAACAAAGTAGACGCTAACTCACATGTTTAATGTAAGCAAAGCAGACTTTTTTTTATCCCCATTGGAGGACGTTTTACGTTATTGCTCGTTTGCTGGTAACTTCTGAGCAATATTGCTATTTTTCCCGAGTCCCTGGGATCAAGACCTTTAATTTGAGCCGTCTCCCATTATACTGCGATTTGCTAAACTCCCACAATTTTGACTTAAAATTTTCGCTTACAGAATTAAGATATATAAAATGCAACCACAAATAATGTGTGTGTGTGTGTGTGTAAGTGATCTTACATTAGTAATCAAGTGGTCTTTTATTTTAATTAGAAAATAGTTTATTATTATATTTATTTATTACTAAATAATTGTTTGATGTAAAATAATAATCAACAAATAATCAATTAATCAATAAGTTACCGATAATAAACGTTTCACGGATCGCATTGATATGCTACTGCAAAGAAATATTAAAACCAAATATAAATATGTAGAAAATACTTTTTAAAAGTAGTGGTAATTGAAAACAACTTAAAGTAGAATGTGCAAGTTAACTTCGTTAAAGATAAAAGTTTATTCAAAGTTTAAATTACAAAAGAGATGGAAAAACATTACGGTTTTAGTTCTCGTAAAAGTATAATATTTTTAATTCCTTATAAAACCTAAAACCGAGCACCAGCAAGGAGGAGAGCACTTGCCTCACTGGGCCTCTCTCAGGCCTAAATGGGCCTTAATATTTTCTCCACAAGTAGAGTATTGAAGAAAACACATGGTTTGCAATTGGGTTGCCCAATCATATGGCACTATTTTTTAACCATGTAACCATCCAATATGTCAATAGGATCTATATATATACAACTAAAGTAAACTAACCACAGCAAAACTCGACTTTTTAGTGAATTTCCTCTATAGGGAATTAGCGAATTTCGCCTATAGGGAAGAAGCTATGATCGTAGTCGGCATGGTAAGACCTAGGCCCGGGACCATGATACTTTTCGTTTTGAGGCCCGCAGATGCCAAAAACACCATTCGTTCAAAACTGTGTATATATATATATATATATATGTGTGTGTGTGTGTGTGTGTGTGTGTGTGTGTCCGTGAGCACGATAACTCTCGTAAAAATAATCCGATTTGACGAAATTTGGTATAAACGTGTAAATATGACGTTAGGTTTGGTATGTGTATGACTTTAAGTCTGAAAACCAGACAGGTCGACCTATCCAAAGGGGTATTTTGGGGGGGTTTTGTACCCCAAAAATGGGTTTTTTGAGTTTTTTACATATAATTTTTCAAACAGTCAAATTTTTGTTTTTTCCATTGGAATCAGCTTAAAATGACACACAATTTGGTGTTTGATCATTACTCTACGTCAAATGGTTACAGAGATATTGAAAGTGCTAAACACGGTACGTTGTGTAATGTTATTCTTATGGAGGAAAAGACAAATTTTATATCTCGCTTATTTATGAACGTACACTGACGAAACTTGGTATACGACTTCATCTGGTTGTGGTCTATTGATATTTACTCGAAAAAAATTGTTTGCCAAAGGCTCCCGTAGCAGCAAACCTGCGTACTCAGCCCCCATGTCATTCTTATGGAGAGTAATTAAATGCTATGTCTCAAATCAAATCAAACAACTCTTTGTTCAATCAGTACATTTAGTACAAAGAATGGTGTCAAAGGTGCAAAACAATTTAATCTTAATTACTCAGTAATGTTAAAATAATAATAACACCTCCAAAATAACATTTATCTCCCAGCCTCAAAACCCTTTCAATTTCAAAATTCCTGAATAATCAGAATTCATCAAGGGAGTATAAAACTTTAGCAGTGACCAACTGTTTCACTTTGTTTCGGAAAATTTCAAACTTATTTATGTTTTTTATTTGTTGAGGTAGTGCATTAAAGAATTTTATTCCATTGTAGGTTGGAGTTTTTGTGAAAAGTTTTGTACTGTGTGCCATTGTCAATAAATCATTTTTGTTCGTTGTAATATAATTATGGATTTGACTATGTTTAAAAAATGTTTCCAAGTTTTTCTTTATGTGAAACCGTTTCAAGTATATATAAACCATAGACCGTAATTATTCCCAGAGTAGCAAAATGCTCTCTGCAAGAAGTCTCAGGACTTTAATTTAACATAATACTAACTGCTGATTTCTGTAGTTTCAATATTTTATCTAAGTTTTTTTTTTGGTTGAACCATAAATGGCAATTCTGTAAGCTAAATGAGAATGGATGTTTGAATAGTAAATAATTTTCATTGCATCCATGTCTAAAAAATGTTGCAATTTTCTCAGAGAAAAAATTCCAGAAGAAATTTTGTTACAAACTTTGTTAACATGTAAATTCCAATTTAAATGATTATCTAGATGCAATCCTAAAAACTTGTTTTCACTTGATATTTCGAGTTCCTCATCCATAATATTAATACTATTAAACTTTGGACGATTCTGTGGGTTATAAAACTCCATAATTACTGTTTTAGAACAATTAAGCAAAAGATTATTCTCAGCCAACAAATGTTTGATATTTTGTATTGTTAAATTACATTTTGTATTGTTTTGATTGTGTAATTACATTTTGGTCTTTGCTGGAAGCTGAAAACTGATGTCATCAGCATAAGTACAACAATTTGATCTATAACTTACCTATAATGGATGTTATTTTGAGGCTCAGGCAGTCCTCCCAGATAGCAAATAAAAAGGAAAGGACCCAAAACTGAACCTTGAGGAACCTTGGGGAGAGTACTGTATTTAACTGTTCTAAAGGAAGATTTTGCAGTTTCTATATAAACTTTGTTTTATCATTTGTGTATGTTATGGACACATACTGTCGACGCCCAACCAAATAAGAGCTTAGCCAGTTCAGTGCTGTATCCTTAATTCCATATTGTGATAATGATTGAATAAGCGTTGAGTGGCAGTACACTGTCAAAGGCCTTGCTCAGGTCCAAAAAAGCACTGACAGTTGTCTCTCCTTTATCTAAAGCTTCTATTACAGATTCTATAAATTTAATGGATGCTGTTAAGGTGGATCTTCCTGATCTAAACCCATGTTGATGATCACTAAAGAGTTCATTGTTTTCAAAAAAAGTTAATAATTGTTCAAGATAACATTTTTCAAATATTTTTGAAATTGACGATTGGACAGAAACTAGTCTGCAGTTTGATACGTCTGAAAAACTCCCTTTTTATGTATTGGAACAATTTTAGATATTTTTAACTCATTAGGGTATATACATTAGGGTAAAAGAAGCATTTATTACATGGGTTAAAGGCTTTAAAAGGGCATATTTTGTATCTTTAACCAGCTTAATTGGGATTTCATCGCAGCCTGATGATAATTTTGATTTACAAGACGTTATATGTTTTAGGACTTCATTTTCAGTAATTTTTTAAGACGAAAAGAAGTTTGTAAATTAGTGGAAGATTTTGAGGCTGTTACATAACCACTCCTTGCAATGTTTGGTAACACTGTTTCTTTAACCATGTCTGAGAAGTAATTATTAAATATGTTGCTCCCCTTAACTTGATCATTTTGTATTATATTATCTGTTGCTAAATAAATTTGATTGTTCTTATAACTAAGCCTACTTGTGGTTTCTGATTTGACAATATCCCAAACCGTTTTTATAATATTTTGTGAGGTTCAGATTTTGTTATCAAAGAATCTTTTCTTTTTATTAAAAACCAGTTGCTTATATCTCTTTTTGTGTTCATTAATTGTTATTTTTCTTGATTCAGTCTTCCTTAAAAGTTTTACTAAATATATTATGTTTTCCCTCTCAAATTTTATTTCATCATCTACCCACTTTGTTTTCCCAGTTCTAATACGGGACCATACTCTAGGAAAATGTTTATCAAAGTAGTATATTAATGTTGTGTAAAATTCATTAAATTTCTTTTCTGGTTTAGCAAGATATATATTTTTACATGTTTCATTTTTTAAATCTTTATACAGTTGTCAGTATTATTTTTGTTAAATTTACGACCTATTTAATTTAATTGCCCATTCAAATTTGAACTTTTTTGTTTAATTTTATATATATTTCAAACAATTGACTGTCATGGTCTGAAAGAGCTGTTATTAGAACTGATGCACTGAAACGATTTTGGTCTAGGTTAGTTAGGAAATTGTCAATTCCAGATTCTGAATAAGCTGTGACCCTAGTTGGAATTTTTATCGCATAACACATACCGTACATACTTAACATATTCTTAAGTTCTTGCTCATTCCTCCCACCTTCATCCAAAACATTTATATTAATATCCCCCCCATGATAATTCACCCAACCTTATCAGCTCCTCAGTAAGAAGCGATAACTTATGAATAAAAACATTAGCAATTAATGAAGGTGTTCTATAAACTCCAGCTAAAATAAATGTTGTGCTCTCTACTTTAACTTCAATTATACATGATTCAAAGATTTTTTTCTTCATTCAAATTATTTTTCACATTAATATTCTTAATGTTTATGATATGGTCAGCAGCAAAAATTAGTACTCCACCACCTCGGTACCTACTTTCTCTACAATAATAAGCTACAATTCTATATCCATTAATTTTTATTTTTTCTATTTCATAGCTAAATAACTTGTGTTTAGTCAAAACTACAAGATCAGGTCTTAATTCTTCCAAAGTAATAATTAGTGGGTCAAGCCTAGTTTTCAAATCTTGAATATTTTCTCCCTTAATCATGAGCATAAATGAATAAAAACTGGTATATGACTTCACCTAGTTGACTTAAATTAGCATAAAACCCCATTGTTTGTGTTCCTTGTTGCAACAAAATTCCGTACTCTGCCCCAATGTTATTCTTATAGAGAATAATAATTATAATTGTACATATATTTTCAAAAATCATGTGTATACAGAGTGAGTCAGACCACCCGTCCAGCATGTATAACGGGAGAACGGGTTGGTCTAAAGTCGTCAAACAAAAATCTTCCCCACTAAAACGCATAAGGGCTATCTATTAAAAATATTTTCATCAAAATCTATGTACAGGATGTTCCAAAATTGAAGGTTACGGGTTCTCAAAATTTTGTAATGTAAACATAGGGATGATGTTATACATCATTTTAAAGGTCTCGTTAAAATAACCATTTTGGCGAAAACAGAATTCACTTATCTTTATTCGTTTCAAAATGGCGGCCATTTTTATGTAAAATATTGACATTTACGGAATACCCTGTATTTTCTAAACCATTACTCGTACCTATTTTCCGACTTAAATTTATTGCTCGTGATAAACTCAGCTTTACTCTGGTATGCTACATGACAGGCTTTTTCGAGAAAATCTATAGGCCTATTTCAAAAAAAATATTTATTTTGAAAATACCCATGTGCCCAAAATTCAAAAAAAGTCAAATGGTAGCGTTTGTCAAAAAGCATACGATTGAAAAGGTCTTGTAAATCATAGCAACTTTCTAATTTACACTAACCTTGTATCTTTTTTGTTTTTCTGCAATCAACAAAAAACATTATTTTTCCATATGAAATGCATGTTAATTGTACATAACACATAAAACGAATGTGAACAGAGAATACATGCAAGTGTTATGCAAATTAACATGCATTTCATATAGGAAAATAATTTTTTTGCTGATTACAGAAAAAACAAATGTCTCCATTGGAAATTCGCTGAGTATGTAGGTTTGCTGGGACGGGGTATTTAAAACTGTGAGACGTATTGGCAAATCCACGTAAAAATACATAAAAATAGATTAGGTTTATATTATGCCTTTTTAGCGAATTTCCGCTATAGGGAAGAAGATATTACCGAAGGTCTCATGGTAAGACTTAAGCCCGAGACCATGATAACTTTTTGTTTTGAGGTCCCCAGATCCCAAAAACAATATTCGTTCAAATTTATATATATATATATATGTGTCCGTGAATGCGATAACTTGAGTAAAAAAGTCCGATTTAGATGAAATTTGGCTCAAATGTGTAAAGTGACATTTATAACTTTAAGTTCGAAAACTAGAAAAATCGGACCATGGGAAGGGGGGTTTATGGGGGTTTAAAATTTTTCAAAAATCAGTTTTTGCATTTTGCACCCTAAAATATTTAAAACACTCAATTTTTGTTTTGACCATTTTATAGAGCTTAAAAAAAACAAATAATATGGTATTTTGAATTATTAACTTAGGTTAAGTGGTTGCGGACCAAATCAAAAAAACGTGTTCATAAAATTTCCTATGTTAATCTTATGGGAAAAGGTTTTTGGCTTTTCTTCAGTTTGTTTTATTGTAAACTTCACATTTGCTTTTACCAATCAGTTCAGCTCTACAAAACAACATAAACGGTATCAGGAAACTGACACATACTTTCTCCCTTCTAGCCCAACTTTAATGAATAAATTACTTTTTATTTACTAAATATAGAATACAAAGCACGGTCGAATGTGCAGAAAATCTTGTAAACAAGTTGTTTTAAAAAACATCCACCCAAATCCCTGCTTTGGAGGCACTACAGAATCCATTGCTGCACTCGTGGTTTTAAGAGGGGAAATGCCCCCTATTCCCCCCCAGGGTTATTAAGGGGCAACATATTTCGAATTTCCTCTGTTGGTCAATACTAACTTGACAAGCATATCAAGTTTGAATGAAATTGATCAGTAAATAAGAGAGAAATAGTAATTTTTTTATTCCCCATAAGAATAACATGGGTACACCGTACTGCGTTTACTGCAAAATGAAAATTTAAATTTTCTCCGAAACCAGTAATCGTAGAATAGTAATTCAAAATACTAAATTATTTAGTTTTTTGAGCTCTTTTTAATGGTGAATAGTAATTTTTTTTATTTTTATGTATTTTTATGAAAAATCCAAAAAACTGAATTTTTTATGTTTTAAGTCCTGTAATTTCTGAACCGGAATTTTTACAGGAATGCGGGTGGTGCCATTTTGTTGGAAAACGAAAGCTCTACAAACGACTAAAGTTTAATCAAAATCGTTAGAGCCGTTTTTGAGAAATTTGGATTTTTTACGTTTTTTGGCGGTTTTGGGGGGATAATTACCCTTAAAAATCAAAAATTCAAAAAAATGAAAAAAACGCCTGGAGATATCGTGGATTAGTACCTACATGCCAAATTTCATAAAAATCGGCCCATTGGTTAAGGCTCTAGCTCTGTACACATCCACACAGACACACACACACACACACGGACACACACACACACACACACTCACACACACACACACACACACACACACACACACAGACAGACATCACGTAAAAACCACTTTTTTGGGTTCAGGGAGCACCAAAACGAATATTTCCACTAACAACTCGAATTCGAAAATTTTGACGAAAACAATACTTTCTCCATATACTATGTATAAGGGGAGAAAGTAAAAACAGTCATTTTGGTTTTAAAATTGTGATTCTACGCCCAACCGTTGCAGAGATATTCAAAGTTCTAAACACAGTACAATGTCCAAAGTTATCCTTATGAAGAATAAATAAAATTTGTGATCTCGATTATTTATGAATGTATATTGATGAAACTTGGTATGTGGCTTCACGTAGTCCTGGTATATTGATATTTGTATTGATATTGATAGACTCCCGTTGATATTTCAGAAGTGTTAAGATATGAAATATTACAAAATACCCCCATCGCAGCAAACCTGCATACTCAGCCCTAATCTTATTCTTATGGAGATAAGTAAAGTTTTATATTTCCTTTAATTATGAACATAAATTAATAAAACATAGTATGTAGCTTCACCTGGTTGATTTATATTGATAATTGCACAAAACATATTTATTCTCTTTCTTTTTGCAGAAAACCTGCGTACTCAGCCCTGATGTTATTCCGATGGAAAATGAATCAAATGCTATAGATCGCTTATTTATTCATGTATTTTTATGAAACTTGGTAAGTGGCTTTTTGTGGTAGTTAAAAACATATGCATGCATTGGAAATTCGCTGAGTACACAGGTTTGCTGCGATGGGGGTATTTTGTAATATTTCATATCTTAACACTTCTGAAATATCAACGGGAGTCTATAAATGCGTACATGAACTTAACTCTTGTATGGAAAATGTAATATACGTTTCATTATTATCTAGCACGCTCCTACCTCCACAGGTTCGTATCCAATGCTTTGCTTATGGGGATTTAGTTGGGATTTTTAAACGCTTTATCGTGGAAACGGTATTACGTAGGACCTTCATTTTCAATAACAGCCTTGTTTTCAGCATAAAGAACATACTTGTCAAGTTTGATTGTAATTAGTTGAGTATTTTTTTAGTTATCACACGGAAACACAGAATTGTGAAAGTGATTTCAGTCTAGACAATCTTTACATGTTATAGACTCACTCACTTTGTTCGCTCATCAATAAACAGATGTACAGATGTATAGTCAGTAACAAGGCTACATAAGGCACCTCACTCATAATTCATTTATATTTGTCTTAAATGCATAAAGTCATAGGTGCATCGGCATCTTAATTAATGGTTTGGTATAAATTTGGTAGGAATGTAAAACTGTGATGTAAAACTGTGGTGAAAAGTTGTAAAGTTAACCCATTGGCGTAGACATACGAGCTTGTCTCGTACCTTACTTGTAATTTTATTAACCTGTGAATTGGAGTATAAAATTGGTGTGAATTGGTTAAATGGATTAATGGCGTATTTTAATTAAAATATTGTTTTCTTTCAGTTTAGAGAGTCGCATTGGCACACACACAGTAGACATAAGTAAAAATTAGCAAAATCAGTGTTGACCATGTGAAAGTCTCAAAGAATTAACCGATCCCGTCAACTTCCAAGCAAGCCTGCCACCGTTTGTTTTACTTGGGCCCTCCCACCAACGTTGCCACAGACCGGTTAACTCATTGAGGGTTGCACAACTGGTCAGTTTTGGTCGTGTGCGGGAATCGAACCCACCTGGCCAAGGTGTTTCCACGACATAGCCAACTCAGCTAACACGACCAAAGGCCTGGCGGCGATATTAAGAGTTTTCAGTCAGTCCGCGCCCCTAGCGGATAGAACCGTAGACACCCGCGGTCATTAGTTACATATTTTGCTACTAGAGTGCAGCACCAATCAATTCCCGTTATAGGCTACTGCAAATAGAATAAAATTACTACCTCAATGGGTTGAATAGAGAAAGAAATGATATATCTTTACTGTAGATAAAGATATAAAATGGATCGATCACATCACAAAACTATGTAAGAAACTAGGAAGTGCTTGTTTTGCAATAAGCGTTATGCTTCCTGTAGTAGATTCAAAAACAATAAAGATGATATATTACTCACATTTCTACAGCCATCTGAAATATGGGATTGTACTTTGGGGCTCTTCTTCAACTATTAACAGAGTATTTAAAATGCAGAAGAGAGCTATACGACTAATTGCAGGTGCCAGAAGCAGAGACTCATGTAGGCCCTTGTTTGAGCGGCTCGAGATAATGACACTCCCGTCTTTGTATGTGTTTGAGTTGGCGATGTTCTTCAGATCAAACCAACATCTGATGCTGGAATATCGCCGGCAACACGGACACAATACGAGGAACCAGAGCTTCTACTGTATCCGGTACACAGACTGTCACTTTTGGAAAAAGGGCCTTTGTACATGAGGTTAAAAGTCTTAAATAAACTGCCGGCCGCCTTAAAAAATACTGACTCCAACCAGAAATTTAAAATGGAACTAAAGAGTGTGTTATTAAAAAAGCTATATTATTCCCTGCCTGACTTTTTCATGGATAACATCCTCATATATGTAAGGTTAACTTGTATTTTAATTTAGTTTTGTATTGAACATGAAGACCTGATTTTTGTATATAATATTGTTAGAATAGTATTTATTTTTATAGCAATTGTAATAATTGTATATTTGGTAAAAATATTTACTTGTGTACATTTTATTTGATGCAATAAATGAATCTGAATCTGAATATAAAGACATACCAGTAAAACTAGTAAATTGTTATGAAACATGATTGAAAATAACATTGTTTATTGTCCACTGTTTACTCCAGGTGAAAACTTGTTACACAGATCTCTACAAGTGTAACAAGTAATAAATGTAGTTCTATAATTTGGCTTGTATATCCATGCGGAAAATGCTAGAGCTGCCAAAGGTGCATCCATACTACAAGCTAGTGAAGCATTTTTCTCTTATGGGTGGTCTCCAAATTTTCTTCCAAGTTGAAGTATTAATCTTCTATGCATCTCACACTACATCATTTTAAACCATTGTCATTAAAATACATTACTTTTAATGTTTAAATACATTACATTAATTTTGTCTACATTACTTTTAACTAGGTACTTAAAGGTGTGTATTTATAGTTTAAATTTTGTTGTTATTTTAAAGTTTTTTTCTTAATTACTCTTATTTGGAATTTTCACAAAGTTTGATTGCCAAACACACTATTTGCTTCTTAACAAATTTAGTGTTGTGTCATTTGCCAATTTACTGGTTTTACACAGGTTGTAACGAATTTAAGGTATCTGGAGCAGCTACCTCCTTAGGAGTATTTTATTATTTTAATTAGTGATAAAGCTTAATACCCCCGTCGCAGCAAACCTGCGTACTCAGCGAATTTCCTATGAATGAATATATTTCTTACTACCACATAAAGCCACTTACCAAGTTTCATAAAAATACTTAAATAAATAAGTGATATATAGCATTTTATTTATTCCCTATAAGAATAACATTAGGGCTGAGAACGCAGGTTTGCTGCAATGAGGAAGATAAAAATGTGGGTTTTTTGCAATTATCAATATAACTCAACCAGGTGAAGCTATATACCAAGTTTTAATGATTTATGTTCATAATTAAGGGAGATATAAAGCTTTCCGTATTCTCCATAAGAATAACATTAGGGATGAGAATGCAGGTTTGCTGCTAAGAGGATAATTTTAAAAAATCAATTTTTTGTGGAAATATCAATATACCAGTACTAGGTGAAGCCACCTACCTAGTTTCATCAATATACGTTCATAAATAATCGAGATATCAAATTTTAAATATTCTCCATAAGGAGAACATTGGACAACATACTGTGTTTAGCACTTTGAATATCACGGCAACGGTTGGACGTAGAATCACAATTTAAACACCAAAATGATTGTTTTGTAGAGCTAAACTGATTGGTAAAAGCAAATGTGAAGTTTACACAGAAATGAACTGAGGAAAAGCCAAAAACCTTTTTCCCATAAGATTAACATGGGAGATTTTATGAGCAGGTTTTTTGGATTTTCTCCGCAACCACTTAACCTAGGTTAATAATTCAAAATACCATATTATTTGTTTTTTTAAGCTCTATAACATGGTCAAAACCAAAATTAAGTTTTTTAAAAATTGTAGGGTGAAATATGCAAAAAACTGATTTTTGGAAAATTTAAAACCCCCATAAACCCCCCTTCCCGTGGTCCGATATTTCTGGTTTTCGAACTTAAAGTCATGAATGTCACTTTACACATTTGAGCCAAATTTTATCGAAATCGGACGTTTTTTACTCAAGTTATCGCGGTAACGGACACATATATATATATATATATACATACATATATATATACATATATATATATACATATATATATACATATATATATAGATATATATACATATATATCAATTTGAACGAATAGTGTTTTTGGCATCTGGGGACCTCAAAACAAAAAGTTATCATGGTCTCGGGCTTAAGTCTTACCATGAGACCTACGGTAATAGCTGCTTCCCTATAGGGGAAATTCGCTAAAACTAAACTATACATAGGAGATAATGTAAGAGTTTTGTACCATGTAAATATATCTCTTTAAATCCATGTTCATCCGGAGAGTTAGTTCTGGCTATCAGCTAGAGATTTGCTGAATCACATTCTGGCTGTCCAGCCCAGAGGTGGGGGGATATTTATATTTAGCGCAGAGTTTTAATTTTTGGGGGACTCCTACTTTTAATTTAGACAATTTCGAATTTGTACCAAAGGTCCTTTTCTTTAAATAAAGAATTAACATTTAGTTTTAATTTTACATGTAGGCCTACACCAACTCTATTCTTGGTTAGGTCTCTTTTCTCTAATTCAGAAATTGTTCACAAAACAATTAACAAAAAATGTGGAATTGGCGTATTCCTTTACTCTTTATTTAGTAAAAATATTTATTATTAAAGGACTGAGAGAACAGCTATCAGCCTGTCATTCTGTTGTGTGTTGTGTGGTGCTTGATAAGACTGAATACCATATCAGCCATTGACTTTGTAATCAGGCTAGAGTCAAGTGATGGCGAAAGGGGATTATTAAAGATAAGTTTTATTAATGTCACGCTAGACTTTTATACATGCCCATTATTTTACATTATAAACTCTCTAAGCTTATACACAGGCATATCAAACACTTCACTGTGAACTTCCGATAAACAATTTTAAAAGCACACTTGTAGGCTTAAAACATTTTAGACAGTATCTGAAACTTAGCTGTTGGAAATATCAGATAGATTGACTTGCTAGTAATACTGATTTGGGCTTTTAAAGTTGTTTATTGGTCGTTAATAATAAAGTATTTTATATCTCTGTGTATAGGCTTTGTGCATTTACAATGTAAAATAAGGGGCATGTATTTAACAATACCTTGACATTCAATAGCAAAGTACCTTTAATTAGCTAGTCAGTGTATCTGGTATTTCCTATAGCTGGGTTTAGATGCTGTCTACAATGTTGCCTTTCTACGTAAGGAACGTAGTTAGGTGCAATAGGTGCTAGTTGAGAGTGGAGCGAGGCCAAGGCGAGGCAGGGGTGTTTCTGCTATACACACGTTCATATTGACTGGCAAACATTGGTGCGAGGAGGGAGCGAAGTGAAACAGAGGTTGTGGTAGACTCGCACAGCCCTCACTGCGATTGTAGTTCATTTTAAGTTGTCCTCGCTCCTCACTCACTACTCTGTGAGTTTAAGAACTGTGTTGAATAACTAACTGACCGGCTAGTAAGTGTGATTAATAAGTCATTTGAACAAGGACACTTTCCATCAACATTAAAACAATCAAAGATATATCCAAAACACACAAATGAACCTACTTCAAAAGTAAAATCGCCATCTCTCTGATATCCGTCTTTTCAAAAATAGTGGAAAAACTATTATTAAAAGAATGATTGAACATTTACAAACACAATATCTGTTAATAAAACACCAGCTTCTTGAAGGAGCCTTGTCATTTTGGTTAAATTTGTCACAGATCAGCTGGAAAGTAACAAACTTGTAGCAGCCATCCCGGTTTCTCATCTCAATTTCTGGATTGCTCACGTAGGACACAACTACCACTCGGTCGGATCGCTCGTCACTAGCGTCGCTTACGCAGGAAAGCGCCTAAGGCATTTTACTGCTTGGGGCATGACCTTATCCTGTCTAAATTAGCAGCTTATGGCATCAGAGGCAGGTCAGGAGACTGTATAGCAAGCTGTTTGGAAGGACACCAACTGACTGTAGAAATACAAAAGACAATAGATTGAATGAAGATTTCCTTCAAATACAGCACTCAATTATCGACCAGAGTACCACAGTGCTCAGTCTTGGGCCCTTTTTCCTTAACCTTTTCAATACAGATATTTTACTTTTATAAATGACAACTAAGTGAACTTTTAATACAGACACCACGCAAGATCTTCATACATAAATCATCTCATCAACAAACGAGTTCGCGCGCAGCACGCTGACGTGAGGGAAGTGAATTTCCACATAAAAACTTTTAAAACTCAAAATCAGTGTAAAAACATTCATTTATTTAAATTTTTATTGAAATCTGAAAACATTGATTTTTGGCTGTTCTGATGCTCCTGGTTTCAATTACCTGCAAAGCTGGGAATACAATTTTGCGCATTACAATGTTAGGAGAAGGTCCAGACAGGGTTTAAAGTAGGCGTAAGTCGCTGGGGATGATAAAAGTACTCTAACAAAGGAATAACAGGCTTTTCTAGTGTAAAACCCCCACAAGACAACATACTGTGTTTAGTCAAAACACATTTTCTTTAATAACTTGGTAAATTTATGCTAGAATGACGAGTGAGGGCTTAAAACTTTTGCCTTACTAATTCCCATCTTTTTACATGCATTAATTTTACATCCGGGGCTTTTGTGACCCTTTTTGGGCCCAAAAACTCGAAATTTGGAAGATTAATCCCCAAAAAAGGGGTTTAGAGTTTTCCTATTGTTTTGCCCAACGAACTTGTCCAACTGATTACAAAAAGGAACGTCCCTACCAAATTTGAAGTAAATCGGACAAAAATTGCGACCGCTAGAGTGCAAACACATATATATATATATATAGACATATATAGACATATATATATATATATATATATATATATATATATATATATAACATTTTGAACGACCCCCCCCAAACCGTGTTCTGGGGTCACGTTAGGAACTTCTATGGTGGTCCCGGGCTTAAGTTTCACCGTGCGGGTCATGCTAATAGTTCACTTTCCAAAGGAAATTCACTAATAAAACACTTCAGTATTCTATTCAAAATGGCAAAGCAATAAATCTAAAAAAAAACTAAAATAAAACACTTGTATCAACTTTAGCACGCGAAAGAGTGAGACAATAGAAATCTCAAAATCCCTGATCTGTTGGTGGAAGAAGAAACAAAATTACTGGAAGCCTCCATAGATGCTGACCTCTTCTGGACTAACCATGTCAACTCTTTAAGTAAAAAGCTATGATCAGGAATTTTCGATTGAATGAAGTGGAAGAAGTGGTGAAGAATGAAGTGGAATGGAGGACTTGATGCAGCAAAAGTAGTCTATTACGTTTTGGAGGAGTCTCACATCAGTTTGACAGTGTGGGGTGGGAAACAAAATAAATCAGGTGTTCCACACCTCACCAAGGATATTGAACAAGGTAATACCCACATTTTCAAGAAAACAAAATTGTAATAAAATTCTTAATTCTTATCCCACTAAAAGGCAATAAGGATACTTGTTCATCTCAAATCAATAAAGAGTTGCAAGAAACCTTTAAAACGCTGGTTATTTTAACAGTGATTTGTTTTGTGCCCTTGTCAGCTTGGTCGAATTTGTCACAGATCAGCTGGAGAGTAACAAACTTGTAGCAGCCATCCTGGTTGACTACAGTAAGCCATTTGACTGCTTGGGACATGACCTTTTCCTGACTAAATTAGCAGCTACCATACAACACAGGAAACCATTTAATATATTTTTACTGCCTACAACACTGAAGAATCTGGGTACACAAGAACTCAAGAAAAAACTGCAGGACTGGAACGCGGAACAACATTTTTGTAAATTGGGATTGTCCTGAAAAAAAAAAACTGGCAGGAATGGTAACTCTGTTAGTGGTCCATGCCTGACGAGTGTTACCTTGTAGGCAGTAACGGAACTAACTCCGCCAGTGTAGTAACTAACTTCAAACACCACCCAATTTGACTCTGCTGATTTTCTAATTAATTTTATTGAGTTTGCTAAGCGCTACTGTATCCTCCCGGTCAGGGGATAGTGCTTTGGTCAAAGGTTAGAATACTACCTCAGCAATCAAGTTTTGTAGTAGAATTTAAAGAGAATCCCTCCTGAGTGGAGGATAAAAAGGTTGGTGGGATTTTATAAGTTGCACTCCAGATCAGCTATTTTTTTTTTTTATCGCATCCTACTTTGTAAGAGCCAATTTAAATGTCTGCAGTTCTTCTCATGTAGTCAAGAAGCTCTTTCAGGGGCACTAGAACATTCTGAACCTGAAACACAACCTAGTCTAAGGATTTCAGAACTCTCTACTTTTTAAATTATGTCTCCTACAAAGACAACTAAGAAACTCAAATTTTAATCAAATAAAAAATGTGAAGATTATTTTTTTAGTCAGATTGAGTTTTTGTGGAAATTATAACTCCTTCATTTACTGTAAGGTGGTCCTAAAAAAGTTACTCATCATTCAATATGGTACTTAATATTAGTTTTGCAAGGAAAATTACTTAATTAGTGCAAAATGACATCTTCTTCATACTGAGGACTGAACAACCCCCTAAAGGCTTGAAATTTTCAGGGTTCATTAATTTTGTAATAGCAGATAAATAAATTGCCAGTTGAGGGTGAGGTTTGCTGGGCTATCAACCAAGATCAGACAATAGTAGACGTGCTGCATTGCCAAAACTTCACACCAGGTGATCGGAATAACATTTGAGTGATATTTTTCTATGGAAAAATGGCATCAGTGACAGTGTACAACCGTGCTATTGGCTACAGCCCAACTGTCAAATTAATTGCCCACTATTATAGAGGTGCAGATGACAAGAGTGTACTCATCTAATTCTATTTAAAGTAGCTTTAGGATTGATTGCAGCGCCCAAGTGATAGCTATCAGAAGTTTTTGTGGTGCAATGTTGCTAAACTAGAGACCGCCCAATGGTTGAAAATCGACCAAATAATTGAAAAGTTTAGTTTGATATCTGATGGGTTCTAGTGCGCTCATTTCTCTCCCTCTCATTCCCACCCCTCCCCCACCCTTGCCAACAGGTAATATTTTAAATGTAGAGTTAAAACAGATAACAGAGGGGCGTTACCATTCCAGTAATCAGTAGCGTTTTTATTTATGCCTGAAACCTATCCACCTCATTCTCTCCCCGTTTAATGTGGAGTAAAAACGGATATCAGGAGGGCGTTACCATTCTAGTAATCAGTAGCCTTTTTATTTATGCCCCGAAACCTCTCCACCTCATCCTCTCCCTGACACTTATCCTCCCACCCGCTCATAAACAGGTTTAATTATTTTTAATGTAGTGTTAAAACGGATAAGAGAAGGGTGTTACCACTCCAGTAGTCAGTAATATTTTTATTTACATTAGTCCTAAATTATCTGTTCTTGCCGTTGTGGAGTTAAATCGGTTAAGGGAATGGTGTTACCATTCCAGTAGTCAGTAAAATGTTTTATTTATTAATTATCTGTTCTTGCTGTTGAGGAGTTAAAACGGATAAGAGAAGGGTGTTACCATTCCAGTAATCAATAGCCTATTTATTTATGCCTTAAACTCGTCCACCTCATCCTCTCCCCGTCACTCATCCTCACCCCCTCACAAACAGGTTTAATTTTTTTAATGTAGTGCTAAAACGGATAAGAGAAAGATGTTACCATTCCAGTAATCAGTAGGCCTTTTATTTATGCCCGAAACCTCTCCACCTCATCCTCACCACGTCTCTCATCCTCCCTCCCCTCACAAACAGGTTTAATTTGTTTAATGTGGAGTTAAAACCGATAAGAAAATTGTGTTACAATTCCAGTAGTCAGTAAAATGTTTTGTTTATGAATCATCTGTTCTTGATGTTGTCCTACATATTTATTTGAATAACGCAGCTGCTTATAATGGAAATGAAAATTATAAACAAATACGAAAAGCAAAACGCATGTTCCCATAAGGATAACATGTAAACTTTGAAAGCCAAAAGGGCATAGCCCTACACGCCCAAATACAAAACTATTTAAATTCGACACATCTCCTATTAGTTTTTTTTTTTTTTTTTTTTACGTAGGAGGAACGCTTAATGCGCAAACCCAAAGGAACAGTGTGGGACTCCCTCTTACGAGGTATACCCACTAAACCTCCTACGGAGCCGCGGGGAAAAACCAGGCCGGAACCCTTATCGGACAACTTCGGCACTGGCCCGCGTGTCTTGCGCCCAGACGGGTCACGTCACCGTTTCGGGAAACTTAGAGGTCACCTAAGCATCCCTCGTCTCGCTTTCCCCGAAGAACGGATTGCACGAAGAGCGCAACCGCTCTCCAGGAGTCTTCATTTTGAAGCATCACCCCCACCACGATGTCCGGGGACAGATCGCCGACAGCAGAGACGAGCCTCCTCCTGTCTTCAGCGAAACGACTGCACCGGAAGAAAGTATGATGAGCATCATCCACCTCCTCCGGGCAGTAACTACACTGAGGTGACCTCACCTTCCCCATGCGGAAAAGGTATTCCCTGAAGTACCCGTGGCCCGTCAGGAATTGACACAAGAAAAAGTCAATTTCCCCAAATGCACGGCTCAACCACGGGCTTATGTCTCTGATGAGACGAAACGTCCATCGCCCTTCCAGTCCACCGTTCCACCGCTCTTGCCAAACTCGCAGAGTTTCGAGTCTGGCTTCCACAGCAGCTTGGTCTCTTCCGAGATCAGGGGCACGGTGAAAGATGTTCTGCCTCTCAGCGGCGAGCAGATCAAGGGGATACACTCCAGCCACAACCATTACAGCCAGTCCAGACACAGTGCGATACGCACAGGCAACCCTAACAGCCGCCCTGTGCTGAACGGATAGAATTCTCTTGCTGTGTTTTTTGACTCTCATGGCACCCGCCCACACTTCTGCGCCGTACAGGAGAGTGGCGTTGACGGTGGAATGAGAAGTCGCCTCTTGCTGGACCTCGGGCCTCCGATGTTCCCCATCAATCTGCTGAGTGACAGAACAACCCTCGTCGCCGACGGGGACTCCGGGTCACCTTTGCCTTTGCTGATGAGCGCCAGTCTAGCTGTCTTCCAGTGTGACGGAAACACACCCGCCGCCAAACACGCGTTGAACATGCGCAGCAGCAGATGTGGGTGACTTCCCGCCACAACCTTCAGAGCCTCAACCGGAATGCCATCAGGGCCTGGAGCTCTGTTGTTGTGCATGGCAGACGACGCTGCCACGAGCTCCTGTTCCGTGAACAAAGGAACATCAGGCACCGGCCCCGTTACTCTCTCCTCTCGCCTCACAGGGTGACTTGGGAAGAGAGCATCGACGATGGCCGTGACCGTGCCTGCAGACATAGACGCACTGCTGGCCCCAATTCCCCCGAGCTTTCTCGTGACGAGCTTGTACCCTCTTCCCCATGGATCGGAGTCCACGTCCCGGCACAGCTCCTTCCAGCAGCGAGCCTTGCTCAGGCGAATTGTACTGGCAAGAGCTTTTTTCGCAGTCTTGTGCTCTGCCGACCTGGCCAAAGCCTCCGGTCGGTTTCGAGTTCTCTGCGCTCTTCTGCGAAGCATCAGTGCCGTTCTCCTGAGCTCCGTGATTTCGTCCGTCCACCAGTACACGTGGCGACGACCCCGGACAGGTTTTTTCCGAGGTATCGACGAGTCGCATGCACGCTCGATCAGCTGCATTGTGGAACCCACGAGAGCTTCGACCCGATCTCGATCAGCGGAGTCAAAGTGCTCCGTCAAACCAGCCTGGGGGCTACGACTGAGCCGCTCAACGAATTTTCCCCTGTCCAGTTTGGCCTGATTCCAGCCAATTGGGTTTCGAGTACTGCATCGACGAGATAACTCGTTTTCTTCCAGATTGAAGGAGATGAATTCGTGGTCACTGGCCGTGTACACGTCCATCACCCCCCACTCTGCTACCAGAAGGAGATGAATTCGTGGTCACTGGCCGTGTACACGTCCATCACCCCCCACTCCGCTACCAGAGGAGACAACCCTGCCGATACCAGCGTGACATCTGGTATGGAGTCACCAAAACCAGGTCTTCGGTATGTCGGCGTGTCCCCTCTGTTTGCCACTTCCAGGTCGAGCCTCGAGGCCATCTCCAAGATTCGTCTCCCCCGGGCGTTAGTGACTGGCATGCCCCACTCAACGGCACGCGCGTTGAGGTCCCCAGCCACTATTACGCACCCCGAGACACCCTGAAGACTGTCTTCCAGCGCCTCCAGCCTCTCCCGGTACTCCTCGGCGGAATAGTTGGGAGAGAGGTAGACACTGTATACGTTGACTCGCCGAAGTCTCACCCAGACGTAACCGTCACCAGATCCGTGACCCAACACCTGAATCCCCCGACTGTCCGGAATCCAGAGAGCCGCGGTGCCAAGCCGGTCATAAAACCAAGATGGACTGGTTTTGATCCGGTAGGGCTCGCTGACGATCCCGATCTGGGCTTTGACCTCACAAGCAAGCTGCTCAAGAATGGCGTCAGCTGCTTGACTCCGCTGCAGGTTTGCCTGGACGAAACGGATAATTTCGTGGCAGATCGAGCCCTCTTAGCGTCTAGGGCTTTCCTGAAAGCCCTGCATGCCCCTGAGCCTGGAATGTGGTCCGCGGACGCTCCAGGCGTACCGGTGCAGAGAACGCAGGAAGCGGCCCCTGTGCAAGCAGCGGCCTTACGTTCGCCGCTACCGCACTTCCAACAATTGTTGCCGCGGTCGGGACCGGAGCAACTCCAACGCGTGTGGCCGTACCTGAGGCACCGAAAACAGCGTTCTACCTCGAGGCGCTGCCGAACTCGGCAGACGACCCAGCTAATCTTGATCTTCCCAGACCGAAGAAAGAGAAGCCCGTCTTTCTCTTCCATCTCAACAACAGCCTTCCTCTGCTCCCGCTTGTTTGGCGAGAACAGGGTGACCTTAGGCACACCGGAGATTGTCGGAAGGTCTCTTGTGATAGCCGCAATGACATCGGCCTCCGAAGCCAGGGCGTCTAGATCCAAGATCTCTACCCTCAGCTTCGGGATGATGGAGCGGACCTCGCCCTTGTCTCCTATCGCTCTCTGAAGTGCTTCCTGGAGTTTCCCCCGGTCGTCACACTTCGAGAGCTCAAGGAGAACCCCCCCGGCCTCCGTCTTCCGGATCTGCCGAACCACAGTTCCGGAGTCCTCTGGCGTCACTTCACTCTTCATCAATCCGAGGATCTCCGAGTAGGTCTTGCCGGTGGTCGGATTAATCTGGACCACCTGGTTCCTGGTCTTCCTAGGCCGAGTCTTCTTTGGCTTCTCCTTCTTTTGGCTGGGTGCTTGGGAAGGCGCGTTTTCCGCCTCTTCCCGCTTCTTCTGGGCTTTCACCTCCGCCCGAAGCTTCCTCCTCTGTTTCTTGGAGAGGACCTGATTATAACCCTCCCTGTCCGCAGATGCAGTGGTGGCTTCTTCTCCGTTCCTCTCCACATGGAGGTTCCTGTTCTTGACGTCCGGTCTCTTCTCCGTTTGCTGTTCCGCAGGAGGGCTAGTCGCCGATCTCTTGGCACCACCACCAGGCGCCCCAGACTCCGGAGATGGAAGTGGAGCTTGCCCCTGCTTCTCCTCCAGAAGCCTCAGCCGCCTTAGCGATGCCTTCCAGAGACCGAGCATCGAGTCGAAGATATCAAGGGATGCATCCAGGGCCACTATCCCGTTCTTAATGCCCATCGACACGTTCTTCTGCTTCGCGACCGCGGCGGACATGTCGAGGAGAGTGTCCCGCATCCTCTGCAGTTCCTCCTCGACCTTTTCCTGAGCAATAGCCACGTTCCTTTCATCCGGCGAAACTACCGGAGACGGAGCTCGAACCATTCTTGGCTTCGGGGTATTCCTCGAGCTGGCTGAATCCGTGGAAGCCAGCGCGACCACAGGAGAAGAGGCCGGTGGTGGGGACCTTGCTACCAAGCTACTCCTCCGAAAAATGGAGGCAGTACTGGCGCTAGGAGGAGGGAGTTCTGGAAACTCCCTTATATCGTTGCCAATGTTGATGTTGTCGTTGTTTTTAGGGGTTGCCATACTTTAGTTTAACCAGCGCATCGCACGACGAGGGTGAACCCGGAATTGGCCAGGCGAGGGTATAACCAGGGGGACGATGCCCCCACCCCAGTTCCCCGGGGACCTGACCTCCGTTTGCCGGCACCGGATTCCAGACGTGCCGGGGTTCACCGTGGCAGTGCAGAGCCCGACCTCTGCACCCACGTCGCACTCCCTGACCAGGGCCCGAAGGGGCTGGCTCCTGACACCCACTGAGGAGAACCCATCGGCAGTGCAAGCACACATCAGCCCCTGCGACACCAGGGACACTCCCAGGGACCCCTCAGTGGACACCGGTCGAAAGAAGGCGGAAAGACACCCATGATGCGGGGTCGAAGAAAAGAAGAAGATGAGCAAGGCTTGCCCAGGAAAGAAGAAGGAAGGTGAGCCAAGGCCCAAAAGGTGAGAAGAAAGGCCTTGGCCCTGGAAGAAACTGTGAGAAGAAGAGTCTCACAGCCAAGTGGATTTTACCTGCGCTAGCCGTGACGCCACTGCGTTGTGACGCCAGGGTGCGCGACAAGGACGCCGCGGGCGGGATCCACACCCTGCACCCCATCTCCTATTAGTACTAAATAAGTGCGCTAAGTTTTATAATTCTACGTTGCCGCACATTCGAGAAATCGGTACCACAAAAATTTCCCTAGCAGATTAATATATAGATCTATATGCAACAGGTACGACGTTACAAACGGTGAAAAACATCAAGGGAATTACTTTACTCAGTTTCCTAAAACAATGGGAAATATACATTAAATACCTAACATATTTTAACAAAACATTTGAAGAATCAAAATCTACACAAACTTGCATTTGCGAATTCGCTGTAATTACCATGAGTAAATAAAAACAAACATTTATTTTCTTCTATCAGACGCCTCAAATATGGTGACCAGTAAACAAAAAGCAAACTGGCACTTTAGGCCACATGTGTTTGGTTGATGTGGTTATGTTTGGTCAAAGCTGCCCCGTCATTGGCCAGGCAAGGCGCTACTGCTCTATGGGTTTCCACTAGCCCCAACAGGTGTCACTAGAGTCAATCCTAAAGCTACTTTAATTAGACTATAGTATAACTACTGTAGCGTTACCCGTCGCGGCTTCCACGCCCACGATATAGCGTTAGTAAGATATATGTTAGCCGACTAAGAGGCGTGTCAAGGCAGCAATTTCAAAGACGCCCTACGTATTTCTGGTGATCGTTTGCTGCCTTTGGACATAGACCTTACAGCAGTAGCTCGTGTGCGAGCTTCAGCTTCCTCAATAGTTTCTGTAGATCACTGCTCTGCCATAGTGCCATTTCAGTTACTTTCAAATTGAGCCTGCCGCTGAGCTTGCTCTTCACATCGAAGTTGCTGTTCTTCTGGCATTTCTTTTGCTCTGTGTGCTGCCTACCGTAAAGCTTTCGATTTTTGTTTTATGTTTCTTGACTTCTAACCACTAATAAATCGGTTAATCGGGTCACTAATAAAACTTTATTTACGTTTCCCCGGCATTAATGTGATACAGGTACCTTCGTGGTTAAAGGTGCAAAAAAAAATGTAAACCAAAATATAAACAAATAAATGAACTCAAAATATAAAATGCAGAACACCTGTTTTAGTTATAATCTGATCCAGTAAATGTTAATGCCCATTGGATAAAAATGGAAAGTTTAGTAGCCATTGGGGCTAAACCATAAAGGAATTTTAAAACGTGAATTGGCTGATATGTTACTTTAGGATATTAGCAATCTTCCTACCAAATCAGCTCAATCGGTTTAGTAGTTAGAGCCACAAACTAATAAACAAACAAACTCACAAACATTCAGCTTTATAATATTAGAATGATTAATATGATAGCTGGTACTTCAAATTTTGTCGGTTGTCTCTTATCTCTTAAATCTGTAACATATTTCAGTAGACACGTTAACGTATGCTTGCGGACCTTTGCAAAGCTCTATAATATATAATGATATATTATCCTATCCTATCCTATCCTATCCTATCCTATACTCTAATATGAGTAAGGTTTGCTTGCTTGCTTGCTTGCGTGCTTGCTTGCGACACGGATCTCAAAAACGGCTCCAACGATTTCCTTCAAATGTTTGAAATAACTAATTTTTGGGATAAAAATAAGTTCTAGACAGGCCTCATCCCTAGGAAAAATCAAATAATGTAAAAAACCTAAAATGAAAAGTTAAAAAAATTAACATTGGGCTTATGGAGTTTCAAATCAAAACAAAAGAATTGTAACAGCTGTTCATAATCAACCAGGGAACTGTCAAAGTAATACTCATGTTGTATATGGTTATTAACATAAGGTTTCCTGAGAGGAGAGATTAAAAGATTTGAGTAAATATTACATAAATATAGTAGTAAAATAAATCAAAGGGACATTGAGCTATAAATAATAACTGGAGTGACATTAAAAATGTATAAAAGAGGCAAATGAGTTATACAAATCTGATTATCAGCAGGGGGAAGTGGTGAAATATTACTCCAAGTCATCTAAACAAACTGACTGGCCTTCCCCCGAGCAAAGCTCGGTCCCCCAGGTACTAATATATAATATATCTATAATATATATATATATATATATATATATATATATATATATAAAGCTTTGCAAAGTTTTATAATATATCAATTCAAATTTTCTCTAAGTATTTTTAAATACAAGTAAACTGTTGAAATCATTAGTATTTGTACACGTACATTTACACATTTGTAATCTTTCTCTGTCAGATTACAATATAAAGAAATTATAATTATTTAGATATATTGCATATGGTCTAGATATTTGTTGACCTATTGTAAAAGTGTTTGGCTAAACAAGGTGTAAGTTAACAAAAGCTAAATACGTAACATGTCTATTTACGTATATCTTTAAAAATTCAGTCTTAGTATAGAGGTGCACTTAAAAAAAGGATTTTCCCTTCTGACCAAGGGCTCCGCTCCACAGGCCTTCAAAGTTCACGTTAATCTTATGGTCATATGATTTTTAATTAGTTTGGGGAATAGGTGTTCCTTATTTCAGATGGTTTGACAGGTTTGCAACAGAATGCAGCACTACAGTAACACACAAAGTGGCTTTACATTTCATTAGGGATAAATTATAGTTTTACAAGGCCGATAACGCAGAGCCCGAAAGGATTTTTGTTTCAGGCCTGAGATTCGTTCTGATTTTACGTACTATATGCCCACCAAATTTGAATTCAATCAGTTGAGAAATTATAAATTTATAGACACTCATATTTATAATCTAATTAGGGGATGCCATGGATGTTATTTAAAACTAACATTTGTTCTGAGATCAAATCAAATCTTTATTTGTCCAACATGGGTTACACGTATTTTAAGGCGAATATCTTATTTTCTAACATGTGAACAAATGCAAGTAATACTTAACTAAATAACAAAATATAAAACTAATACATATAAATAAACGTAAATGTAAACAACAAAATAAATTAGACTAAATAAGAAGTTGAAACAGAACACACGTCAATCACTCTTTTAAAATGTCAACATTATCACAATTTAAAAACTCTTCTACCAGTGTAGAAAGCCTTACTCCAACCATTTGGATATAACAATATTACATTTCTTATGAGGTAACAGTCTTACATTAATTGGTAACTTGTTGAAAACAGAAGCTGCTGGTATTTATGACTCTTAAATAGGTACTTATCTAACCTAAAACTTCTGTCTTGTATTGTGGGTATGTACTGAGCATTGATTATAAAAAATATCAGCATTATTTTTAACAAAGATAATGTATGTACAAGCAAGAGTCATGATATTAAAGTTGGGGAAAACTGTTCTATATGAATCTGTTGAGTTTAATCCTGCTAAAATTGTAAGTGCTTTCTTCTGCCACAAGAATGCATTTTTCACTGAAGTGGAGTTGCTCTTGAAGAGTTGAACACCATAAATCAAGTGGATGTGGAAAAGACCAAAATAGGTCATCTTAAGTACCTCTAGACTGACACAAGTCTTTAAATTTCCTTAACAGAAATGCTACTCTAGCTAGATTTTTACATAGATTCGTCACATATTCTTTCCATGACAGCTTACTGTCTAAAAAGATACCCATTAATTTAAACAAATCTTCATCAATGTTAACATCTAAATTTTGTTTCAAAGAAAATAGAATATGGACAGTTTTTTCATTATTTAAAATAAGTTATTGGCCCAGTACTATTCTTGTGCTTGTTCTAAGGATCTATTGCGTTTGGTCAATACATCTACTAAATTCCAATCAGAATGTACAAGTGTAGTATCGTCTGCATAAAGTACAGACAGGCAGAATTATTACAACTAAAATCATTAACAAAGACTAGAAAAATAAACGGTCAAAACACAGAGTCTTGTGGTACTCCTGCAAAGACATTGGCAAATTTGTGAATAATTGTTATTTAAACAAACTAGTTGTTTTTTATTGCTAAGGTAACTTTCAATAAGGTTCAACTCATTATTTACAATTCCATAAAATTCTAGTTTCTTACATAGGATAACATGTGACACTGTGTCAAAAGCTTTGCTTAAATCTATAAGGCTAGAACTCGCAAAGCACTTTTCCTCATAACTTTTTAAAATATAATTTACAATAGTTTAAACGGTACTTTGGTATTATACGGATGCCACTATTTTTGGAGGTTAATTTTTACCGAATACAAGGGATAATACAAGGGAGGGGGTTTGGCGGCCGGAAGTATGACTCATCAGGTATCATTCGATTTGTAATGAAACAAGGAAAGTCCTACAATCATTTTTATGATAGCCCATCCTAACATAACTACCGCAGCGCGCCGTATAATACCAAAGTACCAATTATTTCATACCCAAATGCAAACTTGTTTTATCAAAACGCCTAAAGTGATAAACTATCAGAAATTATTTATATGAAAGAAAATTCAGTTTTAATAATAAACTAGCACAATAAAACATAGCACAGTTTAATCCCAAGCATTTTAAAGTCAGGTGACATATAATTTAATATAATGTAGATGCATAATATCTACATTAATACAGATTATAATCAAATTTTATCTAATCTAGACTATATTTTAGTGTTTTCAATTGAGATACAGTCACTTAATACACTTGGAAGTCGGGCCGTGAGAGTAAACAGCATGTCACAGATAACTGGCATGTCAGCTGTTGGATGTTTGGCAGTGCGTCGCTCACTCAACCACCAACTTTCACAGTGACACCATCTGAGGTTCGTTGATTCCAGTTTTCTTTTTAATTTTTCTTAGATAATTTTGCTATCTCAATACTCTTTTTACAATAAATATTATTGTGGTCATATTCTTATTGTGAATTTCATGAATTAATTAATTTTGTAATTTTGTATTGTATTTTATAGACTTTTTTTGAAATTTCCCTTGGTTGTTGTTGTTTATGAACATTACTGTTCAGAGATCTTATTAGTCTTGAAGTGATTTGGTATTAAGGGTGTGCCCTACCTGCCTTCCACACACTAAAGGAAGGGTTTTGCATCTCCCACATTGGCTCAATGGTTAACTAATTAAAAATAATTTCTTTTTATGTCATTCACTAAATGTTCATCTATGATTCTGATGTTTTAAAAATCGTGATTTAACTCAAACTAAGTGGTAGACCATTAGTCAAGCTTTCAAATTAAGCGTTTTTCTAAAGCTTTTTTAATGTAAGGAAAAACTATTTAAAAAAAAGGAACCGTATGAATCAAAGATTGGAATCTGAAAAGTGTGAAACTGCAAATAGTTTGGTAGAAATCTGTAAAATAACAGTGAGATTGAGGATAACAAAAAGGTCTTCAAGCGTAAATATGCATGGCATATGTTGATGGCGGCGCAGCGCTAAACAACATTGTGCGCATCACTCACATTGTGCGCACACTGGTGTAGGGCACATCCTTATCCTGGTTGAATATTTACTGTTTTTCAATTATGCTGATCCCATAATTTTGTCAAGCTCTATAAAACATAATTTTACTAAATACTTAGTCCAAGATCATAGTCATAAATAAGTTGTAAGGGCTCACAACCCATATAAAATTAATGTTTAGGTAGGTGTTAAAACCCCATGCCCCCCAAGGTTAATGACAAATATCACATAATTATACAGTACTTGGATATTTTTACTATTCAATTTATTGAACCTCATCATGCCCTCTCCAGTATTGAAATACTTTAACGCGTTAGCTGCGGCGGACCCCGATCGTTTTTTTCCTCAACATAGAAACTTATGCAAATTTAATGTTTAAACATGTTTGCAGTGTTAAAAAATACAGTTCTCAGTAGTGTAAATATAATTATTAATCCTAATGTCCATTATACCAATCTAATTTCACACCTTGATTGTATTTAAGAGAAGAGTATATAACCATATATAACCACTGAGCTCTATGTTATATCTGGAGTCACCACTTATGTTAGGAAAGCGTGCCGCTGTGTTTTTGGTCGTTATGTTGGCCAATGTATTTTACTGATGCATTGTGGGAGTTTTTGACAGTTTGGTGGTATAGTCATTTTACTCCACATTTAAATCAATGTAAATTTAGTGATTTTTCAAAACTATTATCATTGTTTAAAGTACATTACAAGTTGAAACCTGTTGTTAAAATGAACTTTGGAATATTGCGAAATGTTTTAACACGTTGGCTGCTGCAGACCCTGTTCGGGGTTTTTTCTCAACATAAAAACTTATGCAAATTTCATGTTTAAACATGTTTTCAGCAGCGAAAGTGTTAAATAAAAAGTAACCAACCCATCTTGAAGCTAAGTAATGATTTAGGTAACATGAAAATAGTCTTGTTTCACCGACCAGCAGAGAAAAATTCAGTTAAGGAGTGAATGCGGATTATTTATCATTGTCTGTTATCATTTTGTCATGGCCTATTACATGTAAATTGTTTAAAGGCTCAATAAATGATCTATGATTTATGTTGAGCTATAATAAACAAAAAAATCCTGAAAACATGTTTCAGTATATCAATGTTACACAATGCAGTCAAAGCAGTTCACTATGTTTTGTTTATATTTAGAAGACGTTCATTGTTTTTAACATGCGGATCAAGACAGTCACCCAAAACCATCCTGAATACAAACACATTGGCCAAGTTCAGGGGACCGATTCAAGGCAAACCACCTGGGAGTGTGCCAGCGTTTGCATACTCTTGAATAGCAAAGCTTACATAATCAGTTCTTTAAAATTTCACTCTCTCAATCTGTGATCAAGCATTGAGGTTGTGTTTTTAATTACTTTTTGAGATGATAAATTCAGACATTATTAGTTAGTTTTTAATGTTCTACACTACTACAGCTGATATACGTAGGTATAATTTTAAGGCGGAGGGGGGTTAGAGCACTGATTACACTCCCGTAATTTTAGAATTTTGGGTGATGTGAATAAAAACCCCAGATGCCAAAAAAACTATTCGTTCAAGTTTATATATATATGTATGTATATATGTGTGTGTCTGTGTAAATGGTTTTGATTTTTGCAAGTTAAAGTTATTATGTCTTTGATTTCTAGATTATTTAGGTTATTTTTCTTTTTTAAAT
This sequence comes from Allygus modestus, assembly GCA_963675035.1. Lineage (NCBI taxonomy): Eukaryota > Metazoa > Arthropoda > Insecta > Hemiptera > Cicadellidae > Allygus > Allygus modestus. Next base: position 102,257,170 of record OY776112.1, read on the forward strand.
ATTTTCCAGTATTTGTATAGTTTTTTCTAAGCATAGCAAAAGCTTTTACTCAATGTTAAGTAAATGAGAAAAGTAAATGTTATTTTATTATTCACACCACCATTTATTTTGCTCTTATTTTTTGTGAGATAGTCCCTTTCCCCTTCCCTTTCTTTAAATTAGCTCACCCATCTGAACTTATCTGAATTTGTATTATACGGTCTTTGTTAAAAATTACTCTTATTTTGGTTACTTATTTTAGTCAATGAAGTAGTATTTAACAAGAGCAGGCACTAGATTACAAAGTATAATTATAATTGTCAGGTCAGTTGTCAGTTCTCCTGCCTGCGTCTGTGGGATATCAAAGGCAGTATCATTGAACCGGGTCAAGCACCAAAAACCTTTGGCATTGAAACATTTTTTAAGATAAACTAGTGTGAATGACACTGAAGTTAAATTCCTTCAATAACACATTCGTTTCCAATTGAAACAATACGAAAATCGTCTAATGAAAAGCCACATATGTGACATGGTGACATAACTTTACTCAATATAACTTACACCCTCCCTTTTTAAAGTTACCAACTTTTAGCGAATTTCCCCTATAGGGAAGAAGCTATTACCGTAGGTCTCATGGTAAGACTTAAGCCCGAGACCATGATAACTTTTTGTTTTGAGGTCCCCAGATGACAAAAACACTATTCGTTCAAATTTATATATATGTATGTATTTATATATATATATGTATATATACATATATATATATATATATATATATATATATATATATATATATATATACAGTGGAGTCTCACAAACTCGACATAATGTGGACTATGACCCTGTCGAGTTTGTGGAATGTCGAGTTATCCAGAATTACATTGGGAGGGGAGGAAAACACATTATTTAGCTGTAAATTGTATACTGTATTAGATTTTATTTAAACACATTATAGTATAAATGTATAATGATACTGTATTACAAACTTAAGAAAACTATACAAATTAGATAAATACTTAAAAGTTGAGTATTAATAACTAATTGTCCTCGTTTCCAAAATATATAGTCTTGTAATACATGTACTGTATAGTAAATGAGGTGTCGAGTTTCCCAGAGTGTCGAGTTATCGGGAGTCGAGTTTGCGAGACTCTACTGTATATATATATGTGAATAATATCATAATAGTAAACCGAATACCCTGTTTTTTTTTACTGATAATCAGTTATTTATTCGACATGTTTCGGCTCTTGAGGCCATTATCATAGTCAACAAATTCCTAACCTTATTTAAACAAAGTATAAATTATATTAAAAATTAAAGCAGATGTTTGTTATCTGTTATCTACAGACTAGTAGTTTAAATTTGTCTTTGATTTATCTCTCTTAATTGCCGAATCTTTTCATAAATTGGGTTGTTTGTCTCAAAATGGATGTTTAAAATATTTTGAGGTTCTTTTTTATATCCCAAATACTTTATACATTTTCTTTAGCGTTAATTCTTTCTCCTTTTCTTAGGTATTCTATTATATCCATATTATCTTTCATACTCTTATAATTGTGGTTAGCGCAAAGCAAGTGATCGGCGAAAGTGCTCTTCATGGTCGTTCTGTTGTTGCTTTTTAAAGCTTGCTCGTGTTCTTTAAAACGTGAATTAAAAGACCTCCCTGTCTATCCTATATAAAATTTATCACAGGTCGAACATTTGATTTGATATATTCCAGATTTGTCATAGTCATTTTCTTTTGCATCATTGATGTTGTGATTGATTTTCTTGTTGATTAGACTGAAGGCATTGTTTCTTGTTCTATAACTTAAGTTGAAGTTCTTCCTATCAAATATTTTTCGGATTGCTTTGTTTAAATTTGTATTATCAGGTATACAAATAGTTTTTTGTTGAGTCCTATTTCATTATTTGATCTTTTTCTTTTTTTATTGTCTTCTTAACCATGTTGTCTACTAAGTTTTGTTGGTATCCATTTTTTTTGCCAAGTATTTTATTATATATTTTTCCCTCTCAAAGTTAGATTTATCCATTGAAATACTTAGTAGTATCATAGCTCGGAACCCTGCCAATTTATATTGCCATGGATGATTCGATTTTGAAGGTATTAGTAGGTCTGTTTGAGTGGGTTTTCGATAAATCTTAAAGTCGTTTTTTCCGTTTTTCTTACCTATTGTTATATCTATGTAGTTAATCTGGTTTGTTTGGATTTCTTGCGTGAATTTTATTTTAGGAGACAATGAATTAAGGAAAGATAGAAAATCTGCACTTTCTTGGATATTTCCATTAAAAAGACAAATTATATTGTCAACATATCGGTGCCGATAAATAATTTTATCTTTGTATGGATTCGATTCATTTATAATGTTATTGACTTCTAGGTTGTGCATGTATATGTCTGATAGTAACCCAGATAAAGGGGATCCCATTGAAAGTCCATGTTCTTGTTTGGTAATATTTTGGGTCAAATTCATAATGGTTTTGATTTTTGCAAGTTTTAGTTAAAGTTATTATGTCTTTGATTTCTAGATTATTCAGGTTATTTTTCTTTTTTAAATATTTTTCTAGTATTTGTATAGTTTCTTTAGGAGGGATATTAGAGTACATACCTTTGAAATCAAATGATATACTTTGTTTATATGAGGTTAGGAATTTATTGACTATGATAAAGGCCTCAAGAACCGAAACATGTCGTCGAATAAATAACTGATTATCAGTAAAAAAACAGGGTACTCAGATTACTCTTATGTTTAATATTGACATTTATATTAGTAGCTCTTAAAAGTGAATACAAATTATTTCAATATATATATATATATATATAAGTGTGTGTCCGTGAATGCGATAACTTGAGTAAAAAATGTCCGATTTCCATGAAATTTGGCTCAAATGTGTAAAGTGACATTTATGACTTTAGGTTTGAAAACCAGAAAAATCAGACTATGGGAAGGGGGGATTATGGGGGTTTTAAATTTTCCAAAAATCAGTTTTTTTGCATTTTTGACCCTAAAATATTTAAAACACTTAATTTTGGTTTGGACCATGTAATAGAGCTTAAAAAAACAAATAATATAATATTTTGAATTATTAATCTACGTTAAGTGGTTGCGGAGAAAATCCAAAAAAACCTGCTCATAAAAACTCCCATGTTAATCTTATGGGAAAAAGGTTTTTGGTTTTTCCTCAGTTAATTTTAATGTAAACTTCACATTTGATTTTATCAATCAACTCAGTTTCATAAAACGATCATTTTGGTGTTTAAATTGTGATTCTATGTCCAACCGTTGCAGAGATATTCAAAATGCCAAACACAGTACGTTGTCCAATGTTATCCTTATGGAGAATAAATGCAATTTGATATCTCCATTATTTATGAATGTATATTGATGAAACTTGGTATGTGGCTTCACTTAGTCCTGGAATATTGATATTAGCATAAAAAATTGATTTTTTAGCGAATTTCCCCTATAGGGAAGAAGCTATTACCGTAGGTCTCATGGTAAGCCCCAGACCATGATAACTTTTTGTTTTGAGGTCCCCAGATGTCAAAAACACTATTCGTTCAAATTTATATACATGTAAATATATATATATATATACATATATATTATGTATATATATATATATTCTCCTTATGGAGAATAAATAAAATTTGATATATCGATTATTTATAAATGTATGTTGATGAAACTTGGTATGTGGCTTCACGTAGTACTGGTATATTGATATTTGCACAAAAAATTGAGTTTTTGTTAATTATTCCCTTAGCAGCAAACCTGCGTACTCAGCCCCCATGTTATTCTTATGGAGAATAAGTCAAATGTATTAACTCCCTTAATTATGAATATAAATTAATAAAACTTGGAATGTAGCTTGACTTGGTTGAGTTATATTGATAATTGCATAAAAACCCATGTTTTTTGTTCCTTGTTGCAGCAAACCTGCTTACTCAGACCCCATGTTATTCTTATGGAGAATCATTAAAATGTTATATAGCGCTTATTTATGATTGAATATTGATGAAACTTGGTATGTAGCTTCGCCTAGTTAAATTCTATTTATATTTGCATAAAAACTAATTGTTTGTGTTCCTTATTTCAGCAAACCTACATACTCATTACCAATGTTATTCTAATGGAGAATAATTAAAATCCCTTATATGTGAATTATATTTACTGTATATGAATATATTTATCTAACTATATTTTTATGAAACTTGGTATGCGGCTCTATGTGGTATTAAGACATATATTATGCATTGGAAATACGCTGAGTATGCAGGTTTGCTGCGACGGGGGTATTTTATTATCTCCATAGCAGCAAAGCTGCATACTCAGCCCTAATGTTATTCTTATAAAGAATAAGTAAAGTTTTATATCTCCCTTAATCATGAAAATAAATTAATAAAACTTATGTAACTTCACCTGGTTGAGTTATATTGATAATTGCACAAAAACATATTTCTTCTCTTTTTTTGCAGCAAACCTGCGTACTCAGCCCTAACGTTATTCTTATGGAGAATAAATAAAATGCTATAGATCGCTTATTTATTCATGTATTTTTATGAAACTTGGTAAGTGGCTTTATGTGGTGGTTAGAAACAAATGCATGCATTGGAAATTCACTGAGTACGCAGGTTTGCTGTGACGGGGGTATTTGTGTTTTATTTTAAGTTTTATATGTTAATTTTTATTAAAATATAAATTAAACAGTTTGAATACTTTAAGTTTTATCACTCATTTTTAATTAACCAAATGAAACCACATGAAAATTTATTTCACCACCCAAAAAAATAGTAAAGGCAGAAAATACTAAAGTTACATAATATGAGATATTTAAAATCCATAGTTCCTTTAGGTGAAAATACTCCTCTTTGGAATCAGCTAATTTTTTTTGTTTGGTTACAAAATAAAATTCGGCATTACAACTTGATATCAAAGCAACATAATTCTATGATGTTTTTAGTTAAACCTAATGTTCTCTTTGTACAAAAAACTTAGCCAAACCAAATTTCTAGGTGACGAATGATTTTATATGTTCTTAGTCCATGATAAGTAAAGTTTTAAACACAAATAAGATAAATTCACTTTGTTCTTTACAAACGTTAAGCATAGAAAGATAAGCTTGGCTTATTAGCACAAAAATTACAAAACATCTTTCGAAAGATAATGAAAATAAAAACCTCTTTCTTAATTCTAGATAAAATATGACCTGATAACATTGTGATTACACTTGCACTATGTCACTCGACCCTTTAACGAGTTTGACCGTTCCTGAACATTCAAACTTTGGCTGTCTGAAAATGGATTATCCCTCGAAACAACCTGGTCCAAAGCCCAGCGGGATAGAAATAAAACATTTTCTAACCTCAAATAAATCAGTCAGTAAAAAAAGAGTAATTTCAGCCCAGAATACCTTTTTCATACACCAGATCGAGCGACTGAAAGCCCACATAAGAAACTTCTGTGTGCTAGTTTTGAGGTGTAACATTCTCATCGTACCAAGAACAAAGTACATATTTTGGCTCATATAAATTTAAATATTATTAATAATTAATATTCAAAGGGGTGACCATAAAAACTAACAGATGACTTTGGTTTTAATCTGTACAAATAAAAAAAAAACATACAACATTTACAAAATGATTATAAATTTGATAAACTTTAACCTCCAACTAATGAACACATATAATAAATCATAAAAATTAGATAGGTATGACAGTTTTTAATTGATCTCATTAAATAATTTAATGATGGAACAGGTTTTTGAACTAGTCCTGTCAAATTATCTCGCAATCAACTCATTGAATATGTTGTTAAGAACAAAAACTACCCCCGTAGCAGCAAACCTGCATACTCAGCGAATTTCCAATGCATATTAATTTATTTTAATACCACATAAAGCCACATACCAAGTTTCATCAATATACATTCATAAAAAAACGATTTATGACATTTTAATTATTCTCCATAAGAATAACATGGCGGCTGAGTATGCAGGTTTGCTGAAATAAGGAACACTAAAAATGGGCTTTTATACAAATATCAATATAACTCAACTAGGTAAAGCCACATACCAAGTTCTAATAATTTATGTTCATAATTACAAGAGATAACACGTCAATTATCCTCCATAAGAATAACATGGGGCTGAGTATGCAGGTTTGCTGCTACGGGAACTATCAGGCAAAAAATGGGTTTTTGTGCAAATATCAATAGACCACAATGAAATGAAGCAATATACCAAGTTTAGTCAGGATAAGTTGATAAATAAGCGAGATATACAATTTTTCTTATCCTCCATAAGAATAACTTTGGACAACGTACTGTGTTTAGCACTTTCAATATCTCAGTAACCAATTGACGTAGAGCAATGATTAAAACATCAAATTGTGCGTCTTTTTAAGCTGATTCCAATGGGAAAAAATAAAATTTTACTTTTTAAAAATTGTATGTAAAAAACTCAAAAAACCCATTTTTTGGGGGGGTACGAAACCCCCCCAAAATACCTCTTCTGATAGATCGATCCATCTGGTTTTCGAACTTAGTCATAAATACTGCTTTACACGTTTGTACCAAATTTCATCAAAATCGGACCTTTTTTACGAGAGCTATCGCACCCACGGACACATATATATATATATATTTTATATATATATATATATATACAGTTTCGAACGAATGGTGTTTTTGGGGTCTGGGGACATCAAAACGAAAAGTTATCATAGGGCCTAGGTCTTACCATGCCGACTATGGTAATAGCTTCTTCCCTATAGGGGAAATTCGCTAAAAAGAGTAAAATACCCCCATAACAGCAAACCTGCGTACTCAGCGAATTTCCAATGCATGCATATGTTTCTCACTACCACATAAAGCAAGCCACTTACCAAGTTTCATAAAAATACATAAATAAATAAGTGATCTATAGCATTTTATTTTTTAGGGCTGAGTAGGCAGGTTTGCTGCAATGAGGAAGATAAGAAATGTGTTTTTTTTGCAATTATCAATATAATTCAACCAGGTGAAGCTACATACTAAGTTTTATTAATTTATTTTCATAATTAAGGGAGATATAAAACTTTACTTATTCTCCATAAGAATAACATTAGGGCTGAGTACGCAGGTTTGCTACTACGGGGATAATCAACAAAAAATCAATTTTTTGTGCAAATATCAATATAACAATACTAAATGAAGCCACGTACCAAGTTTCATCAATATAAATTCATAAATAATGGAGATATCAAATTTGATTTACTCTCCATAAGGATAACATTGGACAACGTACTGTGTTTAGCACTTTGAATATCTCTGCAACGGTTGGACGTAGATTCAAAATTTAAACACCAAATTGATTGTTTTGTGGAGTTAAACTGATTGGTAAAAGAAAATGTGAAGTTTACATTAAAATGAACTGAGGAAAAGCAAAAAACCTTTTTCCCATAAGATTAACATGGGAGATTTCATGAGTAGGTTTTTTTGGATTGACTCCGTAACCACTTAACCTGGGTTAATAATTTAAAATACTATATTGTTTGTTTTTTTAAGCTCTATAACATGGTCCAAACCAAAATTAAGTGTTTTACAAATTGTAGGGTGAAAAATGCAAAAAACTGATTTTTTGGAAAATTTAAAACCCCATAAACCCGTCTTCCCATAGACCAATTTTTCTGGTTTTCGAACTTAGTCATAAATGTTACTTTACACATTTGAGCCAAATTTCATCGTAATCGGATGTTTTCTACTCAAGTTATCGCATTCATGGACACATATATAGATTCACTAAAACTAAGTTTGTTCAACAAGTGACGCTAAATGTGGGGCTTTAATATAAAATTTGGGTCATAACCAAACGAAAAAAGTTGCATTAAAATATATTTATAAATAAGCGAGAAATAACATTATATTTATACCCATACATACATACAACATAACATACTCCATAACATTGGACAAGGTACTGTGTACACACTTTGTTTAGACCTTTTAGATGGTCTTAAGAGAATTTAGTTTTTATTTACATGAATTTGAACACTTTTAAGGGCAGCCAGTCTTACCATTTTGAAAATTTGGTGCACATCCTGGCTATTGAAGTTTAAGAAATGCTCTTTCGTTCATGATTTTTATCTCCTAGAAATGTACCTTGATGTAGTTTCCATCCATTTATATTTGTAAAATTAATGGTTTGAATTTATACCTCAATAATAGTTGTAGAATTGTTCTTTGTTTATTGCAAACTTCTTCACCACAAAAAGATAAGGAATGAAAAACAATGGAGATAAAACTGTTATTGCCATGCTTTAGAGAGAGACAGTATCCCAGTGTCACACTGCTGTTGGCATCAGGTAGCAAAACAGAAGCTATTCCCATTGCCAAATCTATTTAGTAAAAATAAATAGGGACAACGAACGCTGAATGCTCACGCATGTTGTGTTGCCTTCACTGGCTCAGTGTGGATTGTAGTGAAGTGTTTCTAAATCACTCCCAGTTTTGTTTTTATTACACTTTGAATACAACAATCACATCCACTACCGGTAATTAATAAATTAAGATTTTGTATACCATTCTGTTATTTTAGTACAATGTTGTATATTTTTCACAACAAATTTTAGTCAGAATTTTTCATTAGTTTGCCCGTTTGGTGAGTATATGAACTTTTTTCTCTAATATAACGAGTATATCTACCACTGTTTTCTTTTTATGATTAATTTATTTACTGTTTTGATTAATTTTACATCGTTTAAAGCCAAGTACCCATGATAATAGTTTTGAGATTTTGTTTAGCATATATATATAGACAATTTTATTCCTATGCATAATGAAATACCCCCGTAGCAGCAAACCTGCATACTCAGCGAATTTCTAATGCATATAAATTTATCTTAATACCACATAAAGCCACATACGAAGTTTCATCAATATACATTCATAAATAAACGATTTATGACATTTTAATTATTCTCCATAAGAATAACATGGCGGCTGAGTATGCAGGTTTGCTGAAATAAGGAACACTAAAAATGGGCTTTTATACAAATATCATTATAACTCAACTAGGTAAAGCCACATACCAAGTTCTATTAATTTAAGTTCATAATTAAAGGAGATAACACGTTAATTATTCTCCATAAGAATAACATGGGGCTGAGTATGCAGGTTTGCTGCTACGGGAACTATCGGGTAAAAAATGGATTTTTGTGCAAATATCAATAGACCACAATGAAATGAAGCAATATACCAAGTTTCGTCAGGATAAGTTGATAAATAAGCGAGATATACAATTTTTCTTATCCTCCATAAGAATAACATTGGACAACGTACTGTGTTTAGCACTTTCAATATCTCAGTAACAAATTGACGTAGAGCGATGATTAAAACATCAAATTGTGCGTCTTTTTAAGCTGATTCCAATGGGAAAAAATAAAATTTTACTTTTTCAAAAATTGTATGTAAAAAACTCAAAAAACCCATTTTTGGGGTACAAAACCCCCCCAAAATACCCCTTCGGATAGGTCGATCCGTCTGGTTTTCGAACTTAAAGTCATAAATACTGCTTTACACGTTTGTACCAAATTTCATCAAAATCGGACCTTTTTTACGAGAGTTATCGCACCCACGGACACATATATATATATACAGTTTCGAACGAATGGTGTTTTTGGGGTCTGGGGACCTCAAAACGAAAAGTTATCATGGTCCCGGGCCTAGGTCTTACCATGCCGACTACGGTAATAGCTTCTTCCCTATAGGGGAAATTCGCTAAAAGGATATCCAGGTATTAATAAGCGCATTATGTTTTCATTTTTCTGTTGCTGCCCTAATATTGTAAAAATACCTGCCTAATTTTCCCCCTATATACTAAAAAATCAGTCTATTAGATTTATGTGATTGAAGAACTTGTTGAAAATAAAAAATTTGTAAATTAAATGATTTTTATTCATGTTTCTTCATAAAATATCATACAAATTTTTATTATTTGTTATTTTATTATTGAATTATTTTGAAAGAAAACCTAATTGTTTGAACATTTTTTCAATAAAGACCATATTTATCTACTTATCTTGTAATGTACACTAAGCGACACCAAAAATACTGGTTGAAATGTGGATAAAGTGGACATTAAATTCCCACTCGCTTCTTATTGGTTACTTCGATGAAAACTATTATTTCAACAAGTCCCTTGGGCTAATACATTTCAGTAGTGGGCATTTGGGGCTTCTGGGCCAAGTGATTGACAGCTTCCGGTCACGTGACCGGAAGTGCTGAGTCATGAAAGACGTCATCTGAGGCTGAGCCAGTGACGTAGGCGGTTTTGTGACGTAATGAGGGAAAGTTTAAAGTTCAAGGTCACTGGGAGGTAATTTTAAAAAAGTACTACCTCGCACTCGTAAAATCCGATTGTGATTCGATAGTTTTCATTCGATAAAAATATCGAATGAAAACAATCGAATGAAGCAATCGAATGATACGAGTGTGAGGTAGTACTATTTTATTTAACTTTATTTTTTACTTTTCTTTTTATTTACAATAAGTTATGTTTATAATAATTTATGTTTACAATAGTTCCCCGTTGTTCGTTGTCATCGATGTTGTTGATCCGGACGAGTTGCGGCCATCACTTCGCTTTCTGATGAAAGACGGTAGATACTTCGATTCCTGCGCAGAGTCCATGTTGTTTTTTGATGCGTAAAGTTCCAAAGATAAATCGTAGCCGGACGCAATGAGAAGTCTTAACTCTTCATTAAAAACCTCGAGGTCTTGGAAAGTCGCCAGATGAATAGAGTCATAATGAATACACCTAATTTTGATGGACATTTCAACAGAGAGCTCGATGTTCACCGGTCGAGAGCCGGAGGTGTACTGACTACTCGCTAGCTAGCGTTTTGGTATCAAACAAAATGGTGGGGGTAAAAGTGTGGTGGGGCGGAGCAGATGGCGGACGGCAGATGACAGGCGGCAGGTGGCAGCTGGTGCGAGGCAGATGGTTGCTACTACATTCGCCGCCACAGTAATGCAATCCTTCGGCGTAATTCTTGTATTTTATCTTGTCGGTTCATTTGATACGTTTTACATCTACATATGCAATAGCTGAAACACTTGCACTTACGACAAGCTTTCCCGTCAACTTGATCGCCTGGTATTTTAAAACATTGTAACTCGCAACAATATGTCTTCAAATTGTTATCGAAAAATAAATTGTTCATAGGTGGCACCGACATGTTAGCTGCAGCGTGTGTTAGACAAGACTGAGACTAACTTCACTGCTCCCTCTCTTTTATACCTCTTCATAAGTTAACCCTGAATGAAAGTTCAAGGTCATCCATTTGAATTTTTTTAAAAAAAAGCAACACAGCAGTATATAAAATAATATACTGCTGTGTTGCTGTTTTTATTTATTTATTTTTTTTTTTTATTTTTTTTTTTTTTTTTTTCTTTATTAAACAAACATCTTACAATACAATAAGCTTAAGTCTAACATTGATGACTAGAAATACAAACAGAAAAATACAAACAAAGACATTATGTACAAGGATGCGTGATGTGCAGAGTGAGTTCCGTCGAGTTGTTGCCGCTTACACCGTGTGATACCAAATACAACGTCCCCGGTTGAATATCTCGCAAATCTTCATTTTGTAGCAGTTGAACAAATCGTTTTGGAAGAAATACTTGAAACTTCGGCTCATCTCCTGGAGAGAAAGGTCCTTCGCTCAATGAAACTAGAATTGCTTCTCCATGTGTGGTTTCCACTTTCTTGATGTTATGAATAATGTAGTGTTTTTCTTTTAGTTCTGAACACTTTTTAGTTAGCAGAAGGTCGGATTTTGAATGAGTGTTGAATTGATCAACCAGTGTTTGTAGAAACTGTTGTGATGCCATCTTCGTCAGTGGTGGTTGTGGTGTCTTCTGTGATGTTGCCTCTTCGGAGTCTCGAATAATACTCGTGCTGGAGCGGTGCTGTCTCCTCGTATTTATAGGCCCCGCTACCCCCACCACATTTCTGTTCTCCGCTACCCCCACCACATTCCTGCGTTTGTTTCAAGTAAGCAGCCAAACGATACGCGTTGTATAATGCACAGTTTGTTTGGCCGTGTTTAAGATCTTTTGCAGCGACACAAATATTACCGAGATTAATGTTAAAGTCCTTACTAATAGTTATATCGAAAACATCACCGTGCGTGTACTTTTGTATCCAGTTCTTTTTTTCTAATCCTCTTGTGTATATATGTGAATATTGTTTGCAAAAGTTAAACATAATACTGTGCAGATTACTGTAGCTTATAAATCCTTCATACCAATGTATGTGATGAAAGTAGTTTGTTATCCATTTGTTTGTACTTTTTGCTTTGGTGTTAAGTTTGTTAAAAGAAAAAGGAGCATCAAACATGAATGGGTAGGCTACAAATGTAAGCAAGTCTAAAATTACTAATTCCTTGATAATAAACCTATCATCATTATTTCGAAATGCTTGAAATTCTATTACACAAGGCTTTACACTCACTTCTTCATCCCCTCCGCTCATCATGGCACCTAGCGATCAACTAAACTGTTTTCCACACCACGGTAGGTTAAATACCAGGCCGTACAGTTGCAGGCGCGTTGGTGTATATTTAACGTGGGCACCGTCCCCAATAGGCCTACCCCACGTGTGTTCTTCTTTACTAAGTCAAACTTTAGTCTTTTTTAACTTCTTCTTCTTCTTGTGTTTCGTTTTCTTCTTCTTGTTTCTCCGTTTCTTCTTCCTGTGTTGTTTCTTCTGTAGCTTCTGTAGCGATTTCTACAAGTGGTTCAAAATCCTTTAACTTTCTCCACATGCAAACTTCATGAGGTATTCTATTAAAAATAGATGTATCCACAGGTCCGTACACGATGGTGCTATCAGGTTGTTTTTCCAAAGTATCGACCAAATATTCTTTAATAATAGCGCTTGCAAATACCAACTGTCTCATGTACCTTGTAATAGGTTCTGTTGCGTAGTTTAAAACGTAGAATTCTTCACGTGACAGTAGAATCTTATTTTCATGTTGAGTCAAGTCTCTAATTCGCACTTGTAGTTGTCCACGATGTTTAACAATATCGATTTCATTGTCACAATCCAAAAGTCGAATATGTGTTTTCCTTCCACACAAACTGTTAGTTAAATAACATTCTATTAAATGTACATGTTTCAAAAATGACTCCCAAGCATTTTGCGAAAATAAAACCTTTTTTGTTCCATGGTGTAGTATTACTGTAGGGGAATAATCCAATGACTTCATCAATCCAACTGATACACTTTTACTGATGCATGCTGAGATGGGGTAAAAGATTCGCAAAAAAACTTCAGTTAAAATGTGAGGAGGAATATTTTCTTCAACTTTCTTCTTCCTCTTTGGTACTACCTTTGATGGTTCTGCATTACTTTCCTCCTCTCTATCTCTTTTACCAAACTTTAAAAATGCAGTTATTTCCTTGATGATTTCTTCTTCACTAGTATTATCACGTTCCAATAACGGTGCTACCTCTGCATCACCTTGTACAACAGATGGAGAACTCATTTTGTAGAAGATGTTACCCATGCGACGATAGACGATCAACTGAAGACCTGCATTGTTGCTCCGCTATTTATAGGTTAGCGACAGTGGCGGTGCCGGTGGTGGTACAACGTTTTACAATACTGTCTTTACAATACCGGTCAACGGTGTGTATGTAACAATTTTATCGTGCAAAATTAAACAATACGCAGATGTATTTGCAGGTACGTTTTCTTGAAATTCCATTTCTATTTTTATATCAACACTAGACGATTTTACAGATTCATTTTGTTTGGAACAATCAATTACAACAATCGGAGCTTTCGATTCAAACTGTACGGGAGATAGTAGAGGTGTATTTGTTTTGCCGTAATATGAATTTTGGAACCTAGCGTACATATCGTATAAAACACTGTACCTTTTTTTATCAAAAGAAATATTAAAGTTGTCGTAGGGAAAGAATTGTGAATTCAGGAACACTTTACAGTTTGTTAATTTACAATGGTCAAATTCACCAGCATTTTCAGTTATTATACTTTTCTTCTTTGTTTGTAATCCAAATATTGCATATCTCGCTTTTTCCAAATGAGTAGAAGTTTTTACAGTCCATGTATGCCGTTGTGTTGTAGGTAAAACGGGGTATTCATGAAACTCCCAGCTTCTGAATGGCATTACAATGTCTCGATCGGATTTTAACTTTCTTAATAATGTAATCCTGTGTTCATCATTTAGTCGCACATGTGGTACTCTCCAAACAATCTTGTCTAATGTTAGTTTCCAGTCTAAATTGGCTTCAGTTGTTCCAGCAGATGCTTTAATAATATCATTATCGTTTGATGACCTTAATAAAACTAGTTCTTGTTTTACATTTATTATTATTCTTCTGTAATCTTCAGCAAATCCTAAAAGTAATCTTAAAGGTACGTAATAATCAAAGTTTCCCGAAGCGTCAGGAGTAATTATACTTTTGTCTGGTGCAACCCATCCTGCAACAGCTAACAGATTCTTCTCATTTGGTGTTAAAGACGCTAATCCTTTTAATGTACTGGAAATTCCAACCTTTTTTGTTGAATCGACTGTAACTCCTGAAATTTCATATCTAATCTCGTCAAACAAAAATGCCATAGGATTATTTATGAACGGAACAGTGGTTCCAACAGTACCGTCAGCTTTTGTTACTTTTCCTTCAATATATAAATAACTTTCGCATGGAAGAGTATAAATGTCTTGTTGTTGTATAGGAATCCTAATTTCATCGTTATTGTTTAATTTGGACGAAGCGTAAGGGTTGTGCGTGTGATATTCCTTTTCCCATAAGGTCTCGTCGAATGTTGGGCCCTGCGCTATATCCAGTATATCCATTGTTAATGACTTTTAATCCAATTTCTTCTAGAAAACGAATGTTGTCACTTGTTAATCCTTCTACAGCTGATGAGCTACTGACCTCTTTGCTGGTTGGCTCTCTCTTTTTAAATGATAACCCCATTATCTAAGCTGATGATTTTATATGTATTCTTACAGTAATAGCTTCTCCTCGAAAGTCAATAAGGTTTCCGTCTTGATCCACTATGTTCAGCACGATGTCTGAAATGAAACTGGTGTTTAACGGTAGGTACACAAGGTTTTGAGGCTTTTCTACTATCTTGAAACCCGGTGCGACTGATGGGTAGAATGTGTGTAATATATGCCGATTTTCTCCATCTCTGTCGGATCCTTGTATAATGTTACATGTAATGTCTATGCTGTTTACTTTGATGATCGTCACAGTTCTATTCCCAGAATGAGTTGTATTAGGTTCTAATACCTTTGTTTCCTTAGAAAACCCCAATAAACTACCAATTGAACGTTCTTGGCCAAAATCAATATAATACTTAGAAGTAATTTCGGCTTTCATTGTATTGTTATTGCCTTTTATCGTTATATTTTCTTTTCCCATATGTTTTTGTATAATTTCATTTATATTATCAATTTCATAAGCTCCTGTTGGTAAACTGAATTCTTCCAAAGCTGAATATTTTCCTTTATTATCTTTTGTCTTGTAATAATGTATTTTGTTATTAATTCCTTCACTAACGTTTGGAATAGAGTTATATGTTGTTAAATCCAATAATGCGGCTTCCCATAGTCTTCCTTTTTGCAAACGTAGCGCTGGAAACAGAATACTGCGCAAAGTACATGAGTTACCGGTTAATGACACTGTATACGAAGACATCTTAAAGTTGACTAACACTTTTAGCTAAAAAGTCTAAACATAAATGACCGCAAATGGATGTATCATCAGGTTGTTTTCTTGTATAATTGTAAAAAACATTTTCTGCCGCACGAAAGTATTGTTGAAGTTCTTTCGGTGGTGGAAGGTTTCCAAAACTGTCGAAATAATAAATCGTTTCACCAAGTTTCTTGTAACACACCCAATGAGTGCCTAATCCTTCACTATTATCCAAATTTACTATACCAGTCTCATTTTTCCACATTTTAACCGGTAATTCATCTTTCATAAATACTCCTCTAAAAAATGGGATTTTCAAACAAGAAGCATATGTAATCAGTTCTTCATTGGTTAATTCTTTGTTTTTAATTATTAATTGCTCTTTCTTATTTAATACACACGATACGGTCTTAGGTATAGTCCTCCTCCCTTTTTTATCATTGACCATATTGTTGGTTTCTTTTTACCTTTACCACTAGTAGATCGACGTTTTCTTCTGATATTACCTCCTTGTTTCTTAGCGGGTCTTTTCCCACGCCTTCTTCTCTTTCCTCCTCCAAACGTAGTTTTTGCTTTCATTGCTGCTGTTACTGCTAAAGACGCTGCTTTTTCACCAATACTCGCGTCACTAGATTTTACTCTTTGCCAAGCTTTCTCAGAAAGTGCTCTATCTGCTATTGATCTATTTTTTGTATCACCAAATTTGGAATACGCTATATCGTGCTGTTTACAAGCCTGATCAAGCTTATTTATTCCAGGATCTCCTCTAGCAAGCCGTTTCTCTAATTTGGTTCCAGGACCACAATATTGATATCCTCCAGGTAAATGTAATTCCACAGGTAATAAATCAATCGCCTTGTTAACTATAGCTCCAACCGGTTTACTTAATAGAGAAAATGCTGTTGATGCTATTCCCCTTCCTCTCTGTAATCTCTATCGATTATGACTGATGCGTTTAGCCCTCGGCATGACTATTTATAGCCAAACTTACAATCAGTAGGTGCACTCTATAAATGTTTTACACTGAATGTAATATTAGTCTTGGCTTCTTGTATTATATATACTGTTTAAAATCCATTTATTATATAGAAATGGATTAATTAATTAAATGTAGACATAATAAATAAAAGTAATAAAAATAGAAATAAGGTGTAATTGAAGATGTTTCAAATGTTTCTCCGCTGGTGATGGTATCGTTGTTTTCGGTAAAATGAATAAAATCTAAATAGTTGTCATGTTCCCTTAGAAACTTGCCACTTAATCGTTGATAATTAAATAACACATTCCAGTCTAGTTTATCTTTAAAATTGTCAATGTAATTTTCAGAGAGATTTTGATATTTACTTATTACTTCCCAACAGTTATTAAAATTTGATGTCATCTCTACAAGGAAGTCTTCTGAAAACTGTTGTCTTTGTAAAATATGAATCCAGTTAACTCTGTGAAAATAAATTCTTAACATAGTCATTGTGAAAAGGTAGTGTATGGAAAGTTGTTCCCAATCCATATATCTATCAAACCGTTGAACAAAACCATCTGTCAGCACTCCTTGGGGAAATCTCGGCTCTTGAGATATTAAACTCCACGCAGTAATATTGGATTCCATCATCCTCTCTGTATCATCTCTCGAATATGACTGATGCTTTATCCCTTATCATGGGTATTTAAATTCTTTTTTCTCTTATGTAATCTTCATCGTTTTCTGTTGGTTCATTAATCACATTCACTTGATCCCCCTTTCCTAATGTCTTGGCTTTAGAAGGCTCAGACGGTTTATCTAATTGATTAGGTTTTTCTGGATTGTGTATCTTTTTCCAGTCTAAATAGTTGTGGCTGTCAACATCTGAAGCTACAGCTCTTCCTGAAGCCCGATGGATATAATTAAATAAAGCTGCACCAAACCTTTCCATATGTTTTTCATATTCTGTAGTCCATTTCTTGTGTACTATATCAAATATTTTCTTATTTACAGCGTCTCCATCCTGCTCACAATCACCTACATTTGACAATTTTAATTTTTTTACATCATAGCTTGTATCAGTTTCATTCTTTTTGTAAATCGTTAACAATTTTAAAGTCGCTAAATTTACTGCTTCACCATCATAAATGGGATGTTTTATATTGCTTAACCTTTTACCGGAAAACCCCCAATGGTCTTCGTGTACAATTGGGGTTCTTTTATCCATGTATTGTACCGTAACCGCATCAGAAGACAAAAGCGGATCACCAACATTTTGAATTACTTTTCTTCAAAATTATAATTACCATCAGGTGTTAACGGAAACCCAGCTCTTTTTTCACTATATCCAGATTTTACTCCAAACTCGGAATACCGTCCAAACTTGTCCACACTCATGATGTAACTGAATCGCTATCGTTTAGGTTCTTACTATATATATATATATATATACGTCTACTGAACAATTATTTCTCGTTTTCGCAGTTCATCAACCAAAGCTACCCATTCGTTTTCTAAACCAGTGTGCCCGGCTTCCATAGCTTCATGTAATAACCTTATTCGATCAACTAACTTATTTATATCGTTGTAATATATTATATTGGTTTTATACAAATTTTTTAATAATCCCCTTCCAGATGTAGTAGGATCAGTTGTTTTTCTTTTTTTATGCAAAACATTTAATTCAGCAGAAGATAAAGCTCTTCTTTTAATTGGAGCTTTATTTGATTTCGAGGGGAAAAGACTAGATATAATGTTTGTGTATTTTATTGACCTGTTTCTATGAATAGGTAGGTCTTTGGAATATTTTTTTCTATGTGCATTTGTATACTCTAGTATATTTTTAAACAATTGTAAATCCTTTTTAGTATATTTACCAGGATTATTTTTAAAGATGAGTTCAAACAAACCTGTTGTACCTTTATATTTCTTATCACCAATAACTATATCATCATTTTCGTTTATATCTAACTTTCTATCTCCAATCATTAATCCTTTATCCTCTATTCTAGCTCCATATGTATGATAATTTCGATTAGCATGTGTGCCATGTAACATTTTTAATGTATATTTTCTTCCAAGTGTTCCTTTAAACATAATATCTGTGCCTAATTTGCTTAAGTTGGATGGGTTGATATCCTCTTCTTCTGCTCTTGTATCTTCCGCACTTGTATCTTCTGTACTTGTATCTCCTGCAATGTTCTTTTCCCTTAAATCTCCTATATCTCCGCTTTCTTCATACTCGTCGCTTTCTTCAGATGTTTGTAACTGGTCAAAACTTTCATCATTCTGAAATTCTTCTTCATATTTGGAAATTGGTAGCATTTTGTCTCCTTCGAAGCGAATTGAAGGTTTTTCCATATTTTGTGCTAATCGCTTTAAAGGTTCAGTAACAGGTTTAAATGTTGTTTCTAAAAATTGCTCTCTTTCATTTATACCTGATTTTAAAGCTCGGTTTTTTTGTCTAATAGAATCACTAAGTGATTTTATTTCTTTTAGTAGCTTTTCCTGGTTAACCATCTTCACACCTTGACGACTTGTACAGTAATACCGCTAATCAGTGTAGTAAAACAAATTTATCAAAACCTATTCTATAACGGCCGTCTTTTATAGCTTGATCTTTCATAATAACCAGAAATCCATACTTTTCCGCCCATGCTTTTCCGCAAAGCTCTTTAAACTTTTCAAATGCCATATCAGCATTTACATGATCGTTATATATATATGTTTTAGGTTAGTATCATCTTGTTTAAATACAATTAAAACATTTGCATTATCTCTGATAAGTTGTTTTGGGATTTTGCTAGAAGTTTGTCCTATATATATGCTATCGATGTTATTATGTCTTCCCATGGCAAAGTAGTTTCTAATAGTATCCTGATTTTCACAAGATACATCGTCAAATATAAATACAGAATACGGTTTCGCTTCGTTTGGTTGCATAATGCTATCACTAGCGTTAAATTTGTAAAAATTAACATCGGACACATCAGATAGGATTTTATCCAGCAATTGATACTTTGGTTGTTGTAGGGACTTTGAAAAAATATATAGGTTATTAAACCTTAATCCCTGCGGATTAGTGATCAAATTAAAGACAACATTGGTCTTTCCACAGTTTGAGGGGCCACTTACTATACATCGAACAGTGTTTGGAAATAAACTACCGTGTTTACCATTGTTGATATTAACGTTATCCACAGTTAAATCATCTATGTTATTAATATTGAATCGATCTTTATGGTGAATAATCTCCATCCTGCTCAAAGGTTAACGATAAAATGAGTTGCTTGCATTACACCAAGTCCTTTATAGGTATCCATGAATCCTCAGTTTTGTTAAACCCTAACCACCGCACTTTAACTGCGTCCTTTTTTCTTTGTAACACTTTTTCAACAAGATATACATCACCTACTGTTGACTTTAACATTTCATGTCCATAAAATGCACCTTGCAACAAATCTCCTTTGTTATCTTTTAAGATATACGTTTCAGGTACAGTCGGTTGCACTTTATACACTGTAAAAACTTCATTCGTCCAATTGGGAAGGTATTTCTTGGTAAACACTCCCTTATATTTACTAATCCGTACTTTATCACTTACATTAAATTTTCTTGGCTGCATTTTTTCTACTTTAGGCTTTGTATTTTTCTTTATGCGTTTTAATACATCTTTTGCATTTCTTCTATTTACTTTGTTAGGTTTCATACCAATAGTTCTATGAAACCTGTTGTTATAATCATTTATTAATTGTGGTAAAACATCATACCATACGTAAGAACCTCTTTTTGAAAATTGTTTATAGAGTGCTCCTTTTAAGGTTCTATTGAATCTTTCTACAATAGCTGCTTTTTTCTCTGAATTTGTAGAATAATGATTTATTTTATATTTATTCATTAACTGTGCAAAGTTTGTATTAAAGTATTCTGTTCCATCATCAGTTTGTAAATGTTTAATTTTGTTTTTATCTCTTTTTATAGCTATTTCCATGGCTTCTGTTACGCTTTTACCAGTCTTGTCCTCTAGAGGCAAAGCGTCTGCAACTTTTGTAAAACAATTAATAATTGTGAGTATATATTTAAATCCTTTGTTTATTCTGCTATGCGGTCGCATTTCAATTAAATCCGCTTGATATAGATCATTTATCCCTTTTATAACAGTATTTCTTCTTGGAAACTTTATTCTTGCAGGTTTGTGTAGTTCATTAATAATCTTCTCCTTCAGGTCTGACATGATGGTTTCACGAAGACAGCTGATATGGTATTAAATATTCTTTTGTATAAATCTGCTTATATAGGTCAAGGTCATTCTAAACTAATGTATAAAAGGGGGAACACAGCAAAATACTGCTGTGTTCCCCCTTTTATACGGAAAGGAAAAGGAAAAGGGATGTAGGACGATGAAAGGGTTACTCGTCAATAGGGTTGAGGGAGTAGTGGCCGAATGGTAGAGTGTGGATGTTGTCTGCAAGGATGTGGCGTTTGTCATCATTTGAAGAGAGAGCTTTTTTTACTTCCGTCACGCTGTACAGCTGATGGTTGAAACTTCTGATTGTGTTGAATTTTGCTGTTATATCTTGATCTTCAAATAAACATTTCTTATAGTGATTAAAATGCACATTCTTCTTTAAATACAAACTTTTTACTCCTTTAGCTTTCTTAATGACTTGGTTTTCATTTAATTGTAAAGAATATAATTTTGACATTAGTGCAACAATTTCTTGAAGTATAACACCATTGGCTTCATCTTTAAATTTGCCAAGCACTTTTTTGTTTCTGTCATTGTCGTAGTTTGGATGATCTTTTGGATAGTCGGAAAAGTCAAAGTCGTTTTTGTAATCAAATGTCCGAAGGTCTTCATACATATCGTTAGTAATTATCCAATATATAAAAGCGTCTGTATCCATGTAGGAGATGCCGATGTTTTCTCGTCCATAAAAGGTGACCATCTTTTTGTAATGAAAATCGTACATATGAGTCTTGGAGATATCCAGGATTGACATTCCTATATACAAAGGACGATCCATCTTCACACTTGTTTTCTTCATAGATACAGCTACAAGATTTTCATTAATAATTATAGATGTATTAAAGTTCGGCTGTTGTACGAGTTTCTGTAGTTTGTTCGGATCTGTAACAAGTTTAACGTTTTTATGTCTTCTTTTGTTTTCTAATGTTTTACCGAATATCGCATTGTTCATTAATTTAAAAAAGTCTTTTTGAAAGGCTGATGTAGCAGCTGCTCTTCTGGTAGTATTCGAGTCTATGTACGGTTTCAACCAGCACGATTGGGAAAATTCCACAGCTCTATTAATTTTAGTAAGACGTAAACCTAATTCGATAGCTTGTTGAACAACCCAATAATGAGCTACGTATCGTTGTTTATTGTTAAGGGTCATCATTAATTTGGGGTGTTTTCCAGTTGGTGAAATTTCTGTTCTTGCAAGGAGTGGAAGGTCATAATGAAGATCGTGTAAATGTTCTGGATATTCAAAGTCGCAATCCAAAATATATCCGGTATCTCCATGTTTTGGAATTTGTGAAATATCGCCAATACAGTCGGGATCAACCCATTTAAAGTTGTCAAATGGAAGTGGGTTCGACATGGCCCATCCATACAGATTATTCGCGTCGAAATATCCCAAGTACGTTGAAGGTTTCTCTTGATCATGGTCAGGTAGATATTTGTTGTTGGCTTTAACATGTCTAGTCACGCTTTGAGTTAATCCACCTCTAACACCCGACTCAACCATTAAAACCATATCTATATCTGTTAACAGCTGGAGTTTACATTTTGTTTCTTTTAGCATTGCTTGCCAAGCTAGTCCTGGAGATGTATACGAATGTAGAGGGTCCAAACCGTATGCTGCAAAACAGGTTCTTCGGAATTCTTCCATAACATCGCAGAGAAGAGTCACGTCAAGTTTTACATAAAAGTCTGAGTATTCTCCCAAAGTCTTCATATCCAACTCGTTCCATACTCGACATGCATGTTGATAGTCTTCAAGTGAAATTTCCGATTCATTGAGTTTGTTGTTAAATTGTTCTGGTGGAGGAAGTGATGTTTCATTAAATCTATGCAGTCCATCGATGTAATCGTAGGGGAAGACTCCTTTTCTAAGAACCAGATCCATTTTACTACTGGCTACAATTTTGCTTGTTTCTATCAGATCTTCTCTTTTTAAATTCTCAGTTAATTTCATTAGGCTAGAAGGCATAAATCTAAACGAATCAATACACCTAAGTTTTATTTTGCCAACCTTTTTAGAGAAGCTTATAAATTTTTCCATTGTTGTTGCCAAAACATCTATTGCTCCATCATCTCTTCCTAACTCCGGGATTATGAAATGAGAGTCATATCCACTAAGGTTATGTAGAACAACAGGTATAAAAGATGGAACTTTGTAATTTAAGTTGCAAGCATTACAGGCTGCACCTCTGTAGGCTCCGGTAAGATGGTCGTGGTCACGCACTTTAACGTTTTCTGGTGTAAATAGGTTATTACACAGATAACATGTTGTTGCCAAATTGTGATGTTGAAGTTGGTGTTCATCCATAGGCTGCATCGGTATTTTAATTTTGTAGATTTCTTCCACCTTGGAGGCAATGTAATACAACTCATCTACAAAGTGTTTCGCTGCTTGTTCACCACGATAAATCTTCGGAGCAGATGATAGTCCAAATTCTTGAAGATGTTCTTCAGACAACGTGGATTTTGTTAGTATACAATAACTGTTTGGTGCATGTTTTTGATATTTGCTTCTTTTTGTGATATCCTCTTCTTGTTGTTCAATTGGAAGTAAGGATGCTTCGAAATCCGCGTACACAACAAATGGAACAGGGTATTGGTGATTTACTTTATCAAATTTTATCTGCGCTCTGCTGGGATGTGGCAATTTAATTCTTACCTCATAGTTTCCACTACATAACCTTTGATGTTCTACTAACCATTCTGTACCTCCTCTTCTTAATGGTTTGCTCACGTGGCAAAAGCATCTCTTACATGTTGTGATTTTACTTTTATGTTTTGTTAACTGTTTACATACGAGCCCTTCAAAATCGTTTATATACACGTAATGTGATATCTCTCCTTTATTGATTAATAACAGGTCAGTATGATTGTTGCGCTCATTCGATGTTATGCGCAAGGGATACACATTATTTGACGAATCCAAACCAAATATGTTGACTGAAGCCGACGGATTTTGCTTTTCAAATTTTGATATATCAGTAATTGCAACAGGGTAAGTCATTCCCTGGAAATTATACTTGTGTTGAACTTCTTCATATGCTTGACTTGGTCTTTCCGGATGGTTTTTTACATATTTGGCCAACATAACATATTTAAAACATTCATTATTTTCATTTTGCACGTTAATACAGGATTTGGTATTCATAATTTTTTGAGGTAGAGGGATATAGCTACTTCCTCTCATTCCATAACCGTGTTTATGAACTCTAACATCCAGACTTGTTATACTTAATAAAGTCCATCCAGATCCTCTTCCTTCATGCTCTTGTAGTTTCGTCAAAAGTTCTTCAAGACATTCTGTTACGATCTTTTCAATATCTGACGCAGCCATGATGGTTCGGTTTTTTGTCATGAAACCTCTTGGTGATGTTTCGTTTTGAATGTTAGTGAATATGGCATCTAGCAACAGTCCAAATTTGATAAAATTTAATCTTTTTTGTTCATTCTTTAGTGTTTTGGTTACTAATTCTTTGGCGTTATGTAAAAAGTTTTCAAGTTGTAATTTTACGTTGTCAATTTTAAAATGTGTTACTACCTTACCAGGTAGTGCTTGAGCGTGTAGTTCCACATCTACTGCTGTTGATGTTGAGGGTCGGTGAAGAGTAGACATAGCAGCTGTTGATGTTGAAGGACGGTGAAGTGTAGACATAGCAGGCGTTGAAGTCGATGTTGATGGTGTTGATGTTGAAGGATGGTGAAGTGTAGACATAGCAAGCGTAGAAGTCGATGGTGTTGATGTTGAAGGATGATGAAGTGTAGACATAGCAGGCGTAGAAGACGATGCAGCTATTGATGTTGAAGGACGGTGAAGTGTAGACAGAGCAAACGTAGAATTCGATGCAGCTGTTGTTGATGGTGTTGATTGTGCATATTGAATAACACTTGGTCTGGAATGTTGGTGTTGGGCTAACATTTGATCTATTTCCTTCAATTCTTCTTCTTCATATTCTTCATCATGGTTGTTGTTATGTTTTAGTTCCTTATGAATTATTAAAAGAAATTCATCCTTAAATGAAGTCTTACAAATATTCCAGCGATGCATAATGTAGGTGTGATCTCTACACAAGGGTCAACGCAATAATAAAAAACACTGCAAATGCCCCTCTATTTATACCCTAGCAAAAGTGGTGGGGGTACGTATTACGTTAAGTTTACTATTTTTTACATTTTATATTTACTATTGTAGCTGGAGGCTACAAAGTTCTGTATTTAGGTCAAGGTCATTGAACATATTTGTCAAAACGGGGAATAGAGCAGTAAATGATTTCATTTTAAACCATAAACTGATCTATTCCCCGCTTTGTATTTAACAAGGACAATTTTCTCCAACAGGAAAATTTAATATATTTTACTACTGGCTACAATTTTGCTTGTTTCTATCAGATCTTCTCTTTTTAAATTCTCAGTTAATTTCATTAGGCTAGAAGGCATAAATCTAAACGAATCAATAAACCTAAGTTTTATTTTGTCAACCTTTTTAGAGAAGCTTATAAATTTTTCCATTGTTGTTGCCAAAACATCTATCGCCCCATCATCTCTTCCTAACTCCGGGATTATGAAATGAGAGTCATATCCGCTAAGGTTATGTAGAACAACGGGTATAAAAGATGGTACTTTGTAATTTAAGTTGCAAGCGTTACAGGCTGCACCTCTGTAGGCTCCTGTAAGATGGTCGTGATCGCGCACTTTAACGTTATCTGGTGTAAATAGGTTATTACACAGATAACATGTTGTTGCCAAATTGTGATGTTGAAGTTGGTGTTCTTCCATAGGTTGCATCGGTATTTTAATTTTGTAGAGTTCTTCCACCTTAGAGGCAATGTAATACAAATCATCTACAAAGTGTTTCACTGCTTGTTCACCGCGATAAATCTTCGGAGCAGATGTTAGTCCAAATTCTTGAAGATGTTCTTCAGACATCTTCCAATATCTTACCAAACAAAGATTTTTTCTAAGTCCCGAAGTGGGTCAAGGTCATCTGAACATGTTGCCAAAACGGGGAATAGAGCAGTAAGTGATTCCCACTTGGACCACAAACTGCTCTATTCCCCGCTCTGTATTAGGGAAGTGAATTTTGAAGAAAGGTCACAGTTATAGGCAATAAACCTGATAACAGAACCTTTTGTTAATTTATCCAAACAAAAGGAAGTTACAAATGGTTTGCAGGGAGTATTTGCAAAAGTTTCTCGAGGGTAAGATGGGTAATGTCAACCGGTTTGCGCGCCGTATTGACATAAGGTCGGTTTGCGCGCCATACCTTTTTGTAAGGGGTTAGGAAAAGGATGAGAAACATACTGATCAGTTAAAATTAATTTTACAAAGACCAACCAAGGTCGGTTTTACAAAGGTCAACAGCATCCTGAAACCCAGTCGGACGTTGGTCAGTAACGGGCGCCAGGCAACTGTGAACCAAAGTTTTGACCAAGGTTAGTTATAGCGTGTAAGAAAAGGACATACCAACCAAGGTCGGTTTTACAAAGGTCAACAACATCCTGAAACCCAGTCGGACGTTGGTCAGTAACGGGCGCCAGGCAACTGCGAACCAAAGTTTTGACCAAGATCAGTTTTAAAGCGTGAAAGAAAAGTACATATTTCATTAGTAAATAAAACACTTCAAAGACCAACACCACAAATAATTACAAACACCAACACTAACTACATTTTCTAGCAGCAAACTACAAGCTATAATCTAAAAAACAAACTAACATGCATAACATACAAACATGCTAAGGTAGAATCTTTAGTATACAGGGGTACCACCTATATACTAAAGATGCTATTACAGACAGCTAAGGCGAACAGCTAGCTAGGCTGTCAGCCTGAGACTGTGAGACCTCTGCGGTCAGCCCCCGCTTTTATAGCCGACGATCCGTGGTGGGAGGTAAATTGAAGAAAGGGGGGGGGGGTAGTGATAGGGAAGGGGTATTATTGTAAGAGTAAATGTTTTTACCAAACAATAATTTTCTCTAAGTCCCGAAGTGGGTCAAGGTCATCTGAACATGTTGCCAAAACGGGGAATAGAGCAGTAAGTGATTCTCACTTGGACCACAAACTGCTCTATTCCCCGCTCTGTATTAGGAGAAGAGGACTAGTTTAAAGCTCGCAATTATAGGCAATAAACCTGATAACGGAACACTAACCTCTCCCCCGAAAAATTATTCACCCAACAAACAAACGATATGGTCAGTTTACAACAGTCGCGCATTCTGAAACCGCAAGGACGTTCATCACTGTGTAGGCGTCAGAGTACTACGAACCGAAGTACAATAATACCTGACCAAGGTCCCCTTAAGTTTATTTCCCCGAAGATGTATCCCCCCAAGATAAGCAAAATGGTCAGTTAACAACAGTCGCGCACTCTGAAACCGCAAGGACGTTCATCACTGTGTAGGCGTCAGAGTTTTACGAACCGAAGTACAATAATTACCTGACCAAGGTCCCCTTAAATTTAACCAAAAATAAGCAAACTGACTGAATCTGTTTCTCGTGAGTAAGGGTTAAGATAGGTAAAGTCATCCGGTTTGCGCGCCGTAATGACTTAAGGTCGGTTTTCGTGCCATACCTTTTTGTAAGGGGTTAGGAAAGGTGTTTATTTGAGAAACATAATCCCCCTGAGATATTTAAAGACATAAGGTCGGTTTTCGTGCCATACCTTTTTGAATGGGAGCGTGAAAGAAAAGTACATATTTCATTAGTAAATAAAAAACACTTCAAAAACACTTTAAAACCAACACCAAACTAACTACAGTTAAACTAACTACATTTACTAGCAGCAAACTACAAGCGTTATCTAACATGCTTAAACAAACTAACTAAACATGCAAGGGCGCGGATCTCTTAATTGCGCGTCGGGCCCAACGCACACTTAACAGACCTACGCTGCAGCAGGCACTGCAACCCAGTGGGACGTTCATCGCAACGGGCGGCAGGCTACTGCGAAGAGACGCTCGAAATCTCGGGTTATATAGACGGAGAATGGGAAATCGGGATATTAAGGGGAAAGCGGGATAAGGGATAATCCTGCTTCGTTGCGGGATTTTATCCCGCACTTCCAAGAACATTTTTCCCTCGACCTTGACCTTGACCTTGAACATGACCCAAAAAGGGGGGGGGTTCCGTCGGGGGGGGGGGGTTCCGTCGGGGGGGGGGGTCCGTCGGGGGGGGGGGGGGGTTCCGTCGGGGGGGGGCGGTTCTAAACCAGTCCTCAGCTTTCTACCCATATATGGATAGGGCAAGGTTTCACTTTACGACCTGCTTCACTCTGCCAGCCGCCTCATTCCGGCTTTGGATTGCAACCAGTACACACGTGCTCTATCCAACTCTATCTTATCCATTTTCTCTTCCATCCTATTTACACCATGTCTTCTCCTCTGACTCCTGAAAAACTCCAGCGCTTAAAGGAATCTTTGAAGAGGTCGACGGAAAGAAGGAGCGGGTTTAAGAGACCTTCAACTTTGAAGTCTCTCAAACGGAATCTCCATGGTCATCCGCTGTATTTTGAACAACGACCCTCGACTCAGCCTCGACCTTCTACATCGGCTCAGCCTCGGCCTTCTACATCGGCGGCTCAACCTTCGTCTCCAACACCGACTGTCGATGAGGTGATGCAACGGACGCCGTTTGAAGTCTCCAAGGTCGAGTTTCGAAATCTGAAGCGGATGACGGAGTATAAATATGTGGCAACCAACGGGGACCACGTGTTCCTGTTTCAACACACCATCCACTACATCGAGGTGCGTCTGCCGCAGTCTCTCCCACCGCCACCTCCTCTGATACCTGATACACAGGAGTTATTCTTAACCAGAAAAGATGGGAGGGTAAAGTGGGTTTTGAAGAATAAAGTTTGAACTGATCCTTATCCCGACCAACCTTCAGCACGCAAACGGTCCTTTTCAGGACCACCCTAAGCATTTCAAGTTAGGGACTTGGCCTGTACATAGGCAGGAGAGTTTGTTTGTGCAGCCCACTTTGTGAAATTTTCTAAGTCCCAAAGTCCTTGAACTTGACCTTGACCTTGAACATGACCCATGTTGGGGGGGGGTACAAAGTTTTTCCAAAGTATGTCATGTGGGTACTCAAATTACGCGAATTGATCAGACGAACAAGGAGGTGCAAACAGAATTTTGATCCGGCCAAGGGTATAGTAGCAGAAGCGAAAAAACTACAAAGTTTGTCCAAAGTATGTCATGTGGGTACTCAAATTACGCGAATTGATCAGACGAACAAGATGGTGCAAACAGAATTCAGATCCGACCAACGGTATAGCAGAAATAGCGAAACAACCAATGTTTTCAAGGTTACATACTAATAGCTTCTTTATTATTGGGTTAAAGTATAGCGAGTGGGTACTCAAATTACGCGGGTTAATCAGACGAACAAGATGGTGCAAACAGAATTCAGATCCGACCAACGGTATAGCAGAAATAGCGAAAAAACCAATGTTTTCAAGGTTACATACTAATAGCTTCTTTATTATTGGGTTAAAGTATAGCGAGTGGGTACTCAAATTACGCGGGTTAATCAGACGAACAAGATGGTGCAAACAGAATTCAGATCCGACCAACGGTATAGCAGAAATAGCGAAAAAACCAATGTTTTCAAGGTTACATACTAATAACTTCTTTATTATTGGGTTAAAGTATAGCGAGTGGGTACTCAAATTACGCGGGTTAATCAGACGAACAAGATGGTGCGAATATAATTCAGATCCGACTGAGATTAGGGAAGAAACAGCGCGAAAACAACACTTTCAAGGCCTGACATTAATAAATACTTTGTTTATGGATTAAACTACGACAAGTTATTAATAGTTTAAAGTATACCGAGGTAACGTTGTTGTGCGGGTAGGTCGGGTGGGTATCATACACGCTAGCGCTATATCATTATACTTTTAGCTCTTGCAGGATTAACATCTACCTATAGAGTTTGTGTTATTCTAAAGATGTCACAGTTTTACAGAAATATGACGAAGGTGTCCTTCAACAGTCCGCCTGCCACCACCTTCTACTTCTCCGACTGTGAAGATAGAAGGTCTACGCTGTTAGTGGATTGTGAGCGATTTCGCCGTAGAATACTCCAGGCTGAAACATTCTTAGCAAGTTGTCTGCTACGCAAGATGCATCATATGAGTACATGCAATAAATTAGATCACAGTGACTGTTATGATTGCGTAAAAACAGTGTCGAGCAAGAATTGTTAATGTTTTCAGTTACGGAGCTCCGATCCTCACAGAGTCAGAGCTAGACCCTAACTAATGCATGTCCCGTAGTTATTGTGCGATGTGAAAACTTGGTGGGGGAAACTGGTGTGGTGGGGGGTAAAGGCGAGTGTCTATCCTACATGCTTGTATCACTTCAGTATACCTGCGGCTCTTGCATAGTTCACATGGATTCGCAAATACAAGGCACTACTGTTTCTTCCACATGTTCTTCTTTTAATATTGAGCAAGCTGACAATACAAATGATGAAATACAAGTACATGAAGTTTCTAGCACAATATCTACTGATGCAGAAGCAATAATGGCATCCCTAATAGGGTTTGACTAATGATGGTGGATGTAGTAGCAACCATCTGCCGCGCACTTGCCACCTGCCGCCTACCATCTGTCGCCTGCCATCTGCCGTCCGCCATCTGCTCCGCCCCACCACACTTTTACCCCCACCATTTTGTTTGATACCAAAACGCTAGCTAGCGAGTAGTCAGTACACCTCCGGCTCTCGACCGGTGAACATCGAGCTCTCTGTTGAAATGTCCATCAAAATTAGGTGTATTCATTATGACTCTATTCATCTGGCGACTTTCCAAGACCTCGAGGTTTTTAATGAAGAGTTAAGACTTCTCATTGCGTCCGGTTACGATTTATCTTTGGAACTTTACGCATCAAAAAACAACATGGACTCTGCGCAGGAATCGAAGTATATACCGTCTTTCTTCAGAAAGCGAAGTGATGGCCGCAACTCGTCCGGATCAACAACATCGATGACAACCAACAACGGGGAACTATTGTAAACATGAATTATTGTAAACATAACTTATTGTAAATAAAAAGAAAAGTAAAAAGAAATAAAGTAATAAATGAAATAGTACTACCTCGCACTCGTATCATTCGATTGCTTCATTCGATTGTTTTCATTCGATATTTTTATCGAATTAAAACTATCGAATCACAATCGGATTTTACGAGTGCGAGGTAGTACTTTTTTAAAATTACCTCCCAGTGACCTTGAACTTTAAACTTTCCCTCATTACGTCACAAAACCGCCTACGTCACTGGCTCAGCCTCAGATGACGTCTTTCATGACTCAGCACTTCCGGTCACGTGACCGGAAGCTGTCAATCACTTGGCCCAGAAGCCCCAAATGCCCACTACTCATTTCATTTGAGCCCTCTGCTTTACCATACCTCTTACAGAATTATGTCTAAGGAGGATAGATTATAGTTGATCTTTTAGTTAATCTTGGGCATATTGATAATTAATGTACCGTCATCTTGTTGCTAACTTTGCAGATCAATTGAGCAGATAGAATGGAGCCAGTAATGTTGCTCGATGGAGGATTCTCCACTCAGCTGGCTAAGTACGTGGGGAACTGTGTGGATGGGGATCCACTGTGGAGTGCCAAGTTCTTGGATACCAACAAACAGGCCTGTATCCAGGCTCACAGGGATTTCATCAAAGGTATATACTGTTCACAGCCTCTTTCATATGTACTTTGTCCCAAAATGTTATTTACAGTTTTAAGTTAATAATTTAATTTGTTTAAAGTGACTAATCAATAAATGGATTCAGAAAAGACTTAAGCACTCTCAGATCTATTATGTTTGTCAACTGTGGCAAAATACGTTGAAAAAATATATAAAATCTTACAAAACTACTACAGTTGACTCCCTCTAATTCGGCCACCTCGGGACCAGACTCCCGGCCGGAGTAAAAAATGGCCAATTCATCCGGCGGTTTTTTAAACATGTAAATTATAACCTATAATAGCACTCCTGTGAATAAAAATAATTTCTAAGATGGTTTGACGATTTTTAAGGCACACTTACCCAAAAAAATCAAATAAAAAATTAAACTCACTTGAAAGATACTAACAACACTACATTAAAATGTTTAAGGATAGAATGCACGTCTGTAACAAATGCAATTGCCAAGTGAACTGAGATGATTTGTTCACATTTAGGCCAAAAAAATGAACAAACACGTTCATTGCTATCGATTTCTGCCATGAGAAATCCTTCTTTACATAGATTATAAATTTTAGTCATTATTAAAATTAAGAGGGCTGGACCATCCGCCGGCCGAACAATCCGAGACCGGACTAGAGGGAGTCAACTGTATTTACAATAGCAAAACTCTTAAATCTACAAAACAGAGTTTTACCAATTCTTCTTAATTATTATCATTAGTGTAGAGTATGTAGTTGTTGCTCTAATTCTGATGCTCAAATTCACATTGATGTTGTTGTACAGCAGTATCACTACCTCTTTACTCACCCTCTTGGGTTTTTTTTTTGGGAGATTTCAACTCCCCCTCCCCTTCCTACGACACTTATCTTTAGTGAAAGCTAAGAAAAACACCAATATTGTTACCAAACCAATGTTGTACAGACCTACTAACCAACAAGTACTTCACCCTCTTGGGTTTTTTTTTGGGGAGGTTTCAACTCCCACTCCCCTCCCTACGACACTATCTTTGGTGAAAGCTAAGAAAAACACCAATATTGTTACCATACCAATGTTGTACAGACCTACTAACCAACAAGTACTTCACCCTCTTGGTTTTTTTTGGGAGATTTCAACTCCCCCTCCCCTTCCTACGACACTATCTTTAGTGAAAGCTTAGAAAAAACACCAATATTGTTACCATTCCAATGTTGTACAGACCTACTAACCAACAAGTTAAGTAGTCTTTAAAAATAGGAATAAGCACAAAAATCTAAAATTTTGTATATTACTGAATTTTTCCAGAATTTTTCAGATCGAAATAGTTTTAACCTTTTTCCAGCCGGAGCTGATATATTAATTACAAACACATATCAAGCAAGTATTGAGGGATTCAAGGATTATCTGAACCTGGACAAAGAAGAAAGTATAGAATTGATAAAGGAATCAGTATCATTTGTAAGAAAAGCCATCAATGCTGAACTTGGAGATGAAATGTATGGTAAGTCAGTTTACTCCCAAAGAGTAAGTTCATTTTAACACTAAAGAGGAAACAAATCTGAGGCTCCAGTGAGCAACTCGGATTAATATTTTTCCTTATGACTTATCACTCGCAATTCATTCATTTTCGCCTTAATGGTATGCATGATTATTATTAGTCCTACCCATAAGCGCAATTTGAGTATTTTGAGTTAATAATTATTTTGATTTTTCATTTATAACAATGTACCCACCAAATTATTGGGTGGGGGACAACTGCTCCTTCCTTGCAACCCCCAAATTACGCCCAGAGCCTTAATAAAGTTTAGATGTTTTAAAGACCCAGGTTCCTGCATCGGAATCCGCCCATTATCAGTCCTCGCAGACTGTGTCAGGACATACACTAGTTCTTTATCTCTCTTGAGTGAGGTATCACCATGATGATTAAAAACAGATACAATGAATATTTGTTATCACATTTATAAATTGATCAATTTTTAAAAATAATGTGGCCTATACTCAAATATTTGTATTTTTTCTGTTTATTTTGAATTATTTTTCTGTTTATTTCCTATACTTCAATTTAAACATTTCTTTACGTTACATAGTATTCATTGAAAGACGTCAATCTTAAATTAAACTGAACATAAGTGTAGTAAATTATAAAAAAGCCTAATCAAACTACATTTTTAATTATGAGTTTAATTGTTCAATATTCCACTTTAGACAAAAAGTCTGTTGACTGAAGTCCATTTGGACAAAACTCTTTGACGAGGCACTATGTGCTAACTGTCTTGAGAAGTCTATTTGACAACATGTCTTGTGGTGTTTCCCACAGCTGATGAGTTCTAGAGAAAGAAACATGATCCAAACAAGTCTAGCCGCAAAGGGCGTAGGTCTGGGGCAAACGAACAAAGTTCAAACAAACTGTTCCTGCACCCAAAGTTGGTGGGACTTTGGATTTCCGTTTCGAAATTCTGTTTCTCTTCAGTACATTGAAGTAGCTGTATACGGATTTCACTTTAGCCAAAAAGTCTGTTGACTGAAGTCTGTTTAGACAAAACTCTTTGACGTGGCACTATGTACTAACTGTCTTGAGAAATCTATTTCCCCAAGGCAGAATGTTTTCATTCTTTCTGCAACGGAATATGTAAAATCCCAAATCTTTCTGCAAGCCTAGCGATTTTTCATGCGCCCACTGCAACCACCTAAAGCCACTTGTAAAAAACTAGTAACTAAACAAATTATTTAAATAAACCATCCTTATTGGTAAACTCTCCAATTAATTCTCTTTTTGGCAACCCAAAAGAAAATTAATTGAATTGCAACAATTACAGCAATATACTGTATAGCCTTAGACTATATAGTGTTAATAATAATAGCCTATAATATTAATCAGCTAGTACAGCACAGTATAAATAACCAAAGTCTAAAATAAGCACTACTTCTAAATTAATATTTAGACTAGATTCTAGGCATAATGGTCTATAGGCTTAGTGTGCTGTATTAAAACAAATATATTTTCTAAATAGTATATTTGGAAACGCAGTTGGCTCTTTACAACCAACCAATCAATATTTGTTTAGTTCTTAAGTAGGCTTTTTATAAATATAGAAATGACCTAAGTCACATCTCTAAGTTGTATAAATGTATTGCACTTGATTATTCCCTAATACTTAAAACAAGGCAATAAAATATTTAGGTCTTCTTGTTTCCTCCCAACAACTTTGGATGTTGCCACTTCAGACATTAAGTTAGTTTACTTTTTGAAACTGGCTTGAAATGGTTGTGGTAGCCTAGAAAGCCATATTTTTATCAAAGGGTTGGTTTTTGCTAGTGATACGTTAGATATTTAATTACTTTTGTGACTTTCATATACTTCAGGTCTTTTCGCCGAGGACCCTGAATTGTAAATAATCTTCCGATATTTTTGCCCGTAGCAGACTTATATTTAACGGACAATGCCGGGTTATACCTTGCGTTATGGTTTTGAAAGTTTTAGAATAATCTTTCTAAATAAACTGATCAAATAACCTCACCGGAAGAGGCCACTATCTCATTGATGCTCCACAACAATATTAACCAAACTACAGGTAATAGCGCTACACATTTCTAACGATCATTGGTTGGTTGGTAGTTGTAGAATCAGAAACACAATGTATTTACGTCACTGATTGAGCCGCACGATCACGTGACCCATCCAAGCGTTGCGCAGTGGCACTACAAACACGCCGATTCTCTTTAAATATCATATCGATTAAATATCGTATTGCCGAATCGTATCAAGCTTATGTAGTGTATGGTATCACTGACATTGCGTCGTTTTAGCGAATTTCCCCTATAAGGAAGAAGCTATTACCATGGTAAGACTTAAGCCTGAGAAAATTATAACTTTTTGTTATGAGGTCCCCAGATGCCAAAAACACTATTCGTTCAAATTTATATATATATATATATATATATGTTAGTCCGTTACCGCGATAACTTTTGAAAGAAGCACCCGATTTTGATAAAATTTGGCAAAAATATGGAGAGTAACATTTATGAACATTTAAGTTCGAAAACCAGATCGATCCGTTTGTGGAAGGGGTTTTAAAATTTTCCAAAAATCAGCTTTTTGAACTTTTTACCCTAAAATTTTAAAAATACTAGATTTTGGTTAAAACCATTTTATAGAGCTTAAAAAACAAACAATTTAGTATTTTGAATAATTAAACTAGGTTTAGTGGTTGTGGAGAAAAGTAAAAAAATGTGTCCATAAAATGTCCCTATGTTAATCTTATGGGAATACGGTTTTTAGATTTTCCTTAGATAATTTCACTAAAAACTCCACATTTCTTTCTACTAATCAGTTTAGCTATACAAAACAATCATTTTGGTGTTTTAATTGTTATTTTACGTCCAACCGTTGCAGTTATATTCAAAGTGTTAAACACAGTACGTTGTCCAATGTTATTCTTATGGAGAATAAATAAAATGTTATATTTAGATTATTTATGTATGTATGTTGATGAAACTTGGTATGTGGCTTCAACTAGTTGTGGTATATTGATATTAGCACAAACAAATGGTTTTTATTGATTTTTCCCGGTAGCAGCAAACCTGCATACTCGGCCCCCATGTTATTCATATGGAGAATAAGTAAAATGCTATATATTACTTATTAATGAATGTACTGTATTTTTGTGAAACTTGGTAAGTTGTAGGTAGTAGTGATACCATGTATATGCATTGGAAATTCGCTGAGTACGCAGGTTTGCTGCGACAGGGGTATTTGGCATACTGTATCGTTCACATAATACAGTCCTTATATAATGTGTCTTGATTCCAAAATGAGCACTCAAAAACATTATAAGTAAGATTTATCTTTTTTATGTGCCGACGCAATTTGAAATATCAAAATAGACGGTATATATCGCTTCCCTAATACATCATCGAAATATTGTATCGCATCTTGTCATATGGCAATATTCAGAACGATACGATAGGTATTGGACATCGCTCACTACCAGCCAGCAAGAATTCATTCATTCTACAAGTAACTGTTGTCTACACTCGCGGATCGTATTCTGCCTCTAAAAAGAGACTGCACAACTTTGGGGTTACAATAGCCTATTACGTTTATATGAATTCATATGGTTCTCGATAGTTTTTGTTTGCAGAATGAATAATTTTTCTGCAGCAATAACTCTAATGCTGTCCACATCTTTGACAGCAAATAAAGATTCCCAGGAGTTAGAAGTTATGACTGCACCAATGATGGAAGCCTCTAGCTGTTGATTTGCAGCCTTCTCTCAAAATTAATGCCAATAAAACTGAACAGCTACTCTTTTCATTGTCCTCCTCCTTAAATAATAAAGAATTAGATTCCGTTAAACTTCTCGGTATGGCTTCTTGACAGTAAGCTCAATTGGAATCAACACACTTCTTTACTCTGCAAAAAATTATCTAGAGTAATTTTCTTAATCCAGAAGCTTAGGACATGTCTCAGCCATCAATATTTACTCATGATTTATTATACACTTTTTTATTCACATTTAAATTACGGCATCATTCTTTGGGGCAATTCCTCTGGCGCGAAAGAAGTTTTTATCTTGTAAAAAAGGTTGCTCAGAACCATTCTTTGATTAAACAAACTTACCTCTTGTACAAAATATTTTGTTGAGTTATCCATGTTAACTGTTATCCTGGTTTATTTATTTTACATTGCTTACTCCACGCCAAGGACAATTTGGGTAATTATAACACCAGGGATAGTGT
This sequence comes from Allygus modestus, assembly GCA_963675035.1. Classification (NCBI taxonomy): domain Eukaryota; kingdom Metazoa; phylum Arthropoda; class Insecta; order Hemiptera; family Cicadellidae; genus Allygus; species Allygus modestus. The sequence goes on from OY776112.1 coordinate 102,294,477, forward strand.
TCACAGCTACAAGACAAGAAATAAGAGAAATCTGAATATTTCCCATGTAAGATTAACTAAATCCCAATACCACTTTTCAAAAATTAGTCTAAGGTATTTTAATATGCTACCCAAAAGTATTAAAAGCAGACCAAGAGAAAGTTTTAAAAATATTCTGCATGAGTGGCTGGTGGCACAAGCTTTCTACCAAGTAAATGAATATGAGTCTTGTATTAGTTCTTTTACTGTACAAACTTAAGTTTTTTGATCTGATTTCCTTAAAAGTATGTTAGTATTTTTTATCCTTACAGTGCATTGTATGACCATTCATGACTTGCTTAATTTTTATTGTTGTTTGTAGCATTGTAGTCAATTTTAGACTTAGTTTGACAATGCCGATTGCAATTATTGTAATTGTTTAAAGACAATAAAGACATTCTTATTCTTCTTCTAATGAGACATTCTTGGTTTATATGCAGCAGTAATTTTATGTAGCCGATCTTTCTGCAACCCTCGCTTTCTTTCTGCGACAATGTCGCACTATCACCCGTTGTTCTGCCATGCGGGTCTATTTGACAACATGTCTTGTGGTGTTTTCCACAACTGATGAGTTCTAGAGAATGAAACATGATCCAAACAAGTCTAGCCGCAAAGGGCGTAGGTCTGGGTGTCAAACGAACAAAGTTCAAAAGAACTGTTCCTGCACCCTGCATGTTTCGTTCTCTAGAACTCATCAGTTTTGGAAAACACCACAAGACATGTTGTCAAATAGACTTCTCAAGACAGTTAGCACAAAGTGCCTTTGTCAAAGAGTTTTGTCTAAACATACTTCAGTCAACAGACTTTTTGTCTAAAGTGAAATCCGTATACAGCTACTTCGCTGTACTGAAAAGAAAGAAAGAGAAAAAGAAAAGAGAAAGAGAAAAGAAAGAGAATTTCAAAACGGAAATCCAAAGTCCCACCAACTTTGGTTGCAGGAACAGTTTGTTTGAACTTTGTTTTATCCAGATTACCTTTGGATGTTGCACCATACATACAAATGACATTATGTTATGTGCAGGAGAATTAGGCCAACACAATTGTTTAATACTTATAAGTTACATAGAGGTGCCATACTTCTGAGAGAAAATAAATTAGAACTTCCAGTTATATTATTTCTGTCCTCAAAAATAAGTTAAGTCCTCATAAATTTTACATAATTTTTTGCCAAAAGGTTTTATGTTGTTTCTGTGTTGACATCTAGCATTATCAAATTTAGTTATACAATAATCATATAACACTAAATACATTAGAGTAATATCCTCATTTTGTAGTTCACTAGTTGTAAACAAAACTTAAATGTTTGCCGGCGATTGTAAAACAAAAAAACCAGCTTCAAGAAGTCATTATTGAAAAAAAAACAAGAAAATCAAAGAATTAACAGTATGATCGAACCAACTTTAACAGGGTAAGTAATTTGAATACGAGAGGAGTCAGGTAGCAAGATTCTGGTCATATAAAAGGCAAAATATTTGCAGCTAATAAAATGACACCCCCTAATATTTTATTGTAAGTAGCTCCATATTTCAGATAGCTCCAGTCCAGATTCTATATTGTATTTTAGAATATAATGAAATTCAGTCTGTAAGTTGCAAAGATGTAAGATCCAAGTGCTTTCATAATACATTAATAAAATTACTAGTAATTCCCGGATCCCCGTAATTGCGGTATCCCGTTCTCCCCACGGAGATATCTCAAACATAAATTCTGCCGCAGTGTCAGTCTGCAGTTGGAAATATTTCTTATAACATCCGTTTATTTGAATGAAATTAACCAGAACACATGTGAACCAACAGAATATTTTCTTCTATAAGAATAACATGGAGACTTTAAGGGCCAGTGGGGTGGAGCCTAGAGGACTAAGGGGGACATCAATTAATTTGGAATCCCTTTAGTTTGACACCCCAATTGTCAAAGTTGGTCCTGTCTGTAACAGGAAGGCCCCGCAGGAAGGTGCTGGTAGCAGGGTCGGTGGGGCCATATGGGGCTGGGCTACACGACGGCTCTGAGTATCGAGGGGAGTATGTAGAGACCACCAGCCGAGACACCATGGTTGCCTGGCATACCCCCAGGATAGAAGCTCTCCTAGACGCAGGCGTGGACATCCTGGCGATCGAGACCATTCCCGCCTTTGCTGAAGCGGAAATTCTTCTCAACCTGATAAAAAAATACCCTAAAGCCAAAGCGTGGTTGGCATTTTCCTGTAAGGTGGGTTTACATTATGAACTAATTGAAACATAGTTAATGGGAGTGGGTTGTGTTGTGTCAAGCCACTTGGGAGAAAAACTGACCTTTAGAAATAATGCTTCCTGTTAACTTTCCTTTCTTGTTATTTCTATTGTTCTGTAGAGTATTTAAACCTTCTTTGAGTTTCTTGTTTCAACCGTGGGCAGTTATAAAACAGCGTAACTCTTTTAAGATGTTGATTTACAATCATAGTTATTATTTAAGATGAAGCTGGATTAAAAAATAATTAGATGGTACCCTCTAAAATCAATATCATAGTTTGGAAAGAGGCTTCCAAACAGTATATACAGAACAGGTTTAGGATTTCGAGAAAGGGGAGATCATGAGTAAAAAGAAAAAGATTTTTGGAAGCAACACGCCAGTCATAAGCGTTGTCCACACTTATACACTTTTGTTTTGTCTTGCAACACCAAATGTGTAAAAATGTCCAAACGTGTTTAACAAATCAGTAGTTTTCAATATTGTCAGAAGCAAAATAAGCACTTGTGTGTGGCATAGATTTGTCAACTTTGCTCAGAATTGTTGAATGCGGCAACACATGCATCTTCTGCTTTGCCCCATCACTATGACACATATGTCTAAAGCAAGCAAAATTGCACAAGTGTGGACATAGCTTTAGAACAGAAAGTTTGCCAACAAGTTCTTGCTTTTAAGAAACTAATGACTTGGTTCCTTCCATGTCAATATCTGGATTTTCTGACTATTAGTGTACATAGTAATGTATTATACTATATTTTGGGGGAGCAGATAGAAGAGTCATTTAATTAGCTTGCCAAGGTTAATGACTAACCACAAATTTAGTTGGTTCAATGATATCAGCTAAAGCCAGTCCAGATTAATATTGCAACTCATTGTAATGTTTCCAATTGTTGATATTGATATTCTTTCATATGTACAGGTACCTCTAGTCTTATCTCCCAACAAAATCTAAACAGGTCTACAACTACTTTATATCATAGCCTGGAGATTAGTCTTGGGGAATACGCTATTATGTAATCCAAGAAAAAACCCAAAATAAGGAGATTTTGTGCCATTATTATTTTAATGCTGAGTTAATAAAGTAAACCATGAGTATTATTTAGTAACTATATACTCAAAGCCTAATCCCATAAAATACCTTAAACAAATTATTTTTGACACGTTCAAAATTGTTTGTTGGCATTTTACTGTTTCAGGATGAAGAGCACAACAGTTACGGTGAGAAAATGAGCGAAGTTGCAGCCAAATGTTGGTCTGTCAATCCTAATCAGCTGATTGCCGTAGGGGTGAACTGCCTACACCCCAGCTACGTCACACCCCTGCTGAAGTCCATCCACAAACAAATGCCCAGGATCCCTCTCATAGCCTACCCCAACAGTGGAGAGAGATACAACGCACAACTGGGGCAGTGAGTAACCACTACTGTTTGGTAATGATGCCAAGTTATTTACTATCTTACTCCATGGCCATTTATCCCAAGTTGGTATTTGGCCTTATCAACGATCTGCCTCCATTCTTCCCGCCTTCCTTGTTGACCTTGTTGAAGTCTATGATTAATTCATCTCTCCATCTCTTCTTTGGACGTGCTGGAGGTCTTCTTCCATCCGGAGTTTCTTTGCAGACTTTTTTTACTAAGGCATCATGTTCTCTTCTTATATTGTGCCAAGCCCACCGCAACCTTCAACTCTTGGCTCCGGCTAAAACTTTTGGTGCTTTGAAAAGATCCCTTATTTCATTATTATGTTTTATCCTTCGCGTTCGTCATTCCTTTTGGGTTCAAAGACTTTTTGAATTACTTTATTTTCAAATTTACAAAATAAGTACGTACAAAAGGTAATCAGCTTCTTTTCAGTATTTTTATCAATAATCCATGACTCAGGTTCATAAAGAAGGATTGGTCTTATAATAGTTTTGAAGATTTTAAGATTTTGTCTTACAGTCGCTCACTTTCAGGCCTACCGCTTAGGTTTCTTTGATTACACATTTTGCCATGACTTTATGGTCTTTATTGCTTTCTGTCAACATCCCGGGGTGTCCACAAAAATTTGAGGGTTTGGACCGCTTTCCCTAAAAGCGTTTGTGTACTCTATTAACAAAAATGATGTTGGCGTTGAAATACAAAAAAACAACAACAAAAAAACAATGTCATCTGCAAAGGTGAGCACCGATATATTTTTTCCAATCTTGAACAAGTTAGGGGTGAAAATATAGGGGAAGCTACCACCACGCAGTTCCTGCTTACTCCTACAACTGGTTGAAATGATTACTTAATATATCTTACTGTTTCAGCACAACATATAAATTGTTTCAATGTTAACAATTATCACGTTTCATAGTTCATAGTTGCCCTCATCAATGGTTGTACGGTGATACAGAGGGGTAACTTTCCCTGCATCCCGCTAACCCCTCACTTGCCATAAAGTCATCTCCATTCAGTACTTAAAGTACCCCACCAAATCAGCACACATGAATGTGCAATAGCTGTTTTGAGTGAACTAAGAAAAGCAGAAGAGAGCAGAACACCATGGGCGGAATTCACCGACGCTCCTCCAAGCTTCCTTACCTTTAATCTCCCTTGATCCGGCCTCCAACCATTCTCAAATGAAATCCCGAATTCACAGGCGTTCCTTAAAGATCAATCCATCGTAAGTGCTGGTATCCAAACAAAGCAAAATTAATGTACTCCTATTTCCGTTTCCTGATGAATTGTAATAATAGACTCGTTAAGATAACTTCCAATGACAGTTATGCTAATAGCTAATTTCGTTTTAATTAAACACATATAAACTATGCGATTTCTATGAAAATTGGAGATCCGGCAGTAGTTATTTTTTAGTTTCTCATTTGTTAGTTAAACACAGTTGGCCAACGTGTGTGAGTATTACCACATTTGGGTATTATTTATTTACATATTGTACGTCAAAGTTTAAAGTGTGAAACGAATCAACTGAAATATAGTTGTTAAAAACGTTTTTAGGGAGAAAAAAGTAATTAAGTTCTTTGATTGCAAACATAAAAGTGCCATCGATTGTAAATAGTCAAAATAGTTTTTTCTGTTCTCAAAAAAGTGCATATTTACAAATTTAAGAGGAATTTAACCAATATCCTGGCATTACTTAACGTTGTAAAATTTTTATTTTAAAACTCGTCTCAAAGAAATATGAACAACCACTTAATACATTTAATAAAATGTTTCTAGACTATTTGATATCCATACGTGAGGCCTAAGCCTAAATGTAGGTCAGTGATGGTTTATATCTTCGAAGGTAGCTTAATTAGGCCTACACCCTTCTTTCCTTATGTTACGCCTATACAAATACTGCTATCTCTATTGTAAACCATTTTGGCAAATTCCCCTTCAAAAAGCTATTTATGCTTTTTGTTTAATAACTTATGCAACAGTTAGTTTATCTTCAATCTTATAGCCTTAATTCACCGTATCTGTAGTTACGCTTTACATAGCCTACAACATAGACTATTATGTGCAAGCATATATCATAAAATAATTTATCTTAAAAGAAAATGAACCATAAGGATGCATAACTTGAGGGTTTAAACTAATAATAAGTCACTCTCTGATAAAAACTATATACACATTCAGAACTTTTAATCTACCGATGTATTGTCAACAGATTCAAACCCGGCAGTACGATTTACAAGAATTGAAAATCAGATTTAGGAGTAAGAATATACTAAAATAATATCTAAATAAAAATGCAGTAAAATGTTCGGAAAATGGATCTAATAACACTAGTTTGTTTTAAACCGTTAAAAAAGTATACCAACTGGGCATCTATTTGTTGGAAACAACATAACCTACATAAGCTTTGATTTAACGAATCCGCTGTAAGACCATTTCCTCCAACTGGCCTTTAACCTCCCTTACACAGTTCCTTGAGGAAGGTTGGAGGACGGACCAAGGAAGGTTAAAGGTAAGGAAGCTTGGAGGAGCGTTCGTGAATTCCGCTCTGACTAATCTTAAAGTCTTTGAACTGTCAACTTTGGAAAATATATTCCAATTGGGCAAAAGGGGTTAACTATTGTTATTGACTGAAGAGCAATGGAATTTTTGATATAATGGAACTTTGAACTAAATGTTCTGTCATAGTGTCCTGTGTGAAATAATTTTGCTCATGTAGAGGAGAAAAAGGAAGACCCCACTGTGAATTCTACCTATGCAAAGTGAAGGGAGTGGTTAGGGGAAGAGCAATTCCACTGTTACACAACTTAAGGAAAACTTATACATTGGGGAAATCGATTTACCTTTTAACTATACTAGGTGGCTTATATTGTACACACAAGTCCAAATACCTTGAGAAATCAATTTTCTTCCTCAATCTTGTGTCATGAGGATTACTATATCTTGCTTCAACATTAAAGTATTATTTGGGAAAAAACTTATCTTCCAAATTTCCAATATTTCTTCAGCTTACTCCAGCACATCTTTCATACTGAAGTTCCATCTCACTAAAAAGTTGTTGACTTGACAAACTTAAGGATAATTTAATAAAAAATATAACACAGAAAAGATATTCCTGAGGGTTCCTAATTCCTACTTTGCTTTCCAGGTGGGAGGACAAAGACAAGTGTGTCCCAGTGGTGAACTACCTCAGATCCTGGCTCGAACTCGGTGTTCAGTTTATCGGTGGCTGCTGCAGAACCGATGCTGATGACATCAGACAGTTCCGACACCACGTTGACTATTGGCTCCAGCACGAGAAGAAACCAGCCAGGTCATCCAGTACTGACGACACAACATCCCTCTCAAATACTAAACAGTTGTAATACATTTTTATCGTTATAACACTGTGATTTTATAAATGTTTTTGTACAGATTGTATTGTTTTACAAATAAACTTTAAATATTGTCTGTGGTTTTGTTTATCCTTAAAAAAGACATTCATAAAATATTCATAGTTTAGTTTGGACTAACAAAGAAATATGACAACAAACAAAACATACACAAATGGTAGCTATGGTACATGTTAGCGAATTTCCCCTGTAGGGAAGAAGCTATTACCGTAGGTCTCATGGTAAGACTTAAGCCCGAGACAGTGAAAACTTTTTATTTTGAGGTCCCCAGATGCCAAAAACCGTTAAAATTTATATATATATATGTGTGTGTGTGTGTGTGTGTGTGTGTGTCCGTTAACTCGATAACTTTTGAAAAATACATCTGATTTTGATTAAATTTGACACAAACGTGTAAAGCATCATTCATGACTAAGTTCGAAAACCAGAAAGATCGGACCATGGGAAAAGGGGTTTTCTGAATTCAAAATTTCCCAAAAATCTGTTTTTTTTACACTGTTACCCTAAAATCTTTTAAAACACTCAATTTTGGTTTTGACCATTTCATAGAGCTAAAAAAAACAATAATATGGTATTTTGAGTCATTAACCTAGGTTAAGTGGTTGCGGAGAAAATCCAAAAAACTTGTTCATAAAATCTCCTATGTTAATCTTATGGGAAAAAGGTTTTTGGCTTTTCTTCAGTTAATTTTACTGAAAACTTCACATTTGTTCTTACCAATAAGTTCAGCTCTACAAAACAATCATTTTGGTACATGAATTGTGATTCTACGTCAAACTGTTGCAATGACATTCAAAGTGCTTAACACAGTACGTTGTCCAATGTTATCATTATGAAATATAAATAAAATTATTATACTTCAGGCCTACATAAATTATTACTGTAGGCATAGATTATTTATGAATGTATATTGATGAAACTTGGTATGTGGCTCTTCAACCAGGTAAGTGGCTTCAACTAGTACTGGTATATTGAATATTTGCAAAAAAACTTATCTTTTGTTTATTGTCCCTGTAGCAGCAAACCTGCATACTGAGCTCTAATGTTATTTTTATGGAGAATAATGTGTCACTTATTTATAAATTTATTTTTATGAAACTTGGTAAGAGGCTTTATGTGGTAATGAGAAACGTATACAAGCACTGGAAATTCGCTGAGTATGCAGGTTTGCTGCGACGGGGACAGGAATTATTTCTAGTATTAACGTAGCTTTATGTAGTTTATCCAACTTGTGCTAACTTAAATAGTAAAATATTATCGGTTACTCTGGATGCTAGTGTCTACAATTTTAACGAGTTCGCACGCAGCACGCAGACGTGAGGAAAGTGAATTTCCACATAAAAAACTTAAAACTCAAAACCAGTGTAAAAACATACATTTATTCCAATTTTATTGAAATCTGAAAACATTGACGAGAGGGCTTAAAACTTTCACTTTACTAATTCTCATCATAATACATGCATTAATTTTATGTCCGGGGCTTTTCTGAACCTTTTTGGGCCCAAAACTCAAAATTTGAAAGAATAATCCTTAAAAAAACGGGTTTTCCAATTTTTGCCCAACGAACTTGTCCAACTGATTGTAGAAAGGAACGTCCCTACCAAATTTGAAGTAAGTCGGACAAAAAATGTGACCACTAGAGTGCATGTGCAGACATATATATATATATATACTATACTTATTTTGAACGACCCCCCAAAACGTGTTCAGGGGGTCACGTTAGGAACTTCTATGGTGGTCCCGGGCTTAAGTTTCACCGTGCGGGTCATGTTAATAGTTCACTTTCCATAGGAAATTCACTAATAAAATGAGACAACACTGTTTATTTCTATAGATCGTGTAATTTGGCTTTTTTTAAAGTTGTTAATCCATAACACGGGCAAGTTATGTTTTTAATTAGTTTAGTTTTATAAATATCAATAGATAAGACAGCTTATTATTTATTTATTACATCACATAACATCTATTATAGGGAATTTCCCTTAGACAGGTGAAATAGTCAAAGTGTCCTTATACTAAAATACATAGACCTAACAATATTTACAACACATTCGATGATCAATAAAAATGTAAATAAACAGTACAATTAAACAAAAGTCACTCGTCAAAAAATAATGCTAAATACCCCCCGTCGCAGCAAACCTGCGTACTCAGCGAATTTCCAATGCATTTATATGTTTCTCACTACTACATAAAGCCACTTACCAAGTTTGACAAAAATACATTCATAAATAAGTGATTTATAACATTTTATTTATTCCCCATAAGAATAACATTAGGACTGAGTACGCAGGTTTGCTGCAACAAGGAAGATAAGAAATGAGTTTTTATGCAATTATCAATATAACTGAACCAGGTGAAGCTACTTACCAAGTTTTATTAATTTATGTTCATAATTAAGGGAGATATAAAACTTACTTATTTTCCATAAGAATAACATTAGGGCTGAGTATGCAGGTTAGCTGCTATGGGGACAATCAACAAAACATTTATTTTTTGTGCAAATATCAATATACCAGTACAACGTGAAGTCACATACCAAGTTTCATCAATATAAATTCATAAATAATCGAGATATCAAATTTTATTTATTCTCCATAAGGATAACATTGGACAACGTACTGTATTTAGCACTTCGAATATCTCTGCAACGGTTGGACGTAGAATCACAATTTAAACACCAAAATGATTGTTTTGTGGAGCTGAAGTGATTGGTAAAAGCAAATGTGAAGTTTAAAGTAAAATTAACTGTGGAAAAGCCAAAAACCTTTTTCCCATAAGATTATTAACATGGGAGATTTTATGAGCATGTTTTATGGATTTTTTCCGCACTTAAGCTAGGTTAATAATTCAAAATACCATATTATTTGTTTTTTAAGCTCTATAACATGGTCTAAACCAAAATTAAGTGTTTTAAAAATTGTAGGGTGAAAAATTCAAAAAACTGATTTTTGGAAAATTTAAAACCCCCATAAACCCCCTTTCCCATGGTCCGATTTTTCTGGTTTTCGAACTTAAAGTCATAAATGTCAATTTACACATTTGAGCCAAATTTCATCGAAATCGGAAGTTTTTTACTCAAGTTATCGCATTCACGGACACATATATAGATATATATATATATATATATAGATAAATATATATACATATATATAAATTTGAACGAATAGTGTTTTTGGCATCTGGGGACCTCAAAACAAAAAGTTATCATGGTCTCGGGCTTAAGTCTTACCATGAGACCTACGGTAACAGCTTCTTCCCTATAGGGGAAATTCGCTAAAACCAAAATAAAATTTATACTATAATGACAGGCTGTTAAGGTATTCATTGACACTTTAAAAGTACTTTGTCACTTCTGCTTTGAATTTTGTTATATTGGAAATGTTTATTATAAAATTTGCTACCTGTGTATAGAACTGATTTTTCAAAAGATGATGGATGACTTGTGTGCTGGTATTTGTAGTAAGTGTTTGTCTAGTGTGATAACCATGACTAAGTTTTGGTATTAAAGTGTGAAGCATTCAATCTCACAAATATGACAATGTTTAGGATAAAGACACAAGGTAAGGGCAAAATTTCAAAAGTTTTAAATATATTACGGCATGAAGACCTTACACGAGCACCAGCCATCACTCTCAGAATTCTTTTCTGAAGACGGAACACTTTTAGGCTTTCAGAGGAACAACCGCAGAATACAATTCCATATGACAAATGGGAATAAACATAGGCGTAATATACAGCCTTAAGAGTAGATGTGTCAATCGAATGTGAAAGTGTTAGCAAAACATAAAAAGCCTTGTTGAGTTTTGAGTTTTTATTACCATTTACTAAGTGCTAATAAAGTACAGTAAAGTATGTTTCAAAACAACAACATACAACCTTTTATTTAAAGAAAAAACATACTTAATATAAATACAACTCATGGGCAACTCTCTGTACAAAGTATTACATTTTCTTCAGTACTCATCTTTCAAAGAAATAATCGTGTGCCTCGTTTTGCATTTGTCACTGTTTATTTTTACTTCAAGCAGTTTATTAGTTGCATTTATTGAGCATATTAATTTTAAAATGTATTCATCGATACATCTAAAATGAAATGTTATTCTGACCATGGTTTTTTCAAAGCAATAATCTTTAAACCCTAACAGAAGTACATGATTCATATAGGTGTATTGTTTTAGTATACTGCGAATTTGTATGTTTAATATTAATTTTCGGTTATTGTATACATTATCAACAATCCCTGGCGCCTATTCTATTTGTTCTCTCCAATAAAACAAAAAAATATAGCTAAAATGATTTAAAAGGACGAGTTATTAGACTGGCGGCTATGGGCTATGTGCCGGCCCCAGCAGTGACTCTTCTGCTTAGTGAGATGGCGGCGTTGCCAGTTTGAACGCCGCGGCCTTCTTTAAAGGCGGCTATTATATTAGTAGACTGACTGTACTAAGAATGTGTGGAGGGGAAAAGGCATTACTGCACTTGCGCAAACCAGGTGCCAACCACTGCGAACAGGGTTGTACTCTCGTGTCTTTCTGGATTCAGGGGTTAGAGTGACCAATCCTGCATACCAATCACAGTTTATGTACGTTTACGCTAAATAAACCGATTTTTATATAGAGGGATGAAATTTACGCTAAATAAACCGATTTTTATATAGAGGGATGAAATTTAATTACAATAGTTGTTAAAAAAGGCTTAAAACCTTCCTAATTTAAACTTTAGGTTTCATTAAAGATAGTTATGGTTGTGTATAAATAACTTGTACTACTGGACAGGTCACAAAGACCTGCAAAGAAAACTGTTAATAAACACTGTCACTTCGCACTGATGAACCCAGCGGATTACGGGACTTACTACACAACAGCGACCACACAAATCCTTGAATCGAAGTCACTATGTAATACCAATGAGGGGTAAACTAGCTATTGTCACAAGCTAGCTTTCAATTTTGTTATGTTAGAAAGTTTAAAAGTTCAGTGGCGAAATATTATACAAAAACCTATGCTTCAATAGTGCAGCTGGGGTAGACCCAAAGCTTTAGAATGGACCTGCGAGGGAGACAACAGGCCTCGTCAATACAAATCGAGAGGTCCTGTTTTTTAAACTGACTGTACAATTGTAATTGTTGACAAATGAACAATAAAGAAAGTTATCGCTTCTTTGTTGTTCATTAGTCAAGAATTACAATAATGTGTCAAGTCAAGTTTAGTCCAATTGGTGGTTAAAAGCATGTTTTTCTTTTACAGTTAAAATTTGTCAACGAATTCAGTGAGTAAAATTGGTCTTGCTATCAGCCATTCCTTTAACTCCCGGCACAGCTTCCAACAGGTCCAGTAGGTGATTCCTCAGCTACCCTTTCGCTTTACTGCAACTCTCATCACTAGACCTCTTAAGAGTTAATAACACTCACCAAGAAAATAATAAAACACCAGAAATCACCGATCAAGTTAGGTTTGAATCAACACTCAAAATATTTAACAGCTATTTATTCTGACCTATATACAATAAAAATCTGTGCGAATAGTACACACTAAACACGTAAAATAATATACACTTTGTCTGCAGAAATGAAATGAAAAACATAGAACAGCCAGTGATATGGTATGTACAGTTTACATAGTTATCCTGATGGGGGCGAGCAGTGTCATTGCCCCGATGGTGTCCGGGAACAGGCTGTGGTAGTTGACGAGAGGAACGTAAGCGGCTGTGATCACTCTCCCTGCAAGCACAAAAAAAAACCTAAATTTGACACATAGGTTTTAGGAACTTTATAAGAATTTAGTGACTGGATAAAAACAAATAATGAGCAGGCTTACCTAGGCTGCTTAGAAACCTTACTAAGCAGGGACTACCCTCTCTCCACTGACGTCACCCACTTACACTACACCAAACTTTACTGGCATATTTGGCAGGTCAAAACATACAAATAATATACACTTTTTTTTCTGAAATGAAAAACAGAACAGCCAGTGATATGGCATGTACAGTACACCATAATGCAATACAACATGTATCCTATCTCAATCCATTTTCTATCAAGTTTCATACAAACTGTATGTTTTACAAAAACCTCATTCCTCAAACATTAAAGACGATAATAGAACTTGACATAACTAATGAATACCTATTCCATCAACATTTCATTTATGAGTAAAATTCTGTTTCAAAATGGCAGCAATTTAAGCTTTGTAACTTAATGTTAAATATCTAGAAAACTTAAAGAACACTTCCCTCAACAGAAAATATACCCCCGTCGCAGCAAACCTGCATACTCAGCGAATTTCCAATGAATATATAACATAACACATTAAAAGACTTAACAGGATTCATAATAAATATATTCACAAACAAGTGATATTTAAAATATTAATTAATCTCCATAAGAATAACATTGGGGATGAGTACGCAGGTTTGCTGCAACAAGGCACATAAAATAATGGGTTTTTATGCAAATATCAACAGAACTCATCTTAGTGAAGTCACATACCAAGTTTCATCCATATACATTCATAAATAAGCGATATATAACATTTTAAGTATTTTCCATTAGAATAACATGGGGACCAAGTACCTAGGTTTGCTGCTACAGGAACCATAGGCAAAAAATTTTTTTGTGCAAACAACAATAAACTACAACCAGATGAAGCCATGTACCAAATTTTGTCAGTTAATGTTCATAAATAAGCGAGATATACAATTTTTCTTTTTCTCCATAAGAATAACATTAGACAACGTACTGTGTTTAGCAATTTCAACATCTCGGTAACCAATTGACATAGAACAATGATAAAAATAACAAATTGTTTGTTTTTTTAAGCTGAATTCAATGGTAAAAATTAAAATTTGATTTAAATAAAAATTACATGTGAAAACCCCCCAAAAACCCCCCTTCGGATGGTGTGATTCATCTGGTTTTCGAACTCGTTCAAATAAATGGTACTTCACACATTTGTACCAAATTTCATTAAGATCGGACCTTCTTTACGAGAGTTATCGTGCTTACGGACACGATATATATTATGGTGTATATATATATATAAAAATATATTAATATATATATATATATATAAATACATATATAAAAAAGTGAACGAATGATGTTTTTGGCATCTGGGGACCTCAAAATGAAAAGTTATCATGGTCTCGGGCTTAAGTCTTACCATGAGACCTACGGTAATAGCTTCTTCCCTATAGGGGAAATTCGCTAAAAGGTCCACTTTTAAGCACTCAATTTTAAATATGGCACGTCGCTCGTTTTGGCCGAAAGCCAAAATTAGTTCTTCGAAGCTATAAATAATGTTTGTAATTTATTATAACAGGATAATAAATGGTACATATATTTATAGTAAATATATTTTTGAATAAGTATATATATATATATATGTATGTATATAGAAAGATATGAACACGTGTTTTTCGAGATTTCGCCACTCGCGAGTCAAAAATGTTTTGCACGCTAAATTTTGTTCGCTATTGTATTGATCCGTAACTGCTACAAGGTTCGTTTATGTAAGAAAGTGAAAGTTTAGGATCACCCCTTTAAAATGGTATCAATATTATTACGTTTATAGGACATCTTCAATGCATTATAAGAAGTTAAACAAAAATTACCCAATTGTCCGAGTATCGGCCAAAGGACATCAGGCGCACATATGCAATGGAGTAATCGGCCAATGGCAGTCCTAGGGTTAAGTAAGCATAAATCCTGAACCGCGTAAAATAAAAATTTAAAAAAATTGGTTTTATTCATCTGAGGAGTAAATAATTACATGGTGAGAAAATACAAAAATTTTAAAATGTTCATGCAACCATTAATTCTAAAATTAGGTGTTTTCACGTGGAATGACCCATTAACATCCCATACCATAGCTTCAGAGCATTTAAGAACTTGAATTCTATATAATAATAGCAGGGATTGGTCGGTTGCATTTTTTATCGGTTCGGTTTGGTTTTTTACAAAAAACGGTTGTCGGTTTCGGTTATTTTTCAAAGAACTTACCTAATAACTGTCTCATCCATACTTTAAGTTAAGGTTTCTACCTAGATTCTGAAATTCTGCCTATCTTACATCACAGGGTTGTTATCCACATGCAAATAAAACGTTGACCAAACCTTAATTGATTATACTGTATACCTAGAAATCTCTACTTCATACTTTGTTTCACTGGTTTACATAAATACTGCTGCAGAGATACTACGCAAGAGAGTTGGTTAAAAAGTCACAAGTAATTAATCAAAGACAAATCAAATGAATTTAAAATTACATTACAAAATTGATTAATCACCTAAGCTTAAAACCTTTTTTAGCCAAATAATAACCAAGTTAGGCTAGGGCAGTACCGTAGTCTAAGCAATCTTTGACTTAAACTTTGTTAAGGTTTAAGTTTAGCCTACTGTAGGCCTAACCTTACAAAAAATTCAGTTTACATGTTTTTTCTGATATTTTAGTTTTGCAGACTTTGGAAACCCAGAATCTTTTCTTAGAGGAATGATTCAATTGTAAAAACAGTAGGATTTATATTTAGGAAACAGTAGGACTAGTACTACAGTAGGCTCTCAGAAATCCGGACTAATGTGGCAGATCGTCGGTCCGGATTTTGAAAAATCCGGATTTCTCGGAGGTGGGTATGAATCATTAATTCCGCCTTTATAGTGAACAATTATGATAATATGCGTTTTTATTTATGTGCTAATACAAGAGTGAGCTTCCAGTGATGAGTCATCGACAGGAGAAGATCTGAAAGGAGT
Organism: Allygus modestus; assembly: GCA_963675035.1. Lineage (NCBI taxonomy): Eukaryota > Metazoa > Arthropoda > Insecta > Hemiptera > Cicadellidae > Allygus > Allygus modestus. The sequence goes on from OY776112.1 coordinate 102,310,284, forward strand.
AGCGTACTGGAAACATAATCAATAACAAACACAAGCAAGGTCTCGTACCATTCCTGATAACAAAAAATCCACTTTGAAAGTAAAGAAAAAAGAACTTAAAAAGGACATAGTTAAATTGAAAAAAGAATATTTTGATAATAAAATAAATCAATCTGATAATGCTACTAAAACCACATGGAAATTATTAAATCAGGAGATTGGCATCTGTAGTGACTCTCAAATGGAAATAGGTATTTTTGAACAAAATAAAGTTATAATAGATCCAGTAGAAGTAGGTAATAAATTTAATGATTTTTTTATTGATGTCGATGATGAGGAGATAATACCTAATATTAGTTCAAACCCACTGTCATTTTCAAAGGAGTATGATAAAGGATCTTCACCTAAGGGACCTTTCCGTTTTGAACAAATAACTGAGGAACAACTGGATAAGATAATAATATCATTTAAAAACAAATTATCATCTGGAGTGGACAAAATCCCTATAACATTGATAAAAAATGTTAAAGACCTAATCTTAAAACCTCTAGTTCATCTCATAAACTCTTCGCTTATAAGTGGTATATTTTTCCTGACCAACTTGAGATTGCAAGTCACGCCAATCTTTAAAAAAGGGGACCAAAAAATGTGTCAAAAAATGTGTCTAATTAAATTTTTTAGAACTGACAAATTTGTTAGATCCACAACAACATGGCCTCAGGCCAGGCAGGTCAGTCACAACAGCTGGCATTGAATTTGTCAAAATATAATTGACAAAATTGATAATGGGGAAAACGTTGTAGGTGTTTTCTTGGATTTAACTAGAGCCTTTGACAGTGTATCTCATAAAATGTTGATGGAATCATTAAAATCCCACCACATAAAAGGGAAAGAACTCACTTGGTTTGAGTCTTACCTCCATGAAAGGAAACAATGTGTAGAAGTAACACAAGTAATAGAAAATACCCCCGTAGCAGCAAACCTGCGTACTCAGCGAATTTCCAATGCATATATGTATCTTAATACTACATAAAGCCACATACCAAGTTGCATCAATATACATTCATAAATAAACGATGTATGACATTTTAATTATTCTCCATAAGAATAACATGGCGGCTGAGTATGCAGGTTTGCTGAAGCAAGGAACACAAAAAAATGGGGTTTTATACAAATATCAATATAACTCATGTAGGTAAAGCCACATACCAAATTTCATTAATTTATTTTCATAATGAAGGCAGATAACACGTTACTTATTCTTCATAAGAATAACATTGGGCTGAGTACGCAGGTTTGCTGCTACGGGAGCCTTGGGTAAAAAATTGTTTTTTTGAGCAAATATCAATGGTCCACAACCAGATGAAGCCGTATACCAAGTTTTGTCAGTATACGTTCATAAATAAGCGAGATATAAAATTTTTATTTTCCTCCATAAGAATAACATTAGACAACGTACTGTGTTTAGCACTTTCAATATCTCGGTAACCAATTGACGTAGAGAAATGATCAAAATACCAAATTGTGTGTTTTTTTAAGCTGAATCCAATGGGGAAAACTAAAATTTGACTTTTTCCAAAATTATATGTAAAAAATTCGAAAAACCCATTTTTGGGGTACAAAACCCCCCAAAATACCCTTTCGGATAGAGCGATCTGGCTGGTTCTCGAACTTAAAGTCATAAATGTTGCTTTACACGTTTATACCAAATTTAATCAAAATCGGATAATTTTTACGAGAGTTATCGTGCTCACGGACACACACATATATATATACAGTTTCGAACGAATGGTGTTTTTGGGGTCTGGGGACCTCAAAACGAAAAGTTATCATGGTCCCGGGCCTAGGTCTTACCATGCCGACTACGGTAATAGCTTCTTCCCTATAGGGGAAATTCGCTAAAAAATACAAATATATAAATTATGTGACATCGGCACTACGAACGGTGAAGTATGGGGTCCCCCAGGGTTCCATTCTGGGGCCCTTACTGTTCCTTTGCTACCTCAAAGGTCTTCCTGGAGTAGCATGGGGGACCAACAGCTCAGTCTGTTTGTATGCCGATGATACAAATTTAATAATTTCAGGGAAAAGTAAAGAATCAGTTGAAATTGCATCATACACCAACTTAACATTAGTTAAACAGTTCTTTGAATCTAAAAATCTCCTAATAAATTCAAGAAAAACAAATTTGTTATCATTCTCTACTAGACAATCAAAAACAAAAATTAATTCAATTATTAAAATAGATGAAGATGAGATACTACGAGAAAGCAGTACAACATTTTTAGGTATGATCATAGATGAAAATTTAAGTTGGGATAGACATACCGAGAAAATTCTAAATAAAATATCATCTGGAATATATGCACTTCGAAGAATGTCCAAAATTTGTAATTTTAAAACCTTAAAGGTTTTATACTTTGCTCTCATAGACTCATACATATCTTATGGGGTTAGCATTTATGGAGCAATCTCAAAAAAGAACTTGAAATCCATTTTAAAAATGAAAAAAAAGCTATTAGAATTATCCTTGGACTTAGAAATAAAGACTCGGTTAAGACAAAATTTAAGGAACTAGAGATTCTTACAGTTTTTTCTCAGCATGCGTTTAACACTGTGAAATATGTAAAAGAACACAACATCCCTCAGATGGAAGCTAGAAATCGACAATACAACACAAGACGTTATTTAACTTTTGATTCCCATAGACTTGAGTTGTTTTAAAAAAAAGTTAATTATAGAGGCATACAATTTTTTAAGCACATTCCAGATGACATAAAGACAGTCCAAAATCTTTCAGAATTTGTCAAAAAACTAAAGCAGTTTTTGATTGAGCATCCCCTATACTCCTTTGAAGAATTAGCTACGATAAATAATGACATGTAAATTAAATAAGTAGTTTATAAGTATATTTTTAAAAATAAACGATTTTGACACTATTCATCTGTAACAATTGTACAGTTGACGAATAAAGAATTATTTGATTTGATTCGAGGTCGGGTTACAGTGCCTGACGATGCAAACTACATGACACTTGTGTAATGTGGGATAATCAAGTGAAAAATGAAGGCGCTAAACAGTGAAGTTCCGTTATTTGCAACAAAAAAATTAAAAATAAATCAAGATCATCGGTCCGGATAACCGTGAGTCTGGAAGTGAGATCCGGATATCTGAGTGTCTACTGTACCTCCAGGATGGGGGTTATTAGCAATGTCAATTGGGCTAAATGGTAGATCGTAGACTACCATTCTCGTATTTTTCTGCCATTCTCGGCGATATTGACATTCTTAATAAAAATTACCGACTTTATTAAATACACAGTCAAATTGACAGTAATCCCATTGACCCTCTTAGACGTCGCGTCGTCCGTCGTCATCTTCTAATGAGTGATGTGATATGCACAATCTGATAAACGAAAACCTCATGAAGGTTATACGTGAGTTATCGCCCGAAGACACTAATGATCCTGGTGTCTGGAATCGAAAACACTACTGATCCTGGCGGTTGGAGGTCGAATCTCGTGCTTTTTGCCGTTCTTGCATTGGATGAAATTTGTATTCTCACCAAAAGAGCTAACGAGGCGCAGAGGTAAATTCATGAATGTAACTTATAGTTGTGCTGTGCGTGTTCGATACGTAAGATATTGAAACATCGCGAGAGATGAAACGATACATATCATGCGTCACTGTCCGACTAAGTTCGAACTGCAGTCTAGTAGGATTTAATTTCTCAAATCTGGCGTTCTTTTTAATTAGTGTTAAGGTTAGCTGATCACATATGTTTTTCTTTTTAAAGTTTAAACCGTTGGTTAACTTATAAATAAATAATTTGGAATACGATAATCCAAAGGCGAAATAATTAATTCTACAACATGGATATTGCGATTCAGTGCCTAGATATTATGATATCGAATACATGTGTAAACTCTGCCTTGACCACAGCATCAGCGTGGAAGTGTTACTACGCACTGATTGTTATACCAAAGCGAGATGACATTTAAGTATTGAGCTTATGTATCACGATACGCGTATCTCATTTATTGTCCCATTTTTGACGTATAGTGTCATCACATTCACTGATATATCTCATTTTGGGTTAGGAGTTTAAGCGATATTTGTGCAACATTATAATGCTTATTTCCATTACAATAACTTCACTTACTGACAGTGAAAAACCGAAACTGACATTTGACCATCGGTTCTTGGGAGGGGTGTGCGAGTACTCGAAACTTTTGAGTTTTCGGCCGAGTATTTTAATACTCGAACTCGACTCGAAGTTTTAAAAGCTACTCGAAAGTTCGAGCGAGTTTTTCCCGCCGATTTCCGGACGATCGCTAACGACTGCGACCGGCCAAAACGCGTAGTAACGGCCGCAAAAGGCAATTGCATCACGTAAAATCGGCCGAAAATGACGACCGCGAACGATTGCGACCGGTCTAAACGCGTAGTAACAGCCGCAAAAGGCAATCGCATCACGTAAAAACGGCCGAAAATGACGACCGCGAACGATTTTGACCGGCCAAAACGAGTAGTAACGGCCGCAAAAGGCAATCGCATCACGTAAAATCGACCGAAAATGACGACCGCAAATGACTGCGACCGGCCAAAACGTGTAGTAACGGCCGCAAAAGGCAATCGCATCAGTAAAATCGCCCGAAAATTACGATTGGACCGTGTAATATCGGCCATAACTGACGATTTCGTCATCTAATATTGATTATAAGCGATGTCTGGACCAGGTGAAATTGGCCAAATAACAACCGTACCCTTGTTTTATCGGCCGGAAACGAATGTCAAACCGTGTTTTGTTTGTCAATACATAATACAGTTTGATTGTACTGGCCAAAACTTTGTATTGCTACTGATATATTACTTAGAAACCATGTTTTTATTATCAAATCTAGGGTGGTATCCAAATCCCATTACACTATTTTAAACTACCAACTGATGGCAAATACTCGCTCGAAAATACTCGAAACTCTAAAATAATTGGCACTACTCGACTCGATTAAAAAAATCACTACTCGCACACCCCTAGTTCACGGTTTCATTCTTGTTTTTAACCGGTAAAACCGACAACCAAATTTAAGAACCGACAAATCCCTAAATAATAGTATACATAGTGAAATAGTGTATAAAATTAAGTGGCAAGGCTGCTTCCATTTAGGAACAGAGAGCACTTCAACTGATTGAGAAAGGGACAAGTTGTCTTGAAAATTATCCAGTTTATGGGTGTGTATATTTGTGTGACTTTTTGCCAGTGATTTTACCTTTCCTATCTATATACACTTCTCCTCAATGGGTAAGTTCTTTCACAGCCCTTTCCCTTAAAAGTTTTTGGTAATCCAAATTGTTGAATGATAACTGGTTACGACTTCTTACCAAGTCATCATCAGGCGGTCCAAGGATGTGATTATCTTCATTAGAAGAACGTCGAATTAATAAAAAACAGGAACATTTAAGTACAAAACATGGACACAAACATAAAACATATATGGTCTATTTTGTAAAGTACTGTCACTGTCTAATACTGTATACTGTATACAGTCTATGGACTGGACTCTACTTCCATTGGGATTGCGTCGCCGCCGATCAAAATCAGCCGTATTTCTTTCGTGTTTGTGTCCATCGTATCCGTGTTTTGTACTTAAATGTTCCTGTTTTTATTAACTCAACATTCTTCTAATAAGATAACCACATCCTTGGACGGCCTGATGACAACTTTGTAAGAAGTCAAAACTAGTTGCCATTGCAACAATTTGGATTGCCATTAAACAGGTATTTAAACCACTATTATTTATTCTAAACCAACAGTCCACTCACCCGCAAACCAGCGGCCGTGCAGCGAGTTGACTGCGGCCACGGCAGTGTTGATGTTGGGACACTTGACGTAGACATTGCCCTGTGGCGAGGCCTTGTCCACATACACGTGCAGCACACCGCCGTGCTTGTTGCACTCCTGGATCACGTCGTCGCGCACCTCCTGGTCCCAGTTGGGCTGGCTCTCGGTGAGCGGGTCGAACATATTGCTGAGCATGAAGCACTGCGTGGCAATGGGTGGCGTGGGCTGGGCCACCACGGGCAGAGGCATGCCGGACACGTTCAGCGCGGATGCGGCTGCCGGCGGGATCTGCATGCCTGTGCCTGTAACACGACACATCATGGTCAAAATGATAAATTACTTGACTTTACTATCCAGGGTTCCCACTCAAACTTAATAATCAAATTCACGGGTTTTTCACGGTTTTCAAGGTCTACAAATTGTCAATATCACGGTCGAAATATTAAAAAACATAACCTATACCGGTCGCAAAACAACAACGCAGACGCGGCGCAACGGTCAAATACTAGTTAAAACTTTCCAACATTCCAATTACGATGTCACAGAACCATAAAACCATACCATACATCCCAAGTACCTTTTAAAAAATAAGAACTATTTTAGAGTTTCTCATTGTTTTATTGTCGTCGTGAGTCATGTCACCAGTTTATCGGTTATCGGTTGCTGATTTCTACTTCCCTCAGTGATACCAATCACTTTTTCCCAAATTACCCTCGATCCTTGTCAAAATTACCCTCAAAATCTAAACTCCTGTGTTTGAGTAAAGAGTGCTAATGAAATAAAGGAAATGAGCTTGAAATTTGATAGGTTTGAGGAGCCGCCTATAGACGTCACTGATGTATAATTAATTTTAAAGTTTAGAATAAAGAATGAAAATAAAAGTTGCACACGCCAGCCAGTTTTAGTCTCAATTTTTTCATGTGTGTGTGTGTTTTTTCATATAACGGATTTTTCTCAGAATTTATTTTACTGCTTAAAAAATCACAGTATGTAAATGACTAACAGCTGATGCAATTTTGTTTACAGCCATAAACAACAATTATAAAACAGCTAACGCTGTCTATCTTTCAGTATATCAACTGCTAGGCGGAGACAGGTGACAATAATCCCCATTTTCTATTATCGTTATTTATTGTCTGGTTGATGTTAAAACTTGCAGACATTACTGCAACTTAGCGGACTTCTTGTCATCCTGGCACTTGCGGCTCTTCCACGTTTTTAACATGAGACGATCACTCTACATGTAATCCTTACTCAAGCTTGATTCCTGTCATGGAGTTAGTGAGTATTCGTCAGAGTAACGAAAGTCGGAAGGGTCGATAAAGTAGGGAAATGTATTAGGCCTAATTTAATCATAAATAAACATCAATGAATGTAATAATAAGTATGTAACAGAGTATAATATAAATTTGTATATTTTTAAAGTCTTTAATAAAATTACCCCTTTTTGCCCTCGAAGTTCAAAATTATTACTGGCAAGGGTAAGTTCTCTCGAATTGGCAACGCTGACTACGCAGTACGCACCATATAAATGGAATGGGCGAGTTTGCGAGTTACTGATGCGACAGTTGTATAGTTAAAAGTCTAGTTACAGTAGCTGTCTACTGTCACCGACTAATACAAAACAATAGGCAAATGACATACAGTAAAGAAGACACATAAACGGTCTTACACAAGTGTCAGTCAGCAATCAGTTGAAAGTGAAAAAAACACCAGCAACTTAACAACTGTCGCCCGAGTTCCTTTGCTCCGTGGAAACCAGAACCAGTCTTAAATCATCCGCACATCTGCAATCTGAAAGTAGGCAGACGACGTGGTATTCACCATATTAACAACGTACTAAATAATTCTGTTGTACATTTCCCTACCTGAAAACAAATGTGATATTTTCTGATAAGATATTTAGTTATTGTTTTTCAAGTTAGATATATTTTTAAGGTTTGACATCAAAATTCACGGCTTATTCCAGGTTTTTTCACGGTATACAAAATTCACGGCTTATTCAAGGTTTCACGGTTTTCACGGTTGGGTGGGGACCCTGCTATCTAAAGTAAAACAATGAGTATTATCCTTATTGCTAAAGGCTGTCCCACACTTCTCGCGAACACGCCCGAATGTTTGCGAGTATTCACGAGAAGTGAGGGAGCTGCACAAACTTTTGAATACATACAGGAACATACGGGACGGAATGTTCATTGAACATTCGGGAAAGTGTTCGGCGAAATGTTCAGGCCTGTTCGCAAGAAGTGTAGGACAGCCTAAAGGGTTTGTAAAGTAGTCTTACAACATTTAAAGGAAATCGTTAGAGCCGCTTTTGAGATCAGAGTTGCAAGCAAGAAACTGAGCAAACCTTACTCATATTAGAGTATAGGATTGCGGATAATTACCATAACTGAACTGAAAAACAAGTGTAATGTTTCAGAATCTGGAATCTGATCCTGTCGTCAGCTGTGAAAAATTTGTAGAAAACAACCAAATTACACAAAAGATTAGGCAAAGTTGGGAAAAAAGCTGTTTTTGTGTTTATTCCATCTTTGCCTAATCTTTTGAGTAATTCTGATACGTTCTAGGTATTTTTTCATCAGACGGGATAAGATTCTAGATCCTGAACCAATCAATCTTGTTCTTCTCATCCACTCACCCTCGGCCAGTTTGAACATGAGGTGTAGGCGGCCGGTGGCGCCCAGGTCTATGCCGCTGCGGTCCAGTTCGTCATTGTCCAACATCGAGGGGCCCTGCGAGAGGTCCGTCCGCTCCGTCACCGTGCCCACCTTCATCGGCCGGCCCGCTAGCTCAAATCCGTTCAACTGCTCCAGCGCGCGTTTGGCGTCCTCACAGTTGTGGAACTGCAAAACATAAATATGATGTAGAATAATCAGGTACATTGAATAATACTTGTTAAAGATTAAATTACTTACTGTTTCATAACACCAGTTGTGAAACTACAAAAATAATGTAGTGTTGAATAATCGAGTAGGCCTACATCAAGTGATACATGTTACAATTTAAATTACCGCTTTGTAATCTATCACTTTTTTCTTAACTAGTAGAATTCGTGAAAAAAAACAAAGAAAAAAGGGACAGCAAAAAGGGAATAAATCTTAAACTTGCAAGCATGATGTGACTATTAGGCTCTATAAGTTAACTCAGTCGTCAACTGTACCTGCACAATTTTGAAGTAGTACAAGGAAATTCTAAGAGTATATTAGAATCAGGAAATTGTTTTAGCTACACATGGACAGAGGATACGTATCCTAAAGGTTCTAACCACATCGCCTCTTCTATCTACCATCGGTTAAGAAACACTGAAATGTCACAGTTCAAAAAAATACGACTTATAGCTGACGGGTGCTCAGGCCAAAATAAAAACAAAATCGTTTTGACAATGTGTATGAAGTGGTTTTCAACAGATGCACCAAAAAATATAAAGCGTTTAGAGTTGTACTTTCCCGTTAGGGGATATTCTTTTTTACCCCCAGATAGAGTCTTTGGGGTACTCGAAAAACAGTTTAAAAAACATGAAGTTATAGTCAATCCAGATGAATATTATGCTATGATGGAGAATTCAACGACTTTGTTTAGAGCAGGTATCAATGATGTTTTTATGTACAACTGGCATGCTGAAAGTGATAAACATTTGAAAAAAAATACAAATACAAATTTGGCACTTCAAAATTTCTCAGATAAAGAGAATGATCCTTTCACGATCGAGAAAGAACCCAAGCAATGTCCTAGTCCGTGGCGAAGTAAACTACCGTACTGACTGTGGTAAACCAAAATTTATTACAAAAGCTGGTACTGTTGCTGCTAATGTAAACCCGGACATGATACCGACAGGAAACCTTGTAAAAGTGAGTACAGCGAAACTGAAAGATGTTGAAAACTTGCTGTCTGTCCACTATGGAAATGGTTGGAGAGAAAATAACTCTTTGAAATACTACAAAGAAGTACTCTCAAGAGCTGATGGACTCAATGTGAATGAGGATGGAAATAATGAAGATCCCATCTGCGAGACAGTGTTGGAAGAAGAGCAACTACTATCAGTATAAAACTGTCAAGGTTATTTTGTACAAACTTATTGTAACCAGTGCAAAAACATTTTAATTCCATGCTAGGAAGCCTGCAGACATGTCGAAGGAATTATTTTAACATAGGCCTACTTGGAATATTGTAATTTTAAAAGTTAATAATGCCCAAAATAATTTGTGTTTGATTTATAAATGCTTTACACCCTGTATAAAGTGGGAATGTAACTTTATCCATTTATATTCCTTCACAAAATGTTGAAATCAAAACAAACAATCTCCATTCAACATAGAATCAAAAACAGCAATCTCCATTCAACATAGAATCAAAACCAGCAATCTCCATTCGTTGGCTGCAAACACAGCAATGTCCATATTTTAAATGCTAATTACTGTAAAATTAATCAATTAAAGCAGTCCAAGACTTTTTAATTGTCATATTAGAGATCAAAATATTTTATTATAGTATTTTGTGTATTTACAGTGGTATGAGATCACTATATAGCGGTTTTCTGTCTCTTATGAAAAATGTCTAAAACTGGAGGTTGCTGATTTTGATACTAGGTGTCTCAATTGATCCTTACAATAGAGTCACGATAACAACTTAAATCATAAAAACCGTACATTAAAACAGACATAAAAAAATAAGATGTTTACTTTTTTGTTTGTATTAATGTAGGGTTTTTATGAATAAATCATAATAACCTTACATTAAAACAAACAAAAAAGTAAAAATTTTATTTCTTTATGTTTTTTTTAATGTAGGGTTTTTATGATTTAAGTTGTTATTGTGACTCTATCTATTGTAAGGATCAATTGTGTCTATGTACCAATAAAAAAACACAAATTGTAAAAAGTAGATAACAAATAATCTATAAAAATTCGTAAGACAAAAATCACATGACAAATTGATGAACAAACAATTCCAGTGAATAAAAGGGTTGCCCCTAGGCCAAAGCCCGAATGGGGTCCCCTCACTTAATACACATAATAAAGAAGGAAAGGAAAAATATGCGCCAGCTGATGTTCAGTATTAAGTCATTAAACATTTACATTAGTAATCAAAAAGTAACAAAAAGTAGATTGCTGCTGAGGATTACAAACCTTGAGCTTCCAAATATTTAGGCCTGTTATTTAGTTATTCCATGGTTATCAGGTATGGTAAACACTCTGGAACTACGTTATTTTGTGACATTACAGTTGTTTCCTTTCTGAAAGTTGTAACGGATGAAAACCAGCTGATTATACAAAGCCAAATACTTTTCAAGGAATACAAATTATTATAAATACCGGTATATTACTTAACTTTCTTGACCATGACATGTGATCAAATCTAGCACATATAGGCTAGGAGGGGGGGAGAGGGGTGTGGAGCGATATTATAATTGGTTGAGGGAAAATTAATGATTTTTCAATAGCAGTTAGAAATAAATTGAAGCAGAAATAATGCTCCTACACATCTATTGACACAAAGTAGTACTCAATGTACAATGAACAGCTGGGATAAAACAGTCGTCAATCGACCAATCAAATTTTAAAAAGTTGATTTACTGTAGGCCTAGTAGTATATCAAAAAATCCATTGACTGTGTAGAGGCTAACTTCCCCACCGAGAAATGCTGGAGGGGGAAGCTGCCCTACCACCACTACCTCTGTCTCTTTCCCACAAGAGTTTAAAAAAGGTCACCAAGAAAATCATGTTAAGACATTACACCGACTAAAAATATTTGATAACAATTATTTTATTAAGTTTGTAAACAAACAGTGTGAACTCACTGTAATGAATCCATATCCTTTCGACCTCCCGTCCCCGTCAGTCATAAGCTGGATGCTATCAATCTTGCCGAAGGGTTCGAAGATGCCGCGCAGCATGTCCTCTGTGATGTTGAAGTGCAAGGAGCCGATGTAGAGCCTCATGGGGCCGGGCATCCCGCGCGGCATCACGTTGGGCATCGAGTTGCCCGCTCTGTTCTTCTCCGCCTGTGTCTGTTGTACGATGATGGGCACTCCCAGGAGCTTTTGGCCGTTCAGACCGAGTGCCTGAAATCAAAATTGTATTGAAAATGTATTCTAGTTTTGAATGTCTTTTCTCAACTTGTTTCCAGCTGAAAATTTTACATTAAGACTCTGCTTGAATAAAATAACAAGATGATTGTAAAAAAATATACAAATGAAACTGTTCAAAATGTGTATCTTTGTGGCACCAAATGATCCCAGATGTGAAAAATTTGCTAATCAGAGAGTTTAATTGATTAAGAGGCATTGAAACAGAAAAAAAATTATAACCTGTGACTCAGTATTTGACAAATTCTTTGACACAGCTATTCTTTGAAACAAACTGTTTTCCACTAATCTTAACTTTCCAACAATTTTTCCTTGTATATGCCTAATGAAAAATTGCACCATATAAAACAGAGAGAATCTATTCAGGTTCTATAATAGAGGTTTGAATTTTAGAGATCTTAATGTTTTCTCTTTTGGTATAAACCGTTTAAAAGGATATTATCCTGTTTTAAACTATAAAGAATATAAGTTATCTTTGATTGTACATACGGTAACAAAAATTTTATAACTGGGGAGTCAGACAGCAGAAAGAGCTTCCAAATAGACCTTACACTGTTAGCTTCTGACTGATTATCAAACTATTAATCAGCTACTTTAAGTTGTAACTTGGTTCCATTTGGAGATATAAACATGAAAGGGAGTCTGTAGCATTGCTCTGCGTTATTGTGTGATGCTTCAACTTCAACTCAAATAGTTCAATTAGTGGTTTAAATACCTGATTAACGGTGATCCAAATTATATAATCAAATAGTTTGTTCTGAGGTATATAATCATTTATATAAACAAATCTGGAAGAAAATTACATTATCGGCATAACTGAACTGATAGTAACTACTTATATCAAATTTTTCGAGTAGTTTTACTATTTTATTAGTCCACTGAAGAATTTTAATACTTGAGATTGTGTAAATGACCTGCATATAAGTAATATTTCTAGTGAAGAAAAGAGGAAACTAAAATAAACATATTGTTGCCCTTGGGATTTTTCTGGTGAAGATAAAAAAGGAAACTAAAATCCGATTGTTGCTCCCGGAATATTTCTAGTGAAGTAAAAACGTAAACAAAATATAGATTGTTATCCTTTGCTGCAGAAACTCACCAGATTGACAGACTCGGGGTCCTTGAACTCGATGTAGGCGATACCCTTGAACCGCCGGGTCTTGTTGCAGGTGATCATACGGACGTCCCGCACCTTACCCACCGACGAGAAGAACTCCTCCAGGTCCCGGGCCCGGATCCGCTGCGACAGCTGCATGCAGAAAACAGTGCGAGCATCGCGCTCCTCTGGGGAGAGATCGTCTACAGGGGGGCCGGTCCGCCTGCAACCATATTGACCACACTGTTTAAGGTACTTTTCAGTTATCTACTGTAACTAAAGGATGAATATTAATTATAATTCAAGAATCAACTTAGAGCTGCATCAGACGAAAGTAACACGACACCGGATATACCACAGCAGAAGACATCGGGGGAACGGCTAAGCCTATGTGACAATTCGTCGCGTCAACGATTAAACTCTGAACGACACGTGTAAAACCCTTGGACCAATAAGAGCAGAGCACCAAGGGATACTGGTCAGAAGAGAGGTGACGGACAGAGTGGAGTAACAATCAGGAACGGAATGTCTGTCGAGAGTGCATGTCTGTCAATGAGTGTCATGTGATTAATGGATACATTTTTGGAACTGAATAAGAGATGAGTTGGTTATTAAGTATTTAGTATTAAAAATAAATGTAAGATTATAAATTTGATGTAATCGGTTCATCCTTCCATAGGCTAAACTAGTCCCTCATTGGCTAGAGCACATTTTTAATTATCTACAACTAGGCTATCTCTTTAATTTGGCTTTGGTGTAATCTGAATTCATTCCACGTTGCACAATTTCTAAATTCCAAATTGAACTTCCCTAGTCCCTAGTCAGGTAGTTGTGGTCTCTTCGGTATTTATAGAACAGTTGATCTGATCTGAAATACCATTTAGTTTAGTATTTCCTGTTGTGTTGTCAAATTCACTTATTGTAATTTAATTGAGTTTCATTTATACGCCTCTTTTAGAATGGCTCAGTTTGACCATTCATCGTTCAATGCTAAAGGTACAATTGTTACGTGGAGGAATTGAGTTATACAACATAAATTTTTCCTACAATCGTGCCTACGGTGTTTCTTTTAAGATGTTTCATAAATCATGTTATGTATAAATAATAATTCTACTGGATAGGCCTGTGTAAATAAAATGTCAGACCTCCAGGAATATCATTTTGTAGGGGTGGATGAGAAGTGTTTTTTTAAATCGAGTTGAGTCGAGTCGAGTATTGAAACAAACTACTCGAGTAGTTCTTTAAAAAGGTAAAAAAAACAAAATTTATTTTTTGTATTGAGAACAATATTTTTTACGGGATGAGCTGATTCCAATTGTCGAGAATCGAGGGTCAAAAGTCGATTCCGGTTCTATCTATTCCAGGCCGTTGGTACAAAAAACAACTTAGCGTGGGTAAATAAAAAGAGATAAACATCGTTTAACAAAATAAGTGGTTGAAAAAAGACTCCTCCCCACAACTAATCACTTCCTTTCCAGTCCCAAAATAACTCTCAACTAACACGAAAGTAGAATTGACAGGGGTTCTATTTATGGATGGACGAGAATGAGGAAAGAAGATAAGTAAACAAAGCTAATAGCCCGAGTCATCGAGCGACCCTAAATTTGTTGTCCCATTCTTAATGGCTGGTCTATTGTTCGGTTTCCGGCCGAAGGTCCCGGTAATTTATTCAAGAGGTAAAGTTCCTAGTTCAGAATGCTAAAACCGGAACTAATTGGGGTAAAAAGACAAATGACAGCTCATTTTTTTCGTCTGATTACCACAAATAAAATAAAATGTCAATCAAAGTTGTGTGACTTTCCGTTCAAGCGATATGGATAATACAATCACTGTTTATCAATTTTATTATTTTCCCGACTATTCAAACTTTTCCATGCTGATTTCCTTCTTTCCCGACATTTTATTTCTTTCTATTCAAATTCTGTTCAAAGATGTTGAGCTTAATTTTCTTTATTTCAGTCACTTATTTTGTTAAACATTGGTTAGCGCCGTAAACGTGGGTAAACGGCGGGGGCAACTACGCTATTTTCGACTATCTGGGATAAACTACTCGACTCGATAGTTTAGAGTATTTTTACTGCTCGACTCGGCCTTCGAGTAGTCTTTAGTACTCTAACAAATACTCGAAACTTGAGTACTCGCCCACCTCTATGATTTTGAACCATGTTTATAATGTTAGTTGCCCATATTAATGTGAAATACTATTTATCAATCATAAACAAAGCCTACTAATTATTATCAGATCATAAAATACCCCCGTCGCAGCAAACCTGCATACTCAGCGAATTTCCAATGGAGTTATAAATGTCTTAATACTACATAAAGCCACTGACCAAGTTTCATAAAAATATATTCACAAATAAGCGGTATGTACAATTTTAATTATTCTCCATAAGAATAACACTGGGGCTGAGTACGCAGGTTTGCTGCAACAAGGAACATAATTGGATAATTGAACGAAGTGAAAGTATCCTTATACACAACTTCACTGCTTAGACTGGTAAGAGAATCAACTCAACTGGCGTGTCTATGACCACAATAACTCGAGAATGCCTCCACAGTTAAACTTAAAATTTTCCAGAAAAACTTAACAGGTCAAAATCTCGGTCAAGTTCGTTATTCAGATAATTTCGTTCAGTATTAATCAAATTATCTTAAAACCAAACTTATTTTTTTCTCCATAAGAATAACATTGGAAGCCATTTTAGTGGTACTTGAATCGTTAAAATTGAGCCGACGTCTATGTTTCAACAACAGAGAAACAATAGTTAGTTTACTAGAGTATACTTTGTTATACTGGATAACAACAGTATTTTTACCAACAAAAAGCACACAAGAGAGATAAATCGAAGTATATTTTTAAGTTGTGAGCATATTTATTATTTTATAAATTATTAAGTGTACGTTTAAAAAAATTATCCATACAGTTAATATTCCCTTAGTACGCCTACTCTGTGTAAATATCGTCAGTCGGACAGAGGCAACGATTGTAACAGTGGCAGACGACGCGTGTGGCAGATCGAAAAACTCAAAATACCTTTGTGATGACTGTAGATACTAAGATATTAACTTAACTTATAAAATAGTTTGTTTTATTACATTTTCTTAGACAATTGGTAATATTGTGATAAAAAGTAATATTGTGTATTGGTAATGTTGTATGTGTAAAAAGTATACAAAGCCTCAATTTGTCTAGAAAGCGTTGATGAAGTTAGTCACAGTAAGCGAACAACCTTAAAATTTATTTTTGTAAGACAATTATTTGCTAGGTTATATTTTCACAAAATTAATAATAAAAATTGTCTACATTACCTAAAATACATTACCAGTAATGTAGTAGGTAACCACAATAAAAGCTATAGATTATTCTAACTAAACAGCTTTTTTCGGAAGGTTATCTTGCATGATTTGACATAGCCTAGGGTTGGATTACAGTAAGAGTAAGCCGACATTAAACTGGCAATACAATGTTGTAAAATACTTTAAACACATTACCAGGAATGTTGTAGTGAACCAAAATAAAAGCTTTAAACTATTCTAACCAAACTAAGCCTTTTGTAAAATAGAACTGATGTAAAATACTTTAAACACATTACCAGGAATGTTGTAGCGAACCAAAACAAAAGCTTTAAACTATTCTAACCAAACTAAGCCTTTTGTACAGGTTATCTGAAATGATTTGACATCTCCTAGGTTATATTATAGTGAGCTGTTTTCATCATAAACTTGGACCTATGACTATAATACCCCCCATCGCAGCAAACCTGCGTACTCAGCGAATTTCCAATGCATTGATATGTTTCTCACTAGTACATAAAGCCACTCACCAATTTTGACAAAAATACATTCATAAATAAGTGATTTATTACATTTTATTTATTCCCCATAAGAATAACATTAGGACTGAGTACGCAGGTTTGCTGCAACGAGGAAGATAAGAAATGAGTTTTTATGCAATGATCAATATAACTGAGCCAGGTGAAGCTACTTACCATGTTTTATTAATTTATGTTCATAATTAAGGGAGATATAAAACTTTACTTATTCTCCATAAGAATAACATTAGGGCTGAGTATGCAGGTTAGCTGCTACGGGGACAATCAACAAAACATTTATTTTTTGTGCAATTATCAATATACCAGTACAACATGAAGCCACATACCAAATTTCATCAATATACATTCATAAATAATCAAGATATCAAATTTTATTTATTCTCCATAAGGATAACATTGGACAACGTACTGTGTTTAGCACTTTGAATATCTCTGCAACGGTTTGACGTAGAATCACAATTTAAACACCAAAATGATTGTTTTGTGGAGCTGAAGTGATTGGTAAAAGAAAATGTGAAGTTTAAAGTAAAATTAACTGAGGAAAAGCCAAAAACCTTTTTCCCATAAGATTAACATGGGAGATTTTATGAGCATGTTTTTTGGATTTTTTCCGCAACCACTTAACCTAGGTTAATAATTCAAAATACCATATTATTTGTTTTTTTAAGCTCTATAACATGGTCTAAACCAAAATTAAGTGTTTTAAAAATTTTAGGGTAAAAAATGCAAAAAACTGATTTTTGGAAAATTTAAAACCCCCATAAACCCCCCTTCCCATGGTCCGATTTTTCTGGTTTTCGAACTTAAAGTCATAAATGTCAGTTTACACATTTGAGCCAAATTTCATCGAAATCGGACGTTTTTTACTCAAGTTATCGCATTCACGGACACATATATAGATATATATATATATATATATATATATATATATATATATAGATAGATATATATATACATATATATAAATTTGAACGAATAGTGTTTTGGACATCTGGGGACATCAAAACAAAAAGTTATCATGGTGTCGGGCTTAAGTCTTACCATGAGACCTACGGTAATAGCTTCTTCCCTATAGGGGAAATTCGCTAAAATGTAGGCATATACACTTAGGCTACTTGTCATTTTAGAAGTTTCATGTACGGACTTGGGCCAACCCATGTTTATAGCATTTAATTTCATGATAGCCTAGGCTATTGAAACAATATATTGAAATCTCATTTTTTTCATCTAAATAACTGGGCCTGACGATTTATTGTTAATCCTTAAGGATATTTTGACTTGGCCTATAGAAATTGTTAACATTAGTTCATATAGGAAACTCGCTGTTCTCTTAAAAGTTAAATTAACCACACTGCTTAGCCCAAAATGCTCTGTTTGTTCTAAGATAACGCACCCACGCCAATCCTAACAACAAACCATGCCTGAAATCTTCAATTTATTTTAAAAATAAATAAATTTACGTATTTATACAACATTTACTTTGATAAAAACAAGTGATAAATGTATGTATGTTTTTCTACGGATAAAATGTTAGGTCGGCGGCAGGATCCGAACCTGCGACCTTGAGCTCCAAGAGCCAGTGCGATACCTCTCAGCTACCGCGATAATTGATTCTTAGAGAAGTGACTAAAACTATAGCTATATAGACATAAAATCCGGATTCTAGCGGCAGTTAAAATAACGGAATGTATTATGATGATGTTACTCAAATCAGATATTGAATTTTTTATGAGACTCGATTTAAGTTTGGTCATGTGTTTCGATTATCCTTATACGCGAGGAATGAGCGTACACCTAATAAATGGGCTTTTTGGTAATATCAATAGAACTCAACTAGGTGAAGTCGTATGCCAGTTTTTATTAATTTATGTTCATAATTAAAGGGAGACATAGCATTTAATTACTCTCCATAAGAATAACATGGGGGCTGAGTACGCAGGTTTGCTGCTACAGGAGCCTTTTGGAAAATTTTTTTTGAGCAAATATTAATAGACCACAACCAGATGAAGCCTTATACCAAGTTTCATCAGTATACGTTTATAAATAAGCGAGAAATAAAATTGTTCCTTTCCTCTATAAGAATAACATTAGACAACGTACTGTGTTTAGCACTATCAATATCTTCGGTAACCAACTGACGTAGAGGAATGATACAAATATCAAATTGTGTGTTTTTTTAAGCTGAATGCAATGGTAAAAACCAATTGACTTTTCCCAAAAATTATATGTACAAAATTCAAAAAACCCATTTTTGGGGTACAAAACCCCCCCAAAATACCCCTTTGGATGGAGCGATCTAGCTGGTTTTCGAACTTAGTCATAAATGTTGCTTTACACGTTTATACCAAATTTCATCAAAATCGGATTACTTTTACGAGAGTTATCGTGCTCACGGACACAAATATATATATATTATATATATATTACATATATACATATATATATATATATATGTATATGTATTACATATATATATATATATGTACATATATATATTACATATATATATATACAGTTTTGAACGAATGGTGTTTTTGGGGTCTGGGGACCTCAAAATGAAAAGTTATCATGGTCCCGGGCCTAGGTCTTACCATGCCGACTACGGTAATAGCTTTTTCCCTATAGGGGAAATTAGCTAAAAAACATATTTATTATTAAATATAGATAAGTTAGCCTAATTATTAAATATTATAGCCTATAAGTAACCCCAAGCTGTTTCAAATGCCCAACTAAATTTAAATATAAAAATTCTAAATTGATCTCATTAAATATGTAGATATGTGTATGTGAAAGTGTTATTGCTGGGAAGTGACAAAAGTGCAAAAGTGTATATACGAGGGCTGTTCAGAAAGTAAGTTCCGTTTAGGTGTAAAAAAATACTCAATGGATCTACAAAAAATGTATTATATACATCTTAAAGAGCGTGTCTTAAACTATTTTTCGACATAATTCCCACTAACATTTAAGCACTTATCATACCTAGGAACAAGCCTTTCAATTCCCACTGAAAAGAATTCTGCCACCTGTGCACGTAACCACCCGTTGACGCCATCTGTCAGATCGTCATCATTCACAAAGCGCTGTGACCCAAGCCATTTTTTCATGTTAGGGAACAAGTGAAAATCACTTGGCGCTAAATCAGGACTGTAAGGTGGGTGATCAAAAACATCCCAACCAAAATGGTCCAGAAGCTCACGAGTTTTCGATGCAGTGTGAGGACGTGCATTATCGTGAATGAAAACAACGCCACCGGTGAACATGCCACGCCTTTTGTTCTGGATTGCCCGCATCAGTTTCTTTAGCGTTTCAGAATACACTGTTGAGTTAATTGTAGTGCCCCTTTATAAATACTCAACCAATAGAACCCCTTTCCTGTCCCAAAAAACAGTTGCCATGAGTTTTTTCCTTGAGAATGTTTGTCGGCATTTGATGGGCCTACGCGGCGACGCAGTGTGACCCCACTCCATTGATTGGTTTTTTCTTCAACATTCACATAAGAAACCCATGTTTCATCGCCTGTCACTATGTGATCAAGAATTTCATCGCCTTCTTCGTCGTATCGCTCCAGAAATGTTAGATTCGCCTCTCCTGAGATTAAGAACTCTATAAATATACCAAATTTTGCCTAGCTTAAGCAAATTTTCTGTAAAGAAAAATCAACTAAAGAACCTTCCCCATTATTGTAAACCTATTTTATGAATCCCTTTCCATTTAGTCTTGAGATATTTTAATTTATGTATTTTAGTAATAAACCATCTTTGTTCATTGTGGAACCAATTTTATTATTTCAAGAGTAGCCTAGTTAAGAAGTTATTCATAAAGGGATTAGCCATTTTAACTTGTAACAGAACCAACCTGATAGGGCAGCTGTAGCGTGTAAACAAACCCAGTTCAGAATAGTAATAGTTAATTAAAGAGAATTTGTAAACACAAAAGATTCAAAGACATATATTTATTTATATAGAAAATATTTTCCACTTTACAACTCAAACGCACATCATAAAACAGCTGTTTCTGTTTAAAGAGCGAATAAGTGGTGATCGCTCACTCCGTTTTACTTTACCACTCGAATATGTAATCAACAGCTGACTGATTCTTGCTTTGAATCAAGAATAAGAACAACTTTTATTTCCTCAATATATCGGACAGTACAATCGATTAAATAAAATTATGCAACAAAGCAAAATAACTAGTTTAAAATAGCTAAGGAAATAAATAGGGCCTCAAAGGCAATGCCTGATTTGAGGTTCCATTAATTTAATATTTACCGATTCGTATTATAAACATTATAACAAATCAAAACTAATTATAATCCTGACAAGTTAACTGCCTTGGTGCATTTCAGCCAAAATGAATAAGACAATTTTTGTATATTCATGGGTCACACTTTTATTTTTGGTTAATGATTTCCCTGACCAAAAAGATGATTTTCCCTGACTTTCTCTAACCAAAAAAGTTAATTTTACCTGACTTACGACTCAGAATGTGCACTTTTTTGTAATAGGTTTTGATTTTCACACAGTAATGCTTAATGTTTACGATTAAAATCAAAATTTGTCCCTGACTTCTATGAAATAATACGTATTCATCCTGGCTTCCGGCATTTTTCCAACTTTTTTCCTGACTTTCCAGAAAGTGTAAACCATGATATTGTATAGGTATCCAAAATTGTAACTTAGTTGTAGGAACAATTGTGTATGTAATTCCAGATTAAACTTATTAAGGTGTCAACAATTTTGCAAATTACTGCACTTTGCGTCATGCAGTAATAGTTTCCCCTGAAGCAACAAGTCCCACATTACGCACTAATGCATGAATAACTATTATTTAACATACAATTAACAAAAACAACCTTAATACATATTATTTAAAATAAAAAAAACCTTTATCATCTGGACGTCCCACACTTTGTCTTAAAATTAAAAATATAATTTGACATACAACTTCTTTGCCTTGAAGGTGTTTAGGCCCCCATCATGGGAACCCTAAGAATCAAAGATCCAATGTTTTGGTTCATTGTAACCTTTATCTAGAAGTAGGTAGGGTGGTAACATTTTAAATTTAAACTTCAGTAGGCTACTGCCACTTGAACTGGGAGATTTTCTTAAAATCATAGTACATTGACAAGTACCTCAGTTTTATTTACAAAAATGGCCTGAAACCGTTTTCTCTAAGTGTGTTATGTGCTTCTGTAATAGCCTAAAAACCGTTAATAGCCTGTCGTATTTATTTTAACTTTAAAATCCCAACAGATGTTTCAAACTGCAGTCAAACCTTGACGTAACGAACCACAATATAATAAACTCCTTAGTTTAATGATTTTTTTAAATCCCCTTCGACTAGCCATAACACACAATGCAAATTATATCTCTACATTACAAATAAATCATGTTAAAACCTCAATGTAACAAATTTATAGTAATAATAAATGTAAATTATGGGTGTGCGAGTAGTGATTTTTTCAATCGAGTCGAGTAGTGCCAATTATTTTTGAGTTTTGAGTATTTTCGGGCGAGTATTTGCCATTATTTGGTAGTTTCAAAGAGTGTAATGGGATTTGGATACCCCTCCATATTTGATAATCTAAACATGGTTTCCAACTAATAACATGAGTAACAACACACATTTTTGGCCAGTACAATCAAACTGAGTTACGTATTGACAAACAAGACACAGTTAAGACATTCGTTTCCGCCCAATAAAACATGGTCCGGTTGTCATTTGGCCAATATCACGTGGTCCAGACATCACTTATAATCAATATTGGGGGACATACACATATTACGTAACGCATTTTTTCGTCATTTCAGATCACCTCCCCCCATGTAACGTACTTTAACGCTTGACCAAACCCCCCCCCCACCCCCCAATGCGTTACGTAATTCAATCGTAGTAGGCTTTTAAACAGCTTAAACCTTTTAAACATTATTTTATTAGCAATTTGGAATATGGATTTCAATTCAATGAATCAGTAAACTTTAATGACATCCTTTAAGAAACATTTTGTTATAATTTATTTCAAAGCAAAATGTATAAAACAAACAAGACAAAACAAACTAATGCGTGATATAAATAACAAAATAAGCTATCTCAGCTAAAATGTATCAAATTTAATTTATAACTAATACAAAACAACTAAAAAAATAAAGATGTGGGTGGCATTGCACAATACTGAGTCAGTCATGATTTTACACTCCAAAACAACACAAAACATAGGTATAAAGCAATACAGAACATACTCAAAACACGTTATATATTTATTTTTAGTTTAACTGGCACTAACATAGTATGATGGAAGTATTTTTTACTGTAACCTTAATTTAGATGTCAGTTTATTTTTTAATTTTGAAAGATTTACAACAGTATCAATAGATCCAAGTGTGCGCCAGCTCTTAGGGTTAATATGTGTGTTACGTAACGTTGATCCAAACCTCCCCCTTCCCCCACATAACGCAGCATAACACTGCGCCATACTCCCCCCCCCCCTTAAGTGTGTTACGCAATAAGTGTATGGCCCCTTGGATGATGAAATCGTTAGTTACGACCGATATTAGGTGTCCCGGACACCACTTTTGCCGATATTATGTTTACTGTCGTAATTTACGGCCTTTATTACGTGATCCAGTTGTAATTTTTGGCCGATATTATGTTCTCTGTCATCATTTGCGGCCGAAATTATATGGTCCAATCGTCATTTTCGGCCGATTTTACATGATGTAATCGTCTTTTGTGGCTGTTACTACATGATTTAGCCAGTCGTAATCGTTACTGATCGTCCGGAAATACTCATTCGAACTTTCCAGTATTTTTCAAAACTTCAAGTCGAGTTTGGGAATTAAAATACTTGGCCGAAAACTCAAAGTTTCAAGTTCTCACACACCCCTAACGTAAATAAATTTAATTATATAAAAAACATCATTTACTTTTGCAGGCTATAACAATTTTTAGTGAATTTCCTATGGGAAGTGAACTATTAGCATGACCTGCACGGTGAAACTTAAGCCCGGGACCACCATAGAAGTTCCTAACGTGACCCCCTGAACACGTTTTGGGGGGTCGTTCAAAATTTTATATATATATATATATATATATATATATATATATATATAGACATATATATATATGTGTGTATGCACTCTAGCGGTCACATTTTTTGTCCCGATTTACTTCAAATTTGGTAGGGACATTCCTTTCTATAATCAGTTGGACAAGTTCGTTGGGCAAAACAATCGGAAAACTCTAAACCCCTTTTCTTGGGGATTAATCTTTCAAATTTTGAGTTTTTGGACCCAAAAAGGGTCAGAAAAGCCCCGGATGTAAAATTAATCCTTATAGAAAGATGAAAATTAGTAAGGCGAAACTTTTAAGCCCTCTCCCGTTATTTTAACATAACTATTTACCAAGTTATACAAGAAAATGTGTATTGACCTAACACAGTACGTTGTCTTATGGGTGTTTTACATTAGAAAAGCCTGTTATTCATTTGTTGGTGTACTTTTATCATCCCCAGCAACCTCACGCCTACTTTCAAGCCTGACTGGACCTTCTCCTAACCTTATAATGCGCAAAATTGTATTGTCAGCATTGCAGGTAAATGAAACCAGGAGCATCAGAACAGCCAAAAACTCAATGTTTTCAGAATTCAATAAAAATAGAAATAAATGTATGTTTTACACTGATTTTGAGTTTTAAAAGTTTTTTATGTGGAAATTCACTTCCCTCACGTCAGCGTGCTGCGTGCGAACTCGTTTTTAATTTAGAAGACCTCTACATAGCAAATTTCACCGCTACAGAACAAACTTTCCAGGTGTCTACCCCGGTGTAAGAACGTAAACAAACATAAATTAAAGAAATCAATTGTGTCTCAATTAGAATCCTCAGGCAGTGCATCAGTTGCCGTGGGAAGTGTGTACACGAAATAACGAGTTGTGCAGTACCGATGGCAGATAAACGAATTAAGCATTGAGATAAAACATAGATATTCCATACTATGTACACTGTACATTGTACAGTAACACAGCACACAGCGTTTTAACAAGGTTAAATTCAATTTAGTTTGTTGATAAGGAGGTTAATAAATAAGTTTGTGAACCTCAATATTTCAAAATCTTAGCTAACCTAACCCCAGTTTAGCGAACCTCAATGTAACATACTCCTTTATATAAATTTGTTTATTCAGACCCTTCAGATTCGTTATGAAAAGATTTGATTGTAGTTATGATGATGAAATAAGACAGCTTACAGTCCGATAGGCGGGGAGGACTTCTTGAAGCGAGGGAAAGGTTCACGGCGGCCGGGTAGCAATATCGGCGTGAGGGAACGCTTCCTCCTGCGGTCTCGGCTGCGACTGCGACGCTTGTCGCGGCTGCGGCTCCTCTTCTTGTCCCTGCAAACACAATCGACATAGACGTTAGACAACAACAAGACCGATCAAAACAAGAAAATTAGATCAATACAAACACACACACAAAATAACATAAATCAATCAATATATAAAAGAACAGACTTTATACATTTAAGTATCAATCACTGTGATGGCTAACATTGTTTTCCATAGCTTAAACAGTTGTTTGCTTTATTGGGGATGTTTAATGAAAATATGGGATGATGGAGCTACTTGAAACATATTCCATCTTGATTTGACACACTGGCTTTTTACAGAAATAAGGCAGAGTTCCCACTCAAACTTAATAATCAAATTCACGGGTTTTTCCCGGTTTTCAAAGTCTAAAAATTGTCAATTTCACGGTCGAAATATTAAATATCCCTGTAGCAGCAAACCTGCGTACTCCGCAAATTTACAATGCATGCATATATATATATATATATATATATATATATATATATATATATATATCTTAATACCAAATAAAGCCACATACCAAGTTTCATCAATATACATTCATAAATAAACGATTTATGACATTTTAATTATTCTCCATAAGAATAACATGACGGCTGAGTATGCAGGTTTGCTGAAGCACGGAACACAAAAAATGGGAGTTTATACAAATATCAATATAACTCAACTAGGTAAAGCCACATACCAAATTTTATTAATTTATGTTCATAATTAAGGGAGGTAACACGTTACTTATTCTCTATAAGAATAACATGGGGGCTGAGCATGCAGGTTTGCTGCTACGGGAACTATCGGCTAAAAAAATGTTTTTTAGTGCAAATATCAATAGACCACAACGATATGAAGCAATATACCAAGTTTCATCAGGATAAGTTGATAAATAAACGAGACATACTATTTTTCTTATTCTCCTTAAGAATAACATTGGACAACGTACTGTGTTTAGCACTTTCAATATCTCTGTAACCATTTGACGAAGAGCAATGACCAAAACACCAAATTGTGCGTCTTTTTAAACTAATTCCTATGGAAAAAACTAAAATTTGATTTTTCCAAAAATAATATGTAAAATCTCAAAAAACCCATTTTTGGAGTACAAAACCCCCCAAAATACCCTTTCGGATAGGTTGATCTGTCTGGTTTTCAAACTTAAGAGTCATAAATGCTGCTTTACACGTTTATACAAAATTTCGTCAAAATCGGATAATCTTTATGAGAGTTATCGTGCTCACGGACTCAAGCACATTTATATATATACAGTTTTGAACCAATGGTGTTTTTGGCATCTGGGGACCTCAAAACGAAAAGTTATCATGGTCCTGGGCCTAGGTCTTACCATGCCAACTACGGTAATAGCTTCTTCCCTATAGGGGAGATTCGCTAAAAACGTAACCTATACCGGTCGCAAAACAACAACGCAGACGCGGCGCAGCGGTCAAATACTAGTTAAAACTTTCCCACATTCCAATTACGATGTCACAGAACCATAAAACTATACCATACCATACCCTTTTTACCCTCGAAGTTCAAAATTATCAACGACAAGGGTTAATTTCCCTCGAATTGATAACGCTGACTAAGCACCATGTAAACGGAATGGGCGAGTTACTGACGCGACAGTTGTATAGTTACAGTCGCTTGTTTACACCGACTAATACAAAACAATAGGCAACTGACTTACAGTAAAGAAGACTTATAAACGGTCTTACACAAGTGCCAGTCAGCAGTCAGATGACAGTGAAAAAAACACCAGCAACTTAACAACTGTCACCCGAGTTCCTTTGCACAGTGGAAACTAGAACCATAAAACCATACCATACATCCCAAGTGAACCTTTTAAAAAATAAGAACTATTTTAGAGTTTCTTATTGTTTTATTGTCGTCGTGAATCATGTCATCAGTCTATCAGTTATCGGTTGCAGGTGATTTCTACTTCGTTCAGTGTTGCCAATTACTTTTTCCCGGACTTCCTTTGATCTTCGTTAAAATTACCCTCAAAATCTAAACTCCTGTATTTGAGTAAAGAGTGCTAATGAAATAAATTCTTATGGAGAATACGTAAAGCTTTATATCTCCCTTAATTATGAACATAAATCATTAAAACTTGATATGTAGCTTCACCTGGTTGCATTAAAACTTGATATGTAGCTTCACCTGGTTGAGTTATATTGAAATTGCAAAAAACCCACATTTTTATCTTCCTCGTTGCAGCAAACCTGCGTTCTCAGCCTTAATGTTATTCTTATAGAGAATCAATAAAATGCTATACATCACTTATTTAAGTATTCTTATGAAACTTGGTAAGTGGCTTTATGTGGTAGTAAGAAATATATTCATGCAAAGGAAATTCGCTGAGTATGCAAGTTTGCTGCAATGGGGGTATTAAGGTTTAATATCGAAATTCATGGCTTATTCCAGGTGTTTTTCACGGTACACGAAATTCACGGCTTATTCAAGGTCATTCATTGGAAAATATTTTAAAATAATGATTTTACTATTGTGAGGTGTGAATATATTTTTTTATCAGTTTTATGTAAATATATATTTAAATAAAAATATATTACTGTCGTTTAGTTAAGTATTTTTACCCCGTGACCAGCCTGTAGCAGATGTGACCGGTGAGTAACAACAGTGACCGTTTGGTAAACGGTTTTCATGGTTGGGTGGGGCCCTGTAAGGATACGTCATACTATTACCGGTACAGAAAGTTAGATCACATCAATTTATAATTGATGATTTAGGTTTGACAGGGAGAGCAGGGCTTATCTCAAAGCATATAAAGTCCACATCATACATACAAAAATTAAATTCAGTAAAACCACCAGTAGGACCAAACTCAAGCAAGAGATTTTGAATTTAAAAACACCCCTCTGTGCATACTGTATTGTTGTTCTATTAGACATTATTTACATAATGTATGTAACACTTTAAGTTCGAAAACCAGACAGATCGACCCATCCGAAGTGGTATTTTGGGGGGGTTTTGTATCCCAAAAATGGGTTTTTTGAAGTTTTTACATGTAATATTCTAAAAAGTCAAATTTTAGTTTTCATTGGATTTAGCTTAAAAAAAACACAATTTGGTGTTTTGATAATTTTTCTACGTCAATTGGTTACAGAGATATTGAAAGTGTTAAACCCAGTACGTTGTCCAATGCTATTTTTATGGAGAATAAGACAAAAATTATAGCTCGCTTATTTATGAACGTATACTAACGATACTTGGTATACGGCTTCATCTGGTTGTGGTCTATTGTTATTTTCACAAAACCCCTAATTTTTACCAATAATTCCCGTAGCAGCAAACCTGCGTCCTCAGCCCCCATTGTTATTCTTATAGAGAATAATTCAAATTTGATATATCGCTTATTTGTGAATATTTAAATGAAACTTGGTGTGCGGCTTTATGTGGTATTAAGACATATATTTTGCATTCGAAATTCGCTGAGTACACAGGTTTGCTGCAACGGGGGTATTTCAGAATGCTTGTGCTGAAGGCACCAAGGAGGTCATACACCCAAGAAGTGCTGGAAGAGGCCATCGCTTCTGTACAAGATGGCATGGCCGTGACTGCTGCTGCAAAGCAGTACAACATGGGAGTTAGCATCTCCCATGATAGTATACTCTTATGAAAGAGTCCCTTCGTACGTCGTCCAGCAAGTGCCCGACAAATGGGGAATAGGCAAATCGGAAATGGCTGGATGACAGGGGAGACATTCTATGAATTTGTCACCAACATTTTCAACCCCTGGTTGCTAGAAAAACAAATTCCCCGGCCTGTAGTTCTATTTTTAAATGGCCACACGTCTCACCTGACCCTGCATGTCAGTGAGTTCTGCTTAAACAACGAAATAGAGTCATTATCTCTCTATCCTAACTCAACTCACATCCTTCAGCCTATGGATGTGTCTGTTTTCCATCCGCTGAAGGCCACATGGAGGAAAACAGTGGACAAATGGAGATTTGAGAGAGGGGCTGCTAAAATGAAGAAAGACAATTTTGCCCCACTTCTTAAGAAAAGTCTAGAAGAAGCTATAAATCCTAAAACGATATCTAGTGGCTTCACAACTAAAGGATTGGTATCCCTTGACCCCAGCAAAATTTATTTCAAAAAATTAGTTAAGAACTGCAAACAAGTCGTCGAGAAACCGTATACGCATAGCCAGTGGCTAGTGCTGCGTAGCCACCTGACGTACCTAGAAAGCAAAATCAGTAAGGATGAATTAAAAGAATTCCAGGAAGAGGAAATAAAGGAAGAGGATACATCCCTTTACAAAGTATGGAAAAGAAGAAGTGTCCCTCTACAAACAAATCCTAGAACGAGATGAAGAAGGGAAGAAGAAGGGAGAGATGCCAGTATCTGAAGTACCCGTCCATGAAGCTATAGTGATAACAGAAGGATCTGAAATACGAGAAGACATATTTTTGTGTAATGATGACTTATCCCATGAGTTGGAGGTCCCAGTGGTAAATGTATTTGAACAATCACCTACAAACAATAACATGAGGGAAATATTGAATGACCCCATGTTAGGTCAAACAAGTGACTTCAATCCTTTCTTGAACCCCAAACCCCAGACCTCTTCTGCCGACCCCTCCACGTTTTACATTCCGGACCTTCCCCCTTCACCTTCATTCAAGTTTTTCAAGCCCAACAACTGCTTTTGAAAGGTTATCTCCTTGCCCTTTACGACCATCTGACGATTCTACATCTGCTTCCCCAAACCCACCCACTACACTAACAAAAACTCAGCCCCTCACACCATCCTGTGTTCACTCCAGCTAGTCACTCCAGTTAAACTACAACCAACGCCAACACAGATTCACGATAAAGTCTCTACACCTTTCAAAAAAGCATTATGCTGGCCGAAAGAAAATAAAAAAAAAGTAATAAGAAGACAAGGTCAAATTTCCAAGTGCTATTACTTCAGAAGAATGGGAAAAATTACTATTTGAAAAAAGAAGAAGACAAGAAAAAAAGCTGAGATGGAAAAAGAAAAAGAAAACAAATGAGAGAAAAGAAATAAAAAGAGAAGGAGGCAGAAAATAAGAAAAAAGAAGAAAAAAGGTCTAAAAAGGAAGAGGATTCAGAAGAAAGACACTGAAGATGATGATCCTGACGACCCAGACAACTTAGGAGTGAGCATTCTTGAAGAGGACACTTCACTCGATGAGCCCCTACCTGTAGATCCATTAAACCTTCGACAGAGCCAGTGGGTAGACATGCCCATACAATGTCAACGGCGAAAAGAAATGGTATGTTGGAAAGATTATTGAAGTAAACAGCAGTGACAGTGTTACCGTGAAATTTCTGGAGAAAAACTGTATGAAAAAAAGTTTGTGTGGCCGAAAGCAGAAGGGAACCAACTTTAGATCGTTGGGGCTACCTAACTTTTAAGTCCCGACCTGTACTTAGTTTCCTAGTATTGTTTTAGTAGTATTCTATAAATAGAATTGTATATAGCTAAGTTTTAAGTAAGTAATTTTTTTTGTTTTGTTGTGAGAAGTTTTAGTTGGACCGAGCAGTGCTAAATGATAATGCTAATAATTATATGATTGTATGTTGTAAATAGCTAACTTGTAATTTAATGTTTTTCGTTTGTTTGACTGTTTTGCAGATACAATTATGGGGTTGTTAATTGTATTTATTTAATGCTTATCAAGAGTCCATTTTATTTTGAGTAGTTTGAGAAAAAGTTGTAAAGTTGAACAAATTTTTGTTGTATTTAGTAAATAATTGATATTCAACATTTTCATATCCGTTATTTCAATAAAACAACCCTATTCCGTCCTAATTTACAGTATCTAAACAATAAATTTAATATACATTTCATTAAGTATTAAGTTAAATATTCACACATGGTAATAACTTAGTTCACTTCACTTTTTCTCTCTATGGAGGAGTTTTTGTAAGTTACGCTCCAGTCTGGGTTTGCTGCAGGTGATTTGAGGTTAGGAATAGGGTGTGCAAGTACTCGAAACTTCGAGTTTTCGGCCGAGTATTTTAATACTCGAACTCGACTCGAAGTTTTGACAACTACTCGAAAGTTCGAGCGAGTATTTCCCGCCGATTTCCGAACGATCGCTAACGATTGCGACCGGCCAAAACGCGAAGTAACGGCCGCAAAAGGCAATCGTATCACGTAAAATCGACAGAAAATAACGGCCGCGAACGATTGCGACCGGCCAAAACGCGTAGTAACGGCCGCAAAAGGCAATCGTATCAAGTAAAATCGGCCGAAAATGACGACCGCGAACGATTGCGGCCGGCCAAAACGCGTAGTAATGGCCGTAAAAGGCAATGGTATCACGTAAAATCGGCGGAAATTGCCGATCGGAACGCACAATTTCGGCCGTGACTAACGATTTTGTCATTTAATATTGATTATAAGCGATGTCTGGACCAGGTGAAATTAGCCAAATGACAACAGGGCCCTGTTACATCGGCCTGAAACGAATATCAAACCTTGTTTTGTTTGTCAATATGTAATCCAGTTTGATTGTACTGGATCCTGTTTGTACTGAATCCTGTTTCATTCACGGGATAAACGCTGACAACGAGACAACAGCAGTAGATTACTGGCGAGTAAGTCGATAGTCGATTTCCGATAGTTTCACTTTCTTACGAGTGCAACGAGCAAGCTCTCATAGAGTATTCAAAAGTTGCATAATGCAAACTTAAATGTTAAGTGTATGAAATTTAAAATTGCTGCTACTGATATTTTCCTTCCATTCAATGCAGTTAAAAAACTCAGAGTAATGTATTGCTAACTTGCGCAAAACGAATTGCATAGCTTTCTCTACGGTGAAGTTTCCCGCTATGATCAACGAGCTTAATCTAGCTGGAGCTCTTATACTCCAAGAAAAGACTTCACTTGTTTACCCCAGGACGAGACCTTTAGATATATTAAGCTCGTCAAGTATCTTTACGACGACGCGACGTTTAAATTAAAGCAGCGACGACCTCAATGACGGATTCAAGAAGGTATCACTTAGTTATCCCTTTTCATTTATACAGATTTTATCGTTTGAATATTATTTTATTTCGATAAATTAATGTATTTAAAATGGAACCGAAAAGGAAGAAAAGCATGATATGTAAATTATTAAAAAAGAACGAAGCCGATAGTTTGAAATGCAAGATGACGCTGACACTTTGTAGTCTGTTTACATTCTGGTGACAAACTAGGTTAAACAAAGTTTATAATTTGTATTAAACAAAATAAATTCGAACTAGGCCTAATTAGTAAATTAATAAAACAAAGGAAATTCTTTGGTTATGGAAGTTTTTGGTTAGCTTTTACAGAGTTGAAGCCCTAAGTTATACTGATTCATTGTTTCAGTAGGGTCCGATTGCCTTTGTCGTGCTAGGCCTTTAGTGATTTGTGTTGTGACGTCTGCTTTGCTATCAACATCGGTGATTCCGATAAATAGGCTGTAATCATATTAAAATGTTTCCTTGTTGATTCTCTTGCCTGACCATATGTTTGTTTGTTTTTTACCAGGCCTACCCAGAGAGGCTACGGTGTTATAGCTTAATGACAAGGATTAATGATAGTCAAGGTGACATTACATGATTTGAGTAGCCTAATCTAGGCCTACTGTTATTAAATTAACTATACTTTTATATTATACCTATACAACCAGTAAAAATATTTATTGTATTTTCCACTGCAGAGAAGATAATTTTTCGAATATGTACGGAGGTTGGTATATTGCTCCTCCAATTAGACATGCTGTTTTCTGGTGGGGTTATGTGTAGCACAGTCTTAAATTACTCAGAAAGATACATTTGTAAAAATAATAACCTCTTGTTGTGTTTTGAATAAAATTACTTTGTTTAAATATTGTATATTTATATCTATCTTGCAAGAAAAATGAAAATGTCAAGTTCCAACCTGAAAATATGGTAGTTTTAGAGATCCGGGGTTAAGTAGGCTAAATATCCGAATCCGAAAATTATCTGATCCGAAACCCTTACTATCCGATCCGAACCTAAGCTATCCGAACCGAAACCGATCCGAACTAAAAATTCACTATTCGCACACCTCTAATTTTCGTCAGCTGAAACTAAATTGAATGTCCATAAGGAAAACATGGGAACTTTGTCGGGGTCTCTGGCGGATACCTAAGGTCAGATCAGGATGAAAACCATTTAGTTTTCCTATGTACAAAATTTCAGCTCTCTACCTACACGGGAAGGTGGAGAATTAGTGATTAGTGAGTTAGTCAGTGAGTGAGTCAGTCAGCCAGGGCTTTGCCTTTTATAGATATAGATATACTTATATTACACACCTAAGCCCAATGCGGCTGATGTGCCTCGGGACTCATGTCCGTCCCTTCTGATGATGATATACATCATATTTAGATGTAATAAGAAATCGCACCAACCTGCTCTTACTCCTCCTCCTATCCCTACTTCTGCTGCGTTTTCTTTCGCGGCTTCGGCTGCGCTTTTTGTCTCGGCTGCGACTGCGTTTCTTGTCTTTGCTGCGACTCCGTTTCCTATCCCTACTCCTGCTCCTCTTTCGATCTTTCTTGTCATCTCTGCGGTCCTTTTCGTCACTGCTAGAAAATGTTTTAGCCATTAATAATATGTTAACAACAAAATTAAATATAGTTACATCAATTTTTTGACTTTAATGATATTTTTTTAGTAACAAACTTTACTCCTTGATAAGGATTACCTTCAAATAAATAAATCTTTAAGTAACAAACTACATGAAAAAATAAGAGTTCAGTTCCACCACCTTTTACTAAATTTGCTGGCAATATTGTATTTTTTAAATACTGAGAGTGACTTTTGCAATATTAGCAAATTAAAATGCCCAAGTTTTATTTTTAGTTTAAAATAATCTACAGTGCAGCTTCTATTATTACAGTTATAGCAGTTGAGCAACATCCGGCATTATTGCCACCTAGTGGGTTGAAAGCTTGTAATCACAACTCAGATCTTGCCTTCAAAATAATGATGTCTGATTCATCAATGACAGTTGAGCCTGATATTTTCAATGTTGAATAATTTTGCTGGACCAATACCAACTGACCAAATTTTCGTAAGACCTGAAAATAAAATTGATTTAAAGAGCGCCTTGCATGGTAAAGGGTGGTTAATTTACGCCATAAGAGAGGGTTAAGTCCTTTATAATGTATGACATACTAAATACTGAATTTGTAAAATGAATTTAAAAAAAATTATATTTTAACAAAGTTTTCGTATACAAATGTAATTACGCCCAGGAATCAAAACAAACTGATAGTGAATGAGTCTGAATTATTGCAATAATACGAATGCAGGTTGCCAAAATTAACATTTTTAACTTTGGCAACTGATGTAGAAACTCATTGCTGCTCTATGTGTTCCACAGACAATCTGAAAGTTAAAAAACCAATTAAACTTAGGCTACTGGAAAAACACTATGAGACTTACAACTTATAATTGGAAACTTAACAATTAAGTTCATCGTTAAAAGCTTCTCTTATTAGAGTATGATAATTAAGTTATACATTTCTTTACAATCAATATTTTTGAAATATTACTAAACAACCACAATTTCAATGTATCATTTTTATCTCCATTAATGAGGGATTTGCTTGCTAATTATTTTTACAACAGATTAAACATAGTGCATATGTTATAACTAATTAGACAATTAAGAGTAAATACAATTTTCAGTTTATCTCTCAATTTTGAATGTAGAAAAACTTGCAGAGTATTTCTGGATAATTACCTACTCTTATTATTAAACTTTTAACATTCACATCTTTCTGAGAGGAATCACAGGCCCCACGCTCTTGCTTTTCCCCAAACTCAAAAGATTGCATGGAGTTAAAGTACTTACTCAGTTACAGGGAAATTTAAAATATATTTTTAATACATTTGGTAGAGCATATTCTAAGGCTCTTACTGTGACAAATCACATTCAATTTCATAGATGTAAACATCTTCAATTTAATCAAAAAGGTATCTCTAATTTTATTGCTGACACAAATTAACATAAAACACAAAAACAATAGTGATTGGTGAATCCGGTTACAAGTTGCAGTAGCACAAAAGCGATACTTACCGACTGGCTCTCGGGCCATCTCAACCACAGCAATCAACATAGGCTACAGAATTAATATCTTATCCAACCTACAAGAACAAGAGAATAACACTATTTATTTCAATGCCAGTTAAATGATCTGTAAAACTTTTTAATTTGTACCATTAATACGCATTTCCTAAGCCGGTTTTAACAAATTTGTCTTAAATGTAATTATAAAATAACCGAACAAAAATGATTTTAAATGATCAATAAAGCGGTTCTACCCATGCATTTTTCTGTTTGTAGAAAAAGGATATCAGCGCTGACATTTAAAAAGTTTAATACTTTCCCGACATTTGTTTGAGTAATAGTTTTAATTTATTTGCATTAATTACGCATAAAACTGTAGGATGAAACTCTTGAGCCCTAACTTGGAATCAACACACGAAGTGAAAGACAACCGATGTGTGAAGTGCCACAGTTACCTAAGTGTTTCAGTGGAACAGCAAGACTTGCGTGAAAACCAGCCACCACCAATATATAATTTTGTACCAAACAGAGAATACGACTGAAAATTACACTTACCCGGAAGCGGTTTTTGTGTTGTGCGAAGTTCCGTTCTCCTTGTTCCTGCCCCCATTGCTCTCGTCCTATGAAACAGCACAAAGTTGGTAATCCACGCCAACGATGACAGGCAACAGCAAAACAGAACACAATAAATAACATTAATAATATTTAGTGGTTACAGAATAAATGACACTGTGGCGGGGGAGGGGTGGAAGGGGACAGGGGGTCGGGGTACTAACCGTAACCTTCACTTACCTCCCTCCGATTTCATTCTTGTTCAGGAACACGCTTAACGCTTTACACATCTTTAAGTCTGCAAAGATACACGCCAGTTACTCTTGGTCAAACAGTTCTCTATCAGTTATAACACTAGCACCACTCGCCCAACTTATGTTGTGTGACGGGTGAATGGATTGATGTAAACTGTTAAATATTTCTACTATTTTGTGTTTATTTGATTTTTTTGCTTAAGGCTCACTTGAATATTTTCAGCTTTATTGTATCCAAACTACACGATCTTCTAGATAGCACCTAGTAATTTATAATCTACAGTTGGGCCCTGTATTAGCGTCCTTCTTACATAACACATGCAGGATATGTGCAACAAACAAATGCGGAAGTTAAGACAAATATTAACCAGCCCCTCCAATCAAGGCTCTAGGGTCCTACACGGTTTGTTGCATATACCTTGAATAAGTTCTGTTAGAAGGTCACTTATTCAGCGGCTCAACTTTAAACTTTATTATTAATACATGTATATTTGTTTGGAGAGGGATTCACAACGAACATGTTTCTAGTTTTTTAACTCGTGAAAATAAATACAATTTTTATAATCATACTAATAATAGCAAGTAGTCAAATTCCAGGTTTGGGGTTGTCGAGAAAGAGACTAGGTCTTTGTTAAATTTTAAGTACTGCAACCCCAAATAATTTTTTGATACTTAATTTTATGGGAAGGTGGATGGATGATTAGATGGAAAAATAACCCTAGTCCTTGGCAACAGGGCAGAGTATCACACGATCTCGTACTTTGTTATTGCAGAACTTTTGGATCTTGAGTTAGCAGTATTAAATATCAGAAATGTGTATTATTATATTATTATTACCTTGAAATTAAAAAGGTTATCACCAGTTAAGTATAAAACAACAAATTAAATTAATATAAAAGTGTGAAAAATGTCCAAAGGTAATTAAACTACTTGGAAACATAAAATAGGCAGTATAGAGTCCTACAGGGTAAAAAAGTTGATTTTTATCGATAGGGGTTGCTGAGTTCACATAAGTAGGACTCCTGACCAATCAATTGACAAGCTTGCGAGACTCTCATGTATCGGAACTCGATAAAAAGTGAACTATTTGATTAAAAATTCCAATTCTTTGTCTGCACTCGATTTTCAATAACTTTTCAAAGCTAGTTACTATTTTACTTAGACTAAAATAGAACATATGATACAACACCATGATTTCCAAACCACAAAAAGGACAAATTTCATGATGAAAGTTGTGGATTGAAAGAAAAAGTTGGATGAGGAAATCCGTTATCTTCAGCCGAGCTCCGCAGGATTAACACTCACCTAGGATGACAAATGGGTACTTTAAGCCACACTCAAAATTAATGAACAGTAAATCCTAAAAACTATACAGTAGTACTTAAATTTAATATTTTAGAAATACAGCCCAGTGTTGGGCATATTTATTAAAAACTAGTGCTGAATTCTTCAGATAAGTACATGCTATAAAATTAGACTTAAATCTAAAAATATGATTTTTAAATGTGCTATTTCCCGTTTTGTTAAAAGAAAGACATCTCATTTTAAATCCAAACCACCAAAAAACTTATTAGGACTACTGTCCATAGTGAAATTCAGTTTGATGCTAATGCATTAAACTTACATTCAAGATAAAAAGTAGAGATGTAGGCTAGGCCTAAGCTGAATTGATTTTATTAATTTTAAAAATAGATTTAATTATTTCAGTTGCAACTTTTCTAATGGTGTACAAGAATTCAACAAAGAAAAAGCTACAAATGATTAAGAGTTTTTAACTTAAAAATAGTTGGCCATAACAACTTTCCACTTAAAGTTTATCATATCATAAGAGTTTGGACTGATCCAAAACACATGTAGGCTACTTAAGTTTCATAATACTTTTTTGACCAAAATTAACAAATACCTCTGATGTTCTTTGGTGATCTATTATTTGAGGCCAGTGTGAATCAACAAGCTGAGACATGTAACAGTAGTCTACAATAGAGAAAATGGATTTTTATCAGTAACAAATAATAAGCCAAACAAAAAATAATATACTGTGGTAGAACCAGTGATCAGTAAAGAAAAATCTGTTAAATGAAAATATCAGGCATACCTGATTAAGTTTAAAATTATTGAAGGCACTGGTCCTCACTGTTACTTCCAAAGTTCAAAATTATCTTCTGGGTGGCAAGGGCCGAACACAAAAGATGTAGTGTTAAATCTTTGACACTATTTTTTTTTTTGTACTGATGTACATGATTTATAAATAAAGAATCTATGATTGATTGATATTTGAACCTTCCCAAGTTAGATATATGTCGGAATATACTTTCAATACAAATTATACATTATTCAGTTTGAAATGAAAAGCGTATGACGGAAAAATATACTAAAACATGTAAACATACTGGTAATTCAGTTGCTGAAAAGTTGTACCTATCTTTGTTATTTTCACTATCTTTAACACTCTATTAGGCCTATCCAGTTTGTTTCAAAGTTACAAGAATAAATAATCAATACAAAATTAATTAAAAAGTAGTTTATTTTAAATTAGGTCTCAATATAAATAATTTCTTTGGTAGCATGATACGTGTTGTTGAAATCAAACAGAATAAAATACTGTGAATTAGAACACTACAAAATATATTTAGGTACACTTATATTGTACTTATATAGAAGAAGGCGTCCATAAAGGATAGAGGTAGTTAGCCTCTTTTATATAAGTAAAGTATAAAGTTTTAACATATTTTGTAAAGATGTGAGACATACTTTAATTTATCCTGTTTAATACAGAATAATAGATAGAAAAATCATTAAAACTACTACTCTTATCACAGGAGAAAAAATAATTTTAGGCCTACTTAAAATTTTAAAGTAAAAGTAGAAAATAAAAAAATATTTAATAGCAAATTGTTTAACCCAACCAAAAAATAATTTTGCGTAGGTAGTGGAGTAGGGATTTGCCCCTCAGTCAACGCTTGGGAAGGGTTAACGCTACCCAAAATCTTCAGTAACAGCTCATAATCCTCTTCTAAGAAACACCGGTAGAAAAATTACTGATCGTAAAATATACTAGAAGTCCTAACAACGTTACAATGGCTATCACAGAATTATAACCCTAACTTATATAGCCTATAAAAAAATATTCAATCAATTCCACACTATTAAATTAAATATTAAAGTTCTCTGTTGTCCGTGGAAAAATAATTATTGTTGTTTTTAATTCTCAATTACATTTAATATGTTAGTGAATTAATTTACAATTATTAGGCTATTTCAAAATGTAATAATACATAATTATATCAATGTGAAAGACAGACACTCTTATTAACCTTGTAATAGCCCTTAATTTGAAGCTCATTTCCCTCAAAACATTTCAGTGTGTGGATGACTTATGTAGGTACAGGGTACAGAACAAGTTGTATTCAAAGACAAGGGGAAATAAACTCCACATTTAAACCAATCAGGTTGGCTAAGAGCATACATTTCCTTAAAATTGCCTAGGCTAAATGATAAGTTTCACTGCACTGGTTCTGTAAACAAATTTATGTAATCTGTATACCCAAATGAACCGTTGCAGTGTGCTATTTATAAATCCTACTATTAGAAGAAATATAATTATATTTAAAAATTTGTTTTATCAATTTTAGGGACACTGAAAGGAACCAAAGAACAATGACAAAGCTTTAATACATGTTTACCTTGTTCTTAATAAGATTTATTGAATGTTCCATTTAAATATTAGACATTTGAAAGTGATTTTAATTACTTATTTAATTTGTATTTAATTTTTTTTCCTAATATTCACCCATTTTATGTCTAGTATTATCACGTGGCAACAGTAGTCAGTGATGCCATCAAAAGATTCAGACAATTAAGTTAAGCTTCAACTATTAGAAAAGTAAAATTATTGTCTTCAAAAAATTACCGTACTGGTACATATAGAAAAAGTACCTGCAACTGAATGTACTTCAAGATGCAAATGTCAACTAAGAATACCCCCATCGCAGCAAACCTGCAAACTCAACAAACTTCCAATGTCTTAATACCACATAACCACATAAAGCAGCATACCTAAAGAAATATATTCACAAATAAGCGATAAATACAATTTTAATTATTCTCCATAAGAATAACATCAGGGATGAGTACGCAGGTTTGCTGCAACAAGGAACACAAAATAATGGGTTTTGATGCAAATATCAATAGAACTCATCTAAGTAAAGTCACATACCAAGTTTCATTCATATACATTTATAAATAAGCGATATATAACATTTTAATTATTCTCCATAAGAATAACATAGGGACCGAGTACCTAGTTTTGCTGCTTCTGGAACCATAAGTGATAATTTATTTTTTTTGTACAAACAACAAACCACAACCAGATGAAGACCAAGTTTAGTCAGTTTATATTCATAAATAAGCGAGATATAAAATTTATTTTTCTCGGTAAGAATACCATTTGACAACGTACTGAGTTTAGCACTTGCAATATCTCAGTAACCAATTGACGTAGAGCAATGATCAAAATACCAAATTGTTTGTTTTTTTAAGCTAAGAATCCAAAAAAAAACTTTACTTTTGTAATTTTTTTTACCTATTTAAGCCGTTCAATGGTATAACTAAATATTTGATTTAAATAACAATTACATGTGAAAACCCCAAAAAATCCATTTTTGGGGTACAAAACCCCCCGTCGGATGGTGTGATTTGTCTGGTTTTCGAATTCGTTCAAATAAATTCTACTTTACACGTCTGTACCAAATTTCATCAAGATCTGACCTTTTTTACGAGTTATCGTGCTTACGGACACATAATAAATATATAAAATATATACAACATTTGAACGATTGGTGTTATTGGCATCTGGGGGCCTCAAAATGAAAAGTTATCATGGTCTCGGGCTTAAGTGTAACCCCGCCACCTACGGTAATAGCTTCTTCCCTATAGGGGAAATTCGCTAAAATTATAGTATATTAGGGCCTACGGTATTATGATAATTTTTGTATTGACAAAATAGGCAGAGTTTTGAATAAATTACTGTTTCTAATAAATTGTATAATCTAAACTGAATAGGCGATTGTGTATAAATTATTGTTAAAATTACTAGTCTCTTTTATAAGTTGTAAGGCAAATTTGTATAACTCAAAAATAACAAATTAAACTCTACTAAACCAAAATAACTTACCCCTTTATTGTATGGAGCTTCGAGCAGAGCTTCTATGTCGAAGTCTTCAGCCATATTCTGAAAATAAATAAATTTAAATTGGCCTCATGTAACTAAAGCTATATAGGTAAGCAAATTAACTTAGTCCTTAGGTTGATAATGTATCAATGAATAAAGTAGGCTAATTTAAATACATTCATAGTGGGTGTCATCCAGTCCAAACATATTACAGCGAACACTTCATACCTATAACTTTACACAGTATATCTAAGTTAATAAACCCTTTATGGAAAAGCTCTTGATTTTCCTATATTCTTCAGTTGTTTAAGAGAAGAATCCAAGTTTTATATTTATTCAAAACAGTAAGTTCAGTACTTTTAATTAGTCTTCAAACAAACTATCTGACCCATTCAATGACACCAAATATATTATATTTGTTTAAGTCCTAGTTTTTAAGATATTTTGTCCAAAAAGAGCTAGGACAGCCAAGAGGGTGGAAATAGGTGGCAAATAGTTGAAACCTATTTACATAAGCCTAAGTATAGGTAGTAGAGATATAATTTAAACTAGTGGCTTGAAGGGGCCATAGCCCTTAACTTTTCTCCAATACTCTGCCTCATCTTATTTTCTTTTACTCTTTACATGCTGAGGAAAATTAAACAGTATAAGTAAGAACACATGTCAGTTCATAAACAAAGTAGACACATAATCACATGTTTTAATGGAAACAAAGCAGACTTTTTTAAATCCCCATGCTTTTCTAATGGGGGATGTTTTACATTATTTCTCATTTTCTGGCCACTTTTTGGAAATACTGCTATTT
Organism: Allygus modestus; assembly: GCA_963675035.1. Lineage (NCBI taxonomy): Eukaryota > Metazoa > Arthropoda > Insecta > Hemiptera > Cicadellidae > Allygus > Allygus modestus. The sequence continues at coordinate 102,352,324 of OY776112.1, forward strand.
TTCCCCGATTCCCTGGGATCAAGACCTGTAATGTGAGCCGTCTAGCAATTTGCCAAACTCCCACAATTTTGACTTAAAAATTTTGCTTACAGAATTATATATAAAGATTTTGTTGTCGTTAAATGTTACTTTCACAGTTAACATTATTTTATTTGAGAAGCAATTGTAGATAAAATTTACCTCTACGTTATTTTGTTGAGCTAATGTTTTTCTGGATGAAATTGGGTAGGCAGTTGGATTGGATGAATTGGGTAATTCAATTGTAAAAACTGAATGGGTTTTTAAAATGAATTTTTCTTATTAGGGGTGTGTTTATATCAATGGAATTAAATTAATAATTTGGGCAATATAATTTTATCCGTGGGTATTGATGAATTTTCTCCTTTTTTGTTTGAAAATTGTAAATATATCTTATGTGAACCACTACTACATTTGTTAAACAGTGTACTTGAGGACGGGGAGTTTCCTGAAATTCTAAAGGTATAAATAGTTAAATCTTTATTAAAAAAAGGGGATAAGTTATGTGTAAAAAACTATAGGTCATTGCTTTGATTTCAACATTTAGTAAGATAATAGAAAAATATATTTTAAATCACTAGTGGCTTGAAGGGGCGACAGCCCCTAACCTTGCTCCAAGTAGAAACACATGTCAGTTCGTAAACAAAGTAGATACTTCATCGCATGTTTTAATGTAAACAAAGCAGACGTTTTTAAATCCTCATGCTTTTCTTATAGGGGATGTTTTACGTTATTTCTCGTTTGCTGGTAAATTTTTAGAAATACTGCTATTTTCCCGATTCCCTGGGATCAAGACTATTAATTTAAGCCGTCTCCCATCATCCTGCGATTTGCCAAACTCCCACAATATTGACTTAAAAATCTGGCTTTCAGAATAATATATAAAGATGTTTATTTATACTGTGAAAGATTTAATATATTGAATGATTCCCAACTGCTTAGGGCTTTAGAAAGGGTCGTAGTACTATACCTGCAGCGGCTGAATTCATGTATTTGGCTTTAGAAAAAATAAATTAAGGTAATCAAGTGACAGGTGTTTTTCTGGACCTGTCCAAAGCTTTCGATAGGGTAGATCACGAGATTCTCTTACATAAATTAAACAAATTGGGAATTTACAGTAATCTCTGGAAACTGCTCAAGTCTTCCTTGAAAAACCGAAGGCAGTGAATGGAAATCATCCATGATAATTGGGTTTCTTTGATGAAAAAGCGGTCTCAGTTCAGAAACACCAATCGCTTCTTGTGTTCCCAGGGGTCCATTTTGGGGCCTTTTCTTTTCACCGTTTACGTAAATGAGTTTGGCTATGGTTTTCCAGATAAATTTCATATAACTATATATGCGGACGACACTTCAGTGCTCTGTTGGGATGAAAATATTCCAGGTCTTATTGAAAGTAGGCTATACAATTTTTTCTTGGTGAAGCGAAACAGCAGTTTGAAAACGACAATTTGAAAGTAAATATACGCTAAACAGAACTAATGGTTATCAGTCCAAATAGGAAAGGTCAGGCATTGGAAATTGACAATGGAATTTTGAACATTGAATCAAATTTAGTAAGTAGGTTCCTAGGTATATATGTGGATACAAATTTAACCTGGGAACATCACATTGACCATGTTTGTAATAAAATATCCTCCAGTTTGTTTTTACATTGAATAATTTCCTCTTACCTGACTTTGGATGCTCTAATAACAGTATACTATGGCTTAATTTACCTCATTTTGTCATAAGGTGTTGTCATGTGGGGAGGATACGATGTACTGTTAAAAAGAGTATTCATTTTACAAAAAAATCCCTTAGAATAATAGCGAAAGAACCGCCCAGATCTTCCTGCAAACCTTTAAAAAATATAAAATATAAACTTGTTATGCAATGTAAATATTCTAAACTGTTATGATGGTAAAAAATTATTCAAAGTTTACTTGCTTAAATTCTAATTTCCATAGTTATAACACAAGGCATAAGTATGATTTCCGCATTTTTCAAGACGATTACAATTCACTATAAATAGTCCATATGTACGAGGAACTAATTTTTTAAATTTACTACCACCGAACATTAAATCTCTCGCTGGAAAGCTTTAAAAATGGATTAAAGAATTGACTTATAGAAATTGTTCCATATAATTTTAATGATATCAAATAACACCTCTAATTACAAAAGCCTTGGTTTTAGTTTTAGATTTACTGAAGAAAAATGCAATTTTGTATTTCTGTATAGGGCTATCCCTAAGCTGGGTGGATTTACATTGTTATTAGAATGTAAGTTACAACAGTATTTTTATTTAGTTAAGTTTTGACAATGTCCATACTTGTATTCTTGTTACGGGCAATAAAGCATTTCATTTCATCTTTCAACCACTCTTTCAACCTCTGGTAAAACTATATTATTTATTTGTCTACACTGAAGCATTCTACTCCTGGGTAAAATCTATTAACCTGAAAATATCTTAAATGACACTCATTTTTGTTGGAAACGTAGCTTTGTGAGAGAAAACTATTATTAACAATTTCCTAAATAGAAGGTCAAAGATTCCAATCTTCACTAGCGGAGAGGAGGCAGAATGGTAGACTTGCAATAACAAGGCTACATTTTAAAACAATATTAATGATATAGCTTGCACAAACTGTGACAATTTTCATTGGATCCACAAACTTTTGACGTTATTCCTCCTATAACAGAAGTAACATCGCATGGTGTATGACCATCGAACACAACACCTACTGATGTGATGTGCAATCACGAATTAAAATTGCAACTGCATCGCTGATATATTGTAGCCTATTGTTTTAAACAGTTAGTCTATATAATTTCCCGTTAATCAAATTTAAAAAATGTCTCAAGAAAAAAAGGTGGTTGAGGGTAAATATTCTGTTCAGAGAATATAACTCTCCCTCTGTACAACAGGGTAATAAAAAAAAGTACAGTTTAACAATTGCGGAGCAGTGCCTTACGGCGCTTCGACGTGTTTCTCAGAGATGGAAACCTGGGGGCTGGCGAAAAGCCCTTCCAAAAAGTAATGTGTTCTTATGTTGTTGTCAGGCAAACTAAGGTAATAAACCAAATTTATCAATTTACAATTACCCGCAGATACCATGTTAATAACCTATTAAAATCCAGTGTACTATTCTCACTTCTATTAATGACTTCTATTAATAACTTTATATATATGTGTTTGCACTCTAGTGGTCGCATTTATTGTCCGATTAACTTCAAATTTGGTAGGGACGTTCCTTTCTGTAATCAGTTGAACAAGTTTGTTGGGCAAAACAATCGTGAAACTCCAAACCCTTTTTTCGGGGATTAATCTTTTAAATTTCAAGTTTTGGGCCCAAAAATTGTCAGAAAAGCCCCAATTGTAAATTTAATGCATGTAAAAAGATGGGAATTAATGAGACAAAAGTTTTAAGCCCTCTCTCGTCATTATAGCATAAATATTTAACGAGTTATTAAAGAAAATGTGTTTCGACTAAACACAGTACGTTGTCTTATAGGGGTTTACACTAGAAAAGCCTGCCTTTGTTAGAGTACTTTTATCATCTCCAGCAACCTCACGCCTACTTTCAAGCCTGACTGGACCTTCTCCTAACATTATAATGCGCAAAATTGTATTCCCAGCTTTGCAGGTAAATGAAACCAGAAGCATCAGAACAGCCAAAAAATCAATGTTTTCAGATTTCAATAAAAATTGGAATACAAGTATGTTTTTACACTGATTTTGAGTTTTAATGTTTTTATATGGAAATTCACTTCCCTCCCGTTAGCGTGCTGCGTGCGAACTCGTTTTTATATTAATAAATTTATATTTCGTCCTTCAGTCAAAAAGTAAATATAATTCAAAGTTATATCAGTTTTTAGAAACAACTAACTTTGCAATGAATATATGACATGTCCTTAATAACACATTAAGCCACTTGCCAGGTTTCATAAGAAATATATTCACAAATAAGCGATAGGGGCCTATTTAAAATATTAGGCCTAATTATTCTCCACAAGAATAACATTGGCGATGAGTACGCAGGTTTGCTGCAACAAGGAACACAAAATAATGGATTTTATGCAAATACCAATAGAACTCATCTAGGTGAAGTCGCATACCAAGTTCCATCCATATGCATTCATAAATAAGCGTTACATAACATTTTAATTATTCTCCATGATAATAACATGGGGAGTGTCACTGGTTTGCTGCTACGGGAACCATCAGCGAAAATTTGTTTTTTGTGCAAACAACAATAAACCACAACCAGATAAAGCCATATACCAAGCTTTGACAATTTATGTTTATAAATAAGTGAGATATACAATTTTTCTTTTTCTCCATAAGAATAACATTAGAAAACGTACCGGTACTGTGTTTAGCACTTTCATTATCTCAGTAACCAATTGACGTTGAGTAATTATCAAAACACCAAATGGTATTTTTTACGCTGAATTTAGTGTTAAAAACTAAAATTTGATTTAAATAAAAATTACTAGTGAAAACCCAAAAATACATTTTTGGGGTACAAAACCACTGTTACGATGGTGCGATTCCTCTGATTTTTGAACTAATTCAAATAAATGGTACTTTACACAACAGAACTAAATTTCATTAAGTTCGGGCCTTTATTATGACAGTTATCGTGCTTAGGTGCGCGCGCGCACACACACACACATACATATATATATATAAATATATACAGGAAGTCATACCACCCGTCCAGCATGTATTACGGGCGAACGGTTTGGTCTAAAGTCATATAACAAATTTCTTCCCGGCTAAAACACATATGGGATATCTAGGCCTATTAAAAATATTTTCATCAAAATCTAAACTTATGTAGAGGATGTTCCAAAACTGAAGGGCATGGGTTCGAATCTCAAAATTGTCTTATGTAAACATATAGCCTAGAACATTATACATAATTTTAAAGGTCTAGTTAAAAGAAACATTATGGCAAAACAAATTCACTTATCTTAAACTTATCTGTTTCAAAACAGCGGCCATTTTTGTGTAAAATATTGACATTTACGGAATACCCTATTTTGTCTTATCACTACGGTATTGGTGTATTTTACCGAATTACATTTATTACTCTTGATAAACTCTGCTTTACTTTGGTATGCTATATGATAGGCTTTTTTTGAGAAAATCTATACTTCAAAAAGATATTTTTTCCCATATGAAATGCACCTTAATCTGCATAACACTTACATGTATTCTGTGGCTACATTCTTAGAATGTGTTATGTAACTTACAATTAACATGGATTTCATATGGAAAAATAATGATTTTTGCTGATTGCAGATAAACTACATTGTTATAAGGCAGAAGTGACATCTCGTGTAGTTCTTATTTAAATTGTACCACAGAGAAGAAAGAAACAGAGGTCGCTTTCTTATGGGAGTAGCATATGCCTCAGTGGCAGTTACAGTTTTTTCTAGTAGGTAGCGTTGAGATCTTGAAATGCACCTTATTCGAGAGGGGAAGGAAGTTGATGACGTACGAGAGGTATGTCGCATCCCCCTCCCGATCCCGCTCAGTTGTCACTGTCAGTTCCGTCCGTTGGCGATCTGTATGGCAGCCCAAATGAGCAGAAAACGGAATTAACGGGCTACACAAAAAGTAACAGAGCGATCCCGAGCGATGAGCGCGATGTCGTTTACACTTTCCTGGACCTCTTAAGAGTAATAACATTACAATGAAACTTATATATTACTTTTCTGCATAAGTTCTTGCATCCAACGGTATAAATATATTTTAGTTTTAAATTATGAGTAATTTTTAATAATGAAAAATATTATAAAGTTGTAACAGCATAAACTGAAAAAGTCAGTCAGCGAGAATTTTTTTATTTTTGAGGTAGAAACAAACTTCCAGCGGGAAAGTTGTAGTTAATTAGTTGGTAGGTATTCAACATTTATTGGAAAAACATTTTTTATAGAACTTATAGTTTGTTCAATAATCCGATGTAAATAACTGCTATATTCAATTCTACGCGCGCCGCCGTCGCGTCGTAATGGCCCCACGCAGTACGCCTCTTATTTGAATTAAATCTTCACTTAAAACATAAATTGAGTATATTTTACTCCATATTGTATTTTTATTATTGTTATTTAACATAGCTTTCAATTTTGATAGAAAATTAAGTTATTGAGGTGTGATTAGGCTCATGATGAATCTTATAATTTTATAAATAAGTAAATTGCGGGTGCCTGGTTGGGACGTCCAACCGGACGGCAAATGTCCGGTTTTGATAATAAGAAATAGGTTTACAGTACAGAATCTTCTAAGGTGGGTGAAGCCTAATCAGCATCAGAGAATAATAAATAGATTACAGTTCAAAATTAATAGATTCCAGTCGATTCAGATGGAGTTTAAATTAATACTTAGGGTAATTCATAGTAAACATAAAATCACAAATAATATTTATTCTTTTTATTTACCATTTACTTTACATTAGTTTATAAAGTTAAAAATTTTAATTTATTTTCCATTTTAGTTAATATAAAAATAATTACCTATTTATATATTTTATACACCTGCTTTTTACAATTAAATTTAGGGGCAGTGACTTTTAACACTAGTAGTTTACAACTGTAACTACAAATCACAAATTTAATCCAATACCTACAAATTTTAATCTATTACACATTATAAATTTAATCAACAGCTCATCAAAAAATCTAATTTATTTTCTGGGTAGAAAGGTGTTATTGTTAGCAGCCAGAGGCTTAATAGTTGATTTTAGGATACAATTATAAACAATTTCCCCCCGCTCTATTAGGGGGTTTTCCCCCCGTTGAGGCTCTGGGAAAACGGAAGGTTGGCAACACTAACACCCTTTTGCTATGGTATATGATCCTGGCTAAAGAATCGGTCGGTCTTAGTAACAAGGGATTCACAAGGCATCTCGTAACCATTCTATACTCATAATTCATTCATATCCGCCTTAAAATACGCCCAGGTTGGGTTGTCGTCTTAAAGAGGATATTGAGATGTGGATGGATAAATAAATAGATAATTCGTGGACCTAAACTGTTGGATAAAACACTTCTCTTCTACTTCGAAAAAAAAAAATCATTTGTGCAAAAACGTAAAATAAATGTTGCAATTTTAAAATTTTTTACAATGGAATATAAGCAGAGAATAAAGCAGTAACAAGTCAAACAACACCCTGATATTTTTTAGATTTCTTTTACTGATGTTTAATTTAAAATTAATTATAACATGTCGTACTAATTAATGTTGATTGCACTATTAATTAATTAACTAGTTGCTCGAAATCGAGCACTATTTCGTTTTGATAAGCATGATGGATTTTATTAATATCATCATTATCGCAAATTCAGCCCTTCTTGTCTCTGGTTAATAATAAATGGACATGTGGAAACCGCAAAGTTATTGGATAGCCCCCTACTTGTGTATAAAAGCGCAAAATAATTCCCAAATATATGTTGTTTCTTTCTTTTCCAAATAAATACTTGGTATTAGCTATTTACATATAAACTACTAGCGAATACGTTCCAAGAAATTCTTTCAGGCCTCAAGTGTCCCAGGTTCTAGGATTTGAACATTGTTACCGGTAACATACATAACATAAACTCGCGATAACATTATAAGATAAGTTATTGTGGATAAGAAAGGTTGGTCTTTTGAACTTTTGCACAAAAGCCATGGCATTAAGTTAGATTTGTTCATACATTTGGTGGAGACCCTATAAATGAGGGTGGGGTAATAAAACTTCAATCATAACAATTGGTCCCATGGTTCCTGAGATCTCATCGTGACCCAAACTCGGCTTGTGTATTCAATATTAGGATATACGTTATTGGAATTTAACTAACCGAATTATTGCAAAACTTGTAATTTAACTATTTATATACTTATCTATGTATGTACATTAGGAATATTAATTGGTTTATTCTCTTGGACTATTAAAGAATACACCTTATTTTAAGGGATACGATTCTTACCGACCTATTATAAGCGATTATAAATTCCTACATTATTTGGGATTAAAAATATTTTACTTTAAAGTTATGTGCTTTAATTTAAAGTGTATACTCCTCTATCCACCTTTAGTGATTCATAAGTTATCCAGTTTATCACTGTCATTAATTTTATACAAATAGTCAATAATACTTCGTTTGGTTAAATAATATTTTTAAGTCGTGATTTTAATACCTAATGTTTAGTAGTTGTTTTTGTAATTTTGAAAACTATTGCGATTATTTTCAGTAACATATCACTTTTACTCGTGTACCGACAGGGGGCGTGTACTGCCCGAGTAAACAGAAATACCCCCTTAGCAGCAAACCTGCGTACTAAGCTAATTTCCAATGCATATATATGTATCTTAATACCACATAAAGCCACATACCAAGTTTTATAAAAATATTTTCACAAATAAGCGATACATACAATTTTATTATCCTCTATAAAAATAACATGGCAGCTGAGTGTGCAGGTTTGCTGAAACAAGGAACACAAAAATGGGGTTTTATATAAATATAACCCAACTAGGTGAAGCCATATACCAAGTTTTGTTGATTTATTTTCATAATTAAGGGAGACATAATATTTTACTTTTACTCTATAAGAATAACATAGGGGCTGAGTACGCAGGTTTGCTGCAATGGGAACCATCGGTAAATTTTTTTTGTGCTAATGACAATAGACCACTACCAGATGAAGCCATATAGGTACCAAGTTTGGTCGGTATACGTTCATAAATAAGCGAGATATAAAATTATTCTCATTCTCCATAATACTGCATAAAGCTTCGAGTGGTCTATATATATGCCTTTAAGACGTATGGCAAAATAATGCAACACTGATTCATTAAAATCTATCTATTTTGCTTTAATTCATTCGCATATAGCTTACGGAATTAGTATATATGGAGCAACCACCAAGAAAAACATGAACAAAATTTTAATTCAACAGAAAAGGGCATTACGTATCATATTTAATCTAAAAAGTAAAGATTCTGTAAAACATATTTTTCCTGAATTAGATATAGCTATTAACAGTTTATGGTCTGTATATTTATGAGATGATAAAATATGTTAAAACAAATAGCTTTTTAACAGAAAATAGAAGTCATGGCTAAAATACACGATCTCAAAGATATGCCGAGAAACACAGACTGGAAATATTTAAAAGAAACCTTCCTATAAAGGGATTAAATTCTTTGACCGTTTGCCCAAATCTTTAAAAGATGAGAATAACATCTGCATCTTTCTTAATTGTTAAAAAAATACCTAGTAAAGGAAGCTTTTTACTCATTGGACAAACTTTTAAATTAAGACAGTAGATTCATAAGGCTTATGTTGTATATGTTATATGTACATATTCATGACTTGTTCATTGTATATACTGTATATGCTTTTCTGAATAAAGAATTTTGATTTGATTTGAGTAACTTAAGGATATCTTGAAATTATAATCTAAATCAAACAACTTGTACAACCAGTTCATGGTGGCACTGGCATAAGTTTAAGATGTTGCAATTTAGATAGGCCTAGGCCTTATACAATTTTCGGGTACAGTTCCGCAGACGTACCTACGATATATTATCGAATGAAAATATCGATCGATTATAAATATCGAATAAAACTATCGATCAATTATAAATATTGATCGGAATTTGGTTGAGAACAGATTAAACGTAAATAACCAAATATATTAAGCAAATTAACAAGGGATAAAATATGAAACAAATTAAAAATAACAACACATACTAACAAAGAAAATGTACCCAACAAAACACAACAGATTAAACATATTTACAAACCAGGGTACAATTTTTGTACTGCTTTTAAGAAGTGTTCAAATGGATCTTCATTAGAAAATGAGACTTCCCTACGAAAAAGGTAGAGTTCATTTTAGTTCACTTACCAAGGAAAGGAAATAACATGGTAATTCTATCGAACACCGGAGCTCACGCGAATTTAAAATTTTTTTTATTCAAAATGACTGAAATAACACCCTGATTCTGAAAATAATAGTCGTTTTTGTCGGAAAAGTCGGGAAAACCGGGATTTTTTTTCTTTCTGGAATATAGCGATATGGGTACTCAAATTGTGCGGAATTTTACTCTGAACACGAATATAAAACCCGTTTCACAATGTATTATTTAATAAGTGAACTATCGTCAAAAACGTGTTATGTCCACACAATATAGGGGGACCGGTGGGATTCCGGGGTAAATGGGTGGGGAATTTTCTTCAGACTAGGTTAAATTTAATAAAAGGGAAAATTCCTCTTTTCGGGGAATTTCCCCTTTTTGGGAAAATTTCCCTTTTTAGAGAATTTTCTTCTTTTTAGGAAATTTACCTTTTTGGGGAAAATTTCCCATTTTTGGGAATTTTTCCCTTCAACAGTAATCACGCAATACAGCGCTCTGCGGAGTTAGGTTAGGTTAGGTTATGATTGATATACACAAAGGATTTCCGAGGTAAATGGGTGGGGAATTTAATTTTCTTCAGGCTAGGTTAAATATAATAAAAGGGAAAATTCCTCTTTTTCGGGAATTTTTCCCTTCAACAGTAATCACGCTCTGCGGAGTTAGGTTAGGTTAGATTTTGATGAAGTACACTCTTGATGCTCTTGAATGAATGAAAAAAAGTTGGAGTCCATAAGTATGGATACTGTAAATAAAATGAAGGGGGCTATTCTATCGATGAAAGAATACTCTACATAACTATAGTTAGGGTTGCCATATCATACCATATCATACAGTGCTGGGTTATGTTATAATAAATAAATACAAAATATTTTAAATACATATATTTTTGTGTTTAATTATCGCAAATTTCACTGCGATACTTATATAGTGCTATGATGCGGGAAATTTAATGAAGGGCGGTCGTGGGTTGGCACTACCGTGTCCTCTAAATATTACGTATCCAGCACTACCGTGTCCGCTAAATATTACGGATCCAGACAATATTTATACTGTGGCAGGAGACGGGTAACTTAGCGGATGCGTTAATAAAAGCTAAATATGTGTTTGTGTTTGTATTTGCGGTTGCGTGATGGCATCTAATTTAGGTTGTGTTATTTGTGAAGTGAATTTTTGGGATGCGGCAGAGTACAGTAAAGAAAAGGTAGTAAGTTTTTTATTAGGACATAAGGTAATTAAAGCCAAAACAAACTGCGGTAAATGTGGTGAGGAAATAGATTTGGATGTGAACAGTTTACAGTTTAGGTGTAGGAAGTATGTGTCAATAAGAACAAGAAAAGGAAAGAACAGTGCAATTGGAGAGGAAGTGCTAAAACATCTTCGTTCTTAAATAATAGTAAATTGGACCTAGTGAAGTGTTGGAGGCTTATTATATATCTTCTTCACCACAATCCACCTCGACATACATTTCTTGAGGAATCCTTGAAATTAGGACCAAGTACTGTAGTAGATTGGTTTTCCTTTTACCGTGAGGTTTTGGAACATCATAATAAAAGTAATACAGAGCCCTCGGGAGGACCAGGTTGTATCATAGAAATCGATGAAGCCAAATTTGGAAAGAGGAAATACAACCGGGGGAGAGTTGTGAAAGGCCAGTGGGTGCTTGGTGGAGTGGTTAGGGGTACTGGTGAAAGTTTTTTTGTACCGGTCCCAGACCGTACAAAGAAAACACTAATTAAAATCAATTTTGAAAACTATGAGACCAGGTACCATTGTTATAACAGATTGTTGGCGGGCGTATTATGCGCTAAAGAGCAGATTTAAATATCTGACAGTTAACCACAGTAAAAACTTTGTGGATCCTGAGTCTGGAGCCCACACAAATACTATTGAAAGGAAGTGGCAGGACATTCGTGCAGCTACGGGCGCTCCAAAAAACATTTTCAGGGGTACCTGAATGAATATATGTTTAAGAACAGGTACGCGCCGTTGTACAGGGCCCACTGTTTTTTCACCTCTGCTGCCGAGTTGTATCCTCCAAAACACTAAAGTAAGTAGCAGATAAGTAAATTCCTAGAATAATAGTAAAATATATTCCTTTTAATGTTTGACTATAATTTTTATTGCTAATAGTGTTAGTGGATAATACACTACAGTATTATTGGCGGATAATACGCCTAACCTAACTCCGCAGAGCGGTGTATTACGCGATTACTGTTGAAGGGAAAAATTCCCGAAAAAGAGGAATTTTCCCTTTTATTATATTTAACCTAGCCTGAAGAAAATTCCCCACCCATTTACCTCGGAAATACTTTGTGTATATCTATCATAACCTAACCTAACCTAACTCCGCAGAGCGCTGTATAACGCAATTACTGTTGAAGGGAAAATTTCCCCCAAAAAAGGGAAATTCCTTCCAAAAGGGAAATTTTCCCGAAAAATAGGAATTTTCCATTTTATTATATTTTAATTAGTCTGAAGAAAATTCCCCACCCATTTATCTCGGAAATCTTTTGTGTATATCTATTATAACCTAACCTAACTCCACAGAGCGCTGTATTGCGTGATTACTATTGAAGAGAAAAATTCCCAAAAAGGGAAAATTTCCCCCAAAAAGGGAAATTCCCTCAAAAAGGAAAATTTTCCAAAAAGGGGAAATTTCCCGAAAAATAGTAATTTTCCCTTATAACCTAGTCTGAAGAAAATTCCCCACCCATTTTCCTTGGAATCCCACCGTTCCCCCTATATTGTGTGGACATAACACGTTTTTGACGATAGTTCACTTATTTAAATAATACATTGTGAAACGGGTTTCATATTCGTGTTCACAGTAAAATTCCGCACAATTTGAGTACCCACATCGCTATATTCCAGAAAGAAAAAAAAATTCCCGTTTTTCCCGGTTTACCCGACTTTTCCGACAAAAACGACTATCATTTTCAGAATCAGGGCGTTATTTCGGTCATTTTGAATTAAACAAATTTTAAATTCGCGTGAGGTCCGGTGTTCGATAGAATTACCAATAACATAAACAAATAAACAAATTATATTTCAAAACAGATGATTTAATACTGTATAAATATTGTTGGAAATAGCGATAATAACCATTAACTCGATCGATAATAAATACCGAATTCAAATCGATATTTATAATCGATGGATATTTTCATTCGATAATATCGTAAGTACGTCTGCGGAACTGTATCACAATTTTCAAGTTTGGCAGTCATGGAAGTGTTTAGTAGGCTTAAGAAATTTATAGACAAAGTAAATTAGGCCTAGGCCTATACTTTAACTAGAAAATCCTATTTAGCTGATTAAAATTAGGACGCCTAAACGCTTTCATAATGTTGATTCTTTATTAATCATTTATAAATTTAAATCCAACGCATGTTACAAGAGAAATAAGAAATGGCATGTAGCGATTTTAGGAAAGCTGGTCACCAGTTCAAGGGTTAATTACATCGACAATTAATTATTACTAGAATTTCCTACGCGCAGCTTGCACATCCAGTTTTGCGAATCAAGAATAGTAGAAGTTAAATAGTTGAATAGTAACGACAGTTAGTAGTTAGATATAATCTTTACGAGAGCTGTTTATTTGAAGGGAAAAAAACAAGTGAAAACTAAGTAGGCCTAACACTCTCCTCCATACGAATAACATGGGGACTTGGACGTCCCTTGGAGCAGAGCTCCGAGGCCTAAATCTAAAATCTAAAGCCAGTTTGCACATATGCACACCTAGACGTTTTAATGTATAACATGTGAGGTAGCCTTATTGTTTACAAGGTTTGCATGTAGCATTAATAATATAGATTATTAATTATTATTATTATTACATAGGCCTAAGCATATCAGAGTCAATCTTAAGTTAACACAAGGACCTATGTCGAATTACGTAGCCTAGGGTAGTCTTGGCTACCTTCCCTAAGAAAGTGAAAATGCAGATAGCCTAAGGGTATAAGAATAGATATTATACAAGTCATCAGTCATTACCTAAGTTTAAATTTCACAACCAAGATTTTCTTGGAAAATTAACTCGATAGGTCGTCCAGGGTCACTACCTAAGAAACAATAACCATTTCACAACAAAATATAGTGAATACAATAACAAAATTCTATACAAATATTATAAATACAGTTCCGTTAAATTAGATCAGTAGAGAAAAAGGCCTTAACAGCCTATATTTAAGAATTGTACACTGCCAAGTCACAGGTAAATAGAGATACAAAATGGCGAAACGATCTTCCCCTGAAGTTTGGTTGTTGGTTTCGTCTTCATCACTTCGATTGATCCTCCAGTAGTACCACTACTCAAAAAATACTCTACTCCGAATTTTCCGAATTATTCTATGAATTACCCAAACATTTTCTCTTTAAATTGGACAATTACCCTAAATTGTATACAGGATTTGAAACAGCCGGAGGGTAAAATTATCAACTCCATAAGGGGCCAGAAAATATCTCAAATGTTTGTTATTCACTTTCCTATTTATAATATTTATAGGACAACATTAAATAGCATTGTTTGAGATTATAAGAATCTGGAGAAACATTGATTTAAAAAATGGCATATATCGGTTTAGGAGAAATCTCAAGTATTTGTATTTTAAAAAAATTACCTATTTTACTTCTAAATATGGCAATATCCAATCTAAATCAAAATGGCTAATCTAAATAAAAGAGGATTTTTTCGTTGCATTGATAATTAACTGATTGGTTTCATCTGGTGTCGTGGAATAATGATTCAAGATACTATATAGATATTTTTTTGCATGACAATGGTAATATAGATACATTATAAGTATATAGTTTTGGTTTTAGATATAAATATTGGGAGAGTTTTAAGTTCTTATAATAACTTAATGTCTACGAATGATTCCAGACATTTTGTATAACATTTTGTGGGGACCTAAAGGAGTGTAAATCACAACATTTAGATCAAAACTGTTTGATCCAATTATGTGATAAAATATTTTTTTAGTTTTTTTTTAGGGAAACGCCATTATATAAGAATTTATAGTGAACAGCTATACAATTCTTGATATATCGTAGACCATTATCTTGCATGACAAATGTTTACAAAAAAGGACCAGTCTCTTCTCTACTCACTAGGTCTGTTCTGTATACGTACTTTTCTAAACAACAGAAAAACAGAGACCGCGAATACCACTATCCTAGTTTAGATTTAATGAGCTTTGGAAACTTTAAAACAAACACCATAGATCCTTTTACTAGTTCTAATTATTTTTTGGGATAAAATGTATCTATTAACATTTTAATATTTAATTAAACGAAACAACACCAATATGCCAATTTAAAACGTTCTAAAATTGTCAACATGAGGCCAAATTACCCTCAGGGTAATTCTTCCTCCGCACTCTGTTGTTGGACACAGTGGTTCTTCTCATTTCCGTAAGATCCTATTCTATGGTGTTCTCGAAATCAAAACGGTTTTGGTCTAAATCCAACCAGTATTCAACATTTCATACTGTAACCATTGATTATGTGTATTGTATACATTATATATATATATATTCTACATGATATAAAAACCAGATATAGGTGTGCTTCAATGCCGACCAAATTTGGTACATTCTGCGCATCCCCGATTTGACATAATTTATTTGTTTTCACTTTGAACATATATGTTAGCGAATTTCCCCTATAGGGAAGAAGCTATTACCGTAGGTGGCATAGTAAGACCATGATAACTTTTCATTTTGAGGCCCCCAGATGCCAAAAACACTATTCGTTCAAATTCATATATATGTATATATATATGTGTGTGTGTGTGTGTGTGTGTGTGTGTGTGTGTGTGTGTGTGTGTGTGTGTGTGTGTGTGTGTGTGTGTGTCGCTCTATTTTAAGGGGGGTTTGTACCCAAAAAATGGGTATTTCGAACTTTTTACATATAATTCTTTTTAAACCCAAATTTAGGTTTACACCATTAAATTCAGCTTATAAAACAATTTCGTATTTTGATCATCGCTCTACGTCAATTGGTTACCGAGATATTGAATGTGCTAAATACGCAATACGTTGTCCAGTGTTAATCTTAAGCAGGGGAATATGTAAAATTTTATACCTTGCTTATTAATGAACATATATTAATGAAACTTGGTATGTCGCTTTATATGGTTTTTCATACAAAACCCATTTTTGTGGTCCCCATGGCAGCAAACCTGCGTACTCAGCAGCTATAATGTTATTTTTATGGAGAATAAGAAACATGTGATATCTTGCTTGTTTATTAATATAAATTGGTAAAATTTGGAGTGTTGCTTCATCTAGTGGTGATTCATTGGTATCTAAATAGAAACCCGATTTTTGCGGTCCTTGATTCAGCAAACCTGCATACTCCGTCCTGATGTTTTTCTTATGGAGAATAAATAAAATGTCATATATATTGCTTATTTATGAATATCATTTGATAAAAGTTGGTAAGTGGCTTCATGACTTAGTGAAGTACCATTTGAAATTCGCTGAATATGCAGATTTGCTGCAGAGGGAGTATTTTATTTTTACCTAGCTTTTTCGTCTACTACAGGGTGAAATAATGCGTAAAAAGCGACTTATCATGGCTTTGCCTGGGTAAACTAACCGTACAAGATGAACCTTTCCTGGAAAAAATTGTTTTATGTCTGTATAGTCATTATATTATTATGTACTGAAGGGGAACAAATCAAATTTGTAATTAATATTTTGTTTTTTACAAGTAATAGTCATATAATGTACAAAGGCAACAAAATCTGTGAAATAATTTATTGGAACATTTTATAAAAACATAATGCTGAAAAATTTGACGGATATATCCATTCAAAGTCCGGGGAAAGGAAAGAAAGATGGTTATATCTGTTTATGTCCAGAAACTATTTACTAAATATTATTTGTTACCAACTAACAGAATAAAACGAATAATTATTCATGATTTGAAACTTATGAAAGTTGTAATTGTTAATTGTATCGTAGTTTAACATATTTCACGGCAAGAATAGAGATTCATAAATCAAACGAACCATGATGACTGTCATCTGCCGCGCCTCGTCTTCCAGCTTCCTGTGTCGCTGTTGATTCCGGACGGTCGTCTTAGTGAGCGCGTTACTCGCTGCTGGGTGGTGGCGTGATCAGCGCGTAATCATAAGTCAAGTGTCCCACCACCCATGACGGGGTCCGAAAGGGTCGGTCATAACTTTTACGCCGAGTAAGTGAATGACCTTCCAAAACTCCTCCCATCGGCCAGTCTTCCTGATTTTGTCAAACAAATTTAACTACGACCAAAAAATATTATTTTGGATATTGCTAATTTTCATGTTAGTTTTAATGTATGGTTTTTATGATGCTTAGAGATTGAAGCGTTCCGTTGCATTTGAGCTACTTAGTTGTCTTTGACTTCTTAGCTAAACAACAAAGACGGAATTATGTGATTATGTTGGAATCAATTCATCTTTTTTGTTGGTGAATTTCAGACCGAAAGCGAGTGACTAGTGGATTGAGTGAATAAATAACCATTAAAAATCACAGCTTAAATTCATTTGTACGTATACGAGTCTTAACACAGTTTCGAACTAGTCATTTGAGACCAATTTCGATGAACTTCATTGGGACAAAAGGAAACGACGAAAGTAGCCATTGGTCTTGGCATCGGTTCATCGGTTTTCAGCGTTGGATAGCTGTGAAAAATCTGAAGAACAAAATGTTTGCCACAATTAAAGGATTTTAAAGAGAAGTAAATTTGATAAGTGATAAACGTTTAGTGAATTAATACTAGTCAATATTCTATATAATTAATGATGAAGCTAGTAGATCAAGTTGTTCGAAGTTTCAAAGTAGCTAAAGTATTCCGTGAAAACACGGATAAAATTAACAGCATAGACTTTTCCCAAAGCGGCGACACTCTTATATCATGCAGTGAAGACGATCAGATCGTAATCTATGATTGTGAGAAAGGTACTCTTATGAAAACTGTGAACAGCAAGAAATACGGTGTTGATCTAATTCATTTTACACATGCTAAGAACACAGCCATCCATAGTTCAACTAAGGTTGATGACACAATTAGGTACTTATCTTTACATGATAACAAGTACATTCGTTACTTCCCTGGACACACAAAGAAAGTAGTGTCACTATGCATCTCCCCTGTTGAAGATTCATTTTTATCTGGTTCTCTGGACAAAACCCTAAGATTGTGGGATCTAAGGTCTCCAAACTGTCAAGGTTTAATGCATGTATCAGGTCGACCAATTGCTGCATATGACCCTGAAGGACTAATATTTGCTGCTGGTGTGAACTCTGAATCAATCAAGTTATACGACCTAAGATCATTTGATAAAGGTCCATTTGTCACATTCAAAGTTGCACAAGAAAGAGAATGTGATTGGACTGGATTGAAATTCAGCAGAGATGGCAAAACTATATTGATTTCTACGAATGGCTCAATTATACGTCTTATTGATGCTTTCCATGGCACACCTCTACAATCGTTCACAGGGCACCTCAATAACAAGGGTATTCCAATAGAAGCTTCCTTCAGCCCAGATTCACAGTTTATTTTTAGTGGGTCCACTGATGGACGAGTCCATGTATGGAATGCAGACACAGGGTACAAAGTTTGTGTCTTGAACGGTGATCATCCAGCTCCAGTACAGTGCATCCAATTCAATCCCAAGTACATGATGTTGGCTTCAGCTTGCACAAATATGGCATTTTGGCTACCATCCAACGTTGATGATTCAGCTTAAAACAAACCTACGTCAGTTCATCCCATTACGTAAGTGTACCGTCCTGTCCAGGATATTTAGTCCCTAGGCACAAGTCACAACTAGGCATATTTTATATCCCGCCATATAACGTCCAAGGATTTGCCTACTTGTTAAAACCTATTGCAGCGTAAGGTTCATGAAGGACACTGAGCCTAAGTAGCCAAGGTCTAAGACTTATGCTTATAAGTCTTACTTGCGTATTTGTCCTACTATACTATCAAATGAAAATATTGAAGTTTTAACAATTGATATATATAATCGAATACCTACTAAAAATAATTAACTAAACAAATTAACCCTAGCAGTGGCCAGTGGCTGAGATTCGGCCCTTTTCTGGGCAGCCTACAGTGGCAGGGGCCGAGATTCGGCCATTCAGGACCAAAAATGTTGTAACATAAAAAAACCACTAATAATCAACTCAAAATTGAACAATATATATATCATTTGAAAGATAATGTTCTGAACTTTAATTTTATTATATAAACAAACCCTGTAGCAGCTATACAACAATGTCATGACGATTAGAAATCAAATGAATTTTTGGCGCGATGCGATTCTTGCAGCCGATGCTAGGAAAATGTCAAAACACGGCTTTTTTTAAATTACCCAGCTCGGGTAATTTTTGTTGTGGGAAGTTGCGGTTGGTACCAATGCACTGCTAAAAAGTTGCGCTTTATTTTGGTATTGAGTTTTTGAATGAAATATTGATTAGAAAGATCATATGATTTTTTTGAAAACAGGTGTTTTCTGTTTATTTGTACAATCGCAGGTGGCCGAAAGGCGGCCATCAGGAAAATCGGATTTATATCTAGTGTAAGTTATAGTTACTAGTCAAATAATATGTTATTTTGTAGAGGAAAAAGTGTAGAGTAATTTAGTTTTGCTGTTGGCAGCTCTATTTTATTCTGGCTTCATCACCAAGGAATTGATTCATTATGTCACATTTTTGCCTAATCGGCAACTGCGCAGCTGTTTGCTGTTTACAAAGTCTCAGTCAGTTTGTTTGGCTCTGTTATACCAAACTCTGTTGTATTTGGTATCACTATAAACAGCAGATTTCAGGCTTTCTTTTTACTTTCTCCCCTTATTACATAGTATATGGAGAAAGTATTGTTTTCATCAAAATTTTCGAATTTGTGTTGTTAGTGGAAATATTCGTTTTGGTGCTCCCTGAACCCAAAAAAGTGGTTTTTACGTGATGTCTGTCTGTCTGTGTGTGTGTGTGTGTGTGTGTGTGTGTGTGTGTGTGTGTGTGTGTGTGTGCACGCGCGTGTGTGCGTGCGTGCGTGCGTGCGTGCGTGCGTGCGTGCGTGTGTGTCCGTGTGTGTCCGTGTGGATGTGTACAGAGCTACAGCCTTAACCAAAGGGCCGATTTTTATGAAATTTGGCATGTAGGTACTAATCCAATTAATCTCCAGGCGTTTTTTTCATTTTTTTGAATTTTTGATTTTTAAGGGTAATTAATTATCCCCCCAAAACCACCAAAAAACATGAAAAATCCAAATTTCTCAAAAACGGCTCTAACGATTTTCATTAAACTTTAGTCGTTTGTAGAACTTTAGTTTTCCAGAAAAATGGCACCACCCGCATTCCTGTAAAAATTCGGGTTCAGAAATTACAGGACTTAAAATACCCAAAATTCAGTTTTTTGGATTTTTCATAAAAAGACATAAATGTAAACAAATATTACTATTCACCATTAAAAAGAGCTCAAAAAACTAAATAATTTAGTATTTTGAATTACAATTCTACGATAGCTGGTTTCTGAGAAAATTGAAATTTTCATTTTGCGGTAAACGCAGTACGTTGTCCAATGTTATTCTTATGGGGAATAAAAAAAATACAATTTCTCTCTTATTTACTGGTCAATTTGATATGCTTGTCAAGTTAGCATTGACCATCAGAGGAAATTCGAAATATGTTGCCCATAATAACCTTGGGGGGGAATAGGGGGCATTTCCCCTCTTAAAACCACGAGTGTAGCAATGGATTCTGTAGTGCCTCCAAAGCAGGGATTTGGGTGGATGTTTTTTTAAACAACTTGTTTACAAGATTTTCTGTACATTCGACCGTGCTTTGTATTCTATATTTAGTAAATAAATACCCCCGTCGCAGCAAACCTGCGGACTCAGCGAATTTCCAATGCATAATATTTGTCTGAATTCCACATAAAGCCGCAAACCAAGTTTCATAAAAATATATTCACATATAAGCGATTTTAATTATTCTCCATAAGAATAACATTGGTAATGAGTATGTAGATTTGCTGAAACAAGGAACAGAAACAATTGGTTTTTATGCAAATATAAATAGAATTTAACTAGGCGAAGCCACATACTAAGTTTCATCGATATTCAATCATAAACAAGCGATATATGACATTCTAGTTATTCTCCATAAGAATAACATGGGGCTGAGAAAGCAGGTTTGCTGCAACAAGGAACAGAAAAATGGTTTTTTATATAATTATAAATATAACTCAACCAAATGAAGCTACATACCAAGTTTTATTAATTTATGTTCATAATTAAGGGAGTCGGTACATTTCACTTATTCTCCATAAGAATAACATGGGGGCTGAGTACGCAGGTTTGCTGCTACGGGAATAATCAACAAAAAATCAATTTTTTGTGCAAATATCAATATACCAGTACTACTTGAAGCCACATACCAAGTTTCATCAACATACATTCATAAATAATCGAGATATCAAATTTTATTTATTCTCCATAAGGATAACATTGGACAACGTACTGTGTTTAGCACTTCGAATATCTCTGCAACGGTTGGGCGTAGAATCACAATTTAAACACCAAAATGATTGTTTTGTGGAACTGAACAGATTGGTAAAAGCAAATGTGAAGTTTACATTAAAATAAACTGAGGAAAAGCCAAAAACCTTTTTCCCATAAGATTAACATGGGAGATTTTATGAGCAGGTTTTTTGGATTTTCTCCGCAACCAGTTAACCTAGGTTAATAATTCAAAATACTAAATTATTTGTTTTTTTAAGCTCTATAACATGGTCAAAACCAAAATTAAGTTTTTTAAAAATTTTAGGGTGAAAAATGCAAAAAACTGATTTTTGGAAAATTTAAAACCCCCATAAACCCCCTTTCCCATGGTCCGATTTTTCTGGTTTTCGAACTTAAAGTCATGAATGTCATTTTACACATTCGAGCCAAATTTCATCAAAATCGGACGTTTTTTACTCAAGTTATCGTGTTAACGGACACATATATATATATATATATATATATATATATATATATATATATATAGATATATATATATACATATATATAAATTTGAACGATTAGTGTTTTTGGCATCTGGGGACCTCAAAACAAAAAGTTATCATGGTCTCGGGCTTAAGTCTTACCATGAGACCTACGGTAATAGCTTCTTCCCTATAGGGGAAATTCGCTAAAAGTAATTTATTCATTAAAGTTGGGCTAAAAGGGAGAAAGTATGTGTCAGTTTCCTGATACCGTTTATTATATCTGTCTTGATGTGTGTTGTTTTTGTTGACAATATGACATGACATATGAAATATGCAACCCAGTCCAAAATGGCGTGCTATGTTATTGTTTGACCCCTGTCAGTTGTGTAAGTGTTTTAGTTATTTATTTAGCCGAATTTACGCAAAGATGGATTGTGTAGTGACATTCGGGATGCTCTTGAAGAAAGTATTAGTGTCATTGATGACGATTTAGAGGGCAATATAGGCAGTGATATTGAGGTGAACGACTTTCCTGCGTTATAGTGTCGTGGGCTAGTTGGATTATTTATCTGGTAGGCCTAGTGGTGAGTTATATATTTATATGTATATTCCTATATATTCTATGTATAACATGTTATATATTTCTATGTAGGGAATTGAATGTACTACAACATGTTTATATTGATTTGGGGATAAAACATTTGACAAAAAAGTTATATAGGCTATTAAATACTATGAAATATTTTTTGGTACTTTGGTATTATACGGATGCCACCCTTATGCAGCGCGCTGCGGCAGTTATGTTAGGATGGGTTATCATAAAAATGATTGTAGGACTTTCCTTGTTTTGTTACGAATCGAATGATACCTGGTGAGTCATACTTCCGGCCGCCAAACACCCTCCAAATAGGCCAAGGTCAGGTCGTTGACCGGAGCGCGCGCATCACCTGTCACCGCCTGTAATCTGGGTCCTGGGTCAGTGTCATGAGTGATTTATTGCCGTGCACTACGTTACATTTGTTTTCATGAGTGACGTTCTTTTCGTGTGGGATTTACCTCGAAATGAAGAGGAAACCGTACGCATTTTTATGATAACCCATCCTAACATAACTGCCACAGCGCGATGTATATTTGGCGGCGTACCTGTGGCGATCGGGTCTGGCTGCTAGCGGCGGCAACGCATTCAACACGATCCTAGCAGACATCGCTGCCTTTTGGGAGGCACAACACAAAGACCGCTCATCAGAATGATGTAAAATTTGTACAGTAAGTCAATAAAAGTACGTTTTTTCGAATTATGTAGTTATCCTTTGTATCCGGTAAAAATTTAACCTCCAAAAATAGTGGCATCCGTATAATACCAAAGTACCTATTTTTTTCTAAATATACAAAAATAGCAAAACATTCTTTTATTTACATTTATTTATAAGTGATAATGATTTTTTACTATCAACTTTATGACTTTTTTGGATTCCTTACATAATTAGCTCTACAAATATATATATATATATATATATATATCATAATTAGTATATATATATATATATATATATATATATATATATATATATATATATATATATATATATATATATATATATATATTACATTACTTATTTACATCATAAACTAACACTGTACAATTTACAAATTTTTCGGGTTTCTGTTTATTATTACATTACGCCCCTAAAACACCAAAACAATTCTTTCCCCAACATGTTATACATTTCTGTGTAGGGAATTAGATTATCTACAAAATGTATATATTGAATTTTCCATAAAAAATCCGTAGAACAAATTTCACTGAGGCTACTTTTGAAATTTCAAAAATAAAATTCAATTTTTTTCTTCTTTTCACTTTACCGTAAAAATTACCTTTATAGATCTTTATTATTTTAGTATTTCTAGATTCCCCTGTTCTTTCCGATCACAATGAATATAAGGTTGGCTAGGTTTACTTCTACGGTTGAATTTATATAAATTTTCAAATACCCCCGTAACAGCAAACCTGCGTACTCAGCGAATTTCCAATGCATATATATGTATGTTAATACCACATAAAACCACATATCAAGTTTCATCAATATACATTCATAAATAAACGATTTATGACATTTTAATTATTCTCCATAAGAATAACATGGCGGCTGAGTATGCAGGTTTGCTGAAGCAAGGAACACAAAAAATGGGGTTTTATACAAATATCAATAGAACTCATGTAGGTAAAGCCACATACCAAATTTCATTAATTTATTTTCATAATGAAGGGAGATAACACGTTACTTATTCTCCATAAGAATAACATGGGGCTGAGTACGCAGGTTTGCTGCTACGGGAGCCTTTGGTAAAAATAGTTTTTTTGAGCATATATCAATGGTCCTCAACCAGATGAAGCCGTATACCAAGTTTCGTCAGTATACGTTCATAAATAAGCGAGATATAAAATTTTTATTTTCCTCCATAAGAATAACATTAGACAACGTACTGTGTTTAGCACTTTCAATATCTCGGTAACCAGTTGATGTAGAGAAATTATCAAAATACCATATTGTGTGTTTTTTTAAGCTGAATCCAATGGGAAAAACTAAAATTTGACTATTTCCAAAATTATATGTAAAAAATTTGAAAAACCCATTTTTGGGGTACAAAACCCCCCCAAAATACCCCTTCCGATAGAGCGATCTGGCTGGTTTTCGAACTTAAAGTCATAAATGTTGCTTTACACGTTTATACCAAATTTCATCAAAATCGGATAATTTTAACGAGAGTTATCGTGCTCACGGACACATATATATATATATACAGTTTCGAACGAATGGTGTTTTTGGGGTCTGGGGACCTCAAAACGAAAAGTTATCATGGTCCCGGGCCTAGGTCTTACCATGCCGACTACGGTAATAGCTTCTTCCCTATAGGGGAAATTCGCTAAAAACTGTCTGCAAAATCGACAAATTTAGCCTGCCATTCCACACTTTAGCATTGGGCCACTCCTAGGGTTAAAATTACAATAATATAGGTAACCATATAATCAGGGATAGTTTTTCTGCTAGTTTTAGTGGTTGCTGAGCTTGTTTCTCTAATTTAAAAAAAATCATAATTCGCAACATTTTTATAACAAAAATAATCTACAGTTAGAATGCCAATCAATCCAAACTTTGAATTCTCCAAAAAAGTGTTTTCTAGCGCATTCTTCATTGTGTCCGCCATTAACCATTTTATGACATCAAAATTTTACTGAGTTTTCACCACGTACTTTAGTTTTTGTTTGGTCCATACACTTTGGAATTTGGATTCTTAGGTATGAGTTCTTTATCTTATAGAAAACTCAATTGAATAATAATAACCTACGTTTAAGTAGTAAATTTTTGTACAAATATTCAATATATATATATATATATATATATATATATATATATATATATATATCGATTGTTAAAACTTTTGGTATTTTCATTCGATAGTATAGTAGGGCAGATAAGGGAACTGCACCCACTTTCAATGCTGGCCTGTAAAAAATAGACCTATGCGGTTCGAGTTCCTACTTTAACTTATATAATTTGTTTCTACTATTCATACTGTTGGAGTTGAAAGCTTCTCTCGCCTTCTACCCTTGCAAAATTATCAATAAAAAACAAGTTTTAGGATTCAACTCATATTCTTCTTAAGTTAAACGAGGTTACATTCCTCGATTGTATTAAGTTTTCAATAGTAGAGGGGCCTATTGAAATAACTTACAATAACTTATTTAAGTAGGCCTATACATATAGCCAATTAAAGTTTACTTGTTTATTTATCCAGATTAATTTTATTTTATTTATTTATTTAATCGGCAAATGCCAATATTTATAATGTTTCACAATGCAGGTATACAATCAATTTCAATTGTTTTGACTAATCTAAGTTTATAGTGTATGGTGCATACATGATGTTAGTTACACTTACACAACATAATTTTTTACATGACAAGAACCTAGGCACACAGTAAGTAGCCTATTATAAAGATTTGGTTTTGATACAAAACAACATTACTTGAAATAATAATTAATTAATAGCCTAATTTATTATCATTTAATGACATCTAAAGTAGGCTAAAAGTTAATATAATAATAATTGTTTAATTTAGATGTATTACAAAGATAAAAATCAAACTTAGCCTGGACATTTTAAAGAATTACAGATCAAATAAGTTATATGAATAGTTTAAATATGCATTAATTGAATTATTTCAATTTATTTTTAAAACTATTTGACAGTTTTTTAAAATTAATTCATCTGGTTATTTATTTGTTAAGCGCATCTCAGTGTAAAATGGTTACTTTTAAAAGTTATTTTGTGTTCTGAGGATATGCCAGGATATGTTTACATTTAGTGTCATAATAATGTCAGTTTGAAATAATAGTCAAATTTTTATTTTGTTTTGGGTAGAATTTTATTTCAGTCAATTCATTTCAGATCATCCAAGGGTAGTTACTGATGGATTTGAATTTTTTGCGATATTTTGAGAATAAGTCTTAATTATGACACCTTTAGAGTCATAATTAAGACTATTAAGTTTATTGGGGGTTATTTGATTTTTTTCGTGTCCTATATTTTATTGGGCGGCTATTTTGTTTAGGCAAAACAGTCAATTTTGCATTTTGGAGAGATTTACGGAATTTTGAATATTTTTCATAGTTACAGAGATAACTTATGAAAATTAAATAAAAACCAGAATAATATACATAAAACACATTACATTTTATGTCCTCATAATGTTTAAGCTTACATTTAAGCAAATAGCTTAAAAAAAATTTTAAAAACGAAAGTTCAAATGAAACAAAACGTCAACTTTAAAGCATCGTCTTAAAAAAACTAAGTCTCAGTTTAGAGCTTTTGTGTGCCTGTAGGCTTCATACTAGAGTACATGTAGAAAAAGTTTGAAGTCTGAGAGATGTGTATCCTCTTTTTTACCACCCTCAACAAATGGTGATTTTTTTCGAAATCGGTTGGATTTGAACTGCCATAACTCAAAAGGAACACATCATACAAATTTCAAATGTTCACAAAACTAACTTTATATGTATAGCAACAAAGTATTAAAATTTGATCACTGAGACTTTATTTATATCTAGGAGCATTATTTACCTAAAAAGTATACAAGTATACAAAATCAAATTTTGTATGCATCGCTTGATGCTGGATTTTAAACATATAAAAACACAAAAAGCCATAGTTGTTGGTTATTTTTCTA
Source organism: Allygus modestus (assembly GCA_963675035.1). Classification (NCBI taxonomy): domain Eukaryota; kingdom Metazoa; phylum Arthropoda; class Insecta; order Hemiptera; family Cicadellidae; genus Allygus; species Allygus modestus. The sequence goes on from OY776112.1 coordinate 102,379,452, forward strand.
CTTTTATCTTATATTTAAATTCATTATGAGAGGTTACTTGCATTTACTTACCTAGTTTACGAGCTGCTCCCCCACAAACATTTGCAGATATAATCCTTATAACAGCTGTTTATTGAATTAAGATAAAACACACATGATATAAACCCAAATAAAACTCTCCTTCATATGTTGGATGAATAACATGGGTTCTTGGAAGTCCCATGGGGTAGAGCCCTGAAGCCTATATTGAAATTCTGGCTTCACAGCGACTTAGAACTTGAAATTGTCTTTAAATAAAAAAGAATCATCAAAATCGGTTTTAAAAGTGTTAACTTCAGGAAGTGAGTGAACAAAAGCAGGAATTTTTTTAATATGTAGACCATAATACCCCCGTCGCAGCAAACCTGCGTACTCGGTGAATTTCATATGCATGAATATATTTCTTACTACCAGATAAAGACACAAAGTTTCATAAAAATACATAAATAAATAAGTGATATATAGCATTTTATTTCAAATGAACTGTAATTTATGTCATTAGGCATATTTATTTATTTATATAAATTCACAATTTTATATTATAAATCCTTGATGCAAAAGCTATGTTTCAGTTCTGTAGCCAAAACATAACAGGAACACAATACATCTATGTCACAAAGGAAAAAATATAGGAAAATGATTTAAAATTTGAAAAACTATTTTAAACTTGTAAACAAATTCCAAAAACAATATCGTAGCATCAATTTGTGCCAATAAACCCTTCAGAAATTAAGTGTTACAAATTGTTTAATTTAGCAGAATGTGATGAGTGCCGTACTTTATGTAACCCAAAGCATGATGCATTTTCGGTACTTTGGTATTATACGGATGCCACTATTTTTAGAGGTTAAATTTTTACCGGATACAAAGGATAACTACATAATTGGAAAAAACGTACTTTTATTGACTTACTGTACAAATTTTACATCATTCTGATGAGCGGTCTTTGTGTTGTGCCTCCCAAAAGGCAGCGATGTCCGCTAGGATCGTGTTGAAAGTGTCGCCGCCGCAAGCAGCCAGACCCGATCGCCACAGGTACTCCGCCAAATATACAGCGCGCTGCGGCAGTTATGTTAGGATGGGTTATCATAAAAATACGTACGGTTTCCTCTTCATTTCGAAGTAAATCCCACACCAAAAGAACGTCACTCATTATGAAAACAAATGTAACGTAGTGCACGGCAATAAATCACTCATGACACTGACCCAGATACAGGCGGTGACAGGTGATGTGCGCACTCCGGTCAACGACCTGACCTTGGCCTATTTGGAGGGGGTTTGGCGGCCGGAAGTATGACTCATCAGGTATCATTCGATTCGTAACAAAACAAGGAAAGTCCTACAATCATTTTTATGATAACCCATCTTAACATAACTGCCGCAGCGCGCTGCATAAGGGTGGCATCCGTATAATACCAAAGTACCGCATTTTCTTTCCATATCAAAGATTATCTTGTATTTTTATGATGGTAAATGGTGGATCGTCCAAATAGAAAATACAAGCCAAGAAAACAATGATGTACAGGTATTGTTCTATCATCTGCATGGGCCAAGAAGTTCCTTTAAAATATCAAAAGATTTCATATTGTGGGTGCCTATAAGTAAAATATTGAGAAAGTTAACACTAATGGAATTCACTACTGCTAAGGGCCGTAATTTCAACATCAGCAACAAATTGTGTTCTGATATAACTCTGATTTTTATTTCTGTTTCGTCTTAATGAGCCAAAGGAAAAAAATAAATATTTATTTCTTTAAGTCTAATTTTAGTATAATTCACTTAAAGGCAGAACATTCTCATCATGGTTAATACAAGAAATTTACCGTCCTTTGCTGAAAATGACATTTTGAAGTAAGTGCTGTACCTATACGGGTCATTCCCACCAAATGGGATAATTTAGGTTAAGGAAAATTTTTAAAATTAAAATTGTCAAATTTTCTTCTATTATTGATTGTTTAGTCTCACATTTTTGGGAACACTCCAATGCTGCAGCAGAGCAAAATTTTCATTTTTTATACGAAAAAACAAACATTTTCAGTGATCGGTCACACTCACTTAACCTCCCACAAAAAACGAGTTTAAGACATTTTATGCAAACAACTGACAGAATGTTTAATTAAATAAACAGTAACAAAAACATAACGTGTATTTATTTCCAGATTCCCATCATTTTAACCTTTAAAAATTAGAAAATGGTATTGAAGTTGGAAGTGTATCATAATTTGGTACCTAATACCTCAAATTTATTCATTGGAAAACATTTTTAAATAATGATTTTACTATTGTGAGATGTGAATACATTTTTTCATCAGTTTTATGTAAATATATATATGAATAAAAATATATTATCGTCGTTTAGTTAGTATTTTTACCCCGTGACCTGTAGCAGACGTGACCGGCGGGTAAAAACAGTGACCGTTTGGTAAACTCACGTGACTTATACCACTAAAAGGTAACATAATACATCTAAAAGAATAAAACATTACTATAAAATATGAAACTTACTATTAAAGTTATAGATTTCCTGAAATATCTACAAAACCAGGGAAGAATTATATCGTATCTCAATTCACAAAGAGTACGGTCACACTTATAAAACATAACATGTTAATCTTTTATGAAAATGCTAAATATATCATAACAAGTTAACAGGAACTAAACACAACCTCAAAACGTGGTTAGCCTACAAAGCTTAACTGAATGACTATTAAACATAATGTCTCGAATATACAGATCGGTCACACATAACAGTACCGGTCACGTGAGAGATCTGTTCGTGACGGATATGTATATTCGAGACATTATTTTTAATAGTCGTTCAGTTAAGCTTTGCAGGCTAACCACGTCTTGAGGTTGTGTTTAGTTCTTGTTAACTTGTTATGATATATTTAGCTTTTTCATAAAAGAATAACATGTTATGATTTATAAGTGTGACTGTACTGTTTGTGAATTGAGGTACGATATAATTCTTCCCGGGTTTTGTAGATATTTCAGAAAATCTATAACTTTTTCTGAAAAAAAACTACACTCATGAAACAAACTATCAACTGTTAGAAGAATAGATCAGATGTTTCCTGCTCTTTTTACCGCCACACCTTTTTCTGGACACTCCGTTAGTTTTACGCGTCCTTGAACCACGGACATTCGGAGACATTACTTGTCAATAGGAAAAAACCATTTTCCCACTCAACTTTCTCCAGACCGATGTTAACGTGTAGAAGTACAGGTTACATTGTCATTGGTTATACACCACAGTCGTTGGCAATCGTCTGCTTGACATATTTGTTTTGATCAGCATAACCTCCAAGCCAGTTGGAGACGAGTGACCGATGGGTAAATAAAGACACATTTAATCCTTTACACTTTATTTATTTATTATTTGGAATGTAGGATAAAGTTGAAAGGTAGGAAAAAAGGTTGTTTAATCAAAACAATAAAGGTTTTTAAAATATATAATTTAATTTTTCATTTTTCTCATGGAGACCTAAGTTATCCTATTTGGTGGTATTGACCCATACAAGCAGAGTCTCAGTGATCAAATTTTAATACTTTGTTGCTATACATATAGGCCTAAAGCAAGTAATGCAAAAATTTGAAATTTTTATGACGTTTCCCTTTCAAGTTATGGCAGTTCAAATCGAGCCGATTTGGAAAAAATCACCATTTTTGGAGGATAGTAAAATGAGGACTACAAACTTTTTCTTCATGTACTCTAGTATGAAGCCTACAGGCACACAAAAGCTCGAAAGTGAGACTTAGTTTTGTTTAAGTATTACGATGCTTTAAAGTTGGCGTTTTGTTTCGTTTTCAACAATTTTGTAAAGCTATTTCCTTAAATACAAGCTTAAACATTATGAGGACATAAAATGTAGTGTATTTTATGTATATTATTCTATTCTAGTTTTTATTTCATTTTGATTAAGGGAAAATATTTAAAGTTCCGTAAACCTCTTTAAAATGAAAAATTGGCTGTTTTGTTTAAGCAAAATAGCCACTTGAAAAAATATAGGACATGAAAAAAATGGTACTTTGGTATTATACGGATGCCACTATTTTTTGAGGTTAAATTTTTACCGGATACAAAGGATAACTACATAATTCGAAAAAACGTACTTTTATTGACTTACTGTAAAAATTTTACATCATTCTGATGAGCGGTCTTTGTGTTGTGCCTCCCAAAAGGCAGCGATGTCCGCTAGGATCGTGTTGAATGCGTCGCCGCCGCTAGCAGCCACACCCGATCGCCACATGTACTCCGCCAAATAAACAGCGCGCTGCGGCAGTTATGTTAGGATGGGTTATCATAAAAATACGGACGGTTTCCTCTTCATTTCGAGGTAAATCCCACACCAAAAGAACGTCACTCATTCTGAAAACAAATGTAACGCAGTGCACGGCAATAAATCACTCGTGACACTGTCCCAGATACAGGCGGCGACAGGTGATGCGCGCGCTCCGGTCAACGACCTGACCTTGGCCTATTTGGAGGGGGTTTGGCGGCCGGAAGTATGACTCATCAGGTATCATTTGATTTGTAACAAAACAAGGAAAGTCCTACAATCATTTTTATGATAACCCATCCTAACATAACTGCCGCAGCGCGCTGTATAAGGGTGGCATCCGTATAATACCAAAGTACCAAAAAAATTAAATAACCCCCAATAGTGACTATAGGTGTCATAAGAATTCTAAAAATATTACAAAAATATAAAATCTATCAGCAACATTTTAATTTGAAGTTTGGTGATTTCATTTTTTGGATTGACCCTAAGCGGAACAATAAAAAATACCCCCGTTGCAGCGAACCTGCGTACTCAGCGAATTTCCAATGCATAATATTTGTCTTAATATCACATAAAGCCGCATACCAAGTTTCATAAAAACATATTCACATATAAGCAATTTTAATTATTCTCCATAAGAATAACATTGGTAATGAGTACGTAGGTTTGGGGAAACAAGGAACACAAACAATTGGTTTCTATGCAAATATAAATATAATTTAACTAGGCGAAGCCACACACCAAGTTTCATCAATATTCAATCATAAATAAGCACTATATAACATTTTAGTTATTCTCCAAAAGAATAACATGGGGGCTGAGTAAGCAGGTTTGCTGCAACAAGGGAAAATGGGTTTTTATGCAATTATCAATATAACTCAACCAAGTGAAGCTACATACCAAGTTTTATTAATTTATGTTCATAATTAAGGGAGTCATTACATTTTACTTACTCTCCATAAGTAACATGGGGGCTGAGTACGCAGGTTTGCTGCTACGGGAATAATCAACAAAAAATCAATTTGTTGTGCAAATATCAATGGTACTTTGGTATTATACGGATGCCACTATTTTTGGAGGTTAAATTTTTACCGGATACAAAGGATAACTACATAATTCGAAAAAACGTACTTTTATTGACTTACAGAACAAATTTTACATCATTCTGATGAGCGGTCTTTGTGTTGTGCCTCCCAAAAGGCAGCGATGTCCGCTAGGATCGTGTTGAATGCGTCACCGCCGCTAGCAGCCAGACCCGATTGCCACAGGTACTCCGCCAAATATAAAACGCGCTGCGGCAGTTATGTTAGGATGGGTTATCATAAAAATACGTACGGTTTCCTCTTCATTTCGAGGTAAATCCCACACCAAAAGAACGTCACTCATTATGAAAACAAATGTAACGTAGTGCACGGCAATAAATCACTCATGACACTGACCCAGATACAGGCGGAGACAGGTGATGCGCGCGCTCCTGTCAACGACCTGACCTTGGCCTATTTGGAAGGGGTTTGGCGGCCGGAAGTATGACTCATCAGGTATCATTCGATTCGTAACAAAACAAGGAAAGTCCTACAATCATTTTTATGATAACCCATCTTAACATAACTGCCGCAGCGCGCTGCATAAGGGTGGCATCCGTATAATACCAAAGTACCATATCAATATACCAGTACTACGTGAAGCCACATACCAAGTTTCATTAACATACATTCATAAATAATCGAGATATCAAATTTTATTTATTCTCCATAAGGATAACATTGGACAACGTACTGTTTTTAGCACTTTGAATATCTCAGCAACGGTTGGGCGTAGAATCACAATTTAAAAACCAAAATGATTGTTTTGTGGAACTGAACAGGTTGGTAAAAGCAAATGTGAAGTCTACATTAAAATAACCTTAGGAAAAGTCAAAAACCTTTTTCCCGTAAGATTAACATAGAAGATTTGGTACTTTGGTATTATACGGAGGCCACTATATTTGGAGGTTAAGTTTTTACCGGATACAAAGGATAACTACATAATTCGAAAAAACGTACTTTTATTGACTTACTGTACAAATTTTACATCATTCTGATGAGCGGTCTTTGTGTTGTGCCTCCCAAAAGGCAGCGATGTCCGCTAGGATCGTGTTGAATGCGTCGCCGCCGCTAGCAGCCAGACCCGATCGCCACAGGTACTCCGCCAAATATACAGCGCACTGCGGCAGTTATGTTAGGATGGGTTATCATAAAAATACGTACGGTTTCCTCTTCATTTCGAGGTAAATCCCACACCAAAAGAATGTCACTCATTATGAAAAGAAATGTAACGTAGTGCACGGCAATAAATCACTCATGACACTGACCCAGATACAGGCGGTGACAGGTGATGCACGCGCTCCGGTCAACGACCTGACCTTGGCCTATTTGGAGGGGGTTTGGCGGCCGGAAGTATGACTCATCAGGTATCATTCGATTCGTAACAAAACAAGGAAAGTCCTACAATCATTTTTATGATAACCCATCCTAACATAACCGCCGCAGCGCGCTGCATAAGGGTGGCATCCGTATAATACCAAAGTACCGAAGATTTTATGAGTAGGTTTTTTGGATTTCCTACGCAACCACTTAACCTAGGTTAATAATTCAAAATACTATATTATTTGTTTTTTAAGCTCTACAACATGGTCAAAACTAAAATTAAGCTTTTAAAAAATGTTAGGGTGAAAAATGCAAAAAAAACTGATTTTTGGAAAATTTAAAACCCCCAGAAACCCCCTTTCCCATGGTCCGATTTTTCTGGTTTTCGAACTTAAAGTCATGATTGTCATTTTACACATTTGAGCCAAATTTCATCAAAATCGGAAGTTTTTTACTCAAGTTATCGCATTCACGGACACATATATAAATTTGAATGAACAAGTGTTTTTGTCATCTGGGACCTCAAAACAAAAAATTGTCATGGTCTCGGGCTTAAGTCTTATGATGAGACCTACGGTAATAGCTTCTTCCCTATAGGGGAAATTCGCTAAAACCAAATGAAATTGTTCGATACGGTATTAAGATTATTTGTCCAGTCAACAAATGTTGGTTCCACTATTACCTAAACATGTATTGCCAGAAACAACATTATCATGTCATGCCACTGTTATGTTTGTTTATTTCAATTTTATTTTAGCCCAAGTTTAATTGAAAAACAAACATGACATAAGTTAATAACTAACATACATACCGTAAAATATTTTTCAATTGATAAAAATATCAACCTAGGTGATCCTTATACTATATAGAACAATTTAATTTGGTTCTTTATATCGTTCCGCTTATGAAGGTGTACTCTTTGTTTTTCTTAAATATAAATGCATGGCAGTGTGAGAACTTTTAATTTTGGACTTGGTTGATGCATGGCCCCCATAAAGGTGGGGCTAGGTAGACCCCAGGAGGCCCAAGCCCAGGCATGGGTCGCAATTAATTATTTTTTATTAAAATTTATAATAAATTCAAACCAGAAATAGATATTGAAAATATTAGTGTGTGTTACAGTAACTTTTCTTAGGCTGACTACTGTATTTATTTAAACAGCTTAAAATGTGATGCAGATATTAACAGAGAATGGTTCGAAAAAACGTTTTTCAGTGGGTTATTTTGCGTTATTACTGGCCACATTGGAAACTCATAGAATACACTTGTTGTCGTGCTCAGGGCTATGACAATAGTTTCAACTTGCACACTAGTTCATTCTTTATCATTTAGACAAATTTATCACAGCATAATAAAAACAACTATGGTTCAATAGGAAATTAATGAGAATTATATGAAGTAGAAGGCTATTTGTGGTTTAAGAATAAAGACACATTCATGTACAGTTTGTTTGAATGTTTTGAATAAAGATTGATTTGATTTGATTTAGTGGTGTTCAGTCAAGAAAATTTGAAACAGTGCAATTTTTTCTCTCTGTGGAGGACATGCTCTGAACAGAGTTGGTGTCAATGCCGCTAAGCTGAACTATGATCTTATGAAATTTATTTGGAAACATTGAAAGTTTTTACTCTCAATTCACTTTATTGATTAAATAATGTTAGATCACGCAACACAATTCAAAGTACTTATTCATAAGATAAAATGAATTTCAACTTAAACAATTTGTTTTAAAACTAAGTAAAACTTGTCCTAATTGTTTTAACTTAAAAGAATTTGATCAGGGCTACCTAAATGCCTGGGATATCTTGTCAAAACATCTGGAAAACCTGGAAAAGTCATGGAATTTCACACAGAAGGTTTAGAAAACACTAGTAGGTGCCTGTCGAAATTCGACGGATACATTACATTAATAACAACTGGCTAAAATCGGCAACAAATAAAAACGAGTTCGCACGTAGCACGCTGACGTGAGGGAAGTGAATTTCCACATCAAAACTTTTAAAACCCAAAATCAGTGTAAAAACATACATTTATTCCAATTTTTATTAAAATCTGAAAACAGTGATTTTTTGGCTGTTCTGATGCTCCTGGTTCCATTTACCTGCAAAGCTGGGAATACAATTTTGCGCATTATAATGTTAGGAGAAGGTCCAGACAGGCTTGAAAGTAGGCGTGAGGTTGCTGGGGATGATAAAAGTACTCTAACAAAGGAATAACAGGCTTTTCTAGTGTAAAACCCCGACAACGTACTGTGTTTAGTTGAAACATTCCTTAATAACTCGGGTAAATATGTATGCTAGAATGACGAGAGAGGACTTAAAACTTTCGCCTCACTAATTCCCATTTTATTTCATGCATTCATTTTACATACGGGGCTCTTCTGACCGTCTTTGGGTCCAAAAACTTGAAATTTCAAAGATTAATCCCCAAAAAAGTGGTTTAGAATTTTCCGATTGTTTTCCCCAACGAACGTCTCCAACTGATTTCAGAAAGGAATGTCCCCGCCAAATTTGAAGTAAATCGGCAAAAAATGTGACCGCTAGAGTGCAAACACATTATATATATATATATAAAGGTGCTCAGTTGAATTTTTATTTTCTAATATTTATATATATCTATATATATATAAACATACATAAATTATATATTAAATATAAATATATATTCAATTTTGAACGACCCCCCCCCCAAAATGTGTTCAGGAGCTCACATTAGGAACTTCTATGGTGGTTCCGGGCTTAAGTTTCAACGTGCGGGTCATGCTAATAGTTCACTTTCCAAGGGAAATTCACCAAAATTTATATATGAACTCTGCCAGGGGGCGGAGCCTTAAAGATGCTGGGCGGGACGTATCATGGACGTATCTACGTTGGGACTTCATTCAAGAAATGTGGTTTTTAAAACTAATCCAAATAACCACATGCCATATGTCACATGTCAAAATTAGAGGTTGGGAAGGGGTAGAAGACTAAGCCAGTGAGGTGGAGCCCTGATGTCTGGAAAAAATTATCCGAAGTTTTCTATTCTCCTAACAACCTGGTATCGCCCAGAAACCGATTTGAGGAGCCTTTTTCGCAATCGCCTTGAGTACTCTGTTCTTTATAAAAATAACATGGCAAAATTGTAGCAAATGTTGGGGGGGGTGTACACATCCAACGTTGGGGCATCATTCAAGACATGAATCTTTGTAAAAAAAATTCCAAAGAACCGTCACAAATCAAAGTTGGATGTTGGGAAGTGATAGAAGATGCCAGTGGGGCAGAGCCCTGAGGTCGGGAAAAGATTTTCTGAAGTCTTTATGTCCCCTAATAACCTGGCAGGGTCCGGGAGCAGATTTGATGAGCCTTTTTCGCAATAACCTAGAGTTCTCTTTTTTCTAAGAATAACTATGACAATGTTTTAGCGACTGGGGCAGAGTCCTAAGGTTGGGGTCATAAAAAACCTACCCAAATGTTATGGTTATTTTACAATTGGCTAAACTCATGACAAAAAAACGGTAAAAATAACACGATAATTTTGTCAGGTCCTAAAATGTGTTGGTCCCCTACAGCGCCGTTTTCAAAATCACTTGGGACACATACACTCACAACTACTTTATTAGTATAGATTGATAATAAATACACAAAAATAAATCAAAAGCTTAATGAGCTGATCAGCTGTGTAATGAAAATCACAGAGTCAGGATTATAATCAGCTGTTTGTTATAAACAAAACATACTACAAATTCCACGAAAACGGTTTGTAGTCATTTACATTTTGTATCATTTAACAAACTTAAAAGGAGAAAATTATAATTCTGACAATTTTGGGGAGTATTGGAATGTTTCAACTTCAAATTGGTATAAATCCCATGACCACACGTTACCTGGATTTTTCAAACTAAAGCCGAGTTCCTGGTTAAAATTTCTGCCATATGAATAACATGGGGAAATTTAAATACTTCATACAAACTTAAAGGGAGAAAATTATTAATATAACAATTTTGGGGAGCATCGGAATGTTTAAGTTACAAATTGGTACAAATTCCACGACCTCACGTTGCCTGGTTTTCTCAAACTAAGGCCGAGTTCCTTAACCCTAGCAGTGGCCAATGTTAGAAGTGGGGAATTGGGAAATGGCCAACCAATTTTGGCGATTTTGCAGACCTTTTTTTAAAAATATGTATAAATTACAGTTTTGGGGTAAACCTATCAATATGTATACTCATTTTATTCAGAAAGACCAGGGGAATCTGAATATATATAAAAGAAATGAATCTGGAAAGGTATTTTTTTACAAAATAAAATAAAAAATTATAAAATTTTCGATTGAAATTTCAAAAGTAAAATTTTGTAATTTGTACATTAGATTTTTTAGGCAAAAACCATTATATACATTTTGTAGTAAATTTGATTCCCTACATAGAAATGTTTAACAAATGGGGAAAATATTGTTTTGTACATGTGTTATGTAATAAAATACGAAAAATCACAACTTTTGTCGAGTAAGACGAATAATTAGTGAATCGTAGATAACTCATGTAAGGTAATTTTTTATAATAATATTGTACATATATTTTAGTAGGTTATGAACTAAGGGAAAAATATATACCATATTGTAGGGAGTAAAAAAATTATTATTACCCGTCATTATCATACAAATAACTAGAAAATTAGCATTTAGGTAAAAAAAATTCCGACACATTGAAGTACAAAAATCTTGTACCGATTTTTTTAGGCCAAATATATTATAAACATGTTGTAGTAAATTCAATTCCCTACATAGAAATGTATAACACATGGGGAAAATATTTTGTTGTACATGTGTTATGTAATAAAATATGATAAATCACAGCTTTTGTCGAGTAAGACGAATAATTAGTGAATCGGAGATAACTCATGTAAGGTAATTATTTATAATAATATTGTACATATATTTTTGTAGGTTTTGAACTACCGTAAGGAAAAAATATATGCTATATTGTAGGGAGTACAAAAATTATTATTACCCGTTTATTATACGAATAACTAGAAAACTAGCATTTATGTAAAAACAATTTCCAACACATTGAAGCACAAAAATACTATACAGATTTCTTTAGGCCAAATATATTATAAACATGTTGTAGTAAATTCAATTCCCTACATAGAAATGTATAACACATGGGGAAAATATTTTTTTGTATATGTGTTATGTAATAAAATACGAAAAATCGCAACTTTTGTTGAGTAAGACAAATAATTAGTGAATCGGAGATCTCATGTAAGGTAATTATTTATAATAATATTGTACATATATTTGTGTAGTTTATGAACTAAGGAAAACAAATATGTAATATTGTGGGGAGTACAAAATTATTATTACCCGTTTACTATACAAATAACTAGAAAATTAACATTTACGTAAAAAACATTTCCGACACATTGAGGTACAAAAATCTTGTACAGATTTTCTTAAGCCAAAAATATTATAAACATGTTGTAGTAAATTCAATTCCCTACACAGTAATGTATAACACATGGGAAAAACATTTTTATTTACATATCTTGTGTAATAATATTAACAAATATACACGTGATACTATGAATGAAGGCCTAACAATCGTCTAGCATTATGCTAAAACACACAAAAACATTAGACTCACTTTCACTTCACCAATTGACTAATTTATCCCTTTCCAGTAATATTTATGCATAAAGATTACTGTTATAAACACACAACCACTACACTGTCACTATAAACTCCGAATTTAGAACAATTTCTGAAATAATCGCGGATAAAAATTCACTTACAAAGATGTTGGTTACTTGAGGTTCATCTGACAACAGCAAAACTCGGCCAATCACCTGCCTAACTGAGATTTACTTGCTTTGCTGAAGGTAGTGAGAGTGACCAGTGCTGCCATTTGTCAAAACAAAATTATTCTACGTTTCTTCTGCTACAATTTTTCACAACTATTGACTAGTTATAGAACTTCCTATATATATATATATATTTACAGTGTTTCATAATGGTCACTGGGCGACCATTGGCCATTTGTCAGTTTTGGCAAAAACAGCTGTTTTATAAAAATCATATGCTCTTTGTTATCAATGTATCGTTCAAATAATCAATACGATAATATACAGCCACTCTTCTGCTGTCCAGTGGTACCAACCGCAACACCATAAGACAAAATTTACCCCAGTTCTGGTATTTTGTCCCAGGCCGTGTTTGACAAGTTTCTACAAGTCAGTTGCAGGTATTGATTTGCACTAAAAAACCATTCACTTTAAATAGTCGTTACGTTCTTTTACAACTGCTACACGGTTCATTTATATAATGAAATGAAAGTTCAGAATGTCTTTCAAATGGTATATAACTTGTCCACTTTCGAGTTACAGTAGAGTCTCACAAACTCGACTCCCGATAACTCGACACTCTGGGAAACTCGACACCCTCATTTACTATACAGTACATGTATTACAAGACTATATATTTTGGAAATGAGGACAATTAGTTATTAATTCTCAATTTTTAAGTATTTATCTAATTTTTATATTTTTCTTAAGTTTGTAATACAGTATCATTATACATTTATACTATAATGTGTTTAAGTAAAATCTAATACAGTATACGATTTACAGCTAAATAATGTGTTTTCCTCCCCTCCCAATGCAATTCTGGATAACTCGACATTCCACAAACTCGACAGGGTCTTAGTCCACATTGTGTCGAGTTTGTGAGACTCTACTGTAATTATAAATTACTTTTTAGCATTGGAAAAGTTTTGGACATTTATGGTCGCCCGGCGACCATGGCCATTTTAAGGGTAGGCATTGAAATGGTCGGAGGGCGACCATTGGCCACGGCTAGGGTTAAAAAATTCTCCCATATGAATAACATGGACCAATTTTAGGACTTTTTACTTTGTATCATTTAACAAACTTAAAAGGAGAAAATGATAAATCTGACAATTTTCGGAATGGTTAAGCTACAAATTGGTACAAACTCCATGACTACACGTTGCCTGGTTTTCTCAAACGAAGGCCGAGTTCTTCAAAATCATAGGTAAAAATTCTCCCATGTGATTAACATGCAGAAATTTTATGATTTATACTTCTTATCATTTAACGAACTTAAAGGGAAAAATTGATAAATCTGACAATTTTGGAATCTGGAATTTTGTATGCTTAAGCTTCAAATTGGTACAAATTTTATGACCACACGTTGCCTGATTTTCTGAAACTAAGGCCGAGTTCCTTTAAAAATATTCTCCCATTTAAATAACTTGGAGCAATTTTTTAACTGTCAATATTTCAAAAACTAAAGCGTTTTTGAGTTTTACAATTTTTTGTTAATCTGCAGTGTAATACCCTTAAAATGACATATCAATTGTCAAAATCGGTTGAAAAATAAAGCCATAGTAGGCCGAAAAAACAAAATTCCTTAGATAATTAATATATAAGATTCTATAACACTATTTAAGTTTCTAATAATCCTTACGAATTAGGGCCCTAAGTTATCCAAGCTAAGAATGCCACTGACATTGTACAACCTAATTTTTGGCACAATGTGTGGGCCTATTTAACTGATATAAAACATTGTACTAGTAACCAAAAACTGAAACCCATTCCATAGTTGCGTGAAGGTCTGCATGACCCTAGAGGCACTATGTTTGTCTGAAGTCAAAAATATAAATCATAGTTAACATAATTTCCCTCTTCAACATCATCCATATTTTATAAAAATTCATTTTTAATACTGTCCATTGACAGGATTGGGAAGCCCAAATATATCAGAAGCTATTAGCTTCTTCTTGGCATATAGAAATCCATCCAATTGGTCCTATATTGGTGTCGGACTCGCCATAATGCCCGTCAGGCTCTTGCTCAATCCTTCCCATTAGAAGGGGTTTATTGGTAGTGGATGTGTCTGTCTGATAAGGGTGGAAGGGAGGCAATCTTAAAATACCCCTGTCGCAGCAAACCTGTGTACTCAGCTAATTTCCAGTGCATATATATATGGGTATCACTACTACCTAGAGCCACTTACCAAGATTTATAAAAATACATTAATTAATAAGTGATATATAGCATTTTATTTATTATCTATAAGAATAACATTATAATTAAGTACGCAGGTTTGCTGCAACAAGGAAGACAAGAAATATGTTTTTTGCAATTATCAATATAACTCAACCAGGTCAAGCTACATACCAAGTTTTATTAATTTAGGTTCACAACTAAGGGAGATATAAAACTTTACTTATTCTCCATATGAATTAGATGGGGGCCGAGTATGCAGGTATGCTGCTACCGGGGAAAAAACTTTTTTTGTGATAATATCAATATACCACAACTAGATGAAACCACATACCAAGTTTCATCTATATACATACATAAATAATCTAAATAAAACGTTTTATTTATTCTCCATAAGGATAACATTGGACAACGTACTGTGTTTAGCACTTTGAATATCACTGCAACGGTTGGACGTAAAACAACAATTAAAACGCCAAAATGATTGTTTTGTAGAGCTAAACTGATTGGTTGAAAGAAATGTGGAGTTTTTACTGAAATTATCTGAGGAAAATCTAAAAACCGTATTCCCATAAGATTAACATAGGAAATTTTATGGACACATTTCGACTTTTCTCCACAACCACTAAACCTAGCTTAATGATTAAAAATACTAAATTGATTGTTTTTTTAAGCTCTATAAAATGGCTATAACCAAAATCTAGTGTTTTTAAAATTTGAGAGTAAAAAGTTCAAAAAACAGATTTTTGGAAAGTTTTAAACCCCCGTAAAACCCCCTTCTCATTGACCGATCGATCTGGTTTTCAAACTTAAAGTCATAAATATTACTCTCCACATTTGTGTCAAATTTCATCAAAATCGGGTGCTGCTTTCAAAAGTTATCGCGGTAACGGACACATATATATAGATAAATTTGAACGAATATTGTTTTTGGCATCTAGGGACCTCAAAACAAAAAGTTATCATGGTCTCGGACTTAAATCTTACCATGCCACCTACGGTAATAGCTTCTTCTCTATAGGGGAAATTCGCTAAAAAATCTGTAGAGTAACTAACTCTACGAGAAGTGGTTTTAATTTACCTTTGAAATTTCTACAGCGTGGATTGTAATCATTAATCTTATTTCTAATGTTATAGCTTGGTACCTATATATCTTTTGGCCTAATTCAATAATTTAATTCTTTGCTTATGAAAAAGGTTACTTCTTAAATGCATTACGCTTTTGAATCTATGGTTCAAGTTCTTACACTCAACTGTTAACAAATTTATATAAATAGCTTAGTTACTTCAAAAATGTACTGACAGGGTACATCGAGGACAATTAACTCTCTGAACTTAAATGTCTGTTTGCTAACAATGTGTTTTTCCCATTAGATGTAATTAAACTAAAGAAACAACTGATGTTCCAAGATATCAACATGTGGTTCAGTCTAATATGCTTACCAATTTTTCTAACTAACAAAAATACCAGTATGCGGCAGTGCCTGGTACACATTGTTACTTAAAATGGTATTTTGTTTTGGTGTACTTATGCTATTTGCATTTATTAAATTTTTAAAAGGGAACTTGACAATTACTTACTTATGGTGCAATTGTTTAACTAGCCCCATCTCTATATATAATTCCGTAAGTCAAATTTTTGTAAAGAAATTGTGAGTGACTGGATGGCCGTAGAAGGATGGGAGGGGTATCATTTTAAAGGTCTTGACGTGAATTTTGAGGGAAAACTATTCATTTTTCTTATTTTTTTACCATAAATTCGCAACAGAATAAAACTTTTCCCATTAAAACAACATGGGGTTTAATTTGTTTACATCTTTTGAAATTAAAACAGCTGTGCCACAGAGTTAAATTAGCCTTTGATATTGATACCCGCTGTACTTATTCAGTTTGTTTACTTTTAAACTACAGCAATGTATAGTTGTTTAGGAATGGACATTTTATTAAAAACATAAGACAGTATAATAATATTATATTATAATGCTAGAAAATCAGTGCTTATTTATAAATGACCAATGAAGGTTGATAAAAAATTTATGTATTTTGGTTTTTTAGGGGCTTTTGCCCCTACAAGCCCCTAGTTTTTAATTTAATTAACTTACCTTTTTATTACGAACCAGTTGAAATTAATAGGTCTTAACTTTTTTTGGAAAGCCTAAGGAACAGGATGTCAATTAAGTTAGTTGGTTTGTTTACTTTGTCTAGAGTTACTATGTAGGCTATTTTTTTAACTGATCAGAATTAACGTAGGTACCAACATTTGTTTAAAATGTTATTGATGTCTACACTCTTGAGCGAGAGTTTGATAAGTAATAAGCTAAGAATGAGCCAGGCACAGTTAACTACGATCCACACAGTGGTACTTATTTTGGCTTAGCAAGAGTGAGAATGCACCTTATATTAAGTGTGCCCTTACCATTCAGATGATTCTGGCTAAACAGCTAGCTCCCAATATTGGAGCTCACTATTTTCTCCGAGCTCATTTCAGATATGACATTCAGGCTTATCATTGCCTTCCATTGTTGACAATCTACCATTCTCTCACTAGATACCAGATATCTCAAATAAAAATTTCTGCGGTAGGCACGCCTAACATTTTTATTTGAGACATCTGGTATCTAGTGAGAGAATGGTAGATTGTCAACATTGCAACGCAATGATAAGCCTGAATGTCTTATCTGAAATGAGCTACTTCTGAAATGTCTTATCTGAAATGAGATAACTTTCTATAAACTAGTTAGGCCTATGTTTAGAAGTTTTAACTTATCTGTCAAACTCTCCAAATTGATTAACATATATATTTGTCAAATGCTTGCTATGGAACATGAAGTACGATGCACAAGTAATGTTGGAGCCTTGTACCAGTTACCACCAGAAAGGCAGCAAAACTTACATTTTGCTTAAAAAAAAAAAACTACAGAATGATTACTTACTAGTCTCATAATTTAAGTAGGTACTGGTAGGCTTAATTCTTTTCTGTGGTAGGCACGCCTAACAAGAATTAAGCCTACCGGTACCTACTTAAATTATGAGACTAGTAAGTAATCATTCTCCTTTCTGGTGGTAACTGGTACAAGGCTCCAACATTACTTGTGCATCGTACTTCATGTTCCATAGCAAGCATTTGACAAATATATGTTAATCAATTTGGAGAGTTTGACAGATAAGTTAAAACTTCTAAACATAGGCCTAACTAGTTTCTAGAAAGTTACCTCTAATTTAGTTAGCCTATACAGTAGCTTTAAGACATTCTCTATTATTCAGTTTATTTGAACCGTACACTTTCACAAAAATTAAAAAAAATCATAACTTTTAATCATGGGGATGACAAAATTTGACTATCAAAATTGAAAAAATTCTTTGACTCTAACAAAACGTAACTACGCAAAGTGACGTAGTTTAGGCCCGTCAGCCACTAGTTTGCCCTCAGGTCAATGTCAGTGTTAAAATAACCAAACTACAATAATTGAAAACAGCTATTTTTTAAGGCCTGTGTAATGTACAGTAAGTAGACTCTCAGAAATCCGGATCACACTTATCCGGACTCACGGCTACCCGGACAGATGATCTTGAATTTATTACATTTTTGTTGGAAATAAAAACGAAGCAACGGAATTTTACGGTTTAGCGCCTTCTGTTTTCACTCCATTATCCCGCATTACATAAATTTCATGTAGTTTAGTTTGCATCGACAGGTGCACTAACCCTACCTCGGATGGTCCGAGTCCTCCCTTGTGTTTGTTATTGTTTATGTTTCCGATGCGCTGCTCCGTTCAGGTCTTCTCCTAAGGATGACTCATTACTTACTTCTGGAAGCTTACTCTTGTATTGGCACATAAACGTAAGCGCATATTGTCATAATTGTTTTCTATAAAGGGGGAATTGCTGATTCATACCCACCTCCGGGAAATCCGGATTTTTCGAAATCTGGACCGGCCGTCCGCCACAATAGTCTGGATTTTTGAGAGTCTTCTGTATTATATTTTGGCTTTTTGGAACTATTTTTTTATTTGTCATTACTCTTTACGTTGCAGGACATTTATTTTACTCGAGTAGGCTGCATTAAAACTCATTTTTTTGACTACTGTGGTGGAAATCTTTTTTTTAGGCACTTTTTAAAGGAGTAATTCATGATTGTCACTAGACTTATTAACAATGTTTGGCAGTAACTTGCAGCTATAATCATATGGTTACAATTCAAGTTATCAAAATACAAGAAACATTGTTACTGGTACCAGCATTTTTTCGTATAGCTGTAAAAAACCGTTCAGTTGTTCACTTTCTATCGAGGTAATTCATGATTGTCTCTTATTAACCATTTGTCAGTTAAATTATCAAGATGTTGGGATTGTGTACACACTAACCATAAAGTTAGTTTTCATCATGTTTTGGCTGATGCCAATGGCATCAATTTATATTGATGGTTATTTTGTTTCAGATGCTAGCTGTCTGGCGTTTGCCGTATGTTTGGTGCTGACGAGTCATTGAAGAGAATCACCCACAGTTCATTTGGGTTAAAACCCAGTACCTTTCTGAAAATACATTATTAAATTTAGTTGATTTTTATGCCTTCTTAAATTGATGATAATTATTTTGATAATGATAGTTACTGACACAAATGCAGCATTATTTGTCTTCGTACACAGAATTTACATGTTGTTTCATATTTTTAAAATTAACTTAACAAAGTGCAATGAAAATGGTAATCTTTTAATAATATATCTGAAACAGATTAATAACTCGTACATATATCAAAGTCTATCAAATTCAGGTAGAAACTTTTGACCATTTTGGTTTACAGGGATTTTCAGGCGGGGGAGTTAAGGGATTAAACCACCCTTTGCCTCCTCCACAACGTGGAGAGTAACTCCTTTTTCCCATTACTCTAGAATCCCTACCCTTAAAATTTCTGTGGCTTTTGTGTTCCTTTTTGGTTACATACGGTTTGGCAAGCCTTCAGGTCCCCCAAATCCCTCTGATTCTTTTAATTTTTATGACAAATTTTTAAAAGTGTATTTTTTAAGGTTTTTTCCCCAATTTAAAATTTCTATAGGTAATTTTTAAAACAACTTAGAAATAGCGATAAGGTGGAACTTGAAGGGGTGGTTTTTTAAGTGTTCATATAAGTTTGTATAATTTAACCATTAAAATGCTTTTTGGGCAATTATGTAGATAGATAAACGTTTTTCCTTGTAAATATTTTTGATGAGGTTTATATAGTCTTATTGACTTCTAATTTTGTACCTGTTGAACTTAATGTAAATATTGTTATCTGACATTTTAGTAATCACGATTTGTATTATTTAAATCATAATAGCATAAGCCCACCAGAAATACTTTATTATTATAAGTTCCTCCCTGATTAGTAATTATTTTGTGAAATAATTTTTTATCAGGATTGTGAATTATAGACTGGTAAATTTAAATTACTCTGTGATGGCTTATATTGTAGTCAGGAGAGAGAAAATTCAATTTTGGAACATTGTACCCTAGACTAGACTGAAAGTTACATCCTTACCTATCCAGTCGATCTTTGGTTAATAACAGGACTCTTTGACTTGCAAAACAAAATCGATAATAGGCCTACCGAGTTAATGGTCAGAAAACTAAAAACTGCATTTATTCATCCAGTGGGTGTTTTAAAATTTGCTTCTTTTAAATTTTCATTTTATGTGTTTAGTGGAATATAAATGTTTTGTGTATCACTGTACTGTATTGGTGTTTCTCTGTGTTTACGATTACATTTAACTTAGTGAAAGTTGTTTAAATCTCTGTTAAATAGCAGTTTATTAAACAGTGTTTGCTTGTGACAGGGTTAAAATGTAAAATCTTTTTATTTTTACTTCATAATCATTTTACATTGTTTGAATATTTTATTTTTATTTTGTCATTGTTCTTCGTATTTTTTATATTATCAGTCATTTAGACCACAATCGAGTTTTACCTTTTTAACAATGTAATATTCTGATCATACATTATCACAATTGAAAAACATACAAACATACATTTATATTTTTCGTAAGCCTACTTTAATAGAAAAATGAAAATTTCTGTTTGGTTTGGTTTAGGTTTAATTGTCTTTTAATGAAATTTAGAACCCGGCAACAGTATATTTGTATTTGGGTAATATATTATTAAATTAATGATGCTGTAATCTTGACACAATTGAAATTACATCAGTGGCGAATCCAGCTTTAGAGTTCGGGGGAGGGGGGGGTAAACTAGTGGTGGAATATCCCCCCAACAGTTTTTTTGTTGTTACAGATAATAATTTGAATATCAAAAAGTAATCAAACACTAAAAATAACATTTAAACCCAAAATACACAAAAGTGAACTGAACTAAGGCAGAACAGCGTTCATGCGCAGTGTAAAGGTGTGATGACTAATAATATCACATGGACTCAGTGGATGTGCGGTCAAACTCCCGTTGCCATGGTAACGTCACGTACGCATCACACTGCCTGCACCTCACCACTCTGCTCACTTGAGCTACCGCTGTTGTATCTGAGATCTGGTTGACACATTAATGCACACTACATAATGTTAATCTTGACGTTTGCCGGCACCCTCACCCAAGTAGAATGCGACGGTGGTTTCGCAGGTAAAAAAAGAGGCAAGGTAAGGGCAGTCGCATCAGTGAAGCCAACTGTCAGGCGTCATCAGAATGAAATTATCATCCCCACTAACTGTTTACGCTTGATTCTATAACTTTAGTATACATAATGGAATCATTATGTATACGGGCCTGTATACAGACCGTTTAGAAAAATAACCTATGGTAGGCAATGCATAAATTGGATTGGCGATTAAGAATTAATCACAACACATTTGACCAGATTCAAATTAAATAACTGCACTATTTCTGTATAGTATATAACAAACATTTATGAGCTTGAGGGGGGGTGAACCCCCCCCCTTGGATCCGCCACTGAATTATATTATATTTAATTAAATACTCTTGTCAAATTTAATGCTTCGTGAGCATCAACAGATGGTAATAATCTTTTTCAAACATTTGATTAAATTTGATCAAATGCTACTACAAACATAATATTTATTTTTATGATCACTTGCAGATTTAATTTTTTGCTGTCATAATGCTTTTTGCAGATTATCAGTGGTGGAGAATTTATTGGCTTTCTTTTAAAGATTAGATATTGCTTTAATATTTTTCAGCTGCTTAAGAAAAATATTTTGTTTATTGGTATCTTGTTGTTTCTCATTTCATTTTTCGATTGTAATTCATGTTACTACAGTGGACTCCTGAAAATCAAATAAATTAATAAATAAATGGGTTAATCCATTAAATAATTAATGGATTACTGTTCGTGTTTAATTAAAGAGGGAATTGATTCATCCAAAACTATAGGAACCACATACTCGCTTGCCTGTTAGCACTTACATTTTATGGGACACTATTTACCAACATATTACGAATCCAATTGAAACTTTGGTCTTGAAATTCATTAAGGTTGTTTAACCAAAATTATTTTGAGTACTATTATTTTTTTGGAGAAACTATTATAGATCTCGCATTAATTTTGAAGGTATCTTTTCAGCTCACATTTTAATCTTTTGTTTGTTTTTAATAAAAAAAGTGTATCGTATATGATTGCCGACACCTCTTTGATTATGGCAGAGTTTTGCACTTTAGCAATCCACGATTACAACCTAGATTCTGCCTACAGCGAAGAGGGCATGGTTATTATAGCTTGCCCTCTCATTGGCTGTTTCTATCTTTGTCTTATCATTGATGACTAGATCGAATGTATAGATCCTAACGGTCAGGCATTTTATCATAAAACAGAATGACTGATGTCACGTTTATCGCTGTATTTTTTTTTAGCTCAACAAATACAATTTTTTAAACATACTTAATTGGATTGCTGTTTATTTCTCACTGAGGTATTTAGGGCAAAAATAAGTTATAGGACTAACCAATACTTAAATCAGATTTCTCAACTCCAGTTACAGTTATTGGACTGTCATTAAACTGTAGGCCTAATTGTAGTGATAAAATGTGATCAGTCCAAATTTATATTTTTTTATCTCATTTTCACACGCCCTGATAGCAATAGATATTACTATGATGTTTGTGGCCTGTGATTCATCAACTATTCTAAGTCTTATCGATTACACTGTTCTCATTACAATTCTTATTATTAGTGTTAGTGTAAGCTTTTTACAGTAGATATTTTCAGAGTAGATTCATTCCGTTTACAGTATTTCTTTTTTGTGATAGGTAATTGTAAAATTAACTAGGATAAGATGTGATAATTAATAATAGTGTGTCTGTTTTATATTACATCTTTGTACTGCACATTATTATGTTTTGATGTAAATTATACACTACTGTGTTCATATATTAGAATTAACACGTTTTAGTTTGAACATGATGAATTTCATTTTGTGCAGTTGAAGTAAGTAAATGTATGAATAAACTATATAATAATTGGGATTTTACTGTGTTATTCCACCTTTACATATCGACTGATTATTGATTGCTCTACTGAAAATAAAATTTCTAGTTTACTCTTGAGAACTATAAAGATTTGTGTTCGTCTTTAGTGATATTACTTTCAATTACAATTTACCAACAAATTATTTCATGTCATAGGCCTTTTGTAGTACCATGTTTTAACTGAATTGGTCAACCTTTTCTACCCAGTTACAATTGAACTGGGTCACATGTTCTGCAAATATTCAAAGATGAATACTATATTAAGAATTTAAAAAGCAAACAAGAGATAACAAATTGATATGACTTTTCCTATTTAGCTTTCGGTCTATGATTAAGCCAAGGAAATATTTTTGTTGTGAAATATTGTTTTGTGCCGATATCTGATTCTATAAAAAAAACAGGTTCACTCACTCACTGATTCACTTACATAAACCATGAGGCAATTCCCTTAATCGAACTCCCTCGACCCCATACTTTAAATAAAGCTCTTGTCGAGAAACTATCAGATAATTTTCCAAAAGTTAAATTTTTGATTTTCAGAGGCAGTTTTTGGGCAGGAAAAGTTCCACTTTCTCAATTTTTCTACTTTGAGCGTATTTTGTACAGAAACAGTAAGAGATGGCAAAAAATGTTAAATATCAAAAGTTGTAGAAAATTTGATTCCCAACTGACCATTTTCCGTTAGATTTAAGGTCCGTTTAGCCGCTATTCATCAGAGAAGGATTAATTTTGAGTGTTTTTTGGTCCTTTTAAATGTTTACAAAGTTTGGAAAGCTGTTTCATGAAAGCACACTATCTTTGGCTAATACCACATGTTTGTTTCAGCTGATTTAAATAAACCTCCCGTGTAGGCGATAATTTGCTCACCATGAGGTTTGTATATATCAGCTGTTGCAAAACATGGTGAGCACATTATCACCAACACAGGAGGTTCAATATCGCAGATATCTTTTGTTTAAGCCCTCTCTCTTCATTCAAGCATAAATATTTACCGAGTTATTCAAGAAAATAAATATCGACTAAACACAGTACGTTGTCTTATGGGGGTTTTACATTAGAAAATCTTGTTATTCATTTGTTGGTGTCTTTTTATCATCCCAGCACCTCACGCCTGGCTGGACCTTCTCCTAACCTTATAATGCGCAAAATTGTATTCCCATCATTGCAGGTAAATGGAACCAGGAGCATCAGAACAGCCAAAAATCAATGTTTTCAGATTTAAATAACAATTGGAATGAATGTATGTTTTATACTGATTTTGAGTTTTAAACTTTTTTTATTTGGAAATTCACTTCCTTCAAGTCAGCATGCTGCGTGCACTCGTTTTAGATTGATTCCTTCTTTCAGCCAGCAAGAAAATGCAAGTGTTTTATCCTCTCTGAAAATATGTTTATGCCACCATTTCTTAATCCTACTCTTAATTAATAGGAAAGGATTCATTGCCATATTATTTGAAAAGAGGGCAGTAGTTTAAAAGCGCCGTTTTCTCAAACCATCTTGATTTTATTATCATTGAGCAGATAGTGTGACTGAAGAAAACTGGTCAACTGAATCTTTAAAACTGTTACTTTTAACATAACCTGGGGAAACAGAAAAAAGGTTGATATTTGTCAGTTCCTCAGTGTTACCCTTCTTATTGATTGGAGCGGTTCTGGCCTCTAAGGTAGTGTCCTATATGGGGCGAAAATTACAAACTGGGTTTTCTGGCAGGAATGTCATACGTGGTGAAGCGAGCGACCAAAGCGATCTCCACGTGACGTGAACAAAATTTTTGATTTTGATCGCTCCAGTCGCGATGCCCAAAGTAGTGCAGTTGCGCCTGAATCGCTAGATCGCTCACGTACACGTAGGACACAACAGCCGCTGGGTCGGATTGCTGGTCGCTCACAATATACATGCCACAATTTTGTAAGTCCATATGTATATAAAAACAAAATCTATTAACATATTGACATTTTACGATAATAATGACTTTTTGACATATTGTGAAAACCTCCCCAATATAACACCAAATTCCCCAAATTTCCAGACCTGGTTACATAACTGACTTGTAGATTTAAACCAAGGGATTCAAATAAAACACTTAATATTTTTATTAATTAACAATGTAATATGGTCACATTCTTTAGAAAAAAATATAACTATGTACAAAACAAAACAAAAAACATAACTATCACAGTAAATGAGATAAATAAAACCAAAACGGTTTGTACGATAGGTAAAAGTATCAAGCACAAAAACATAAGTTCAATAACTTATCATTCTGCTGGCATACACACATTTCAATACACTACACGTTTATTATTTACATAGATACAAATAAATATGTATATACAATGAAAATCCGAGCATTTTTACTGATTTACTTTATATACTGTATTCTATACATATTTACATCAGGTACATCTGAATACAACAAAGAACCGTAACACAGGGATCAATAAAACGGTCATTATTTTCAATGCAATAAAAGAGATCATGAAATAGAGCACACTCGGTTGTCTGTGAACTACAGTATTGACAATTAAATCTGATAGTGCTAGGTACTAGTCGTACATAACAATCCTTTCTGGTACAAAAATAGGTTTCAAATATTTGTCAAAAATTCATCGACCCTTTGAATGCCAGGATTGTGAAAGGATTTGTAGGGGTTTCAAATACTTTAGACACATTTTAACCTTTGAGAAAGTGTCCTCGGTGAACACCCATACATAAAGTAAAATGTTTCAAAACGAATGATCATATGTAAAACTCATTAAAAATCCACTCATCCCGCCAGCCCAAATTTCAGTTTATTCAAGGCAAACCCTCTCTTTGAACTCTCAGATAGGATGGCGTCTCACAATACTCTACTACTGAGCAGACAAGAGTTTTGTCAAACCCATCGGTATTAAGATTAAGGGCTCGTTAAGTTAATGTTGTCTTAGTCCATACGGTTACACCAATCCTCAGAAGCAGACCTTGGGCAATGTATATAAAAATTATCTTAGTCAAAAACCGAAATACTGGTTGTTGGCATTCAAAGGGCTAAAGTTGATAGTTGCAATTTTAAACAATTAGAAATGCTAAGCTTATGATATTAATACTTTGTTGATCGAATCTAAAGTATTTGCTCGTCTACAATAACACATATAATAAATATCTCTTGGAGTTTATTTCATAAGCACTTAATTATAATTATGTAATAGTATTTTAATTATAATCGTTTGTACTCATTATCATGTAATTATATTTTAGAGTTGAAGTAAGGTGGTGCAATTAGGTTTAGTGTACTGAGCAAAACACCAATCGACAACATACATTTTATGGCTAGATTAAATAATAAGTAATTCATAGATGCTTCAGTGTTTATTTTTTTATGTCGATAGAAAACCTATAACATAATAAGAAATAAACGGTATCAGGAAACTGACACATACTTTCTCCCTTTTAGTCCTCCCTTTTGATCTCCCATTTATTCATTTCAACTTTAATGAATAAATTACTTTTTATTTACTAAATATAGAGTACAAAGCACGGTCGAATGTACAAAAAATCTTGTAAACAAGTTCTTTTCAAAAACATCCACTCAAATCCCTCTTTTGGAGGCACTACAGAATCCATTGCTACACACGTGGTTTTAAGAGGGGAAATGCCCCCTATTCTCCCCCCTCGGGGTTATTAAGGGGGAACATATTTCAAATTGTCTCTGTTGGTCAATGCTAACTTGACAAGCATATCAAGTTTGAACGAAATTGGTCAGTAAATAAGAGAGAAATAGTAATTTTTGTATACCTCATAAGAATAACATTGGGCAACGTACTGCGTTTACCACAAAATGAAAATTTAAATTTTCTCCGCAACCAGTAATCGTAGAATAGTAATTCAAAATACTAAATTATTTCGTTTTTTGAGCTCTTTTTAATGGTGAATAGTAATATTTTATATTTTTGTTTTTTCTAATGAAAAATCCAAAAAACTGAATTTTTGATATTTTAAATCTTGTAATTTCTGAACCCGAATTTTTCCAGAAATGCGGATGGTGTCATTTTGTTGGAAAACTAAAGTTTTACAAATTACTAAAGTTTAATCAAAATCTTGATTTTTCATATTTTTTGGGGAATAATTACCCTTAAAAATAAAAAATTAAAAAATGCCTGAAGATATAGTGGATTAGTACCTACATACCAAAGTTCATAAAAATCGGACCATTGGTTAGGGCTCTAGCTCTGTACACATCCATACAGACAGTCAGACAGACACACAGACATCACGTAAAAATCACTTTTTTGGGTTCAGGGAGCACCAAAACTAATATTTCCACTAATAACTCAAATTCAAAAATGTTGACGAAAACAATACTTTCTCCATATACTATATATAAGGGGGAGAAAGTAAAAAATTAAATATCAATATAGGCGAAATAAAGTCTTCCTTAAACCTGAAAGAGGTGGAATGTTGTTAACTGAATTATAGGTTTTTGTTTATCCAAAAGGGCCTTTACAAAATATTATAACCAATAGTTTTAAAAATAAAATATATCTGACAACATACAAAATCTGATTTGAGAACCTCACTTCCAGGTTAATATATGGTATTTATGGAACAAGTTGGTAAATTCTCATAAAACCCAAACTAGCGAGAAAATATTATTTTCAGGGGGGTTGATTGTAGGTTAATTAATATCACCTCTGGAAAAATCTGGTGATTAACTACATAAAAAACACAAAAATAAATAATTTTGTCAATACACTTTGTATCATTGTTTTCAAGGAAGTCATTTTGATATAAACTGAATCATTTTGTTGGTTTTAAACTTTAAAATAAACCTAACTTTGGATCTGATAGATAGCTGCGATAAAACAGGGTGTGCACAGTTATTGTCTTCAGGCCAGGGGTGCCCACAGGGGGGATTGATCATGCTATAAAATTTAACTTTTGGTGGGGATTTTTGGAATTTAGTGGGGTAATTTTATTTTCATAGAATGTTTGAAATTCCTTCTTTTAAATTAGAAAGAGTGAAATTTGTACAAAAGGTAACAAATGATTTTCATTGGTATAACAAAGTAACTTTTAGAGTATATTTGATGGGAACTAAGATCATACCTGATCTTAGTTAGGTCTCTCTTACATTCAATTTTGTACATTGAAAAATATGAGTATGCCACTGCCAGGATAATTAAAAGGTAGAAATATGATTGGGTGAGGGGGGAATCACGCTATTGCCTTTTGGTGGGCGATGGGCACCTGTGATCCAGACTAACAAAAGGATTAATTAAATAAATTACGACTAGAAGATATCACAATGATAAAAAGTTAATTTGTATGTACAAGATTTACGAACAAGTCTGATATTATATTAGTTCAGCAGAACCCCACTAATACGTTGCCAATGGGACCGAGAGCATGGTCGGAAAACAAAAAAGGTTGATTGTCAGAGGATCACATTTATTTACATTAAACATGATACAACTGTAGTTTAAACTGAAAATATGGGTACGTATACAGTTTTACAGATTTAATATTACTGTATGTCATAAGTACTGTACCAATTTTCGCTGGTCTACTGATTTACATCGTCAATAATCAGTAGGCAGAACACCTGAACGGAGCAGCACACCGGATACGTAAACAATAACGGCACAGTCGGATTAACCAAGGAGTCTGGATCATCCGAGGTCGGATTAGTGGGGTTCTACAGTAAATAGTATTGAATGTTATAATGATGCCCTACAAAAAAAAAGTAATAATACCAACCTACTTCTATTAAAACGGAAGTTATTTTCTCAGATGTCCCATAACACGCCTTGAAAAATCCATATTCCAGCTATTTTTTCCTGCAAATTTGATTACTGAAATTGAATTTTATTAACAGTATAAATATGATTTTGAATAATGAATTGTTGGTTTGGGATTCAATGGTGACCAACAAATAAACATCATATTCTAAGATAATTTTTCATCCCTGTGAGTAATTTGTAATTCAGAAAATCACGTAACATCAGGAATTTAAATTATATGATATTCAAAGGTTTTCGGTAATACACACAATGGCTTATACACACAATGGTAATACACTCAGTGAAGCGCGTGGTTTATATCAGAGGATATGACTTAGATTGCCGCCGGACCAGGTGGGATGGCAGAAGCATTCCTGAAAAGTATTGTAATTAGATGTTTTGAAAGATATTTAATGGAATAAATTTCATTTCATTAAATAAAAACAGTGATGAGAAACATTTATGAACTCAACTTACTGAACGAGCACAAGTTTCCTGAGGCCCAGTTTTTATTTATATTTTAAAGTAATTTAAGTTCAAAAACTCTAAGTAGCTAGCCTACTGATGGTACCACTTACTATATGACAGAACGGCTCTTACATAAAGCATCTAAAGTTGGAAATCCTGAATAAAAGTATCTTAAAAAACACTTTCAAAATATTGGTAGATCAAATATTGAACTAAGAAAGTTGGTTGAAATTACTGAAACTAAATAAATTTCTAAATTAGTTTAAATTGTGGTGTAATTTGTATCACACAATGGAAATGTCTATAGACTACAACAAATATTTCGTGTATCAGAATTCATAGCAATTATAGTGGTAAATGCAAGTTAAAATTAAAGAAGATTCTAAATTACTGGAAAATAGACTAAGAAGCCAAAACAACCCTTTAGAAAAAATTTTAAAAGACTTTCCCACGAAAAAATACCCCCGACGCAGCAAAGCTATGTACTCAGGTAATTTTGCAATCCGTGTAGGTAATTTTCACAAATTAAACCTAGTCCAAGATGTTGACAATGAAAGCATTGTTGGTTAAAATCTTTCGTTAAAAACCCCAAAATTTATAAATTTTATTAAAAATAAGTAGTAAAACCGATATTTTGATTTCATAATTTTAGGTCGAGGATCAAGCAATAAGAGTAATGTCTTTCACCCGTCATGAGGCATAAAAACATTTCCCTTTAAGACAACGAGGAGAACTTGGATATGCATATCACGGAGAGCTATAAAATAAGTAGTAATTTTGCAAATTTGTCTCCCCTTCTAAATTAACCTTGTTCATGCTAGCAAATTATAACAGCAGTTCTTAGGAAACATCCCTGTTTAAGTACTAATGACTATTAAGGCGGATTTATACTCAAGCAAATTTGTTATCAGCATGATACCTGTTGGATATGGGATATAAATAAATTATCTTACAGCACTTTAATTTCTCTCATTGGAGCTAACGATGATCGGTGTGACGATCAAAACTGAGATTGCCTTGTAACATTTTATATCTATATTTACCATCATATAAAATATGTCAACACAGTAAGTTAAAATATTTAGTGCTGTAAGACATTTCTAATTAGATCCTAATCTATAGCTGTCAAACAAAATTCTCAAAAGACAAATTTATTTTGCAAAATAGTTCTTGAAATAGCATACTTGCACAGTTGACATTCAAACTGGCGTTTGGGTTTGAATCCTAGACCAACCATCAGTTTGTATGGTTTCTCATCACACCAGGGAAAATGCCAGAATTGTTCCCTAAATAGCTACTTCTAGGTTAGGTAGTTCCAACTTCACATGGTAAAGCAAGCCCTTCACAAAATGACAGGCTGTAGCTTTCCTGGTTCACAAACCCAAGAGAAGGATAGAGATATTTTGAATGTTTATATCAAAATAAAAAATTTCATTAAAAAGTCATTGAGCTAAGGCGATATCAAATTGTCAAGAGTGAATTAGAATCCAAGGACTTGTTTGCCACCTTGGAACATAAAAGCATATCAGCTGGTTTCAACCATGCCCATAGCGTAAATAGGGCTTCTCTCTCTAGCACATTTTATAAAACAAACTTATTAGGTTACCAAATTGTAACCTACCTTTATACATATTACTTTTTGAAAGTAAAATCACTCATCGACTTAAAATTTGTTCAGAAAATTATTTGTTGTCACATTACAACAAAGAACCGCAAACTTGCTATTAGCTATGAAAAAATAGACAATTAACCCTAGGTGAACTTATCAACTAAGTCAATGGAGTGGTATTTATACAATATAAAAGGCAGTGTTGTCATGTTGGGTCATGATCGTTACAGTCGGCTGTTGCAGGCTTTGAGACAGCCATGCGCGGCTGCACCCTGAAAAATCATCAAGCATTGATCAGTAAATACATATAATCGATTCCAATGATATATCGCTGCAGAGTTTTATGCTCCAGGGTAACAACTAAATTCTAAGTTCAAATTTACATTTTACATTTTCTAGACTAGACTGTAGAACTGCAATTTATTTAATACACCTATCAATTGGCTTTAAAGCTTACTAGACTAGTTTAGCCACTTTTAAAAACATTATATAAGGTCTAAATTAAATACAAATTTTTCAAGACATAGTTAAGAGAGGACTTCAGTCCCAAAACTTTGTGTTTTACCTGCTAACTCCCATAACGTAAATATTAACTTTTAAATCCAGTTATTTGAATGGATTATTTGAAATAGTTGATTTAAGCTTATTTATAAAAGCGTAAAAATAAACCTAATGATTTCAGTGTACAGAATTCTGATATTACAAATAGTTTGCCCATACAAATTCACAAATGTTGAATGATTCTGAAGCTGTATTGAATGAATGTGAAATTGCATTATCAACATTCTGCTCGTTGAAATCGTTACATATTTGTTTAACATTAGATATTTTTTTCGAAAAATAACATTGTTCTAATCGGATAAGTAGGTAGACATTAAATGTTTTGCGACTGGAGCTCCCTCTTAAGTTAGCCGGTGCATCATGGAAGCTAGCCATGTATGCAGCAGCGGTTAGGGTAGGATAAGTTAAATCATCATGTAGACTCTATATGCGGTAGCCCAGTACGAATAGTTTAAAATGACTAAGTATAAAAGTACTAAGTATAAAAGTAAGTGGATGACCTTTGCGAGGAATATCCAGCTCACTGGTCGGACTCCTGCCTGTGTTAGCCATCCAGCGGCGGGCCGAGGTAGACCATGGACACTTCTGTGTTGCCGTACACAGCGGACACGGACGGGTACAATCTCTTGTCTGGCAACCCTGCAGCATAAATTATACACATCTAGTGAACCACAAGTCATAGCAGTTGGCTAGGCCTATTTCAAAATCAATCACCTTGTCACACAAAACCTTTCTTCTGATGCAGTTCAGCTAGAGAAATAGGCTCTATATCTTCTCACAAAACTATATCCAAGCTGTAACATAAATCTCTTGTCTACACAATTTCATAGCCGAACAACAAACAAACTGTCCACCCCCTCAAGATTAATATATCTCAATAAGTTCAACAAAGCATCAACTTTTAAAAATGAATTATGAGCCTGACATTTTTCTATTAAATATTTAAACACAGGCTGCATTTAGTGGTTAACTGTAGGGCAAGTTCAAACCCTCAGCTATTATTGTACAGTTACAATGTTCAACTCAAAAGTATTAATACGATTGTCTTCACATTTTTATCCTAAAAAGGGACCTTAATGCTACTGTAAGGAATTGACGACTCTATATTTTTACCTAGAAAGGGCCCATACCCTTTAACTCCAGAATTAGAACCAACAAAGTTGAGATGAAGCTGGATATTGTGTGCACAATTTGCCATACACCATCAAACCTGGTTAGTGGCCTATCATCAAATATGGATGCACGGCAAACATATGGAATTCCTATGTTATTTAAACTACATCCTTCAAAAACAAAGGGAACCATCTCTGAACAATCCATCTCTTTCTAGTTTTCAATATTTTACCCCCGTATAGACATATAAATATTATCTTGCAGGCGTTCTTCAGTCATTTGTGTTATGTAGCTAACAAACTGTAAATACAAATAATGTGTTTTAGATGGAACTGACCGACTGCCTTGAAACTGTGACTACTTGCACTGAGCTGTGCATATCAAACTAATGTTAAGAGACCCCCCGAACCCTGATCAACTCAGCGCAAGACAACACATGTTGGGTAAGTGGATGGACATGTTTACGGCAGAGATCAACAACCAGAGATAGAACTAACTTGGTATGTCACAATTTGGTTTCACTGTTCACAAAAGTAACCAAACACAATCCAATTTGGCTGGAGGCCCACCAAGTTAAGTAGTGTATGGTATA
Organism: Allygus modestus; assembly: GCA_963675035.1. Classification (NCBI taxonomy): domain Eukaryota; kingdom Metazoa; phylum Arthropoda; class Insecta; order Hemiptera; family Cicadellidae; genus Allygus; species Allygus modestus. The sequence continues at coordinate 102,412,726 of OY776112.1, forward strand.
GGCCCCTTAAAGTTTGTTTTTCCTATAAAATACAAAATAAATTAAAGTACGGATAAAATAAGCTGTTGATAGAGAATCAAAATTCCTTGTTTACAATCATAAATATATGTTAAACTAAGAAAAGAAATAATTAATTTCAAAAATAATAATTTCGCCTAATCTGTTTCTTACTTTGTCAATGCTGGAATAAAATAGGCTAGCCTACAAGATTTTGGTGATTATATTGCGATCTACATGATAATCTACAGCCTCCAGGCCTAATTACATTGCTCAAGAGGGTTGTTAGTATATTCTGAGATGAAAATTCCCTTTGCTCTTACCTCTAAACGCAACACCAAGAAACTCATAGTTTTTCTCGAAAGACAGTGTATTGTCATCACAGTCTAATATCACTCTTATCCTTTCTCCAACCTGTAAAAGAGGTCATTCATAATCTAAGTTTCCACATTTGAACAAATTGAAATGTCATTATTAACTTAAGGTAACTTAGAATCTGAAGATTTAAGTGAAAGGGGTTTATGGAATCATTCCTCTTATTGAAGATTCTGGGCTCGACATCCATGATATAAACATTTTATATCAGGCTACACCTGGTTTAAAAAGTCACACTTATGTTAACATAGTCACCCTTGTGTTTTTATGAAAGTGGTTCTCCCTCAAATTTACCATGTAGCAAACATTTTTGATGTCTCCAACCAGATTCCCCTCTGGTGTTTTCTAAGGTAAATCCATCATTTATAATAGGGTTTCCAGATTATATTGTTTGAATGGTTTTACACACTACCTATTTGGCTCAGTTGAGGTCTGATTAGATTGGCTAAAAGCACTGTCTTTCTGGCTAATGTCAAGGGTTTGAACCTTGCCTCGGGCAGCGGTTTTGTGTGCAGCTCATAGAGCTTGCCGTTCAACGGTTCTAACGGTAGGCCCTCCCCGATCGCTTAATAATCAGGCTTTGTCAGTAAATTTCCTATGGAAAAGTGGACTATTAGCATGACATGCATAGTGAAACTTAAGCCCAGGACCACCATAGAAGTTCCTAATGTGACCCATCTGAACCAAGTTTTGGGTGGTTGTTAAAAATGATATAATGTGTTTGCTCTCTAGCGGTTACATGTTTTGTCTGATTTACTTCAAATTTTGTAGGGGCATACCTTTCTATAATCAGTTGGACAAGTTTGTTGGGCAAAACAATCAGAAAACTCTAACCCCCTCTTAAGGGTTTGATTTTTTTCAAATTTGGAGTCTTTAGGCCAAAAAGGGTCAGAAAAGTACCTGATGTAAATTATGTAAAAAAGTGGAGATTAATGAGGTAAAATTTTTAAGTGCTCTTTCACCATTCTAGCAGAAATATTTGCCGAATTATTAAAGAAAATTTATAACGACTATACACAATATGTTGTCTTATGGGGATTTTACATTAGAAATGACTGTTATCTTGATGTAGTTTTATCATCCCCAGTATCCCCATGCCTACTTTCAATTGGACCTTCTTCTAACCTAATATTGCGAAAAATTGTTTTCCCAGTATTGCTGGTAGGCCCTAAATGGAAACAGAAGCAACAGAATAGCCAACGAATTTAATGTTTTCAGATTTCCTTAAAAATTATAATAATAAGTCTTGTTTTAACACTGTTTTTGATTTGTTAGCGTTTTTTATACGGAAATTCACTTTCCTCACACAAGCTCGAACTCGTTATTCTTTACAATAATATAGTAGGCCTAATGGATTTAACTTAACCTAACGGCAGCAGCATGCTGTGTAAGTCTGTATAGGCAACTCCACAACAAGCCATTTTTCACCATTGTAGGTCGCTCTCACCTTTCGCTTTTGTTTTTATAATGTCTTCACACATTTATTGCAAGCCCTATTAATTCTCTATTTTTTATAGCAAATTTAAAATTCTCAAGTTCTCTACTGCGCAACCTATTTTAGACACGATAGGTCTAACTTATGTCTTCTTCTAAGATAACGCCAATAAAAACCCACAGGTTTTTAAGAACCTTCTTAGGGCATAGTCTATCCAGTGGCTCTAGTAACCATATGATCTACCAAACTAAACTCATGAATATATCTAACTTACTAATCGATATATCAAAACTATAATGGTTCCACGTGTCAATATAGCCTATAGGCAGATTATATAAGGCTCCCATATTTTTATGTTTATTATTGTAAAAATAAAATAATTTAACTAGCCCAAATCAAAATTAATAACAGGGAATTACCTATCAACATATTTCAACTAATAAGCCCTACTGAAAAACAGTTTCAAGCGGTTGCAAGATGAAGAATTAAGCTTAGTTCCAAAAACCCCTAAATATGAAGATTGTCAAGACTGTATAAAAATTGAAGGTAAAGGTACCTTCCGGTAACCAAGTTCTTTCTTAGGTGCCAAAAAACAAATCGACTCAATTGTTGCTTCACAAATATGAAAAAATAGGCTACAGAGAAAAAGGTTTTTTTGTTTCTGAACACAAACATTTAATATCAGTTCATTGAAATTAAATATTTAAATTTGTTTGAACTCATATAGAGTAGACCTATCATACATTTTGTTTTGGCTGCAGATTCGTATGGGTCCACCTATATTATCAAATGAAAATATCAAGATTACTACTACCAATGTATCAATATCAAATACCGTTTAAGTATTGTGTTAGATTAATTTCAACAACCTCAAAATAAAAAGACGAGTTCGCACGCAGCACGCTGACGTGAGGGAAGTGAATTTCCACATACAAAACTTTTAAAACTCAAAACCAGTGAAAAAAATCCTGGAATTTATTTCACAGTTTGTATACAGTTCAATGTTTTCAGTTTATTTGAAATCTGAAAACAATGATTTTTTGGCTGTTCTGATGCTCCTGGTTTCATTTACCTGCAATACTCGGAATACAATTTTGCACATTATAAGGTTAGGAGAAGGTCCAGTCAGGCTTGAAAGTAAGCGTGAGGTTGCTGGAAATGATAAAAGTACATCAACAAATGAATAACAGGAGTTTCTAATGAAAACCCCCATAAGACAACGTACTGTTTTTGGTTGATACACATTTTCTTTAACGACTCGGTAACTGTTTATGCCAGAATGATGAGAGATGGCTTAAAACTTTCGACTCACTAATTCCCATCTTTTTACATGCATTAATGTTACATCCAGGGCTTTTCTGACCCTTTTAGGACCCAAAAACTAAAAATTTGAAAGATTAATCCCCAAAAAATGGGTTTAGAGTTTTCCGATTGTTTTGCCCAACGAACTTGTCCAACTGATTATAGAAAGGAACGTCCCTACTAAATTTGAAGTAAATCGGACACAGTTACACACACACACACACACACACACACACACACACACACACACACACACACACACACACACATACACACATACATACACACATACATACACACATACATACACAAATACATATATAACTGTATATATATATATATATATATATATATATATATATATATATATATATATTAACTGTGTGTTGACATATGCTATCATTTGACTTTTTGAATTTTGGGCAAACAGGCATTTTCAAAATAAATACTTTTTTGAAATATAGGCATTTTCAAAATTAATATTTTTTAAATATAGATTTTTTCAAAAAAGCCTGTCTTATAGCATATCAGAGTAAAGCTGAGTTTATCACGAGTAAGGAATTTAAGCCGGAAAAAAGATCCGAGTAGTGGTTTAGAAAGTACAGGGCGTATTCTGACTTCTTCTTTCGAACTGCACCAAAAATGAAAATCCTTAACTCAAAAGCTCCAGTAATGAAGGGAATTCCTAAGATCCACAAGAAGAATGTGCCTATTAGTCCTCTTGTAAATTTTAAATGTGCACCTAAATACAATGTTTCAAAGTTGTTGTCTGCTAGATTAAACAAGGAATAGGAATTAGAGTGTTTTTGTATAATGTAAAAAAGAGCTATGATTTCGTAGATAAAGTGAAACACGTCAATATAAAGGGTAATAGTAGATTAGTTTCTTTTGATATTTCTAATTTGTACACAAATGTACCTGTCATGGAAACTGTTAATTTGATTAAATGTAGGCTCATAGATAACAGATTAGAAAAAGTTTATATAGATAAACTTGTAAAATTGTTAAAAATTGTACTGAAACAGAATTATTTTAGATTCAACAATAGGTTTTATGCACAAACTGATGGATTAGCTATGGGGAGCCAACTTTCCGCAATAATGTCAGAAGTGTTCCTACACCATCATGGAGAATGTATTTTGAAAAAATTGAAAAAAGATCATGAAGTGGCAATGTGCATTAGATAGGTAGATGATGTCCTTATAATTTTCAACGAAACCAAGGATGGTGAAGCAGATGATATGATGAAAATATTTAATGACCACCACAGAAACCTGACTTTTACAAGCGAATTTGAAGAAGAAAGAAAAATTAACTTCTTGGATTTAACACTAATGAGGAGAGAAGATAAGCTAGAATTTGAAATCCACAGGAAGCCAACACAAACAAATACAACCATCAACAGCAAGTCCATAGATCCATCAAGCCACAAGACGGCTTCATTTAGTTCAATGCTGTACAGAGCCTACAAGATCCCATTAATTGAATCAAGCAGAAGAAAGGAAATAGCTACAATCAAATCTATAGCTCGAGCCCACGGATACCAATCTACACTCATCGATGAAATGGGGGCGAAGATATTGAAGAAGATGAAGAACCAAGAATGGCTCCGAAACATGACAACTCTGAGCAACGAACGGGAGAAGGAGAGTACGAGATTTGTTGCATTTATCTTCACTGGCGATAGAACACAGAATATTGCAAATCGATTTAAGAAGTATGGAGTATCCATAGCCTTCCAGACCCAAAACACCATGAGTAAAATTCTGAATCCAATCATAGAAGATTGTGATAAGTTTGATAAGCCCGGTATATATAAAATCAGTTGTAATGATTGTGATAAATTTTACGTTGGTCAAACTGTTAATTTTGTAAAAAGACAAAAGAATCATGTTTCAGCATGGAAGAACCGAAAACCGGAAAGATCAAATATCGCTAAACACCTGGAAAATGGCCACTCCTTGGGAACAATTGAAGAAAAATGTGAATATTCTCCATATTTGTAAGAAAGGAAATGTAATGAATGCATGGGAAGAATTGTTTATTTTTAAGGAAAAGTGTAAGGATAGGGATAAATTAATCAATGAACAGGTCAACTTTGACTCTGGTCAGGGGCGGATCCAGAGGTCATGTTCGGGGGGGCGGTCAGCGAAAAATACCCCTCCCCCTCCGTGGTCCCTGGCACCCCCATTATTATTTTTTAACTATATGAAATTATACAACGAGTGAAAGCAAGTTAACATAATATACCAATACCGGTAACCTTTTACTTTAGCGCCCGACCGTAAATACAAATTTACACTTACACTTTTTTCTACGTCATCTGCAGTGGTCTAGGAACAAATAAGATGCCTAAATAAACAATTTATTTTAGGAGTTACCCACACGAAAAACTATTTACAAATTGTAGGCTATTTGAAATCTGCAGTACTGAACTATGCCACGCGAAGATACAATGAGGAATGAGGCTGACATCCAAGGTCAACGACTCGAAAAATGAAAATGTCGTACCACATTTTTACAAAATAAAACACTTGGCATATGAGCTTCCGTTTGCATGCAATTTAATCTTTGTTTCCTCTTATTTCATTATATATAATTCGAGGCACTTTTTGCTTCTAGCCTAGCCACTGAATATTTATTGCCTAGCAACGGATTACGCGGTTTTACACAAAAATCAAACCTAACCTGTAAACAAAACACAGCCTGACAGCAAACTATGGTAGGCGGGCGAAATCCAATAAAAAATAATCACCGAATACAATGGTAGCATCCTTTGCTGTGTGTGGCTAAAATCTAGCTCCAAGACCATGTTGAAAACACTGAATTTTCGGTCTGCCAACTGGCAAAACTGCAACAACTTCACGATACTTAGGAATATCCATGTTTTTGTAAGACGCTTTTAGGTGAAAGACGTGGATCTAAGTAATGTGTTATATATTTTATTCCATTTATCAAAGTTTAAGTGCATTACTTTAATTTTGATGTAACAATGTGGACGGGAGCGGCAAAATTTGACTCTCGGAACCGAAAAACGGGGTTTCGGGAGGCTTTTGCTACTTACATTTTCATTCGGATTTATTCAAACTTCCATTGTATGCCTGAACAATAGCCAATAGTATGTAAGCTGTTTGCCATCTTGTTTCTGTTATTCTCTGATTGGGCTTGATGACGACTAGTGTAACTGGTTGAAATCGATCACCTTGTACCATATTTTGTGTTTATTTTACCGTCTTGTACGTAAGTACAGTATAAGTGTAAATATACTTTGTAGTGTTGTAAGATGTATTATATCAATACTGTCTATTATAATATAGTAAATGGTACATATATCTATGGTAAATATATTTCTGGAAAAGAATATATATACATATGTATATAGAAATGTGAAAAAATGAGTTTTGACTTTGACTTTGACTTTGAACATAAATTTACAGCTTAGCTGTACTTTAGCAAAATCTGCTGAGGTTACTTCAAACTTTCATTGTGTCCAAACCATAAAGCTGGGTTTCCTAGCTCCGCATTTTGTGCGGAGAGCACTGCGCACTACGCAATGAGCTCTGTGCTCTTCAATGTGCTACGCAGTTGTGTTTTTTGCTGGTGTTTGATGAGTGAACATGAGTCTATACTGTCACTGTGACGTTTCCCTTTATTTCTGAATGCGGAGTATGGCTGTTGACAATTGTTGTGTGTTTGAGTGTGTGAATGAATAGGAGCAGTTTAGATAGTGTAACCAATGTAAGGAACCTGGTGGATGTGGGGGTTGTAATGATGACGGATTGCTGGGGGTTAGCCAAGACTGTATAGATCCTGCAATGAAGCTACAATATTGCTGGGGTCGATTACCTTTAATGTGGAAACGTTACTGGGGTCCAGAGGATGGGGATCTTTTACCCAGACCAGAAAGTTGCTCCAGCCGTCTTTTATTTAATATTTAACATAACAACTGAAACTAATCTAAACCTTACACACCTTCCAAGGTTAATACAAGTGAAACTGACAGATAATTGAAGATATGTGAACCTAACTAAATATGCATATTGAAATTAGAATTGATAGTTAATTTGACTTGTTACCATAAAACATTTCCAGGATGATTAATTAATTACTGTTTGAGAAACGTGGTCGTTTGGTTGCATGAAAGGGCCTGGTCGGTCATAAACGACCACCGCCGATAAAACTTTTCAACACCCTCAAGTCATGGCAAAGGCCGCTGATGGCCTCCCCCCTATTTGTTTACCTATCCTTGCATTTTGGAACTAATTAACCTAATTCAACTAAACAAGGTACCTACTTAGAAGAAATTTTGGAGTGCTGCATCGACCCCGGCGTTGGAATCCAGACAAGGGAGGGTCCAGGAAGAGACCTTTCGCTGCTAGCTTGATCGTCGCTCTAGACTACGGGAGAGACTAGTGGCAAATATGAGTGATTTACTTTAATAAATGTAAATCGCTGAATACTCCTTATGGGAGTGTGCACGCTATGCATCACAATAGTAAGGACATTTGATTGTTGCCATGCAGTATATGTCTCGTTCTTTTGCGACAATAAAGATATTTTATTTGAACTATATTTCCACTGAATAACTCTTTAAGTCTGCGAGATACGAGAGCTCGCAAGGATAATGGTAAACCAGGTATATTATCATTATTAATAATATCCACCAAATTTTTACCTCTCATTACTAAATAAATCTTTTTACAACACTAAGTTATCAAAGTTTTATAAATTACTCTGCTTCATGAGTAAATTACGAATGTTTTTGTATATCTGATTTAGATTCTATTACCAAACCATATTCAGCCTATTATTTTGACTTGCCATTAAATAATTCATTATCCTAATATAAATATAAGTAATTTATCCTCGGAAGCCGTAAATTTGGTAATTATGACCAGAAAGTCACTAGTGAACGAATAAAACTAAATTTATTCGTCGAAAATAACGTCTGTTGAGCTCCGCACTTCGTACGAGACTGCTATTGGAGGAGTCGTCCTGTTGCGCTGAGCCAAGTGCGCACCACGCAGTTTTATAGGAAAACGCTCCCATTTAATTACATGTTGCTGGGTATACTCCACAGTGCAGACTAAGCATTGCGCTATGCACAAAAAGCGAAGCTAGGAAACCCCAACTTAAAAGATAACCCTATCACATGCATACGGTACTCTTTTTGTTCACAAAAGAACAGAGAAATTTACTAAAATAAAATAAACAAAACGTGTAGGGGTGTGCGAATAGTGATTTATGACTCGAGCCGAGCCGAGCTTTTTTTCTAATTTCTCGAGCTTCGAGCTTTCTCGAGCCGAGCTTTTTTTATGGAAATTTTCTCTAGGGTGTGCAATATACCGGTAGTGATTTTATGACCCGAGCCAAATTTTGCTATGTATAATTTTATACTTTCAATATTAGTCATCTTTCATTTCTTCTATATTCACTAGCCCTACTTTTAATAGGCCTAAATAAAGTTCTACAGTGCAAAAATAACAAAATAAGTACTGAAAAAGAACATTTATTGAGACCAATTGTTGCTAGTAATGAACAGTTTCCTTTTAATATAAAGTAGAAACATAGGAAAAAATAACAAAGGAAGAGAACTACAAATTTTAAACTAGACCGATAAGCCCGAATGTAGTTATTACCGTTTTTATAACAGCCATAATAAACAGACTATATGTCAAGATTTTCCATGTAACCAAACATCTAGGCCCTATTCTAGAGAATTATTACCAAAAATACAGTAATACAGTAAATTTAAGGTTATCCTTTTAATATAAGTTAGTTAAATCAGGACACTCAGCAGCTAACCATATTGTAAATATAATCACTGTTAACTATCATTATATCTCATTGTACTCACAGAAATAAATTATTCAATAATCGTAGGCTTGGCTTACATTGTATCTAACCTCTATTACCTAATAGACTTAACCTATTATATCTGCTTCTGAAACAGAAGGTTTCCGAAGCAGAAGTTCCTGGTGGAAGAGGATCGTCAATGCAGTCTTCGACCTTCAATGATCTAATAACTTGATAGCCTACAATTGAAAAATAAAATCATTTCAACTGACGTTTATTCATAGATTCAAATAATCCCGCGGCGTTATCAATATATGATTTTAATCGCACAGCTGTAGCGAAACAAAACACTGGGCCAATTTGATTGTGTCTTGCTCTTGGTTAGGCGAACATAAATAAAGTGTAATAAAGTATAACCTTGTAAATAAACCACCGATATTATAACGAGTGCGACGTAACCAATTAGAATTTTGATAAAATCCTATGATCTTGTGAATCTCGCAATTAGTGATTTTGATTTGTAAATTATTACAACAGCGATGCGACAGTATTTGTTAACTTTAATAACTACAGTAAAATTACAGTTGTATTTCTATTCGCTTTATTTCTTAAGAACTTTAGGTTCTACATCAATTGACGATTTTTTAACATTACAATTTTTGGAGAGTAGGTACTATTTCAGCTGCACACCAAAACGCCGTCATGATTTGCAGTTCATCACCTACAACCTTGTCCCTGGTCACTGGTCGCGCTAAATCATTATTAGATTATAACCATCTTCCCTCAACGTCTTAGTTTTGCAATCAACAGTGTTGCCAAACGTGATTTCAGACGCCAGGAAATTATTATTGTGTAATGTACAAAATTGTAAGTTGCAGTAAAGACTGTACCGCTGCAACAATTAGAAAATGTGTCATGGATTTCAGGTTTTTGCTAGGGTACTTTTTCTGGAGCAATAGGGTTGTTGTATTAATTAATATTAACCGTGAAATATTGCAAACTCAACTGGGCAACGGCAACAATGTACTGCAAACAGAATTGTATAGAAATGTGTGTACGTCCACTTAATATGATTTGTGATCGTAGAGAAAGTAGATCCATTGCATTGGTTGATCAGATCGACAGTTTAAAACATTTGTACTTTTATGTTTCGTTATTTTTTTTAAACTAAGGGCCGAAATCATAGCATTGCTGGATTATATCTGTTATGGAGCTCTAGAGATGCAATTTACGAGAATTCTAATATTGATTATTTAAAGTTTTTGCTTAAAATTTACTTTTGTTAGCGACTCTTTTCACTAGTTGGCAATTTAAATATTCGGCTCGAACTTCGAGCTTTTTTGCATATCTCGAGCCGAGCCGAATACTGTAATATTCGGCTCGAAACTCGAATACTCGCACACCCCTAAAAACGTGATTGGATAGATTTGTAGATAAAGTAAAAAAAGATAAAACTTCGATCCCCGACGCGGCTTTTCATTATGATCTGAAAAACACTCAATATTTTCAATAACGCACATTTGAACATAAATAATAATATTTACCCATAGTATTATGGATAAATAGTATTAATAACTCACACACTACACAACAATACACTTGATTATCACTAAAACACCAAGATTCGACAATAAAATACGGATTATAACCTAGCAGAAAGAATCACAATTTACTATTTACTTACTTCCATGAGTCACGTGACGCTCTATAGAGGAAGGCAGTGCTACAAGAGAATGACTTTTTTCTAGGTACAAAGAGGTATGATTTACGTCACGCTAAATCAATTAACGATCTATTTAAATTAGTGATTTATAATTGTTCCTGATGGCCAATGGGGCAAATGAAGGGCCTGACATAACAGCTGATTTCAAAAATTATTTCTCAGACTTTCTGAAGTCGTAAGACAAATTTCTCTTTACGAAAATAAAGAACAACTAATACAACTACAACAACTAATACAACTGTTTTCAATGGTACCAACCCCTTCTTGTTTGGGGCCTAAAATACAGGCACTTAGATTACTTTAAAGAACACGTGTTTTACGAAATTTCGCCGCTCGTTAGTCAAAAATGTTTCGCGCGCTAAATTTTGTTCACATTATAAATAGCAAATAGCCTATATTGATCTGTTACTGCTTCGAGGTTCGTTTATATATGAAAATTAAAGTTTAGAATCTCATCTTTAAAATGGTAGGCCTATTATAATATTATTATAAATATATATTATTATCTATATTATTATAAGAATATCTCGATTTTTCTTCGCAGCATATCGACCTCTAAAAATTTATTTTTCTATACATATTTGGTATCAAATTAAAGCTATATCTCTCTAGATGTGCCTTTTTTGGGTTTGGAAAATATACCATGAAAAGCCTTCGTCCAGGAGGCTTTTGAAATTTCAGCGAATGTGGTACTATCTGTTGTTAAACCTGTGAACTTTTTCCAATTCACATTTGTTTACAACAAAACATATGGTGATGATTTCATCATGTTCTTAAGTTTGACCACAGAATACAGCACTTGAATTTATTTATTTGATGAAACTGGTGTATTCTTTAAAGTTATAAGTAAGTTGATTTTCAAATAGGCTAATTCATTTAATTTCTTGAAATACAGTATAGATTTTTTGGAGGAAAAAATAATTCAATTTTGACCACGAAGAAAAAGTACCACTCATGTAAATCTGGGACAAAGCCAGTTTGATTTCAACTAATTTAATGTCTCTTATATGGTAGATGTTGAAAGCTGTTATTTTATAATCAGATGGAAGATTTTTTCTCCAGATCCATAGGTTACATATTTTGCAATAAAATGTAAAGTAAAAAGTTGTAATTTTATTTGTTCATAGTTTATCTAGAACATTTTAATATGTTTTTAAACTTGAAACTAAAATAGACTGTGTTTAGGTCTTATTTCATAATCTTTGAAAGGACAGTCATTTTTGTAATAATTTTGTACGTTTTACCATGTGTTAAATACCTTGACATCAGTGATTTTCCGTCATTTATCAGTTTATTATGCAAATTTTAGACATTTCATATAAGACAATGAAGCGAAGTGAATGAGTGAAGTATTCAATAATTTGTGTGTTAAAACTTTTCAAATATTTCATCATGAATTAGATACTTCGACATCAGTGTTTTTTTGGTTTCACATCAATATATAATAATCATTTTGTATCAAATGTATTGAACTATATTCAGAGCTTTGTCGTGCTATTTTTGGGACACATGATGGATTTACTACTTTAGATTCAACCAAGTATGGGTCCTCAAAAGTTCAAAAAAGAGAGTGTCTTGCTTTTGTTTTTTGATAGTGTGTTTCATTTGCATTTATTTGTTTTCTCAGATGCCTAGAAGAGACCGCGTCCGCAATGTAAATGCTAGGGCTAGAGACAGAGCTAATCGTTTTCGCCCCTATCCATGGCCATAGACAATTCGGTCAACCCCACTGGTTTTGATATTGGGCCAATGAATGAAGTACCTATGTAGATTTTGTCGTTGTCATTACTTCCGATATGAAAAAACAACTACAGGAACATTTACAAAATGTTGCCATAATGGCAAGGCACAATTAATGGTTACAGAAGTGCCTAATACAGTACTCTCACTTTTAACTGAATAAGACCAAATATCTAAAAACTACAGATCAAAAATAAGGTCTAATAACGCAGCCATGGCCATATGCATATTTCATTTTTAATGAAAAAAGTGAAATAGGGAGTTATAGAATTATGGTTAACTAACATCAGAGTTTTTTTAAACAATTTCAAAGTCAATTAGAGTCTTAATGAATATTGTGTAATCATTTTTAGTCAAAGAATAACATAAATTAAACAATAAATACAATTTTGAAGTCACGAAGTGACGCTGGCTGCTAGTATTATAATATTATTATTATAAATATATATTATTATATATAAATATTATTACGTTTCTGGATCGTTTTCAATGCATTATAAGCAGTTGAAAAAAATGACCCAATTGACTGAGTATTGGACATAGGCCATCTGGTACACACATGCTATGGCCGAGTACTCGGACAATGGCAGTCCTAAGGTTAAGAGATCAAATAGTCTAAAATAAACTAAATTTCTCACTGCATACTATGATACTTGATACTTGTTTTACTGTCATATAACATTTACATTTTATAGCAGAAAATAGTCTGCAGCAAACACATGACTCGTCATTCAAATACCTATAAAATATTACAATACAGTTATGAACTAGTTACCTATCTATATGTGTGTGAAACTGGCAAGGAATCATCCATAACTCCAGAAAGAGGGTATTTAAACTATGACATCACATCTCCTTTATTGTTCAGGGTATTTAAACAATGACGTCACATGACCAGCTGACAGAAACAAACAAGATGGCAGCCACATCAGTATGCAACATAACCTCAAAAACGATTATTACCGCCTTTTTGCAGACATCAAATTCCCGCCAATATGAAAATCTAACCTCAAAAAAGAGATGATTTATATTACATTTGAGACACATATTATTTTATTTATTATTAAACCTATTTTATTTTATTTAGGACCAAAAGCTGTTTAGTTTATCTAAAACCTAATTGCTATGTGACACCGTCACGATACTGTTAAATTAATAAAACTCGTTTTTAAGACATCCATCAACCCGGTGTTGACATCTCAGCAATAACTCGTAACTCGTAAACGCTTCGTAAAAACATATATTTTATGGTATGTAATTAAAGCTAATGAGTCTATCTACAAGATTATCACTATGGGATACCGTCACGATCATTGAAAATATATGTAATTGTAATCTCAACTTGTGCATTTTCAAAGATTTTTCACTATCAGTCTAGGCTATGTTTGGGTAGTAAAAACGTTCTAAACCCAGTTTAAAATAATAATAATAGTTTTTACTTACAATATACACATTCTGGCAGTTTTCCCTAACACCTGTTAGCGATCGTTTTCTAAGTAAGTCTTTATTAATCAAACTGAGATTCGACACTTAGAAAGACTTGCTTAGAAAACGATCGCCAACCCGGTGTTGACATCTCAGCAATAACTCGTAACTCATAAACGCTTCGTAAAAACATATATTTTATGGTATGTAATTAAAGCTAATGAGTCTATCTACAAGATTATCACTATGGGATACCGTCACGATTATTGAAAATATATGTAATTGTAATCTCAACTTGTGCATTTTCAAAGATTTTTCACTATCAGTCTAGGCTATGTTTGGGTAGTAAAAACGTTCTAAACCCAGTTTAAAATAATAATAATAGTTTTTACTTACAATATACACATTCTGACAGTTTTACTTAACACCTGTTGACTATTTAATAGTGTCGAATCTCAGTTTGATTAATAAAGACTTACTTAGAAAACGATCGCTAACCCGGTGTTGACATCTCAGCAATAACTCGTAACTCATAAACGCTTCGTAAAAACATATATTTTATGGTATGTAATTAAAGCTAATGAGTCTATCTACAAGATTATCACTATGGGATACCGTCACGATCATTGAAAATATATGTAATTGTAATCTCAACTTGTGCATTTTCAAAGATTTTTCACTATCAGTCTAGGCTATGTTTGGGTAGTAAAAACGTTCTAAACCCAGTTTAAAATAATAATAATAGTTTTTACTTACAATATACACATTCTGACAGTTTTACTTAACACCTGTTGACTATTTAATAGTGTCGAATCTCAGTTTGATTAATAAAGACTTGCTTAGAAATCGATCGCCAACCCGGTGTTGACATCTCAGCAATAACTCGTAACTCATAAACGCTTCGTAAAAACATATATTTTATGGTATGTAATTAAAGCTAATGAGTCTATCTACAAGATTATCACTATGGGATACCGTCACGATCATTGAAAATATATGTAATTGTAATCTCAACTTGTGCATTTTCAAGGATTTTTCACACTCCGTCTAGGCTCCTCCTCCCCTAAAGTCGCTTTCTTCCTCTCTGCTAATATAGTATAAAATTTGTTTGGTGTCGTGTTTTAAATTTTAATAATATTATATAAATTTTTTTAGTTGTGCATTAATAAAAAATACACCTTTTGGCGGATCATTAACGATTTGTCGATATATTTAATCTATACCTGTTATTGAGTGACTTATAAATTTTGTATAGCTATATGAAACCACTTTTACAATTTATGTTGCATTCTCACCTGTGTTTGCATATCCGGAAACTGTATCTTAAGATTTAATTTCCAACCACTTATTATCGTGAAGATGCATTAATTTTTTGTAACAATGTGTTTCTTTATTCAATTTTTTTGCAGCCTCCTCCTCCCCTAAAGCCGCCCTAACCCTCTCCACTTATATTTAACATGAACATTTTGTAACTCTTATAATAGTGTTAATTTGTAAATTATATTCAGGTTTTTTTGTTACAACAACATATTAAATATAACAGTATTCAGTAATACTTAACATAATTGTGTTTCATGGCATCCTCCTTCCATAAAGCCGTCCACTCCCTCTCTCTTTTATTGTCGACCCGAAACAATTTACATGATATTTTTACACATGCATAGGTGAACACATGACGCCTTTATGAAAGCAACTTGTCAAATATTCGTCATTTACTGTTGTTTTAAATAGTTACTGTAGTAGCTTCTGCACAGTAGGCAATATAGATCTTTTTTTTTTAATACCTCCATAGAGCTAGGCACATCACACGGTAGACATCGTTTGCTTACATGGAACCATCTTTGACATGTAGTGCACTCAACAGACTGATCCTGGTTATCTCTTGGTACGTCAGTCAACTCTCTCTTACAAATGTAACAAGTGTATAACATGTCACTTGAAGATTCCAGCAACCTTTTGAATAAAACAGTTCTATATATGTCTGCATTGAACTGACACTCAATGTGGTTCTGTGATATCAGTTGTTCTATGAAGTATGTAATGAAAACTCCACAGTTGTAGTTATCAGTTTGGGCAGGGTTAATTAATTTACCTTGAAACCAGTTCTTTTTCAAAACACTTATGCTTGTATACAGTATTACATGGTAAACCTGTGTCAGTTACACTGTCAGACAATGGATATTTTTAATATAAACTATTATTATTGGTTTAAACTCGGTTTCTAACGGTTTTTCTGCCCAAACTTAGCCTAGACTGATAGTGAAAAATCATTGAAAATGCACAAGTTGAGATTACAATTACATATATTTTCAATGATCGTGACGGTATCCCATAGTGATAATCTTGTAGATAGACTCATTAGCTTCAATTACATACCATAAAATATATGTTTTTACGAAGCGTTTATGAGTTACGAGTTATTGCTGAGATGTCAACACCGGGTTAGCGATCGTTTTCTAGGCAAGTCTTTATTAATCAAACTGAGATTCGACACTATTAAATAGTCAACAGGTGTTAGGGAAAACTGTCAGAATGTGTATATTGTAAGTAAAAACTATTATTATTAGTTTAAACTGGGTTTAGAACGTTTTTACTACCCAAACATAGCCTAGACTGATAGTGAAAAATCATTGAAAATGCACAAGTTGAGATTACAATTACATATATTTTCAATGATCGTGACGGTATCCCATAGTGATAATCTTGTAGATAGACTCATTAGCTTTAATTACATACCATAAAATATATGTTTTTACGAAGCGTTTATGAGTTACGAGTTATTGCTGAGATGTCAACACCGGGTTGGCGATCGTTTTCTAAGCAAGTCTTTATTAATCGAATAGAGAAATTATACAGTATTACATGGTAAACCTGTGTCAGTTACACTGTCAGACAATGGATATTTTTAATATAAACTATTATTATTGGTTTAAACTCGGTTTCTAACGGTTTTTCTGCCCAAACTTAGCCTAGACTGATAGTGAAAAATCATTGAAAATGCACAAGTTGAGATTACAATTACATATATTTTCAATGATCGTGACGGTATCCCATAGTGATAATCTTGTAGATAGACTCATTAGCTTCAATTACATACCATAAAATATATGTTTTTACGAAGCGTTTATGAGTTACGAGTTATTGCTGAGATGTCAACACCGGGTTAGCGATCGTTTTCTAGGCAAGTCTTTATTAATCAAACTGAGATTCGACACTATTAAATAGTCAACAGGTGTTAGGGAAAACTGTCAGAATGTGTATATTGTAAGTAAAAACTATTATTATTAGTTTAAACTGGGTTTAGAACGTTTTTACTACCCAAACATAGCCTAGACTGATAGTGAAAAATCTTAGAAAATGCACAAGTTAACATTACAATTACATATATTTTCAATGATCGTGACGGTATCTCATAGTGATAACCTTGTAGATAGACTCATTAGCTTTAATTACATACCATAAAATATATGTTTTTACGAAGCGTTTATGAGTTACGAGTTATTGCTGAGATGTCAACACCGGGTTGGCGATCGTTTTCTAAGCAAGTCTTTATTAATCAAACTGAGATTCGACACTATTAAATAGTCAACAGGTGTTAAGTAAAACTGTCAGAATGTGTATATTGTAAGTAAAAACTATTATTATTATTTTAAACTGGGTTTAGAACGTTTTTACTACCCAAACATAGCCTAGACTGATAGTGAAAAATCTTTGAAAATGCACAAGTTGAGATTACAATTACATATATTTTCAATGATCGTGACGGTATCCCATAGTGATAATCTTGTAGATAGACTCATTAGCTTTAATTACATACCATAAAATATATGTTTTTACGAAGCGTTTATGAGTTACGAGTTATTGCTGAGATGTCAACACCGGGTTGGCGATCGTTTTCTAAGCAAGTCTTTCTAAGTGTCGAATCTCAGTTTGATTAATAAAGACTTACTTAGAAAACGATCGCTAACAGGTGTTAGGGAAAACTGCCAGAATGTGTATATTGTAATTAAAAACTATTATTATTATTTTAAACTGGGTTTAGAACGTTTTTACTACCCAAACATAGCCTAGACTGATAGTGAAAAATCTTTGAAAATGCACAAGTTGAGATTACAATTACATATATTTTCAATGATCGTGACGGTATCCCATAGTGATAATCTTGTAGATAGACTCATTAGCTTTAATTACATACCATAAAATATATGTTTTTACGAAGCGTTTACGAGTTACGAGTTATTGCTGAGATGTCAACACCGGGTTGATGGATGTCTTAAAAACGAGTTTTTATTAATTTAACAGTATCGTGACGGTGTCACATAGCAATTAGGTTTTAGATAAACTAAACAGCTTTTGGTCCTAAATAAAATAAAATAGGTTTAATAATAAATAAAATAATATGTGTCTCAAATGTAATATAAATCATCTCTTTTTTGAGGTTAGATTTTCATATTGGCGGGAATTTGATGTCTGCAAAAAGGCGGTAATAATCGTTTTTGAGGTTATGTTGCATACTGATGTGGCTGCCATCTTGTTTGTTTCTGTCAGCTGGTCATGTGACGTCATTGTTTAAATACCCTGAACAATAAAGGAGATGTGATGTCATAGTTTAAATACCCTCTTTCTGGAGTTATGGATGATTCCTTGCCAGTTTCACACACATCCTATCTATTAGGCCTACATATCAAATCAAATCAAATCAACATATTAAATATTAGTGTCAACGATAACATTATAAATAATATCTTAACTATTACCTAGCCTAGCTAACTATCTGTAAGTATAGCCTAAAGGCGGTCCCACACTACTCGCGAACACGCCCGAACATTCGGCCGAACTCCGAACGTTCGGAGTATTCGCGAGAAGTGTGGGAGCTGCGCGAACTTTGAATACGGGACCGAATGTTCAGTGAACATTCCGGCGAATGTTCAGCCGAACATTCCGACGAATATTCGGGAGGCTCCCAGACTGTTCGCGAACATGCATTATTGCATCGCTGCATCATTGATAGTCAACGATCTTGTTCTACTGAGGCAGTACTATAAAACATGCGTATTTATTTGTATGCGTACCGTATTTATTTGTTGTGCTTTCAAGTAAGTATTGAATACCACTTAAGTGGCAGTGGTAATGAATAATCATAATAATTAAATGCCAATCTCTAGTTGTACTGACAAACTATGCGTATGTCAGTTATAATTATAGCTATAAATAAGTTATTTTACTGTTATTTGTGTAAATTGAAGTTTTGTTTTAAGGCACAGAGGGTTGACATTTATTAGTATACTGTCGACGGATTCTGCAGGATTCAGGGCTTGAGTCACTTCTTCATCTCAGCTGCACTATTTTTTCAGTGTGTTGAGGCAATGTGTTGTTTCAAATCATTCAGTTCATACAATCACTTGCGTTTTCGCGGCAGCAGATTGACGCCACCCTCAATAATGGACATTTTAATTAATTATTTATAGAATATACAAATAAATCCTTTAATACGGAACCCTTAATTATTGTCCCTACAAATCCTTTATTTAAATAGCAGTTAAATTTCTTCCACACTCCAAAATCAGTACCGGTCACAGTGGTGAAGGGGGTACAACTACTCAAGGTAAAAAACATTTGTTTGTGGTCACAGCACCTAAACAAATCTGTTTTTCAAATTAATATAAGTGTGTCATCTATGTTGAGTAAACGGCAGTGGAATCGAATTAATTTACCTCAATTATTTAACAAGAGATAAGAAGCTTCCAAGAATTACATCAATCGCATCGGCGACGTGGTACAGATGCACAACCAGTCTGTCATTCCCACGTTGAAATTTTCCCCGAAAAGAATAGTTTTTTGAGTTATCTCTTTACTAATATTATTTTTCAGTATATTCCTTATTGTAAGAACTTGTAAAAGCTTGACTGTTAATAAACTTAATATATAAATGTTTATGTCGAATAATAAAATAATGTCCAATATTTGATAACCTTTTTTATAATGAATTAAGGTTTAATGAATCAGGTGAGTACTTAAACACATGTCTACAGTAGGATTTTAATCAGCTGTACGAAATACTGGTATCAGCTAGTACTTTATATATTTATATTTGATTTTTCCTTTGTAAAAAATAGGCTTCTTATATTTTCGTTGGTTTCTTCTACACGACTAAATTCTACACCTTTTATAATTTATTACATCAGGAGAAGACATAATTACTCGATGTTAATTAATTGCCGAAAAATGAAAACATTGTTATTAATATGATTATCATGAATTAATTATAAACAAGTCAAATACAAAGCATTTCCTTGTGCACACAGAAGGCAGAGTGGTCAAGAATGGACGATCGCCGCGACAACGCCCAAACTAACAGTTATTACAGCTGATTAACAAAATCAAACAGGCGTGTATCTACTATTGCAGAAAAAAATACGACTGTAGATGCAACAACAGTGACATTATCCGTAGAGTAGTCCATTTTTTCACGACAATGCTCGTTGGACACGACGGACAATGCGAAAACAGCTGATTGGAATTTATTTATGTTCGAGGGAATGTTCGCCCGAACATTCCCCCGAATGTTCGGTGGGTGTTCGCGAGAAGTGTGGGAGCTTTATCAGGACGAACATTCAGTGAACGTTCGGCCGAATGTTCTGGAGAATGTTCAGGCGTGTTCACGAGTAGTGTGGGACCACCTTAAGCCCATCATATTTCATATTGACATAACAAAGCTTACCCTACTTTATGTTCAAGTCACTGCTCTATCTAAAAATTTTTTTTAATAAAAGGCCTTAACTTATCAATAAGTAAGTTCATGTACCATGGTTTTTAATGGAAGGTCGATACTGTACCTAATTAAGGGAGTTTTATTGCATATATTTTATCTTCGATGAAGTGCAAGCTCACTTGTGAGCCAACGGATATAGATCAGCAACAAGTAAGTATCAATTAAAAGCTAGGACTCATATGGAACTGCAGCCTTTATTTTTTATTTTTAACACACTCCGTGCGGTGACACTATGGTGGTCTGGTGCCAAATTCAACAAGCGACTCGCTGGGCACACCACAAACTTAAATTCCCCGGAATTTGGAATGAAAGGTACTGTACTGTGTTACAACACAGTAGGACGTAGTTATCCAAGACGCCAACAGATAGCAGCACAATTCAGATGGCAATAGAGAATCAATTCAAATCAATCATTATTTCAGTTAAATATACATGATTTGTACAATGAGCAGTCATTGTCATGGTCATAATACCAAGTCATAGTTACGAAAAATTAACTTAATAAGTACTAGGGGTGCAGTTCCGTATCTGGGCTACCTTACTATCGAATGAAAATATCGAAGTTTTAACAATCGATGTATTTATCGAATTAAAATATCAAAGTTTTAACCATCAATATATTGACTACTCAAATTAATCAATCGTTATATCGATTACTACTAAAAGTAACCAACAAACAAATAGAAACAAAAATAATAACTTAAACTAAAGTTAGAATGTTAATCAAACCGAACTTTGCATTTTCAAAAAAGGTGTTTTCCAACGCATTAATTCTTACGTCGTGGCCGCCATTGACCTTTTTTTGGCATCGGAATTTGACGGAATTTTCACCACGTATGTTTTGTCTCCACTCACATTACAATTAGGATTATAAGGTATAGGCCCTAAGTTCTTTTTCTTGAAGAAAACTAACACATTTTTCGATCGAACTGAACACATTTTTACACAAATAGCGAAAATTCACAAAATCACAATCACGTTCGGCTTCCATTTCTATTAACTTTAAGTTATAGTAATTGTAAAATGTAAATAAACAATTTCAATTATTATTGTTAAAAAACATATGATTATAAAAAACCGAATAATGTTCAATTAAACTTGTTCGATAAATACATCGATTGTTAAAACTTCGATATTTTCATTCGATAGTAAGGTAGCCCAGATACGGAACTGCACCCAGTACTAGGCCTAAGGATAACATATTTTCAACATACAAGATAGAGCTTTATTGATAATTTAAATGTAAACAAAGCCAGTGTCACCGCTTCCAGGGACTGAGTTGAGCAAAAAGGCATCTGAATTCATTTTCCTACTATACTGCTGGATATTTACGTTAACATTTTATTACTGATTCAAAAAGCCATGTTTCTAAATTCTGTAAGAAAGCGTGTTTTTATGTCATACAGCGACAAAAACACAGACGACCTGTCACGACTGCGAGAGGCACACTGAGCATGATGGAACAGCTGCACAATGGACATCCATGCGCAGCGAAGTTTAATTCTACTACACCTATATTTATACCTATTCAAGGTCGCTGAAATCAATATAAAAATGACTAAGCAATATTAGTGTACCGATGCTTAGTACCTAGTAAGTTTGATATTCGGTAGGACCTAAGCCCCTTATATGGAACTGCAGCCGAGTCAGACAGCAATGAAAAAGGAAGTAAGCCTAGGCTATGAGGTGAACACTCAGCATATTTTATAGCCTACCATCCTTTATCATCTAAACAAGTGGTTAATTTCTATTAACCTAGGCCTGGTCTAAATGACTAAAGTCTCACCTGATATTTAGGCGCATTGTTGACAAGGGGATAGTTCCCTTGAGAATCCCCATTGTGAAGCAAGTGGTTATCCACTAAGTTCCAACCCCAACTCTGATCGTCTGACCCTAATAAAGCAACGTAACCGTGACACTGTAATGGGGCTTCCTTCGTCGCAATCCCTATCACTGCAACTGTGCCTAAAGGCCCTTCCCAAATCACTTCCCAAGCATGTCTCCCATGTCGAAACCCTATTTTCCCTCTAGATGCGTCCGTGCTTTGGGCGACAGGATTTCTGTGTAACGTGAAACCGTTTGGTTTAATGTAGATATTTCGCGAACAGTCATTCGGGTTCCATGCATGATAAAATGCTCTTAATTTAGCCTTGTAAGTTGGCACAGAAGAGAGCAAGTCCGACTTGAGAGCCTCTTCAGCTAATTTTCTAATGCAGTGTAGACGCCACACATCATTGTTATCGTCATTTAAAAATCTATACCAATTTTTACACACTAAAGAACAATTTCGTAGATCGTGGAGGTCCAAATACGAAAATATCACTTCCAAAACAATATCAGGCAGCGTAGCTGCAATCTCGTCGACCATTTTGCCGGCATTAAGAAATTGACATGGACAGAAGAAACGAAACAGCCAATCAGATGCATCTTTGATCACCAAAACCATCTGTTTCCGGTTCAATTTCTCTTTCCCAAAGTTCCGGAACTACATGGTTCGTCTAACTCGATTTCTCAAATCAGCTGTTTCAATGTAGCTGCCGCCAAACCTCGCTTGCTCGTAGTGTTGGTTAAAATTTGTCGTCAAGATTTTTAGAGTGCCGCACTTACATCACAATTTTCTTAAATTTACCTTTAGTGGATTCATATTAGTAATACAATGAATCAAAGCTTAAACATATTTCCAAAGATACTATCAATATTTATTTAATAATTCAAAAACATTTAGTTTTAGTGTGTTTTCGTCGCCATTTTGACTGACCGACTCGAGTTGGGTTCTTCTGTGATAGCTCTTAAAAATTTAAATTTTAACAAGTTTTAAAGGTGATAATTCAATGAATAAGGTTGAATCCAGGTAGAATAACATTTCGTTATGGCTCAGCAAAGTAATACAATTGATTTAATCATCCAAGACGCAAATGGTAAGTGTTCAAAATGTGATGCTGAAGGGGTAGGAGTGAGTTGAAAGATCGGGCTTTTTATCGTAGTAGTGGGGGGAAGTTTCTTTCAATTTGATTTTGGCGGGATTAGTAAATAATGCTAAATAGATTAAGTAAGCAAATTCAGGTTTTGTGATGGTGGATCACAACAATTATCGACTTATAATGTGTGCTATAATTAATTGAGACTACCAAATGTGCATTAACTTAACCCTAATTTTATTACCTTGATACCTAACTTAACCTCCCATTTGTTTACAATCATATTTCTATCAGTAGGCCTAGTTTAGAAGCCTGAAACGGATTTTTTACAGCAGTCCCATCAAGTTTTTGTTTTGTAAGATTTTTAAGTTGTATTATTATTATTGTTGTTGGCAGAAGTAAAGAATAGGGACTCCTTTGCGCCATTGATATCATGTACACTTTCATAAGCGGAACAATATAAAAAAACAAATTAAATTGTTCGCTACGGTATATTGATTAGGTCGATATATTTATCGATTACAAATTATTCATTGTCTGTATGTTAGTTATTACGTCACGTTTATTTTTTAATTGAACTTAAAATAAAAGCGAAATAAACAAATATGACAATCACATGGCATGATAATGTTTTCCATTACATGGCAATACATGTTAAATAATAAGGAAAGTTAATGTGACTCTAAACTTATTGATAGAAGAAAGTAATAGGCTGATGTTGAAGTATTAGAGGAATCAGCGTTTGTTAAGTGAACAAATTTCAAGACGGTATTTTCCACCTCTTTGAGACCGAACATAACCGAAACCTAAGTGTTCCCTCGAAATCTCCTGTCAGGTAAAATTCATTTATGCCTAGGCCTAGTCAATGAGTTAAAGTTATAATACAGGAGTATAACTACTCTGAGAAATGATTCTCAAAAAGCGTGGTCGAATTAGGTATTTTGTTCTCTTGTGTAACTTGTTGGTGGAACTCTGTTACAGTTCAACGTATATCAACACTATTTCTAAAGCCACAATACAAGGGTGTTTTTAACTAACTCAAATAACAACTTTGCATTAAAATAAACAATGATCAAATTCCATCTCAAAACATGTCTCAGATTATAAAGTTAAGTTTAGGCTATCATCATGATTCACTTAAAATGGGACAAGATATTCATATTTAAAGACTTAAGTATCACAGTTTTTACATTGAATAAAACGGGAAATTTCGACACTATCCCAAAAGAATTAATTACTGCCAACATAACGGAGGTGCAAAAATTGGTGTTCACAATGGCACGCTTTTTAAACCAAGAGTAGTGACTCCAGATTATAGAGCTCATTGGGCCTAGTTTCCAACCTTCCATATTCCTCACTTGTTGTCCCAGTCCATTATTGTCAGTGCGCTGTGGCTGTTAACTTAGGTCAGTTCAGGTTGTCAACGCTGTATCAAAAATTTACCACAGAAAATAAAGTAGGCCTAGGTAGCAAACTCGTTATTAAAGTTAATTTATTTCAACATTTGGAGGTCGTTGACACACTTGATTTAGGATTAGGACCTAACATAAATTATCCTTTACCGGTTTATTGCATAACCATTTAATGAATGCGTACAATATCATGAAAGGAGAAAAAAATTGAAGTAAAACATTCATGAAGACTAGGATTTTCGTATTAGTTCAGAATTTGTCATGTCCATTTGATCATACCAAAATTAGTTGGTGAAAATTGTCATTGAGAGCGTACCCTATAGAGATTTCAAGCAAAACTTGTTTTCAATTTATTTAAATCTTTTATATATTCTATTGTTTATTTGTTTTTGAGTGATTAATTAATTTTCCAGATATACTCAATCTTTCGTATAAAGTTGTTTGATGGATAACTTATGATGTGTTTTAAAACATTATAACTTGCAACAGCCATATTAAGTATAGGGTAGGCCTAGTTTTTTGGTTATAGACCTACTCTATAAAATGGCAAGGTTTTTAATCTAAAATACAATTAGTTGCTTTTACTCTTTAAATGCTATGGATCGATATAGGTCTATTGACTTTTGAATCTGCCTTTAAAAAACAATGTTAATTGCTGCATAACCAATTACTAGACAGCAATGAGATTGCAGGGGCTGTGAAAGTAGGTATTTCTGTCTCACTTGATTTATTGCATAGTTGATTTAAAATTAATGACTTTTCGCTGCATTTTGTGTCTTCACTAAGTTATTAGTGACTGTGTTTATTTGTGACCTAGCTTAAGTGTCGCGTTGCGCTGTAAAAAAATTGTCGGTACTCTGTATAATACTTATATACTTACATTGTTGAAATTCATCAGTTGAGTCCAGGGGTGCCCACCCCCCTTAAGACGATGACTCCCCCCCAAGACCAAAGACTACCCCCCCAAAAAAATAAAAAACAATACTTATATAAACCTAATAAATAATAAACACTATGACCCCGTTTTCCCTGCATCACACTATGGACAAGAGAGTATAATTGTGCAAGTTTAATTTTTAGTCTGTTATAGCCTGTTATCAATACCTACTACAGTCAACATAAAAATATTTTTTATGTTGACTGTATTAGGTGTTAATAGAATATTAATTATAAAATTATGGAAACAGGCCTAGTTTAATAATTTATTTGATTAAATATGTATGTCAGCAGCAACTTGGTTATTCCAGTTTTTGAGTTTTGATATCGAGAGTTTTGATATTGAGTTTTTAACATTCTTGAGTCTCCCAGTAATAAATAAATAACTTTTTAAGTTTACTTAAAATACAATTTTTTAACGGTAGGCTAACCTGTTTTTCAAAATCAATATTCAAACTTAATTCTCTTCCAACCCAATTTTTTTTAAATTAAGTTAGTAGATATATAACAACTCTATGAGTTTACTGGAGTATTTTTCAGAAATAAAATTGAGCAATTAATAAAACAGTATGGTTTTAGTTTGAAAAAATGTCATTTCCACGTTAACCTAACTTTGTTTTAGAGTTTTTTTGTGTTCAAGATTTATTAGAAGTTCTCATTTTTATTTGAATAGTTAACAACAAATCAAAAACCGTAGCAATCACCAATGTAGCTCTCAAATTCATATCAGTTTCCATAGGCATTCAATCATTCACAATACAACTTTAGTCACCAGTCAATTACAAGCCAAGCTGAATTTTGGATTGGTCTTGGATGAGAGACTTAAATTTCATCAACACATTGAACACGTCATCAGCAAAGTTAGCTTAGGCATATTTGCCATCCGCTCTTTAAGCCGGCTCTACACTCTCGCCGAGCGATGGCGAATGCGAGAATAAGGAGGGCTAGTTCACCACCTCTTGGGATGATTTCCCTCGCCTCGCCATCACTCCAATTTTTGTCGGTTTTTGGAACCGATTCAAAGGAGACTCCCCGAGTGGCGACTCGAACACCGACAAATTCACGGTCCACTTGGTCGTGCTCTCTCATGTATGCAGGTGGAGTGTTGTGATTTATTTTGTTTGTTCATTTTCCATTGCAACTCATTGGTGTGCTATTTTTGTTTGTTTTTTTTAACTATAAAATTTTCCCAAACACATATAAATTTCCTAAAAAAGGAAGATTTCCCCAAAAAGGGAATTTTTCCCATACAACGCTTTGCGAAGTTAGGTTAGGTCATGTTATAAATAAACACAACATTAGGTTTATATCATCTGTATTTGAATCGTAAATATTTTGTGTTTATTTATCATAACCTAACTAACTCCGCAGAGCACTGTATGGGAAATTTTCCCCTCTTTGGGATGTTTCCTTTTTTTGGGATTTACCCTTTTTCGGGGGATATTTCCCCTTTCGGGGAATTTATTCCCATAGTGAGAAAAAACCCTTAATTTGTTTAAATATTTTATCATTAACAAATCACAGTTTTCCTTATATTTGAAAATATTCCCCCACCTAATACCCCGGAATCCCACTGTGTCCTCTAGATTGACTGGATTTTACACTTTATTCATCCGCCATCTTCTTTTCCTCCACAGATTTCTTGTCTTCTTTTAGTAATAAGTAACTAAGTTACATAATTGTAATAAGCTGCCGCATATAGAGCAGATGCAGCCGCTATGTCCTCTATGCTTAGTGCCGCTCGCGGTCTCAACTCGCTGCAGTGTGGATGAACTCACTCGGAAGAACGATTCGGGCGAGAGTGTAGAGGTACCTTTAGCAAAAATATCAAACTGTGATGTTCTTCTTTCTGCTTATTATGGCCTCATTTTCCCACACCTTTTTTATGCTTTACTTACATGGGGGTGTGAGAATAAGAGAACAATCTTTCTGTTTTGGCTGCAAAAGAGGGCAAGCAGAGTAGTTTAATCCATGGATAGGCTTCAAACATGCAAACCATTTTTTTCAGTCCTCAAATATTTTAACTTTTCCGTCTCTCTATATGTACGAAACATTTTTGTTTTTAAAACAAAACATTATAAAGTTCAAAATTCTCAGAATCATTATTAGGTATAGTTTATGTATTTCCAATTATTTAAATTTCTGTTCACAACACTGCTTCTTCCATATAAATCTCCGTTACAATTCATTAAACTTCCAATACACCTTAAAGCAGAGTCAAACCATTTGAAATTCAGGAAAAGTCTAAAATCTGTTTTTATTGTTCAAGTGTTTTTACAGCGTCCGTGACTTCCTGACTGATGGCTCTTAAGTTATTAGGTATGCCTGGAGGGTATATATATATATATATATATATATATATATATATATATTAAAAAATAAAAATTCAACTGAGCACCCTTTTTAAAATCTTTTAATGAAGCTACATGTTTCGGCACTTTTAAGGCCATTTTCAAGCTAGACCTAACCTAACATAATTTATTAATTTTTGTAAAGCTGATCAAATAAAAACATGCTAAATTATTTCTAAAATATCATATGTTTTTTAATTTTGAGGAAAGGTTTTTGGTTTTCTTTTTTTACAAATCCAATTTAATTAACTTTTCATATATGGCGTTGTTTGTGGCAATAAGAGTATTTAATATATTGTTTGGTTCTTTTTTGTTGCCCAAACAATATATTAAATACTCTTATTGCCACAAACAACGCCATATATGAAAAGTTAATTAAATTGGATTTGTAAAAAAAGAAAACCAAAAACCTTTCCTCAAAATTAAAAAACATATGATATTTTAGAAATAATTTAGCATGTTTTTATTTGATCAGCTTTACAAAAATTAATAAATTATGTTAGGTTAAAATATATATATATATATATATATATATTTTCATTTGATTAAAAGGACTTGGGAGTTGGTATAATTTGATAATTTGATGCAGTGTATGGACATTTTAGTTTGTAAGCATCAATTTACCTAATTTAATTCAAATTGTAAATTTGTTGTATTTTCATATTTGTTTGACATTACTAATGCATGTACTTATATGTACATGTACTTACATGTATTTTGGTTAATAAATGAGTTATTGAGGTTCATAAAATACTATTACATTAGAGTCCAGCTATTCCGAACTAATAAGGACCAAACCCTGTTCGGTTTAGCAGGAATTCTGAATAGGCGGATTTCATGAATAATTTTAACGTATAGTTTTGTTAAGGCGTAAATTAAGTATGTTGGCACTGCTAGTATCATCTCTAAACAGTATTGATCAGGAGCCGTCCTGATCAGGTTTAGTGGAAGTCAGAAGTGAAGGGCAGTGACCTTTGACGACTCATTGCACAGACGATCGACAGCTTTGTAAAAATATGAAAAAAAGACTCATCACCCTACCTCAACCTAGCTATCACTCTCTCTCTCCCGTTCCAAACACATGACTCAGTGCACTGTGAATTGTCTAGTCTTATCTAGGTCAGTGTTTGTTTACTCTAGGGGAGTTTCATTTAGCTTAATCTCTATACAGTATTTTATTTTTTTGTTAAGAGTTAAAATAGTCAACAGAGTTGAACTGTGTATTATCTGGTAGCATTTCTTTTTAACTTCTTTTTGTAACAATAAATACAGGTTTTTCGCAAGAAAAACTTACTTCTTAATTTTCCCTGTTTTTAAGTCATTTCCGAACTTGAGTTTGGAATAGGCGGATTTTCGGAATAGTAGGACTCTACTATATATTGTTTCTTAGAGTCTAAAATTTAAACAATATTTACATCATTTAGGATCCATAAAAATAATTCTTTACTGTCCCAGGCATCTAATGGATTCCGATTGAACAGCTTTATGTTCAGTTAACTAAATTTTACTAGCTACTAGAAAATCACAAATTTACATTTTTATCCTGTTACATGGTTACACTAACTGTACTGATGAGCGTCACTCACAATTATTTCATATTGATGTAGCCTATTGTTCAAAGCAATGCAAGATAAACAGAATTTTTTTAATAGTGGGAAAGACAAAAACACTGTCTGCGAACAGTCACAATGTCGCTATCTCAGGTGCATAGTATTCAAGATTTAATATTTTTATTAGTCAGCAGGCATATTAGTGATGCATTTTAAATGGTCAAATTACCATAATTTTCGTTTCAAGCATATTCTTAACTACTTACATACAAAAATTGTCATAAAATATGTATCTAATTCTAAAGAAATTACATCAGAAAATTAAAAGCTAAGCTGCCAAAATTTAATAAATACTTATTCTAGATTAAAAGATAAAATATACCCCGTCGCAGCAAACCTGCGTACTCAGCGAATTTCCTATGAATGAATATATTTTAGGGCTGAGAACGCAGGTTTGCTGCAACGAGGAAGATAAAAATGCGGATTTTTTGCAATTATCAATATAACTCAACCAGGTGAAGCTATATACCAAGTTTTAATGATTTATGTTCATAATTAAGGGAGATATAAAGCTTTCCGTATTCTCCATAAGAATAACATTAGGGATGAGAATGCAGGTTTGCTGCTAAGAGGATAATCAACAAAAAATCAATTTTTTGTGGAAATATCAATATACCAGTACTAGGTGAAGCCACCTACCAAGTTTCATCAATATACGTTCATAAATAATTGAGATATCAAATTTTAAATATTCTCCATAAAGATAACATTGGACAACATACTGTGTTTAGCACTTTGAATATCACGGCAACGGTTGGACGTAGAATCACAATTTAAACACCAAAATGATTGTTTTGTAGAGCTAAACTGATTGGTAAAAGCAAATGTGAAGTTTACATAGAAATGAACTGAGGAAAAGCCAAAAACCATTTTCCCATAAGAT
This sequence comes from Allygus modestus, assembly GCA_963675035.1. Classification (NCBI taxonomy): domain Eukaryota; kingdom Metazoa; phylum Arthropoda; class Insecta; order Hemiptera; family Cicadellidae; genus Allygus; species Allygus modestus. The sequence goes on from OY776112.1 coordinate 102,443,401, forward strand.
TAACATGGGAGATTTTATGAGCAGTTTTTTTGGATTTTCTCCGCAACCACTTAACCTAGGTTAATAATTCAAAATACTAAATTATTTGTTTTTTTAAGCTCTATAACATGGTCAAAACCAAAATTAAGTTTTTTAAAAATTTTAGGTTGAAAATGCAAAAAACTGATTTTTGGAAAATTTAAAACCCCCATTAACCCCCCTTCCCGTGGTCCGATATTTCTGGTTTTCGAACTTAGTCATGAATGTCACTTTACACATTTGAGCCAAATTTCATCGAAATCGGACGTCTTTTACTCAAGTTATCGCGGTAACGGACACATATATATATATATATATATATATATATATATAGATATATATATATATATATACATATATATAAATTTGAACGAATAGTGTTTTTGGCATCTGGGGACCTCAAAACAAAAAGTTATCATGGTCTCGGGCTTAAGTCTTACCATGAGACCTACGGTAATAGCTTCTTCCCTATAGGGGAAATTCGCTAATAACAGTAAATTACTTTTTGACGTAAATCTAATATTTAGTTAACTTGGTGTGCATGGTTAAACTTTAATACTGGAAGTAAAATAAATATATAGGTCTAAATAGTGTTACATACTCTTTGTAATAGTCATAGCATGAGCGAGTTTTGCTTTAACACTCCTAAAAGATACTTGTTGTATCACTTCAAATCCAACACTTGTCTTTTTTTTTATAGAGGTTCAGAGTAAAAGCAAATCTTCATTACAATCAATCTTTAAATTCAAGTGTCAAAACAACGAACAGAGCGAGTGTAGCTGGGCCCAAAAACACTCGTGGATCTCTGATTAGTTATGGGTTGTTTCAGTGAAAAACAAATTGCAAGAGATTATTTTATTTGACCTTGTAAACATTACAACTTATGCATCGCCTAACTCAGAGCCAGAAAGGAATATTAATTCGTTGTTTCAAATATATCACCTTAGAGGGTTATGACTTTGGTTGACTTCTGGCCTTTTTACTTTTATTTTTTTTTGTATTTAATATTTTAATCAGTTAATACAATTCCAAAGCAACAGTGTTAAAATTATGGTGATCGGGATGTATCATAAATCAAGGGTGGTCTATAAAAGCAAGCGAGTGGTCGGGAATTAATAATAATAATTTCCTAGTCCTCCTAACTATTCCTCCTGACCTCCGACCCACTCTATCCTCCTAAGTAACAATACCACCAATCAATTTGCACACTTTAACGATTTATGATTAACTTTATTTAATATATATGTGGATCGTGAATAGTGCTTTGAACTGCAAAATAATTTACTTGTACTCTTTTTTTTAAACCAACCAAATTGTAACTCTCTATTGCATTTAATTCTCAATCTCCTAGAATTTTGAATCTTACTCAATTTCTAGCTCTCACAATATTTAAGATCTGAAACAATTTTATTCAATCAAATTGTCATTCAAAATGGTTCTTGCTTTAAAATAAGGTAACACTTACAAAGAAGTTTCATTCTCAAATAACATCACAATAAATAAGAAGCTATGTTAAATAATCTCTGAATATGAAATAGCATTAAATAAATCAACAGTGATAAATTAATTTAAACTTAACAATTATTAAGCCTTGATCAGGATTCACTACGACATGTGCTCTGACGAAATATGACCAATAAATATAAAATTAATTAATATTACTTACATGACCATTGTGGATAGTTACATTCGCACACAATATTAATACACTGTTACACAATAATACATTTTATTCTAATAGTGCCTATTACTTAATTTGACTGTAATCCCCAAAACGACAACAATTGCTGTGTTTGAAATTGCTCCTAAAACGTGTACATTTTTGATAAACTTTAATAAATTAATTAGGCCTAATTTGATTTTCAGATTATACCACGAATTTCGGCCTTTTCTTTAAAATAGTTCGCGAAATAGAAAACATATGGGGTGCACCCCGTTAACAAATCGACGAACTTTAGAATTGGCAAAAAAAAAAAACGCGGTATTAATTTGGAAAAGATTTTAGATGATGCTACGCCGAATTATATGCTAAGAGAGCGAGTGGCCGCGGTCGGTTGGTTTTGTGTGCGAGGCCGGTCACGTGGCTGCATTGTTGTATAGGTCCTTGGGTGAGCGGTACCTTTTAGATGTTTCTGACGTGGCGGCAAGTTTGAGTTTGAAATTGTAACAATTTCCCCCCCCCTCCAAAGAATTTTTAATTTTTGTTCAACCTAACATGAGATAAAGAGAAGGAGAAAAAAATTAACACAAAAATTAAAAATTACCAAAGTCAACGCTAACAATACTTATAAAAATGAATGTAACAATATAGTATCAACAGTGAGAGAGATGGTGGACGCTTACGGTAACATTCCCTGTAAGTTCCACTTCAGTCACAGACTCATCCCTAACACCCGGTGAAACTAACTGTTCAGAGCTGCATAAGGTTCCAGTTTGTTGCACTGCACTACACATGTAATTTTATCTTGAATACTGTCCATGATTGTAATGAAGGCTTTTCGGTTTAAGTGAATTTCATCTCTCCTACCATTATAAAAAAAATGTTCAATTAAAGAGTTCATGTTGTGACCAGTGAAAATTGTATTTAAATTCAAAACAAAAATGTTAGACTTTGTGTTTAAGGTTTTAATATAATGGTTTAATTGCTTAATTATTTTATTAAATTCAAAATTAAAAAGAGTCTCTGGTATGGTGAGAAGAAAAACTGTTTTCCCGGCATAAGTTAGAATATTGCAGATGATCTTTATGTTCCGTGTGGAGACTCCTGACATCGTTGGTGCCAATGAGCAGAACACAGGTTGGATGTAGTTCGGCAGCGTGTCTCCGCACCTCGGTGACAATGTGTCTCGTAGTCGCCCCTGATAAGGTGATATGTCTGGTGGTGGCCAGTTTCCATTGGTTTACTGCTCTGCGCAGATGGGAGTCTCCCACACAAGAAAACCTGTCATATGGATTTACAAAAAGGAAATTGATTTAAAAAAAATTAAATCAATAAGTTATAACAATTTATTCTGAAGTAAAGAGAGAGAAAAAAAGTATATATATATATATTTCAGACTGGAGAAAAAAACTTCTTTATTTGATCAACATTAACTATTTGCTTTTGTGTCTGATCGTTGTCCAAAGCTATTTCACCATTAACCAGTGAAGTGAGTTTAGTTACAGTATAAGGTCCCCTCCATTTGCGACAAAGTTTCGCTGTTACTTTCTTATCTTTATTACTGAGGGAATGCTTATACAAAACAACCTTATCACCAACAACAAAATTAGATGGAGTTTGATTTCTGTCATACCGTAATTTCGTCCTATTATGCGCCTTGGTGAGATTTTGAAAAACATTGTCTAAACTCGGTTTGTTATTATGTCCTGTCTCTAAATTCCAAAGAAATTGCAATGGGTGTGTAAGTTCTCTACCTAAGAAAACGCTTGCGGGGGTGAACTGTGTTTTACTTTCTTATCTTTATTACTGAGGGAATGCTTATACAAAACAACCTTATCACCAACAACAAAATTAGATGGAATTTGATTTCTGTCATACCGTAATTTCGTCCTATTATGCGCATTGGTGAGATTTTGAAAAACATTGTCTAAACTCGGTTTGTTATTATGTCCTGTCTCTAAATTCCAAAGAAATTGCAATGGGTGTTTAAGTTCTCTACCTAAGAAAACGCTTGCGGGGGTGAACTGTGTTGCTTCATGTTTTGCGGAATTAAAAGCAAGCATTAAATATGGTAAATAAATGTCCCATGACTTTGATTATGAAAAATTCTCAATGCAGTAACTAGGTTCCTATTAACTCGCTCCGCAACATTTGATTGAGGTCTATATTGCGAAGTTGTTACATGCTTAATTCCTAAACCAAAAAGAAATGAAAAAATTTCTGCAATGTGAAGATGGAGGCATTATCTGTAATTAATCGCTGTGGAATACCATGCTGTGCAAAAATGTTATTTCGTAGAATATCTATTGCGGAATCTGATGTTTGTTTTCTAACTGGGTATAAAAAGCAGAATTTCGAAAAATTGTCCACCAAAACAAAGATTGATTCGTTTCCTCGTGTTCGCTGTAGCGGACCAACAAAGTCACAAAACCATTGCTCGTTACAATTTGTTGGTATATGAGAACTTAACTGACCAATTTTTTGGTTTCGCGCCGGTTTTGAGAGTTGACATTGTTCACATGACCTAACAAAATTCCTAATTAATGGTGTCATGCCTTTCCAAATAAATTGCTTCTGAATGTGATTCATAGTTTTGGCTATGTCCGCATGTGCAAACATAGGGTTCTCATGAAAATATTTAACAATAAAAGTGTGCATGGACTCTGGAACTACTATTTTGCTTTTTCTGCCCTGTTTACCAAATTCAAAATATTACTGCGCAATGAGTGGTTCTTGACTGAAATCTTATTTCTCAAATCTGAAATAATTAAGCTTAAACTCGGGTCTTGGGCCTATTTCTCCCTAATTGAAGTAAATAGTTCTGGAAAAAATTGCAGAGTGCAACATGTAGAATCCTCGATGAGTTTAACGGTATCATCCGTATCACCCTTGAAGACTCTACATAAGGCATCTGCCACTAGATTTAATTTGCCCCTAATATTTTCTATTTCAAAATCAAACTCTTAAAGACGTAACACCCACCTATCAAATTGAGCTGTATGTTTACCCTTATTTTTTTAAATGTACATAACGGCAGAGTTATCGGTTTGTAGTGTAAACTTCTTGTTTAAATATGGCCTAAATTTCTCAACTCCATACAAACATGCTAAAAATTCCATGGGGTATTTACGTTCTGTTTCACTTAATGTCCTGGATGCAAAATGAACCGGTAAAAGATTATCTCCCTCTTTCATTTGTAGAACTGCTGAAATCGCATTGTCACTTGCGTCACAGGTGACAACAAAATCTCCATTAAAATCTGGTAGTGTTAGTTGAGTTGACGAAACAAGAGAATTTTTTAATTTATCGAAAGCTTCCTGGTGTGTCACTGTTCACTGAAATTTAACGTTTTTCTTCCTTAAGTTATTTAGTGGCAAGGCTATTTTGGAAAAATCCTTAATAAAGCGTGAATAAAAGTTTACCCATCCTAAAAATCGCTGAAGTTGTTTTATATTACGAGGTCTGGGATATTTCAAAATTGGTTCAATTCTATCGGGGTCCAGTGAAAGGGTTCTGTTTGAAATGATGTGCCCTAAATATTTTATGGTGGTTTGATTCTATCGGGGTCCAGTGAAAGGGTTCTGTTCGAAATGATGTGCCCTAAATATTTTGTGGAGGTATGGCCTATCCTTATTTTCTCAGGATTTATCGTGACGTTGTATTCCTTAAACTTATTTAAAACCTGTAAAATGTGTAGCTTGTGATCTTCCCAATTCTCGCTATAAATTAAACAATCATCCAAAAAAACTGAAGACAAACTTAAATTTAAAATCGCCCAAAATTTCATCCATAACTTTAGTAAGTGCTTGGGATCCGATTTTCAGACCCTGTGGTACTGTGTTAAATTCGAATAAACCATACGGAGTGCAAAATGCTGTGTACTGTCTTGATTGGGAGTCTAATGGGATTTGAAAGAAGGCATTATTCATATATAATGATGTAAAATACTTGGCTTTACTCAAAAACTCAAAGGCTGAATTTAAAGTAGGTAGGGGGTGAGCGTCATATGAAATATTTTCATTTATCTTCCTGTAATTGCAAACTAATCTGAATTTATTTTTGTCTGCTTTTGCAACTAAAAAGGAAGTTGACTTCCTAATTACATTATTTTTAAGTAAATCATCAGTAATGTTTCTCATAGCGTTTATTTTATCTGGAGAGACGGGGTAGGGGTAGTGCGGCGAGCAGATAGGTTTATCTACCAAACAGCTGATGTGATAAGGAGAGAGCGGGCCTGCCCTATCCTTTTTGTTATGACCGAGGGGTATTCTTGTACTATTTTCTGTAAAAATTCCTCTGTCTCCTGTGAATGAATTTTATTTGCGTTGGAAAGTTCTAAAAAAAATTACTATCAGTCTGCTGTTGCTTCACAGAAATGTCACTCATTTGAATCTTGCTGTTACTATTGAATTTAAAGTTAATAGTGTTACTCGAAAAGTCTAAATTCATTTGGGATTTCTGCATAAAATTTACACCTAAAATGATGGGAAATGGAAGTGAATTAACTATAAAAAAATCAAAGGTCCATGAAAAATCGCCTATTTTGAAATGAAGCTTAACTAATTTCCTAACCATGGTGTTTTGCTGATCAATAGATTTAATCAACATCTTGGTTTTAATAACTTCCTTAATGCTCGGTGATGATTTAATGTTTTGAAAAAATGTATTATCTAATAAACAACTTGTTGAACCAGTATCTATAAGTGCGTTCTGTGATGTGTATTGCATGGAATAAAAAACTTTACTATCGGTAATCTCAAGGAAAAATCTAATGGAACTATAGAAATGGAGGTGTTTGTTTGTGACAATTTAATTACCTCCTCATGAAATTGCCTCGTGCATTTCCCTGCCTACAAAATCGTGCGATGTGTCCCTGTTTCCCACACGTAAAACATTTAACTTGTGATTTCTGTTAAAAATTTGGTGGGTGTTGGGGTTAGGTACAGTTGCTTGTTGAAGTGGGGGAAAGGTACTGAAATAATGATCGTCTGCCTGGACTGACACATTTACTGCATTTGCTAAATGTTTTAATTTCCAAATTGTCTTGGGTTTCTCACAAAATGAAAAACTAGTGTGCATGCGTGGATTAATATTCGAGAGAATCACATCAATTAAATATTCGTCTGGAAAATTGCACTGGAGTGCCGCGGCTGAGGAAGTGACATCATTAATAAATGCCACAAAGGTTTCTTGGGGCCACTGTAATCTCTTAACAAACTTATTTACTACTCGCTCTAACTGTAATCCTGGAAAAAAGGCTGTCAAGATTGAAAAGTGCAAATTATCCCACGTAAGTTTCAATTCTAAACCATGTGGCCAAACTTCAAAAAGATGTGCTTGTGTCTGGGGCAAAATTAATTTAATTACTTCATTGTGACCAACCCGAACAATCTGAAAAATCGTGTTTACTTGTTTTAAGAACTGAATAAGATGTGATTCATTCTCCCCTGAACAAGGTTGTAGTTTCCTAACTAATTCAATTACAACGGTGCGATCAGTCATTGAGAGCGTTCTGACCTGTTTGGTCACGCGTGCAAAAGGTGTCGGTTGCGCATTCCTGTCCTGGGGTGTATCGAACATGTGTGGGAGTCTCCACGTCTTGGGCAATAATTTTGTATCACGCAACCTATCTTCCAAGCCGACATGCGACATGAAGGGGGGCGTGGTAAATTGACATTATTGTTCGCCTGAGGGGCCTGCTCACCTGAGGGGGCTGTATCACAACTGGAGCGGATCTATCCGAACCTTGAACTCCTAGATAACGAGATTGAACCCTCGCTGCCCTATCTCTCGCAGTTGTGACATATTGACGTCCATAAAACATTTTTAAATCAATATCTTGATCTAACAAAATATAAATGATTTGCACAGTAATATAACAAAAATATAAATAACAATTAATTGGTCATATTTTGCCACAATTGCAACCCACAAATTAGTGTCTGCCTGCTACCACTTGTTACATACTCTTTGTAATAGTCAGAGTGTGAGCGAGTTTTGCTTTAACACTCCTAAAAGATGCTTGTTGTATCACTTCAAATCCGTCACTTGCCTTTTTACTTTCTCCCCCTATACATAGTATATGGAGAAAGTATTGTTTTCGTAAAAATTTTCGAATTTGAGTTGTTAGTGGAAATATTCGTTTTGGTGCTTCCTGAACCCAAAAAAGTGGTTTTTACGTGATGTCTGTCTGTGTGTGTGTGTGTGTGTGTGTGTCCGTGTGTGTGTGTGTGTCTGTGTGGATGTGTACAGAGCTAGAGCCCTAACCTATGGGCCGATTTTTATGAAATTTGGTATGTAGGTACTAATCCACGATATCCCCAGGCGTTTTTTTCATTTTTTTGAATTTTTGATTTTTAAGGGTAATTATCCCCCAAAAACCGCCAAAAAACATGAAAAATCCAAATTTCTCAAAAACGGCTCTAACGATTTTGATTAAACTTTAGTGGTTTGTAGAACTTTAGGTTTCCAACAAAATGACACCACCCGCATTTCTGGAAAAATTCGGGTTCAAAAATTACAGGACTTAAAACATCAAAAATTCAGTTTTTTGGATTTTTCATAAAAAATCATAAATGTTAAAAAAGATTACTATTCACGATTAAAAAGAGCTCAAAAAACTAAATAAATTGGTATTTTAAATTACTATTCTACGATTTCTAGTTGCGGAGAAAATTGAAATTTTCATTTAGCGGTAAACGCAGTACGTTGTCCAATGTTATTCTTATGGGGAATACAAAAATAACTATTTCTCTCTTATTTACTGATCAATTTCATTAAAATTTGATATGCAGGTCAAGTTAGCATTGACCAACAGATGATGTTCGAAATGTGTTGCTATTTAACCCTGGGGGGGGGGGCAAGGGGGCATTTCCCCTCTCAAAACCACTGTGTGTAGCAACGGACTCTATAGTGCCTCCCAAAAAGGGATTTGGATGGATATTTCTGAAAATAACTATTTTAGACAATTTTCTGTACATTTATCTATACTTCATATTCTATATTTAGTAAATAACAAATGTTTTTGTCATTAAAGTTTGGCTTAAAGGGAGAAAGTATGTGTCAGTTTTCTGATACCGTTTATTTTTTTACGGGAAGTAATAAAAGACGTCTTACAACACTTAAGATATATTTACACTTATACTGTTTCACATACAGACGGTAAACATATATAAAAGATGGTACTAGGCTATCGATTTCGACCAGTCACACCAGTCATCATCAGGCCAATGAGGGAACTGACAGAATCAAAATGGGTAGTCCCCTTTCATCAATATTATCAGAAGTATTTTGCAACATAATGAGATCATTTTGGAAAATTTGGAGAAAGAACATGAAATCATAATATATGTCAGATGTGTGGACGATATACTTGTAGCGATAAACTTGAAAATCACAAGATTTTCAAGGAAACTGAAGAAAAGGAAGCGGAACAAATGATGAGGTTATTTAACAGTCATAATAAAAACTTAAACTTTACTAGAGAGTATGAAGAGAACGGCAGGATAAATTTCCTAGATCTCACGATATCAAGAATAAATGATGAGCTAGAGTTTGATATATACAGAAGGCCTACGCAGACGGAAACTACAGTCAACAACAAGTCTCTTCATCCCACCATCCATAAGACTGCTGCATTCAGATCGATGTTATATAGAGCTTTCAAGATTCCTCTAAATGAAGATTACAGAAGAAGAGAAATAACAACTATAAAGGCGATTGCTCGAGCCAACAGATTCAACCCGACAATAATAGACGAAATTGGAGCGAAAATACATAGGAAAATAAAGAACCAAAAAAAAACTGTGTAGAATAACGTTAGACAGAAGAAAAGAAATATCAAGTAATTTTGCAACATTCAGCTTCACAGGAACTAAGATACAAAAGGTCGCAAATCGATTAAAGAAATATAGAGTTAATATAGCCTACAGAACGCAAAACACCGCGAACAAAATACTAAATCCCAAGATAGAAGATTGTAACAAATTCGAAATGCCCAGCGTTTACAAAATTAATTGTAACAATTGTGATCACTTTTATATTGGTCAAACTGTTAATTGTATTAAAAGATTTAAGAACCATGTATCAGCTTGGAAGAACAGGAAACCGGAAAGATCAAACGTAGCGAAACATCTTTTAGAAAATGGCCACACCATAGGGAAAATAGAAGAAAACCTCAGCATCCTCAAGAATTGTAAAAAAGGAAATAAAATTAATGCATGGGAAGAATTGTTTATATTTAAAGAAAAATGTAAAAATAGAGATAAATTGATCAACGAACAAGTTAACTTTGACTCTGGTGGCACATTTAGGAACCTGTATCCAGAACTTCCGGTAGCTGTCTAGTGCTTTTTTCAGGATGGTTAGATATGTCTTCCAATACGGCCTCTTCGAATTCGGGCGTTCTTACCGAGCGGTACCGTCCTGAATTACCAGACTTCTGGGGTTTAAAACTTCCTGTCTCACTGAGACATTAGTGAATTGCTTGAAAGGTTGTGTGAGCAGGTAATACACAATTTGGAAACTTGTCATGATACAATCGTCTAGCTTCCATGCTATTGCAATCGGCAAGTCCATACATCAGGTGCATATCAGCCATTTCTGAGTTTGTATAGTTGTGATACTGATTACCTGCCATTGTCAAAATAACTTGCACACAAATAATAAAAAAACTAATAAAAATTACAATAAATTTACATTAATTAAGTAAGTAATGTTTACACCTGACTAAAAGGACAATAATAACACAAAACTGAAGACTAAACTGAGTCACTAAAGTTACTTATTATGGATATTTACAACAATGCTTTATTCAAAATCAGCTGTTAATATTTGAGCATCAGCTGTTAGTTACATCTGCTGACGTATTTGATGTTATTCTTCATCAAATAACTTTCAAAATGTTTTAAAAACTTAATAACTAAGAAAACAGTTTAAAAACACGAGAAAAAGTTTAAATATAAAATTTAGGTAGGAAAATTTTAAAAGAGGAATAATTAAACAGGATGAATAAAATAAGTCTTACAACACTAAAGTATATTTACACTTACACTGTACTTACATACAAGACGGTAAAATATACACAAAAGATGGCCTTGTACCATCTTTTGTGTATATTTTACCGTCTTGTATGTAAGTACAGTATAAGTGTAAATATACTTTATAGTGTTGTAAGACGTGTTTTATTCCTCATCCTGTTTAGTTGTAACAACACGTATCATGCTAATAAAGAAATTAGGAATAATTAGTAATTTAAAAATCCCCAATTTAAACATCCCCAATTTAAAACTAGAAACATGCAAAAAGTTGGTATAATTGCTAAACAAATTGCAATAAATATGTTATTTGTGGTCTGATCTTAATAAACTTTACACCATTGTTTAGAAAATAAAATTGCACAACTTTTTGGTTTCTTTGATGTTTTGTAAAATTTACGGTTTTTGAGATATTAAGCTTTAAAATATAAAAACGGCCGCCATTTTGAAATAGTACAAAGTAGAAATTTCATACTACATACCTAAATAGGTTTTGTTAATAGTCGTCCACGTTCCAAGTTTGAAGTTAATACGTTTAGTGGTTCGTGAGATATAATTGGTCATGTAAAAAACACATACAGACGGATATACGGAAAACCGAGCATTTTAGGACATGTGTTAATAGGAACTTTTTTCTTAGTTTTTATGTAAGTGATCATATCCCGAAGTTCTGAAGGTTTTTTCAACACCCTGTATATATATACTAACACATTAAAACAGATAGATATTAATGATGAAAAAGAAGTTTTTTGCAAATTCTCGTTTATAATACAAACCTTTTTAAGCAATAAAGGAGAAAGAATGGAATTTGAACAGTAAATAAATAAAAATAAACAAATATTTTATATCTGACTTTTAAAAACTAAAACATGAGTTTAGGTACAGGTAAAAAAATAAAATTTAAATTAAAGTAAAACATCAGCTGAGTTGAATCATTATAGACTTAAGAAAAATTACCTGAGATTTAACCTAGAAGGAACCTTGGTCTTCAATACCAACTAATGTGCCAGTTCAGAATCTCGTAATATCAGTTGGTTATATTTGGGATTTTAATGTGGTTTAATTTTGTGACGTGCTTTTAGTTCATAGCACCCTTCAAAATTTTGATTGTGGTGAGTTGCTTGATTATAATTTTTTTTTTCGTTTGTCTTTATGTACCACATCAAAACGGTGGGCAGTCATACGTACTCGCAAGGAATTTGATGTCTGACCAACATAATCTTTTGGGCAGTGTTTACACGATAGTTGGTAAATCATACATACATATATAACAATTTTAAAGAATGGTGTTTTTGGCATCTGGGGACCTCGAAATGAAAAGTTATCATGGTCTTGGACTTAGTCTTAACATGCCACCAACGGTAATAGCTTCTTCTTTATAGGGAAAATTCGCTAAAATGTTATATCTCGCTTATTTATGAACATACATTGACAAAACTTGGTACATGGGGGCTCAATGATACAACAAGATGGGGGGCTTCATCTGGTTGTGATTTATTGTTGTTTCTACAGAAAACCAACTATTTGCCGATGAATCCTGTAGCAGCAAACCTGGGTACTCAGCCCCCATGTTATTCTTATGGAGGATAATTAAAACCTTATAAATTGTTTATTTATGAATGTAAAGGGATGAAACTTGGTATGTGACTTAGTTGAGTTCTATTGATATTTGCACAAAAACCCATTATGCGTTCCTTGTTGCAGCAAACCTGCATACTCATTCCCAATGTTATTCTTTTGGAGAATAATTAATATTTTAAATATCATTTATTTGTGAATATATTTCTTATGAGTCCTGGTAAATGGCTTAATGTGTTAAAAGGAATATATATATATTCATTGGAAATTCGCTGAGTACGCAGGTTTGCTGCGACGGGAGTATTTTTTAATCACTGTGATTTTTACAGGTCAGCCACAAATAATAAAAGTTCAAAACCCAAATGCTAAGCAAGTGGTTACATCTGGAATCAGGCCACTAACCGGCCAGACTGTACGAGTCATCAAAGCTGGAACTCAGGTAGGCTTATTTCCGTTAAAAATTAGCTTTTCTTTTTAATAAAAACTGGCTATGAAAATGTATAACTTTAAACGCTAATTTGGTATTTATTTAAATTATGCGTTATATTCTGGAACAGAATTAGCATCAACGCTACCATACCACTGTGTCGGTGACCATAAACTGACTGTTGCAACGTATCAGCAAACCATATCTAATAAAACCATATAAATAAACGAGACCTTGAAAGTAGACCACACTATGTTTTAGGTTGTTCAAAGTCAGATTTCTAAATTTGATTTATTCAAATGAATTTGCAAACATCCATGATCTCTAGACTTTTTCGTGGCTTAAAGGGAATAAGCAACTAATAATTGCTTTTGCCTAGCTTAACCTATCAAAAGTGTTTTCAATAATTAACCCTCCGAGTGACCTTTGCCCGTTTTCGGGTGACTTTGCACGCCTCCAGTTTTGTGATCGATAAAATGTCAAATGGGATGCAATCAAATGCCTTGCTTAAATCGCACAATGAGAGCATAACTGAGTTTTTGTCTTCAAAAGTATCTAAGGTTTCATTTATAATTTGAAGTACAGCAGATGTTGTGTTTCTACCCTTATAGAAACCAAACTGTTTGTTTTAAAGATTGTGGCTTTCAAAATAACTACTCAACTGACTATAAATCAGGGATTCTAAGATTTTTGAAAAAAATTGGTATAATAGAAATGGGACGGTAATTTTGCGGCAGGTTTTTTTTCACTTTTTTGAAAACAGGAATTACTTTTGAAATTTTTAACAAATCAGGGAAATAACCAAGTTCTAAGCAATTACTTAAAATGAATGAGGGAGGCTCACAAATAAGGTGCATGGTTTTCTTAATGATGTAGTTTGATAGCCAATAGCAGTCCATATTTTTCGAGTTTGAAAATGTGGAAACAATCAAAGCAATCTGTTCGGGTGTGATTTTATTCCAGCTGAATACAGTTTGGTTCACAGGTTGCAATTTTAGAAATTCACTGGCACTATATTTGTCAGACATAATCTTATTACTAAGATTTTCAACAGAATCAAGAAAAAAGTCATTTAATTCATTAGAAACAAGTGGGATGTCCTGAGTGTGCGTGGGGGAACATTCTTGAGTAATTATATCCCAGGCAGCTTTACATTTGGGGCATTTTCAATATACCTTTCACAAGCGTTTTTCTTTGCAAGAACTAATTTACTTCTGTAAAGCTTTGTACACTCAAGATGTGCTTTGTGGGCATTGTTGGTGAGCTTAGATCCACACCTGTACAAGTTGTTATAAATAGTGTTTAAAGAAAGAAAGAAAGAAAGAATTTATTTCTATTCAAGTACATAACATAACATTGAATTCACTTATTACATAAATAAATAACAAATCAATAAACAACAAATGATTCAACCTAACAAAACAAAGATAATTAAGTGATAGTTAATAAGTAAACAAAGTACCTAAACAGAAATTAGGTCCCCCAAAGGCGAACCTGTGTCGGGGTGACCATCATTTTAATAAGAAAGGGATGCAGGCCGGTGCATTACAAAAACTGAATTAACAAAGTAACAGTAATGACAATAAATAAAAAGTGCTAACTATCGTAATAAAGAAACATATATCGTACAAATAATAAACAGTATCAGGCATAATGACATAATACCGAACAATTTTAACAAACTAACTTTACCTGGCCAAAGCGCTATACTCAAACATTGAATTCAAAAAGAATATTTATATCTGGAATATCAAATAGCCAAATAATTATTAATTTTTGAAACTTCTTTAAACTAAAACAATTCCTTATATGATTTGGTATTTTACTGAACAAAGTTGGACCAATGTATTCAAAAGAATGTCTAGAAATTCTAACCTAGGCAATGGTAGAAAGAATGAGTTCGATCGTTGGTGCCTTAATTCATAACCTCTTTCAATTGAAATCCATTTTTGAGATTTAATAAAAAAAGTGCTTACTATTCTAAAAACGTATAAGTGTTTTAAGGGGAGTAAGTTTAACGATTTAAAAAGAGGAAAAGAAGGTTCCATCATAGTTTTTTTTAGCATGCAACGAACAATTCTCTTTTGTATATTTACAACTGGTTTTAATAAATTTGAATAAGTATAGCCCCAGCACACTATTCCATATTGAATTTTAGAAGCTATTAGACCAAAATACACAAAATATCAATCGAACAAAATGTTCTTAGTAAAAATATCTTCCTAGCCATCATCAAAAGAGATTTTTTCAGATTTTCCAGATGAAATTCCCATTTTAATTTATAATCGTAAGTAACTCCTAAATACTTCATATCAGATCAGAAAGCATTCTTTCTCTAATTCTTTCAACTCAGTGGTATACCAGCTAATTTTCTTTGTTTTAAATTTATTTTTATAACTTTTCTTAACTAAAGGAGAACATTGGTGCCATAAGTTAACATATTCAGGTCATAAATAAATTGTGAATATCAGTCTTCAGTCTGACAATCAGAAATGAAGTTCCAATCAACATGTTACAAGCTCTCAACAAATGCTTCTATGTGTTCTTCTTTGTGCTGCCTTATTAGTACGTTTTGATCTATATATATATCGGCCTATTATGTTGAGACTTAAATTCCAAAGGAGACAAATAAAAATAATTTAAGAGTATAGGAAAACAACTACATACAACATCAGCAGAGAAGTTATCACTAGAAAAATTAACAATAACATTATCTATACAAGCATTCATTCAAGTGGGCTTTTTAATTGAGCAAAATAAATTTATAGATCTTAACAGATTAGAAAAAAACAACTGATTCTCGTTCACGTAAATCAACAAATTCAATGTTAAAATCACCACAAAATGCAAGTTTTGATTTATATTTCTGTAAATGTATTACAAATTCTTAAAATTTGTCTAAGAAAACATTACATCGCCATTAGGAGGATTAGGAACTAAATTCATAATTTAATTCTGAATTGAACTGGCTTAAATACATTTTTTTAAATTTAGACCATTACGTAAGAAAATGCCTGCTCCACCATTTTTTCTTTTGCTTCTACACATTACATCAACAGCAATATAGCCTTGTGGAGTGAAAAGATTTATTAACCCATTGGCTTACCTGAAATTTGCCACCAGACAAACCGTTCAGTTTTCTAAGAAAAATTCTATAAATGTAGACTTTTACTAAAACTGTCACTATAGCAACAACTAATGCTCAATTTACTTAATTTTTGCACTAATCTTTAGAGAAATAAATTATCTACAAGAAGAAAATACTTTTGACAGCATTTATGTATGGTAAATATTATTTATATATATATATATATATATATGATATATATATATATATATGATATATATATATATATATATAGTGTATAAAAAACATTAATTTTAAAAGGAGTTACATGTAAAAAATAAAAAAAAGTTTCAGCCCAACAACTATTATGTACTTTGCAATGATTCACTTTTTATGTAAACATTTTCATCACATTTTTCATACATTTGTAAATAATTAATAATCATATTTTGCATATGTGCCCTGTTCAATAATTCAATATGTTAAGATACCTGTTTGTCCCCATGCGTTACTTTTCCCAATGATGTATTAATATAGTATAATAATTATGTATTGTTTTAATTTTCCATCCCTCTGAATATTTCACTTTAGTTATTAACCATTTAATCCCATAAATAGATATTTCATTATAATTCACAATAGCCTACTTAACATTTAATTAATTTAAAGATTCATCCTGTACAATTATCTCAGATCACATTTTATATATATAGCCTAAGTATTTAAAATTCAAAATTGATCTCATTTTATAACCAGAAGTGAACATGTGTTTCCTCCAGAGAAAGTAACTTTGGGCTCAAGATTAGTGTTTTGTGTTTAGTTTTGTGAACCCTATAACAATCAACAGAGAAAGCACCTGGTGATGAAGACTCCTGGAGAAGACATGGCCTGTGTTAGATGTTTGGAGGGCACTGTCCCAAATTTCATTTAAATTTTCCATTTAAAATAGTGTTTAGACATTAACAGTCTAACATTTTATAGTCACCGGAGCCCAGATCAGTTATTTCCCTTATTTGGCCACCTCAAGAATAATTAATAATATCTGGGCGAAGAAATAAGTTGCTGAAGTGGTGAGATTGTTTCATTTAGTAGGCCTAACTACAAGCTTCAAGACTTCACCAATATAAATTACTCCAAGAATTACTAAAATATTTACTTATAAACTTTGAATCCGAAATAGGCTATTACTATTACAGCACATCAAAATTACCATATATAAACTTTGAAAGAATATCAGGACTTTAAATATAGCCTAGAGAACTTTTGTTTATTGGCAACCATTTTGAATTTTATTGCATCTCAAATACTATACCAACAGTGACTTTCATTATTTCATTAAAGATCACTAATTAGACTTTTATTAATATTAAATTCGTTTTTCATTGGCTTGTAGATCAATTCTAATTTATTTTATAATATTTATTTACTCAATATCAAGAGTTTTATGGAATTTTGCCGGCACGATCAACTACACCCTGAGACAGAACCCCTTGTGCATACCAATTGAGCTAAGCCACCATTATTGTATAATTCAATTATTAATTCAAATTTTAGAAAGTCCCTATGATTGTAATATATAATTGTTAGTCCCTTTCACATAATTAATAGTCAAAAACATATGTAAATTCCTTTAATAAACAATCTATCTACCCATTGTTAACAGCTGTTTCCTTTACCTAAGTTAAGTATAGTTGTATAATAGTGAACAGAACATAAGAGAGAAGGGTATTTAAATAACAAACAGTCAGTTGTCTCAAAACACCACCTTTGTTGTTGTTATATTATTAGTATAGCATATTTATTATTTCAACTTGTAGGTTATTTATTTTTTTACATGAAAATCAAAAATGTTAGTGATACATTTATATTTGACCTAGATATAACATATTTTCCAAAATCATATTTTTCAAAATTTGACTAAGTTTCCCCAAGTATGGGCATATGCATAAAAAATACATACAAACAAAAAATGAAAACAAATTAAAACAACAAATAAATAAAAAAAAATAAAATAAAAAAATGTTTTTAAATATAAAAATAATAAAAAAGTGATATCCCGAGTATACTCGGGGTTGCACATCCGGGCTACTTTCGGCGGACATGAGTATACTCGGGGTTGTGAGCCAATGGGTTAAATTTTCAGTAATCCAGTGTTCTGAAACACAGATAACATCAATATTCTCACTACCACTAAAATGCTCCAACTCTAATAGTTTATTCCTAATACATTGGATATTTACCTGCAGTATTCTAAAAGTATGAGCTTGGCTATTACATGCTATTACTCACAGTGTGTGTCTTACAATTATTGTCAGCTTAAATTTGTGTTAGGCCTGTATGATCTAGTTCTAAATCTTGATGTATCACAGAAGAAAATACTGTCCCTTTAAAAAACATTTCAACTCGAAACATAATCTTGATTACTTTAGTAATCTTTAAAACTAGTAGATTGATGACGACAAGGTATGTAACCTTATTTTTTAAGTCATACAATCAATCCAGGAGGCAAATAGCATGAACACACTAAGCTTAATTAGGCTACATTTTTACGTATGTTTACACTTTTAATGCTATTATTGCTATTTTCCCTACTGACTTTCGAGGTGTTTTCTGACTTTAGAGGTGTGCATCGGGTATGATAGGAGTAATTTTGTGTTGAGTTGGTGTTATTGGTTATGTACGACGGGAGGGGAGAGAGCGGCAAATGTGACCTTTGCCTGGAGCAAATATATTTGCGCCGTCCCTATGACTACTGACAGGGTTAGATAACACTTCTCCAATGCTGCTGCCTTCTTGTATTAAATATTGTTCAGGAGGAGGTGTAAGTGGTTAGAATATAGTTACGAACACAATGTATAATGATCAAGAATGTCTTTGACACATTATCAGGTGTAAGCCTAAACTACTTAAGTTTCTTTTTTTCCAGGTGGTTACACCAGGTGGCAATACGATGGTCATACAACAGCCGACGATGATGAGGTTGGCGAAACCTGGACAGAGTAAGAGTTTATCAAATAAACCAGTAATAATTTTATAATTTTGTTATTTCAAATGCCTTTAATATTAACCACCCTCTGTGGGACCAAACCCTGGGTCGAATAACTAAAAGAGCGGTTAAAATGAACACCTGGGTTTTGTCATATTAAGCACTAAAAATTATAAAACTTGTTACAACAGTTAAAAAATAGGTACCGAGATGAAATACTTGATTAACTAAGGGAACATATGAGCAACTTATTGTGATCTGAATGGTTTTTACGGTACAGTATCGGGACGTCGGCTGTGGTGGTGACAGACGTGAGTAATTTCCTGGAAAAAGTGTGTTTAATCCGATGGGCAGTTGAAGCGAGGACGGTTAAGTCTACTGTATTAAGATTTTACTTCTTTTATCAGTGTATAAGTCGATACAGGTACCACAGAGTTAAAAGTATTTTGTTGAGATGTAAACAGTAATTTTCAAAAATATTGTTGTGGATATCCTGATTAATATATTAAGTTTACTACTTATCACCAATATGAAATATCTATTTAGTTGGGTTCCCACATTTATTAAGTTTACTATATCACGAACATGAAATATCCATGACAGATTTGCAGGTGAGTTGTCTGTCATACTTGTACCGCTGTTGTAGGGCAGCTGGTCATCCAGACGAGCAGTCCCGTGGTGAAGGCACAAACACAGCCTCAGGAGAGCCCCACGATCATCAACAAGCCGCAGACTACCGTGCAGGTCACGCCTCAGCAGATGGTAAGTGATGCTGATATTTGACAATTGTTTTAGCGAATTTCTCCTTTAGGGAAGAAGCTGTTACCATAAGTATTATGGTAAGACTTAAGCCCGGGACAGTGATAACTTTTTGTTTTGAGGCCCCCAGATGCTCAAAACACCATTCGTTCAAATTTACACATGTTGTTTCTATATATATATATATATATGTATATATATATATATATATATGTATATATATATATATGTATATATATATATGTATATATATATATATGTATATATATATGTATATATATATATATATATATATATATATATATGTGTGTGTGTGTGTGTATGTGTCCGTTACCTTGATAACTTTTGAAAGAAACACCCGATTTTCATGAAATTTGGCACAAATGTGGAGAGTAAGTAACATTTATGACTTTAACCCTTTCAGTGCTAAGCTTCTGAAAGGAGAAGTTAAATCTATGATGTTTTGTTGATTTTTTAAAAAATTTTAACGCCTGAACAGTTAAAATTTTAAAAATCGAGCTTCCGGTGGATACACACAGTAAAGGAGAGGTAAAAAGTAGCAAGACACCTGATCAAATATGCAACTCACCCATCCTGTCAGCATGGACCCGAGCCGTCCACCGTTTGCTTTAGGTCCGCCCTCCCCTTCAACTCTGCCACAGGCAGATGAACTCTCCATGAGTTGCATATAAAAATACCAACTGTGACGGGATTTGAACCCTCGATCTAAGCGTTACCCCCGGCCGGGAAGGTAGTGCCTTAGACCGCACAGTCACTGATCAGACTAGCAGCTGTAGCAGACCAGGGGGTATTAGAGCCTAGGTGCTGGACGAGGTAGTTCAGTTTGTGTCTACTAGGTTACACCACATGTCAGACACAGACTGCAAACTTGCTCGTATGGGTTCAATCGCTTATGCATCAGTAACAATGTTTATTGGTGGCAGATTCAAAAACTGATATATCGGTCCTTAGCACTGAATGTTTTAAGTTCGAAAACCAGAATGATCGGACCATGGGAAGGGGGTTTTATGGGGGTTTAAAATTTCCCAAAAATCAGTTTTTTGCCATTTTTATCCTACAATTTTCAAAACACTCAATTTTGGTGAATACCATTTTATAGAGCTTAAAAGAACAAACAATTTAGTATTTTGAATCATTAACCTGGGTTAAGTGGTTGCGGAGAAAATCCAAAAAAAGTATTCATAAAATTTCCCATGTTAATCTTATGGGAAAAAGGTCTTTAGCTTTTCCTCAGTTAATTTTATTGAAAACTGCACATTTGTTTTTATTAAAAGCTCTAAAAAAACAAATAATTTGTTGTTTAAATTGTGATTCTACATCCAATTGTTACAGAGATATTCAAAATGTTAAACACAGTCCAATGTTATCCTTATGGAGAATAAATAAAATGTAATATCTCGATTATTTATGACTTTATATTGATGGAACTGTATTTATGGACTGTATATTGGTATGTGGCTTCACCTATTCGTGTTCTATTGATATTTGCACAGCAAAATTTTTTTTGTTGATGGTCCACGCCGCAGCAAACCTGCATACTCAACGAATTTCCAATGAATATATACATATTAAGCCACTTACCAGGATATATATTTAATCACATCACATTTATCTTATTAACTTCTTATTGAACTTATTATACTTTTTTAAACTTAATTGCAGTATTAAATAAATGTACAGGGTGTCTGGAACTATTCCATAACAATTTTTCTATAACTATACAATTTTGGGATACTTCAATATCAATTACATTTATGAGATGGTTAGTGGGGCAATCCAAAGGAAGTTCGGAGATTTTACTGTGAAAATAATAAACAGACATTATCAAAATTGCAACACTTACCACTGTTCTCAACCGTCAAAGGAGAACTGGGCATAGTGCACGCTGTCGTTTACACGCTTATAGGTCGCACATAACAACTGTAATGGGAATGAAACCTATATTTGCAATCTGCATCAACTACAGAATCCTATAGTTTAAGTATCTTTGAGTTTTTTAAATGTTTAAATTTGAAATCAATACTATAATTAGCATTTGTTTCTGGCTCTGTGCGTCCGTCCGTCTGCGGCTGTTTCTCGAGCTGTAATGGCTCCCAAGCTACGAAAAGATATTTTTTAGGGGTAATCGAGATCGGGGAAGCTGCATGTGTCGTTTGTTTTTCTTGAAAAGCAACCTTATTAATGTAGCTTAAAGCTTTAATGTTTCTAGGCCATTTTAGCATATATTTGCGGAACCGGGAGTATTCAGCTGTGGATTTCTATTCCTACACGCTTTGATCTTGAAACAGCTGATTATTTCCTGCTGTCACGATAGCGGCCGCCAATACTAGTATAATTAATAAATCTTGGATTTTTGAAAAGGTGTCATGAAAAAGTTTCTAATTCTAAACTTTTTTTATTCTTGGGTTAGAAACAAACTTCCTGCGGCAAAGTTGTTGATTATTAGTTGACCTATAAGTTTTATTTCTACCATTTTTCGATAATATTTTCAGTTTCTTCATTAAACCTGTCCAAAGAAGCAAGATTATTGTGCGCGCGCATAAAAAACGCGAGTAGGCCCCTATCATTACGCGACTAAAACCAAGTTTATTATTGCTAGACTTAATTCTTTTTTTTGAGCTAGTTTAAAAATAGAATAAGCTTAGAACATTATTTTGTTTAGTACAAAGTAATTTATATTACAAAAAGTTTGATAATTATTTTACAAAAAACACAATACATTTGAATTTTAAAAGTTTAACCCTTTCAGTGCTATGGCCCGATATATCGTCTTTTGAATCTGTTATCAATAAACACTGTTACTGCTTCATAAGCGATTGTACCGTTAGGCGCTCAGTCTGCAGTCTGAGTCTGACATGTGGTGAAACCTGGTAGACACGAATTGAACTACCTCGTCCAGCGCCTAGTCTCTATAATACCAACTGATCCACTGCAGCTGCTAGCCTGACCAGTGGCTGTGCGGTCTAAGGCGTTACCTTCCCGGCCGGGGGTAACACTTGGATCGAGGGTTCGAATCCCGTCACAGTCGGTGGTTTTTATGTGCAACTCATGGAGAGTTCACCTGTCTGTGGCAGAGTTGAAGGGGAGGGCGGACCTTAAGCAAACGGTGGACGGCTCGGGTCCAAGCTGACGGGATGGGTAGATTCTTTGTGAGTTGCACATCTGATCAGGTGTTTTGCTACTTTTTACCTATCCTTTACTGTGTGTGTCCAGCGGAAGCACGTTTTTATTAATTTTAACTGTTCAGGCGTTCAATATATTAAAAAAATCAACAAAACATCACGGATTCAACTACTCCTTTCAGAAGCTTAGCACTCAAAGGGTTAATAAGTCAGAAATTGTATCGGCCTTAAATATTCTCATTTGCCGTCTAAAACGCCAATCGAGCCGCATTTTAGCCTGAAAACGGTCAAACTGGGTTTTTAGACAAATTTACCGACCGGGCATGTGTAGTTATCAGCCAAAATTGGTAATTTTTTGCGGTCATTTTACAGCATATTACTAGCCAAAAACTACGACCGCTAAGTTTTTTACTGGCCGAAAATTGAGTACAAACTGTATTTTATGCTGGAAATGTACTTAATCGCTCAAAATCCGCAATTGGACCGCATTTTCTCGGTAATACATAATGCCGGGTCGTGTTTTACATACCAAAAACGACATCCGAAACGCATTTTAGGCCGTGTTTTATCGGTAAAAACATAAATTTTGCCGCAACATGGTGTTCAATAACACCAAAATAACTGAATTGTTTAGGTATAATGGACTGGACTGAGTTTTATTGGCCTGAAGCGCCAAGCCAACTGCATATTATCCACGGAAATAGCAATATAACCTCGTTTTAGCGTCCGGAAAAGGCAATTGACCGACAAAACCATTCTGCGATTAGTAGGGCAAAAACATCGACCCCAATAAAATTAAAGGCCGTATTTTACCGGCCGGAAAAGACTGCCAGACTGTGTTTTATAGATAATATTTTATAAAACAAAATAGGCAATTTCACAGCATTATATTTGGTGAAAACAACTGTTTCTCGCATTCTAAAGTCTGAAATCGACGGCTGTAATGTTTATTGACTGAAAA
The DNA here is from genome assembly GCA_963675035.1 of Allygus modestus. Lineage (NCBI taxonomy): Eukaryota > Metazoa > Arthropoda > Insecta > Hemiptera > Cicadellidae > Allygus > Allygus modestus. The sequence continues at coordinate 102,467,035 of OY776112.1, forward strand.
TGACGACCGAGCCTCAATATATGCCAAAAATTACAATCTAACCGTGATTAATCATAAAAATTGACAATCGGACTACATTTTTTCCAGCGAAAAATGAAGCCGGATCCCGTTTTATAGGCCGGAACTAGGGATGAGTCGATCCTCGATACCGATTCTCGATACCACCGATTCTTGGACATTGGTATCGGTATCGAGATTCATTCGTTCAATGTCGATACCGATACCATCGATACTCCCGCTGTTTACCCACGCTACGAAGTGCGCGGGAAAATATACTCCCGCCGTTTACCCGCTACAAAAGGTACGGGGAGTGTTTGGGTCGGCGGCAAACAATTTTACCTTGGAGATAAGGAAGAAAGAGGGGTGGGGTCCGGTTGAAAGCAATAAATCAGTCGGCTGACTAAAATTATTTCTTTTGAGTCATTATCTTACAACCAAGTTTTTTCCCATTATGAATTTATAATAAATATAGTTTTTGTTTGTATACATTACTATAGCAAACTAGTGAAATTAATCTTAAATTATGTAACAAATTGCATTAAAAAATTTGTTTTATAATTAACTACAAAATTCTACTAAATAATTTTAAATGGTAACATAAATTTGTAACTGTTTTTAATAATAGTTTTAACAACTATAGGTACTGAAAAATCGTAGGTATCGATAGAATCGGTATCAGGAATCGAGAATCGATTTTCCTGGTATCGGATCTAGAATCGATAAATTTCGGTATCGACTCATCCCTAGCCGGAACATATTTTTTACGAATACAATTGGTGATTCGACCCCTATTACTGGTGATTCGTTTATCGCCTATTTTTTAGAGATGTGCGAGTACAGGTTTTTTAAGTCGAGTCGAGTAAATGGCAAAATATTCGAATCTCGAGTTCGAGTCGAGTATACAAATAAAAAACATATAGGTCGAGTTGAATTGGAACAAAACCGTGTATAGGGTTCCATTTATAAATGTTGTTATTACAATATACTTTTCTAGTCACTATGACCTGAAAATAACAATAGTTAGTAAAATAAATAGATTCCTGATTTATTGGAAAAATGTAATTAGCTTATATTTACTGAAAATAAATCATGCCATAGTAATTGCATACAATTTTGCCATGAATATAAAATACTTGTAATCTTTTGGTATTAAGGTTGTTATAACCTATATGGTAGTATTAATCAACAGTTACATTAAAAAATAATCTCAGTTTTTTATTTCTTATTTCCTCATTTTTATTTATCCTATGTTTTGTAAATTATGTTTAGGCCTATGCTACATCTACGAATGAAGAAAATAAAATTACATTTAGGCCTATAAGTTAAAATAAACTTTTTTAGAGAATTTCCCCTATAGGGAAGAAGCTATTACCATAGGTGGCATGGTAAGACTATGATAACTTTTTGTTTTGAGGTCCCCAGATGCCAAAAACACCATTCGTTCAAATTTATATATATATATGTAGATATATATATATATATATATATATATAAAACTATCTACATATATATATATATATATATGTGTGTCTGTTACCGCGATAACTTTTGAAAGAAACACCCGATTTTGATGAAATTTGGCACAAATGTGTAGAGTAACATTTATGACTTTAAGTTCGAAAACCAGATTGATCGGACTATTGGAAGGGGTTTTTTATGGGGGTTTTAAATTGTTCAAAAATCAGTTTTTGAATTTTTCCCCCTACAATTTTAAAAACACTCAATTTTAGTTTTAGCCATTTTATAGAGCCTAAAAAAACAAATAATTTGGTATTTTGAATCATTAACCTAGGTTATGTGGTTGCGGAGAAAATCCAAAAAACGTGTTCATAAAATCTCCCATGTTAATCTTATGGGAAAATGGTTTTTAACTTTTCCGCAATTAATTTTACTGTAAACTTCATATTTACTTTTACCAATCAGTTTAGCTCTATAAAACAATCATTTTGGTGTTTAAATTGTGATTCTACGTCCATCCGTTGCCGAGTAATTCAAAGTGCTAAACACAGTACGTTGTCCAATGTTATCCTTATGGAGAATATTTAAAATTTTATATCTCTATTATTAATGAATGAATATTGATGAAACTTGGTATGTGACTTCACCTAGTACTGGTATATTGATATTTGCACAAAAAATTGATTTTTTGTTGATTATCCTCTTAGCAGCAAACCTGCATCCTCATCCCTAATGTTATTCTTATGGAGAATACGTAAAGCTTTATATCTCCCTTAATTATGAACATAAATCATTAAAACTTGGTATGTAGCTTCACCTGGTTGAGTTATATTGATAATTGAAAAAAAATTTCATCTTCCTTGTTGCAGCAAACCTGCGTTCTCAGCCCTAATGTTATTCTTATGGAGAATAAATAAAATGCTATATATCACTTAGTTATTTATGTATTTTTATGAAACTTGGTAAGTGGCTTTATGTGGTAGTAAGAAATATATTCATGCATAGGAAATTCGCTGAGTACGCAGGTTTGCTGCGACGGGGTATTTTATATTTAAAAGGCCTGTTACATGATAAAACAAAATTAAGATATGTTTGAAGTGCCTGACAAATCAATTGATGAAATTGAAGCCATGTCTTAGAGTTTTAAAAAATTACAAATTATTAAAAAAATCATGAACGAAACTTAAACAAGGCCAAAACAAATCACTTGTGTTTAAAAACAGCTCATTGCCAAAGGACAGTTGAGCCTAAAATTAATGGATTGACTCAATTTCAATTATTATGGAATAAAAAACAAGCACAAACTTCTTATGCTTAGCAATTAGATTTCATTACAGATATGTTTTTGATATTTTACTTTAAAAAATGCAAGGTTAGGTTAACCAAAAAGTGTACTATGCAGACAGTGTTCATACAACTCAATCTGAAGGTCTTGGTTAAGTCCTCCATTTTGGTGTAAAGAGTAACACAAATTTATAACAATTTACTTACCCTATCCTATACTCTATAATATGAGTAAGGTTTGTTTGTATGCTTGCTTGCTTGCGACACTGATCTCAAGAACGGCTCCAACGATTTCCTTCAAATGTTTGAAATAACTAATTTCTGGAATAAAAATAAGTTCTAGACAGGCCTCATCCCCAGGAAAAATCAAATAATGTAAACAAACGAAAATGAAAAGTTAAAAAACTTAACATTGGGCTGACGGAGTTTCAAATCAAAACCAAAGAATTGTAACAGCTGTTCGTAATCAACCAGGGAACTGTCAAAGTAATACTCATGTTTTTACATGATTATTAACATGCGGTTTCCTGAGAGCAGAGATTAAAAGATTTGAGTGAAGATTACATATATAAAGTAGTAAAATAAAGGGACATTGAGCTATAAATAACAACTGGAGGGACCTTAAAATTGTAGAAAAGAGGCAAATGAGTTAAAGTGGTGAAAGATTACTCCAAGTCAACTAAACAAACTGGCTGGCCTTCCCCGGAGCAAAGCTCGGCCCCAAGGTACTTTATTAATAAAACTAAAATCCACATTACAACTCTTAACATCTCAAATGTGTTCACACTCAATTTGAATTTACAGACGACGCGCGGCCGCGGACAAACCTTGGTATTGCGGGTAAACGGTGGGAGTAAACTCGCTCGAAACTTTTGAGTTTCAGTTAAACCTCGAGCTTTAGTGCCGAACTCGGCTCGAACTCGAAATTTCAGTACTCGCACATCCCTACTATTTTTACTATTTACTGATTTTAAAACATATATACAGTGGAACCTCTATTAACCGTCACCTTCGGGACCGGAATAGTGACGGACAATTAAATGGACGGATAGTAGAAATGTCATTATATAAACGTGTACAGTAACTAAATTAAAAATATTTTTTGTTAGAAATAAAAATAAAACCGTGTATTGACAACTACGTTTTAACAACATAATAGCTTGTACAGACGCTCAGACACTGCCGTACGGCGCAAATCCCGACGCTAATAAATTGTAAAATTCTCATAGATGGACGACGGATAATAGAAAGTAACGGTTGGTCAAGGTTTTACTGTACTGAAATTAAAAATATACACTGCTTGGAAAATAAATGGATTTTATGGTTCTCTTTATATATTTTTAAATAATATTAAAAAGTTATCAGTAAGGCTTCAGGAAATCTGTTTCAATATCAGTAGTTAAAGTATTCATTATGTCTGTTCAAATCTTCTCTGTTATTCATTTGGTTAATTAATAAATTTGAATTTAGTACATTTTCAGTTAAAAATCCTCATATTTTATTTTGGTTTATTCCAAACTGAATTGAGATGGAATTGGAAATGATCATTCATTTGTTGCAATACCAAAAAACAAGTGGTGGTTGGCTTGTGTAACCACCCTACTACCTGGCTACTCAAGCAAACTTTATTCACAATTTAGAAGTCAAGTGTCAAAGCTGAACAATACTCTCATAACTGAATAGAATTATGTATTTTAGATTAATTATCAGAATTTACACTTCAGCTGAGTACCTTATCTGGCTACAAATAGTTGTGCTAAAGTTATGGGAGAGGGTTTAAGCCTACATTTTCTGGCTTTTTATGTTATATAATGTAATATGCATTAATTTTACTTCCCGATCTCTTTTTACCGTTTTTGGGATCAAAAAACACAACATTTGTAATTTTTATATCCTCCAAGAAAAGGAGGTTAGGGTCTTCTGATTGCTTTGCAAAATGAACTTGTCCAACTGATTGTAGAAAGGAATATCTCCACGAAATTTGAAGTAAATCGTAAATTTACACTTTCCTATCACTTAGTTAAATACATCTTCAGATGAAGTTGGATCTTCAGTTACATCACAGGTAGCCTATCACTTTTTTCACACAACAATGTTTTAATCACAATTGATTTCTATTTCTTTTATGCCTATATTTCTTACAAGGCATTGATTGCTACGGTTGCAGTAATACCATAATACTCTGAAAACTGAAAAATGCGGACACGTGGTGCTTGTATTGTGAGAGTGGTGGGATTCGTGGAGGGTGTGGCTGGAGGGAGTATAGGGGGCGGCGCGACCTAGGACTACGCGCTCGTACATGGGTGTGCGCGTGGTGGCGCTTTGCGAGTGAGTTTGTGTTAGTGAGGCGTTGAGCTGGCCTACTCTGCCTCGGAAGGCAATTTCCAAAAACCAAAGGAGCAGGTCACAGGCCAAACTAAAAAATATCTAAACTTCAAACAAATTCTAACATATATATCTTACTGACCCGCACAACCACATCTATTTTATACCACAAAATCGTATTAATATATTTTTAATAGTTTTTAAAGTGAAAAATATGTTTTTTTATTTGTTTATTTTGAAATGAAATTATACTAGTAATAATAACCCGTCCTGAATTTATCTCACACAACTGCAAATTTCATCGAAATCGGACCAACGGTTTTCTTACTGACTTTCTCCCAACATTTGACAAAATCTCTACTTTTAAGACCCATAACTCCCTTAATAGTGATGCGAATTATTTAATACTAGTGGCTTGAAGGGGCCATAGCCCCTAACCTTGCTCTAATACTCTGCTTTATCTGATTTCTTTTACTATTTACATGCTGGAAAAAATGTGTAAACAAAGTAGAAACGTGGAATCACATGATTGTTTTAATGTAAACAAAGCAGACGTTTTAAAATCCCCATGCTTTTCTTATATGGAATGTTTTACGTTATCTCTCGTTTGCTGGTAACTTTTTGGAAATACTGCTATTTTTCCCGAGTCCCTGGGATTGAGACCTTTAATTTGAGCCGTCTCCCATCATCCTGCAATTTGCCAAACTGCCACAATTTTGACTTAAAAATTTTGCTTACAGAATTATATATAAAGATATAACTATTTTGTTTCCTGGCCTTCTTCCAACATTTGACAAAATGTCTGTTTTTAAGACCCATATATCTATTTTGTTTCCTAATTTTCATCCTGATGGGTAAAAAATAATATATTACAAATTAATTTTTTGACCAAACACCCTTAAAGAAAGGCCTCCATCCAATCCCAGCAGATTTTGCAATTTTGCCTGCTTCTTACATCAGTATGTCTACTGACCGGGAAAACCGTAAAAACCAGGCTTTGGCTGTAAATTTGGGGTGCCCATGACATTTTTGAGAAAAGTCCTTAGATATTGGATAATGTCCATAAATTACATGTGGAGCTATAAAATACCCCCGTTGCAGCAAACCTGCATACTCAGCGAATTTCCAATGAATATATAACATAACACATTAACACTTAACAGGATTCATAAGAAATATATAAAAAAACAGGTGATATTTAAAATATTAATTATTCTCCATAAGAATAACATTGGGGATGAGTACACAGGTTTGCTGCAACAAGGAACACAAAATAATAGATTTTTATGCAAATATCATTAGAACTCATCTAAGTAAAGTAACATACCAAGTTTCATTCATATACATTTATAAGTAAGCGATATATAACATTTTAATTATTCTCCATAAGAATAACATGGGGACCGATTACCTAGGTTTGCTGCTACGGGAACCATACGTGAAAATTTTGTATTTTGTGCAATCAAAGATAAACCCCAACCAGATGAAGCCATATACCAAATTTTGTCAGTTTATGCTCATAAATAAGCGAGATATACAATTTGTCTTTTTCTCCATAAGAATAACATTAGACAACGTACTGTGTTTAGCACTTTCAATATCTCAGGAACCAATTGACGTAGAGCAATGATCAAAATACCAAATTGTTTGTTTTTTTATGCTGAATTAAATGGTAAAAATTAAAATTTGATTTAAATAAAAATTACATGTGGAAACCCCAAAAAAACCATTTTTGGGGTACAAAACCCCCCAAAAACCCCCCTTTGGATGGTCTGATTCGCCTGGTTTTCGAACTCGTTCAAATAAATGGTGCTTTACACATTTGTACCAAATTTCATTAAGATCGGAACTCTTTTACGAGAGTTATCGTGCTTACGGACATATATATATATATATATATATATATATACATACATATATAAAAATTTGAACGAATGGTGTTTTTGGCACCTGGGGACCTCAAAATGAAAAGTTATCATGGTCTCGGGCTTAAGTCTTACCATGAGACCTACGGTAATAGCTTCTTCCCTATAGGGGAAATTCGCTAAAAGGAGATAATAAAAGGTTATAACAAAAACTAAACATTCTTATTTCCCTTTGCCTAACAACAGTGTTTCAAATTCCATCGAACCATGGTATTTGTGAGCAGTGTGCACATATTATTTTACATGTTATAACATTTATTACGTTGTAATTTACTCTGAACACGGGCGAGTTCTGTATGCCATTTGCTGTAAAAAGCAAGTTTGGTAGTCGGCTGGCATTGACTGCGCTGTTTCCTCTGAGACAGACAATTCTTGAAAACAACATTTTCGTGTAAACAAACAGCTATGTTGCCGTGCGTTGATTTTAGATTATATTTTGTAGGAAGCTGTGTTTTATTTTAACTGTCAAATTTAATACTTTCAATTAACGTTTCAGTTTCTCAGAAGGAGAAGATTAAATATTGGTTTAGTGATATTTGAACAACTTTGTAAGGACACCCTGTGTAATTATGTAGCATGTGTGAAAAATATATCAATTATTGTTCAGATGTTTTGTATTATTAAAAGGTTTATATTGTACAACGATGTTTAGTTGAAAGAAGGTTGTATAAATTACTAAACCGAGATATTGGATCTATTTGTTTATGTGAAATTGTAAATTTATGGTTCCTTAAAAATAAACCAGTGATTAACACTTTTATATCAGAAATAATAATCGTTTTGAACTATTTAATATTTGTGTTTTTTATGGTGTAACTATATGTAATTAATATCAAATTTCTGCTTGCTGGAATAGTTAGCTACTTTTTGTAAATAAGCCATAAATCAATAATTTAAAACAACCGTCATGGAGTAATGGGATTTAAAGATTAAATTTGTGTTAAGGGAGAATCATATAGAAACAGAAAATATTTTGTGATTGGTGCCTCTCTCCAGTAATCATCTGATCCAATTTAAAACTAAAAGTTCTAGATTGACATTGAATCTTTAAAGGCACATGGGGCAGTATTCATATTTTAGAAAAGGAAACATACCAATATGTTCATTAGTGGTATTAGCTATCTTCATTCAAAATTGCAGCTCAATTGGTCACTTTTTGTGATGGAGCAACAAGTAAACAGTCTTAGTTTTGAATGACATTTTACTGTTTTAGGTGAGGTTACAATAATTATTCCAGAACCTGTTTTTAGCAACACTCTCCTTGTTTTTTATGTAAATCCAGAGACATATGATCAATTTACACCTGGAAGTCCAGCCAAGTCAAAATTTATTACACAAACACATGCCACAAAGATGAAACAAAATGGGATCTGGGATAAACTAACAAGAAACACATCCCGTGACTACCAATAAAAACCAAAAGCCAAAAGCCAAAAGCGGGTTGGTGTATCCCCATTACTACATTCTCCCAATAAGTGCCGGAACTTTCAATATCTGTTATCCAGATGGTGCAAGGTCAGGGAATAGAAATGACAATCCTAAAAAAATACCCCCGTCGCAGCAAACCTGCATACTCAGCGAATTTCCAGTGGATATATAACATAACACATTAACACTTAACGGGATTCATAAGAAATATATTCACAAACAAGCGATGTTAAAAATATTAATTATTCTCCATAAGAATAACATTGGGGAAGAGTACGCAGGTTTGCTGCAACAAGGAACACAAAATAATGTTTTTTTATGCAAATATCATTAGAACTCATCTAACTAAAGTCACATACCAAGTTTCATCCATATACATTCATAAATAACTGATATATAACATTTTAAGTATTTTCCATAAGAATAACATGGGGACCAAGTACCTAGGTTTGCTGCTACAGGAACCATAGGCGAAAAATGGTTTTTTTGTGCAAACAACAATAAACCACAACCAAATAAAGCCATAAACCAAATTTTGCCAGTTTACGTTCATAAATAAGCGAGATATACAATTTTTCTTTTTCTCCATAAGAATAACATTAGACAACGTACTGTGTTTAGCACTTTCAATATCTCGGTAACCAATTGACGTAGAGCAATGATCAAAATACCAAATTGTTTGTTTTTTTAAGCTGAATTTAATGGTATAAATTAAAATTTGATTTAAATTAAAATTACATGTGAAAACCCCAAAAAACACATTTTTGGGGTACAAAAACCCCCCAAAAACCCCCCTTCAGATGGTACGATTTGTCTGGTTTTCGAACTCGTTCAAATAAATGGTACTTTACACATTTGTACCAAATTTCATTAAGATCGGACCTTTTTTACGAGAGTTATCGTGCTTACGGACACATATATATATATATATATATAAATATATATATATATATATAAATATATATATATATACATATATAAAAATTTGAACGAATGGTGTTTTTGGCATCTGGGGACCTCAAAATGAAAAGTTATCATGGTCTCGGGCTTAAGTCTTACCATGAGACCTACGGTAATAGCTTCTTCCCTATAGGGGAAATTCGCTAATTATTTAGATCGATATATCGTATCTCGATCGTAAGGGAAATGGATTGGAATTATGCAAATTCATTAATATAAATAATTGGCCCAGCTTATATACCCATTTTTTGTAGAAAGTATAGGTCCTAAAAAAATATGAGATATAACTTTAATAAAATACCCCCGTCGCAGCAAACCTGCGTACTCTGCGAATTTCCATTGTATATATATATATATATGTCTTAATACTACATAAAGCTACTTACCGAGTTCACAAATAAGCGATATAATATAACATTTTAATTATTCTCTATAAGAATAACATGGGAGCTGAGTACGCAGTTTTGCTGCAACAAGGGACACAAAATGTGGGTTTTTATGCTAATATGAATTTAACTTAACTAGGTGAAGCCACATACCAAGTTTCTTCAATATACATTCATAAATAAGCGATGTATGCCATTTTAATTATTCCCCATAAGAATAACATGGGAGCTGAGTACGCAGGTTTGCTGCAACAAGGGACACAAAATATGTTTTTTTTAATGCAAATATGAATATAACTCAACTAGGTGAAGCCACATACCAAGTTGTTTTAATTTATTTTCATAATTAAGGCATACATAATATTTCACTTATTCTCCATAAGAATAACATGGAGGCTGAGTATGCAGGTTTGCTGCTACAGGAACTATCTCGATAAAAATGTTTTTTGTTCAAATTACAATAGACCACATACAGATGAAGCCATATACCAAGTTTGGTTGGTATACGTTCATAAAAAAGCGAAATATAAAATTGTTCATTTTCTCCATAAGAGTAACATTTGACAACGTACTGTGTTTAGCACTTTCAATATCTCTAAAACCAATTGACGTAGAGTAATGATCAAAACACCAAATTGTGTATTATTTTAAGCTCAATTCAATGGTGAAAACTAAAATTGGGTTTACTAGAATATTATAGGTAAAAAACTCAAAAAACCCATTTTTGAGGTACGAAACCCCCCCCCAAAATACCCCTTTGGATGGAGTGGTCTGGCTGGTTTTCGAACTTAAAGTCATAAATGGTGCTTTACAAGTTTTTACCTAATTTCATCAAAATCGGACCATTTTTACGAGAGTTATCGTGCTCACGGACATATATATATATATACAGTTTTGAACGAATGGTGTTTTTGGCATCTGGTCTTACCATGCCGCGCTGGTCTTTAGGGGAAATTCGCTAAAAACTTAATTTTGGGTTTGACCATGTTATAGAGCTTGGAAAAAACAAATAATATAGTTTTTTGAATTATTAACCAAGTTGAGTGGTTGCGGAGAAAATCCAAAAAACCTACTCATAAAATCTCCCAGGTTAATCTGATGGGAAAAAGGTTTTTGGTTTTCCTCAGTTCATTTCAATGTAAACTTCACATTTGCTTTTACCAATCAGTTCAGCTCCACAAAACAATCATTTTGGTGTTTAAATTGTGATTCTACGTCCAACCGTTGCAGAAAAACACAGTACATTGTCCAATGTTATCCTTATGGAGAATAAATAAAATTTGATATCTCGATTATTTATGAATTTATATTGATGAAACTTGGTATGTGGCTTTACGTAGTTCTGGTATATTGATATTTACCCAAAAACTTATTTTTTGTTGATTATCCCCATAGCAGCAAACCTGCGTACTCAGCCCTATGTTATTCTTATGGAGAATGAGTAAAATGTAATGACTCCCTTAATTATGAACATAAATTAACCCTAGCAGTGGCCCTTTGACCTATTTGGTCAGATTTTTATGTCCCCTGTTGTGGCCACCGACCAAATTGGTCGGATTTTACTGAAAATGTTGTAACGTTAATAAACCAATAATAAACTCAAAAGTGATCAATATATATCATTCGATCACATTCTGAACTTTTATTTTATTACATAAATGAACCGTGTAGCAGTTGTATAACAATGTTACGACGATTAGAAATCGAATGAAGTTTTGGCGCAACGCAGTTGCTGCAGCCGACGCTCTGACAATGGCAAAACACGATATTTTTTAAATTTCTCAGATCAGGTAATTTTTCTCGCAGGAAGATGTGGTTGGTACCAATGCACAGCTAAAAAGTAGCGCTTTATGTTGGTATTGATTTTTAGAATGAAATATTGATTGTTCAGGTTATATGATTTTCTAAAAACAGGTGTTTTTGGTTTTTTTGTATAATGGCCTATCCGACCAAATTGGTCGGATCAGAAAATCGCGTTCATATGCATTGTATGTTATAGTTACTAGTCAAATAATATGTTATTTTGAAGAGGAAAAAATGTAGAGTAATCTAGTTTTGCCGTTGGCAGCACTGTTTATTTTTTGGCTTCATCACCAAGGAATTGTTTCATTACGTCACATTTTTGCCTAGTCGGCAACTGCGCAGCTGTTTATAAGTCTCAGTCAGTTTGTTTGGCTCGCTCCAAACTGTATTGTATTTGGTATCACTGTAAACAGCAGATTTCAGGCTTTATTCCTACATCTATCTCAATGTGTTGTGTTTTTGTTGACAATATGACATGTCATCTGAAATATGCAGTGTCAAGTCCCAGTCTAAAATGGCGTGCTATGTTATTGTTTGATCGCTGTCAGTTGTGTAAGAGTGTTTTAGTTATTTATTTAGCCGAATTTACGCAAAAATAATAATAATAATAATAATAATAATAATAATGCTTTATTGTCATTAATCAATTGAAATAGACAACGTCACAAGAAATACAAGAGACATGCACATACCATTCTTCAATAACATACAATATCACATGCAAAATACAATATTACAATATCAGAATTCAAGCTAAATATAGCATGCCATACTAACTATGCAAATCTATAATTGTGATCAAGCCAAATTTATTCATGCTATATCTATATTCCAAATTAACGCATAATGCAAATCAAGCAATTTATTCACTTCAATATGCAAAAGCAAGTATAAGCATACGCAAGTATATGAGGATTTATGTAAGTATATGAAGTTTATGAGGATTTATGAGTATATGCAAGTATTTTGGTGGCAAGTTGCAAGTATAAGGTAGATTTTCGACAAGCTTATAAACAATATCAATAAATAGACACAGTATGGGAAAGCATTTAACATATATAAAAATAACAAACAACGTAAAAATAAAAAATTCTAACAGAGACATTACATTCCAAGTGATAATAATAAGTTAAAAACAAGCAAAATCATCACAGTTTAAAAACTCGTCAATTGAGTAAAACGCCTTGCTCAATAGCCACCTTGATAAACGTTTTTTAAATAAAATGGAATCTAAGCTACGGTAATCTACTGGAATTTTATTAAAAAACTTAATCTGTAAATACTTGTGGCTGTTAATAAATTTACTTAATCTAGCAGCTGGAGCATTTAAATCACAAGATCCTCTAGTATCGTAACTATGAACTGAATCACGAGTAACAAAGTTGTTAATATTTTCCTTGACAAAAATTAAATTTTGAAAAATGAATATGGAAGGCAGAGTCATAATTTCATAACTAATAAAAAAAGGTTTACTACTAGTTCTAACAGGAATATCAAACAAGATTCTTAAAGCCTTCTTTTGCCAGATAAAAACATGTCTAGCTCCACTACTATTACCCCACAAAAGGTTTGCGTATAAGAGATGGGTGTGAAAAAAACTATGGTAAGTAATAAGCAGCATATGAATGGAAATACATTTTTTGAGCCGTCTCAGTAAAAAACAAACTCTGGCCAATTTAGAAATAACATTGTATGTATGAGACTCCCAAGTAAGCTTGACATCAAGTGTGACTCCTAGCAGTTTAACGTGGTCATAAATCTTATTATTAGCACAGCCTAATTGCCTCAATGAAAAACAAATTCTTTCTGTTTTCTCATCATTAATAGATAAAAAATTACTACTAAACCAGGTTTTACCAAAATCAATCATATCAGTTATAACTTTTTCAGTCTCCTTAAAATCCTTACCCGAGTACAGAAAAGAGGTGTCGTCAGCGTATAACAATGTTTTACAAGGCATGGAGTTAGGAAGGTCATTAATAAAAATTATAAATAACAATGGTCCAAGAACGGACCCCTGCGGCACCCCAGCAAGGACTTCTCTGAATGAAGAAGCTTCGGAATCTAAAAGAACCATCTGCCTCCTTCCACAAAGGTAGGATCTAAAAAACTCTAATTCTTTATCTTTAATACCATAAAATTCCAATTTGTTCAGCAGAACATTGTGACAAACAGAATCAAAAGCCTTGCTGAGGTCCACAAGGGCCACGCTCAGGTACTCATTACACTCAAAACTGTCAAGAATACCAGACACTACAATCTCTACTGCTGAAGTTGTTGAACGGCCACTCCTAAATCCAAACTGGCTGTTACAAATAATATTATTGTCAGTTATGAATTCATTTAGCTGTAATTTGACACAAACTTCAATTATTTTAGAAAATATAGTTACTATTGATATCGGTCTATAGTTAGAGATACATGATCTATTACCTTTCTTGTACAGAGGTATCGTTTTTGACGGTTTTAAACAACGAGGAAAGTGAGATTGCAGGAAAACTAAGTTAATTAAAAATAACAAAGGTTGTAATATAAGAGGGGCCATTAACTTAACGATTTTGTTTGACAATCCATAAATATCTTCACTGCCGGAAGAACTTAAATTACTAATAATTTTCGTCAAGTCATAAACAGTTATTGGTTTCCAATGAAAACTGGAACATGGAGGATTAACATTATGAAGAAAAGATAAATAATTTACATTATGACAGCTGCTATTTGACTTTTCCATGACTTTTTTACCAATATCTATATAAAAATCATTAAACTCATCAGCCTTGATTGGTGAACTAGCATTTACACCCCTTAAAAATGAACCACTTTCAGCCCTGATCACTTTCCATGAAGCTGCACTTTTGTTTTGTGAATTAGAAATAAATTGTTCATTGTGTCTGATTTTTGCAGCCTTAATACTCGCTCTATATTCATTTTTACAAAGTATGTAGCTATCTATAAGGTGTTGATTGTTTTTATAGCTAGGTATTTTTAACAAGTCACTAATAAGCATCAACATATTTCTGTTCTTCCTAAGATTATCATCAAACCAACCATTTTTATTTTGCTTAACCTTATTATCTATTTTGATTTTCTTAGTAATTCTAGGACAACAAACATTATACAATGAAAGAACCACTCCCAAAAAGCACTCAAAAGCAAGATCAACATCCTCATTTACATAAATGAAATCCCAATTAACATTAGCCAGGCTTAACATAAATAAATTTAACCCATCTTCATTTAACTTTCTGAATGAAACTTCTCTCCAGAGTAGAGAGGATGTACATGCAAGAGTAAATTTAAAACACAAAATTGGGTGGTCAGAGATTCTTTCCTTCCATACATAATGACTATAGCAATTTGAACCCAGATTAGTAGCAATATTGTCAATACACTTTTTACCTTTTGTTGCAGTATTAAAAACAAAATATAAATCAAAAGACTTCAATACATTTTTAAGCATTACAGAGTGTTTGTTATGGCCTAAAAAATCAATGTTAAAATCAGCACCTATCAAAATTCTAGCTTTAGGAAACTTATCAGTAACAAAGATTAAAAGGTCTTCAAAGCAATTAAAAAACAAATCCAAACTAGAATCCGGAGGTCTATACAGAGAAATAAATACAATATTAAAATTCATAACATAAATACTAACAGCTTCGAGAAGGCCGACATGCACAAATTGGGATATGTCAATTTCCACATGGTCAAAATCTACCTTAATAATGATGGAAGCACCACCATGTGGATCCCTTTCTCTACAACAAGAAGCAGCAAGTTTGAAACCCCTAGGAACATATAACAGCTCCTCACTCTTTAACAACCAATGTTCATTAATCAACAAAATACTGCATTCGGCCTCCTCTAAAATAACAGACAATTGATCTAACTTATTCCTTATAGATTGGATATTTACATGCAGAAGCATTAGTGTTAAAGGAGATTTGGTATTTCCTAACTTAGATTGTGAAGTTATTTTATTGGTTGGCAAACTCAAGAAATTCCTAAAAAAGCACTACCTGATTCACTTTTTGACTTGGCACTATTGACATCAACACATTCTCCTGACACACTCTGGAGCACTACTTCAGGTGGAGGGGTTGGAACCGGAATAACAGCTAGCCCAGTATGATGCTGTAGGGTTGATTGGGAGTCATCAGGCCTTGCAGGAGTCAACAGTTGTAGGTTCACAGAAGACATCTCAGCAGTAAAGTTGATGGAGCCGGGAACCAGCACTGACGAAGCGGCTTGGGCAGATAGAGTAGGAACGACATTGTTCCGTACTGCGGCAAGGTCGTTGGAACCAGGAACCAGCACCGGAGAAGCGGCTTGGGCATATGGAGTTGGCATGTCATTGTCCCGTGCTGATGATAGCAATGTACTATAGATTTTTCCACTAATTTGCTTTGCAACAGCAATTTTACCTCTTTTGTTAAGATGGAATCCATGTTTCGTGTGGAATTGTCTCTCAAGCACATGAAGGTCAATCAATTCAACATGGCTCAAAACACTAGCTAGATGTCTTATGACCATATTGATTTCATTTATAAATTTATTACGCAAATCATTTCCATGAAGGTCATATCTGTAGGGTATAGACGCCAATAAAAGTTTAGTGTGACCAAACTTTTTGACTTGTCTTTCTAGGAATTGCGAAATCTCTCTTATATGTTTGGAATAGCTGTTAATATTAATAGCATCTATGTTATTCGTACCCCCAATAAATACTATAGAATCATTCATGGTATAATGACGAAGATCAGAACAAAGGTTTGCAGACTTAAACACAGACTCAATAGGAGCTCCAGGTTGTATATGGGCGAAAAAATCATTTTTATTTGGGCATACTTGTGTCAAAAAATGAACGAGATCCCTACCGTGGCTGTCAGAAAAAATTGATACCTTAGGAAGGTGTTTTTTGTCACTGAGAGATCCTCTAATATTACTATCAGACCTTCTGCCTGATTTCACATATCTATTATATCCAGATTCAAAATTCTTATTTTCCCTGCCATTCTGAGCATGTAAGACAGTATTAATGCGGAGGGTTTTGACAGTACCCGCAGTGGAAAGCGGTACTGGTTTTGAGGTTTTTGTGCAGAATTGGAATTCTTTTGAGCCCAAGTTGTTGTATAGAATAGAGTCTTTTAAATTATGGGCTTTGAAAACGTCCCCGTTGTGATGAAGACTGTTAAAATCTTTTAATTCCTCTTCTAGCCTTTTGATTACCTTCTCACACTCAGCAAGTTTATCTTTGTCAAGATTCCATCTGGACTCAATGTATTCCACTTTATCTAATTGTTCTTGAATGAAAGCGTTTTTATTATGGATTTCATTGTCAAGATCCGTAATGTTCTCAATCAAAGTTTGGATCATTACCTCGAGCTGTTCAGAATGCTCAGATTTATACTCTGTAATTGTACTCAATGATCTATTCTGTATTTGCTTTGTGTCATCAAATACTAGCCCTTGTAGGTTATTAATTGACAACATTTCACTGGCATTAATAGCATATGCCATGTGGCTTCTCTTTCTAATCAAGTCTAATTCAGTGAATTGAAGCTTTGCAAAGGACAAGAAATCTGGATTTTCACCATTTATCACATAGTTTAAAACATACTCAATGGCTAAAACAGAATATATACCACAATCATAGCCATTTGTTTGCTGAGGGCCATTTAGTTCCACTAACTCAGGTTCTTGATCCTGAATTTGAATGACAGTAGATAATCGGGTCATGACGGTTTTAGCATGAGTGAGGTTATATGTTTGAAGTGAGTCATAATAATAATACGTGTTATGATGCTTGCTATAGAAAAGGACACTCCAGTGAGAGCCACCACTTTTATCCAACATCGTTGCATCATTAATGGGAACAATAACAAGGTCTCTTTCATTTAGTTTTTGATAGGATAAAATATGTTCATAATCAATCAACATTTTGACAGCATGACTAACAGTCGGATCTATAATTAAAACCTTTCCAGATGTTGATAATTGTCTATTAATCAATTCAAAGTATTTGTACAATGTATTATCCGATAACCACTGTTTATCCAAGAGCTCTCCAATAACTAACTGAGATGCAATACTGTTATTAGTCTGTAAGGCTGTAACAGCAGTGGTAGCACAATGAGCTTTGTAAATATCTGAGTCAATTAAAGGAGGTGTTTCTACCATCCTGCTTAGCGAAGTGTCGAGAGCTCCTTTTGGGCTAATTTCAGTTTGACTGTTATTTATTATGTTAGTGTTAGTGCCCCTATCAGAGGCAGCACTGAATTCCAGAGCTGTATTAGATGAACTTAAATCATTATTTTTTCCTGACCCATGTGAGTTAACAGACATTACAGTGTCTCCCAGGAATGAGTCATTACCGTCTGCATATGAACCATTTAAGGTACACTGAAATTTATTAGCAAGTATCTCTACTTTCTTGGCTGTAAAATTGAAATCCTCAACATTTAAATGTAACTTCTTCTCCTGTATATATTCACTTAGAGCTTTCTTAGACCTGAAGACATGACCCCCTGGAGACGTTACATAAATATCAACTTTACCCACACTCAATCCTTTTTTACGGATTACTTCTTCTCTCTTCCAACCCTTCGGAAGAGGTGCAGATTTTTCTTTAGTAAGAAGTTTTTCCATATCTTTTTAATAACATAAAACTACTCAATAACCTTCGAAACTCACTTGATTATAAATAATAATATGTATTAGGTAAAATATTACCAAAGGTAAATAATGCTAAAGGTTAAAGCTCCAGTTTTGTACTTTTACAGCAATTGTGTTTATTAAATTTTTTTGTTCAATATACTCAAACCCAATTATTTGAGTTAAAAGTTTTAAATCCAAGAAAATAACTTTATTCTAGCAATAGTCCAACGTAAACAACAACAAAACACCCCACCTGTCATTATCAGCTGATAAGCAGTTGGCTATCAGTGCCCCAGGTCACCCGACCTTGACCAGTCTGATCCGGTTTTGACTCATCCAAATTAGGATTCACTTTGAGGATAAGAAATGGTAAAATCCAGTTCATCTGTTATCAAATGACAAATACACCAAAACTCACTGTTAAAACTTTGTAAGGTACGTTGAATTATTATATTAACTGTTGTATTAAACTGAATTCAAAGTAAAACTTACTAATTTATATTTTTAACCATTAAAAATGGATTGTAGTGACATTCGGGGTGCTCTTGAAGAAAGAATTAGTGACATTGATGACAATTTAGAGGGTGATATAGGCAGTTATATTGAGGTGAACGACTTTCCTGATGATGTGTCATAGGTTAATTGGATTATTTATCTGGTAGGCCTAGTGGTGAGTTACACTATATATTTATAATTCTATGTTGTCTATGTATAACATGTTATATATTTCTATGTAGGGAATTTAATGTACTACAACATGTTTATATTGATTTGGGAGTAAAACATTTGGCAAAAAAGTTATATACTAAATACTGTAAAAAAGATTTTCCAAATACGCAAAAATAGCAAAACATTCTTTTATTTACATTTATTTATAAGTGATAAACATTTTTTACCATCAACTTTATGACTTTTTTTGATTCCTTACTTCATTAGCTTTACAAATATGTATATATCATTATTATTATATACATATATTACATGACTTATTTACAACACAAACTAACACTGTACAGTTTATACATATTTCGGGTTCCGTTTATTATTATATTACGCCCCTAAAACCTACAAAATAATTCTTTCCACAACATGTTATATATTTCTATGTAGGGAATTAGATTGTTTACAAAATGTACATAATGAATTTTCCATAAAAAATCTGTAGAAAAAATTTTACCAAGGCTGTTTTTGAAATTTCTACAAAAAAAATCAATTTTATTATTTTTTTCACTTTACTGAAAAAGTCCTTTCCTACTTTTTTTATTTTAGTATTTCTAGATTCTCCTGTTCTTTCCGATCAAAATGAATATAAGGTTGGCTAGGTTTACTTTACGGTTGAATTTATACAAATTTTCAAAAAAAGGTCTGCAAAATCGCCAAATCTGCTTGGCCATTTCCCACTTCAACATTAGGCCACTGCTAGGGTTAATAAAACTTGGTATGTGGCTTCACCTTGTTGAGTTATATTGATATGTACATAAAAACCCATTTTTTTGTTCCTTGTTGCAGCAAACCTGCTTACTCAGCCCCCATGTTTTCTTTTGGAGAATAATTAAGATGTTATATAGCGCTTATTTATGATTGAATATTAATGAAACTTGGCTTCGCCTAGTTAAATTCTATTTATATTTGCATAAAAAACAATTAATTGTTGTGTTAGTTTTTAAGTCAATTCTTTTTATTATGTTAAAATAATTAATAATTATTTCTGTTCCAACAGGAATTAAAATTTTTAGTTGAATAGCAACAATGCAAGAATGTTAAATTTACTCCAATAAATATAGTCGAGAATTGAATTTTTAACCGTTCCTTGTTTCAGCAAACATACGTACTCATCACCAATGTTATTCTTATAGAGAATAATTAAAATTGTACTAGTAGCCTGTCGCGGCTTCGCTCACGATCACAACATAATATTATACTGACATTCCCGTATAAATATTGTGTTACCGTTCCAAAGCCAACATGGCCTGCTGATTAACTGTGTTTACCCTATCCAGCTGATTGCTTAAAACTTAGTTATTTCCCAATGTTAACCTTATGGGAAAAATCTCAACTTTAAAAGGCCTCAGGGCCTCACTCACAAATTATTTCTCTATAAAATAAACGGTATCAGGAAACTGACACATACTTTCTCCCTTTTAGCCCAATTTTAATGAATAAATTACTTTTTATTTACTAAATATAGAATACAAAGCACGGTCGAATGTACAGAAAATCTTGTAAACAAGTTTTTTTTTAAAACATCCACCCAAGTCCCTGCTTTGGAGGCAGTACAGAATCCATTGCTACACTTGTGGTTTTAAGAGGGGAAATGCCCCCTATTCCTCCCCAGGGTTATTAAGGGGCAACATATTTCGAATTTCCTCTGTTGGTCAATGCTAACTTGACAAGCATATCAAGTTTGAATGAAATTGATCAGTAAATAAGAGAGAAATAGTATTTTTTTTATTCCCCATAAGAATAACATTGGACAACGTACTGCGTTTACCGCAAAATGAAAATTTCAATTTTCTCGGAAACCAGCAATCGTAGAATAGTAATTCAAAATACTAAATTATTTAGTTTTTTGAGCTCTTTTTAATGGTGAATAGTAATATTTTTTTATGTTTATGCCTTTTTATGAAACATCTAAAAAACTGAATTTTTCATGTTAAGTCCTGTAATTTCTGAACCCGAATTTTTACAGGAATGCGGGTGGTGTCATTTTGTTGGAAAACTAAAGTTCTACAAACGAGTAAAGTTTAATCAAAATCGTTAGAGCCGTTTTTGAGAAATTTTGATTTTTCATGTTTTTGGCGGTTTTTGGGGGATAATTACCCTTAAAAATCAAAAATTCAAAAAAAATGAAAAAAACGCTGGAGATATTGTGGATTAGTACCTACATGCCAAATTTCATAAAAATCGGCCCATTGGTTAAGGCTCTAGCTCTGTACACATCCACACATCCACACAGACACACACACACACACACACACACACACACACACACACACACACACACACACACACACACACAAACACACACACACACACACACACACACACACACACACACACACATACATGTATTCGCTCAATTGTGGAAAACACCCAATTGTAGCATCTTTAAGTTGAAAGATACTGCGTTATCGACAATAGTGTGGACAGTATGTTCCACAACTCACTTTCCCGATACACACCGATTTTAGCCCTTACACACTAGAAAACAATTGTAGCAACGTGCCACAATCGTGCAAACTCCAACTTAGGTGTGTACTCCCCACCACGTCACCCCAGCGCTGTTGCCAGTTCGTGCCGGTGCGGCGGCGCGCGGCGCAGCGGCCAGCTTGGTGACTGGGTAACTTGCCTCCACTCCGTGATCTTTGTTGGCTCAGATGTTCGTTTTTAATGCTCTATTGATGCTTTTTGATCATTGGGTTACATGTTGTATATCATAATATATTGTTGAAATCACTGTATGTTAAATTATCTCTGATTTAAAATAGAAACCCTTTTTTACGTAAATTGAACAGTAGGCCCTAAAACTCGTTAATATAGTATGGTATATATTATATTATTTAATAATTAAAATCATTGTAGAATTTTTATATTGTTATTAGTATTCGGTACTTATTTTAGCGAATTTCCCCTATAGGAAAGAAGTTACTACCGAAGTCAGCATGGTAAGATCTAGGCCCGGGACCATGATAACTTTTCGTTTTGAGGTTCCCAGATACCAAAAAAATCGTTTGTTCAAAAATATATTTATGTGTGTACGTGGGTACGATAATTCTAAAAAAATTGTCCGATTTTTACGAAATTTGATACGAACATTTAAAGCAACATTTATGACTTTAAGTTTGAAAACCAGAAAGATCGCTCCATCCAAAGGGGTATTCGGGGAGGGAGGGGATTTGTACCCCATAAATGTTTTTTTTAATTTTTTATACATAACATTTTAGTTTTGACTATTTAATTCAGCTTAAAAAAAACAAATTGCTATTTTGATGATTTTTCACAAAATCAGTTTTGTTGCCGATAGTTCTCGTAGCAGCAAACCTGCGTACTCAGCCCCCATGTTATTGTTATGGAGAATAAGTCAAATTTTCTCTCCCTTAATTATTAACATAAATTAATAAAACTTGCTGTGTGACTTTACCAAGTTGAGCTATATTAATATTTGTATAAAAACCCCTTGTTTGTGTTCCTTATTTCAGCAAACTTGCGTATAAATGTTATAAATCTCTTATTTATGAATGCATATTGATGAAACTTTTTATGTGACTTTATGTAGTATTAAGACAAATATATATATGCATTTGTAATTCGCTGAGTTTCCAGGTTTGGTACGACGGGGGTTTGCTACGACATCCATTTATATGATATGGATGTCTTGATATGCATAAGGTGCATTTAAATGCTAAAATATTTTCAATGAGTATTTTCATGAGTAATGAGCGTAAAATTTGAATATAACTCAATAATTGTTAGTAAATAGTAAAACTAGTTTGTTGATTGGTTATCTGATCGCTTTGAGATACCAAAACAAGTTTATAATTCTCATGCCAATAAACAAAGGTGCAAAATGTGTTAACACCGAATGGTACGGATTTGGAAAAAAATTTCCTCATACTTGATCAAACATTATTAAAAAATATCAAATTAAAACAGATTTGATTAACTTTGGAAACTCTGATCAAGCAAGCTAAAGAAGTCAGTTTAATCAAACTTGATCGACTGTCTTGATCAGGCCTGATAAAATGTGTCCCGATCTAACCTTAGGGGATCTAACCCCAGGCATTGTTAAACTCCCCATGTTATTCTAACTGTATAATAGAGATCAATTAAATTGGATATGTAAACGGATGTCAATAAAAAAAAAACAGTACAAAACAGGATAACTACGGGATTTTGATTTTGTTTTCGCCTTTAGGGCGCTCTGCCTCACGGGTGATCATGGGATTAGCATGGTCCCCAAGCTAAACTTATGGATATTAATGTTTACTCAACTGTTTAAGCTAAATATTTGTTAGTTGATTAGTAGTTGCTATTATTACTGACATAAACCTTCAAAATATCTAAAAAAAATCTCTTAGGACTTCTCCCATTGCCTTTGAAGATTAGTTATTACTGAGGCCATTGAGATGACATATTGGGAGGGAGGTAAGTAGTACAGTTATGAATGACATATAATTACTCACAATTTAAGTACTCTTTAGGGCTCCGTCCCACTGGTTTAAAAGTTCTCAAATTAGGAACTACTGAACCAATTGGGTTGCAATTCTGGAGGGAGATTGGTGTTATAATAATCATACTCACACAAATCCGCTCATGACCTAAGTGCCCTTTTGGGCTCCGCCACACTAGCTTTGGAAATTATCAAATTAAGGATTACTGAACCAATTGAGCTGAAACTTGGGACGGAGATAGAACTGATACATACACACTGACTCATTCTAAAACTAATTCATTGTAATTAATTCATTGTTGGTGATGGCGAGGTCATGTTATTTCAGGAGTTATTGCAGACATTTTCAATCACTTACTAGTAAATGAAAATTAGGAACTGTAAAAACGAGTTAGAAATTAAGTATGTGTTAGTTTCCGGATTCAATTTATTTAGTTTAGACGCGACTATGTTCGTGTCCTTGAATTGTCCCCCAATCCACATACTGTTATGTCCATGCTATCTTAATATATAAAATTGAATCTATGTTCCCTATGGACTATTAAGCCACTCAACTGAATTTAATGACATTTTCATTATTAATGTAGCATTGGGTCGGGATGGTTCCTGGAAAGTTTATTAAAAATTTAATAAAAAATATAATACAACAAGCATTTTTTGTAAATCTCATAAGAAATACAGCAGCGTACGCCAGTTACCACTAGTCAATAATAAAATAGCTAACATGAAATGAAAGCCAAATAAAACTCGAAAGTGAAATAAAAATAACATTAACTAAACTAAAGAGAACGTGAGAATCTAATCAATAATTATCTCCTACCAGTGGCTGTCAGTCAAAGCAGAGCCTAAAACGGTGGGTCTTGATGACTGAACTGTAGCACACATGTACTTTACTCAATATACATGAGCACTAATGATTTCAAGAAATTTCCATAGTGCTTCACCCTATCGATTGTCAAATTTTAAAAGTTATTCTTACGGACATTCATGTTAATTGACTACTTAATAGCGTAAGAAATATTACATCTTTGGAGTTGTTCATTATGTTAACGATAGAATACAGCACAGCATACACCTGTTCATGTGCCTAGTTCTTTGATAATCTTAATTTTAAATGAAAATAACTGATGGATAGAGAAGTTCACATCTTGTAGCCTTGAAAACTATTGTTTAATAAACTAGTAGCCCGTCGCGGCTTCGCTCGCGATCACAGTACAGTGTTATGTTTTAGATGTCAGTTCCATTTGTTAAAGCACCTGCAGGACCCAGGTTTGTTCGAAAAGCCAGTCAGTTTGTTAAAAATGCCTAGAGTACTTATATTCACGATTCCTCTCCAAGGCGTGCGTATTTGCTTTGCTTATTGCGTATTGCTCGTTTCTTTTCATTTTGGGCATGTCCGTTTTATACAGTGTATTAAATCTTCAGTTTGAATAGTGCTCACAATTTATAAATAACCTAATCATGTATATTTAAAGTTATGTACTCATTGGTTCTGATCTCTATTCCCACAAAAACCACATGATACTTTACCAAGTGATTGTTATTTTTACAATTGAATGGTTGATTTTGAACAGCTGGTATGATTCTTTTATTTTTATTTACAAATCTTAACCATAACTCCAACGTTAGTTTTTTTAATATATTTCTTTACAATACTATATTTTTCTATGGATGAGATCTAATTAGAACACATTTATTAACCCATAAATTTGATAGTTTTAACATTTGGTAAAGATATTTTGGAGCAGGAGTAGGCAAAGGTTTTATTCTGATATATTAACTATTTTCCTAACAAATATATGTTCAATCGGTTTAGTTAACTACTTACATTAGTGATGAATAAATTACAATTTTAAAAGCCGACAGAGCAGATAAGTCCCAAAGGGCATACTGGATGAAATTATAGGCCTGTTTCTGACTAAAGTGCATTGCCTGCTGTCTTTCTACAAAATATACGCTCAATCTGTCTAGTAAGTACATAATTAACATGGAAATGTTGAAGGGTGTTAGGGCCTAGCCTCATTGGAACGGGAATTAGCCCAATCTTTTTTGGGATGAACCCGTCTTCTTCCAAATATCTGCTCAATAACTCCTGTAGTTTGTTAAACTTATTGAAAGTGGGCTTAAAAACATAAAATATTCGATATTATAATAACAATTGCTACTTAGACAAACTGAGCTTTAATAAATACCATGTAAAGCTTACGTGTTCTGTATAGCCAATGATTTATTACCATGCCGTTATTTTAAATGATTTAGTATACCTATGTAGAGTAGTAAAATATCCATTCTTGTTTTCTTCATTCCGTGATCAAATATAATTAGCTGACTAAATGCTGATTATAACAAATACGGTGCAAGCTGTAGTGAAATATTAAGTAACCTGTACCCCTAGGATCGACTTTGTAGCAGTGCCGGTCAAAGGGGCGTAACCCTAATTATTTACCATGATATAAAACAGCCAAAAGAGATTCCTCCTCTACACGAAAACAGGCAAGTTATTTAATTTCATTGAGTAAATTTTTTTGTGAAGCGCAGAAAAAATCTGGCTTATAAACTGACAGACGGATAAACAAATGTTTAAAACAACTTAAATACCTCCGTAGCATACAAAATTTCACTGCTCAAAACGATGTAGAAAAATAACTTATTTAATTTATATAGATAAATTAATTCCTTACTTGTATAATCGGGTTTTCTAATAACCTGTCCATAATGTACTAACAGCTGCAATTCAAATCAAAATATTCCTCATGTTAATCTTATGGGATAAAAACGAACTATGAAAGCTCGTGGGGCGAAGCCCCGTGGTCGAGAGTGTATGGAAACCCTACAAGACACATCTAGAGAGTAAGAGCTTTCGATTAATACGAAATATGTATATGAAATAATATTTTTAAGGGTTGAAAATCGCCTAACAAAAGTCAAGATATTCTTTTAATAATATATATTATTGAATGTAGAAATTATATATCTTTAGCGGAACACATGTCTGAGGAAATATTTGCTTTATATAGGTTAAAACTAGTGGCTTGAAGGGGCGATAGCCCCTAACCTTGCTCCAAGTAGGAACACATGTCAGATTGTAAACAAAGTAGACACTCAATCACATGTGTTATTGTAAACAAAGCAGACGATTTAAATTCCCATAATTTTCTTATGGAGGGTGTTTTACGTTATTTATCGTTTGCTCCTAAATGTTTGGAAATACAGCTGTTTTTCCCGAGTCCCTGGGATCAAGACCTTTAATTTGAACCGTCTCCCATCATCCTTCGATTTTCCAAATTCCCACAATTTTGACTAAAATATTTCGCATACAGAATTATATATAACTAGGCTTATCGCCGTTGGAGGCTTCGCCCCCAAACCCCCTTTCGGAGTTCGCTTCGCTCACTTGCATTCCTCAGTCAACTCAAGTTTAAATCAAACTCGTAGTTCATTAACCAAAGAAAAACTACAAAACAATGACCTTTGGTGAGCACCTACACTGGCGCTCCCGTATCGTTTCGGTATCGAAACATTTTATCAACCGGCTGCTTGTTCGTTTTATCGAATGAACTCCCGATTACGATGGTTGTTTCGAGGTGTATAAAAGCAAAAAAAAGTACTCACTCAATCATAGTCAATCGGATATAAATAAAAAGTTGTGGTTACAATGTTAAATTGGAGTTCTACAAATGGATTTACGTGTAAAAGATAACAACAAATTAGACTTCAGTTCACGACAAAATGATAGTAACCTAACCTAACCTAACTCCACAGAGCGCTGTATGGTAGCTGATCGTTGAGCAACATAATTACAAATAAATGAATTTGTAAAAACAAAATAAAGTCAAATAAACATAAATTGCAGACCTCAAAAAGTAAGCATCAAAAGTAGGATTCAAACCCGTGACCACTGATCTTGAATCAGCTGACAACATATCCACTGGGCTATTGGGCTAAATTCATTCCATAGAACCGGTAGAATCGGTTTGATTACATTTTCCATTCTCGCAACAAACGATATTCGCGATACTGAACCTCCTGTGTAATGTGCTTATCATATTTTGTAACAGCTGATTTATATACACCTCATGTAAGCAAATTAGTATCGCATACACTACTAAATAAATCAGCTATTGTTTATTTAAATCAGCTGATACAAACATGTGGTATTAGCCAAAGGTAGTGTTCTTTCATTTAAACAGCTTTCCAAAACTGTACACATTTAAATGGGCCAAAATACTCAAAATTCCTCCTTCTACGATAAATTGCGGCTAAACAGATGATCGGATCATAAATCTGACGAAATATCGTTAGTTGGAAATTAAATTATATACAACTTTTGTATTTAACATTTTTTGCCATCTCTTACCGTTTCCGTACAAAACGCGCTCAAAGTGGAAAAATTGAAAAAGTGGAATTTTCCCCGCCCCATAAATGCCTTAAAAACTCAAAAACGTTAACCTTTAGCAAAATTTCTGTCAGTTTCTCGTCGAGAGCTTTAACTCAAGTATGATGTTGAGGGAGGTTAGATTACGGGAAGTGCCTCATAGTTTATGTCAGTGAATGAGTGAACCCGTCTAGTTTTATATATTATAATATTTATATATAAAGACTAGTTTATTTTAATGACGAGGATGATATGTACTCTATGTGCAGAGTGATTCAGTGGCGTAACTTATTAATTTCAACCAGGGAGGTTTATTGTATAACTGGAGGTAACACTGCTTAACGATTTTGGTCAAAAACGCGAGCCGGTGATTTTGTCAGGTTGGTACACTTGGTGAGGTAAATGTATCCGTTCTTTGAACTATCCTGATTGGTTGTTTTATTCCAATAAGTGAATCTACTCATGAAAATCATTGGAATAAAAGTAATAAGAGTTGAAGTAAATTCATATTTTCGTTTTATTTATGTATCTAATCTTTCCGTGAAACATAATGTATTATGAGGAAATAAACAAATACAAGTATATTGTGTTTAAAATCATGGATAGGTACTTGTTTGATTCACTTTGTCGACTCGTCCGATTTCAGCGAGTATAGTTCTTTGCTTCACCAAAATTTTGAAAGAACGGCTCGCAGGTTTGTTCATCAGTGTTACCTCCAGTTATACAATAAACCACCCTCATTTCAACCTTAGGTGCGCTGAAGCGAATTAAAGGTTTCAGTCAGAGCGCTCCGAGTAATATTTTATTTAATTGTTAGGACTTTATTCTTCGGATGGCAGCTTGTGTCATAAATAACTCATGCTCCACTGAAAACATCAAGATTTTGATCAACAGCGTACTTAGATAAATAACTTCTAATAATTCATGCCTCAACTATAACTTGGCTTTTAATGCTTAGGGAGTAGAGAACAAAATTGATTAAAAAATGAATTTTAAGTAGACAAGTTTGAGTTAGCCAATTCCCTTTTGTGTATATGTATATATATATATATATATATATATATATATATGAAATAGTATATACCTATATGTAAAATAAAAACAAAAACAAATAAAGTATTTGTAAAACACAGGTGATGTTTGCAAAATCCTGCAAACAAAGATAGTAAATAATTATGCCCCAATTAATTTCAATAATATCGTTCTATTAAAACAAATCTTTGAGTTTACTGTTGTGTAGCCTGGCATACATAATTAGGGTGATACAACAGTAAAGTAATATGACAAAAAAAACAATATAAGCAGAGTCTTCTAACAGTAAAAACCAACCAGCAACGGACGCCGCGAACATGAAATAACGTAGCGGCAACACCGCACGACCTTGCCACTAGTTATACGCTGCTCCGCTAGGATCGCTAGTGAACGGTAAGCCGGCGAAATGCCACAATCCAGCGAATTTCGGTGTTTCTTACACACATGATGGAAACTCAAAAGTGGCAACTTGAGTTAGTTTGACTTATTTTGACATTTTAACCTCAAAATTATTGATAAAAATTGTAGCATCGTGTGTAAGATGCCACAATTGGATCACGATGCCACAGTGTGGTTGTGTGCATGTCCATGATGCTACAATTGAGTAAATACAAACACACACACACACACACACACACACACACACACACACACACACACACATACACACACACACACACACAGCACGTAAAAACCACTTTTTTGGGTTCAGGGAGCACCAAAACGAATATTTCCACATACAACTCAAATTCGAAAATTCTACGTATAGGGGGAGAAAGTAAAAAGTTTCCTGCACAACTTCACGTTAGGCTCTTTCCAATGACACCAAAAACATGGATATCGGTTCAGTAATTTAGGAGGAGTGATAGTCACAAAAAAACCTGCTCGCCTATTAAATAAGTATAGATATATCGCTTATATGTGAATATATTTTTATGAAACTTGGTATGCGGCTTTATGTGGTATTAAGACATATATTATGCATTGGAAATTCGCTGAGTATGCAGGTTTGCTGCGACGGGGGTATTATTTATAATGTAATCGTTTAGAGTATGGTTTGTGGCTTTATTGTATTATTAGGATTTTGGAATTTTATTGATAGTTGTTATTTGTAGTATCAACATGTTGCTCACCGAATTGACAGTTAACATTGGTCTTGTGGGTAAAGCAGGTTGAAATGTGAAACCATTGGTGCTTGGAGCCCATTCTAAACGAGCAAGTGGTATATGAATTTGAAATTAGGAGTCTTAGATTGTCTCCCGTTTCACAATTAACTCCATTATTGTGTTTCTTTATCCAGCAAATGATCCACAACGCCAACACACAGAAGACGCCGAGTTATGCGGGCCCGGTGATTCTGGACCGGAGCTTTAACAGAAAACGTCAAGAGATGGAGCCCGACTATGTTCCTGAATAGTGAGTTAACATAATGTATCATTCTATTCCAGAACATCTATTTTAAAAGGTAGTTTTTAGGTAAAATAAATACTTGAAAGATCGTCAAGATACCGATTGGAATAATTTCATCTCATCAATCGAATTTAGCCATTTTTTCCTTATGTTTAAAAGAAACTGTTTTTTTTATCCAAAGATTCTAAGCTAACCTCTCTACGGATTTTCATGTTTATTTTTTTCTTTGAAGGAAAGGTAGTTCTGAGTAGCATGAAATTTCATGACCCGAATTTTAATTTAGGTTTTAAATGTTTTACAAGTTTAATTTTAATTTTCAAAAAGTCTAGCAGCCGATGCAAAAATTTTAAGTTTGTTTTCAAAGAACGTTAAAATCATATGGTGTAAACCATCAGCTGGAAAACATTTGATCCATGGAATAGAAGTAGTGAGTGAAGGTGGTTTGTAAACATAAAGATGTAGGGTGAACATCGCATTCAAATAATCCTATGTTTTAGCTTATGCGGGCAAGCGGAGCCTACGATAACTAACGGGCCTGCTTACTTCCTCTTTCCACTAAAGTCACGTGACTTTGTGCGGCCGATCAGCAGCCGAATATCACACTAAACAACATTGTAAGAACACGACCCACCACACTTATTTTTGATCTCATTGGAATCAAATTTTAAACTGATTAAATAGACCCAAAAAATATGATTCTGGATAAAACGGTGAACAAAATTATTCTGTTACCATCCAATTTAAAATTGGATTTCTTAAATACTAATTACAGGTTAGAGTGAAATATTTTGCGCATTTTGAAACTTGTCATTTGTTTACACTTTGCAGAACGTTATAAAACTCTAATCAGCTGTTATTATGATTTCTGCTTTTGATGTCAACACAGTTGATGGTTGAAAAAACAAACTTTGAGGCTGACCTGTGCCCATCAGGGTCTTAGTATTCAAAATTGGAAACAACTCTACACTACTAGAGATTAAGGAAATTCTGTTGATACCTCAATCATCAAAATCGGTTCAGAAATGTCGGAGAAGTACTCATTACAAAAAACACCTAAGCGTATAATAAATGATGAAGGACAAGATTTGAAACCCCGAAAAGTCTATTTTATATTTTGAAAATTAGTGCGACACTGGTGTCACTCTATTCGTATTTGAATGTAGTTTAGAATGTTATACAAAACTTATATATTTTGCGATTTTTGTGTCGAAGAGGCGGGAAATACTGGTGGTAGGTCAAGTTTTGCAATGCTTTTTAATGGGATTAACAGCTGCAAGTCGGCCGCAGAGAGTCACGAGACCAAAAATGTATGAAGGCCCGTTGATTAACGTAGGCCCCGGGCAAGACCGTGACAAGCAGTTAGTCATAATAAACAGAGGATCATTGGCCATAAGTTAACCCTAGGACTGCCTGACGCCTGATATCAGGTGATATAATGTTTGCGCCGGATGGAATATCGACTGAATCAGGCGAATTGGGTCATTTTTTTCAACAGCTTATAACGCGTTGCAATTGATCCAGAAACGTAATAATATTGATACCATTTAAAAGAGGAGATTCTAAACTTAAATTGTCATACATAAACGAACCTAGTAGCAGTAACAGATCAATATAATGCTAATATAATTTGAACAAAATTTAGCGCGCGAAACATTTTCAACTCGCGAGTGGCGAAAACTCGTTAAACACGTGTTCTTAAAGAAAATCGTAGTATTTTATTCATATTTGAAATTGCCCCTGAACTGGTAAGACTTATGAAAATAGTGGTTTTATATTACCTTTACAGAACTGGTGACGGAAAGGTAATATAAAACAACTATTTTCGTAAAATCGTAGTGTCTGTATTTTGGCTCAAACAGAAAGCGGGTTGGTACCATTGGAAACAGCATTAGTTGTTCTTTCTTTTAGCGAAATTTGTCATACGACTTCAGAAAGTGTGAGAAATAATTTTTGAAATCAGCTGTTATATCAGGCCCATCATTTGCCCCATTCGCCTGAAATAAGGCAAATCATAAATCACTAATAAATAGATCGATAATTGATTTAGCGTGATGTAAATCATACCTCTTTGAGGCCAGGAAAAGATTCTTCCTCTTTGTAGCGCTGCCTTCGTCTATGGAGCGTCACGTGACTTGTGGAAGTACGTAAATGTAAATAGTAAATATTCGTGATTCTTTCTGCTAGTTTATAATCCGTATTTTATTGTCGAATCTTAGTGTTTTAGTGATAATCAGTGTATTGACGTATAGTGTGTGAGTTATTAGTAATATTTACCAATATTACTATGGGTAAATATAATTATTTATGTTCAAATGTGCGTTATTGAAAATGTTCACAATGAAAAGCCACCTCGGGGATCGAAATTTTCACTTTTTCTTACTTTATATTAGGGATGAGTCGGTACCGAAATTTATCAATTCTCGATATCAATACCAGAAAAATTTGATTCCCGATTCTCGATACCAATACCATTGATACCTAGGATTATTCAGTACCTATAGATATTAAAACTATTGTTAAAAACAGTTACAAATTTATAATACGATTTAAAATTATATAGTAGTATTTTGTATTTAATTATCAACAAATTTTTTAATGTAATTTTTTTACATAATTAATGTTAATTTCACTAGTATGCCATAGTAATGTAGAAAAACAAAAACTATTTACTATAAATTCATAATAGGGAAAAACTTGGTTGTAAGATATTGACTCAAAGAAATAATGTTGGTCAGCCGACTGGTTTATTGCTTTCAACCAGACCCCTCACATCCCTCTTCCTTCCTTATCTCCAAGGTAAGATTTTTGCCGCCGACCCAAACACTCCTCGTGCCTTTTGTAGAGCGGGTAAACGGTGGGAGTATCTCTTCCCGTGCACTTCGTAGCGCAGGTAAACGGCGGGGGTATCGATGGTATCGGTATCGACTTTGAACAAATGAATCTTGATACCGATACCAATGTCCAAGTATCGGTGTTATCGAGAATCGACTCATCCCTACTTTATAAAATATACCCAATCACGTTTTATTTATTTTATTCTAGTAAATTTCTCTGTTCTTTTGTGAACAAAAAGAGAATGCATATGATAGGGTTATATTTTATGGTTTATGGTTTGGACACAGCAACAGTTTGAAGTAAACTCAGCAGATTTTGCTGAAAAAGTCTATGCTGTAAATTTATGTTTAAAATTTTTTTATATTTCTATATATATGTGAGGTGGAAAGCAAAAAGGGACCTCTTGTCGGCAAAGTAGATTTTTCAGTACAGTCGTAATAAGTCATCCGGGTATAAAATATTGATTTTCGGTTTTTTGCATATTACTACTCTTTATAATGTCGTTTACAAGACACAATCAATTACAAAACAGTTTCGAATGGATAAAATACTCACAATAATCGATAAAGGAGACTGTGTTCTGCCTAGGAAAAGGTACCTCTTCATTTTTTTTTACTACATTAAGACTGGTCTTTACCAGTTTTGAGGCTGACATTGGGTACAGCAAATGAAGTTGTCATTACATATGGTAAGTCTTTTGGCTGTCCATTATGATAAACTTCCCTTTCATCTTTGGTCCCTCCATTTGCAGCAGCTAGAGACAGAATCTCCGGGTTTGGTCCCCACCTGCCAACCTGAGAATAAATGGTCCCTGGCTGTTGTACATGGATACCCTGTCAGTTGAGTCGACCAGTTGGAGGGCAAAAGAGGGTCCCCTGTTTGAAAGCCTCATCCCAGCTGCCACAGGGGCACGGGAGTTGGCCCTCTGAAGGGTCGATTTGGCTGCCGTCCCTTCCCACCCTTACCTTTCCTGCTATATCCTATCTTTCCGGTAACCTGCGCAATATTCCCGCTTGTGGAAGATGTGACTAGCAGCTATGCTAGGGTTTCCTAATCCTCAACAATGAAAAAGGTACCTCTTGCCGCTTATGGAGCAATAACATGGCCGACATTAGGTCCCATTTCTCAAACACACAAGTTAACTTCGCATTACTTTAAAAACAAGTCTTCCCTGAACTTACAAACAAGGGGTGGAGGATGTGCTATTTTAGTGATGCATGGTCTCAAGACTCAAGCTATAGATGTAGAACAATTTTATCATGACATCATTTTTGAAGTAACCACGATTCTTTTACCAAATGTTGATGTAGTTGTATCCACCTTTTATAGAACTCCAGATTCCAGCGTTTTAAATGTTTTTGAATCATTTTTATTGTACTTAAGTGGAAAATGTGTTGGTTTAAAGTACATTATATCAGCTGATTTTAATATAAATATTTTAACAAAATCATATGAAAGGGAGTCATTTTTAAATTTATTGCGCTTTTTTACATTTACTGGTTGAATGAGGAGCCAACTATAGGTGATAACTGTATTGTATAGATAATATAGTAACTAATTTTGATAAAAAAAAGTCAATTGCTGTGTTATAGAGCCGCTTTATCGGATCACTCTGGAGAACATGCACAATTCCTAGACGTTTTTGAGCACAATTTAATTCCTGACAATGTTTTAAAAAAGAAAGTATGAGATTTAACTCCTAGGGCTGTTTTTAATTTTAAAAAAATCACAAATTGACCGGTTAAGTATGATAAATTTAGCTTTTGATCATTTTAACTTATTATTGACAAATTCATTTAACGAATGCTGTAGTATTAAGGACGTGAAAGTGAGTACTGGTAAAAGGCCTAAAACTGAATGGTTTACACCAGAGTTGAAGAATTTTAAAGAGTTTGTAACAGCTTTCTATGATAGATATAAGAACAGTAAGGGCACAGAAAATGAATTACTTTTCAAACAAGAATATTTGGATATAAAGAGAAGGTACAAAAATAAAATTAATCATTGTAAGAAAATTGCAAATGAACAGTATATTTCAAATTCCTCCGAGAAGTTAGTGATGCGTTCACGATGGTCGACGTCATTAGCGATGTATTCTCGATGGTCGGCAATGTTAGCGGTGCGTTCCCGATGGTCGGCGACGTTACCAATGTGATTGTGAGAGCTGTTGATGAGGAAACTTTACGAAATGCAAGTCGTGACTGTCGGCGTCATTTTTTATCAAGCTCAATAAGATTAATTTGTATGTGGTTCAAACAGTGGGTAATAGAAGTGTCTCATTTTTAATTAACTGTGGTCTAGTCAAAATTGTTAACTGTTGATATGGAGCTCAGTTTCTAATATGTTTCCAGTCTTTGGAGTCGCTGGATGATTTGTTAGAGCATAATTGGCTGGGTAGTGTATAAGTGGTAGGGTGGTGCCTTCATAATCTGAGGTTTCTTGTCAGATTGATTCCTATCAAAAATCATGAAAAGGTTTGGAAAATTCAAAATTGGATACAGCTGCCATATTAATGCTTTATAAGAAAATGTTTAATTTAGATAGTTACAAGATCAGGGTTTAGGTCCACTCCCTAACAAGAATATTGAAAAATGTCTTTGTCTTCGATAAACTCACACAAAAAATATTGGTATATACTACTGCCTTATTCTTATATTAGATAGTATATTTCCAAACTTAAATGGAAATTTATGTAATTGGGTGTATATGTTTGACCTAGAAAACCTGGAATTATGCATGAATTTTGAAATGTGACTTTGGTGGTAACCCTGATCAAACATTTCCACGTAGGGAAATAAATTGCCTACATTTTATATATCTTCGATTGTATGTAAACAAATTAGCGTAAAAATGCTAGGACTCTACTTTTGAAAATTATTTCAAAAATGTTTATACAATTTTTGTTTTTTACATTTTGCAAAAAACCGCCAACAGGGATTTGTTTGATTTTATTTTATTTTTCTTGTTTTTCTGAACAAAACGAGTATAATTATGACTAGGTTATCAAATGTAGTTTAGGCACTGCAAATTGTTATAAAAACCTCTGCAAAATGGCAAAAATTACTAGGGCACCGAGCAATTTACCATTTATCAGGCAAAGGCAGTCCTAGGGTTAAAGGGATAACTTAGGGTTGCACTTTTATAAAATTCTTAAAATAAAATACAGTTTTTTCTTGTTTTTTTTACCTTAAAAGTCAAACGTAAACCAAGCATAATAAGTTATTCTCAAAGGGAGTGCATAGGTAATTGTATTAGTAATATTTACTTAAAAATAAACATCATAAATTGTTTATAAAAGTATTGAGGAATTAATTTTTAAACTGTATCAGGCCTATTTAACATTTTGCAATTGGTGGTTGGTTATAAATTCTTTCTCCAGTTTGACAAATTTTATAATCCCTTTCTTAATTTAGCAAAATAAGTATTTTGAACATTTTGTGGTTTTACATTATGGTTTCAGCTAGTGTATTACCAAAAAATTATTATTTTTGATGGAGAACCCCTTTTTTAAATGATGTGTACAAATGTTTTTGAAGTTTATATATTTTCTCAAGATATTTAATTTGTTTTAATTAATAATTGTGGTTGTGGACTTTTCTCAGGTTTACTTAGTGCACACTTAAATATTTGAGTAGCCTAAAGTTTATTAGAGTGATACGTAGGTTTATAAATATTCAAACAAATATATGACTTTCTGGCTTTCTTGATCAAATTTTATAAATTTTGAAATTTGCCCGCTTTTCTTTCAGCGGGAAACGTCGAAAGTCTGAAAAGGGCGGCAAAGGTCTGCGACATTTCTCAATGAAAGTTTGCGAGAAGGTAAGGAAGAAGGGGGTGACCTCGTACAATGAAGTGGCCGACGAACTGGTGGCAGAGTTCACGAACCCAGCGCTCAACACAGCCGCAACTGACCAGGTGGGAGTGAGGGTCTGTCAGAATAAATTACCGTAATATGTCACACGAGAGAGTGTTGGTAGTAAATTATGAGGAACCATCACAGGCTTATCGTCACTTCTCTTCTCAGGATATTACCTTTTAACCAAACCAGGTATCGGTAGCCAGAACTTCTGGTTAGACTTTGTCAATTTTAAAACATTGAAAGACTAATATTTCAAGTTCTAGAAACAAATATTTACAAATTCCACAATGTATGTCAGCCTAATCCACAATATCTAATAGGCTAAAATAGTAATAGGCAGATTCCTTTTAGATAATATGGCTCAAAAAATTATTCTATGAGTAAAAGCTCTTTTTTATCAACCACCCACTCAGCTTTCTCTTGAATGTCTTTGAGTCCCAGTTTATTTCTTCCGTTGGCAGTCTGTTAAGAATATATTTGTCAGTGATAAGTAGGGGGCTTATTAACCCTTTCAGTGCTAAGAATTTTTTATATTTTTCACCAGTAAGTGCTGGAACTTTTAATCGTATATCCAGATAGTGCTACAAGGTAATAGAATAGGTCAGGGAATATAAATGACAAAAAAATGACAGTCCTAAAATATTAGAACGATATATCATATCTCGATCATAAGAGGAGTAGATTGGAATGTATCAAAAGATCAGCTGAGTAACCCAATTAAATCCACAGTTTTGTTTAGCACTTTTCGGATGAACTTGTAACAAAATATTTTGTCCGTAGCACTTTTAGGAAGAAACATGTGGTACCAACACTTTCGTAGTGTTTATAGAACTGAAAGGGTTAATAAACAGATATAAAAAATGTGATATCCTTACGAGCCAAATGAAGGTAATGGTAGATGTCGGGTGGACATAATAAACAATTTTTCCAATCTTATTTATAAAAACTAGTAGGTGCCCGTCGAAATTCAACGGCTACCAATATTAAGGTTGAGTAATCTCACGGTACATGTAGGAGCAATGAAATACCTGCAGCTTTTAATATTACAAATTATGAAAATGCAACTTTGTACATGGCACGATACAGTTAAAAAATCACAATACAGTAGACTCAGAAGCCTGGATCACACTTATCCGGACTCACAGTTATCCGCACCAATGATCTTGATTATTTTTAATTTTTTTGCTGCAAATAAAAACGAAAAGAAACGGAACTTTACGGATTAGCGCCTTTATTTTTCACTTGATTATCCAGCATTACTCAAATGTCATGTAGTTTGCATCGTCAGGCGCTCTAACCCGACTTTGGATGGTCCGAGTCCTTGCTTGTGTTTGTTAATGATTACGTTTCTGGTAGGCTTCTGGTTTTCTACTTTGGTCAGATCTTCTCCTGTCAGTACCGGCTCTAGGTCAGTGCGAGCCGTGCTCCAGCATGGCGTGCGAGGGGCGCGGCGCTTTTGGGGGGCGGCACTTGGCGCTCATGACGGGCTGTGGGGCGCGGGATTGGGGACGTAGTCTGTAGCGCTAAAATAAAGTATTTGTAATTATATATAGACCCGACTAATTGTGTAAATTTGTTGTATATTAGTATTACAGTATAAATTTATAAATGCATTATTGGGAAGAATGTTGTGTATTCACCATGTTGCACCTTCATTAAACTTAAAACATTAAATTCACAAATCAGATAACAAAACCTCCGTTCCCGTCTATTCCGAATCGAGAAGTTGGTTTGATCTCTATCGTTTTGTGACAACTTCAGGGCATTCTGTTTGGTATTGAGAGTGTGAATAAAACTCGCAATACGATGCAAGCAAATTAATTCCAATGTTAAAATATCAAATTACACAATGCAACTAATTATTTTAATCCGCCATCTTCGATTATTTTAAACTACCTCCTAGTTGAAGTATATGGTTTGGGGATTGGAGAGTATTGAATCGGGGATTTCATCTTTACTTGAAGTTAAAATGATTCGAGTTTAATATTGCCATTATGTGTAAAAAGGGGGGAAATATGATGCGCCCCCCTCAGATTTTGGCGCCCCTTCGATCGGTACTTGTAAGGTCCACTCCTCTAGCTTACTTTGAAAAATATAGGTAAAGTTCCGTTTATTTAGTATCATTTCAATCAAGTTCTTATTTATTAATTGAGTCATTTCGGCGCATTGGAGATGGAGTGGCTAATGTTAAGAATTAAAAATACTTCTAGTCATTACAGATTATTTGCGCTTTCGTCGTGGTAAATATCATCTGTATTTCTCCCAAATTGGCAGTACCTTAAATGATTTTCGATTGTATTAACGAAAAAAAACATGTTTACAGCCAACTTGAGTTTTTAGAGTAACTGGTATTAAACTTAAGTGATCCAAACACTTTTAGAAGTTAAGATTCAATATACCAGAAAAAATAAAATTAACCTTTTTAGCTATACAAAACCTTAAAGACTAAATACTCGAAGATAGAGTCTGTATAACTGAAAAACGTGTTATACATTAGAACCAGTAAACAGAAATGATGTTAAAAAACATTATTTTTGTAAAAAAATAACATTAACAGCTAGCTTTGCTCTTTTCATTGCTAACTTCAGCCTAATAAATTCCCGGAACCGTCAGAATCTTGATCGGTTTTACCATTTTTTTTCCCCCCGGACGAAATATTTCCCACGCTCAGAACAGGTGTACTGTTATCAGTTTGTACTTCCCACCAATGAATACAGAATCTTATAAGAAAAACAGGTTCCGAGTTGAAAATTCTGTCGCTTATTTGAAGTTGGCGTGCTGGAAATCCGTAGTTTTGCGCCTTGCTGCTGTGAAGCGGGGTTGGCTGTAGCGACAGTCGGGGGTGAGGAGTGGCTGGATAAACAGCGTGCGCTGCCTCGTGGCCAGGTTCAAAACTAGCACGGCAAGATTCAAATACTGACAGACTCTGGCCCATAGGACGTGTTCTTCTTATAAGACTTTGTATTCATTGTTCCCACCTCCTACTCAGTTTTAAAGGTTTTTTTCCCCTGCGACAGTGGGTAAGTGTGAGGTAGAGTGACCAAACTTCCCGAAAAAACGGGATTGTCCTGTTTTTTCACGATCGTACCTGGAGTTTCTAAAAAGACTCCCGGGACGCCTAAATGTCACGAATTTACATTAGGTACTAATAAACACATTATAAATCACTAAAAATTCATAATTTAAAACTTCCTAGTTTGGAAAAAATTGAAGAAACTATTTGTTACTTCAACGAAAACAGTATTGACATAAATGATACTTTTCTATTTGATCTACTGGCGTCGTTAGCGGATTTTAAAGTGAAAAGATTAAAGAGTGGACTAATGAAAATAGAAAAACCACCTCAGTGCCACGAAAAATGGGTTTGTTTTTTTAAAACTCACACCAGATCAGAAAAGCTCTCTAAATTTTTGAAGATTCGCCAGTATGTGTTTGCGGTCCCTGCCCATAATGGCAGTACAGAAAGAACCTTTTCGCTTATGGATATTCAATGGATGGACGAAAAGAACAAGATGGGAGTGTAGACCCTTTCTTCTGCATTCCTACAAGTACTACAACTTCAAAATGAACTGTTCTAATTTTTACAACTTTATATTGGATAAAAACAGAATGAGGTTTCAAAAATGGCTGGAACGAAAGCAAAATGTCCCCAAATTAAATCCTAGAGATTTTTAATATAAGTTTGACTAACGATTTCAGTTATCGTGTTTAATAATGTTTTGAAGTATGGATTGTATTAATAAATAAGTATCCACTGAAAAATTATTGTTTTAATTTATTATATGCCTCAGAATCAAAATTAAAATACAAAAGCAAAGGTAAATTGAAAAAGATTTTGTCTCCAAATAGCTAAACTAAGCATGTTTCAATGATTAG
This sequence comes from Allygus modestus, assembly GCA_963675035.1. NCBI lineage: Eukaryota > Metazoa > Arthropoda > Insecta > Hemiptera > Cicadellidae > Allygus > Allygus modestus. The sequence continues at coordinate 102,507,815 of OY776112.1, forward strand.
GCCCCTCGAACCCCCCTAGCTCGGATCGCCCCCAACCCCCTCCTTGGGTATCTCCCGTTTTTCAAGTTTATGATTTGGTCACCCTAGTGTAAGGGAGCCGTGCGATCGTAGCAGGTAGCCTACCGCCGCGCGCCGTGCCATGCACCGCTCCTTGAGATCATCCTGGACAAGATATAGTAGTCTTAGCAACACATAAATAAATGCAAGACAAGTCACACATAGAGTAGAGCGTAGACTCGGCCTTACTAAATTAAATTAAAATTTACTTAAATTAGTTAAATTTGCTTAGTTGTTGTTTCCCTTTTTTAACCCATTGAGGTAGTAATTTTATTCTATTTGTAGTAGCCTATAACGGGAATTGATTGGTGCTGCACTCTAGTAGCAAAATATGTAACTAATGACCGCGGGCGTCTACGGTTCTATCCGCTAGGGGCGCGGACTGACTGAAAACCCTTAATATCGCCGCTAGGCCTTTGGTCGTGTTAGCTGAGTTGGCTACGTCGTGGAAACACCTTGGCCAGGTGGCGATACGATGTTCGTGGGTTCGATTCCCGCACACGACCAAAACTGACCAGTTGTGCAACTCTCAATGAGTTAACCGGTCTGTGGCAACGTTGGTGGGAGGGCCCAAGTAAAATAAACGGTGGCAGGCTTGCTTGGAAGTTGACGGGATCGGTTAATTCTTTGAGACTTGCACATGGTCAACACTGATTTTGCTAATTTTTACTTATGTCTACTGTGTGTGTGCCAATGCAACTCTCTAAACTGAAATAAAACAATATTTTAATTAAAAAATGCCATTAATCCATTTAAAAACACCAATTTTATACTCCAATTCACACGTTAATAAAATTACAAGTAAGGAACGAGACCTGCTCGTATGTCTACGCCAATGGGTTAATTTTAGGTTTATCAGAACAGCAATGCAGATATGTATGCTGTATAATTTCAAAGTAATCGACACTCAGCACTTCCATGACGATAATATATGAAATCAAGATTTTAAATTACTTAAGTCTCTAAGCTGAATGTGTTCCATAGCTTGTCATTTGAGGTGACCAGTGTCGCAAGGAACCAGAAACAACGCAAATGCAACAACAAGCAAGGCGTGCACGTCAGTCTTATCGGTCTTATCTCAGAGCTATGGGGGGGAGGTTTTGGTTGATGGGGAAGGGGATGGCAAGTTTGATCTTTGCACGGGTACTGAAAATCTGACGGGCCGCCCCTCTCTCCTGTCGATGACCACTTTCTTCTGGAAGCTCACTCTCGTATTAGCACATAAACGTACACGCTTATGATCATAAAGGCAGAATTGATGATTCATGCCCACCTCCGGCAAATCTGGATTTTTAAATCCAGACCGGCCGGCCGCTACAATAGCCCGGATTTCTGAGAGTACTGCATCACAAAACCAAAAATTAACACTTACAAAATAAGTGTTTTAAAGGTTACATTTGATATTTACGTCAATATTTGCTACTGACGGAAATAAATCAAAAGCTTGATGAGCTGCTAGCTGTCTAATGAAAGTCATAGAGTCAGGATTATAATCAGCTAGCTGTTTGTTGTAAACAAAACATATTATAAATCCCACCAAAACGGTTTGTAGACATTTACATTTTGTATCATTTAACAAACTTAAAAAGAGAAAATTATAAATCTGACAATTTTGGGGAGTATCGGATTGTTTCAGCTTCAAATTGGAATAAATCCCATGACCACACGTTACCTGTTTTTCTCAAACTAAGGCAGAGTTCTTGGTCAAATTTTCACCCATATGAATAACATGGGGAAATTTAAGTACTTTATACTCAATATCATTAAACAAACTTAAAGGGAGAAAATGATAAATCTGAAAATTTTGGGGAGTATCGGAATGTTTCTCATGTTTTTTAAGCTTCAATTTGGTACAAACTCCATGACCACACGTTACCTGTTTTTCTCAAACTAAGGCCGAGTTCTTGGTCAAATTTTCACCCATATGAATAACATGGGGAAATTTAAGTACTTTATACTTAATTTCATTAAACAAACTTAAAGGGAGAAAATGATAAATCTGAAAATTTTGGGGAGTATCGGAATGTTTCTCATGTTTTTTTAAGCTTCAAATTATTGCAAACTCCATGACCACTCGTTGCCTGATTTTCTCAAACTAAGGCTAAGTTCCTGGTAAAAATTCTTCCATATGAATAACATGGAGAAGTTTTAGAACTTATTACTTTGTATCATTTAACAAACTTAAAGGAAGAAAATTATAAATTTGACAATTTTGGGGAATATTGCTGCAATGTGTAAGCTTCAGATTGGAACAAATTCCATGACTACATGTTGCCTGGTTTTCTCAAACGAGGGCCGAGTTCCTAAAAATCCTAGGTAAAAATTCCCACATATGAATAACATGGCGAAATTTTAGGATTTTATACTTCGTAACATTTAACGAACTCAAAGGGAGAAAATGATAAATCTGACAATTTTGGGGAGTATCGGAATGTTTAAATTCAAATTGGTACAATCTCCATGACCCACACATTGTCGTGTATTCTCAAACTAAGGCCTAGTTCCTTCAAAAATATTCTCCCATTTAAATAACATGGAGCAATTTTTTAAATGTCAATATTTTAAAAACTAAAGCGGTATTTTTGAGTTTTACATTTTTCTGTTAACCCATTGGTGTAGACATACGAGCTGGTCTCGTTCCTTACTTGTAATTTTATTAACCTGTGAATTGGAGTATAAAATTGGTGTTTTTAAATGGATTAATGGTGTATTTTAATTAAAATATTGTTTTCTTTCAGTTCAGAGAGTCGCATTGGCACACACACAGTAGACATAAGTAAAAATTAGCAAAATCAGTGTTGACCATGTGCAAGTCTCAAAGAATTAACCGATCCCGTCAACTTCCAAGCAAGCCTGTCACCGTTTATTTTACTTTGGCCCTCCCACCAAAATTGCCACAGACCGGTTAACTCATTGAGAGTTGCACAACTGGTCAGTTTTGGTTGTGTGCGGGAATCGAACCTACGAACATCGTATCACCACCTGGCCAAGGTGTTTCCACGACGTAGCCAACTCAGCTAACACGACCAAAGGACTGGCAGCGATATTAAGGTTTTTCAGTCAGTCCGCGCCCCTAGCGGATAGAACCGTAGACGCCCGTGGTCATTAGTTACATATTTTGCTACTAGAGTGCAGCACCAATCAATTCCCGTTATAGGCTACTGCAAATAGAATAAAATTACTACCTCAATGGGTTAATCTGCAGTGTAAAAACTCTAAAATGACACATCGATTGTCCAAATCCGTTTAAAATGACACATCGATTGTCCTAATCAGTTAAGAAATAACGACGTAGAAAGCCGAAAACTAAATTCCTTAGCTTATTAATATATTTATAGCTAATTAAGATGTGATATCCTAGTGAGCCACATGTAGGTAATGGTAGATGTCGGGTGGACATAGTAAACAATTTCCTATAGGGAATAAGATATTACTGTAGTCGGCATGGTAAGACCTAGGCCCGGAACCATGATAACTTTTTGTTTTGAGGTCCCCAGATACCAAAAACACCATTCGTTCAAAACTGTATGTATATATATGTGTCCGTGGGTGCGATAACTCTCGTAAAAATGGTCTGAATTTGAAGAAATTTGGTACAAACATTTAAAGCAACATTTATGACTTATGTTCGAAAAACCTGCCAGATCACTCTATCCAAAAGGGTATTTTGGGGGGGTTTTGTACCCTAAAAATGGGTTTTTTGAGTTTTTTACATATAATATTTTAGTAAATCAAATTTTACTTGTCACCGTTGGATTCGGCTTAAAAAGATGACCAATTTGGTGTTTTTATCATTTCTCTATGTCTATTGGTTACTGAGATATTGAAAGTGCTAAAACAGTACGTTGTCCAATGTTATTCTTATGGAGAATAAGAAAAATTGTATATCTCGCTTATTTATCAACTTATCCTGACGAAACTTGGTATATTGCTTTATATCGTTGTTGTCTATTGATATTTGCACAAATAACTATTTTTTTGCTGATAGTTCCCGTAGCAGCAAACCTGCGTACTCAGCCCCCATATTACTCTTTTGGAGAATAAGAAAAATGTTATCTCCCTTAATTATGAACATATATTAATACAACTTGGTATGTGGCTTTACCTAGTTGAGTTATATTGATATTTGTATAATACCCCCGTCGCAGCAAACCTGCGGACTCAGCGAATTTCCAATGCATAATATATGTCTTAATACCACATAAAGCCGCAAACCAAGTTTCATAAAAATACATTCACATATAAGCGATTTTAATTATTCTCCATAAGAATAACATAGGTAATGAGTATGTAGGTTTGCTGAAACAAGGAACAGAAACAATTGGTTTTTATGCAAATATAAATAGAATTTAACTAGGTGAAGCCACATACTAAGTTTCATCGATATTCAATCATAAATAAGCGATATATAACATTCTAGTTATTCTCCATAAGAATAACATGGGGGCTGAGAAAGCAGGTTTGCTGCAACAAGGAACAGAAAAATGGGTTTTTATATAATTATCAATATAACTCAACCAAGTGAAGCTACATACCAAGTTTTATTCATTTATGTTCATAATTAAGGGAGTCATTACATTTTACATATTCTCTATAAGAATAACATGGGGGCTGAGTACGCAGGTTTGCTGCTACGGGAATAATCAACAAAAAATCAATTTTTTGTGCAAATATCAATATACCAGTACTACTTGAAGCCACATACCAAGTTTCATCAACATACATTCATAAATAATCGAGATATCAAATTTTATTTATTCTCCATAAGGATAACATTGGACAACGTACTGTGTTTAGCCCTTCGAATATCTCTGCAACGGTTGGGCGTAGAATCACAATTTAAACACCAAAATGATTGTTTTGTGGAACTGAACAGATTGGTAAAAGCAAATGTGAAGTTTACATTAAAATAAACTGAGGAAAAGCAAAAAACGTTTTTCCCATAAGATTAACATGGGAGATTTTATGAGCAAGTTTTTTTGGATTTTCTCCGCAACCACTTAACCTAGGTTAATAATTCAAAATACTAAATTATTTGTTTTTTTAAGCTCTATAACATGGCAAAACCAAAATTAAGTTTTTTAAAAATTTTAGGGTAAAAAATGCAAAAAACTGATTTAAACAAAATTTAAAACCCCCATAAACCCCCCTTCCCATGGTCCGATTTTTCTGGTTTTCGAACTTAAAGTCATGAATGTCGTTTTACACATTTGAGCCAAATTTCATCAAAATCGGACGTTTTTTACTCAAGTTATCGTGTTAACGGACACATATATAGATATATATATATATATACATATATATAAATTTGAACGAATAGTGTTTTTGGCATCTGGGGACCTCAAAACAAAAAGTTATCATGGTCTCGGGCTTAAGTCTTACCATGAGACCTACGGTAATAGCTTCTTCCCTATAGGGGAAATTCGCTAAAATCATATTTTTTATGTTCCTTGTTTCAGCAAACCTGCATACTCAGCCGCCATGTTATTCTTATGGAGAAAAATTAAAATTTCATAAATAGTTTATTTATGAATGTATATTGATCACACTTGGTATGTGGCTTTATGTGGCATTAAGATACATATACAGGGTGTTGAAAAAAAAACCTTCAGGACTACGGGATATGATTACTTACATAAAAATTAAGGAAAAAGTTCCTATTAACACATGTCCTAAAATGCTCGGTTTTCCGTATATCCGTCTGTATGTGTTTTTTACCTGACCAATTATATCTCACGAACCACTAAACGTATAAACTTCAAACTTGGTACGTGGACGACTATTAATAAAACCTATTTAGGTATGTAGTATGAAGTTTCTACTTTGTACTATTTCAAAATGGCGGCCGTTTTTATATTTTAAAGCTTAATATCTCAAAAATCGTAAATTTTACTAAACATCGTAAAGAAACCAAAAAGTTGTGCAATTTCATTTCCTAAACAATGGTGTAAAGTTTATTAAGATCAGACTGGTGTAAAGTTTATTAAGATCAGACCACAAAAATTGATTTATTGCAAAATTAGTAATTTAAAAATCCCCAATTTAAAACTAGAAACATGCAAAAAGTTGGCATAATTGCTAAAGAAATTGCAATAAATCAGTTATTTGTGGTCTGAACTTAATAAACTTTACACCATTGTTTAGGAAATAAAATTGCACAACTTTTTGGTTTCTTTACGATGTTTTGTAAAATTTATAATTTTTGAGATATTAAGCTTTAAAATATAAAAACGGCCGCCATTTTGAAATAGTACAAAGTATAAACCTTCATCCTACATACCTAAATAGGTTTTTTTAATAGTCGTCCACATACCAAGTTTGCAGTTTATACGTTTAGTGGTTCGTGAGATATAATTGGTAAGGTAAAAACCACATACAGACGGATATACGGAAAACCGAGCATTTTAGAACATGTGTTAATAGGAACTTTTTTCTTAGTTTTGATGTAAGTGATCATATCCCGAAGTCCTGAAGGTTTTTTTTCAACACCCTGTACAAGCATTGGAAATTTGCTGATTTTAGTTTTTCAAATGATACAGAATGTAAATAAATAAATGCCTACCAACAGTTTCGGTGGGATTTATAGTCTATTGTGTTTACAACAAACAGCTGTAAAGTTCATCAAGCCTTAGATTTATTTTCCTTTATAATATAGTAAACATTACAGCAAACATAAAATGTAACCTTTAAAATTAAACTTATTTTTGTAGTGTTCGTTTCAGTTTTGTGGTTTTGTGATTTACAGCTTGTTAGCCGTATATTGCCACGTATTAAAGTGCATATATTTCATAATTTGTCATATTTTAACCCTTTGCAGTACGGGATGTAATAAAAGACGTCTTACAACACTTAAGATATATTTACACTTATACTGATTCACATACAGACAGTAAACATATACAGGGTGTCCGGAAATTATGGTAAAATATTTTAGTACATGATTGTAGAGGTAAAAATAAGGAAAAAAGTTGATATAAACATATGTCCTAAAGTGCTTAGTTTTCCGTCTGTGTGTCTGTTTCTGTTTATACATAATTTATCATATCTTACGAACCTCCTGAGGTATTAAATTCAAACTTGGTATGTGCATGTGGAATAACAAGATGTATTTTGGTATTGAGGATCAAGTTTCTACTTTGTACCATTTCAAAATGGCGACCATTTTTTGTTTTTAAGGCTAAATATCTTAAAAACTATAAATTTAAAAAAAAATTTACAAGAGACAAAAAGTTGTGAAATTTAATCCCATTAACTCTGATAATAAAGATTATGATGATCGGACAACCAACAGTGGAGAAATTGCAGCTTTTCCGAATAAAAACACGCACATTTCGGACCGCATGTTAAAAATAATAAACAGTATCAGGAAACTGACACATACTTTCTCCCTTTTAGCCCAACTTTAATGAATAAATTACTTTTTATTTACTAAATAGAATACAAAGCACGGTCAAATGTACAGAGAATCTTGTAAACAAGTTGTTTTAAAAAACATCCACCCAAATCCCTGCTTTGGAGGCACTACAGAATCCATTGCTACACTCGGGGTTTTAATAGGGGAAATGCCCCCTATTCCCCCCCAGGGTTATTAAGGGGCAACGTATTTTGAATTACCTCTGTTGGTCAATGCTAAATTGACAAGCATATCAAGTTTGAATGAAATTGATCAGTAAGTAAGAGAGAAATAGTAATTTTTGTATTCCCCATAAGAAAACATTGGACAACGTACTGCGTTTACCGCAAAATGAAAATTCCAATTTTCTCCGCAACCAGTAATCGTAGAATAGTAATTCAAAATACTAAATTATTTAGTTTTTTTGAGCTCTTTTTAGTGGTGAATAGTAATATTTTTTTCATGTTTATGTTTTTTTTATGAAATATTCAAAAACTGAATTTTTGATGTTTTAAGTCCTGTAATTTATGAACCCGAATTTTTACAGACATGCAGGTGGTGTTATTTTGTTGGAAAAACTAAAGTTCTACAAACGTACAAAGTTTAATCAAAATCGTTAGAGCCGTTTTTGAGAAATTTTGATTTTTCATGATTTTTGGCGGTTTTGGGGGGATAATTACCCTTAAAAATAACAAAAATGAAAAAACGCCTGGAGATATCGTGGACCCACATATCAAATTTCATAAAAATCGGCCCATTGGTTAGGGCTCTAGCTCTGTACACATCCACACAGACACAGACACAGACACACACACACACACACACACACACACACACACACACACACACACACACACACACACACACACACACACACACATCACGTAAAAACCACTTTTTTGGGATCAGGGAGCACCAAAACAAATATTTCCACCAACAACTCAAATTCGAAAATTTTGACGAAAACAATACTTTCTCCATATATACTATGTATAGGGGGAGAAAGTAAAAATGATAGAATATTTAATTCTTAAAGGAATTATGAGAGCAATGTAAAGTAATTGTAAAGCCATAATTTAATAAAATTAGACTCTTTTAAAATAAGTAAGCCAATAGTTCATTGGAAATAGCCACATATTAAATTAGACATACTGTATTTATTAAACCAGAAAAACAGCTGATATGTAAAACAGCTGATTTCATTGGAAATAGCACATTGTAAATTACAGTTACACTTTACATACACTTAAATGATACTGATACCGTACCAAAATACTAAAGATGATGTTCAAAATGACCTCCATTGTTCTCAATGCACGCGTCCAGTCGTCTTCTGAAAGACTGACGGACCCGTTAGAAAATTCCAGGAGTCTGCCTAATTGTTTCTATTCCGTTGGAAATCCTTAATCGAAGTTCATCAACTGTATCAATTTGAGAATTGTATACTAAGGTCTTCAAATGTCCCCAAAGGTAAAAATCCAAAGGATTTAAGTCCGGTGACCTTGCTGGCCACGGAACTGGCCCGCCTCGGCCTATCCATTGATTTCGAAAGTGGGTATTCAAGTAATCACGAACAGGAACACAAAAATGTGGGGGTGCCCCATCATCCATGAACCACATCTTTTGGTGCAATTGAAGAGGTACATCCTCAAACAATGTAGGTAGCTCCTCTCTCAAAAAGTTTAGGTAGTTTATGCCATTAAGCCTGGGAGGAAGCTCAAACATAACTAGATGATCTGCTATGATTCCTGCCCAAATGTTCACTGAAAACTGTTGTTGTGGACGATTCGGTTTAATGGCATGAGGATTCTCATCTGCCCAGATGTGTTGGTTATGGTAGTTTATGATCGCTGTTCTTGTGAAGCGAGCCTCGTCGGTAAATAAAACAGTCGTTAAAAAGTTTGGAGCGAGACATTTTTGTACAAACCATTCACAAAGAACAACACGGGGGGCATAGTCATGTGGCAATAGAGTTTGGACTTGTTGGACATGGAATGGGTATAATTGTTGCTCATGAAGTATCTCCCAAATAATATATTTATTAGAATTAAACTGTAGTGCCAATCCTCTTGTGCTCTTCTCAGGGTTTTCAGCTATTTCATTAAGAACTAATTCTTCAAAGTCAACAGTCCAAATAGATCGGGGTCTACCTGCATTACTGTGCTCTTTGGACTTCAAAGAACCTGTTTCAGACAGGCGTTGATGAATAGTGGCAAAAAACCTTGCACTTGGACAAATTCTGTTAGGAAAGTTCTCTTGATACAGACGCCTTGCTGCTTGCTTCAGTACTATTGCAGCGCCCCAACCCATACATTAAATGCATATCAGTTAATTCAGAGTAAGAATTAAGCGTGTACATTACCTTCCATTTTTAGGTAAACACAACACAAAAAACACTATCATAAATAACTGGTTAGAATACTCAACACAAACACACTGCATTACAGTACTTACTGTAAGTTTGTTTACAATGATTCCCATTGTTGAAATGTTAACAGAAACAAATCAGCTGTTTTTCTGATTTAATAAATATAGTATGTCTAATTTACTATGTGGTTATTTAAATGAACTATTGGTTTACTTATTTTAAAAGAGTCTAATTTTATTAAATTATGGATTTACAATTACTTAACATTGCTCTCATAATTCCTATAAGAATTAAATACTCTATCATTTTTATTTTTAACATGGTCATTTTTAACATGCAGTCCGAAATGTGAGTGTTTTTATTCGGAAAAGCTGCAATTTCTCTACTGTTAGTTGTCCGATCATCATAATCTTTATTATCAGAGATAATGGGATTAAATTTCACAGCTTTTTTGTCTATTGTAATTTTTTTTTAATTTATGGTTTTTAAGATATTTAGCCTTAAAAATAAAAAACGGTCGCCATTTTGAAATGGTACAAAGTAGAAACTTGATACTCAATACCGAAATACATCTTGTTATTCCACATGCACATACCAAGTTTGAATTTAATACCTCAGGAGGTTCGTAAGATATGATAAATTATGTAAAAAACAGAAACAGACACGCAGACGGAAAACTAAGCACTTTATGGCATGTTTATAACAAGTTTTTTCCTTATTTTTACCTCTACAATTATGTGCTAAAATATTTTACCATAATTTCCGGACACCCTGTATAAAAGATGGTACTAGGCTATCGATTTCGACCAGTCACACCAGTCCATCATCAGGCCAATGAGAGAACTGACAGAATCAAAATGGACTTTTTGGCATATTTCGCGAACGTCCGATACATCGGACCGCAGACTTTTTGGCATAAACAGCGACGTCCGATATATCGGACGTCGGACTGCGAAGGGTTAAGTCAGGTTCTTTATTTATCCTATATTTATTTATTCGTTATATATATTATCATTGTTGTTGATTCTTCCTGCAGGTTACCGTCGGATTACTAAAACTTAATGTATTGTATCTGTCGAGTTTCAACGGGCACCTACTAATTGTAAAATTTTTTGAGAAGTTATTGATGCTAAGTTTGTTGTTTAGTTCACAAGATTTTCTTTATGACAAATATTTTTGAAATCATTATTCAAAATAAGAATAAACCGTAATACTTTTTTTTTACAAAGTGCAAGTTTTATTTAAGTTTTATGTTATAATATTATTATATTTTTAGGATCAATGAAGTTTAACACTAACATCTTGTCTTCATTTCCTAATTAGTAATTCCAACTAGGATAAAAAGTTAAAGTTTTAAGCTAAAACTATTACTTCCATAGATTATTTAACTGAAACTTGTTTCAATAAAGATGTATCTCAAAACGAATTTTCATTTCAATTCAGACGAACAGTCGTATCAGAAATCTTAATATATAAAACAAAGTGGTGTTAGTTATAAATTTTGTAACTCAAGAACGGCTGAACGGCTTTAAATGAAATTTTGCACATGGATAGTTTATTACCTGGATTAACACATTAACTATGTCACTTAGGCGTACGGCTTTTTAACTTACACCTTAAGAATTCTTAATCATATACCTATTTCAGTTTTGAGAAGGTTCTAATCTCAGCCCAGCAGCCATTTGTCATTGGCCTATTAATTAATTACTAGTTGTCCTGTTGCTCGAATCTGAGCAAGTTTGTACCCAAAGAAAGGTTGCTTCAGTTGTAAACAAACATAACAAAACATCTGATATGAAAACAAATTATAAAAAACGTAATTTCAAGCAACACGTTCAGGTTTCTGCCGTCGAATAGCGCCACTGTTCCGAATATTCAGCCCTTTACTGTGTTTGAGTGATGATGCCCTTTCTTAAAATTCTGAGACGTATTGGTAAATTTACATAAAAATACCTTTAATTTGACACCTCAAACGTTAAAATCTGTCCAGCCGTTATCGAGTTATGACTGTGAAAAAAAAAACCCCTAGCGTATTAATATATAGATGCTTTCTAAGAATAGGTCGGCCTTAGATTGTAACAAGACAAGGGTTTGGACCGTTCTCTATCAAAACGTTAAAAATTGCCACGCCACTGGCGTGGATACACAAAAACAAAGGCTCTGAATATGGGAGTGAGTTTAAAATATCTGTAGCCCAACACCATTGATTACATATACTGAAGTAGATTTCTCATTGCCATTGTAAAATTTGTCTCTAGTTTTGTGTGTGCCAAGATTCAAAGAGGACTTAGTTACACTATCACCAACAAAGTACACTTCTGTCAACTATTACTTATCCTGTCAAGGAGGGCAATGCAACAGATGGTGTGTCAGGAAGCAAACATAAGTTGATTATTACTTGCTCTCTAGGGTGGAGATCTTTTACAAGTTAATGTAAATAACTAATAATACCCCCGTTGCAGCAAACCTGCGTACTCAGCGAATTTCCAATGCAAATATATGGGTATCTACTACCTAGAGCCACTTGCCAAGTTTCACAAAAATACACTCATTAATAAGTGATACATAGCATTTTATTTATTCTCTATAAGAATAACATTATAGGTAAGATATGTGTTTTTTTTGCAATTATCAATATAACTCAACCAGGTGAAGCTACATACTAAGTTTTATTAATTTAGGTTCATAACTAAGGGAGATATAAAACTTTACTTATTCTCCATGGGGGCCGAGTATGCAGGTTTGCTGCTACCGGGAAAAATCAACAAAAAACATTTTTTGTGCTATTATCAATATACCACAACTAGTTGAAGCCACATACCATGTTTCATCAATATACATACATAAATAATCAAAATATAACATTTTATTTATTCTCCATAAGGATAACATTGGACAACGTACTGTGTTTAGCACTTTGAATATCACTGCAACGGTTGGACGTAAAACAACAATTAAAACGCTAAAATGATTGTTTTGTAGAGCTAAACTGATTGGTAGAAAGAAATGTGGAGTTTTTAGCGAAATTATCTGAGGAAAATCTAAAAACCGTATTCCCATAAGATTAACATGGGAAATTTTATGGACACATTTTTTGACTTTTCTCCACAACCACTAAACCTAGCTTAATGATTCAAAATACTAAATTGTTTGTTCTTTTAAGCTCTACAAAATGACTATAACCAAAATCTATTGTTTTTAAAATTTTACAGTAAAAAGTTCAAAAAACTGATTTTTGGACAATTTTAGACCCTCATAAAACCCCCTTCCCATAAACCGATCGATCTGGTTTTCGAACTTAAAGTCATAAATGTTACTCTCCACATTTGTGCCAAATTTCATAAAAATCGGGCGCTTCTTTCAAAAGTTATCGCGGTAACGGACACATATATATATATATATATATATATATATATATATATATATATATATATATACATAAAGGGAGTTTCAGAATGAAAGAGCAGATTTCATATTCTTATAACAGACAATCTTTATTTAATTATTTACATGTAAAAATACAAACAATCAGAGGAACATTTTAAGTTTATTTTACTGAGGTTTAATGCATTCAACATGCGCCCCTTGTGTAGCACGACATACATCAAATCGGTAGTCGATTTCTCGCCATACATTGGCAAAAATGTCTGGAGTAATTGATTCAGCAGCTTCTGTTATGCGTACTCTGAGTTCTTGATGCGAGGCGGGCAATGGTGGGACATAAACCCTGTCTTTTATGTAGCCCCAAAGATAAAAATCACATGGAGTGAGGTCTGGCGATCTGGGAGGCCAACGTCGAAAAATGAGATCTTCTTCTCCTCTCCCTATCCATCGATTTAGAATCGTGTTGTTTAGGAATGTTCGAACCAGTTCATGGAAGTGTGTAGGCGCACCATCTTGCATAAAAATAAAATTGCCTGAGTCCTCTAGTAATTGAGGGAACAGCCATTGTTCTAGAGTGTCAAGGTATGTTATTCCTGTCACAGCTTTTCTGCGAAAAAGAAAGGGCCATACACTTTGTCAGAAGATATGGCGCAGAAAACATTCAATTTTGGCGAATCTCTCTCATGTTGAACAACTATACCGGGGTTTTTGGATCCCCAAATTCGTACATTATGACGATTATCTTTACCGGAAATGTGAAATGTGGCTTCATCAGAAAAAATTAAACGATCAAAGAAGCCTTCTTCTGCCATATCCATCAGCATAACAGTGCAAAACTCATACCTTTTGTTGTAGTCATTAGGATGAAGTGCGTGTAATAACTGAATTTTGTATGGTTTGAAATGCAATCTCTTTTTTAGAACACGCCCTGCGGTTGTCCAAGGAATGCCAAGTTCAATACCTGCTCGGGATGTCGATTTCTTGGGACTTCGAGTACAAGACTCTTGAATCCGTTGAATGTTTTCTTCAGAAGTCCGAGGCGAACTTCTTGTTCCATTCATAAATTTTTTTGTGCCGAGGTGGTTGCCTATTAAATGTTCGACGAAACTTTTGTTGCACTTGAATTATTGATTCACATTTAGCAAATTCCAAAACACAAAATTATTTTTCTTGAGAAGTCGCCATTTTTTTCAATTACAAGAATTTAATGAAAACAAACAATATTTTCGTGTCAGGAAATAATAACAGGCTATCAGCTGATACACCAATGAAACTTCATTCATTGCTCTATCCAATGCCATATGAATAAAAACTTCATATCGACTTCGTCGATTAATGGGTTTCAAGTAATACATATATGAAATCTGCTCTTTCATTTTGAAACTCCCAGTATATATATACATATATATAAATTTGAACAAATAGTGTTTTTGGCATCTGGGGACCTCAAAACCAAAAGTTATCATGATCTCGGGCTTAAGTCTTACCATGCCACCTACGGTAATAGCTTCTTCCCTGTAGGGGAAATTCGCTAAAATAAGTAGTTGACAGCAGCACGCACTGTCGGTGAAACTACGTCCCTTTCACATTCTGGCTAACATTAAAAGAGGTACAGCTGGGCCATATAGATGGGAGGTCTCCTTCAGTATATGTAGTGATTGCCAACACATTTAAAATTACCTTATTAGCGAATTTCCCCTATAGGGAAGAAGCTATTACTGTAGGTGGCATGGTAAGACTTAAGCCCGAGACCATGATAACTTTTTGTTTTGAGGTCCCCAGATGCCAAAAACACTATTCGTTCAAATTTATATATATATATATATATATATATTTATATGTGTGTGTCCGTTACCGCGATAACTTTTGAAAGAAGCGCCCGATTTTTATGAAATTTGGCACAAATGTGGAGAGTAACATTTATGACTTTAAGTTCGAAAACCAGATCGATCGGTTTATGGGAAGGGGTTTTATGGGGTTTACAATTGTTCAAAAATCAGTTTTTTGAACTTTTTACCCTAAAATTTTTAAAACACTAGAGTTTGGTTATAGCCATTTTGTAGAGCTTAAAAAAACAAACAATTTAGTATCTTGAATCATTAAGCTAGGTTTAGTGGTTGTGGAGAAAAGTCAAAAAATGTGTCCATAAAATTTCCCATGTTAATCTTATGGGAATACGGTTTTTAGATTTTCCTCAGATAATTTCACTAAAAACTCCACATTTCTTTCTACCAATCAGTTTAGCTCTACAAAACAATCATTTTAGCGTTTTAATTGTTGTTTTACGTCCAACCATTGCAGTGATATTCAAAGTGCTAAACACAGTACGTTGTCCAATGTTATCCTTATGGAGAATAAATAAAATGTTATATTTTGATTATTTATGTATGTATATTGATGAAACATGGTATGTGGCTTCAACTAGTTGTGGTATATTGATAATAGCACAAAAAATGTTTTTTGTTGATTTTTCCCGGTAGCAGCAAACCTGCATACTCGGCCCCCATGGAGAATAAGTAAAGTTTTATATCTCCCTTAGTTATGAACCTAAATTAATAAAACTTGGTATGTAGCTTCACCTGGTTGAGTTATATTAATAAATGCAAAAAAACACATATCTTATCTTCCTTGTTGCAGCAAGGAAGGGGGTCTTATATTCACCCCTGTCGCAGCAAACCTGCGTACTCAGCGAATTTCCAATGGAAATATGTGGGTGTCACTACTACCGAGAGCCACTTACCAAGTTTCACAAAAATACATTCATTAATAAGTGCTGTATAGCATTTTATTTATTCTCCATGAGAATAACATTATAAATGAGTACGCAGGTTTGCTGCGACAGGGGTATTTATTTAAGTATACCATCTGAAGTCTGTTGTAAATTTGTAGCAATATGACCAGAAGAACATCAGGCGCCGAGTGTACGACGCTCTGAATGTCCTGATGGCGATGAACATCATATCCAAGGAGAAGAAGCTGATAAAGTGGCTCGGCCTCCCCACCAACTCCATCCAGGAATGTCTGGACCTGGTCAAGGAGAAGAAGGAGCTGGTCGAGAGGATCAAGGCGAAGACGCATCAGCTGCATGAACTGATCATGCAGGTAACCCCTCCACCTGTAGGACCTTTCCTATATTACCACGTAGATAGAACACATATCTGTTGGAAATTACAACCTTAATATCGTAATATCTGCGTGTAATATCAGCCAAAAATGACAATGGAAAACATAATATCGGCCAAAAATGGCGACCGGGTCACTTTATTCGGGCCATAATAGATGATATGATCTCATATAATTCTGTAAGCGAAATTTGGAAATAAAAATTGTGGGAGTTTGGTAAATCGCAGGATGAGAGAAGGCTCAAATTAAAGGTATTGATCCCAGGGACTCGGGAAAAATATCAGTATTTCCAAAAAATTAGCAGCAAACGAGAAATAACGTAAAACATCCCCCATAAGAAAATCATGGGAATTTAACCCTTTGGCTGCCAGGCAATTTTGCTATTTTCCATCACAAAACTGCCAAGTGGATGTATAACAGTGTCTATCACCCAACTGCAATATTTGCACTAAATGCCTATGTATATAATAAGTCATTTTTAATGTTTTGAGGGAATTTTTAAAAAAATATACTTTTTTTGTAAAAAAAAATATATTTTTTTATTCAAAATTATGAAACATGGTTCAAATTACATTTTTGTACAAAACTATATTCAAATTCGGAATTTTATTTGGTACATATACGTCAATTTTTATTTATTTATGTTGAAAAATAATAATAAACAAAAACGAGTTCGCACGCAGCACGCTGACGTGAGGGAAGTGAATTTCCACATAAAAAACTATAAAAACTCAAAATCAGTTAAAAACATACATTTATTCCAACTTTTATTCAAATCTGAAAACATTGATTTTTTGGCTGTTCTGATGCTCCTGGTTCTATTTACCTGCAATGCAGGGAATGCAGTTTTGCGCATTATAAGGTTAGAAGAAGGTCCAGTCAGGCTTTAAAGTAGGCGTGAGGTTGTTGGGGATGATAAAGTACACCAACAAATGAATAACAGGCTTTTCTAATGTAAAATCCCAATAAGACAACGTACTGTTTGGTCGATGCACATTTTCTTTAATAACTCGGTAAATATTTATGCTAGAATGACGAGAGAGGGCTTAAAACTTTCGCCTCTCCAATTCCCATCTTTTTACATGCATTCATTTTACATACGGGGCTTTTCTGACCCTTTTTGGGCCCAAAAACTCAAAATTTGAAAGATTAATCCCCCAAAAAAGGGGTTTAGAGTTTTCCGATTGTTTTGCCCAACGAACTTGTCCAACTGATTACAGAAAGGAACGTCCCTACCAAATTTGAAGTAAATCGGACAACAAATGCGACCGCTAGAGTGCAAACACATATATATATATATATATATATAATTTTGAACGACCCCCCAAAACGTGTTCAGGGGGTCACGTTAGGAACTTCTATGATGGTCCCGGGCTTAACTTTCACCGTGTGGGTCATGCTAATAGTTCACTTTCCAAAGGAAATTCACCAATAAAACATAAATGCAAGCAAAGCTGCCAAATTTACTATTTTTGACATATACCGTACAACATGTTGAAAGTTCTTACTGTAGTGCTAATTCATCACTTCTGTACTATTTAGAAATATTGAAAGTATAAAAATAACATTTGATGAAACCTAAGAAGTGTAAATTATTTGGTTAAACATACTTGGAAAAATTAAAATGATAATTAGTCAATTACTTACGGATAAAATTATTGCGTCCTCAAGATTGCCAAATGAGTTTTAACTGCTTGTAATTGGCACTGAAAAGATATTCACACATATAAACACTACACAATCACTTAAAATTATTAAAAATGTTTGTCTTCATAACTATTTACACTTTTTACTTGGGTTCTGTTTGTTTAAAATTTGCATTTGTGTGATGGAGCGCAGTTCAAGTGGAGGCCTTTTTTGCACTTTACACAAACAGCCTTTGATCTTTTCCTTTTCCCTTCTGGATTATTACTCCCACTACATGCACTGCAATCCCTCTCCTTTTTCCCATCTAATATTTTCACACCATAAGATTTGTTCCTTTGACAATCACCTCCTCCATTTTCATCTTGCTGTACATTTTTTTCGGAAAGCCATTCTTCCGCCAGGGATTCTATTATTGATATTTGAAACTCAAGTCTTGTTACGGGCTTATCGGTGTTTAGTTTGTAGAGGACGTATGCGTTTAGGCACATTTTTCCAAAGATGTTAAAAACAACTTTCTTCCAATGTTTTTGGGCTCTTCTCTTGTCCAGGTAAGTATACAGCATTTGGTCTGTACCATCTATCCCGCCCATGCCGTGCTTGTACTCGTAAACGATTCTTGGTTTATTTTTTATAACAACATTGCCAGATCTTCTGATGGTGTATCTAACATTTTCAGCTTTAGCATTGGTGGATAACAGGATGAATTGGGGTTTATTTGTCGGTTTCTCCCTGAACGCCATGTGCAGTATCGGTCCTTTCCTCACGTACACCTTTTTCCCCACAGGAAATTTACCTCGCAGTTGTTTGGGTATGCCCTTCCTGTCAATCCCCACCGTTCCAGTTAACCAGGTTTTGTTATTATAGAGGAATCTTGCTAATTGTTTAGTAGTAAAGAAATTGTCCAAGTAAATGTGGAACCCTTTATTCAACAGATTTCCCATTTCCATCAGTTTCTTAACCACGGAGTAACCAACACCAACAGCATCTGACACAGTTTTATCCTCGTATTTGGCCCCTTTGTAACAATAAAACTGGATGCAGTAGTTTGTAACGGCATCACATAAAACCCATAGTTTTATACCCCAGCGATGGTGCTTCTTTTTCGGTATATATTGGGTAAGAGCAACTCTTTTTTTGGTACCGACAAGGGACTCATCAATGGACAACTTTTGGTTGGGTGTGTAGAACAGTCGGAATAGGCGGTTGCAGTGGTCTATTATAGTCTGGAACCTTCCACAAGGATCGTAATTAGGATTATTATAAGGATCGTAATCGTAGCCATTTTCGTACTCGACTGTTTGGTGACAAATGCTCTCCTCTAGATCGGATGAAACTTTGAGCGTATCTATTCGTTTCAGTTACAAATGTACTGATTAAAGTTGCCGTGAAAAACAGATTGAAATAAGAAACTGGAGGACTATTGTGGGGGGGACAATGTTTTGGACCTGTCAGTTCATTGAAAGCAAATGAATGTTCAAATCCAGGGTCAAGATCGTTATGTATTTCTTCCCAATCGCTACTTTCTGGGCTGGTATCTCTTTGTGCTCTCGGTGTATTACCTCCTCTATCACGCCCTGTACCTCTTCCTCGTCTTGCTCGCAGGTGCACTCCGCGGCCTCTTGTACCGGTCACAGGAGGCCTAACAGGTGCCGGGTCATCTGCATCCTCTTCCTCGTCAGAACTGTGCACAGGAGGCCTCTCTGCGACATTGCCAGGGGGTGTTAATAACAGTCTATCTTTGGAGGTCCCGGGGCAGTCTGAGTCAAAGTTCAACCTTTGGCGAGGCAAGGCAAACTCAAATCTGGGCCTTGGATTAGGGCTCGGGTCGTAATCTGGGTCCTCATCCGTGTCGTCGACCACTTCATCACTACTCTCAGAAGAGGGAATATCATCAAGTGAATCGTCGTCACTGTTTGCATTGTCTACATTATTTAGGCCTACATAGTTTAACCACTTTCGCACAAATCGTTTATAAGTGTTCCCTCATTCACAGGCGAATGTGGCCGTTTATTTACATTCATTTTGAAAATATCATAGGGATATGAGTTATATAATAAATCTGTGAGTCAACGAATAAATCACGTAAAAATGCGTAACCGTAACCAACGAAACTGTAAACACGACGCACGCTAAACACATACATTACACATTACATAACCAAACATCAGACTAATAAAAATTCACGCTAATAACAAAAGTTATTCACGCGTAATAGAAATCACCTGAAAAAAAGATTGGCGCCAAGCAGTCTGAGAGCAGTAGACAGCGTGGCGCCCAATGCCACAGCCATCTGTAAAACCTCAACAATCATGACTTCAAACTGTTATATAAAATTTATCTAGTTGTTTTTCTTTAACAAAGTATATTTATCAAATACTACAACTCTTTAGCTTTAATTTGAGTTGCAGTATAAAAGTTTACTGCTAAATATGCATTCGCTACGAAGAGTTTTCGAAATGCCGATTAGATCGGCAGCGGGTAGTTCTCGCGCTGACAACAGGTGCCGATGTCGTCGGCAGCTGGCAGTTCTTGCGACGAAAGGCGATGCCGATCACATCGGCAGCTGGCAGTTCTCGCGATGTAATGAAATGCCGATCTAGTCGGCTCTTGGCAGTCAAAGGGTTAAAAACGTCTGCTTTGTTTACAATAAAACGTGTGATTAAGTGTTTACTTTGAAGCAAGGTTAGGGGCTATGGCCCCTTCAAGCCACTAGTATTGGTTAGAGATTACGACTGGTTCTTGTAATGGAAGCAAATAACAACAGGAAACACAATAATATTGATAAAGAATTATGACCGGACCACATAATATCAACTGTAAATAACGTAGTATTGATAATAAGCGATGACTGGACTAAATGATATTGGCCTGGCCAGATGGTAGCTGGAGGGACTGGACCATGTTTTATCGACCGAAAACGCAGACCAAACCATGTTTTGTCGGTCAATACTTAATCCATTTTGTTTTACTGTCTTAAAATGTGTATTCCTATTCATATATTAGTTATAAGCCATAATAGACTATCAAATTATGTCTGGAGCAGTATCAAATTTCCATTACAATTTTTAAAACTGCCGACAACAATATAATGTTGATAGTAAATACTCGATACTCAAGAATAATTGGCACCACTCAACTCGATCCTAAAAATCACTAATTGCACACCCCTACTAAATGACTAACCAATTACTTCAATAAAACAAAATAAAATGTTCAACCATTTTGCCTTTTCTTAGTAACCTATAACCAGTGTAGTTGTTTGGAAATTTATAATTTCTATCATCAGCCCATCAGTGTTGTCAATACAAATTTGTAACTAAGGGAAATACCAGTTTTGTATCATAAATACAAATCAATTGTCAATTTAATGAATTTCCTATGGAAAGTGAACTATTAGCATGACCCGTACGGTGAAACTTAAGCCCGGGACCACCATGGAAGTTCCTAACGTGACCCCCTGAACACGTTTTGGGGGTTCGTTCAAAATTGTATATATATATATGTGCAGACACTCTAGCGGTCACATTTTTTGTCCAATTTACTTCAAATTTGGTAGGGACGTTCCTTTCTGTAATCAGTTGGACAAGTTCGTTGGGCAAAACAATCGGAAAACTCTAAACCCCTTTTTTGGGGATTAATCTTTAAAATTTCGAGTTTTTGGGCCCAAAAAGGGTATTTTTACCATCCCCAACAAACTCACGCCTACTTTAAAGCCTGACTGCACCTTCTCCTAACCTTATAATGCCCAAAATTGTATTCCCAGCATTGCAGGTAAATAGAACCAGGAGTATCAGAACAGCCAAAAAATCAATATTTTCAGATTTGAATAAAAATTGGAATAATTGTATGTTTTTAACTGATTTTGAGTTTTTATAGTTTTTTATGTGGAAATTCACTTCCCTCACGCCAGCGTGCTGCGTGCGAACTCGTTTTAATTTCTGACTAGGCATTTGAGATGGGTGTTTTGGCCAAAGTGTTCATATATTTTGGGTGTAAAAGCTCCTAATCATCAAATTGTCTCATATGTTTATTTGTAATTTAAACTTACCATACTGTGAATATAATAATCAAACAATATGTTTACCTGATTTTCAGCAAATATCATTCAAGTGTCTGGTAGAGAGGAACAAGAAGTTAGAGGAGACGGCAGGAATGCCGTTGCCCAACACTTCCATTCAACTTCCGTTTATCGTCGTCAACACCAGCAAGAAAACTGTCATCGACTGCAGTATTTCTAATGACAAGTACGTCTGTTTCTTTGGCTCATGTCTTGACCAGTAAAAATTATGCCTTATCTTGTCTTAAGGTGTGAATAGTGCCTGAGTAATGACCACAATCACACCTTATGGCTCAATCAGCACTTAGTTTAAATAGCCTAAACAATTTTCCAACTTAAAAAATGTGTTTCAAAATTTGCTTGGCAACTACATTCAACAATTACATTTTTGTGTACAACTTTTGCATCGTTGTCTGAAGCTCGAGTCTATGGCATAAGCTAGAAATTTGTTTTCCCAATACTCCCCAAACATCAAAGTTTTCGGCTTTGTTTTCGGCTCTTAAGTTATTCGACATCCTTTTTATCAGTATGATTCTAAAAAATTATTTGTAGCTTTAAATTTTGCTCTTGTCTTAAAAAAGTGTGTAGGCTCCATGTAATAATTTAGTTCCTCTTGGGAAGCAAGTTTTTTATGCGAAAAGGAGCAAGAAAGTAGGGATGTGTCGGTTGTCGGTTTTACCGGTTTTTTTACAAAAAAAACGAAACCGAGAACCGATGGTCTGATGTTGGTTTCGGTTTTCCACTGTCAGTAAGTGCTCGTATTGGAAATAAGCATTATAATGTTGTACAAATATCGAATGACAACGTTAACAACGTTAATCAAAAAAAGTGGTTGAAATAAGACTCCTCCCGATAACTAATCACTTCATTTCCAGTCCCAAAATAACTCTCAACTAACACGAAAGTAGAATTGACAGGAGTACATCTATTCATGGATGTACGAGAATGAGAAAAACAGATAAGTAAACAAAGCTAGTGGCCCGAGTTGCCAAACGACCCTAAATTTGCTGTCCCATTCTTAATGGCTGGTCTATTGTTCGGTTTCCGGCCTAGAGTCCCGGTAATTTATTCAAGAGATAACAGTTCCTAGTCCAAAATGCTAAAACCGAAACTGACTGTTGTACAAAGCCAAATGACGGCTCATTTTTTTCGTCCGATTACCACAAATAAAATAAAATGTCAATCAAAGTTGTGTGACTCAATTCCGTTCAAGAGATATGGATAATACAATCACTGTTTATAGTTTTTATTATTTTCCCGACTATTCAAACTTTTCTATGTTGATTTCCTTCTTTCCTGACATTTTATTTATTTTTATTCAAATTCTCCACTTTCCCAATTTTTTCAACTGCTAAACATTTTAAAGTAGGAATTTAAAATTACAGTATATTTAAAAATGTTGATCTACAATCATTAAAAAATTATTTTTTTAAACAAATTTTTATTCTAATTTGTATACAAAATTTAAAATCCTAAATTTAACATTACAAATAAATTGTTATTGGTCAAGAGTAGTAAACATACAAAGTGATTGTATAACACAAAAAACCAATTTCAAAAAATGTCATGAGAGATTTATGTAACTCAAAACATAACAATTATATGAAAAATAAATATGCATTTAACTTATTTTTTTGTTATTATTTACTTTTGTAAGTTTATTTTATTTTATTAATCAAAAATAATCACCAACCGATTTTCTCTAATTTATTAAATAAAAATCCATTACTGACTAACTTATTGTCTTTAAATAATTTATTACTTTGCTATTTCAACTGTTATTAGGAATCGATGGTATCGGAATAAAAAAAAATTGGAATTGACTCATCCCTAACTTAAACCTTAACAAAGTTTAAGTTAAAGATTATTTAGACTACGTTATTGCCCTAGGCTAACTTGTTATTATTTGGCTAAACAAGGTTTTAAGCCTAGGTGATTAATTAATTTTGTAATGGCCCATAATATTTAATTTAAATTAATTTGATTTATCTTTGATTGATTACTTGTGAATTTTTAACCAACTCAGTGTCTCTGCAACAGTATTTATGTAAACCAGTGAAACAAAGTATGAAACAGGGATTTATAAGTAGCTTACCGGTATATAATCAATTAAATTTTTTTCAGGCAGAATTTCAGAATCTAGGTAGAAACTTAAATTTAAAGTATGGGCGAGTCAGTTATTAGGTTAGTACTTCGAAAAATAACCGAAACCGACAACTGTTTTTTGTAAAAAAAACCGAACCGATAAAAAATGCAACCGACCCATCCCTACAAGAAAGGATCTTGTATAGCTAATCTGCAATTAACTAATTGTGAGAAATAAGTGTAGCCTACCTAAAATACTATCCCTACAGCACTACAAAAAATTTATTCTTTTTTCCCTTCTTTGTCCTTTATGTATCTTACACTGTTCATCCAGTTGCAATGAAACTTTGTATCGTAATTCAGGTTGGGAAGGTTTAAAGCTAGAGATGGGCCGGTTCCAGAATTCCTCGATTCCGATTCTGAAATTTGGGCTTCGATTCTGGATTCTGTGTTACCGATTCCAAGGCAGATTTATGTACAGGAAGAAAAAATACAGCACATAAATTTACAATGAATTGTTATGTTTAGCCTACCTGGCAATAGATATATAGCCCACCAAACAGAACTTATAGCCTTCAAACAAATTTGATAGGAAAACATGGAAGTTTATTAGTTTAAATTTCCACTTAGGCATTAAAAGACAATTAATGTTAAGCCTACCGGTAAACAAATTATGAAAACCAAAACATACTACAAATCTTCAAACTAAAACTAAAAGTTAGGATTGTAAATTGAACTTTTGTTCAGAAAAATAAGCATCTGGAACCCTCTTCCTTTTAGACAACATAACCTAAGTCAAACGTATTTTATTTAAAAACTTAAACAATCGGCAAAAGTAACAAACGAAAATCGAATCCACTTTCAGTAACAGTGTCATAGCCAACATCCTACTTAATGTTGTAGAAATAGTAACTTAACCTTATATAAATAAATACAATATAATAAACACAATATATCAACTAAAACCCACAGAGTGCTGTTTATCGTCGACAATCGGATAAGGAGTAGGAATGTGGAACTTTATTATGATTGTTAATTTTTCCCGGCAGACAATTTATGTACACGTTGAGTGAAGCGCTCATGAAACAAGTAAAATACGAACGGATTTCAGGAAGTCCGAGTTGCTGCGTATAGACAACGTTGACGCATTACTAAACTGCCATTGACGCTAGCACTGCCTAGATGGTTTTCTTGTCGTCCTGGCACCCATGGTGTGTTCACATTATTAATCTGTAATGTCCAATAAGTATTAAACTGAAGCGAGATCAACCGTTGGATTCTCTTCGGTTCGTTTCATTGCAGATGGGTGTTTATTATTAAACTGTTCACTTTGCCGTATTGCTGGAAACTATTGTATCGTACATCATCTTTTGAATCAAAATAAAATGGTTTTACTTGATATTTAAAACAGAAGATCGGTATTTATTTATACAATGTACTGATTTTAACTTCCTTTTATGTAAGAATCGGTATTGAACCCAAAGACACGAAGTATCGAGTATCGACGATTCTTCGATACCACCGGTATCGAGGAATCGAGAATCATAATCGGCTCTTCCCTATATAAAGCCACTACAGTCAACTCCGGATTATCCGGGAGCGGGTTAATTGGGCTGCGGTTTAACCGGGGTCACGAAAGGTTTAATTTTATTATTTTTATTTATCCCCTTCTAAACATAAATAGAGCAATAACAACAATTATTTTGCTAAATTATCTCCATAATCGTATTTAATTTACTTTGTTTATCAGAATAAATACTGAACAAACACTTTAGTAACTACAACATAATCTGAGAGTCTGACATTTCGCTAATGAGCCATGGGCGATTATCCGGGGTAATGACCGGTTGGAGGGTCACGGATAACCCAAAAACACGGCTAAAACAAAGGGATTCAATAAACTGAATATTACGAATATAATAAAGGTTTATCAACATTTTTAAACTACAATATTGTGTTTTAATGTCATGTAAGATATATTTATGTAAATTAAATACTTTTGAAAATCTTTAAATTGTGATAACATCTACAAACAATCAAGACAATAATAGTTAATACTAGCAATGGTTGATAGCAGTAAATACCATCCAAAATCCCGAATGATATTTAATAGGTTAAAAATCTCTAAACACCGAACAGTATTCTAATTAATTCCGCACTGGGGGATAAACCCCATGAGGGTGAACAACGGCGGGAAGGGTGATTGTTTTGCGATAATTCTATTTTTAGAAGTCTGCGTCCGACCGTCCGTCTGTCTGTCTGTCCGTCGCTGAGGGTGAACAGCGGTGGGAAGGGTGATTGTTTTGAGATGTTTCTATTTTTGGACGTCCGTGTCCAACCGACCGTCGCTCTGCCCAGCCAGGTGCAGTGGCTAGGGCAGTGTCAAGGACATCGCTCCCCATCACGCGCCCACAGCTCATTAGCGAGATGACAGACTCTCAGATCACCTAATAAAGTCACTTACCAAGTTTCATCAAAATACATAAATATATAAGTGATCTATAGCCTTTTATTTATTCTCCATAAGAATAACATTAGGGCTGAGTACGCAGGTTTGCTGCAGAAAGAAAGAGAAGAAATATGTTTTTGTGCAGTTATCAATATAACTCAACCAGGTGAAGCTACATACTAGTTAGTGAATTTCCTTTGGAAAGTGAACTATTAGCATGACCCGCACGGTGAAACTTAAGCCCGGGACCACCATAGAAGTTCCTAACATGACCCCCTGAACACGTTTTGGGGGGTCGTTCAAAATTTTATATATATATATATGTGTGTTTGCACTATAGCGGTCACATTTTTTGTCCGATTTACTTCAAATTTGGTAGGGACGTTCCTTTCTGTAATCAGTTGGACAAGTTCGTTGGGCAAGACAATCGGAAAACTCTAAACCCCTTTTTTGGGGATTAATCTTTCAAATTTTGAGTTTTTGGGCCCAAAAAGGGTCAGAAAAGCCCCGTATGTAAAAAGATGGGAATTGGAGAGGCGAAAGTTTTAAGCCCTCTCTCGTCATTCTAGCATAAATATTTACCGAGTTATTAAAGAAAATGTGTATTGACCAAACACAGTACGTTGTCTTGTGGGGATTTTACATTAGAAAAGCCTGTTATTCATTTGTTGGTGTACTTTTATCATCCCCAACAACCTCACGCCTACTTTTAAGCCTGAGTGGACCTTCTCCTAACCTTATAATGCGCAAAATTGTATTCCCAGCATTGCAGGTAAATAGAACCAGGAGCATCAGAACAGCCAAAAAATCAATGTTTTCAGATTTGAATAAAAGTTGGAATAAATGTATGTTTTTAACTGATTTTAAGTTTTTATAGTTTTTTATGTGGAAATTCACTTCCCTCACGTCAGCGTGCTGCGTGCGAACTCGTTTTATTAATTTATGTTCATAATTAACCCTAGCATTGGCCAATGGTGTATATGGAAAATAGCCAAGCAGATTTGGTGAATTTGCAGACCTTTTTTTTGAAGATTCGTATAAATTCAACCGTAGAAGTAAACATAGTCAACCTCATATTCATTTTGATCGGAAAGATCAGGGGAATCTAGAAATAGTACAATAAAATAAAATTAATCTAGACAGATAATTTTTCATTAAAGTGAAATGAAAAATGTTTTTGAAATTTCAAAAGCAGCCTTGGTAAAATTTTGCCTACAGATTTCTTATGGAAAATTCATTATATACATTTTTTATTCAATTCAATTCCCTACATATAAATATATAACATGTTGGGAAAGAATTTTTTTTATGAGTTTTAGGGGCATAATATTATAATAAACGATAGAACGAAAAAAGTATAAACTGTATAGTGTTAGTTTTGTGTTATAAAAAAAGTTATGTAATATATGCATGTACTAATTATGATATATACATATTTCTAAAGCTAATGAAGTAAAAAATCTAAAAAAAGTCAAAAAGTTGATGGTAACAAATTATTATCACTTATAAATATTTGTAAATAAAAGAATGTTTTGATATTTTTGCGTATTTGGAAAAAATAAATTGCACAGTATTTAGTATATAACTTTTTCACTACATTCCCCCCCCCCAACCAATATAAACATGTTGTAGTGCAGTAAAACCCCGCTAACCGGACCTCGCTAAACCGAAACCCGGGTTAAGCCCGGCATATGATTCGTGGCACGCCGAGAGACCGCCTGCCGTGGCGGTCACTGAACTTAGGGGTTGTTTTGACGAGTTTTGCCAGATACTTGATCTGCCCGCGAGCGGGTGGGGGTTGACCCATACTGCATTTTCCGCATTCCATTATCGCAGTTAAGGATCAGTGTACCGTGACTCACACACCGGTGACAAAGCAGTAACTGTTGTGGTTATGTTGTGTCATTTGCCAAAGTTATAAGTTTGTCCAATAGATATTCAGAGAACAATTTCCACGATGTCTACGAAGAGAAAACGTGTAATAATGATGATTAGTGATAAGTTGGAAGCTATCAGATGTATAGAAACACACGAATTTGATACACTCGCTGATTTGCTACTTATAAATAGGTGGTGAAACAAGGCTGCCCCACGACCGCTTTCAAGAAAAATACAGAAAAATATTGTTGATTACTTCAAGAAATAGCCTTTTTAATGTAAATTTATAAATATTTCATATTTCTTTAAACTTACGATGGGAAAAATCCAAGATATATGCGTATTTTTCCAAAATTAACCTTTAAATTCCAACAGTTGATTATCCGGAAAAATGGGTTATCCGGAACGGCCCCGCCCCCAATATTTTGGTTAAGCGGGGTTTTCCTGTATATTCCTACATACCTACATACCTACATCAAATGTACAACACCAAGGGTAATTTTTTCATATATATGTATTATGTAACAATGTAAACATTGTTATATAAAAAACTCAATAAAAAATTGCAAACACAAACTGAGATATATTCCAAGATGGCCTAGCGCAAACGGAAACGACTGGAAAAATATAACGAAATATGGTCGTGCAGGCTGACGCTATACTGCAATCAGTGCTGCCAGCGGTAAAACTAAATTCCTCTACATTTCTCCCTCTTCAAAATCACATATTATTTTGACTAGTAACTATAACTTACACTGCATATAAATCCAATTTTCTTTAGCATCTGGTTCTGATTGTTGGCCATTCCACAAAGAAATTAAAATCACCTGTTTTCATAAAATCATATTATCTGTCCAATCAATATTTCGTTCTAAAAATCAATACCAAAATGAAGCACAACTGTTTAGCAGAGCATTGGTACGAACCGCAACTTCCCGCTACAAACATTACCCGAGCTGGGTAATTTCAAAAAAGTTGTGTTTTGACGTTGTTGGAACATTGGCTGCAGGAATCGCATAGCGCCAAAAATTCAGTAGATTTATAATCTTCGTGACGATGTTATACAGCTGCAGGGTTGCCAGCAACCGGGAAAACCTGGAAAACTGGGAATTATGCGTGAACTTTGGTGACCGGAAAAAATACGTGGATTATGCAGGAATTTTTGGCCGAACCGGGAATTTCAGGTCGCGATTGTCGGCGATTGCGTAGCACGTTCTGAATAGTTGGCGACGTTAGCGATGCGTTCTCGATGGTCAGTGACTTTAGCGATGCGTTCCCATTGGTCGGCGAAATTAGCGATACGTTCTCCATTGCCAGCGTCATTACCGATGCGTTCCCGATGGTCGGCGACGTTAGAGATACGTTCCCGATGGTCGGTGACGTTAGCGATACGCTCCCGATGGTCGGTAACGTTAGTTATATCACATATTATACTCAAAACCTACAAGTAAAATGTACTATTTTGATTCAGTTGGTCAATATAACCGTAAACCAGCTGAAATTATTGGTCAGAAAATTCTAAAGCATCTAGAAGCTTCTGAATCAATCCCCATGACCATCATGAGAACCCCACAACAGAGAAATATAGTTGATTGTGGCATTTACTTGGTTCTTATAACTGACATAATTTTAAAAGCTATTGAACAAGCCGATTCTAGGTTAGTTGAGAAAATTATAAGAGAAACTGACAGAATTTGATGAAACTGAAGTTATAGCGAAAAGGGCTATGATGTCTTTGTTAATGCATAAGAATCAGTATGCTGGAATGTCCAAAAGTACGGATAAGTCGCTAGTGTTCATGTCCCCTACATCTAACAATCCGAGTGAAATAAAGAAAACAGCAAATCAAGATCTGTCCCATCTCATGGTCAAAAACAAACAAACACATAGTAAAGAAATTAACTTGAAAAATGGAATGAAAACCAGAAACGGTAAAAATATGACACAGAAGTGGACAGCAGTGAGTTACAAGAAACACAGTCCCTTAGAAAGAGATATTTTAGAAAAAACTTTTGATGGTTATGAATTACCAACTTCCAACCGGTATGTGCTGCTTAATCAAGAAACTGATGTATCACTTTATAAATGTGATGCACCCAACACAGCTAAAAGTTTGAGTGAAGCAAAATGTCAAGGTAAAGCAAGTGTCCATAATCTCTGACAGCCAAGGAAGAGGAATTTCTGAAAAGGTAAACATTATGAGTGATGGAAATGTGTTGGCATCAGAAGGAATGGTTATGCCGAACACAGGACTGCTACATGTAATGGACACAGCCCTGGAGTCCAGAAATAACTATGTAGCTATACTTGGGGACACCAACGACTCCCTTGACGGAAACATAGCAACACTGTACAAGGAATTAGAATCAAAGCTAAGAGTCCTTTAGGAGAATAAAACTGGGCTTATCTCAACTATACCAGACAGATACGATGTTGAATGGCACCATAATATCCATTGTTTAATTTTAAAGTAAGATTCGTTGGATTTCTTTTGTTAAAGCAGCATCTCCTGAAAGATGCCCCCATGTTTGATACGCCACCCTCCTCAACCATAGACCTCACCGCACCGGCAAATTTTCTATGTTATTATTTATGCCTTTTTAGTAATTTTAGAAAATTTGCAATCATACAAAATATTTTTTTTATTTTTTTTCAACTCCGACCTTAAAGCTCCACCTCACTGGCTTTAAAATTTGTCATGTTAAATTTATGGAGGAAAGATGGTCCTTTGGTCAGCGTTCGGGAGTTCGGGTTGATTTATATTAATAATTGCACAAAAACATATTTCTTCTCTTTCTTCTTGCAGCAAACCTGCATACTCAGCCCTAATGTTATTCTTATGGAGAATGAATAAAATGTAATGGATCACTTATTTATTTATGTATTTTCTTGGTAAGTGGCTTTATATGGTAGTGAGAAACATATGCATGCATTGTAAATTTGCTGAGTACGCAGGTTTGCTGTGACAGGGGTATTTATCTGTTTTTAGTGGAAATAAACTTAACACTCAAACATGTAGCCTACACTTTTTTTTTTTAATAATCGTGCCATGCATATAAAACTATTAGGTCTATTTAAGTTCCATTACAAAAATGGTGTCTTTGATGCTCCTACGGTTTTGATAACTTTTAATGTCATGTAAATGTAAGGCCGCCCTTTTTGCATGAATAAACACAAACAAACCTGGGTTAGTGATAACTTGTTAAATCTCGAGTATTTACTCTTTGAGCAAGTATTTACTTGTGATTATTCACACTAGTTTTTTTAAGTTTCAGTGGGTATATTTCCTTGGCAAGGCTTTACTTACAAGTACAAGTAAACACTCACCATGGTTGCCACTGACTGGGAAAACCTGGAAAACCGGGAATTTTGCATGAACTTTAGTGGCCGGAAAAAAATGCGTGGATTATGAGGGAATTTTCGGCCGAACCGAGAATTTCAGGTCGCAATCGTCGGCGATTGCGTAACGCATTCTGAATAGTAGGCGAAGTTAGCGATGCGTTCTCGATTGCCAGCGACATTAGCGATGTGTTCTCGATGATAGGCGATGTTAGCGATATGTTCTCGATGGTCGGTGACATTGGCGATACGTTCTCGATGGTTGGTGATGTTAGCGATACGTTCTCGATGGTCGGTGATGTTAACAAGCGCATTCCCGTTGGTCGACGACGTTAGCGATGTGGTTTCGATTGCCAGCGTCATTGGCGATGCGTTCTCGATGCTCGGCTACGTTAGATATGCGTTCCTGATGGTCAGCGATGTTAGCTATGCGTTCCCGATGGTCGGTGACGTTAGCGATACGTTCTTGTTTGTTGGCGATGTGTTCTCGATGATCGGCGACGTTAGCGATATGTTCTCGATGGTCGGTGACGTTAGTAATGCGTTCTTATTGGCCTGCAATGTTAGCGATACGTTCTCGATGGTCGTGACGTTAGCGATACATTCTCGATGGTCAGTGACGTTAGCGATACGTTCTCAGTGGTCGGTGAATCGAGGGATACGTTCTCGATAGTCGGTGACTTTTAACGGGCGCATTCCCGTTGGTTGACGACGTTAGGGGTGCATTCTCGATTGCCAGTGTCATTAACGATGTGTTCTCGATGATCGGCTACGTTAGCTATGCGTTCCCGATGGTCGGCGACATTAGCGATACGTTCCCGATGGTTGGTGACGTTAGCAATGCGTTCTCGTTGGTCGGCGACGTTAGCGATGCGTTCTCGATGATCGGCGACGTTAGCGATGCGTTCTCGATGATTGGTGACGTTAGCGATGTGTTCCCGATGGTCACCGACGGTAGCGATATGAGTGTTAGAGCTATTGTTGAGGAAACTTATGAAATAGAGCCGCGACTGTCAGTGAAATTTTGTATTAAGATCAATAAGATTAATTTGTATGTTGTTGCTTAAAGAGTGGGTAATAGAAGTGGCTCGTTTGTAATTAATTGAGGTTTGGTCAAATTTGTTAATCGTTGATATGGAGCTCAGTTTCTAATATGTAGTTTTTGGAGGCTAGATAATTTGTTAAAGCATAACAGCATAACATTTGTTAGCTGGGTCGTGTATAAGTGGCCAGGGCGGTCGCTTCATAATCTGAGATTTGTTGTCAGATTGATTCCCAGCAAAAATCTTGAACATGTTTGGAAAGTTAAAAACTGGAACCAGCTGCCATAATATGCTTTCAAAGAAAATTTTTAATTTAGATAGTAACAAGATCAGGGTTTGGGCCCACTCCCTATTAAGAACATTGAAAAATGCCTTTTTCGTCGATGGACACTCAAGAAAAGATTGGTACATACTATTTTCTTATTCTTATAACAGATATTGCCAAAGTTAAATGGAATTTGATATAATTGGGTGTATCTGTTGACATGATTTCCCCTCTATCAATTAAAATATTGTAATGTTTTTATATATTGAGAAAAATCAAGTTCATTAGTATAAATAATTGGCCCAGCGTATATACACATTTTTTGAAGAAAGCATAACAAAATGTTAGATGTAACTTGAATAAATAATAATATAGGCCTACTTCATAAAAAGTTATACCTTTTTGTTAAAATAGCACTTTTATTTGTATTGTAAATCGTTATAGGTGTCGCACATACATAAAAAATGACGCGCAAGTTTACCTGGAATTTTGAGATTTTTACCTGGAAAACCTAGAATTATGCATGAATTTTGAAATGCAACTTTGGTGGCAACCCTGACTCACGCTTATTCACTTCAGTTCTAGTAAATACTCAAATTATGAAAGGTCAAGACAAGTAAACTCATTTACTCGTTTTTATTCACGCGACTCACTGGAGAGACATTCTTCCATTGAACTGATTGTAAAACTGCTGTTTTTAATCCGAAATGACGCCATTACAAATTTTGGTAGTACAGTTTTGATTTGATTTGATTTTGAAGCTTAACTCTGGTTTGTCATTTTTCAGATCCGAGTACCTGTTTGTTTTTAATGACAAATTTGAAATCAATGATGATTTTGAAGTCCTGAAGAAGATGGGCTTAGTTTTAGGTAAGCTTAGTAGTGTAAATTTAGTAATAGCCAGGCAAAGATTTGTTTTTTATTTTTTATTTAATTTAGCCTATAGGCAATCTCTAAGATTATAAGATCATAAATTTATTATGTAAAGTAACCATTATAAACAGTTGTAAATTTACTTAATTTGTCTCTGATAAAGTAATAGTATAAGAGTGTTTCAAATTCACTTGTACCTCATAGGTGTTGTTTCACTCACAACATACTAATTTTAAAACACACTGTATATGATGCTTGTAGAATCAGAAAAAATTATATATTGAACCTTAAAAAGAATACTTTGATTCCAATTAGTAATATCTGTAAAAATAGATTTAAAAATAAATAGACAGTTATGATTGTAACAAAATTAAATTCTAAACAACAAGTGTAGTATTTTAAGTTTTAATTTTTAAAGCAAAATAATATCAGTTTACCCCAAAACATGAAAATTCACAAAATTGAAGTAATCGGAAGAAAATAAATAAAAAAGTCAAAGAGATTATAATAATCAATCCTTTATTTTTGTTGGGAGAATTTTTTATAGAAAAAAGACTAAAATGAAAAAAGTAGAAAATTTTAGCTGAAGTATTTTTAGACTTGAGATATTTTTTTGTTAAAGCCTTCACAATATATAATTGTTTTCTGGCAAATAAATATTGTTGTTATTATCATCATTAACCATTAGGCCTATATCAAATTTAAAAAATTATGGAAGTAAAAAGTGCAAAAGAAATAAAAGTATAACTACAAATCAAAAGTTATTACAAATATAAGAATGGTTTGCAAGTTAGTAATAATTTGCTGTGGATTAATAGGGATTAAACAAAACAGTTTGACAAATTGTAGTTTTTACAATTCTGAGATTGATTACTATTAATCCCGGGATGTTAAGGTACCAAAAATGTCTGGGATTCTGAATCCCGGGGTTGAAACCTCTGGCTGAGAGCCATGCATTGCTCCGAAAATGCGTAGCTCCGATAGGCATTACTCCGAAAATATTTCCGGAACAGTGCATTTCGGAATACTGCTTTCGGAGTAGTGCATTTTCGGAGCAATGCTTTTCAGAGTTAGGCATTTTGGACTAATGCCTTCAAAACTGTGTAATTTTTCGGAGCACTGCCTTTCGGAGTTACGCATTTTTGGATTAATGTCACACACTTGATTTTATCGCTCCGAAATTAACTGCTCCGATCAGCAAAACTCCGAATAAAATAAGTAACTTTATGCACAACTAATAATCAAGACAAATATTTTGATAACTCAATTGTCACAATCGGTTCAGAATTGTTTTTAAAAACCTATTAATATATAAGATTATTTGTTTTGTTAAATAAGTATCACACATAAGTAGCACAGTAATGGTGTAGGATAATAAAGACAATTAGATATTTATTGGCACCTACATCAATAAGCCAATTTAGGCCTCATTATGGATATGACAAAGATCCTGCGTGTCAACATTCATAGGTGGGGCGAGTTAGTCTCTTTTCATTGGCCAATATCGCCCTTTAAAATCCTGCTGACCCCTTTTGACCCCTCCAAATAAAAATTTACCGCAAATGCATAGCTCCGAAAAACAGTACTCCGAAATTCACTGCTCTGAAAGCATTACTCCGAAAACATTTTCGGAACACTGCATTTTCAGAGTAATGCTTTTCGGGGTTATGCATTTTGGACTAATGCCTTCGAAAGTACATATTTATTTAGAAGTACTGCCTTTCAGAGCCGTGCATTTTTGGAACAATGCCGCGCACCGCCTCTAGCTATACTTGAGCAAGCCTTTATCATGTTTTTTCCTATTTTTCATTAATATATTTTCTAATTTTAGGTCTGGATAAAGGCCAGTGTACAGAAGAAGACCTCGAAAAAGCCAAATCCCTGGTACCAAAATCATTGGAACGATATGTCACCCGTAAGTATTTGAATTTGAATGATAATTCTTTAAAACGAAACTAAAATTATTGAAGACACATTTTAAGAATTTTGTAGAGATGGTGCAAATTGCCCAAGATTCAGCCTCTCCCAGACGGTTTGAAGGTATATTTTGTCTTGTTTATTTCCACCTTGAAATATACATTCAATAAAACAAAATTTGAATAATAGTTTCGTGATGTCCCATAGTATGCCCTGCAGTATTTGTAACTCGGTGACCTATTATGTCAGTAGTAGGACATTGTAGAACTGGGATTCTAAGTCTATTTTACTTCTCTGCCATAGACAACAAAAATTAACCATCTTATTTTATTGAGGCCTATTGGATCGATTTATTGCAATGGGATGCCGGTGGTGCCAGGTGGTCTACCCAAACAATGGCACTGTTTGGTCAACAAAGGACTAGGAGGGGACTCTTGAGCTCTACCTGGCGAACTGCCTCTACATGCTACACACATGCTACCACCGTTTACACGCTTGCTTATGACATGGACAGTTTGCCTAGTTCAT
This sequence comes from Allygus modestus, assembly GCA_963675035.1. Lineage (NCBI taxonomy): Eukaryota > Metazoa > Arthropoda > Insecta > Hemiptera > Cicadellidae > Allygus > Allygus modestus. Next base: position 102,544,221 of record OY776112.1, read on the forward strand.
TGTGTTATTACAAATTTTAGTGAATTTCCTATGGAAAGTGAACTATTAGCATGACCCGCACGGTGAAACTTAAGCCCGGGACCACCATAGGAGTTCCTCACGTGACCCCCTGAACACGTTTTGGGAGGTCGTTCAAAATTGTATATATATATCTATATATATGTGTTTGCACTATAGAGGTCACATTTTTTGTCCGGTTTACTTCAAATTTGGTAGGGACATTCCTTTCTGTAATCAGTTGGACAAGTTCGTTGGGCAAAACAATCTGAAAACTCTACACCCCTTTTTTGGGGATTAATGTTTCAAATTTTGAGTTGTTGGGCCCAAAAAAGGGTCATAAAAGCCCCGGATGTAAAATTAATCCACGTATAAAGATGGGCATTAGTGAGGCGAAACTTGTAAGCCCTCTCCCGTCATTCTAGCATAACTATTTGCGAAGTTATAGAAGAAAATGTTTATTGACTAAACACAGTACGTTGTCTTATGGGGTTTTTACATTAGAAAAGCCTGTTATTCATTTGTTGGTGTACTTTTATCATCCCCAGCAACCTCACGCCTACTTGAACCCATTGCGGGCGGCGAACACCTGAGCCAAGCGGCCCCTAGAGGCCGAAGTTATTTATATATTACTGACAGCAGCACCGAGTACTAATTAGCGCACAATCTATCGGAATTGGCGGAAAATAACAAATTATTTAGTATATATCCACTCGCAATCTATTGGCTAAACCAAGAACCATATCATGACACACTCTGGTGGCAATGACGAGAAACAGTACTAACTTTGGTAAACACAGAACTTTGGACGCCGGGGTCGCGTCGTTCGGCCTCCGGTCCACTCACCGCGTGGACGCCTATGTGGCGTCTTTCGCCCACAATGGGTTAAAGCCTGACTGAACCATCTCCTAACCTTATAATGCGCAAAATTGTATTCCCAGCATTGCAGGTAAATGAACCAGGAGCATCAGAACAGCCAAAAAATCAATGTTTTCAGATTTCTATAAAAAATTGAATAAATGTATATTTTACACTGATTTTGAGTATTAAAAGTTTGTTATGTGGAAATTCACTTCCCTCACATCAGCGTGCTGTGTGCGAACTCGTTTTTAATTAATTTTAACCGAGTTTGCACATCTGACTGAGGAAAGCAAATTTCCATATTAAAAATTAAAAATAATATCAGGTTTAAACAAAATACCTGTGAATCTTTTTGAAAATGGAAAACATTTGATTTTTTGGCTGTTCTGGTGCTTCTGGTTCTATTTAAATGCAATATTGGGATGGTATTGTACAATTTAATGTTAGGAGGAGGACTTGACAAGTTGGTATAAGGGCATTGGGGGTGATAAATCTACTTCAAGATATTAACGAGTTCGCACGCAGCACGCTGATGTGAGGGAAGCGAATTTCCACATACCAAACTTTTAAAACTCAAAAACTGAGTAAAAACATACATGTATTCCAATTTTTATCGAAATCTGAAAACATTTATTTTTAGGCTGTTCTGATGCTCCTGGTTTCATTTACCTTTAATTAAAGCTGGGAATACAATTTTTTTACGCATTATAATGTTAGGAGAAGGTCCAGGCAGGCTTGAAAGTAGGCATGAGTAGCAGGGGATGATAAAAGTACTTTATCAAAGGAATAACAGGTTCTTCTAGTGTAAAACCCCCATAAGACAACGTACTGTGTTTAGTCAAAACAAATTTTCTTTAATAACTCGGTAAATATTTATGCTAGAATGACGAGAGAGGGCTTAAAACTTTCGCCTCACTAATTCCCATTTTTTCCATGCATTAATTTTACATCTGGGGCTTTTCTGACCTTTTTTTGGGCCCAAAAAATCTAAATTTAACCCTCCCAGTGGCATGAAGACTTTGAACGTTTTGGCTGGAGTGGCAGGGTTATTTTGGTGATTTTGCATACTATTTTTTAGAAATTCGTAATAAATCCAATTTTGAAGTAAACATATCAATATGCATATTCATTTTGTTCACAAAAAACTGGAGAATCCGAAAATGTTATAATAAATGAAATTGAGAAAGGTAATTTTTCAAAAAAAATTAAAATTTTGAAAAAATTATAAATTTTGAAAGTAAAACCTTACTGTAAGCAAACTAATTTTTTTAGGTAAAAATGATAAATGTACCAAATGTTGCTCATCTAATTCCCTACGTAGAAATGTATATATGTCATAGAAACAAAAATCTTTATATGAATTATATAGAATAATTAGGAAAAAGTGCAAAATGGCTATTTGTACGTGATCTGTTTGATATTCAAAAATATTACCCCTATAAATGTATAAATACTTCAAAACCTTATTTTATTTGAAGGTTATAAAATTATACATACAGTGATATAAGAATGAATAGTCTAAAAAATGTTTTCAAAAATTTATTAGATGTGAAATTTGAAATTTTATTTTTGACAAAAAATAAATTTGTTATTCAAAGTGAGATAATTATTTTATAACACCTAATCATCCCAAATAAGGTATGTAATATGATTCACTAGTTATGCCCCTACAAGAAAATATATAGTTATATATAATAATACACACAAATAAAATTTATATCGCGTACTTCATGAGAATGGAACATTATGTTTTTCAGACGAAAAATCAAGTCAGATCGCTTGGTGTCACAAAGTTTGCAAGGGTTTGCAAACGAATCACAGCAAAGTAATAATCACTTGAAACCTACTGAACCACATATTCTTTTTACTCGTCAAAGAAAGGAGATTTCAGAAATGGTAAAATATATAATTTTCGGTCAGTTTATTTTCAAAATAATAGCCAATAAATAAAAAATTTGCATTTCTTCGATGTGTTGATCCATCTGAAAATGAGAACTCACGTTGCACAATTTATCACTTTTAGTAATATTTATGCATAAATAAAGCGATAAATATTATTATTCACACACACACTACACTGCACTACACATATTTCCAAATATAAACTGTAAATTTACACCGATTACACAAATAAACTCGGATAATAACCACCCTTACAATGAGTAGCAGTACGCCACGTGCCGGGTACAAACGAAACAGATCGACCAACTTCCGTCATCTTACGTCATTAGTCACTTGGCGGGACAGGCTTGTAACCTTAGGAAAAATATTCAGTGTTCTTTCCTCTTGAAATTGATATAAGAACAAACATATAATATAAATGTAAACTTCATATAACATGTGTTTTGCCAAACCTCGCATTGCGAGGTTCTGCCACGGCTTGAACACGTAAAATATTACTATTTTATAATTTCGCCACAAGTCTGTCCGATTATATCTCGATGTAAAACTGTGCATCACCGTAAAGGGAATTTATCCCTTTTTGCAGTGGTACCACCCGTTTCTGGTTACAACCAAAATTTACCCCTCTATGATTTCTTGAAACTTACTCTTTTCAGCCATTTCAGAACACATACAAGGCGTAGGCGACTTCGCGCAAAATTTGTATTCAAATATAACTTTCAGTTACATCGATCTACTGCTGCTATAAGGTTCATTCATGTAATAAAATGAAAGTTTAGAATGTTATCTTTCGATTGGTGTAAAGATTATCTGATTCCAAGCACGTTTTCAATGTTATTTCTGCGTTTGAAAAAAAAACTGTCTTAAATCCTCGCGTTGCGAGGGTCGCCACGTGAGATACACATTTGAAAACCTCGCATTGCGAGGCTTGCCACTGGGAGGGTTAAAAGATTAATCCCCAAAAAAGGGTTTAGAGTTTTCCGATTGTTTTGCCCAACGAACTTGTCCAACTGATTACAGAAAGGAACGTCGCTACCAAATTTGAAGTTAATCGGACAAAAAATACGACCGCTAGAGTGCAAACACACACATATATATATATGTAAAATTTTGAACGACCCCCCAAAACGTGTTCAGGGGGTCACGTTAAGAACTTCTATGGTGGTCCTGGGCTTAAGTTTTACCGTGCGGGTCATGCTAATAGTTCACTTTCCAAAGGAAATTCACTAAAAACAGCCTTTTTCAATGTAAAATCCCCAGAAGACAACATACTGTGTTTAGTAAATTTACATATTCTTACATTAATTTGGTAACAATTTGAGCTAGAATGATGAGGGAGGGTTTACAGTTTTTGGATTTTTACATTCTATTGTACAAGCATTAATAATAAATAATAAATGTCTTTATTTGCCATATATACAGATTATCGACAAAGTCATTTTATAGCCAAGTAAGCAAAGTCATAATTATCATCAGTTTTACAAATTGAATTGTACAGTACATAGTAACTTATACAAGTGCCGGTAAGTAGGCTAGTAAAAAAATAACGGAACAGAAAATTCCGTTTTATATATATATATATATATATATATATATATATATATATATATAAATAGTGTTGAGGAAATTGAATAAATAAATTCTTGCATAATAAATACATAACTTTAAACCAGAGGCCTTAAACCTGAATCATAACTTCTACCTCTTTTTAGGTCCAAAACCTCAAAATTTGAACATTAAAAGTAAAAATACCCCCGTAGCAGCAAACCTGCGTACTCAGCGAATTTCCAATGCATATGTATGTATCTTAATACCACATAAAGCCACATACCAAGTTTCATCAATATACGAGGGTCATCCAGAAAATAAAGAACGTTTGCTTACTGCACCTAGCGCAGCTCCCCCATCACCGCCATTGCATGTGTGGCAGTCCACTCATCTCCCCACCAAAGTATGAGCCGAGTCTAGTTGCTATGCGGTCACCTGTCTTATTTCTACAGCTATTCAAAATGGAGGCTGCAATTGAAAATCCCGCCAAATATGAAATACGCAGTATTATTCAGTTTCTGAATTTAAAAATTTTTGGGAGTATATAATTTTTTTAGAAAAACACCAAAGAAAGTTTATCGTGAAAGTGCAAACAAGTCTTCAAGTCGAATATTCAGGGGAAACAATGATGCAACCGGTTTAATGAAAGAGAATCCATCGTGAACGACGAGGATCGGCGTGGCAGGTCATTGCTCGTTAAAGATGATTTGAAAGAAAGACTTGAGGAAAATGTGAGGAAAACAGCTGCTAAAATCTTAGCACATTACATCAATTTAAGATCTTGTTTTTTTGCTTTTTTACCATAAAATTTCTTTGGTGTTTTCAAAAAATGTCTAGGTCTGGGCATTTCTTAACTCAGAAACAGAATAACACTGCGTATCTCATATTTGGCGGGATTTTCGTTTACCGCCGCTAATTTAAATCGCTGTAGAAATAAAACGTGTGACCGCACAGCAACGAGACTCGGCTCATACTTTGGTGGGGAGGTGAGTGGACTGCCACACTCGCAATCGTGGTGATGGGGGAGCTGCGCTAGGTGCAGTAAGAAAACGTTCTTTACTTTACGGATGGCCCTCGTACATTCATAAATAAACGATTTATAACATTTTAATTATTCTCCATAAGAATAACATGGCAGTTGAGTATGCAGGTTTGCTGAAGCAAGGAACACAAAAAATATGGTTTTATACAAATATCAATATAACTCATGTAGGTAAAGCCACATACCAAATTTCATTAATTTATTTTCATAATGAAGGCAGATAACACGTTACTTATTCTCCATAAGAATAACATGGGGCTGAGTACGCAGGTGTGCTGCTACGGGAGCCTTGGGTAAAAAAGTGTCTTTTTGAGCAAATATCAATTGTCCACAACCAGATGAAGCCATATACCAAGTTTCGTCAGTATAGGTTCATAAATAAGCGAGATATAAAATTTTTATTTTTCTCCATAAGAATAACATTAGACAACGTACTGTGTTTAGCACTTTCAATATCTCGGTAACCAATTGACGTAGAGAAATGATCAAAATACCAAATTGTGTGTTTTTTTAAGCTGAATCTAATGGGGAAAAATAAAATTTGACTATTTCCAAAATTATATCTAAAAAATTCGAAAAACCCATTTTTGGGGTACAAAACCCCCCCAAAATACCCCTTCGGATAGAGCGATCTGGCTGGTTTTCGAACTTAGTCATAAATGTTGCTTTACACGTTTATACAAAATTTCATCAAAATCGGATAATTTTTACGAGAGTTATCGTGCTCACGGACACATATATATATACAGTTTCGAACGAATGGTGTTTTTGGGGTCTGGGGACCTCAAAACGAAAAGTTATCATGGTCCCGGGCCTAGGTCTTACCATGCCGACTACGGTAATAGCTTCTTCCCTATAGGGGAAATTCGCTAAAAAAGTTATCATGGTCCCGGGCCTAGGTCTTACCATGCCGACTACGGTAATAGCTACTTCCCTATAGGGGAAATTCGCTAAAAGGGAGTTTGTGAGTTTTCCGATTGTTTTGCCCAACAAACTTGTCCAACTGATTATAGAAAGGAAGGAATTTGAAGTGAATCAAACAAAAAATGTGACCGCTAGAGTGCAAACGCACATAATAATAACATTAGACATTAGTATTGTGTTTAGCAATTTCAATAATTTGGCAACTGATTGATGTAAAACCAACATTTAAAATTCAAATTTTGTTATTTAGAAATAAATTAGTCGGTAAAATAGTTAGAGTTTGATATTTCTAGTAATAAATGCTCACCATTACAATGAAACTATTTAATTACAGAAAAACTAATGCATAATACAAAACTGACGAAACCAAACATTTAAGGAAGTGAGAATAAACAAATCCCATTTCAGCTGACTTGTAACATATTCCACAAATTAACTTTTCTTTGATCCTCCCTCAAAGTTGATTTGGGTAATATCACTGGGCACTCCTAGTAAGAGTCCCAAACCGAGAATTGGGCAGACTTTTCGTGAGAATATCAGCGTTGCCTTTCCCGTTCAATGTGTTTTACTTTAAGTTCTCTTAGGTTCACTTTCTCTCTCACAAAATGTTGACTTACATCGATGTGCTTACTCTTGAAGTGAAATACAGGGTTTTTTGCAAGATGTACTGCACTTATCGATATACAGTTTAGGTTGACCTACCGATATCTCTTGCAGTAGTCTTTTCAGCCATACAAGTTGCTTTGCTGCTTCACTTGCTGCCACTTATTCGGCTTCCATTGTAGAGAATTCTGCTTTTGGCTTAGCCATGTAAGCGTACACCCAGCGTAAGCACAGATGACACCTGTACGGGAGTGTCTGGATTTGTCAGCGGCATAATCTGCATCACTGAATCCCACAAGCTCCCTCTTCTGACCACTTCTGTATTTTAAACTGAAGTCAATTCAAGTAACGAAAGATCCTCTTTACTTTCCTCCAAGAACAGTCAGTTGGATGTTCGACATCCTGTGCTATCATGCTTACTGCGTATGATTATGTCAGGTCTGGTACCGGAAGACAGGTAGATTAAACTTCCAACTGCTTCACGATAAGGCACCTCCTTATCCAGTGGCTTTTCAGTATCATCGCTTACACCAATTACTTCTAATGGAGTTTTAACAGGGTTGGCATCAGTCATACGAAACTTTGATAGCAATTTCTCAACATAGGCTTGTTGACTGAGAACTATGTTTCCATTTTCTTGTTGTTCTATTTTTATGCTAAGGTAGTAGTCTCAGAAACTTTGACCTTGAATTCGGTTTCTAATTACCTTAGAAAATCCATTACACCCTTCAAGTTTGTCCCGGCGATAAGTCTGTCATTGACATAACAAACCACTATTAATTTGTTTTCATTTTTGTTTCGTACAGACAACCCCAGGGGACCATTTCTAAAGAACCTATCCGAGCGCAAAAGGTTAACTTAACAATTGATGATTTCAAATTTCAAACATTTTTCCAATATGGAAACCAATTTCAATTTTTCTTATGAAATTTCACAAATTGTATTAATTATTGGCGTTGAAAATGTTGTTTTTAAACGTTTCATTCTTGGTGTTTCTTTCCTAAACTTAACTGTTTAGCCTCCAGAGCAACACATAAGGAGGGGTCAAAGCTAAAAACAAAAAAAATCACTTGATTGAGTTGCTCGGTGAGGTAAATGGTTAAGTTTAGTAAAAAATAAAATAAGAGTAAAAACAATTTAAAGTTAAATTATCTACCTGGTTAAACTACATAACAATGGGCATTCCATAAGAAAAATTAAATTTGGCTCTCATATTGGATAAATGGCGGATAAAATAAAAATTTCAAAATCACAAAACTATACAGAACCAAAAATTCAGGGTTGCTTATAAACTTTTTTTAACATGTTCGCTACCGAGCGACGCATATTTGCATCGGTCCGGTCACTCCCACAGACCAAAATAAATAATCTGAACATTGCAAACAAACTGGGAGGTACAGGAGTAACATTAACAACAGACCACGAGAGAAATTGGGTTTAAATGGACTAATTCACTTCATAATAACCTAAAATTCATTTGTAAACAATAACAATTGTTTTTTATTTTAACTTACTTTGAGGAATTTTAAAAACGTTGCATATTATGCGTCGGTCAGTCTATACAATGGAAAATAGTACAAAAGATTGTATTTTTGTTCAATAGACCGAGCGACGCACATTTGGGTTGTTGTAAATTTGATCATTTGTAGGCCTATTCAGTTTCATTGTTAATGTTCTGCACAATAATCAAACAAACACCACTAAAGCACGTCCAAAAACTGTAAGGTTAGCCACGTGGACAGTTGTACAGTGATGCATCAAAAATGACAATGTAAACAACAGTTCTGCCAATTGCGATGTGACGTCACCAATCGTCATAACCACAGAACAAGCAGCAAAGTCAGTTATCCCTGCAGACTGATACAAAGGGATCAGAGCTTTAAAATAGACCGTTGCTAAGAAATACACCTTTGAATAACAATGGGTCACTGATGCAATTTTGCGTCGTCAGTCTATTTCAATGTGACCAGCCGATGCAAATATGGGTCGGTGGTCTATCGGGAGAAACCACTCGACGCACAGCTGCGTCGCTGGTCTATGTGAATGACAAATTCCATATAATAGCGGTAGCGAATGTGTTAATAAAACTTTTCAAGAAAAACAGCTGGCACACTTATATCAATCACCCTGTATAGAAAAATACACTCATAAGCACAATAAACCTATTCCAGGTTCTTAAGTAGATCTTTTAGCCTCTCATGGTTGGGGAACATTTATAATGTATCTGATTTATCAATATGTATACAAATAATCTCTAAGCAAAATTAATAAACCTTCGATTATGTTTTTTGAACGTCGCGATTGTCCTGGAAAATCGTGATTTTGTCCTGGAATTGTCCTGGAAATTCATTTTGAAGAAGCTGTGGGAACCCTGTTATTTGAAACAAACAACTCAATACAAATAAAACAAAACCTAAATTATAAATTTCTGATGAAAAATAAAAAAGTTAAACAATTTTTAATGTGAGCGTGAAACTTACTCTAATTGAACCTGGCAGTCTTGGAAAGTAAATCTTAATAGTGGTCATTTCTTGTGACGTCATAAAAAAATGGTCGGCAGTAAAAGGGTTAAGAATTATTGTATTTTATTATTTGTTTTCAGCATACACCTAAACAATGTATGTAATTACACCATTCTGTACATTTTATGTGCTTGATGAATAAAGTATTATTTATTATTTGATTGTCTGCGAACGAAACAATAACAAAGGATTGCATCAGCCAGCCAGTCTATGACAGCTGTTGCAAGAATAGGGTTGCCAACTCACCAAATGGAATGTACCACTAAATTAAAATAAAAAATAGACTAACGGATAAAATTATCTGTAAAAAACATGAAAACAACTTTACAATACCTAAATTGCATTTATATGTTTGGCGTATATATTCTTCATGTGCTTGTAAGTTGCAAATTGAGTTGTGTTTATATATGTCCAACACTCGCAACCGAGTACTATCGCCCAGCGCTTGGGAAGGGTTAAGAGTCTACTGACCTACTTACTGTAAGCAACCCCCCTACTGTTTAGTCACAGACACACTTATGTTGCAGAGCTGGCGTCAGGCCGGTGGGAGTACGATATGGAAGGGGCGGGGCCTAGCAGCTCAGACACCGGCGCGGAAGTCTCCCAGCAGACGTCACTCTCAGACCCTCTGTCTCCGTCACAAGACTTCTCCGATGAGGAGAGCGACATGAGCAGCGACGTAGACATCAACTAACCACCTTAACCGTTGGGGTGTTCACGGATATGAGTAATTTTGACTTGCCGACTTGAAAGAAAGATCTTTTGAGGACAAAGAATTGTAAACCAAAGTACCAATGTCATTTGCCTTGTGTCTCCACATTTTAAAAACATTTTTACAAACCGCAGGGTTGTCTACCCACCTGGGAAACTGGGAAGTAGCTGGGGAAAAGAATTAACCTCTGGAAAACTGGAAATTTGTAATGTAACCTGGAATTTTTCCTTGCTAATTTAAGCAGAAAATACGCAGTTTGTTTGCAGTTTTCAACTTATAATAAAGCATCTTGGTGGATTTTTCATATAACATGGCTCATAAGTGGTTTCGGCTGGTAAAGTGTGGTGTGTTACCAATTTTGACCTCTGTTGCCCCATCGCTGTTCACGCCCACGCGCATTCTCAGAGGAAGAGCGGCTGTGGATGTGGAAACGGCTTTGTAACTTCTAAGATCATTTGAGATGTTGATCAGCTCCCCCACACCACACACAAAGTTCAGAGAACTGTGGGAAAGTACCAGTGCTGGTCTCTCGCAATGCATCACCACATTTTTAAAACATTTTTTCTAACTGGATGTATGCTCATACCTGAAAGAAAGTTTACTTTTGTTATGAACTATTTTCGCTCAAAACAATGAATGCATATTTCAATTATAAAGGAGCTGATATTTTTCTCTGAATATATCAAAGTGCCAGCAAGACTGAGCTTTGTACTTAAAAAGTCCAGTCAGTTAGTTCTGAATTTAATCTTTTTCCGTGTTACAGTTTTCTACTGTTTTTACTATCACATATTTATACTTTTATCATGTGAGTGTTGGTTTGACAGTCGACTGGTCCTTTTTAAACGGTTCTTATTATTCTTTTATTTTGGTTTAAGTTCAAACTCCGTAAGCCAAGTGTTATTTTTGTATACTTTCAAATATTTTTTTAATTAGATAATCCCGGGCAATGTGAACTATCTAGAACACATTTTCAACCCAGAAATTAGTTAATTCCAACATTTGAAGAAAACTGTTCTTGCTATTTTAAGCAAAAATGAGCAGGCAAGCAAACAGATCTTAATCATAATTATAGTGTGTCACAGAACAACTAAATACACACCACATATTGCATAGCAAATCTATTTCTAATGCTAAACTTAAGGTCATATTGAATTTTGAAAAAAAGACTTCTCATAAACTACTGAACGGATCTTTTTCATAGCCTAATCAAACTTATAACATCCATCCTGTTGGTGCCATTTCTACGCTTTTGCATCACACTAAGCAATAATATTCTTATCTACTCACCAAATATATGCAACTTATAAAAAAATGTTGGGAACACAAAATAAATAATTAGGTTAGCAATTGATTTGGTTCACTAAAAAATATGTTAACTTTTGGAAGTCGAAAACGTGATTACAAAATTTCTTCTAATCGATCTTTGTATTTGACATAACATATAAAGCTACACATAATGCATAAGACTTATACTAATTTTTACACTACATTATACAATTTAGTTTAGCCTAACTTTACTTCCTCTTGACTCGGTAATTATTGTTTAATTAACACTTTGAGTGCGGTAAATATGTCTGCATGTGAACTCTAGGGTCTAAAATTTTGTTTAATATCAAATCTAACTTTTTCTATTTAGAAGATAGGACCAAGGTCACAAACTGCATTTCTGGTACTTTTTCACATAAAAAATGGCGTCCAAAATCCGCCGGTCACTCGTGACCGCGCCGGCCCGTGCAAGAAAGTCTGAAGGCGCCGCGACTACAATATCGCCCTTTTATGTCACGGACATGGGTTTTTGCACTAAATATGGTGAATAGCACTAAACAAATTTACAATTATTTACAGCTCCTTCCCAACCACTGTTTATTTCACTTAGAGACTATCATGAAATTGCTCAAAGTAATCCCCCAAACACAATCCTAAAAACTAAGATAATAAACCATAAATAATCTATTGTGACGTAGAATACTCAAATCACTAACATATTTAATGTCAATAAGCTCGCAAAGTTATTGCGCAATTACCGGTCTCGGGTGACCGGCACCGGTCCACGGGAACGGTGGACGACTCACGCAGAATGTAGGTCAGGACACCACAAACAAAACTCGCGGCAATCTCCAATATACTCGGCGGGAGCACGCCACAATGACTGATTTCCTTCGCCGCGATCTTGCTGGTCTCCCGTGACCGGGGCGGCCTGAGCGTGCATCCAGCGGCCGGTCACCGGTGACCGGCCCGCACTCAACGTGTTAACTCTCCATATCTCAACAAATGTCAAGATGGATGATATGACCCTGCGAATTTAATTAGTAATATGACGTTGGTTTGGTCAAAATATTAGCTTATAACTGTAATCCTTTATAGTATAGGTAGGAGATGTGGGGACACAGAGAAATAAGTCATCAACTCTACTCCGCTGTGTTAATATTATTGTCAAGGCTATGTCTGAAAGGTTGTTACTATATTTTTTGTTCTCATATTATTAAGTTTGCAATTCTGATTTTAAATTGTTGGTTAAGAGTCTAATGTGAAATTTCATTAACAAAATGTATAGTTGAATTTCACTTGTTTAATTTGTTATACTTTTTGAGGTAATGTACCTCAAATGTAATGTACCTTTTACTTTTTTGACCTCATAGAAGTAAAATTGCCTGACCAAGTAGAGAAATGTTTTTTATCAATCTATTCTGCCTGTGCACTGAACTGTCGATTTTAGTTTAGTTAACACAGGTTACATATATAGTTAGACAAAGTTTTTCAAATTGATATTCAACCCTTCCCAAGCGGCGACTGCGGGGCGAAGCCCTACTCTGTATGCTATATATTTTGTTAGTTGGGGTAAACAAAATTTTGAAAATTTTTCTAATTCTATCGGATAAAGTAATTTATGTTCACTTTCATGGTAAAAATAATTTTTATTTAAGTTTTATGACCAAAATTAGCGTGTTGTTTATGTCAATCATTCACTCTAAATGTATTTTTGAAAAATGACAAGACACAGTGTAATGCAAAGAAAAAAAAATGCAAAACATTCATGACCTTGTTCTTAACACAACAGCTTGTAAACGACTGACCGAACATAAATAAAGTGTCTGCACACAAGACAATAACAAAAGATTGCATGAGCCAACCAGTCTACAACATCTTTTGTGAGAACAGTATTGCCAACTCACCGGATGAAAATGTACCACTAAAAAATACACTAATGGCTTAAAGTAACTGTAAATAACACGGAAACAACGTGACAATACATAAATTAAATTTACATGTTTGGCGTATATATTTTTCATACGCTTGCAAGTTTCAAATTGAGTTGCGTATATATATGGCCAACACTCGCAAATGAGTATTATTGTTAGCGTATATATACGTCCAACGCTTGGGAAGGGTTAATTCACTAAATTACTGACTAATTTAAGCTTAATGGAAATTATTTAACCAAATTTTGTCATTAATGAATTTGTATTTTAAAATTTATTTTGTGTCTTGCAATGATTGTATTTTTATTCACTTAAACTACTGTTTTCACTTCCATCATAGACATGGAAAATCAAAACAACTGGAAAGGAGGGGCAACTTGTTTCAATTCCGTGGACACCCTGAAAGAAATTGTTTTACAAATTTATTTTCTACCATTTTATATTATTTCGCCCGTTGTTTTGTTGTCGGCGAAAGTATTTGATTGATTTAGTTTTTATGAAAGCTGAAGAGGCTTCTGATGGAAATGTCAGGTATTAAAAGAGTTGCAGTGAAGTTTATTATTATGTTAAAAATTTAGATTTAAAAAATCTGTTAAAAGTTCAGGTTTTAAAACTAGTTATAGTTTATAAATTGCCATAGTATATACGACTGACTTCCACATTCCTTGCGGAGGTCGGCAAAAACTCTTAGATCCTTCTTCACATTCAGCCAATGGCAGCAGATTTTATCGGCTACAAGGGTTGCTATGGTTACACTTGAATGAAAGCTGCTTTGTCATTGGCTGGCAAGTTTTTTAGAACTTTCCCTGACCTTCTGAAGGAGTGCAGCATTCAATTCTGTGGTATTAATAAATTACTTACATCCCTTTCAACATAATTATTTACCACTCCTTCGATTTTTTATAATTATAAAAACCAAAGCTTTATAATATAATTGATTTATGTATTTTTAACGTTCCTGCGGTTACGTAAATAAATATAACTTTTCTTGTACATTACAACTGTCTTCATTTAAGATCCATGATTGGTATAGTACTGTGTTTACTATACTAGAAGTTCTAGCGATTTGTCAGGTCGATGTATTGTATCATAACATATTTTGTTGACCTGAATAATAAATTGATAACTTTATTGTTTGAGATGAGGCGTTAATGGTATTCAATGCCGTTTATGTTGCGGAGTAGTTGGTAACATTAGTCGTTACTTAGTAGATTTAGTTGCCTTAAGCGTTTTATGTGTTGATGCGGTTTCGCCATTTTTGTGTTCGATGGAGCAAGACTTATGTAAATATCACTGCAAATTCCATATTTTGTCTAATGTTGCAACATTTAAAAGTACAAAATGTATCACAGAGCACGATCTGACGTTTAATGTTTTACTTATTAGTAAAACTAAAGCTGTATACTTAGGGAGATAACTAACATTGATTACGCTTAACGGTAGTAATAGTAATAATTTAATTTTTTATCATAATTAGCCAAGTCAAATAAGGGTTGAATGGTACCGTTTATCAGACAGTCTTGAAAGATAGTAGTGACTGTTTCAAAATCAAAGATTAATTTTTAAAACTAGTTTTTAATTTATCTGTCCAAATTAATTTGTGAAAATGGAAGTTTTTATTGGACTTAAACCTTTATAATTGTTCAAAATTATTATTTAAATGTTGTAGGTTTTAGTTCATAACTGGGCGTGAAACCTCTTTGGATGTTGTGACGGTTCAATAGATAGATTTGTTTAGTGTATCCTGAATAAAATGTTAAGCACTTGAACCAAAGCTCTAATATGTTGAAGGTGTTTTAAGTCTAGTAATTAAACTATTGCTACGACTAGATGTTTCAATAACCATAAACATTGTAGAAGTAATTCTGAAATTTTAATATGGATCCCTATTTTCTGTACAGATTATTTTTATTAATTTTGATTCTGATTGGAATGTATTCATCTTCAAATTCAGAAGGTAAGAACCTCGTCTATTTAAACCTGTCCAAAATGATCAGTATTATTTAAAATTAGTTTTTCTCACCAAAATTATTTAACTTATCCTTAATCTCCTTTATTTAATATTTTAGAAAAAATATCAATTTTTGTTAAAGTATGATTTTGTTTATTAAAGGTTGATTTTTAGATTAAAATTTAACTTGCGAATGATTTTATAACATTAAGTGGGGAAACTTTTGTGAATCTTCTTTTCTTTGTTAAAATTACTGATTTGTCAAGCTTTAGTGTGAATCTTTCACCTTCAACAATTTTAACATAAAGTAACCAAATCTCAAGAGTAATGCTTTGTTTGAAAATATAAATAAATAAACAATTTGGAAATATTTTAAATTATGTTTTGATCATGTTTATTTTAAATTTGGAGGAATCTTTATAGGAAAATAGAATTACTTGATTTAAAAATAATATACCACTAGAAAATAATACTAATAAACCTAAAATTTTGGTTTAATGATGTTTTTAAACAACAAATTACATTATATCACATCGCAATAGGACTTAACCCATTGGATACTTAGTGTTTTAATGACTGTACTGCCCCAGAAACACAATTAAATTTCTATATGTTGCAGTGTTTTAGTAAATGAACTGTAAAAAGTTTGCTTTTGCTACTAATTGGGCAATCATAGTGTTTTTCTTGCAGCTGGATACATTTTATTTTTATATGATAATAGAAAATTAAAAAAATAAAACTAATATTTTTAATTTATTTGAAAGCAAGTGTATGGTAAAGATAAAAGTAAATGTCTAATCAGTTATATAGTTAAGTGCAAACACTATTTCCTTACTTATTATCTTTTTAGTTTTTACTTTTTCTAAAAAAAAATTTGTATGGTTGTATAAAACAACTTTTTTCTTGAATAATTTGGATTTTTACCCGTTTGCTTGACAATGTATCCCAACGCAATATTTTACCTTTAAAATCATTCATTGGTATGAACCTAAAGTAAATACAATTTTAAAAAAAATTGTTATACATGGTATTACATCATCATGGAACCACTCCGTCATAAACATTTTGCGCCAAAACAGGTGTCACGGAACCGCTCGGTAAAAAGTATTCAATGGGTTAACTTCTAAGTCCAAAATATATAATGAAATATCTTGCTCAAAATATTAAGCTTTACCTGTCAAATAGGTTTGCCTATTTAATTGGTTTCATTTTTGAAATATGTAGCACAAAATTCAGGGAAAGCTTAACATGTTCCCCGTGGATGGACCAGTTAAGGGCCACGTTACGGTGCATCAATAAATTGCTCAGTGGAGGAGTAACCTAAAGTGGAGATTGACATAAGTTTTCTTTTAACCTGGGATCAGTTGGTTCAAAATTTCCCGGCTGTCGCAGTACCTTCTTGCCCTCTTTTTTATCACCATTTATTCACTCCGGATGGCAACACTAAATAGGCCTACAGTAGAACCTCACTAATTTAAACCTCTATAAGTAGTAACTTTTGCCTGTTCCCTTCAGAAAACCTGTAATATCCAAAAAATAATATACCGATAATTCAGTGTTTTTACGCACAATGTAGCCTCTAAAATTTGAATATGTTTATATTTGGGCCTCTGCAGTACAAACTGTGGTACCGTAAGCCTCTGAAATTCGAATTAAGCGCAAAAAACAAGGCTGTTCAAACATGAACTAGCGTGTATACTCAGTTTCCTCAAGATCTAAATTCATTGATGTTTGTTTTCTTTGCCTCTATAATTCAAATTTAATTCACATTAACCCTCATACGAGTAACAACTCTCGTTATTTAAAACGTCCTTTAGTTTGGAATAAATTTGCTGTCCTCTGAATTTCTAATAAGTGAGGTTATACTGTACCTACTGCTATTGGGGTTGTGCTGCTACCTAGTGGCCAGATCTTAGAACTAAGTCTCACTGTGTTGTAACACAGTACAGTGCCGTACAGTGCATCTGCCATTCGTTGGCCGGGATTTTAAACGGGACACCCATAGAATCAGTTGCTGTGAAGGGGAACGCCGTCTAGTGGCACCACAGTGAACCTGTGAACAAGAAATCATCAAGTTGTGGGCTGTGCAAGGGAGAAGCTCATTATTTGTATCGCTGTAGGTCAATATTGTTATTTCTTATAGTTCATATCATATCAATTGAATAAATTTTAAGCAAGGTACACATATGAATTTGATCAAGTAAAACTCAAAGACTATAAAGTTAGAATAACTTGACCGATTATTCATTATGGTTTGTTATCAAAACAATATTTTAAATCCCAGTTTTAAAGTGAAATACGTATAATAGATTTTTTTATAGAAGGGTGATTCTTTTTTTAAGCTTGATTATTCAGAGTTATTAAATCGGATATGGTTTTTGTGAGTTTTTTGTTTAATTTTTTGTTGTTGATTATTTTGTTTTGATAATTTCAGCTGGTAAAATGAAAGACTGTTTGAATCGTTGAAAATGTAGCCTTAAGAATCAACCAAGAGAGAGGTACCTTACCATATTGTATAGAGCAGGCTGTACAGTATTCATTCCCTCAATCTAGTTTTAAGAACTTTGTACAGCATGTTTCAACATGTTAATTGTGTGGCCTTAGACGAACCATTATGTAATGTACCAATGTCTGTTTCCTTTATGCGTTTCTGGACAAATCTGTTCAGTAGTTTCTTAAAGTGTATGAATTTTTACTAATCTGTTCCAACGAACCTGGAATAAAAATAGATGCAGTTTAAAACAGAAATCTTCTATTTTTTACAACTGTTCCTTTGAACCTTGAAGTATACAGGGTTTCTTGCAACCATTTGATAAAATTTTACCAGGTCGTTTAGCAGGTAAAAACAAACATAAAATGCAATATAACGTATGTCCTATCTCTTTTCGTTTTCCGTCTGTCGATCTGTATGTATTTTTTACAAAAACCTTAATATCATTGAAATAGTTCAAGATAAAACCATAAAATTGGTATGAATACTACTCTAGGTTAGTTACAGATTCCATAAAATTTTCATTTAATACAAATTTCCGTTTTAAAATGGCGGCAGTTTCAAATTTTCAAAGTTTAAGATTTAAAAAACAGAAAATTTGAAACTGCCGCCATTTTTAAACAGAAATTTGTATCAAAATGAAAATGTTATGGAATCTATAAACTACCTAGAGTAGTATTCATACCAAATCTTATGGTTTTATCTCAAACCATTTCAAAGAAATTACGTTTTTCTTTTTTTTTTTTACCATACAGACCGACAGATCGAAAACGAAAAGAGATAAGGACATATGTTATATTTTATTTTATGCTTGATTTTACCTGCTGAACAACCTGGTAAAATTTAATTAATTGGTTAGTGCTTACTCTGTAAAATTGATGCAGTTAAGTGAAATAACTTTATTTATTTTGTGTCGTGTCGGCTCTCCAAAAAATGGGTTTTGTGGTGGTGTCTGTCTGACTGGATGAATATAGACCTAGAGGCCACACCAATGGGCTGATTTTTATAAAACAATACATAATGAACTATTCCTCATACTTAATCAAAATTCCATGATTGTTATTTAAATACTAGCATCATAAATGCTGTTTCCTGTGGCAGAGGCAAATCCCAACATAAGAGGGCAAGCAAGCCCAAGAAAGAGCTCTTGGTTCGAGTTATCAGTGCTATTTGTTAAGATTAAAGATCTTTATTTTGTCTTTAAACATACAATATTTGTGTAATCATACTTACATTATACTTAATTGTCATCCTTATAAGTTCAATAATAAAATTATTTATACAAAACTAGGTTCACACAGATATTTCACATTTTTAATAACAGAACAAATAACTAGTAAATTTTCTAATGTTATGACATCGCTATATTGTAAATCTCAGGTAATATCGTTTTTTACTATCAAAGTTACTGGCAAGAATCACTGTCTAAGATCTACTGACGTCAAGTAAACCAGGTTTGAGTTGCTTCAGGGGTAAGTTGAACCAGGTACGTCAGATACTGTGGAATTGTACTTGCATACCACATCTGATCAAAATCAGCCCATTGGTGTATTCTATTGGTCTGTACATAGCTCTTGGTGTGGTTAATCTATTGTACTGACATCACCTCAAAAACCACTTTTTTGGGTTCAGGGAGCATCAAAACAGATATTCCCTCCAATAACACAAATTAAAAAATGTTACATAAAAACAATATTTTACCTTTATTGGAGGAATAAGTTTATTTTTAGCGAATTTCCCCTATAGGGAAGAAGCTATTACCGTAGTCGGCATGGTAAGACCTAGGCCCGGGACCATGATAACTTTTCGTTTTGAGGTCCCCAGACCCCAAAAACACCATTCGTTTGAAACTGTATATATATATACAGTATATATGTGTCCGTGAGCACGATAACTCTCGTAAAAATTATCCGATGTTGATGAAATTTGGTATAAACATGTAAAGCAACATTTATGACTTTAAGTTCGAAAACCAGCCAGATCGCTCTATCCAAAGGGGTATTTTGGGGGGGTTTTGTACCCCAAAAATGGGTTTTTTGAATTTTTTACATATAATTTTGGAAATGGTAAAATTTTAGTTTTCCCCATTGGATTCAACTTAAAAAAACAAAGAATTTGGTATTTTGATAATTTCTCTACGTCAATTGGTTACCGAGATATTGAAAGTGCTAAACACAGTACGTTGTCTAATGTTATTCTTATGGAGGAAAATAAAAATGTTATATCTCGCTTATTCATGAACATATACTGATGAAACTTGGTATACGGCTTCATCTGGTTGTGAACCATTGATATTTGCTCAAAAAAATTTTTGGCCAAAGGCTCCCTCCCGTAGCAGCAAACCTGCGCACTCAGCCCCATGTTATTCTTATGGAGAATAAGTAACGTGTTACTGTATCTCCCTTAATTATGAAAATAAATTAATGAAATTTGGTATGTGGCTTTACCTACATGAGTTATATCGATATTTGTATAAAACCCCATTTTTTGTGTTCCTTGCTTCAGCAAACCTGCATACTCAGCCGCCATGTTATTCTTATGGAGAATAATTAAAATGTCATAAATCGTTTATTTATGAATGTATATTGATGAAACTTGGTATGTGGCTTTATGTGGTATTAAGATACATATATATGCATTGGAAATTCGCTGAGTACGCAGGTTTGCTGCTATGGGGGTATTAATAAATCTGAAGATTATTGAAGGAGATTGGGATAAAAATATTTTTAGTATGGCTAAATTATCAGCTGATATTTAAAAGTATGCCATAGTAAACTTAAAAATAAACAATTATCAGCTGATAAATAATTATCAGGCGGTTTAAATATAATTTGATGAAAACACTTGTTAATTTGAATACACTATACAAAATAAACGGTATCAGGAAACTGACATACTTTCTCCCTGTTAGTGTAACTTTAATGAAAAAAATATTTTTTATTTACTAAATAGGCTATAGAATATAAAGTACGGTTGAATGTTCAGAAAATCTTCTAAGTTTTCAAAAATATCCACCCAAATCCCTTTTATGGAGGCACTACAGTGTCTTGGCTACACACAGTGGTTAAAAGAGGGGAATGCCCCCTCACCCCAGGGTTAAGGCAACATATTTCAATCATCCTCTGTTAGTCAATGCTAACTTATATCAAGTTTTAATGATTGATCAGTAAATAAGAGAGAAATAGTAATTTTTGTATTTCCCATAGTAATAAACATTGGACAACATACTGCGTTTACCGAAAAATGAAAATTGAAATTTTCTCCATAACCAACAATCATAGAATAGTAATTCAAAATACTAATTTATTTAGTTTTTTCAGCTCTTTTTAATGGTGAATAGTAATCTTTTTTTAACATTTATATTTTTTTATGAAAAATCCAAAAGACTGAATTTTTGATATTTTAAGTCCTAATTTCTGAACCTGGATTTTTACAGAAATGCGGGTGGTGTCATTTTATTGGAAAACGTCGAAGTTCTACAAACGTCTAAAGGTTAATCAAAATCGTTAGCCGTTTTTGAGAAATTTAGATTTTTCATGTTTTATGGCCGTTTTGGGGGGATAATTACCCTCAAAAATCAAAAATTCCAAAAAAATTAAAAAAAAAAACACCTGTAAATATCGTGGATTATTACCTACATACCAAATTTCATAAAAATCGGCCCATTGGTTAGGGCTGTAGCTCTGTACACAGACAGACATCATGTAAAAACCACTTTTTTGGATTCAGGGAGCACCAAAACGAATATTTCCACCAACAACTCAAATTAGAAAATTTTGACGAAAACAATACTTTCTCCATATTACTATGTATAGGGAGGGATAAAAACTGAAATGATAGTATTTCTAATGTTTTAGAATTGAATCGAAAAGAGAAAATCAGATATTAATTTTTTGCAATGTCTGATGACACATATAGAGGTAGTTACAAATAAAAATAAGACATATATAAGCTAAATCGGTCCATTAGTATGGTCAGGCTCGCTGTCATAAACTTTTGGCCCATGTGTACTTAGGTCATTGTAATAAGGATATCTATAAGTTACCCAAAAATGTTTCCCATAATTGCCTCAAAATGAATCCACACATATTTCTGAACAAAATGAGCCATGTGGGAGTAGAATCGGCCAGAATGACTGTTTTTGTTCTCTTTCTAAAAAATTGGCAAAAACAATAAAATAAGTGTAACGATAAGCCAAGTGAACAAAATCTGTTGTCAATGTCTGATGACACATCTAGAGTTAGTTACAAAAAAAATTAGACCTAGGCCTATATCAAGTAACTAGGTCTAGTAGAACGGTCAGGGTCGCCGCCTTTAGTTTTGGCAAAAGTTTTTTAATATATAAGAAAGATGATACTAAGAAAAATATAAATACCTGTAGATAGGAGAAAAAGAAAGGAGTTGTATTTTTTGCTGCATTATTCTTTGGCAAACCAAATGAACCCTGTTACATAATGAACATATGTTTTAAGTATCATCCGATGTAAACAAACTTCCTCCATAAGATTAACATGGGAACTTTAAGAGCCACTGGGGCAAAGCCCATTGACGATATGTTAGTTTGGATGGGTGATAACATATCTAGGCATAATTACCTGTCATTTAAAAAAAGAATCATGCAAATCGACCCAGTAGAACGGTCAGGGTCGCTGTCTTGAGCTTTTAATATGTAAGCTCCAAAAGATTAACATGGGTTGGGAACTTTAAGAGTGACTGGGGCAAAGCCCATTGACGATATGTTAGTTTGGATGGGTGATGTCATATCTAGGCATAATTACCTGTCATTTAAAAACAATCATGCAAATTGACCCAGTAGAACGGTCAGGATCGCTGTCTTTAGTTTAGACAAAAGTTGTTTAATATATAGAATGGTAAGTATCTGGGGGAAGGAGTGGATGAGAGAGAGAGAAAATTATTTATTTTGAGATCATTAAGACCTGAAATGGTGTGAAAACATCATAAAAAATAGTAAGTTAAAAGAGATACATTGGTTGTAGTAAATAAGGTATGTTACCCTTTTCAATATTTCCTGTCCTCCCAATCTAAGAATTCTGTCCAGTAAAAAGGTCTTGAAATAAGTCACATAAACAATTTCTCCCGAATTCCATGAAGGATTTTTGTCTATTTCTAATCCTAAGAATTTTACGCAATATACCTCATTGATGGAACTGTTATTAATTCCAATTGATGGTTTGATTGGGAATTTTGTTTGGTGAGTTCTAAATGTAACAAAATTGGTTTTATCAGGATTAAGTAACAGTTGCTTATCATTAAAATATTTTGATAAAAGAGTTAATTCAGCTTTTGATATCAATTCTACATCATTCTCAGAAGAAGCTGATATTTTAAGATTGGCATCATCAGCATAAAGATATAATTGGCTATTGTTGGTCAGTTTTGGGAGATTGCCTGTGTAGCAGATAAATAATAGAGGGCCTAAGACAGACCCCTGTGGTACCCCATGTTTCACACTTTTAATTTTAGATTGTTGAGAAATTTTCATATTATTTTTACTAAAGTAAATTGTTTCAACATACTGTTTCCTATTGCAAAGGTATGATTTCAGCCAATAAATTTCAGTGATTTTTTTCTTATTCCAATATTAAATAATGTACTGAGAAGATGTTCATGATTTATAGAGTCAAAAGCTTTAGTAATGTCCATGAATATACCAATTACTTTTTGTTTACTATCTAAGCTGTCAATAACAGATTCAGTAAATTCGGTAGCTGCTGTCAACACAGATCTAAAACTGCGAAAACCATGTTGGCAGTCCTCTAAGAGGTTGCGGCAGAATTGTGGGTTGGCGAGTACGTAGCGGGCTCGCCGCATTATCGCGGCGATCCCTCTCACTTGGGTGAATCGAGCCTCATGTGAAGATTGAATACAACACATCTTGTCGATATCTACAGAAACGATTTTGTTGATGAGTTTAGCAATTTTTAAGCAAACTGCAAAGATACAGTTGAGAAATTCGAAGACTGCTCGTTGATATGCATTTTATACCTGAGGTATCATTAGCTTCAGGGAGTACATCATCCAAATATATATACATAGCACTGAAAATTTTCTTAAAAATTCCAGCTGCTGATTGCTCTGGTGAGAGGAGTTTTCCTGCCTGAAGAGAATGAAAAATTACGTAAAATCGACGCTACGCTAAGAGAAGATAAATAGCACTTATTGCGGGCCTAGAACCTCTCTCGGCCACCGCCGGGCGCCGACGCGGTCCCTTTGTGACAACTGTACTTTGACTTATTTTTTTATCACTAGTTGTGGGGGGAGGGGGAGGGGGGCGGCAAGCTTCATATGGCCTAGGGGCGAGATGAAGCTAAAATGGGCCCTGGGTGTCCCATTCTTCGCATGGGGAATCTCTCAGGCATGGGGTTAGATGTTTTTAAATGCTTAATTGCCTGACTACCTAAATAAACTAACTCCATAAGATTAAGATTGAAACTTTCAAAGCCTATATGGGGCAAAACCCTGAATCCATTTTGACCCTCTGTCAAATCTGCTTCCATGGCAACATCTAATCAAATTCTCTCTTTCACAAGATCTAAAGGAATAAAGAAGTGAGTACACTTGACGCAGAATATCTTGAGCTGTGGGAACTGTTTTCAGTTCAAACATTGGAGTAGAGTAAAATTTAGCAATCGGTCTAAATCTGTCATCAGTTGTTTCCATCATCTGTTTACTCTTTTAATCGTAATATTGTTGTTATGTAAATAAAATAATTGCGTCAGTATTCCATGTTCAGTAGGCAAGCTGTTTATCCCAGTCACTCCAGCAGTGGAGTAAGCCACAGCTCAAGATATTCCGCTTGATCTGCAAGGCTCTGTTCTTACAAGTTATTCAATGGCAATTTGGCTACGTATTCATGAGACTTCCGTGGAAGGGAAGAATATTAAGGCCTGATAGTTATCATAGCTGGATGTCATGTGAGTCACTGTTCCACTTCAAACTTTTGTTATGAGAGTTTGTACAAATCTTCACTCTGTTTTAAATTCTAATCTGCAATGGCACCTTTCATAACTCCCAAAATAAAAGTTGATGTAACCTGTTTGGGCAGGCTATTAGATTCAATATTTAATTTTCTACACATGCAGAGATATTTGCAGTTAGCCATAGCTCAGGTCACCATCATCTCTAAAAGTTAGAGCAAGACAGTATGGACGAGGATACGAAAGAGAGATGAAATCTCCTCATGGAGAATGTCAGGTTTATATAACACAACACTATGCACTCCAGCCACAGGTAATGTTTTCAGTTGTATTTCATGGAGGATTTTTGACCGATTTTCATGATAAGCATCCATGTTATTTAAATAACTGATTTTAGTTTTGTGCTGTTTCAAACCATTACACTATCCTATAGTGCATTTTTTTATCTTAATAAACAATCCACAATCTTCTGGAGGTGCCTTTAAAAAAATAGCCTCTAATTCTGTGCTTCAAATGCTTCTCCACTTGCTATGACAACTGTAAAAGATTATTTTAGTAACTGATTTCTAAAACAAGTTTTCAATAATGATTTCTCTTTGCTCTTTGCGACCTGTATCGGTTCACTAGCCTTATGTTTGAATGTAAAACTATAAGTTTGCAGCCCACACAATCTTTTTAAACCCTAAAATTCTGTTTCATAACTCAATTACGTTCATGATTAATCCTTTCTTAGCAGTCCTTTATTTTGGTGCAGGCATTATCTTTCTGTCAACAGCCACATTTAGCTAGATATATGGTACTATAAGATATTTTGAGATTTTGTTTTAATAGGCAACTTTATTCTTGTATTTTCATAATTCTTCACAGAAAATAATTATATAATTGTTTGCAAATTATATAGTATCAACTTAATTCTGCTATTAACAAATATTTGCTATTCAGTGATCAACCAAGAGTATCTATCATATGTGCCAAATTCAGCTGCAATTTTTAATCTTAATTGTTGAGAGAAACATTTGTGGTGAACCAATTTGCAAAAGCTAAACATTTACCCAAACTTATTTTTATTTTAAAAGTTAAAGTTATATAGTTTTTTTTATATTTTTCAACTTCAAAAATGGTGAGTTTTATACAATTAAATATGCAAATTATTTTGTATTAGTACATATTCTCTATTTAAAGCTCCACATATTGTACAGTTCCACTTAATGAAAGCCTATAGACCTTCTTACATTTCAGATTTTAGTTACACAGATCTTTTGTAACTAATCAACATAGTTAATCAGTTGAGATTTTTGTAACAGGTTTTAAACACAATGAAAATAGTATTTGGATTTAAATTTACAAATACATTTTTGAGTCAAGAAACAAAATAATTTTTACTCAACCACTCTACGTTCTTTGTTTTTGTAACATTTATTGTTCTCAAATAACAGTTTTACTGTTCCCTAGCAGAATACAACAAATTATTTTTCACACTAGTGTCTAATTGCAAGTGAACATTGATTGATCCTTATCGTTTTTATTTTATTTTTATGATATAAATTATATAAATTGCTGATCCTCTGCTTCCAATACTAAGAAAGTTGGAGACCCAGTAACATAAGTTAAAATATAATTGGACCTGTCCTTATTTGTTTTATATTAAATCACATTTGACTGAAATCTTTGAGTTTTTAAATTTTTTGTTTTATATTAAAACAATAAAATGAAATTTTATGTTTAGCGCCTTCAGTTTTCACACGATTCTCCCGTGTCTCACAAATGACATGTTTTTTCTATTGTCATGTGCTCTGTGTTTCAGTAGAATTGATGTCGTTATGATTTCAAGGCAGTGTAAGTTGTCCGCCTTCTCCCATAGGGGAAGGAGAGGGCAGAGATTCAATTCACTGTGCCCGCTTTGTTAGTGCAGACGTCACTTTGCCTTGTTTGTGTTTTGTGTTTCGTATGACTCGTGCCCACCCCCAGGAAATCGATTTTTGCAAATCCGGACCGGCTGTCCGCCACAACAGTCCACTATGTTATTATATTACAGTCGAGCTTATGCGTTTCAGCGTGAGTGTATCTCTATCCACACTGGGCAGGCGGGTGTTCAGATGGGCAACGCTTGCTGGGAGCTGTACTGCCTGGAGCATGGAATCCAACCCGATGGCCAGATGCCCTCTGACAAGACGACGGGCGGCGGCGACGACAGCTTCAACACGTTCTTCAGTGAGACGGGGGCGGGGAAACACGTGCCTCGTGCGGTCTTCGTTGACCTCGAGCCCACCGTTGTCGGTCAGTTTGAAACAAATCTAATAATTTGTAAAATCAGTTAATTTAGTACCTTTATTTTTGATTAGGTGGGAAATTATTTAACATTTTATTAATCTGGGTTTCTTTAAAGGAATTTAATAAAGTAGCTAGGACATTGTTATCAGCCTACAATTATGCTTTATAAGAAAACTTGTATACATAGTAACATGACTAGGGTTTGAACCGACCCTTATCAAATCTTTTAAAATGTCTTCAAATACCTTGGAGAGATTACAGCCTAATAGCAAATTTAGGTACCTCTAAAGGCAATGCCTGAACTTGGGTTATCATTCTAAATATACAAAACAAAACAGCGAGAAGGAGCAATGTTTTTATATATACGGTATATAAAAAGTAGTTTGTTCAAAATGTATGTATAACAATTATTCTGGTTCAAACAATCAACTAAAAATACTATGAATAGCGATGAAAGGAGTTTTACCTGAATTTTCTTGTCAGCCTCCTTTTGAAGAACTTGTGGGAAGGAAATTGAGATATATGGCGGTTTAAACCGCTTCAGCATTTTTTGGAGGAAGAGTTAATCTAATCACGGTTCTCGCAGGATTATTGCCTTTTGGCTAAAGCTTGTTTTGATAGATCTGTAAGTGTGTTATTTAAGTATCTGTAACTTTGGGACAGAAATAAAAATATTTACCAAATATCAACCATCTAAATAATAATTGGTGAGATACAGGAATAATTTAAGTTGCAGCAGTGGTTATCACTATTATTGAAAAGTAAAAAGTAGCCCATCAGTAAGTTGTTATCACTTTTGGTTTTGTCTGAACATTGGAGGGGATTACCCATCTCTTCATTTCGCTTGGCTTGAGAAGTTGTTTTGGGGGCTACCTCTTTCTACCTAACATGCGCTATATGTTGATTTTCACCATTTGTATAAGCCGAATAATCGTCTCACATTACTGACACACAGATGAGGTGAGGACCGGCACGTACCGTCAGCTGTTTCACCCCGAACAGCTGATCACAGGCAAGGAAGACGCAGCCAACAACTATGCCCGAGGACATTACACTATTGGCAAGGAAATCGTCGACTTGGTTTTGGACAGGTTTTTATTTTATTTTTATAATTTTTTTATGGTAGAAGCATTTTTGGTTCAAAGGTATGACATATGTATAAAACAAACTAGATTATAAATTTTTTCCTTGGGGATCGATCATAGGGGATTCTGATTAAGCATCTGTGGGGCGAAACTCGCCGTGTCCAGTTTATACTTGGTACCTTCCATGAAAATTCATTAGTTGATTAAATTAGAGTGTCAAATACAAACACATTTTTTATACTTTGGTTTTTAGAAAAACATACCATTGGTATATCAAATATTACAGTATACAAAATGTGCCACATTATTAAAAACGTGTAGTTATAGTAGAGCAATTTTCAAGAACATTATCGTGTAAAATCACAAGGCACACAAGGCAAAAATCCGGAATAATAATAATACAAGCATTAGATGTATCATTATGATGTCAGATGCTGCCATTTTACTTTCTCAAGAAATAACTAAATCTTAATATATTAAATTCAATCAATATACTTTATTAATCCTTATGTACATGGCATACAAGCAGGGTCGCCACGAGGGGGAGGGCAACTGGGGCACTTTGCTCCAGGCCCCTGAACCAGGCAAAGAGGAAAAAATTACCATGATATTAAAATAGGGGTCTCTGGGGACCCCCACAGACTTATTGCCCCAGGCCCCCAATTGCCTCATGACAGCCTTGCATAGATGAAAAGCAGTAATCAGTTTACGGAATCCAATTACAGAATCTGTAACCTTATAAATGTTGTAAGTTACCAGAATTTGAATATTTGCCAAGGTTTAAGTTAAGTAGTTTATATAAAGTATTAAAAAATATAATAAAGCATTAGTCATTAATATATTTACTGTATTGAACGCCAGGATCAGGAAACTGGCCGACCAGTGCACGGGTCTGCAGGGGTTCCTTATCTTCCACTCGTTTGGAGGTGGGACTGGCTCCGGGTTTGCGTCTCTGCTCATGGAGAGGCTCTCGGTTGATTACGGAAAGAAGAGCAAACTGGAATACGCCATATATCCTGCCCCACAGGTGACTGGCAAAGGCTCTTGGCTGCTTATGTGAGATTTAACTTAGAGTAAAATTGTTTTTAGTCAGTTTATGCCGATTTCCTATAGTAAAAGGAGTAATAACAGTGTTTAAAAGGATGATTGAGCTGTGACAAATATCGCTATTGATTTGCTTTCCCCGTAAGAGCAACAGAATTTTAAACCCTCATAGCTAATGTACAGAAATTACTTTTATAACAGAAGAAAGAAAAAAGAGAAATGAGGGGAAATTACCCCCACTGCAGTAATTTCTTACTGTTACTAATAGACAGTCTTTTCTAATATTTTACCTCAGCTGATTATTGTACACCTATTAGATTATTATTTTATAGTTTCTTAGATGTGTCAATAAAAGTAGTGTATGAACAGTAGAGAGTTTAAACAATAAATAGACAAACGCTAAGAAGTTCAGGTCTTATGGGCAACATTGAGACAAAAGTTTCAACAGTATGATGTAGTTCTTCACTTAAATAACATATAACATATGAGAGAAATAGCAGCTGATCCTTGCATGTACTACTGACACTATCATCTGTACTGTGTCTCCTGCACTTACATGTGTCTCCTGCACTTACATTAGGCCTGACCTTTTAGCGAATTTCCCCTATAGGGAAGAAGCTATTACCATAGTCGGCATGGTAAGACCTAGGCCCGGGACCATGATAACTTTTTGTTTTGAGGTCACCAGACCCCAAAAACACCATTCGTTAGAAACTGTATGTATATATATATGTGTGTGTGTCCGTGAGCACGATAACTCTCGTAAATGATCCAATTTTGATGAAACTTGGTATAAACGTGTAAAGCAACATTTATGACTTTAAGTTCGAAAACCAGCCAGATCGCTCTATCCAAAGGGGAATTTTGGGGGGGGGTTTCTACCCCAAAAATAGGTTTTTGAATTTTGTACATATAATTTTTTGAATAGTCAAATTTTAGTTTTCACCATTGGATTCAGCTTAAAAAAACACACAATTTGGTATTTTGATCATTCCTCTACGTCAACTGGTTAACGAGATATTTAAAGTGCTAAACAACAGTACGTTGTTTAATGTTATTCTTATGAAGGAAAAGAAAATTTGTTTATCTCGCTTATTTGTGAACGTATACTGACGAAACTTGGTATCCAGCTTTATCTCGTTTTGGTCTATTGATATTTGCTTCAAAAAATTTTTTGCCAAAGGCTTCCGTAGCAGCAAACCTGTGTACTCAGCCCCCATGTTGTTCTTATAGAGAATAATTAAATGCTCTGTCTCCCTTAATTATGAACATAAATGAATAAAAACTGGTATACGACTACACCTAGTTGAGTTATATTGATATTAGCAAAATACCCCCGTAGCAGCAAACCTGCGTACTCAGCGAATTTCCAATGCATATATATGTATCTTAATACCACTTAAAGCCACATACCAAGTTTCATTAATATACATTCATAAATAAACGATTTATGACATTTTAATTATTCTCCATAAGAATAACATGGCAGCTGAGTATGCAGGTTTGCTGAAGCAAGGAACACAAAAAATGGGGTTTTATACAAATATCAATATAACTCATGTAGGTAAAGCCACATACCAAATTTCATTAATTTATTTTCATAATGAAGGCAGATAACACGTTACTTATTCTCCACAAGAATAACATGGGGCTGAGTACGCAGGTTTGCTGCTACGGGAGCCTTGGGTAAAAAATTGTCTTTTTGAACAAATATCAATGGTCCACAACCAGATGAAGCCGTATACCAAGTTTCGTCAGTATACGTTCATAAATAAGCGAGATATAAAATTTTTATTTTTCTCCATAAGAATAACATTAGACAACGTACTGTATTTAGCATTTTCAATATCTCGGTAACCAATTGACGTAGAGAAATGATCAAAATACCAAATTGTGTGTTTTTTTAAGCTGAATGCAATGGGAAAAAATAAAATATGACTATTTCCAAAATTATATGTAAAAAATTCGAAAAACCCATTTTTGGGGTACAAAACCCCCCAAAATACCCCTTCGGATAGAGCGATCTGGCTGGTTTTCGAACTTAAAGTCATAAATGTTGCTTTACACGTTTATACCAAATTTCATCAAAATCGGATAATTTTTACGAGAGTTATCGTGCTCACGGACACATATACAGTTTCGAACGAATGGTGTTTTTGGGGTCTGGGGACCTCAAAACGAAAAGTTATCATGGTCCCGGGCCTAGGTCTTACCATGCCGACTACGGTAATAGCTTCTTCCCTATAGGGGAAATTCGCTAAAACCCATTTTTTGTGTTCCTTGTTGCAGCAAACCTGTGTACTCAGCCCCAATGTTATTCTTATGGAGAATAATTAAAAGTGTATATATCGCTTATTTGTGAATAGGTATATTTTTATGAAACTTGGTAAGTGGCTTTATGTAGTATTAAGACATTTATATCTCCACTGGAAATTCGCTGAGTATACAGGTTTGCTGTTATGGGGGTATTTAGTGCTTGTGTGTATTCATTGGTTCAGTCTAGTTAAGTTTAGTTAACTAAGTTTAGTAGTTTAGTTTAGTTAAGTAAATATAGTTAAGTTTGAACTAAATTGACCTCTAATATGATCCTCAATAGGTTGTTATATAATGAGGTGAAGGTTATCATTTTGAGCTGTGATGGTTGAATATTGCTGTAGAATGTATTATTTTTGTGTTATTAGAGTAGTTCAATTTATAAATTAGGATAGAAAATAGAAGATGCAAAACTCCTTCTGTATACAGCAAAGGACTTCAGTAAGGAAGTTGATAAAGAGAAAATGTCTTCTTTTTTTAAAACTTAAGCAGTTTTGCAGAGTGATATCTTAGTTAAAATGTTTGCACTGGTGATTCCTCATGAATTAATCGAAACTGAGACCCATTCATGTGAATTGTAGATGCGTTGTTTGTACGAACATTGCAGTTATGTTACCCTTTTTCCAAATAGACTCACATTTCCTGCCCTCTGTCAAAGGGATCAGTGTAGATACAAATGTTGAATAAGATGGTGGTGAATTTTTAAAGTTATCTTCGTGTCAAATCTGTCTTTGCTAAATTATGGCAAACTTTGTTGTAAAAACGTACAATATATTTTTAAATCACGATTTGATTTCAGGTTTCGACCGCCGTAGTTGAGCCATACAACTCCATTCTCACCACCCACACCACACTGGAACACTCCGACTGCGCTTTCATGGCTGACAATGAGGCGATCTATGACATTTGCCGCAGAAACCTGGACATCGAACGACCGACCTATACTAACCTGAACCGGCTGCTCGGGCAGATCGTCTCGTCGATCACCGCGTCGCTTCGGTTTGATGGTGCGCTCAACGTGGACCTGACTGAGTTCCAGACCAACCTCGTGCCCTACCCAAGGATCCACTTCCCCCTGGTCACCTACGCCCCGGTGATATCGGCGGAGAAGGCGTACCACGAGCAGCTGTCTGTGGGGGAGATCACCAACGCGTGTTTTGAGCCGGCCAACCAGATGGTGAAGTGCGATCCGCGCCACGGCAAGTACATGGCGTGTTGCGTCTTGTACCGCGGCGACGTCGTGCCGAAGGATGTCAACGCAGCCATTGCGACCATCAAGACCAAGAGGACCATCCAGTTTGTAGACTGGTGCCCTACGGGATTTAAGGTATGTTTGAAAAGGTTGCCAGGTTTCTGTTGTTTCCTTGTTGACTTTGTGCATTTAAAACAACCATGAAACTGTTTTAAGTTTTAATTTGTTTGGGAGCAAGTTGGATGCTTTCTCAGTAAATTAAAATGCAATGTTTTTTGTTGTTGTGGTTATCACGTAATACTTGTCACTATGAAATACTTTAAAAAATAATAGTATTTTCAAAACTAAACGATTATTGTATTTAGTTTAAATATTTTTTGCCAAACTTATTTACAAAAAAAGGTAAACACTGAAGGTGAGTGTTCATAACTGAGTTTAAGTCATTATGATTTTCAAAATAGATTTTGAGAGTCACCCCTAATGTTCTCAGTGTTTAGAAAAGAATCCACCCAGGCTTGATTACTTTTGATAAATTCCTCCCCAACGGTTGCAAAATTTAATGGGCTTACACACGCAATGTAAACCTGTCTTTCAGCCTCAGGATTAATTATTAAATGCTCTGTCCTTCCATATTTATTTTGAGAAAGTTATCTAGGCCAGACCATTGTAGGGAGAGCAGATGCTTAGCTCAAATCATCATTCACCCGACTCTTCTATCTTTGTGATTGAAAAAGTGTTCAATGACTGATATATTTAAAATATCATGTATTTTCTTTTTGTGCCTTTCTCTTCTCATATTGTTTCTGTTATTTCACTTTACTGTGCCAGTTTTTTCATACTAAGTATATAAATATTAAATGTAAATTTTGTTTATGTCTGTGACTCGTAAAGAAGTTGCAAGTGTTTGCGTTTAACCTTTATGTGCGGGATTGCCCTTTAATGGACAAACCACTCCATGAATGGAACATGGTCCTGATTCTCAGATCAAAATATGGACTGGAACCTCATTTCAAGGTGTGGATATAGTTATTTGTGTCTTAAGAGAGTAAAGTGTAACATTGTCTCCTGAGGGAGACAATAAACTTTACTACAGAAATACACACTAAATTTTTCCCCACCTACAGTTTTAATGAATAAAAAGTACAACACAATAGTTTTTACATAACAAACACTTTACGGTTAGCTACAATGTTTTTGTTTGTGAGATAAAGGCTGTCCCACACTTCTCGCGAATACTCTAACATTCAGAGTTCGGCCAAATGTTCGGGCGTGTTCATAAGGAGTTTCCGCCTTAGCTGAATGTTGTGAACCTTCCCATTGTTGACATTATCTGGTGTAACAAAACATATGACTCATATTAACAAGTATGGGAGGGAGGCAAAATGATTTCCTATTCCCTCCTGTCTTTTTATATGTAAAAGTATAGGACGTGGGAGAGAGACAAAACTTTCCCTTTTCCCTCCCCACTTGAGGGGAAAAAATGTTAGTTTACTCTTTGTTTTGAGGGAGTAAAGTTGTACTTAAGACAGCAGGTGGAGGGAAAAAGAGAGGTTGTTTTATTGTTGTGGCAACAAATAATAATATCAATCCGTAAGAACCCAAACATTTTGGTTTAAATAGTTTTGCCTATTAGAGTAAGAGGCACGTAAGTTGCACACGAGTATACTATTCCTTTCAAACACTTCTTGTATACTAGTCACGTTACAAACATTTTGGGACCACATGTGCCGCTTGTTTACAATTTTCTCACACTGTCAGAAGATGTTTGTTTACAAATCTTTGTTGTTGTTTTGTTTGTGAAATTTTGTTAGTTCTTATGAGGTAAAAATTGAATTATTTATAAAGAAAATAACATACAATACAAGTAAAATCATCATTCTTCAAACAAATTGATGACAAAAACAGTTAACTCGGATATTTAATTTATAAAGATATATTGCAATAAAAATTGCTACAGTTTTAACACTAGTAATTGCCTTAAAAACTGTCACAATTACTTGGCATTTGAAATTGAATAAACAAGAAAACACGATCAAGAAACAAAATACATGGCAAATATGTTTTCCAGACTAAATTTTATGCATAAGTTCGCAAAACGGTAATAGTTTAATTCTGTTTGTGCCAACTATCATGCCTCTTACTGCACCTTTGTTCGGGAAATCCTCAAAATTTTTCTATTTTTCTTTGCTACAACAAATACTAACTGTTGTGTGACTCGACTCAGGTGGGGATCAACTACCAGCCACCGACGGTGGTGCCGGGCGGGGATCTGGCTAAGGTGCAGCGCGCAGTGTGCATGCTGTCCAACACAACAGCCATCGCAGAGGCGTGGGCCCGCCTCGACCACAAGTTTGACCTGATGTACGCCAAGCGAGCGTTTGTCCACTGGTATGTGGGCGAGGGAATGGAGGAGGGCGAGTTCAGCGAGGCGAGGGAGGACTTGGCCGCGCTGGAGAAGGACTATGAGGAAGTGGGGCTGGACTCGGTCGAGGCGGAGGGAGAAGGAGGGGAGGATTAGAAATGTTTAAACTTTTCGTCAGATTGTCTGACTGGATTGCGATTGGGGAAATTTTCGATTTGAAAATGCGTTTGATATTTAAACTTTGTGATATAATTTACGTTTACACTTTAAAATTATATATTTAAATTTTGTATTGTTGAATAAAACATTCTATTGTAATTGGTATTTTGCTCTCTCTAATTTTTAGTAGCGCCTCAAATTATTAAAATAATCTGAAATGTGATTGAAATAAAAATTCTACAATGGTTTAAAGTTGTGTTAAATAACTTGGTAAATAAGTTTGTTTTTTCTTATACAGTACCTGGTTTAATCAACAGAGGTATTTGTTTTTTTCTGAATAGCTTACAAACAAGTCATAATATAAGGTATATCACAAAACACTTCTTGGAACAAAACGTACTTAGTGATACCACAAAAAACAGTCTTAAAATTAGTATTTACAAATAAAACTTAGTAAGCTAATCATTATATTAAAAGAATAAGGCGATTTTTGTGCAGAAGATTATGGCCAAACTACTGGGTCGATTTTGATGATTTACGTGTCTTTGAAAACCGTTAACTCTAGATGTGCCTTTTGGGGGTCTCAAGTCAGTGCGTGGAACTAGAAACCCTTGGGAAGCCCTCAAAGTAAATTGGGTTTTGGCCCATTTAAATAACATTGGACAGCAAATCAAAACAAAAGAAGCAGAACAGCCTGAGATTAAAGATACAGTACAAACATATGGTTTGCTAGTTATTTATTTATTTACTATTTGCTTATTTATTTGCTATTTACAACTAATTTCCTTCATTTATTTTATTGTTTGTGCTTAGGTGATTGTGATTACTTATCAGCAATTATAAATATATTTTTCAGCTCTCGCTGTTAATTTACAATAGACCATATAGACATTCTTTGATATGTATTTTATGTTATATCTGTGTTAACCCATTGAGGTAGTAATTTGATTCTATTTGTAGTAGCCTATAACGGGAATTGATTGGTGCTGCACTCTAGTAGCAAAATATGTAACTAATGACCGCGGGCGTCTACGGTTCTATCCGCTAGGGGCACGGACTGACTGAAAACCCTTAATATCGCCGCCAGGCCTTTGGTCGTGTTAGCTGAGTTGGCTACGTCGTGGAAACACCTTGGCCAGGTGGCGATACGATGTTCGTGGGTTCGATTCCCGCACACGACCAAAACTGACCAGTTGTGCAACTCTCAATGAGTTAACCGGTCTGTGGCAACGTTGGTGGGAGGGCCCAAGTAAAATAAACGGTGGCAGGCTTGCTTGGAAGTTGACGGGATCGGTTAATTCTTTGAGACTTGCACATGGTCAACACTGATTTTGCTAATTTTTACTTATGTCTACTGTGTGTGTGCCAATGCGACTCTCTAAACTGAAATAAAACAATATTTTAATTAAAATATGTCATTAATCCATTTAAAAACACCAATTTTATACTCCAATTCACACGTTAATAAAATTACAAGTAAGGAACGAGACCTGCTCGTATGTCTACGCCAATGGGTTAAACTTTGAAAAAGGGAGATTTGGAAAAAGTTCTCAATCGTTTACATCTTAAACAAAGGATTCATTATTTAAAAAATTCTAGAGTCAGTTATTCATCTATTTTTTTAGATCCTGCTTTATGTTACTCCTCCCTGCTGTTATAACTCTTACTGCATAATAAACAGAAAACCGATAATTGCAGGAAACTAAATACTAGCAATTCCTTAATTTTCTTCACTCGATTTCAAGGTTGCAAGCTATCGTTATTTATAATTATCGCTAATTTAAAATGGAAGTAATGGAATGGCAACGCTCTAAGAAATAGGTTGTGATGGTGAGATAAGAAGAGACATAGTGTCGGCAAATTTCATATTTCTATTTCCCAATACACCATTGTTAAGAGGGCGCTCCAGTCACGAAACTTTTCACGTTTCAACCTGCTTCGCCCATAAGGCCAATGTTAACTTTCAAAGCCCGCTCATCCTCAACGGATTATTCGATATCGTTGATTTATGTCTCATTTAAAGAGCAAAAATATACGAAGCGATTTCAATAAGCAGAATTTTTATTTCGCAAATAATAATCGATCAGTAAAATTCCAAAATATTCAAAATTTACGAATTTTTTTATGCACGAACTATTGATGATAACGAAATTCTGCTTACTGAAATCGCTAGACATATTTTTTATCTTTAAAACGAACTATAAATAATCAATTTCGGATAACCCATTGAGGAGGGACGGGCTTTGAAAGTTAACATTGGGCTTAAGGGAGAGGCAGGTAGACGCTAAGGACCTGAGCCCCCTCTTAATGGTTAACTTCTGTGCTGCTCAACGATCATACAAACATTCTGATTTGTGACTGATCTTGAAGATAAAATAAAAACATCTAGTAAATCTATAAGAAATTTCTTACTCGTATTCTATTCTAGTAGGTTCAATTTTAATAGCACATGACGATTCAAAAATATTTAATATTTTAAATTTGTGTGTAATTATATAGAATTTCCATTTGAAAAGACGTAGACCGACCTATTTTGGCCTTTTCCATTAAATAGCATATAATTTTTTTTTTTTTTTTTGGAAAGCCACAGTACAACATATTATTTAAACTAATAAAAATTATAATAATTTGTGTTGTTGAGCCAAGATGCCATTGTAATGAACTTTGTATTTCAAATTGTATTCTAATGTACTCTCAATATATCCTGCAATGTTTGATGTGCATATTTGATAATTAGAAGGTTCAGTTTTATGTAGGTAATTCCATACATTTTTATATAGATTGTAGGGGTGTGCAAGTATATTTTTTTTTTTTATCAAATTGAGTATAGTGTCAGTTGTTCTTGATGAGTTTCAAGTATTTTCAAGCGAGTATTTTTTGCTGTCAGCAATAAGCATATGTTGTTGTTTTGTGAGGTTCCAGTGGGCGGGAAAGTCCCTGGCCCACTGAGGCTGCTTTAGGGCGCTTGGGCCCTCTTCAGCCTTGTTGGTGGTTTTTGATGTTCTAAACGTGGTTCAAACTAATATATGAGTAACAATACACTTTTTTGGCCAGAACAATCAATCTGAATTATGTATTGACAGCCAAAACGATGATCAATTTTTTGCCGAAAAAAACACAGTCCGGTTGCCATTTTCCCAATATAGCTTGGTCCGAACATCGAAAATAATCAGCATTAATTGTTATTTACGGCCGAAATTATGTGGCCTGGTTGTCATTTTTTACCAAAATTGTGTTTCTATCATCCTTTGTGAACGATATTACGCAGTCCAATCGTCATCTCTGGCCGATATGTGTTGTGACGTCAATTTAGGCCGATATTAAGTGGCCCGAACGCTATTTTTGGCCGATATTGACTTTGTCGTCGTTATTATCGGCCGTTATTACGTGTCAAGTCGTAATTTTTGACCGATATTTGTTTTGCGTCGTCGTCGTGTACAATATTGCGAATTAAGGTCGTTATTTCCGAATGATATCATGTATGTCGTCTTCAATTATGACCGACATAACGCGATCGGCCGTAATTTACACACGTTCGGTTGTTTTTATGCCCGACTCACAGTTCATAGAGAAAATCATGTTTTTTATTGCACTGCTGGCGGTTTTTTTATGAATGTTATGAAATTACGATTTATGTAAATTGCAGTTCCTTGTACCTTGTAATGTTGGATAAAATCATGTGTCATATGATCTAATTGAAATGTAGTCTATATTGGCGTTTTCTGTCGGAAATTTAAGTAAATAAAGTCAGTATTCATAGAAGGCTTTCGAATAATTTTCCTCTGTGGCTGAGCTGGACAGGATAAAATAAGTTTGAATTCCTTCATTCCTTGGTTCCGTTGTTCTCTTTCCATGCGTGACTGAGTGAGTCCAAAGGCTTGCTGCAAGGTAGCGCCACTGGCGCTGCTGTCGTCAATGCGCGTTCCCCTATGAAGGTTCGTTCATAAAATCAATAAACAATGATGGCGTCGCTAGCCTATGAGGCTGTGGTTTCGTGGTAGTGATTTTAGTCATAACCGCCGTAATACTGCGTGATATTCCGGAATTTAAGTCGCAAAATTACAATCGTCAAAACTTAATTTATAGTGAATCGAACCGATCGAGGAAGACGCCGTTCTGTCGGTACCTTTTGTAAGTATACACAGGACTCCTGTGCATGTGGGCGTTCCTGTCAAACTCACGTTTACCGTATGTTTTGTTCTGTGAATTAATAAATGCGTACTATGAACAACTATGATTTGTTTCATTAATAACTAATTAACTATGAATTTCTTGGTTTCTGCAGTGTCAATTAATTCACAACTAAACACAGATTTTCATAAAAGGTCTATGAGAAGGGAAAAATTTATTAAATTTAATGGTTATTTCAATAAAACTTTACAGCCAAATATTTATATATATCAACCTTTTTTTTATTTAAGATTCTTTTTATCAAAAAAAAGCAGATTACTTTCCTAAAAAAACTTCTAAATACGTATAGTTTTCTCTGTGTTACAGTATGGTATTGGTCACCATATTTTGTAAATTAATAACTTATTCTTATCTTTATAAAAATTTTACTGAACTTGCATATCACTTAGAAGCATAGGCGTAATTTTTGGGGGTGGCAAGGAGGGACAGTTACCCCTCAATAATTTGAAGGAAATATCCTATCCTATATTCCTATACTCTAATATGAGTAAGGTTTGCTTGCTTGCTTGATTGCTTGCGACACGGATCTCAAAAACGGCTCGAACGATATCCTTCAAATGTTTGAAATAACTAATTTCTGGGATAAAAATAAGTTCTAGAAAGGCCTCATCCCCAGGAAAAATCAAATAATGTAAAAAAACTAAAATGAAAAGTTAAAAAAATTAACATTGGGCTTATGGAGTTTCAAATCAAAACAAAAGAATTGTAACAGCTGTTCATAATCAACCAGGGAGCTGTCAAAG
The DNA here is from genome assembly GCA_963675035.1 of Allygus modestus. Lineage (NCBI taxonomy): Eukaryota > Metazoa > Arthropoda > Insecta > Hemiptera > Cicadellidae > Allygus > Allygus modestus. The sequence goes on from OY776112.1 coordinate 102,584,272, forward strand.
TAATACTCATGTTGTTTATGATTAGTACCTGGGGGCCGAGCTTTGCTCGGGGGAAGGTCAGTCAGTTTGTTTAGATGACTCGGAGTAATATTTCACCACTTCCCCCTACTGATAATCAGATTTGTATTATTCATTAGCCTCTTTTCTACATTTTTAAGGTCCCTTCAGTTGTTATTTATAGCTCAATGTCCCTTTGATTTATTTTACTACTCTATATATGTAATCTTTACTCAAATCTGTTAATCTCTGCTCTCAGGAAACCACATGTTAATAATCATAAACAACATGAGTATTACTTTGACAGTTCCCTGGTTAATTATGAACAGCTGTTACAATACTTTTGTTTTGATTTGAAACTCCATAAGCCCAATGTTAATTTTTTTAACTTTTCATTTTAGTTTTTTTACATTATTTGATTTTTCCAAAGGATGAGGCCTGTCTAGAACTTATTTTTATCCCAGAAATTAGTTATTTTGAACATTTGAAGGAAATCGTTGGAGCCATTTTTGAGATCCGTGTCGCAAGCAAGCAAGCAAACCTTACTCAGAGTATAGGATTAACATTGGTTTCCTGAGAGCAGAGATTAAAAGATTTGAGTGAAGATTACATATATAGAGTAGTAAAATAAATCGAAGGTACATTGAGCTGTAAATAACAACTGGAGTGACCTTAAATGAGTTATACACATCTGATTATCAGTAGGGGGAAGTGGTAAAATATTACACCAAATCATCTAAACAAACTAACTGGCCTTCCCCCGAGTAAAGCTCGGTCCCCAGGTACTTATTGTAATATATGAAAAGTGACAATAATCACGATCACGACCATTTTTGCCCCTTCAATCAAACTACTGAAATTACGCTTATGCTCAGAAGTACACATATCACTTTACACACTAAAAGTACAGGCGGACCAAGCTTTGCTAAAAGTATAAGGAGCTGTATGTTCAATAAAGACTTAGGCTTAATTTAATTGTTTACTTTTGCTCCCTATCAATAAGGTAAGCAAATTCACCTAGTTTTTTAAATTGTTTTGAGTCCTTAATTCCAGATCTTAGAGATATGGTTTGCATATGTTACTGTCATCTCTATCTCATTCCAAGCACAATCTTACTTCTGCATTCTATTTATCCTCTAAGTAACAGAAATAATTTTCTTTATAATAGCTAGATCTACATTTTATCTACCTATCTTCTAAATTAATTTGGTAAGGTATCAGATATCTACAGCATGACTAACAGTTTCGCTCTTTATTCTTGCTCCAACCTGACTATCTTAAAGTGAAATTTACGCTTTACCTAATTGCGTGTGTTATGCATGGTACATCTGCCTTGCTCTAGCCACATACTGTAGTAAAAATCAACTAAATGTTCCTTACCATATGCAACAAAATGGTGAGCTGGCAGACTCTATTGGTCCCTCATCCTGTATTGTAGATTTGTAGCCATGCTACCGTTTTTTTCTCATTTGACTTTATTACCTGAACCGGAACCATTTATTACGACCATATTATTTACCTGACCTCATTCGCCTTTCTTAATTGCACAGCTTTTGAATTAAATTTAAAGTTTGCCTCCCACCCTCTCTCTCTCTCTCTCTCCCCTCCAAAATTTTTAATTTATAGTTTTCTTACCCCTTGTACGCTATGCTCCTAAACCATTCATTTGATTGCAATGAAATGTTACATGTGCAAGGTTCTAGGGTTAACCAAGGAAGGTTTCTTAGGGCTTTGCCCTACTCAACTTTTAAATTATCAGTTAACCTTATGTATATAACGATTTTGTAAATTAAATTAATTTTGGGCATATTGAAACTGCCCCAGTCGTTTAACTAATGCAATATTTAGAAAAAACTTCAAAATTGAATCAATTGAATTTTTTCTTAAAAGTTATTACCAGTGTCTTTCTTTCTTCTGATTTTGTCTCGATTTAAGTGTAAGTAAATCAATCATGTTTACGTTACCTTGTTTTATACTACAGTGTCATTATATTTATAATTTTTTAGTTCAGGAATCAAATTAAGATGGCTTAACATATTTGCTTCTGATTGGCCAGTCAGTGATTAAAATAGGCATACCCAAAAAAGGAACATATACTGGACAGACCACAAGCAGTGAGTTGGTTAGGCCAACAGACTGCCAGCAGACTCCTTTGGCTAACTGGAACATATACTGGACAGACCACAAGCAGTGAGTTGGTTAGGCCAACAGACTGCCAGCAGACTCCTTTGGCCAACTGGAACATATACTGGACAGACCACAAGCAGTGAGTTGGTTAGGCCAACAGACTGCCAGCAGACTCCTTTGGCTAACTGGAACATATACTGGACAGACCACAAGCAGTGAGTTGGTTAGGCCAACAGACTGCCAGCAGACTCCTTTGGCTAACTGGAACATATACTGGACAGACTACAAGCAGTGAGTTGGTTAGGCCAACAGACTGCCAGCAGACTCCTTTGGCTAACTGGAACATATACTGGACAGACCACAAGCAGTGAGTTGGTTAGGCCAACAGACTGCCAGCAGACTCCTTTGGCTAACTGGAACATATACTGGACAGACCACAAGCAGTGAGTTGGTTAGGCCAACAGACTGCCAGCAGACTCCTTTGGCTAACTGGAACATATACTGGACAGACCACAAGCAGTGAGTTGGTTAGGCCAACAGACTGCCAGCAGACTCCTTTGGCTAACTGGAATATATACAGGACAGACCACAAGCAGTGAGTTGGTTAGGCCAACAGACTGCCAGCAGACTCCTTTGGCTAACTGGAACATATACTGGACAGACCACAAGCAGTGAGTTGGTTAGGCCAACAGACTGACAGCAGACTCCTTTGGCCAACTGTAACATATACTGGACAGACCACAAGCAGTGAGTTGGTTAGGCCAACAGACTGCCAGCAGACTCCTTTGGTCAACTGTAACATATACTGGACAGACCACAAGCAGTGAGTTGGTTAGGCCAACAGACTGCCAGCAGACTCCTTTGGCTAACTGGAACATATACTGGACAGACCACAAGCAGTGAGTTGGTTAGGCCAACAGACTGACAGCAGACTCCTTTGGCCAACTGTAACATATACTGGACAGACCACAAGCAGTGAGTTGGTTAGGCCAACAGACTGCCAGCAGACTCCTTTGGTCAACTGTAACATATACTGGACAGACCACAAGCAGTGAGTTGGTTAGGCCAACAGACTGCCAGCAGACTCCTTTGGCCAAATTTACAACACTTGTAATTTACACCAAGCGTCCCACATGTGATATATGCGCTGGCTATGAATAAATTACTTTATTCGATAAAATTATCAAAATTTTGTTCAAATTAAGTCAGAAGTTCTGCCTTTAATATAAGCTACAAGAAAATTGACAAACAAGTTGATTTCCACTGACTTGTTTCTTGATAGTAAATTGTTGTTTCTATTCAGTATTGCAAATATTTAATCAAGCTGGGTTGGATGTTAGATTTTAGGAATTAGAGGCCCAAGCATCCAGCATTAAAGGGCTAGGGACTTCTCCCTTTGGGATATTGTACAGCCACTGGAAGGAATATTGTCTGTAAAGATCGGAAAAGGTGTGATAGGGACAAGTCATCTCATTGGGAAGAGAGAATCTTTTCTCAACCCATCCCCTCCCCCAGATAAAAAGTAAATTAAGCCTGGATCTTAAACGCTGGGTTGGTTGAGTAAACCCAGGTTTATTTACACAAATCGGATGATCTTTTGCATATCAGGCTAGGACTTTCCCTGCCCTCCAATCCATCTGGCTTTCAACATCCACTGGAGAGTCCTTACCCCAGGTCCGTTCACCCTCTATCCTGATAAGACTCAACAAATATGTGGGGTAAGAGCACTTCCTTCTCCCAGGTAGCGGCAGATAGGGATGGATGATACATTACTCCAACGGCTCTGATTTGATTAGGAGTCTCAAATTCTATGAAACAAATCGCCGGTTTAACAAGGAGGTACCAAAATGAAAGGGAAGGTGGCCTCACTGTAGCCAAAAGGACTTCCGATATTGTGAAAACTTATTGTTGTATACCCTAAATGTCTACCTCAAAACTGGCACAGACCAGTCCAAGAGCTATCTTGAGACAAATAAGCTGGGTACACCAGTGCTTGTATGGTACGTTAGTCTACCAGAAAGGTCGGAGTCACTCATATTCGGGACACTGGTTCCAGCAAAATTCCAGTGGCGCATAATAGTACGTGAGATGGCCAGTCTTACATGTATTTTTATTTTTAACATGTCAATAGTGAGCATGTCAAAACATTCAATTGTGTGGAATTTTCTGTGATCACTTAACACGTTCAATACTTACAAACATGTTTAAACATGGAAATCACATACGTTTCAATGTTAATTAGACTTTATTAATTAACGTATTCCCAGCACCCATTGTGTTAATGAGGAAACATGAACATGCAATTACCATGTTTATACATGGTTAATACAGTCAACATAACCCATACTATTATAAATAACACCCCTGTTTCAGCAAACCTGCATACTCCACGAATTTCAAATGTTATGTCACTATGTCTTGAAACCACTCGCCAACTTTCATCAAAGCGTATTACTAAATAAGCGAGATATGACTTTTCTTCCATTCTCCATGGAAGAAAAACAATAGGACTGAGTACGGTACGCAGGTTTGCTGCATCAAGGACCAAAAATCTGTTTTTTTTTGCAAATACCAATGGATTACCACCAGACGAAGCAACAAACCAAGTTTTACCAATGTATGTTCACAAACAAGCGAGATATCACATGTTTCTTATTCTCCATAAGAATAACATTGTAGCTTCTGAGTACGCAGGTTTGCTGCCATGGGGACCACATAAAATGGGTTTTGTGTAGGCCTACCAATATTTTTAAACCCCAGCCATATACCAAGTTCCATTAACACATCCATTAATAACCGATATATAAAATTTTACTTATTCTCCATAAGATTAACATTGGACCAAAGATACACGGCCCGTGATCTGGCGAGCCAAGCCATTAAACCTGCCGCACCACAGGTCGACCCGCCTCGGCCCGCGGTCCGTCAGGCGCGTCGGTGCGCGCGGGCCTTCCCGTGGAAAGTCGGAAAACATCAAAGGCCTTTTGAAGGGTCTCTAAAACTATATATATATATAGTGCGAACATATATATATATGTTCGCACTCTAGCGGTCGCACATTTTTGTCCGATTTACTTCAAATTTGGTAGAGACATTCCTTTTTACGATCAGTTGGACAAGATCATTGGGCAAAACAATTGGAAAACTCTAACCCCCTTTTTTGGGGATTTTAAGTTTTCAAATTTTGCGTTTGTGGGTCCAAAAAGAGTCAGAAAAGCCCCAAATGTACACTTATTGCATATTAACTTATTATACGTAAAAAGCCAAAGATTTTAAGCCCTCCCTCATCATTCTAGCACAAGTACTTACCGAGTTATTAAAGAAAATGTTAATTGTCAAATATGGGGATTTTACACAGGAAAAGGCTGGTTTTCATATCTTAATGTCATTTATCACCACCATACCCCTATACCAACTTGTATACCGACAATACCTCCTTATAAATTTATAATGTACACATTGGCATCCTATTAGTGAGTTTAAATATAACCAGGAGCATCAAAACAGCCAAAAAATAATTTGTTTCAAATTTCAAACAAATGTAACCAGTGTTGGTTTAAACCCTTTGTTTGATCTTTTTAGCGAATTTCCCCTATAGGGAAGAAGCTATTACCGTAGTCAACATGGTAAGACCTAGGCCCGGGACCATGATAACTTTTCGTTTTGAGGTCCCCAGACCCCAAAAGCACCATTCGTTCGAAACTGTATATATATATATATATATATATATATGTGTGTGTGTGTGTGTGTGTGTGTGTGTGTGTGTGTCCGTGAGCACGATGACTCTCGTAAAAATTATCCGATTTTGATGAAATTTTGTATAAACGTGTAAAGCAACATTTATGACTTCAAGTTCGAAAACCAGCCAGATCGCTCTACCCGAAGGGGTATTTTGGGGGGGTTTTGTACCCCAAAAATGGGTTTTTCGAATTTGTTACATATAATTTTGGAAATAGTCAAACTTTAGTTTTTCCCATTGGATTCAGCTTAAAAAACACACAATTTGGTATTTTGATCATTTCTCTACGTCAATTGGTTACCGAGATATTGAAAGTGCTAAACACAGTACGTTGTCTAATGTTATTCTTATGGAAGAAAATAAGAATTTTATATCTCGCTTATTTATGAACCTATACTGACGAAACTTGGTATATGGCTTCATCTGGTTGTGGACCATTGATATTTGCTCAAAAAACTATTTTTTTACCAAAGGTTACCCGTAGCAGCAAACCTGCGTACTCAGCCCCATGTTATTCTTATGGAGAATAAGTAACGTGTTATCTGCCTTCATTATGAAAATAAATTAATGAAATTTGGTATGTGGCTTTACCTACATGAGTTATATTGATATTTATGTGAAACCCCATTTTTTGTGTTCCTTGCTTCAGCAAATCTGCATACTCAGCCGCCATGTTATTCTTATGGAAAATAATTAAAATGTCATAAATCGTTTATTTATGAATGTATATTGATGAAACTTGGTATGTGGCTTTATGTAGTATTAAGATACATATATATGCATTGGAAAATCGCTGAGTACGCAGGTTTGCTGCTACGGGGGGTATTAAGGTTTTAATGCTGAAATTTACTTCCCTCACGTCAGCGTGCTGCGAGCGATCTCGTTTGTTCTTTGGTTACCATTGCCTTTTTAAATCACATTTTTTTAATGGTTCACACTTTCTGGAAAGTCAGGGAGGGTTACGGAATTGTAAAAAGGTCAGGGAAAATTTTGGAAAAATGCCGAAGGTCAGAGGAAATTACTAATATTTTATAAAAGTCAGGGACAATTTTTAATTTAATTGTATACTCAAAGCATTACTGTGCAAAAATCCAAACTTTTCAGATTTTTGTTAAATCGGTTTTTATGGTCAAACGAAGAGGAAGAGAAAAATATAAGGCAAATATGTACAGGAAAACAACATATATGGCTGGGGATGGTGGAGACAAAAATAATTTTGTTTAAATTACATATTGTGAATAAAGTGTACATTCCGGAGAGTTAGAGAACATTATTTTTTAGGTTAGGGAAAGTCATGGAAATTAACTTTTTGGTCAGGGAAATCATTAACCAAATAAAAGTGTTAACCAAATAGGTTTTTCTTACTGCAATGGAATGGAATTACCACAGAAAAACGAATCTTTTATCTATGGAATTACGATCAGAACAGAGCGACGAAGGTGACGCGCCGCCGATCACCTCGCACCGTGTATCAGGTGCGCCCGTGCCGTGGTTGTCCTCTTGTACAGGCCACCGCGCGCCGTGTAACATAGGCTAAACAGTTTAGCACTTTCACTATTTCAGTAACCGATTGACATAGGGCAATAATTCAAAATACTACATAGTTTGTTTTTTTAAGCTGAATTCAATGGTGCAAATAAAATTTTGGGTTTGAAAATAATTATATGATTCATGAAAGCTGGTTTAGAGGTTTTTATTGGTTCCAGTATTTCCTAGGACCCTTATACCTTTTTCTGAGTTGTGAGGATTTGATTTATGTAGTTTGGCTGCTGCTTCAGCCTTATACCTTTTTCTGAGTTGTGAGGATTAGAGGATTTGATTTATGTAGTTTGGCTGCTGCTCCACCATACATCACAGTCTAGTCTTATATTATGTGATTCTCCTGGGGGAGGGAGGCTGCTTTACCAAAGCAACAGAATTAGTCCTTCAAACCATTTAGCTCTAATCCCTGCTAGAATATCCTGATTTAAACACCTTTGTCAGTGTAAACAAAATTATTTATATTGGCTTTATTTCCAGTGGCTCAAAGGGGTAATAATATAAGAGATAAGAATAACTTTTATTAATCAGAGTAGCTAGCACAATCAGACACCCGGGCCGGTGTCTTATTTAAGACACCGTTGTCTAAAAAAAGGTCACCAACCTGGTTCTGACGTCAACGTCAACAAGGGCCCACCAGGCCTCCCCGTGAAAGCTGAGTACGGCCCTGAATAAAACAACAAAAACCACGAAACAAATTCTAAGCCTAATCACTAATTAGTATGAAGAGGGGGCTCCAGTGGGTCCTGGCTACAGTCATATAATATTTCTCTTTCTTCCTGCAAATCCCATTAGACAAAAATGTTAATTAACTGCAAACTTTCAAAGCCTCTTGGCGTATTACCTGAAATTGTTATTTATTACTCATTAATAAAATTAGCGAATAAACAATGAGCAGAGTTTTGATGCCGCAAATAATAAGTGTATTCTAAATTTTTTTATATAATATTTGAGATTTTTTAATGGAATTACCCAATTTAATTCGTCTCACTGGATTTGCCATCGGCATTTTTCGTTCTTTATGTGTCCTTTGGAATAGCTAAATCAGTTAATGAGCTACAACAGTTAATATGCAGTTAACATTGGTCTGATGCAATAAGCTGAACCGTGGCCTGTATTTAATTAAAAAAGTCTCCTCTTAATATACCTTTTTAAGTCAGTATATTGGGATGAAATTTGTTTTTGTGTGACTGGCATTTTTAAAAGGGTTCGTTCCACATTCTGGTCTTGTTTCTATCTGACTTGGAAAGCACCATTATTTGCCCAATGACCAATGGTAGCTAGGTCCAATATCAAAACTATACAGAATTTTCTGATTTTACTCACGATCAATCTGATAAACCTAAGATTATTTCTCAAGTATAACTCGATTTTTAACACATTGTAATTACAGTTTTTAGGATCGTGAAATCCTGTTTATGTATTAGTACCTAAGATGAGATAGGAGAGCTATCCTCGTTTTTAGCGAATTTCCCCTATAGGGAAGAAGCTATTACCGTAGTCGGCATGGTAAGATCTAGGCCCGGGTTCATGATAACTTTTCGTTTTAAGGTCCCCAGACCCCAAAAACACCATCCGTTTGAAACTGTATATATTATATATAATTTTTTTTGAAGTTTTTACATGTAATATTTGTTGAAATCAAATTGTAGTTTTCACCATTGGATTCAGCTTTAAAAAACACACAATTTGGTGTTTTTATAATTTCTCTACGTCAATTGGTTACAGAGATATTGAAAGTGCTAAACACAGTACGTTGTCCAATGTTATTCTTATGGAGAATAAGGAAAATTTTATATCTTGCTTATTTATGGAAGTATACTAACGAAACTTGGTTTACAGCTTCATCTGATTGTGGTCTATTGTTATTTGCACAAACAAAGCAATGTTTAAGGATTGTTCCCGTAGCAGCAAACCTGCGTATTCAGCACCCATGTTATTCTTATGGAAAATAAGTAAAATGTAATATCTCCCTTAATTAATTATGAGCATAAATTAATAAAACTTGGTATGTGGCTTCACCTAGTTGAGTTATATTGATGTTCACATAAAAACCCATTTTTTGTGTGCCTTTTTGCAGCAAACCTGCGTACTCATCCGCCATGTTATTCTTATGGAGAATAATTAAAATTGCATTAATCGCTTTTTTATGAATGAATATTGATCAGACTTGGTATGTAGCTTCACTTAGTTGAATTATATTTATATTTGCATGAAAACCAATTGTTTGTGATCCTTGTTTCAGCAAACCTACGTACTCATCCCCAATGTTATTCTTACGGAGAATAATTAAAATTGTATATATCGCTTTTTTATGAATATATTTTGATGCAACTTGGTATGCGGCTTTATGTGGTATTAAGACGTATATTATGCATTGGAAATTCGCTGAGTATGCAGGTTTGCTGCGACGGGAGTATTTTTATAATCACTCAGATTGTATAGCAAGTACTAGGTCTCAAACAAAAAGTGTCTTTAAGAAAGAAATTGATTGGACACAATTACTGTATTTAAATCAAATAAGTAAAAATTGTATACACAAGCAAAATAAAAATACATCACTTCATTAAATACTAACGCTGATGATGCCAGTTACACCGGGAATATTCATGGAGAGCGAGTTCATTCTGTGGTGACGAACTTGTATGACCAACCAACACATGTTTTTAGGCCTAAATGTTATAATCACATGGCCAAATAAAATCATCATCTGCCACAAATAAACATTTGTTTAAGGCCAATGAGGTGAAGGGCAAAGCCCTCAGAGAATTTTGGAATTTTATGAATTCGAACACAGGAATCCTGCCGAACATTTTGAAATTAGGGTTTGTCATGATAACACCTTCAAATTTGGCTCAGCGGATTTCCCATTTGGTTACTGGCAATTCAAAATGAGTGTTTTAAATGTGTTCCTAACAAATCTAAAGGGGTTTCTGCAAACAGTATTACAAATTGTATAAAGCTTTATCCAGTACAAAACATTTGGTAAGCAGTAATGAAAACCACTGTTTTTATGTAAGAGCAAGTTGAAGACACATTTTACAATCTTCATAATTAGGAAGGAATACATCTAACTACAAGAAGTAATATAATATGTTACTTATAAGTAATTTTATAACTTTGTGCGACGTGCTATAGCCCCCCAGCCCCCCCTTGAACATAAAGTTGCATCGGTTTCATCAGAGTTTCCAAAAAATGTGTGAAAACATACTTTCACTTGTCCCTCTGTCTCCAGCGAGCACAGTGACTCGGCCACGCTCGTCCGACAATAGGTTGTTTGCCGTTTGCTGCTGTTAATGCCCATTACCGTTTTATTGGCCGGTACACGTGGCGCTGTAGTTGTTATGGACTATATTTACCGAGACTACGTCAGCGATGCGCCTAAGTGTAAACTGTAAACAGAGTGGGTGTTAGAAGGGTGGGTGGCGGATATCATCAACCCCCGCCCCCTCTTCAGTCTCGTATCACAAGCGAAAATGTTGTGCGATTAAGTTTGAACCTCTATATATCGATACTTCGAGGTACCTTTTAGAAAGCAATTACTATGACCAGTTTAGGACTAAATAAAACATATTATTCAGCATATTGCCATAAAAATTGTAATATGATGATTGGAATTGTATCGTACCGTGTAAGGATTAGGTAAATCATATCAAGAATACTTTATTGTCACATGACTATATAAATACAGCATAGATAATCGTCATAAATACAAATTTAAAAAGCTAAAATAACAGACTGCTTAAAAATGATAAAAAATGTCCAACTAAACATTAATTCCTTCTTTCAGATATTTAATTTCTAATGCTGTAGTACTCTTTTAAAATCAAGTATTTTTTTAGTCTATACAAGAATTTTGTAAAATCCGCCATTCGGTTTTCAGGTCTTGGGGGAGCACATTAAAAAACTTAATGGCAGAATCAGTGGCGGATTTAGGGGGGGGGGCTATAGGGGCTATAGCCCAGGGCGGCAAATTTACTGAAAATTAATAAGTTGTTTACAAAAGAGAGGTTGAAACCGGGAACATTTTGACGAAAGCGGATGACAATGACGGTGTGCCGCCGTTTTAAAGGTAAAGATATTAATCAGAGACTAATGTATTACGCTTGCAGTCCCTCAAAACAGTCATAATACATTCGTCATTCATCCGTACTAGCAACAAGACGATTACGCTGCAGAGAAAGGGCGGCAAGCCACAAACTACAGTTAATTCAACTTCTCCCCTCCGCTCATCAGGCACTGCGCCACTATGACTATGTCCAACTCACGGACTTCCAAGTTTACCCGTACTTTCGCATAGCATTAACATTATTTTTTACACAATATCAATGACTAAGGCACACGGCTGAGAAATGTTGCAACAATCGAGTTTGAGATGGCAGTAACAAAACTTAGGCTACAAAGATATTGTCGACTCATTTTCAAACTCAAGTTAACAAAGAAAGTTATTTCAGCCAACGTACATTTACCATCAAAGACTACCACTCATAATCGTTCATTCTGGAGTAAATTTTTTAACAAAACATCTGACAAAAAAAAATAAAGACAACATAATTTGTGAAGAGAGGATTTGATTGGTTGTTGCCATGGGAGCATAGTTGACAGAGGGTCAAAGTGGTGGTCAGCATGTATGTAGGCTGCAGCAGTTTTTTACTCCAGGTTTACCACTATATGTAGTTTTTTACCACTATATATATTTTTTGGGTGGGACAGTGTCAAAATCTCCATATTTCATTAAATGAAAAACTGTGATCTTGGACATTTTTAAATTGTTATCTTGTCGCATTTCAGGCGAATCATGATGTTAAACTTAACGTTATAATCTTGAGACATATTTTAGATGTAATTTTATTGTTTATCTCGAAGCAAAGTTATGTTTTGAGTTAAATGAAAACACCGTTGTAGTATGGCTTTGGAACTAGTGTTGAAAACAAGCCGCCTTGCACGTCGAATGACACCGTCCCACCAACAAGTTGACACCACACAACAGGTCAAAAACCAAATATGACGACACGCTTTTTGACAGAGAGTAGTGACTCCTGTAGGTATTATATTTTAGTGTATAGGATCTACAACATCATGGAGGTGATGAAACTAGAAGAATGTTTGAAAATGTGAAGAATTTTTTGAAGATTAGGCCTACATCAATTAATTTTATATTTTGATCGTCTAAATAATATAGCAAATTCTTTGCATAAAAGTATAAATTACAAAATGACTGAAAAACTGTATTGAAAAGCACTAATTCAGGATTAAAATAGTCAGAATTTTGAGGCTAATGGTCCGAATTACGAATTTTAAGGTTGCAGTGTCATCATATTTTATTTATAGGTTATTTATTATTTTCAGTAGTCAATAAGTTAGTGTAAAAATTAATATTTGATGAAGTATAAGGAGGGTTTTTAGGTCTTTGCTGAAGGATTTTCTTGTTATTAAAAGTATCACTGCTTCACTCCTTTTAACACCAACATTCGTCTCTAGGATTGATTGTCATTGGGTTCCTATAATGAATATTGAACTGTGTTTATGTGAATCAAGTCAATTATACTGTAAATTATTGTACTGGTTTTTTTTCAACAAGGTAATAACAGAAATTTCTTAAAATTATTCATTTAGTAAATTCGTAACTTCTTTAGATATTGTCACAAAATAACCAAACAAGATATATAACATGTGGGTAAACCTGGGCGGCGAAAAGGACAAAGATTATAGGGGGGCAGATTTCCTAATAGCCCTTAGGCGGCAATTGCTTAAATCCGCCACTGAGAATAGTAAGTTTGGTTTTGAAAGGAAGTTGTATTGTGTCGGGGAACACGGATTAGGTTAGTTTTGCGGAAATATATCTATTGGGAATGCGTTGAGGAAAAATATGCTTGTTTTTAACCAGAAAATAAAGGCACTCTAAAATGTAAATCGATGGAAATGTTAGGAAGTTGTTTGCCGAAAATACACCTCTGCATGATGATGCATATCGGTCCATACTATAAATCATGCATACTCGGATAAACATAGTTTTAGTTCTGCGTTATGAAACACTCTGCATTACATACTCATAAAACGCAAGGAAAATATAAATGTTGAGTTTACATTCCGTCCATTTCCATAGTAGGCCTACATAGACCTAAGTGTAATTTTTTTCTCGATCCAAATTAATAGCCTACGTGTTATCTAGAAGCAGAAAACCCGAATCCGAATTTAGATTTTAGGAAGCTCCAGGCACGTAAAGTTTCGCGTTCCTACCGACTTCTCCCATAATGCAAGAATGGGAGAATTTTCTTTCAAATTCTGTCCCTCCGCACATTTTTCGAAACCGTTGATCCGCGGCTCATTTTAAAGAGACAAATAATACCTAGCGATCTCAGCGAGCAGAATCACCAATGATATTCCACGTTTTGCCAATTTTTTTTAAAGGTTAACCATTTGTGATGGATAAATTTTGCTCGCTGAAATCTATCAGGTATTTTTTTAATCTTTAAATAAGCATAAATCAGCGATTTCGGATAATCCGAACATTGGCCTTTTAGAAGAACTGTCTCGTGACTGAAGTCCCCTCTGATCAACCAAATCCCGAAATTCGGCATGGGATTTAAAAAAAAAGGCCCACGATTGAATTTCCTACTTATTCACGCGCTGGTTTGTATAAAATTAGTTCTACCGCCTGTAACACAATGAGAAAGTTTTTGTCGACATTTTCCTTATAGCAACATAAGTCGGTTCTCAGAGAGAGAGAGCGTTTTGCGAATGTGAACCGGTGCGACATTTGGGGATACAATTTCCTTATACTGAGATTGCGGTTCTAAAGTTATTGGTTACTTTATAAACACCATACCCTTTATCCTTTTTTTTTGTCTTTGCCAGTGTCATTTTAGCATATAAGTTGTTAGAGGACAACGGTGCAAACCTCTCAGTCGTGTGGCCACTATTAAACACTGTAAGTCTTTGTAAGTCTTTATACTATACCTGACACTGAAGAGTGGGCACCAGTCACAAGACAATTGTAATTTCTACCTGCTTCCCCCTAATCCTGTCTTTGACTTTCAAAGCACATCTATTCTCAACGGATGTGATATTGTAGTCCAGTCAATGAATGCTCAAAGGGGGGTGTAGAGGACATGGAGGGGGGAGTTTTTTTCTATGCGGGAATGTGTTGGGGGTAGTTAGAAGATAAAAATAGCTGCTTCAGTGGAGAGAGTGGGGGAATACCCCTTTTTTAGTTTTTTACTTCTGCACTGAAAACCGTGCATCGTATGGGAAAAACTGTTCTTATACAAAATAAAGAAATTGAAATTCTCTACAAAAATGGTTACATTAATTTTTTCTATAAATGTCTTAGTTTCCAAGATATTTTCAAATAAATATAAAATATATTTTATAAATTGATTTTTTCCCGGGTTTTTAGTCAAATAATTTAATAGAGGATCCCACGAGAGTATGACACAAACACAGGATTTGGTAGAACTTATCAATAGGAGCAAAAAACTTCTTTTAAACTTTTTTGTAAATCGCTTCGTTTTCCGTCTCTCTGTCTATATGTGATTTTAAGTAAATGCGACGTACATTAGGACAATGCAACTTGAGTTACGGACTTGAAACTTGGCATGTGTATTATACTAGTTTAGGGTATAGTAGGTGTTAAATTTGGCTTTTCTAACTTTAACCGTTTCAAAATGGCGGTCATTTTAATGATTTAAAGCTTAATATATTGAAAACTGCAAACTATTGAGTATTTGATATTTGCATTTAAAAAATATGAAATGTTAATCCAAAAAGGATGGTATAAAGATTATAAAGATCACTTGATCGATAGGTGAGAAATTGCAATTTGTATGAAAAAAAACCGTGATAAGTATGGATATTTCCATAGAATGAAGGTCTTTTATGTTTATTTGAAAATATCTTTGAAACTAAGACATTACAGAAAAAATTAATGTAACCATTTTTGTAGAGCATTTTATTTTCTTTATTTTATAAGAACAGTTTTTCCCGCACGATGCATGGTTTTCAGTGCAGAAGATACAAACTAAAAAAGAGGGTATTCCCCCCCTCTCCTCACTGAAGCAGCTAGGCTAGGGGTGGGAACTTTTAGTATTTTTTATCTTCTAACCACCCCCAAACACATTCCCGCACAAGAAAAAACTCCCCCCTACATGTCCTCTACAACCCCTTTATTGACTGGTCTATTGGTGATTTACGGCTAATTTAAACAGCTAACATTTCTGCGGGACTTCACAGGGACTTCTCAAATGATAGTCCAATAAAACTCCAAACTATTATTAAATTATTTTATGGGTGAACATTTATGATATAAAAATTCTGCTCATTGATTTCGCTTGGTATTTTTTGCTATTTATAATTAAGCATAAAATAACGATTTTTGATAATCCGTTGAGAAGGAACGGGCTTTGAAAGTTAACATTGCCGGGACTTGAGGGAGAAGCAGGTAGAACCCCGATAGGTTTCGTGACTGGAGCCTCCTCTCAAATGTTTTTACTGACCTGAAACAAATAATCCACTGGTTGTGTAGGAGTCATTCGATGAATTTGAATAGTCATACATGACAAATGTTTTAACATTATTATTAGTATTATTACTTATTTCCGTCCAAAACCATAATATCCACAATGATTCTGCATGTTATTGCCAGCTACTTTGTTTGGTGAGAGTTGTATCATTGTATACTACAGAGCGGTCAAATCGATATTAAAAAATAGTTCATCACCAGACTCAAAATAAATTAGACTATACACTTTTTCCGTCATCAATCCTTATTGTTCTCATAGCAACCCATGATATAGTTTTGGGTCTAATTCCGTTATCAGATGCGTCAAAAATTACATAAGTTCAGCAAATATTATATTGGACAAACTGATAACGTCACCGCTGGTTAAGTATAAAGTGGTTGAGGTGTAGATGTGTGTTAAATTACTCTTTTGGCACGCGTGAAAACTGCAGTAAATACAGTACAATACAGTAGTAACAGTAAATGGATTTGACAGTAATTCCACTTGTTATAAGAACCAAAGGACAGTGCGGGTTATGTTACTCCCAACGAGTTTATTTTTCTAGAGCTCTCTTATACACATGTTAATCTCAAAGTGAAACGTAAATGGTGGCCGCTATTTTCCTATGTGACCACACCGTTTCCATGGCATCACAACTAACCACAGACTTTAAAATGGTGACAAATGCAATTTATGTCCAACCGTTTTCCACTCAGACAACAATAACAAGCTTTCCTGAACACCATATAGGCTATTTCAATTTTAATTTGTATAACGATTAAATAATTTAACTCGTTAATATATATGCAACAAAAGGAGAAAACCAATTTTCTTTTAAAATACAACTTACATGACAAAACATATTTTTGATCATATATGTTTGTGGAAACCATTTTTCTCTTTGGTCTGTGCGTGCGTGCGTGTGTGTGGAGTAACAGATGACAAAATATCCTGCAAAGAGGTTTATCTTTTTTACTCCAAACAAGAGCTCTAGATATATCAAGCTCATTGGTTTCTTCCTCTACTGTCCAAACACGATCAATTTAGACTTCTAAGCGAAAATATATCTAAAAAACGATCCTCTGAGATACAGTCTTGCAATATAAACAAATCAAATCACTTTGTCCAATGGCACCGATAAGCAAGGTTTGTTGTGGTTGTGGGGCTAACTTGCTCGCACCGCCGCACCCCTCTATCCTCTACGCCAACAAGTCGTCTCCGTGTAGCAGATAGCAGTAGTGAACAGAAATGTGTAATTTAACAGAAGTACTCATTAAAACACAGTCTTAAAGATTAAAAGAAACACATTCACGGTTATAATCGGATTGATCAAATTTGCCACCGCTATTAGGAAGCTATTATTTCTCGTGTTTCATATGGTCATGGTGCTGCACAATGTATAAATGCATTGAGGCCGGCGACTCCGGCAATTATTGATCTGATAATTACTATCCGTTTATTCCGAGACAGACTGTTACGGTACAACTTGCTGTTTTAAAATTTATATAAAGTCTATTTCTTGTTAATATCTTGCCTTGCTCTGGCCTGCCAAGCACATTTTATGTGGTAACTGACACGTTTTGGGGTCCTGACCTTGTTATATTTCTGGAATATGTGCGAATTCCTGATCACACGTTAACACGTATCAAAAAATTTAAAATATTTACTTCACAAGATATGACAAACTCAATATATGCTCAATATATATATCTTCCCACTTACCTATATACAAAACTTACCATACGAATTAGCTTAGCAAACCTCTCAGATTTATTTGCCACAATACTGCTTCGCAAAAGACAATTTCAACATTTAGGCCAGTTTTGTTTAAAGTGTTTAGGTATCACATTTTAGTAGAAGGGAGTGTATATAAGGAAATAATAGCTTTACAGTTCGCCAAAGAAAAAATATCACTGGGCAAATAAACGATTTTTTTTGGATCGAGTCGAGTAGTGTCAATATTATTCTTGAGGTTCGAGTATTTTCGAGAGAGTATTTGCCATCAGCAATATACTGTAGTTGGTTGGTAGTTTCAAACAGTGAATGGGATTTGTATAACACATTCCGGATTTGATAATCTAAATAACATGGTTTCTAACTAATATGATTAGCAATACGCCAGTACAATCAATCTGGAATATGTATTGACAAACAAAACAAGGTTTGACCGTTGTTTTCGGCAAAAGAAAAGCAGTCTGGTTGTCATTTCCCCAATATCACTTGGTCTGGACTTCACCGACATGTATTTTCCGCCGTAATTTACGGCCGATATTACGTGGTCCAGTTGCTATCTCTGGCCGACATGTGTTGCGAAATACTCGCTCAAACTTTTCGAGTATTTTCAAAACTTTTAGAGTTTTTCAAACGAATTTTCGTGTACTCGCCCATGACTACTAGCTAATAAATAATTCAGTCTTAATAATAATATTAAAATTGATTTATGAGATAAAAACGGGAAGCAGGAAGCAAGACAAATCTATGAATAACAATTTTGCTATAACAAATTTGTGAGTGAATTGTTTTTTAAGCGAAAAACAAAATTAAGTGAGGCCCAAAGTGAGCCCCCCAGGCATAGGCGTGCGCAGGGTTTCATCTTTGGAAGTGCCCCCCCCCAAGGAGGAATTGTGCATTATAAAATGACGTTTTAGCGAATTTCCCCTATAGGGAAGAAGCTATTAGGTCTCATGGTAAGACTTAAGCCCGAGACCATGATAACTTTTCATTTTGAGGTCCCCAGATGCCAAAAACACCATTCGTTCAAATTTTTATATATGTAAAATATATAAATATATATATATATATATGTGTGTGTGTGTGTCCGTAAGCACGATAACTCTCGTAAAAAAGGTCCGATCTTAATTAAATTTGGTACAAATGTTTAAAGTACCATTTATTTGAACGAGTTCGAAAACCAGATGAATCGCACCATCCGAAGGGGGGTTTTCGGGGGGTTTTGTACCCCAAAAATGTGTTTTTTGGGGGTTTCACATGTAATTTTAATTTAAATAAAATTTTAATTTATACCATTGAATTCAGCTTAAAAAAACAAACAATTTGGTATTTTGATCATTGCTCTACGTTAATTGATTACCGAAATATTGAAAGTGCTAAACACAGTACGTTGTCTAATGTTATTCTTATGGAGAAATAGAAAAATTGTATATCTTGCTTATTTATGAACATAAACTGGCGAAATTTGGTATATGGCTTGATCTGGTTGTGGTTTATTGTTGATTGCACAAAGAAACAATTTTTCGCCTATGGTTCCTGTAGCAGCAAACCTAGGTACTTGGTTCCCATGTTATTCTTATGGAAAATACTTAAAATGTTATATATCGCTTATTTATGAATGTATATGGATGAAAATTGGTATGTGACTTCAATAAGATGAGTTCTATTGATATTTCATAAAAACCCATTATTTTGTGTGCCTTGTTGCAGCAAACCTGCGTACTCATCCCTAATGTTATTCTTATGGAGAATAATTAATATTTTAAATATCGCTTGTTTGTGAATACATTTCTCAGGAATCCGGTTAAGTGTTTTAATGTGTTATGTTATATATTCATTGGAAATTCGCTGAGGATGCAGGTTTGCTGCGACGGGGGTATTTATATGTTTTCAATAGGCTACATTGAAATTTACTTGAAAAGTAGACCAATTTTAAGTGTTTTTGTTTGTTTTTATTATAATTATAACTGGGAGAGGAAACAGACAGCAGAAATGTCATGTTAAAGCAATCGTCAGTTTCAGCGGCTGACTAGAGTCAACGCAGTACAGACAATCCGCATCCCATGCAACACAACAGACGACAAATCAAGCAGTGTTGTCAATATTAAATAGTTACATTTCACTAGATGTATGGGAACGACACAATAGAAAATAACTCTCCCACCTAAAATGATTGAGAGCAATATTTAATTTGTTTGTTGTTAGTTCAAATTTATTAATTTTTCCGATCTAATTATGACTGCATTTAACTCAATGTCTTTCAGTGTTGTCGCTGTTGGCGTGATTATGACGAATTGGTGTATCTTTTGGTCGTGGCGTATTCCTGGCGGATTTTAGTTTTAAACATATTTTTAGGGTATTTCATAAATTTGTGTGATTTCTATGTGTTTTCAAGTATATCTGCCTAATTTGGTGCTCTGTGATTATATACTAAACGAATCAAACGAATATATATATATACTAGAAATTCTAAAAACATATGTTTTAACTATTATACACTATGTCCCTTGTACTATTTTCGTTTTTCTCCGTGGAGATCCGTTCCGTCCGTCGCGTCTTCACTTGTTTATTACTTATTAGTTTGCTTTGTGTGTAAGTACAAGAGTTAGTTCGTTTGCTAATTTGATGATTTAGTTATTTTGTTGGTATTACGTGATCACCGTTTGAAAAATAGGACACGCTAAAAAGCTAAATAATCATGTTCAGGGAAACAATAGTTGCAAAATTAGCACATTAATAAAAATATATTTCTTGGATTGTTGGGGTTAGAGCTCTAGAGTGGGATAAAAAATTGAAGCCTCCATGTTGACCTCAATTTTCCTCAGGTAACTAATCAGATCCTCTCTTCACAAGTTACACATATTAGTCAGCTGACAAACATATACCGCAGATGCCAAAAACACCATTCGTTCAAAACTATGTATATATATATGTATCCGTGAGCACGATAACTCTCTTAAAAATAATCCGATTTTTACTAAATTTGGTATAAACGTGTTAAGCAGCATGTATGACTTTAAGTTCGAAAACCAGACATATAGACCTATCCGAAAGAGTATTTTTTTGGGGGGGGGTTTGTGCCCCACAATTTTTTTAGTTTTTTACATATAATTATTGAAAAGGCCATATTTTAGTTTTTTCCATTGGAATCAGCTTAAAAATACGCATAATTTGGTGTTTTGATCATTGCTCTACGTCAAATGGTTAGAGATATTGAAAGTGCTGAACACAGTACGTTGTCCAATGTTATTCTTATGGAGAATAAGACAATTTGTATATCTCGCTTATTTATCAACTTATCCTGATGAAATTTGGTATATTGCTTCATATAATTTAGACCAATTGATATTTGCACTAAAAACATTTGTTGGCCGATAGTTCCCGTAGCAGCAAACCTGCGTACTCAGCTCCCATATTATCCTTATGGAGAATAAGTAACGTGTTATCTCCCTTAATTATGAACATAAATTAATACAGTTTGGTATGTGGCTTTACCTTCTTGAGTTATATTGATATTGATATAAAATATTTTGTTTAACATTTTTTGTATTCCTTGCTTCAGGAACCCTGCATACTCAGCCGCCATGTTATTCTTATGGAGAATAATTAAAATGTCATAAATCGTTTATTTATGAATGTATATTGATGAATCTTGTATGTGGCTTTATGTGGTATTAAGATATATACATACATTGGATATTTGCTGAGTAAGCAGGTTTGCTGCTATGGGGGTATTTTTAAAATCATTATTCGTTTTCAAGGTATAGGTGAATTAAAATAATTAATTTTGGAGAGAGTTTTAAAGGTCCCAACCTCTCTTGGAAAGCTATACCACCCGAAACAACACATTTAAAATGATTGACAAATACTCTCAAAAAGATTCCAGAAGAAAGAATGATTTCAATCCGGACTTTACAAAATTCAATGCTCAGATTGCAACAAATTTTACATTGGACAGACAGGTAGATCATTTCAGTCACAAGCACTAAGAAGCAATAACAAAACCTCAATGAAATCCAATTTTGCTGAACATCTCCTGACAACAAACCATAGTTATAAGAACATAGACGAGAATTTAAAGATAATAAACTATATGTCCAAAGGTGAGAAAATGAACTCAGCAGAAGAATTGAATATCTTTATCGCTCACAAAGAAATGCCTCAAGAATTACTAAATACTCAAATTAATACAAGTAATCCAATATTTGAAAAGCTAAGGAAAATGAGAATAGATATAGATAAAAAACTTGTTCATCAAAGTGAAACATCTGCTAAGTAATTTCCTCATATGTCTGTTTTTGTAATATTTTTAATATCATAAAACTAGGTTAGGTATTTGTTGACCATGATGATGGGCTTATGTCCCGAAACATGTAGTCTTAAAAATAAAAATAAAAATAAAGAAATTCCTTAAGGGTACTCAGTTGAAAAATGTTTCATTTGATTATTATTATATTAGTAGCCCTAACAAATGAATGCAATATAAATATATATATATATATATACAGGGTGTCACAAAAAAGTGTGATGG
Source organism: Allygus modestus (assembly GCA_963675035.1). NCBI lineage: Eukaryota > Metazoa > Arthropoda > Insecta > Hemiptera > Cicadellidae > Allygus > Allygus modestus. Next base: position 102,606,437 of record OY776112.1, read on the forward strand.
GCTATACAGGACCTGATTCTAAATGCAAAAATAAGTCAAAAATGAAGAATAAACATTTTTTGGATTTCGGCTTAGTTTAGCCGTAATCCGCCATTTTGTTTTTTTGGGAAAATATTTATTATTTCAAAAACACAATGAGATATTTTTACGAAACTTGGCAAAAGTGTTTACACTAAAGTAAGTAACATTTGTAAAAAAAAATATTTTTTTACCTTTCCAAATTTCAAAATGGCGGCCATTTGAATTTTTTTATGCCAAATTTCATGAAAACCGGTACCTAAATCAAAATTTTTCAAGACACAACATTCTTTGTATTTATTAAAACAAATCCAACAAAACAAAAATGAATAAAATCGGTTCATAAATAAAGAAGCTGTGTTTATTTTAGTAATTTAGACTGAAATTACTTAATTACATTACATAAATTATTATTACATAAATTTCAGTCTAAATTACTAAAATAAACACATCTTCTTTATTTATGAACCGATTTTATTCATTTTTGTTTTGTTGGATTTGTTATAATAAATACAAAATAACTTGTGTCTTGAAAAACTTTGATTTAGGTACCGGTTTTCATGAAATTTGGCATAAAAAAATTCAAATGGCCGCCATTTTGAAATTTGGAAAGGTAAAAAAAATATTTTTTTTTTACAAATGTTACTTACTTTAGTGTAAACACTTTTGCCAAGTTTCGTAAAAATATCTCATTGGGTTTTTGAAATAATAAATATTTTCAAAAAAAAACAAAATGGCGGATTACGGCTAAACTAAGCCGAAATCCAAAAAATGTTATTCTTCATTTTTGACTTATTTTTGCATGTAAAATTAGGTCCTGTATAGCCCATCACACTTTTTTGTGACACCCTGTATATATATAAAACATTTTTAACTACCCCCCAAAACGCGTTCAGGGGGTCATGTTAGGAACTTCTATGGCGGTCCCGGGCTTAAGTTTCACCGTGCGGGTGATGCTCATAGTTCACTTTCCAAAGGAAATTCTCTAATAATGACCATGAAGTACTACCAATCATTGTTGAGTGGCATTCGCTTCATTTTGACGAAATTAAAATATTTGGCCGCCATCTTGGATCCACCATTTTGGAATAAGATATTTTTGTTCAAATGTAATGTTAGGGTTGTGACCCATCATTTCCAACTGTTTTCCATACTTAAATCAATGCCGAAATCCGTTTTCAAATATCACCTTTCGTTTTCATGATATTGTGACTTTTTGAAATGTTAAACAGAAATCTTTCAATATCATGAAAACTAAAGGAGATATTTGAAAACTGATTACGGCATTGATTTCAGCGTAGAAAGACAGGTCCAACTGATTACAGAAAGGAACGTCCCTACCAAATTTGAAGTAAATCGGACAAAAAATGCGACCGCTAGAGTGCAAACACACACACACACACACACACACACACACACACACACACACACACACACACACACACACACATATATACACATATTATATATATATATATATATATATATATATAACATTTTTAACTACCCCCCAAAACGCGTTCAGGGGGTCATGTTAGGAACTTCTATGGCGGTCCCGGGCTTAAGTTTCACCGTGCGGGTGATGCTCATAGTTCACTTTCCAAAGGAAATTCTCTAATAATGACCATGAAGTACTACCAATCATTGTTGAGTGGCATTCGCTTCATTTTGACGAAATTAAAATATTTGGCCGCCATCTTGGATCCACCATTTTGGAATAAGATATTTTTGTTCAAATGTAATGTTAGGGTTGTGACCCATCATTTCCAACTGTTTTCCACACTTAAATCAATGCCGAAATCCGTTTTCAAATATCACCTTTCGTTTTCATGATATTGTGACTTTTTGAAATGTTAAACAGAAATCTTTCAATATCATGAAAACTAAAGGAGATATTTGAAAACTGATTGCGGCATTGATTTCAGCGTAGAAAGACAGCTGTAAGCGAAATTTTTAAGTCAAAATTGTGGGAGTTCGGCAAATCGCAGAATGATGGGAGACGGCTCAAATTAAAGTTCTCGATCCCAAGGACTCGGGAAAAATAGCAGTATTTCCAAAAAGTTACCAGCAAACAAGAAATAACGTAAAACATCCCCCATATTAGTCTAAGAGCCAATGACCCAAAAAGTCATATCATTTGCATACTTTTCTAATGCCATATAACCAGTATGACTTAAAATTTTATTTCAGATAATCAAAGTCTGGCAGCTTAATCGCGTTCCGATAATTGGTAAATCTATATATACAATGTTTATATATTTAATAAATGATCCCGTCAAGCATGTCTTAAGTCATCAGATGAAATTCTTTCTAACTGAAACGCATATGGGCAATCTATTAAAAATATTTTCATCAAAATCTGTGTACAGAATGTTCTAAAACTGAAGGTCACGTTTCTAATCTCAAATTTGTTTAATGTAAAAATAGGGGAAATTATACACCATTTTTAAGGTCTCATTAAAAGAAACAATTTGGCGAAAACAAAAATCACTAATCTCTATATCCGTTTCAAAATGGCGGCAATTTTTGTGTAAAATATAAACATTTACGAATCACCCTGCATTTTCTAAACCACAACTTGTATCTTTTTACTGACTCAAAATTCTTACTCGTTATAAACTCAGCTTTACTCTGGTATGCTACATGACAGTTTGTTTAACAAATCTAAATTTCTATAACATAGTTTTTTTAATGCATACACAAAATTCAAAAAAGCCAAATAGTAGTGTAGTGGCTTGAAGGGGCTCAAACCCCTAACCTGGCTCCAATACTCCGCCTAATCTGATCTGAACACATGTCAGTTCGTAAACAAAGTAGACACTTAATCACATGTTTTAATGTAAACAAAGCAGACGTTTTTAAATCCCCATGCTTTTCTTATGGGGGATGCTTTACGTTATTTCTCGTTTGCTCGTTTACGTTTGTATTTTCTGGTTTGCATGGTCATTTCTCGTACCGCTATTTTTCCCGTGTACCTGGGACCAAGACCTTTAATTTGAGACGCCTCCCATCATCCTGCGTTTTGCCAAATTCCCACAATTTAAAATTTCGGTTACAGAATTATATATAATGACTAGTGGCTTGAAGGGGCCATAGCCCCTAACCTTACTCCTCGGTTCGTAAACAAAGTAGACACTTAATCACATGTTTTAATGTAAACAAAGCAGACGTTTTTAAACCCCCATGCTTTTCTTATGGGGCATGTTTTACGTTATTTCGCGTTTGCTGGTAACGTTTTAGACATACTGCTATTTTTCCCGAGTCCCTGCGATCAAGATCTTTAATTTGGGCCATCTCCCATCATCCTGCGATTTGCCAGACTCCCACAATTTTGACTTAACAATTTTTCCTTACAGAATTATATATAAAGGCTAGTGGCTTGAAGCGGCGATAGCCCCTAACCTTTCTCCAAGTAGGAACACATGTCAGTTCGTAAACAAAGTAAACACTTAATCACATGTTTTAATGTAGGCAAAGCAGACGTTTTTCAAACCCCATGCTTTTCTTATGGGGGATGTTTTACGTTATTTCTAGTTTGCTGGTAACTTTGTAGAATTACCGCTATTTTCCCGAGTCCATGGGACCAAGACCTTTAATTTGAGATTAAAGATAGGATGGGATGGGATTGTATTTCCCATCATCCTGCGATTTGCCAAATTCCCACAATTTTGACTTACAAATTTCGCTTACAGAAATATATATAAAGATGTCAACAAGCATATCATTGAAAAGGTCTTATAAACTCAAGCAACTTTCTAGTTTACACCAACCTTGTATCTCTTTAAGAATTTTTGCAATCAGCAAAAAACCTTATTTTCCTATATGAAATGCACGTTTATTGTAGAAATGAATGTGGCCACAGAATTTAATGGAAGTTTTATGCAAATCAACATGCATTTCATATGGGAAATTAAGGTCTTTTGTTGATTGCAAAAAAACTAAAAGAGATACAAGGTTGGTGTGAATTAAGTTGCTAGAATTTACAAGGATTTTTCAATGATATGCTTTTTGATATACACTTCTATTTGACTTTTTTGAATTTTGTGTATTTAAGCATTAAAAAAATATGTTATTGAAATTTATATTTGATAAAAAAATCTGTCATGTAGCATACCAGAGTAAAGCTGAGTTTATCACGAGTAAAACATTTGAGTCTGTAAAAAGATACAAGTTGTGGTTTATAAAATGCAGGGTGATTCGTAAATGTTTATATTTTACACAAAAATGGCCGCCATTTTGAAACGGATAAGTGAATTTTGTTTTCACCAAAATGTTTCTCTTAATGAGACCTTTAAAACTATGTATAATGTGCCCTATGTTTACATAACAATATTTTGAGAATCGAACCCGTGACCTTCAGTTTTGGATCTTTCTATTTATAGATTTTGATGAACATATTTTAAATAGATTGCTATTGCTCATATGCCTTCTATTTAGGAATAATTTTGTTTGATGACTTTAGACCAAACCGTTCTCCCGTTATACATGCTGGACGGGATTATTTATTTAATATATAAACATTGTATATATATACCCATTTTCGGAACGCGATTAAGCTGCCAGACTTTGATTTTCTGAAATAAAATATTAAGTCATATTGGTTATATAGCATTAGAAATGTATGCAAATGGTAACACTTTTTAGGTCATTGGCTCTTAGACTATAAGAAAAGCATGAGGATTTAAAAACGTCTGCTTTGTTTACATTAAAATATGTGATCAAGTGTCTTACTTTGTTTACGAACTGACATGCGTTCCTACTTCGAGCAAGGTTTAGGGACTGTTGCCCCTTCAAGCCAATAGTTCTTCATTCGATGGTTTAACTCACTGATCTCAGGAAACCACATGTTCATGTAAATGAGTCTATAGTTGTAGAAGATTTTATTGACCCTCTGACTGTGCCTTCCCTTTATTGTCCTCCTAGGCATAACATATTAGATAATCAATTTACTACATTTTTTAAAACTTTAGGATGCAGATTTATCTTTGGAGGTGACTATAATGCTAAGAACCAATTGTGGGGTTCAAGGCTGAATAACCCAAGGGGAAGAAGACTTTTACAATCTATTGAGGACAACAACCTACAATATGTCTCATCAGGGGAGCCAATCTACTGGCCTACAGACCGTCAAAAGCAAAAGATCCCTGACCTGCTTGATTTGTTTTATCACGAAAGGTATTTCTGACAATTACACGGACGTTACCCAATCTCTCGATCTGTCTTCAGACCATTCACCTGTAATTTTAACAGTAAGCTCGACAATAATCACCAGAGAAGCACCCCCCCACTTTGCATAACAAACAAACCAACTGGTTACACTTTAAGGACGTTATCAACAGTAGACTCGATCTATCAATACCCTTAAAAACCAACGAAGACATAGACGACGCGGTTGAACTCTTCAACAATTTAATTCAACGATCTGCTTAGGAAGCAACCCTTACGTTGTCATCTCGACTACAAACTACCAATGGCATTAACTATCCTGTTCAAATAAAGAAACTTATAGCGGAAAAACGTAGGCTTAGGAGGATCTGGCAGACTGCAAGGAATCAAAATTGTAAAACTAACTTCAATAGAGCTTCCCAAAACCTGAAAAGACTCTTAAAATTATCAAAAATGAATGGTTTAAGGAATTTATGAGTAATCTTTCTCCAACAGAAGCGACAGACTACTCTTTATGGAAGGTAACAAAGTACTTTAAGAGACCAAAATTAGCTATTCCACCGTTAGTAAAACCTGATGGTTCATGGGCAAAGAGCTCGGTTGAAAAAGCAGAATTATTTGCGTCGCACTTCTCACAAGTATTTACGCCACATCCCAGTGCAACAGACTCTCCCGAGGTACAAGAGTATTTAGATTCTCCTAATCAACTGGATTTTCCAACTCAAAACTTCACTAAAATGAAACTAAAAGGTGCATTGTTCATTAAATCGGTTTGAATAAATCTCCAGGATATGATCTGATTACTGCAAAGATATTAAAAGAGCTCCCAGAGAAAGGTTTTCAGTTTCTTACTCTCATATTCAATGCAAGTCTCCGACTGGAGTACATCCCGTCTCAGTGGAAGGTTTCAGAAGTTATTGTACTACCCAAGCCTGGAAAACCCCCAAACGAAGTAACTTCTTATAGACCCATCAGCCTCCTTCCAGTAGCGTCAAAAGTGTTTGAGAAACTTCTATTGTAAAGGCTAGGCCCACTGTTTGAAATTTGAAATTCTGGCTTATCAACTCAAAACTTTCAATTGAAAATAAACTGTTACTCTACAAGGTTTTCCTCAAACCTATTTGGACTTACGGCATATCTTTATGGGGAACAGCCTCCGAACTCAAACATTGACATCTTGCAGAAGTTCCAGACCAAGGCGTTAAGGGTTATCCTGAACGCCCCCATGGTATGTGTCTAATGCCATCATCCATAACGATTGCAAAATGTCATTTGTTGTAGAAGAAGTAACAAGATTTAGTGAAAAATATCTTGCTAAGCTCGAAGACCACCCAAACCATCTAGCCCTTAACCTCTTGGACAACAGCCAACATGTTTACAGACTCAAAAGGCACAATATACTAGAGGTCACCACCGAGATCGTCATGTCCGAGTTCGTCACATCTATGAAAATCAATGAGCCGTACTAATTAGGGTAGGCTGTCTACCTGCCCCGCCGGGTATGTCATGCCTCCTCCGCCCGAATAGGAACAACTTATCCTAGTCACAGATCGCAAGAGAACGCTCAAATACAGTTCTGAATCTTTACGCTCAAAGTTTACTGATGTTGGTTCTTCATGTAGCTAAAAATTATACAAACTAACTCGTGACAAAATTGAAGTCATACGACTACATATCGCACTGAAAGGATGAATTAGGCCGATTGATGTTTGTTCGTGAGTTCGAAAACAGCCTTAGTAAAAAAGGATTCGTGTTACAAAATTGAAAAGTGTCATACAAAAGGTGAGATAAACATTGCTAAGATAAACATTCATCTTTTGCAAAGCATAACATTGCATTTTTATTGTGTTAATTGTAATAATGTTCTCGCTTATTTTACATTTTCAGGATGTTTACTCCGTCAGCTATTAAATTATGTGGGCTCTTCATTATTAGACGAACTATCAACTGATAAAGCGGAATGTTAAAATTTTTAAAGAATATTGCTGTTTACATTTCAAATAGAGTTTAAAAAAATGCAAATGTGCATGTTTGTTCATTAGCAAGGGCTTGGTATTCGTGCGGATAAAATAAATACAATAGTACAGCTGTCAGTTTAAATTTACCAAAGTTGTAGTAGTTTTATATGATATTTTCGCAATTACTTACTTAAAAATATGTTAAATACATTCTTACAATTTAAGAATTTAGTAAATATAACAACCAAATCCTATCATGGATAAAAGTCCGCCACGGTCCGATATATCGGACCGCGGCAGTTTTGCGAAACACGCCACTGTCCGATATATCGGACGCTTGACATATATGTATTTACTGGCTAGTAGAAGGTCCAAATGCCACAAACAACATATTAGACGAATCGTCATGGATAGGGCTACATGTAGAAACGCATTTTGCCTTACTTTGAGTTACGACTTTTGTAGGTGTTTGTTGGAAAAAAGTGACATCGCGTCGTCTGTGTTTACAAACATACGAGTGTCGTTCGAGGTTATCCGTAGTGTATCTCTACAGTTTTTAATGTGTTTTACGGGTGTTTTTGTGTTTGAATATGAGTAAACGTCCTCCAAACAAATCACCATTGAGTGAAAATACACTTTTGGAGTGTTTGACTGCTGATGGTATAGCAGTAGACGATGGCGAGTTGAGTGATGGTTTCATCAATGATATTGAATCGTCGTCCCCAGAACCTCCTTCATCTTTTGATGAAAACGAATCTGATGATTCTCTGTATTCTTTATTTGGAGACAATACCGATGATGACCCCGACTACATTCCCTCTACAGATGTTCACACATCAGATGAAGAATTTGCTAACCTACCAAGTACTTCAAGTAGAGAGCCTATGCCTACTGTTCTTCCTCCAAAGCGACCCAGAGGTAGGCCTAAGAAAAACAGTTATTCTGTTACTAATAATGCAGAAAATGATAGGCCTATGCCCCTTGTAAATAATGAAAATAAGTTAGAGGTAGGCCTAGCTGTAAATGAGGCAAATGCAGCTCCAGAACAGCCTCCTCCCGAGCCTATAATTTGGGATACAGTTGAGGAAGGTTCAGATCCTGGTTATGAGCATACATTTATTTATGCTGAGGAACCAGGTCCTAAACATTGCCCTGATTCTAATGCAAGCCCCATAGACTACTTCAACATGTTCTTTACACTGAATATACTGACAACATTTGTTGAGATGACTAATCGTTATGCGTGTAACTATCTGAGGACACACAGTCAGAATCTCTCCCCAAATGCGAGGTGCAGGAAATGGACTCCAGTAACTGTAGTAGAAATGAAGGCTTTTATAGCAACTATACTTAACATGGGCATTACCAAGAAACCAACAATAGAGTCATATTGGTCTACCGATGAGGCATTATCATCTCCTTGGTTCCGTAAAATGTTCAGCCGCAACCGATTTGAAGCGTTACTCCAGTTTTTTCACATCGTTGATAACCGCAATGTACCAAAACCAGGAGAGCCTAACTATGACCCCACAGCCAAATTTCAGCCTCTGGTGAATCATGCCAACAGAGTTTTCAGAAGGCATTATACTCCTCATAGAGAGATATCTATCGATGAGAGCCTGATTGGTACAAAAAGTCGTTCGAAGCTTACCCAATATCTACCGAATAAGCACCATCATCGGTGGGGAATCAAGCTCTGGATGTTATGCGACAGCGTTACTAAATACTGTTTAGGTTTTACTTGTTACAAGGGTAAAAGTGATGATGGGAGACCTGAGCACGGACTCGCCTATAAAGTTGTTACACATCTTCTTCAATTAGGGCCGTACCTAAACAAAGGCTACTCGCTGTTTGTCGATAATTTCTTCATGTCGATCCCTCTTGCTGACTACCTTTATAGTCATAATACATTCATTACAGGTACTTTGAGGAGGAATAGAAAAGGAATTCCGGATGCACTGAAGGAAAAATTTGAGGTTGGCCAAAAAGTCTACAACCGTAAAGATTACAAGCTAATGCTTGCCTACAGGGAAAAAGCATCACAAAAGAAACCTGTACTCTTATTATCAACTAAATTTGTTGCTAGTTCTGTTGAAAAAATCAAAATTAGAAATAATGAACAACTAATGAAGGAAAAACCTGAAGTTATTGACCAATATAATTCCTATATGGGGGGGATCGACCACTCAGACCAAATGCTTTATTGTTATCTGGATGAGCGACGGTCAGTTAAGTACTGGAAAAAAGTAGTGTTCAACATTATTTCCAGGATGATACTGAACCTCTACATAATTTATAAAGAAAATAATACTGGTCAAGATCTCAATAGATTGAAATTTACTTTGTCCATAATCCAAAGTTTATCTAAAGAATGGTTGGATCAGAGGGACGTTCCGGCTCATTTGGCAGGAGGTGATGGTCAGCATGGCGTACCAGTAAGAAATTTTGGAATGGAAACCCTTCCAGATAGGAAGGAAAGGAACTGTTGTGTATGCAGCCCTGTAAGCATTGCTGCAGGAGGCAAGAGAAAGAAGTCCAGGACAATCTGCATTCGATGCCTGAAGGGGGTGCATCCCGTATGTTTTGGACAACACAAATGTTAAAAGTGTCTTTTCAAGTGTATATATATGTGTGTAAATATGAAGTTTTATCCCATGTGTGTTATGATATATATTTCTATTTTGTTTGGTATAAAGTATAAAGTAATAGAACTTAGTTATGTGAAAAAACAATGATAAGGTGATAAGAGTGTGCGAACTTGCAAGTGCTCGCTGAAAGGACGATTCGAAGTAATTTTCAAAAAAGCACCACTGAGAGCTTATTTTTGAAGGTAGGACTTTCTAATTTTGCCAGTTTACTAACAAATATATGTAGAATACAAATCTAACACTTACTCATAAGAAATAATTTTTTATGGTATGGTTGCTGACTTAGGAATTTAATTTTAATGTTTTTTTTTACTATTGCGATACATGTTTTTTATAAGTATGGAAATAAAAAAAAATTTTTAACTTAATAAATTGTATATTAATTTGAAGGAAAATTCATGACTAATCAAAGAAAAACAAATTTATTACTTTGTGCCAAAAGAAACATGAGATAGAGCATGTTAATCAAAACCTTAAATTCGAGTGAAAAATGGCCTTGGCGGTTTCCACATGCAACCAATAAAAATATGTGGCGGCGAAAGGGTTAATTGAACTTATATTTAACACATTTAATATTGCTTGGCGAAATGTACAGGCTAGTTATAATTTTCAGCTACATGAAGAACCAACATCAGTAAACTCTGAGCGAAAAGATTCAGAACGGTATTTGACCGTTCTCTTGTGATCTGTGACTAGGATAAGTTGTTCCCGTTCGGGCGGAGGAGGCATGACATACCCGGCGGGGCAGGTAGACGGCCGACCCTAATTAGTACGGCTCATTGATTTTCGTAGATGTGACGAACTCGGACATGACGATCTCGGTGGACACGATACTAGATCTGCCAAATCGGTTTTTACAGAATTGAACTATTTTTGTTTTGTTTTAATTTGTCAGGACTAATTCTGTTTGGTTACTAACTCATGTTTTCACTCCATTTGCTTGATATATATCCTTGTCATAATATATACTTATTGTTTTATTTAAAAGAACAGATTGTAAATCAAACTTTTGTCAACAAAAAAAATCAGTGGTATTACTTCGACAGCTTCATAAGAAACAGCTGTTATTATTCTTTGTTTTGATTTTAAACTCCGTAAGCCCCAGTGTTATGATGTTTTAGATTTTAAAATTCATGTTTTACAAAATAAGATTTTTCTTGTAGGTGAGACCTGTCAAGAACTTATTTTTAACTCAGAAATTAGTTATTTCCAACATTTGAAGGAAATCGTTGGAGCCGTTTTTAGAGATCCATGCATTGCTCCGAAAATTCGTAGCTCCGAAAGGCACTACTCCGAAAATATTTTCGGAACAGTGCATTTCGGAACACTGCTTTCGGAGTAGTGCATTTTCGGAGTTTTAATTTTCGTAGCTACTCACTTCGGAGTAATGCCTTTCAAACTTGTTATTTTTTCGGAGTACTGCCTTTCGGAGTTGTGCACTTGCGGATCAAACCCACGCACTTGATTTTACAACTCAGAAATGCACTTCTCCGAAAGAATGTGTGTTCTAAGGCACTGTTCCGAAACAATTTGCACGGTTTGGCATACCTCCGAAAGGTTCCCCCAGAACGCGGTGGGCGGAGGGGAGTTTAGAGGGCGGGGCTAATGTAGTTACGGCGGTGACCAGACAAACACCAGTGCAGTGCCAGCAGCAGTGGCATCAACAGGGCCAGGGTCAGCGCACTATCTTACACTGGCCGGTGAGCGGTATCTACCGTACCTGCTCACTCCATACTCACTTTTATAAGCTCTGATTTGTGTTTAATATGAAACTGTTTGCAAAATATTCCTGGGTACTTATCATTGCGATGATGCTATAAAGGCCTTAAGTAGTTCTCAATTTACCACTGTATCAACAAGAAAATTGATTTTTGATTTGTTTATCTATGTAACTGTAACAAATTTCAATTAACATTTTCCAATACAAACGTATTTATGTTATTGTTATGTAAATAATGTAAAAATGTTCAAAATTATTTGTCAAAGAATGAAATATCGCCCCATTTGACTTCCCAAGTTACCATGTACTCTTTCGTAGGACAATGTAGTTAACGAAGTAGCGCCTGGTAGTAATATAATAATCTGTTATTTTTGTAGATTATTCTCGTCGCAGCAATCCTGCGTACTCAGCTAAGTTCTAATGCATGTATATGTTTCTCACTACCACATAAAGCCACTTACCAAGTTTCATCAAAATACATTAATAAATGATTGATACATAGCATTATATCTATTCTCAATAAGACTGACATTGTGGCTGAGTAAGCAGGTTTGCTGCAACAAGAAATATAAGAAATGTGTTTTTAAGTAATATTCTATATTATTGAAGCAGAGTTCTTGTGTGTGTGTGTGTGTGTAGATCGCCGCGCCTAACGGATAAACTACAAGGAGTTAAGACATGAAATTATCAGGGTAGGTTCCTTTAGGTTACAGCTGTTGTATCGGACTCTCAGTTTTCTCTAAATCCTCTGTGGCTAATCCCCGTGAGACATCCAAAATTCCAATGTCAATCAAATGAGACCATACTGTTACAGTGTTCTTCTATTTATTTATTGTTATTAAAATAAACAGCTGACATTAGTAATTTACTTTTTTAACTACATTTTATACCCGGGTGAAATCGGTATAATTAGCTAGTTATCAATATCTGGTGAAGCTACAATCCTGTAAGTTAACTCAATCAGGTGAAGCTACATACCAAGTTGCAATAATGTATGTTCATAATTAAGGTAGATATAAACTTTACTTATTCTCCCTAAGAATCGCATTATGGCTGAGAATGCAGGTTTGTTACTACGAGGATAATCTATAAAAATCAATATTTTTTGCAAATATCAATACCAGTAATCAGTGGCGGATTTAGGGGGGGGGGCTATAGGGGCTGTAGCCCAGGGCGGCAAATTTGTAGGGGCGGCAAATGTACAGAAAATTAATAAGTTGTTTACAAATGAAATGTTGAAACGGGGAACATTTTGATGGAAGCGGATGACAATACGGTGTGCCGCCCTTTGAAAGGTAAAGGTAGTAATCAGAGACTAATGTTGCTTGCAGTTCTCACACTGCAGTTCCTCAAAACTGAAACAGTCATTATGCATTTGTCATTCACCCGTAGTAGCGACAAGACGATTACACTATAAAGAAAGGTTGGCAAGCCACGAACTACGGTTAATTCAACTTCTCCCCTCCGCTCATCAGGCACTGAGCTACTTCCAACTCAAGGACTTCCAAGTTTACCCGTACATTCGCATAGCATTAAAATTATTTTGTACACGGCTGAGAAATTTTGCAACAAACGAATTTGAGACGACAAAAACAAAATTTAGACTACAATGATATTGTCGTTTAATTTTCAAACTCAAGGTAACAAAGAAAGTTATTTCAGCCGTCGTATACTTACCATCAATGGCGTGTGGTAGCCTTTCGTTCTGTAGGATTTTGTTAACAAAACATCTGGCCAAAGACAAATAAAGACTAACTTAATTTGTGAAGAGAGGAGTTGATTGGTTGTTGCCGTAGGAGTATAGTTGACAGAGGGTCAAAATGGTGGTCAGCATGTAGGTTGCAGTTTTTTACCCCAGGCGAGACCTCTATATATTTTTTTGGTGGGACGGTGTCAAAATTTCCCATTTCATTAAATTAAAAACTGTGATATTCGAAGTCTTTAAATTAATATCTTGTCGCATTTTAGGCGAATCATGATGTTAAACTTAACTTTATAAACTTGAAACATATTTTAGATGAAATTTTATTGTTTATCTTGAAGCAAGTTATGATTTGAGTTATGAAAACACCTTTGTAATATGGCTTTGGAAATATTGTTGAAAACAAGCCGCCTTGTACATCGAATGACACCGTCCCACCAACAAGTTGATACCACAACAGGAAAAAATATCAAATATGAAAGCACGCTTGTTAAGGTTATTTGTATTATATTTTACATTGCCATTATATTATATTTTACATTATTTTACATTGCCATTATATTTGTATTATATTTCCATCGTATAATCATATCTATACTTATTTAATAGGCGAGCAGGTTTTTTGTGACAATCACTCCTCCTAAACTACTGAACCGATTTTCATGTTTTTGGTGTCATTGGAAAGAGCCTAACGTGAAGTTGTGCAGGAAACTTTTTTTGTAGAGAAATAATTTGTGAGTGAGGCCCTGGGGCCCCTTAAAGATGAGTTTTCCCCATAAGCTTAACATTGGGAAATAACTATAAGTTTTAAGCAATCAGCTGGATAGAGTAAACACAGTTAATCAGCAGGCCATGTTGGCTTTGGAACGGTAGCACAATATTTATACGGGAATGTCAGTATAATGTTGCATTGTGATCGCGAGCGAAGCTGCGACAGGCTACTAGTTGTATTACTAGGAGTACGCTCTTATATCGCGTATAAGGATTGAGCTCACAGTTAAAAATACAAAAAAAATGTTTCAATTGACAATATACCTCATGGGCTCTCCATTATAACTGCAGCTTGACAATGACATACAAATCCAGAACATGACAAACAATGAGGCCTGAAATCTGTCAATCAGTCAGACAAAGTGCATATGAAGGAGTTACTCACCCCTCAGTCTCACTGAGGGCTGTATCATCCTAGGCCCTCATAATAAAATTAGCTAAAGATTTTGATAAAATATAATATGTTGGCGGCAATAAAGGTCCCCAATCAGTGAGAGCACGTGGTTTAAAAGTAGTTAAGTTTATTTACACTTTGGTTCCACTGGAAGGTCCATCAGGATATTTATATTATTGTAGCTTAATATATAATTGTTGCTGTAAAAATCTATAAGTATAAATACAGAACTTGATGAACAATACGTTTTAAAATCAGTCTATTGGTTTTGAATGCGTACATATTTTAAACTCTAATCCAGAGGTTTAAATGTAACACATTAACCTTACTGGGGGGAGGGGGGCTGTGCCCCCCAGGCCTCCCATTGCTATTGTAGCTCGATACGGTTGTTCAAATACATAGGTAACCTATAAATGCAGAACTTAAAAAACAATAAGGCTTAAATCATTCAATTTGTTTTTAAGAAGAATAAATTGCTTCATTTCAAAAACAAAGGAAAAGTAGTATCTTATGTTAAATATAATCTAGGAAGAAATTAAAACTCTTTGACCCACTTCTTAGAATCCACGAGTCATTGTGTCAAGGTCCAAGATTTTGTATACATCTTAATATATAAATACGCCCGTAGCAGCAAACCTGCGTACTCAGAGAATTTCCAATGCATATATATGTATCTTAATGCCACATAAAGCCACATATCAAGTTTCATCAATATACATTCATAAATAAACGATTTATGACATTTTAATTATTCTCCATAAGAATAACATGGCGGCTGAGTGTGCAGGTTTGCTGAAGCAAGGAACTCCAAAAATGGGGTTTTATACAAATATCAATATAACTCAAGTAGGTAAAGCTACATACCAAATGTGAATAATTTATGTTCATAATTAAGTGAGATAACATGTTACTTATTCTCCATAAGAATAACATGGGACTGAGTACACAGGTTTGCTGCTACGGGAACTATCGGCCGACAATTTTTTTTAGTGCAAATATCAATAGACCACAACGATATGAAGTAATATACCAAGTTTCATCAGCAAAAGTATATAAATAAGCGAGATATACAATTTATCTTATTCTCCGTAAGAATAACATTGGACAACATACTGGGTTTAGCACTTTCGATATCTCTGTAACCATTTGACGTACAGCAATGATCAAAACACTAAATTGTGCGTCTTTCTAAGCTGATACCTATGGAAAAAACTAAAATTTGACTTTTTCAACAATTATATGTAATAAGCTCAAAAAACCCACTTTTGGGATACAAAATCCCCTCCAAAATACCTCTTCGGATAGGTCGATCCGTCTGGTTTTCGAACTTAAAGTCATAAATGCTGTTTTACACGTTTATACCAAATTTTGTCAAAATCGGATGAATTTTACGACAGTTATCGTGCTCACGGACAGACACACACACACACACACACACACACACACACACACACACACACACACACACACACACACACACACACACACACACACACACACACACACACACACATATATATATATATACACAGTTTTTGAACGAATGGTGTTTTTGGCATCTGGGGACCTCAAAAAAAAAACATCGGCATCTCCTACATGGATACAGACACTTTTATATATTGGATTACTAACGATATGTATGAAGATCTTCGGACATTTGATTACAAAAATAATATTACATACAATATCTTTAATTGTAATTAAATATCAAACTGACAGGTTATTGAACAACACATGCAAGTATCTACTTTAGTAAGCTACAAGCTGGCGTTATGTCTTTCTTCTTACTTAAACAAAAAACCATCGGATCACCCAAATGTAATCCTAAATAGAAGTAAAACCATCTTAATGCTTATCGAAAACTAGAAAATAATCTTAAACACAAATTAAAGTCCAACTTTTTTTATTTACTTTAATATTTACGTTTTTTTTTTTTTAGTTATTCCGGTGACACCATACATCTTCTAATATTATATTATTTTTCTAGTAATATAAGGTTTAAAAATATCAAAATTATCAACATATTGAAAATTACAATGTACTAACGTTTACATTGTTACTGGATTTCACAGTACGAATGCAAGCAATAGAGCGGCAGAACAATGTCTTACTGCGCTAGGCTGAGTGCCTTCAGTTAGCTAGATGCAGAGTGCGCGGCGAGTTACACAATGATCAGTAGTGTAAATTACCCTATTCTTTATATTTTTTCTTGAACAGATACGAAACGGCTCATAGTGACTAGGACCCTAAAGGAAAGGTTTAAGGTATTTCATTTGAAATTGGTTCATAGGGACTATGGTCTGATTTAATATTATTCCAATAATTTTGTATTTTTGGGCCGTAGACTCTATAATCAGTAGTGTAAATAAACCACCTCAATGTTGTTAAATATATAGAGGGTCATTGTGTCTATGAGCTGTAGTGTAAATGAACCTATTACATTATTTAGTTTATTTGAGATGGGTCAGAGTCACTATAATCAGTAGTGTAAGTGAGCCTCCACTTATATTTTTGCTTAAATTTGTATATCAATTAACAAACTACAACTTTCTCGCTGAAAGTTTGTTTCTACTTAAAAAATGAACAAAGTATTGATTGACGTGTAGATTTGATTTTTTGGTGGACCGTGTCTTCTTTTAATAAAGTCTGTATGAATTGGTACATCAATAAGCCAATTTAGGCCTCATTGCGGATATTACGAAGAGCCTGCGTGTAAACGTGGCAACACGGCGTACATTCGTGGGTGGGGAAAGTTAGTCTCTTTTCATTGGTTAATGCCGCCTCTAACTCCTCTAACCAATTTGTCCCCTCCAAATTAAATTTTACCACATATACCACAACTCCGAAATGCAGTACTCCGAAGTGCACTGCTCCGAAACCATTACTCCGAAATGCACAGCTCCGAAAGCATTACTCCGAAATGCACTCCTCCGAAACCATTACTCCGAAATGCACAACTCCGAAAAAATATTTTCGGAACAACGCTTTTCGGAACACTGCTTTCGGAGTACTGCATTTTCTGAGTAATGATTTTCGGAGCAGTGCATTTCGGACTAATGCCTTCGAAAATACCTATTTATTTCGGAGTAGTGCCTTTCGGAGCTATGCATTTTCGGAACAATGCCGTGCACCGCCGTTTTTAAAATCACAGTTGTAAGCAAGCAAACCTTACTCATATTAGAGTATAGATAGATAGATATAGATGGGTAGAATTACTCATATTGGAGTATATGATGTGTAATACTTAACCTAACGTATTTGCTAAAACGCTCAGTAAACGAATTGATTCAAGTATGAAAACATAGCGAGCGATCTGTGCCCGGGTGGTCGCAATTGACGTTATACTACTTTGACTTGTAAAGTGAATACGTAGTAATAAACAGAGAAAACATACCGGATAAATCGTGGTAATTATGTTTTCCTCCGTGTACTATACAATGACGTGGACGATGTACATGGCGACTCATTTGTGCTGGTCTTTAGTCAAGACATCAACGAAAGATTGAATTATTACCAATATCCATTTTGTACTGTATCTTTATAAAAATCGGCAAACGTTTAGGCCTCATTCTGGGGGGAAATTATTAAGATTCTGACCCGAAATTATAAATGTTTCATAATCACAAACAAATGAACCGTGGAAAATTTGCGTTGAATTTCGATCAGCTGGCACTGTTGGTGGTCCTGGATCAGCTGATTTCCGATTTGATTGTTGAGCATGTGTTTTGTGGTCGGAGAGATCGCAGGAAGATGTACCGTTAACACACACTCCCCGACAGGGCCCCAGTACCGCGTCGGTCGGGCCGCGTTGTAGCTGCCACGTTGACGGCATGTCTGCAGCGCCGAAGTCGCTTGGAGATTATATCACCAATGAATCGGAAATACAAATTAATACCCCCCGTCGCAGCAAACCTGCGTACTCAGTGAATTTCCAATGCATTTATATGTTTCTCACTACTAGATAAAGCCACTTACCAAGTTTGACAAAAATACATTCATAAATAAGTGATTTATAACATTTTATTTATTCCGCATAAGAATAACATTAGGACTGAGTACGCAGGTTTGCTGCAACAAGGAAGATAAGAAATGAGTTTTTATGCAATTATCAATATAACTGAACCAGGTGAAGCTACTTACCAAGTTTTATTAATTTATGTTCATAATTAAGGGAGATATAAAACTTACTTATTTTCTATAAGAATAACACTAGGGCTGAGTATGCAGGTTAGCTGCTACGGGACAATCAACAAAACGTCTATTTTTTGTGGAAATATCAATATACCAGTACAACGTGAAACCACATACCAAGTTTCATCAATATAAATTCATAAATAATCGAGATATCAAATTTTATTTATTCTCCATAAGGATAACATTGGACAACGTACTGTATTTAGCACTTTTAATATCTCGGTTTTAAAGGTTTTTGGCTTTTCCTAAGTTAATTTTAATGTCAACTTCACATTTGCTTTTACCAATCAACTCAGCTCCACAAAACAATCATTTTGGTGTTTAAATTGTGATTCTACGTCCAACCATTGCAGAGATATTCGAAGTGCTAAACACAGTACGTTGTTCAATGTTATCCTTATGGAGAATAAATAAAATTTGATATCTCCATTATTAATGAATGTATATTGATGAAACTTGGCATGTGGCGTCACGTAGTACTGGTATATTGATATTTGCACACAAAATTGATTTTTTTCTTTATAATCCCCGTAGCAGCGAACCTGCGTACTCAGCCCCCATGTTATTCTTATGGAGAGTAAGTAAAATGTAATGACTCCCTTAATTATGAACATAAATTAATAAAACTTGGTATGTGGCTTCACGTTGTTGAGTTATATTGATATTTGCATAAAAACCCATTTTTTAGTTCCTTGTTGCAGCAAACCTGCTTATTCAGCTCCCATGTTATTCTTATGGAGAATAATTAAAATGTTATATAATGCTTACTTATGATTGAATATTGATGAAACTTGGTATGTGGCTTCACCTAGTTAAATAATATTTATATTTTCATAAAAACAATTGTTTGTGTTCCTTGTTTCAGCAAACCCATGTACTCATCACCAATGTTACTCTTATGGAGAATAATTAAAATTGCATATATCGCTTATATGTGAATATATTTTTATGAAACTTGGTATGTGGCTTTATATGGTATTAAGACATATATTATGCATTGTAAATTCGCTGAGTACCCAGGTTTGCTGCGACAGGGGTATATTGGATGTAATATGGGAGCGAGGGGGCAGGAGGATGAGGAGAAGTTGTTTCCTCCCCCATCGTTCAAACACTACTATTATTGTTGACACTATATACACTATGGAACTGTAAGATAACAAATTACAGTATATTAGTATGAAACAAGGGCATAACATGCTATGTTGTTTCACAGTTAGTTAAAAACGTTAGCCATTTACTTGCAGTGACCTGCCGATACTTCCCTCTACTCTCAAAACAAGTGATGTCATCGGCGTCTCCGTAGACAATTATCCTATCCTATACTCTAATATGAGTAAGGTTTGCTTGCTTGCTTGCTTGCGACACTGATCTCAAAAACGGCTCCAACGATTTCCTTCAAATGTTCGAAATAACTAATTTATGGGATAGAAATAAGTTCTAGACAGGCCTCATCCCCAGGAAAAATCAAATAATGTAAAACAAAAACTTTTTTTATTTTGTCTATTTTATTTACAATCTGTTAAAAAAATATACAGAACAATAAGTAAAGGATAGAGTGCGATTGACATGGGTTAGTCTCTATCCATTGACGGAGCTAACACTTAAACTTTACAAATGTTAATTGAATATTAAATACCCCCGTCGCAGCAAACCTGCGTACTCAGCGAATTTCCAATGAATATATATGTCTTAATAACACATTATGCCTCTTACCAGAATTCATAAGAAATATATTCATAAATAAGCCATATTTAAAATATTCATTATTCTCATTAGAATAACATTAGGGATGAGTACGCAGGTTTGCTGCAACAAGGAACACAAAATAATGGGTTTTTATGCAAATATCAATAGAACTCATCTAAGTGAAGTCACATACCAAGTTTCATCCATATACATTCATAAATAAGCGATATATAACATATTTATTATTCTCCATAAGAATAACATGGGGACCGAATACCTAGGTTTGCTGCTACGGGAACCATAGACGAAAAAGTAGTTTTTTGTTTAAACAACAACAAACCACAACCAGATGAAGCGATATACCAAGTTTCGTCAGTTTATGTTCATAAACAACCGAGATATAAAATTTTTCTTTTTCTCCATAAGAATAACATTGGACAACGTACTGTGTTTAGCACTTTCAATATCTCAGTAACCAATTGACGTAGAGCAATGATCAAAATACCAAATTGTTTGTTTTTTTAAGCTGAATCCAATGGTATAAATTAAAATTTGATTTAAATGATTATTACATGTGAAAACTCCAAAAAACCCATTTTTTGGGTACAAAACCCCCCCAAAACCCCCCTTCGGATGGTGCGATTTGTCTGGTTTTCGAACTCGTTCAAATAAATGGTACTTTACACGTTTGTACCAAATTTCATTAAGATCGGACCTCTTTTACGAGAGTTATCGTGCTTACGGACACATATATATATATAAATATATATATATATATAAATATATATATATATATATATATACATATATAAAAATTTGAACGAATGGTGTTTTTGGTATCTGGGGACCTCAAAACGAAAAGTTATCATGGCCTCGGGCTTAAGTCTTACCATGAGACCTACGGTAATAGCTTCTTCCCTATAGGGGAAATTCGCTAAAAACGATTTGACAGGTCCAAAACAGAGTGTCTCTTAAGTCTATACACTGATCCACTATTGTCTAGCAGATTCATAGCCAGATGGTTTGGATGGGCATCTAGTTTAGCTTGATAACTCTTGCTAAATCGGGTTATGGATGTTGCGAATGACTTTTGACTGAAAACGTTGGATTATTTCAATATTAGAATTACTAGTGGTTCCCCATAGTCGGATTCCATAGTTCCAGACAGGTTTTAGTACTACTTTGTACACTAGTAATTTGTTTTTAGTTGATAATTTAGATTTTCTATTCAAGAGCCAGGACAATTTTCTGTACTTTAAATTTAGAGATAGTCGTTTGTTCCAAAGATGTGAGCGCCATGTTAGTCGTCGGTCAAGGTGCATCCCCAGATATTTGACTTCATTTAACTGAGGAATATTAACATTATTGAGAGTGACTGGGGGACAGTTGCCTGTTCTGGTCGTAAATGTCAGGTGAGCAGATTTGTTTTCATTAACTTTCACTCTCCAGCTTTTAAGCTACTCTGACAGATCATCCAGTTCTGATTGAAGTAAATGAGAAGCTGTTCTTGGGTCTTCGTAAGGGGCCAATATGGCCGCATCATCAGCGAAGGTTGCCACGGTGACGTTAGCATTTACAGGTATATCAGCTGTGAATAAGATGTAGAGGATGGGACCTAAAACGCTGCCTTGAGGAATCCCCGCTTCACTTTTGTGAAGTTGGGTATGGACTTCTTGAAGCTTAACTCTAAAGAATCTCTCTGTTAGGTAGGACCTTATGATAGCAAAGTAAGTATGAGGGACGAGAAGTTTTAGTTTGTAGAGGAGCCCCTCATGCCAAACTTTGTCAGAAGCCTGACTGACGTCCAAAAACGCGGCTGAACAATACTTTTTAGTTTCCAGGTCTTCTTTTATGACGTTGACAACTCTATGGACCTGTTCAGTGGTTGAGTGTTTCTTACGAAAACCAAATTTATGGTTTGGGATCAAGCTGCTGTCGTCAATAACATCTTGCAAGCGTCTTAGAAATAGCTTCTCGAAAACTTTTGAGGTTATTGGTAGAAGGCTTATAGGTCTGTAGGAAGTTACTTGATGTGGGGGTTTCCCAGGTTTTGCTACCATGACTATTTCCGATACCTTCCACTGAGCTGGAAAAAATTCAGTACGTAAAATGAAAAGTTAGAAAAATTAACATTGGGCTTATGGAGTTTCAAACCTGAACAAAAGAATTGTGACAGCTGTTTATAATCAACCAGGGAACTGTCAAAGTAATACTCATATTGTTTACGATTATTAACATGTTTTTACTTTTTTTATAATTATTTATTTATTCACATAATTTTTAACATACAATGATTTTACGAACAAATATTTATATTATCGGGTTCGTCCTAGTTAGGATCACCCTGGAACATGAAAAAAGAAGAAATATTTGAAACAACATGTGGTTTACTGAGAGCAGAGATTAAAAGATTTGAGTGAAGATTACATACATAGGAGAGTAAAATAAATCAGAGGGACATCGATCTATAAATAACAACTGGAGTGACCTTAAAAATGTAGAAAAGAGGCAAATGAGTTATACAAATCTGATTATCAGTAGGGGGAAGTGGTGAAATATTACTCCGAGTCATCTAAACAAACTGACTAGCCTTCCCCTGAGCAAAGCTCTGCCCCCAGGTACCAATGATTCAAAACAGCAAGTATTCTGTTAGTTTATAAACGAGGCCGAGCGCTTATGGGAATTATGTGCTTGATTTCAGAAAATTGCCTTACTTGCTACCATCAGTTTTTCAAAATTCGTTATCGGTTCGACCAGTGTTCTTGAGACCCGTATGGACGATAAAAACATGGAAGCTCCACACCGAGATTAGAGGTGGCCACCTCACCTCTCTGTTGCATATGACGACCGTAGTGCGGACTTCGAGTGTTCCTCGACGATGGTCAGACTCGGTGCGGAACTCGAATCCCTCTACTTGTCATTGGTTCGACCTCGACCAGTGCTCTTGAGTCCCGCAAAGACAATAAGACATCGAAGCTCTGCACCGAGGTTACAGGTTGCCCCTCATCTCTCCCCTGCATCTAACCTACATTATTGCGAGTGTATTCGAGTGTTATTATTACCATCGCAACAGCCGTCAGCCAACTCAAGAGTTAACACAACTATAATCTGTCTGATATTAATGTGCGGTCGAAAGACGAATTTTTTAATTCCCCGGGTTCTTCCATTTCTCCCGTTGCCAACCAACTTTACCACTAACAGCTGATTTATTGTTTATCTGACGGTGCTGTGTTTACATCATGCGAATTCGCTGTAATTGCCATGAGTAAATAAAAACAATCATTTATTTTCTTCTAGCAGACGCCTCAAATATGGTGACCAGTAAACAAAAAGCAAACTAGCGCTTTAGGGCACATGTGTTTGGTTGCTATAAAGCAATGTTTGGTCAAAGCTGCCCCGTCATTAGCCCGGCAAGGCGCTACTGCTCTATGGGTTTCCACTAGCCCTAACAGGAGTCACTAGAGTCAATCCTAAAGCTACTTTAATTTGACTATAGTAGAACATGCATAGCATAGTTGGTCATGTTATGGTGTTACTAGCGTTACCCATCGTGGTTTCCACGCCCACTACATAGCGTTAGTAAGATATATGTTAGCCGAATAAGAGTCGCGTCAAAGCAGCAATTTTAAAGACGCCCTTCGTATTTCTGGTGATCGTTTGCTGCCTTTGGACATAGACCTTACAGCAGTAGCTCGTGTGCGAGCTTCAGCTTCCTCAATAGTTTCTGTAGATCACTGCTCTGCCATAGTGCCATTTCAGTTACTTTCAAATTGAGCCTGCCGCTGAGTTTGCTCTTCACGTTGAAGTTGCTGTTCTTCTGGCGTTTATTTTGCTCTGTGTGCTGCCTACCGTAAAGCCTTCCATTTGTGTTTTAAGTTTCTTGACTTCTAACCACTAATAAATCGGTTAATCGGGTCACTAATAACACTTATTTACGTTTCCCCGGCATTATTGTGATACAGGTACCTTCGTGGTTAGAGCAAAAAAAAAATATATATATATATATATATAAACAAATAAATTAACTGAAAATATAAAATGCAGAACACCTGTTTTACTTATAATCTGATCCAGTAAACGTTAATGCTCATAAGATTAACATGGGAAGTTTAGCAGCCATTGGGGCTAAATAGTAAAGGAATTTTAAAACGTGAATAGGCCTATATGTTACTTTAGGATATTAGCAATCTTCCTACCAAATCAGCTCAATCGATTTAGTAGTTAGAGCGGGGAGCCATAAACTAATAAACAAACAAACAAACAAACTCACAACCTTTCAGCTTTATAATATTAGAATGATTAGTATGATAGCTGGTACTTCAAATTTTGTCGGTTGTCTCTTCTCTCTTAAATTTGTAACATATTTTAGTACATACGTATGCTTGCAGACCTTTGCAAAGCTCCTTAGTTTTATAATATATCAATTCAAATTTTCTCTAAGTAATCTGTTGAAATCTTTAGCATTTGTACTCGTACATTCACACATTTGTAATCTTTCTCTGTCAGATTACAATATAAAGAAATTATAATTATTTAGATACGTTGCATATGGTCTAGATATTTGTTGACCTATTGTAAAACTGTTTGGCTAAACAAGGTGTAAGTTAACAAAAGCTAAATATGTAACATGTCTATTTAAATATATAATTAAAAATTCAGTCTTCGTTCATCCTCTTACGGGAAGAATGAGCGTACACTTAGTTTTTATCTTGAAAATAGGAAATTTTTACATTTGCCTTATGGAGTTTCAAATCAAAACAAATTAGACCATAACAGCTGTAAAAAATCCAATAAACTGTCAAAGTAACTTTCACATGTTAGAGTATAAACAAATAAAAGTTTATTTGAATAAACATAACATCTAGAGTTGATATGTCCCAAATGAATCAAAATAGTATACTATATAAAAAATACTTGAAGGGACGTTGAGTTTCAATAATAACTGGAGTGACTCAAAGCGGGGTCTGGGGGCGGAGCCCTCAGCGAGCGAAGCGAGTTGTCATTGTATATTTGGGCTCGTCCTTTTTATATTTACGTTGTTTTATTGCTATTTTACAATTATTCGAGTTACAAAAATAAATTAGTACACCATATTCAAAAATTGTACATATTTTTACTTGAAAAATAGCACAGTTGTTTTATTACAACCCCTAAAAAGCTTATTAGAAGAAATGTCTGCTAGCCAAAACAGCTGGCAGACATGGGTAATGTAGAGCAAATAAGGGGAATTCGGGACAGTAAGTTCCCGTGGTGGGAAATCAGATGTTGACTTTCAACCGCACATTACTATCAATATCATGATATCAGACAGATTATAGTAGAAAATACATGGTAGATTATGTGTACCTGTTCTTCGCACGGGTAACAGCTGTAATAAAAACAAATGTATCAGCTATTGTAAATTTACCTTTAAGTGTGTTTAACCTCATCCCTTTTCTTTATATCTGTGCCCTTAGGGAAAGTTTTATCAAAAAACTAATGTTTTCCTCCAATTTTCACCGAGACCTTTCATTCAAGTATGGGGTTGATGGGTGTCAGACTTGTGGTTTTCTCAAAAGTTCCTGGGTAAATGAGGCTTTATATATAGATAGACCCAGGGGCGACTGTGAACACGGCCGACTGGGGTTCCGCCTCACTCAGGGGTGGTTTTCACCATTATCATCGTTGCTGTCAAGACTCGGTGCCGAACTCGAGCGCCTTCATTCGGACATGTGGGTGTTCGGTGGCCTGCACGCGCGGGCCTCGTGTTATCGGACGTGCCTAATCGGCCGTGTTTCCGCTCCGGAGTCCCATTGTCACTTTGGGCCAGTTTGCACGATCCTTTCATTATTGATGACGGTGACTTCATTGCTGAATCACACGTTTGCTGAGTGGCTCGTTGCTTTCGACTGCCAGAATTTTAGGTTGCAGATGTTATGATATAAAACATATGTTTCTGGTATAGATTCATAATTTAACTTTTAGATTGTCTATGCGGTTGCCAGGAATAAATGTAATTTAGAATGAGTTAAATAAAATTATAAAAGAAAAATCCTTTATTTAGGGCATTTGCCCTAAATTTGCCCTAAATTTTGCCCTTTATTTTGAACATATGGTACAAATTCTCATAATTTGGTGTTTTGATCATTGCTCTACGTAAGTTGGTTACAGAGATATTGAAAGTGCTAAACACAGTACGTTGTTCAATGTTATTCTTATGGAGAGTAGGACAAATTGTATATCTCGCTTATTTATCAACTTATCTTGATGAAACTTGGTATATTGCTTTTTATCGTTGTTGGTCTATTGATATTTACACAAAAAAAACATTTTTTGCCGATAGTTCCCGTAGCAGAAAACCTGCTTACTCAGCCCCCTTGTTACTCTTATGGAGAATAAGTATCGTGTTATCTCCCTTAATTTTGGACATAAATTAATAAAACTTGGAATGTAGCTTTACCTATTTGTGTTATATTTATATTTGTATAAAATCCATTTTTTGTGTTCCTTGCTTCAGCAAACCTGCATACTCAACCGCCATGTTATTCTTATGGAGAATAATTAAAATGTCAGAAATAGTTTATTCATGAATGTATATTGATGAAACTTGTTATGTGGCTTTATGTGGCATTAAAATACATAAATATATGCATTGGAAATTCGCTGAGTACGCAGGTTTGCTGCTACGGGAGTATTGTAATATGTGTCTACTAGCTGATGTACCCGTTCTTCGCACGGGTTAGGAAGGTTGAGATCTTGAAACAGCTGTTCTTGCTTCTGTTCTTTAAGCCTGTCTAATGGAAGTATCCACCCCTGCTGAAAATGATCCATAAAGATCAATACAAAAACATATAGATGTCCATACAAATTTATGGATATCCATAACAGATGTATAGATATCAGTAAGGTTTAATGACCATATTATTGATATCCATAAGGTATGGATGGAGGATAGTGATATCACTACATTTCCGTACACATTATATGGATATCCGTATAGTTTACGGTTTGCATATGGATCAGTATGGACGTATGCTAGTACTTACTGATATCAATACGTATAGATCTATAAATCAATAACCTACTATGGATATCCATACGCTGAGCCCATTAATCAAAGAAATATGATTTTTATTATTTCTATAATTGTCTTGTAAAAATATTGAACCTTCAATTATTCTTTAGGTATGTTGAAAATCATCATGAGAATATAATACTCTTTTCCCCCGGATGATAAACTTTTGGTTAGGTATCTTGACTTATACTAACTTAAACAAAAAAGTAAACAATATTGAGGAATAATTAAGAATCTAAATAGTCTAGAAACAAAATGACATTGAATTTTAGGAGAATTACAAACATAATGTGGATATTTCAATAACATTAATTTAGACAATAATAAATAGTTTTACAAATTTACTCTTTGTTGAAAAAATTTCTTATTGGTTTTGTGCACTAAGAAACTATATACAATACTTTATATAAATACAACAGTTTTTTTTATTAAATGATTCAATAGTACTGTAATTTAAATGTTCAGGGTATTATAAAATGACAAATTTATCCACAAATTAGGTACCGGTATGTCATCTCAAAACTAACTGCTACAAATTTGTTCCAATGAGGCGTTGTTTTCCCATTTTAGTTAACAAATCAAAGAAATTCCAATCTACACTTTAGTAATTTTACACTTTAGTTTTAGTATTTTAACTTACACCTGGCAGTTATTCTGATTTGAGAAGGGTCCAATTACATTCCATCCACAATTAGGAAATTGTGTGTTACATTAACTATAATTCACTTAAAACTTAAAACATCTACAGTGTATGTCCATGTATTTAAATAACAAAAGTTGTCATTGTCATTAAGACTAATCAAAGTAAAAACTACCCATGCAAAAAATGGTTAAAGAAAACAATATTTTAACAGGTCCATTCATGTTAGCCTGTGTAAATTAAAATTTTAATTTAGTTAAACAACATGACACCTTAATTTTGTTTACAACACAAAAAATTAAAGTAACACTAGGTAAAAACACAATATCCATCATTCCTGTACACAGTACATCCCTTTTCAAGAAACATTTATTGTATATTGGAGTAGTTTTATATGATTAAAGTCCTCTGCATTACAAGAAAGAAAGAAATTATAACAAATTTAAGAAGGCAATGAAGAAAATTCCTCAAGCTGTAAATATTGACTATACACCTATAGGTATAGGTGTATAGTCCATGATAGATACTATAAAATTAATGAATTCTTAGAAGAAAAAATAAAATAAAGTTCAGTAAACTTGTACACAATTTAGGCTAGAATTTGTGTTTTAAATTTATTTTTGTAATTCAAATGCAATACAACTGTATTGTTTATGGCCAATCAACTATTAATATTTACAATCAGGAGAGATACAGGATACTCTTAAATGTTAAAGCCAATAATAAATAATGTCATCTATTAATACCTATACTCTCAAAGAACAGCAAGGTATATGAATTTAAAAGTAGACATGCTCATGGTTCGGTTATCTTTATTACACTATTTACCTGATGTATGTTGTAAACTTTATAACATTTTATAGAACAAATGTCTAAAAAGGTAGCCCTGTAAATTATAAATTTGTATTTGGTTAACGAATCTCTACCTTCTAAAGAGTAAGAGGAGGGGAGGGGGAGGGGATGGTGAGGGGAGGGGGCGTGTTATATTTAAATAATTCTAATAATACACAAGTATAAAATTGTTGTAATTTGGGCCAATATATAATAGTTGAAAATTACAAATATTTCCCTTATTGGTCAAGGCAAATCCCAATGTAGTTGAAACTGAAGTTTTTTTAAGGATTAGCCTTCTTTAAAAAATATAAGAAAATGGAGTTATAGTTATTTGTGTAAATATTTGGGTTACCGAGTTTCCCTTTTTAAATGCGTTTATGTGTGGATTTTTTGTATGGTGCGGGCCTCTAGGCGCACGCCTGTGCAAGGCCCGATTTAAGCATAGACTAACTACAGTAGTTAGTCTAAGATTTAAGCATATGCTAAACTGGCGTGCACCTAAGGGCCGGCACCTCACAAAAACACTTACAAAAGCCTGAAACAAGTAAAACAAGTCACCAACCGACCTGGGTGCTAATGGCCCGCACCACTAGTTGCGCCTAGGGGCATACAGCTCCTAAATCTGCCTATGTAGCATATGCTTATATCTGGATCTGGTCAAAAGTAAACTAAATTCAATGCAGACATTGGAAATGTGTTTATACTTTTTCAGTTACCAAAAGTTTAACAAAGTAAAATGTACTCCCAAAAGTTTAACAAAGTAAAATGTACTCTATGCTTTAAGCGAAGCAACCGCTACCGAATGAGCTCTATGCCGCTGCCGGCTTGAACCCGTTGCTTGAACCATTACACACATTATTGAAATTGGATCGTCTCGTCGTCTGTTGTCTGTTTGTTGTTCGTTGTTTATCGAGTGTGTAAACAAATTAAGAAGTTAAGTTTGTTCAGTGAGATAAGTACTTACTTATTTATGTGGAGGGATTACAGATATAGTGCATCTGAATTATATACAAAAACTGGAAGTCCTCGATGAAAATCTAAATGACCAAGAAATTTAAGTAATTTGGAATCCTGATGAGGAAGGCACAAGGAATGATTTTGGTCATGGAAGAGATTCCAGAGACGTCCTAAGGAAAATATCTGAAATCCTTGGCTGGGTATTAGCATAAAGCCAAAGTGTTAAAGTTAACAGGTAAGTCAGAACTAAACTATTATATAACCTAAGTAGTCTACCACCTCGTCTAAGACCTATGACTTGAGCCATTATAGTTAATTGTAGGCTCATGGGCAATATAAGGAAGCCTTTGGTGAGCCAAAGGCCCTTATTGGAGGTTTTGAAGCAAGTAATGGATATAGGCCTAACTATTTTTGATACTATCATTTTGAATTTAGATATTAAATTAGTCTTCAGCTTAGATATAGGCTACATAAGGAAATTATCAAAGTTTAGGTCAAACCTCAATGAGTAGGTAACATCCAGGTTAAATGTTTAGGGTAGACTTTCATAAGCGGAACGATATACCTATAAAACCGAATGAAATTGTTCGATACGGTAAGTTATATCGATTAGGTTGATATTTGTATCGATTGCAACATATCTTCTGGTTTGTCTATTTACACAGAACCCACCCATTAATCAAACTAAACTGGTGTGTAGGCCTATTTACTTACAAGCCCATCCTTAAGTGGATCTGGCCTTCTATAAATAGGTAGGGCTGCAGTTCCATAAGATGCTTTTAGAAGCAATCAAATACAAACATAGGCTAGAACTAGTTCCAAACAATTGAATACCGTAACGCTCTCAGATCAAATAAACATATCGGGTAAAGATGCTATTTAACTCAGTAGAACTATCTGATTGCATTGTGACGCTAGGAGTTCTGCCAAGGGTCACAGTTAGTATTTCACAGACTTGAACCATACAACTTCTTTCTACGATCGTCTTATTCCATGTAGTATAAAATTTGCAGTTTTACCAACCATTTATATCAATTGTGGTAATTATGGAGTATACATGACCCCAACAAAATCGAGGTAAATTTACACTTTTCTTATAGATTTTGACCTGAAAAACACGATAAAAGTAATCTTTTTCCGCGGAAAGACCGTTTTAATGGTGAAAAAAGTGAAAAAAAAAACTTGGACGATTCCAATTTCTTCTGCCAAACAATAAAGTGGTTTGAGGGGAGGAACGTTCGAATTGCAACATGGAACTGTCTGCAAGAGATTTCCAATCCACGAACTTGTTAATAAAGAAAACATATAAAACCGTTTGATCAATCATCATCCACTAGAGATAATTATAATATGTTCATAAAATATTTATACGTCAGTAAACAGAAATAAATAACCAACTTTTAAGATGAAAACTAACAGTACGAAATTAAATAAACGCTGTTAATGTCTATTTTATTATTTTTTCCGCTTCGGAGCAGATTTTTCTACTTGGAGCAGGTTTGCCAACTCGAAGCCTTTAAAATTGCTCGACTGCAACTGTATTGTTTAATATTATGATTACCTAACCTAACCTAATTAGGAGTATAATATCAAAGTATACTTATATTCGGGTGGTTGCTTGGTGGGCTTGCCACGGGTACTTATTAGGTTAACTAGCGTTGGGTTAAGTTAGGTTTGTTAGGTTAAGTGTGGTTTGTTGGGTTTGTTTTTGTTTGTTTTGCTATCTCAGGTACGGTAAAACCTGTGAAACCTTCGGCCACCGTACCTGGATGGGAAAACAAACAAAAAACCCAACAAACCTCACTTAACCTAACAAATCTAACCTAACCCAAGCTAGTTAACCTAATAAGCACCCATGGCAAGCCCACCAACCAACCATGTACACTCATGGACACCATGAACTAAGTGTACACTCGAATGTCACGTACCGTACGAAGATGTAGCGTTTTTTATTAACTATCGTTTTCGGGTCAAGCTTTTTCTAAGTAGTGTCTGCTTGCATCGAAAATAATAATTTTAAGTAATATTTTCTATAATTAATAATGGTTTCCGCGCAAAAGAAATGTTATTTCTGGATTCTAGAGGTAAAAATCTTTTAGAAAAATGCAAATTTAACTCAATGTAGTTGGGGTCATGTATACTCCATAAGAACCTCCATTGTTAACACGCTGCAGCTTAGAGGCTCATTTACCTTTTTTTATCGTTCAAGCCCTGTATACTAATGATTAGTCACAGCATAGGCCTAATAGATGAAGGTAGGCCTGCCCAATTTGGAATATGCTATGCCTTAACTTAATTTTGGGAACAGATAAGCTCGTGCAAATTCTTACGACAAAATTGTGTACGGATACTTCCATAAGCGTACTCTAACCAATAATTACAACTGGATGATTGTTATACATTTTATATATAGGCTATGTTGGATAATTTGTATTATACACGTATGTTTAACAATTTTAAATGTAAATAAACAAAGGATTTGCTTCCAAATTAACGTCTTAAAGTACTCTGCGGGGTTAGGTTAGGTTAGTTTATAATATTAATTACATATTTATAGTAAACTAGATCCTAACCTTGCTCTGCAGATCAGTGTATGACGATAATTTATGAGGAAATGCCCCCTCCTTTGTTAATATTTATTTAAATAGCTACTGATATGAGAAAATATAAATAATATTGTAACGTAATTAAGTTATATATTAAATTGAACTAATCTTGATAACATAACTCGGAGTCAAATGCTGTTCTTAGTAAATAAAATAGTGCATAATGATATGTTATCGAATCATTCGATATAAGTTATCGTAAAAACCATCTGGTTGTAAATATTGTTACACTTATGAAACGACTCTTGTAACTTAGCCTGTTTATTAAAAAGTATAAAATTAAAATGTTAAAAATACCCTTTTTCAGTGTCTCTGAACGTGGTGTAAGTTTAGTCACAATTTTTAGTAGGCCTAGGCTCTCAGTGCGTAGTTGAATAAAAGCTTGGTAAACTTTAATTAGTTTTTACCTATCTTTGGTTTGGATAGTATCATTTATATTAGTAATGATTATGTCAGATAGGCCCCTACACAGTAATCATCCTGGGATAGAATGTTCGTTTTCCTGGCTGTACTCTTAGGCAATAAGAAACAAGATTGTAAATATTGCGCCAGAGCTTAGTGCCTAAGTATGTTGGCAAAAGTTTCTATGTTAATTTTCAAAGTTAGTTTATTCCCTCAATCTCAAATTTCAACTTGATTTAACTAAAATTAATTTTTCATGATTCTATCAATGCAATCAGTTAGTACTACTAATAAATTAAAAGAAATAAAGTGAAATGAGATAATTTAGGCTATATATTTATGTTTCAGACTCATTCAAAAAGAGGTTAGAAGAAGAAGATTACCCGGAGGAAGAATTAAAGCGCAGACAACAGAACAGATTGTAACCCTAAACTGAATCCCAAAAACAAACACAGGTGGGCTTTATTTTCTATAAGTTAATCTATAATTACTAATAGCCAGCCTGTTATGATGACGGAGTTTTGCTGGCTCAAAATATTACACTTGATGAGCTAAGGGTTTTTTAATACATTTTTATATATAAGTTGATAATGCATTGTACCTACATGAAATATTTATAATCAGCAGTTATTACTCAAAATTGTCTTTAGCCTTATAACATGGTTTATTTTAGTACATGATATATGTATTTCTTATATTTAGCATTGTGGGATTAAATTATGTACAATGAATCCGTGATTTCTTTCAGATTATTATTTTGTAAAATAACACTAAATCCACTTGTCTAAGAAAGCATCATGTTTTTAGCAGATAGCAATAATTGCACATTTGAAGATGCATTATTCTTATTGACTTGTAAGCGTATTTTAATCATTAATGAGACGTGTAACTTAATATAATAGTCTGTGGTGACAGTTCTGATTAACTTTCTTATATAAGATATACTACCTACTTGTTTTTTAGGGTTTCATATACCAGTATTCCTACCTAGCCTAACCGCCACAGTGTGCTGTACATTAAGAATTTGAGGTTGCTTGTTGTTCGTTCAGCAATCTGTTGGTTAATCTAGGTTTGATTATGTTAAATATGAGATAATTACATTAATAATAGGCTTTGATCAATTTGGTCACATCTCACACTTTTATTACAATAGTACAAATGACAACCAAACTCAAGTAAGTTAATTAATACAAGCAATCTACCATTTGATCAGTTGACATGACAAGTGAAAATACAAAACAAGATAAGTTAGCTAAGTCTTAGTCACATTTATAATTTTTGTAAAATGATATTTATAAAATAATAATATAACTTGAGCATCAATCAAATCCAGAGCTGAAAAATACTATTATTGAAAAACCGGAACTAATGATGAAATATATTATTGATAAATATCTACTTTATATTCACAAATCGTTACTAAGTAGTTCTTGTAATTACTATGCTGTTTTCCTCTTTGTGTGTGTATCTTCTGATGCTGATTCATTGTGCTCTGCCATTTCATTACTTCCAATTAATTTATCTTGACTAATTTAATTTCAACTTTTCAGAATAGACTACTCATGATGGGATTACAGAGGAGGAATGAACAAAATATGACTGATAGAGAAGACTTCACAAAGAATAACGGTGGCTCAATCTTGTGATGAAAATTAACTTTGGTGGAGTGAAGAAAAAGAACAATTTGTGGTGATGTGACTATATTATGATAATATTACCAGTTAATGTAATATATTATTTCACATGTGTAGTAAACCTCCTTCACTCTGGACTAATGTGGCAGCGACAGATGGATTAGTCAGCTCAGTTATTTCAACCTTTTCATATTTTTTAAGCAGACATGTAGGCATGTTTATTTTATCAATTTTAATTTTTTATATAGACCTAGCCTACTATAATTGCATCATCTTCACTCCAACCGGAGCAGGGTTTGAATATGGCATGAAAAATATAGATACAACTTATTGCGTTTCCTAAAAATATTTTAAAGTGAAATCTATTACACTTATTGTTTATTTATTTTAACTTAGGAAAACTTCACACTCGCCCCTATAAACCACAAATGCCAAAAACATAAAAATTTGTCTGCCTTAATGATAAACATGATAGAAAATATTAGCGTTTTAAAAAATAAAACATATTTTAACTTTTAATGTTGATTTTTATCTACTTCTTACCTCAATTTGATATGTAGCCTCGTAAGTCCGCTCCGTATGGCATGGGCTATCAGAAACTAATTAATTTTTAATTTTAAAATTGATGTCTTGGGTTATGACAAAATAGGCCTAAAGAGCCTACCTACCTAGGTGTTATGTTCACATTAGGCTATGTATGTTAGGTGCGTTAGGTTCCACGTTAGGTACGTTTGACTAAGGTATTCTGTAACCTCGTACTATTTTTTCATAAAATATATTGTTTCAAGTGTAAAGTATCTCTGGACTGAAGTTTGCTTGGAGAAAAGCCACATTTCTGTTTTACCACATACGAGCGTTACTTTGACAGTAACTCAGATTCTATACCAACCCATTGGCGTTGACTTTCGAGCTGGTTTTGTTCCTTACTTGTCATTTTTTAAATCTATGAATTGGATCCGATCCCAATAATATAAATATTTGTACATAAAACCATTGTCTATTAACAATTCTCTGAATAATGACATGGAACATTGAACGGCATTCTATGGCTTCCAAGCAAGCCTGTCACCGTTTGCTGTACTTGGGTCCTTCTACCAACGTTGCCACAGACCGTTAACTCATTGTGAGTTGCACGACTAGTCAGTTTTGGTCGTGAGCGGGAATCGAACCCACGAGCTTCGTAAGAACACCTGGCCAAAGTGTTTCCATGACTTAGCCCATACGGCTATCACGACCAGTGGCCTAGCGGTGTTAAATAGGTTTATAGTCAGTCCGCACCCTAGCGGGGTGAACTGTAGTTGCTCGCAGTCAATAGTTTCAGATTTCCTACTAGAGTGAACCACTAATCGGATCCTGTTGTAGGCTATGCGAATAGAAAAAATTACTACATTAATGTGTTAAGATTGTTTGGTTATTAATTTAAATGCATAAACCCAATGTTATATATTCAAATTCAATTTCCGGAGGAATTTAATGTTTTCTAGGATTGAGAATTTTGCTAATAGATTTATAAGGTCATAATTAAAAAATCGCTTAAACACTATTAGTTTTAAACCTGTATTTTCCTTTTCTTAAACGTTAAGCAAAATTCTTCTTCAATATTCTATAATCCAGTTTTTATTACATACCGTAGCCTACATAGCTTATTTGTTTTAGAGTACATGTTTTGAACTTGACTTATTATTAATTTTTCACCTGCAAGTTTGTAAAAAGCCTTACAGACTTAAATAACTTTTGTAAAAAGCCTTACAGACTTAAATAACTTTTGGTACTTTTTATTTAAAAAATGAAATTCCTATTATAAATATGATAAAATGTGAATATCGAGGTAAATTCTAATAGTAAAAATATATCGGAGGTTAATTATTGATTTAACAAATATTCAATAAAGATCAAATTGATTTTATTGAAAAACGATACTAAACACTGACCTAGAGTTACTATATGACTGTCATCAAACAAGAGATGAAACGAGGTTTACTGTACGGTACATTTTAAGTTTTGTAAATTAATTGGAACATTTTCATGTGGTTTTTGGTGGCTGTTAGCAAATAAGTTAACTTTTTACTATGCTTAAACAGTTTTAATAATTCTCATAGCAAAGTTCTCCATTTTTTGTAATTATTCCCTCTCACCGAATTTGTTTAAGTAACATGTCTGATTGTGCTATTACTTTGTTCTTGTTTGATTGTTCATTGCTTGTTAATTGATTGGCTGTTCTTTACCAAAGATATATGTATACATACTTGTAATTTCCTAATTTTAATAAAAATCTTGTTATAATCCTGTAGTAATTTATTGTAGTGTATAATATGCACGGAAAAATCCTATTCCAGGACACTCTTTAATTTTAAGATATATTAAGGTACAGTTACAATATGTTCATATTATCAGTACTTTTGGCATTAATATGTATCCTCTCACCAAATTCCCATCACATAATTATTTAAATATTTGCAGAAACCCTTTTGTAAGGTGATAGAGGTATTTGTTAATCTTTATTAAAAGTAAATAAATAAGTTGGCAGATTTTATAAGTGTTTTATACTCTTCAAACAATTAGTTTGTTCATGTATTGTTACCTACAGTAATAAGGTTTTACTTACAAAAATTACCATCATCACACTATACAAATCTTTGGGATAATTTTTGTTTTAATAAAATGTTGTTTAATACAAGATATTAAAGCTTCAGTTAAGAAGTACGAAGAAGAGCGTCACATGATTGTGCTGTGTAACATTTATACAGGAGAAACATCTTAATATACATGATTTTTATAAATTAATTTGTATTTATAATTGACTGACTTCATATTGATATCCATATAGGTCTCATATTGATATCCGTACAATTTTTATACTGATATCCGTAACATTTCTATACGGACATCCGTAACATTTGTATACTGATATCCGTATACCTTATATTGATGTCCGTAACTCATGACTTATTGATGTCCATAAGATCTGTATTGATATCCATATTACGGATATCCGTGTTCCAAACGCACGTATGTATTGATATCCATAACAATATTTTTATGGACCATTTTCAGCAGGGACAGCTGTTCGCATTATAGTTTCTGAATGTTTACTTTCTTCTGAAATGTAAACATTGAAACTTAGGACGTTCACGGGGCGTAGTCCGAGGGGATTTTAAGGAAGTGAATAGGCCTATGTGTTGAACGGTTTCAAGATCTATCTTTGTGTGCAGTTTCAGCCCAGACGGTTCAGTAGTTTTTGCGTTTACCCGGAACCTTACACAGACACACGGACAGACAGACAGATAGAAACCATCTCTTCTTTATAATATTACTAGCTGACGTACCCGTTCTTCGCACAGGGGTTTTCTCTACCCGTTCTTTAGTCAATGCAATTTCCATTTTAGTTAGCTTGAAACAGCTTTTCTTGCTTCTGCTCTTTAAGCTGTCAAATGGAAGTGTCCACAGCTGTTCACATTACAGTTTCTGAAGGTTTACTTCCTTCTGAAATGTAAACATTGAAAATTAGAACATTCACGGGGCGTAGCCCGAGGGGATTTTAAGGAGGTGAATAGGCCTATGTGTTGTATGGGTTCAAGATCTACCTATGTGTAAAGTTTCAGCCCAGTCGGTTC
Source organism: Allygus modestus (assembly GCA_963675035.1). Taxonomy (NCBI): domain Eukaryota; kingdom Metazoa; phylum Arthropoda; class Insecta; order Hemiptera; family Cicadellidae; genus Allygus; species Allygus modestus. The sequence continues at coordinate 102,644,435 of OY776112.1, forward strand.
AGTAGTTTTTGCGTTCACCCGGAACATCAGACAGACAGAAACCACCTCTTCTTTATAATACTAGGTGTACGCTCATTCTTCCCGTAAGAGGATGAACGAAGACTGAATTTTTAAAGATATGTAGGCAAGTACTGGATTGGTAACACTCTTCTGTTATCCGTTTTAACTCCACAACAGCAAGAACAGATAATTAATAAACCAAACATTTTACTAATGGAATGGTAACACCATTCCCATATCCGTTTTAACTCCACAACGGCAAGAACAGATAATTTAGGACTAATGTAAATAAAAAATACTACTGACTACTGGAGTGGTAACACCCTTCTCATATCCGTTTTAACACGACAGTACCTGGGGGGCCCAGCTTTGCTCGGGGGAGGGCCAATCAGTCAGTTTAGATGACTTGGAGTAATATTTCATCACTTTCCCCTACTGATAATCAGATTTGTGTAACTCATTTGCCTCTTTTCTATATTTTTAAGGTTCCTCCAGTTGCTAATTATAGCTCAATGTACTTTTCATTTATTTTACTAATCTATATATATAATCTTCACTCATTTTTTTTAATCTCTGTTCTCAGGAAACCACATGTTAATAATCATAAAAAACATGAGTATTACTTTGACAGTTCCCTGGTTGATTATAAACAGCTGATAAAATTCTTTTGTGTTGATTTAAAACTCCATAAGCCCAATGTTAATTTTTTTTACTTTTCATTTTATTTTTTTTTTACATTATTTGATTTTTCCTGGGGATGAGACCTGTCTAGAACTTATTTTTATCCCAGAAATTAGTTATTTTGAACATTTGAAGGAAATCGTTGGAGCCGTTTTTGAGATTAGTGTCGCAAGCAAGCAAACATACAAGCAAACCTTACTCATATTAGAGTATAGTACCTGGGGGCCGAGCTTTGCTCGAGGGAAGGCCAGTCAGTTTGTTTAGATGACTTGTAGTAATATTTCACCACTGATAATCTGATTTCTATAACTCATTTGCCTCTTTTCTACATTTTTAAGGTCCCTCCAGTTGTTATTTATAGCTCAATGTCCCTTTGATTTATTTTACTACTCTATATATGTAATCTTAACTCAGATCTTTTAATCTCTGCTCTCAGGAAACCACATGTTAATAATCATAAACAACATGAGTATTACTTTGACAGTTCCCTGGTTGATTATGAACAGCTGTTACAATTCTTTTGTTTTGATTTGATCTCCATAAGCCCAATGTTAATTTTTTTAACTTTTCATTTTAGTTTTAGCGAATTTCCCCTATAGGGAAGAAGCTATTACCGTAGTCGGCATGGTAAGACCTAGGCCCGGGACCATGATAACTTTTCATTTTGAGGTCCCCAGACACCAAAAACACCATTCGTTCGAAACTGTATATATATATATATATGTGTGTCCGTGAGCACGATAACTCTCGTAAAAATGATCCGATTTTGATGAAATTTGGTATAAACGTGTAAAGCAACATTTATGACTTTAAATTCGAAAACCAGCCAGATCGCTCTATCTGAAGGGGTATTTTGGGGGGGTTTTGTACCCCAAAAATGGGTTTTTTGAATTTTTTACATGTAATTTTTGAAAAAATAAAATTTTAGTTTTTATCATTGGATTCAGCTTAAAAAAACACACAATTTGGTATTTTCATCATTTCTCTACGTCAATTGGTTACCGAGATATTGATAGTGCTAAACACAGTACGTTGTCTATTGTTATTCTTATGGAGGAAAAGAAAAATTTTATATCTCGCTTATTTATGAACGTATACTGACGAAACTTGGTATATGGCTTCATCTGGTTGTGGTATATTGATATTTGCTCAAAAAAAATATTTTTTGCCAAAGGCACCCGTAGCGGCAAACCTGCGTACTCAGCCCCATGTTATTCTTATGGATAATAATTAAATGCTATGTCTCCCTTAATTATGAACATAAATTAATCAAATCTGGTATATGACTTCACCTAGTTGAGTTATATTGATATTAGCATAAAAATCCATTTTTTGTGTTCCTTGTTGCAGCAAACCTGCGTACTCAGCCCCAATGTTATTCTTCTGGAGAATAATTAAAATTGTATATATCGCTTATTTGTGAATATTTTTTTATGAAACTTGGTAAGTGGCTTTATGTAGTATTAAGACATTCATATCTATTGGAAATTCGCTGAGTATGCAGGTTTGCTGCTACGGGGGTATTTTTACATTATTTGATTTTTCCTAGGGATGAGGCAGTCTAGAACTTATTTTTATCCCAGAAATTAGTTATTTTGAACATTTTAAGGAAATCGTTGGAGCCGTTTTTGAGATCCGTGTCGCAAGCAAGCAAGCACGCAAGCAAGCAAGCAAGCAAACCTTACTCATATTAGAGTATAGGATGATACCTGGGGGCCGAACTTTGTTCGGGGGAAGGCCAGTCAGTTTGTTTAGATGACTTGTAGTAATATTTCACCACTGATAATCTGATTTCTATACTTGGAGCTTATTTCACCACTTCCCCCTACTGATAATCAGATTTGTATTACTCATTTGCCTCTTTTCTACATTTTTAAGGTCACTCCAGTTGTTATTTATAGCTCAACATCCCTTTGATTTATTTTACTACTCTATGTATGTAATCTTCTCTCAAATCTTTTAATCTCTGCTCTCAGGAAACCACATGTTAATAATCATAAACAACATGAGTTCCATGTGGTTCCATAAAATCAGATAATAAATCCTTTGAATGAAGATTACATGTAGAGTGGTCATATCCAGAATGACTCAAAGGTGCATTATAATGACAACTGTTGTGACCTCAAAAATGCTCGCTAGTAGGGTACATGGTGAAAAACAACTCCAAGTCATAAACAAGATTGACCTTTCCCTAGCAAAGCTCAGTCCCAGGTAGTACTTAAACTATATGAGTATAACTTTGAGAGTTCGCTGAAAGATTTTGAACAGCTGTTATGACTCTTTTGCTTTTATTTTAATCTCCAAAAGCCCAATGTGATTTTTTCAATTTTCCATAGCGGCTTTTTACATTATTTGATTTTTTTGGGGGATGGGACATGTCTAGAACTTATTTTTAACCCAGATATCAGGTTTTACAACACAAGTAGTTGGAAGGACACATTAGTTATTTTGTAAGAAAATCGTTGGAAAACCGTTTTTGAGATAAGAGTTGCAAGCAATCAACCAAGCAAGCGAGCATGCAAACCTTACTCATATTATAGTGTAGGATAGGATTGAGTCAAAATAATTCAGCATTTGTATTGATTGACTATAACATATTTTTACTCGTAGGCACATAGAATGTACACGAGACAGGGACAATGATTCTGGATTCTAGCATGTTTGAAGTTCTGCATACAGACCAGCGAGCAAGGAATACCATAGAGTGGCAATCCCTATCCTTTACACATCAGAGGTGCTGAAGCCACTTTTCTGTGTTAGCAGAGGTGCAACAGGCAGCTCCACTGTCCGCCGCGACCACAATTTTTAATTTGCTGCGATTCATTAACACCGTTGAATCGACCACTTACAGTTGAGATAAAATTCTGAAATTTTGAGATATTAAATAATACTATATCCCCCTAGTAATGGTCTTTTAAAAATATGCAAAATGAAATTGGAACAATTAAAAAAATATATAAATATGTAGTAAAACAAGTTTTCGTAAAATTTGGGACATGAAAAAGTTGGTCGGCTGGTAAGTTTTTTATTTTTTGGTCAGGTGATTTTCGTCAGCGAGAAAGTTGTTTGAAATGAACCAAATTTTAACGTTTACATTTAAATTTTTTTTGTAAAACCTTTAGTTTAGCCTGCAGGCAGCTGTAAAGTGAGAAGTTAATTTTCCACCGAACGGCCCCGAACCCGGCCGCCGCGCCGACGCTGCATCGCACAGCGTGGAGTGGGAACCAATCTGTTTACATTCCATATCCACATTTTTCGTTCTATAAAGGCATTTTCAAATTTTTAAACATAGTTATTGATATTTTGGAAAACTAAACCATCATTGAAGTTCAAATCAATCAATAATAAATGTTTCTTAGGTAAAAAAATAAATACGCAGTTTTGCAAGCGAATTATACTTTAATGTGAATTTTCTAAAGATAACAACAATAATAGAGTGAATTCAATAGTAATGAATTTACTTAAGTAATAATAAACTAACTAATATACAAATATAAAAATAATTGGAAACCAAATTAGAATGAATCTACTGGCCTAAAAATGTAATCGTTTTGGTTAAGTGGCTTCTTACTTTTTCTTTGTGAATTTGTTCACTATACAATTTACCGTAGTGATGAAGCCGCACAGCAAATACTTTTTGCTTATAGCATAGAATAAATAATACAGAGAAGGGCAGCCGCGGCTAAAGAATCATGCGTCGTTTAGTTGGGGCCACCCGAGTTAGTTGGGTGGCCCCTACATAGAATGCGCCACGTCAAGTAAGGGGGTCGGTAACGTAGTACACAGTCCACTCCCCTCCTCCCCCTTCAACGACGCGACTACGCTGGCTGGCCTGGCCTGGCCCTGGCGGCTACAACGCTACAACCACATCGCGCGGTGGGAACGACGCAGAGTAGTTTAAATGGGTTTATTTAGACATAACAATCCTTTAAGGGAATAAAAGTCCTCCAGAGAAAACATATTTTATCAATGTAGATTATTTATAAAAGTGAGTGCCGATGGATACTGGTTTTAAAGCCCTGTTACTGCGACAAAGTTTCCATCTTCAACAGAGTACTTCTTTTTTTAAGTTTGGAAAAGAAGTTCTCTTAGAGATAGGCACCCAATCGCTCTAAGAGACGAAGAACCAAATAGTTCATAGCTAAATCTTATCAGATTGTAATATCCAAGTTAAATGAAATACTATAGTAAAACATTAAATCGAAGACACACATACATCAGAGATAAAAATAAATACCTACAGTTTAAAATCAGTTAAAAATACAATTCCCATGACAAAAAAGTAACTTTTAGGAATATAAAATAACATGAATAGCTAATCGATAGTGATATGGAATAAATCATAACTGTTATTTAGCCTAAAAATATATATACATAACAGTGATATGGCTAAATGATGTGTACCTTATTGCTCGGCATTTTTGAAGAAAGAATTTTGGTGTATGACAACTAAAAAGTGAATATGCATACAGAAATTAGCAATCTATAAACTAAAAAAGTGTAGTATGATTGATTATGTACATATATCATATTGTAAAAACTACTCACTACATTTATACACGTATTGAAATATGTAAACAAGTTGTATAATACTGAAATAAATTGTTGCTATAGTTTTATATATTACAGCAAATTAATAATTGATAAAATAAAAATAAATGACAATCCAGCAGTCAAATGGACTTATTAAACATACATTGTTACCGTAAGGTTTATAAGTCTAAAAATACAAATGACAGAAAATGGGATATTCTACCTGATACACATGTACAATTTTTGTAATTAATCAAAACATCCAAGAAAACTGTTTATATACACAACTAAAAGGTACATATGTTACTCAATCTGGAAAAAATTGTAAACATTTATGTAGTTTTACTCTAATAACTACCCGATATACATTAGATAAAGTAAATAAATACACCACAGTACAAAGAGAAATTATGAAAGCTGGGACAACTCTTAAATATAAAAAATAGGCCTACTTAATATGTACACATGTTTTACGAAGACCACTTTAATTACAGGTTTTGGACTAGTTTCAGTTTGTCTTGATATGGTGAGGAACGGGAGGGTCTAGATCGGGGCATTCTCAGTTCCTTTGATTGCCACAAAACAGTTTTCATTATTTTCAACCGGACCAAAAAGTTAATAATGAACTGACGGTGATCGTGGCACGGGTGTTGTTGGTCCAACCAGAGTTCGTTCACTTTCCGTATTTCCACGTCAGCAAGGTCCACAAGAACACTCTTAACACTTGGCTTATACATGATGGAAGAAAAGTGTTTGTGAAAAGTGTCGAGGATGGTTTCAGTGACGGCAACCATAATTTTAGAAGGGGCAGTCAGGTGTGAAATTCCCTCCTTAGTGCCGTACGATTTATCAGCAGCTGATTGGGTTGAGATAAAACAGCATTGATTGTTAAATCTTCCTTACACATATTGCAGCGATATTTGTCTATTACCACTTTTGCCATGTATCCCGCCACATACCTGCAATTAGTTAAAAACGTTGCAAATTAAGGAGTATGACAAGAACATTTGCTTTACGGAAATATTAATTTTCACTACACCCACAAGAGAGAAGTAACTATAATCATTGAAGTTCAACTATATTAATGAAGTATGTTATATTTGAAATTTGTGTTATGGCCGGACCAGTAAATAGGCATTACCTTGTGATTTTTGACAGTTTTTAAGCGATGTTTAACAATTTCCGTTACTAGTTTAAAATATGTTCGTATATTTCGACCATTGTTTATATCTTTAATTCACAACTCTCCATAAGCAAACATTATCATTTCCAGGCAGTTGCCAAAACATTTTCCGGTATACAGAATAATTATGTTTTAGACTGATACAAAATGCTGATTTATCACATGGTAAGGAGTAATATATTTTGAAAAGCCTTTTTATAATAATTAATAATGTAAAAATAAAATAAACTCATAAATCATCATCGTGATTAAATATAATTTGCGAATACAAATGTTGAATGCAATCCCCATGCAATTAGTCATAATGTTCAAAACTTTATTTGGTTAATAATACTAAACTATACGTTGTATAAAATTTTACAACTGCTTGTTAATAACCACTGGTAAACAAATAAAAAAATAATATATACATATTACAAGTAAACATAGATGGAAACATGTATAGCATGTTATATAAATGAAATGCTTTACAGTGTGTTCGTTTGTTTATGCTCACCATTGGGATCTCGTAAACCATAATAGTTACAAGGAAGGTTAAATGAGCAAAGTAGTGCGTAGTTATAATTATAAACTAAATAAAGAATAAACAAAGAAATCGAAAATATTCCACCAAACTCGTTCGCTACGCTCAAAAAACAATTTTTAACCAAAAACAAAAATTGCTTACTTACTACATACTTAAAACATAATTACTGTACTTACTCAACGGAACAAGACTCCAGACTATGACTTGTTTCGCTCGGGACAGTGGCTGTTAGAGGAGGAGCGATGGAAACCCCTGTCTCGACGTCAGAGTCTTCCGCATCGTCAGCATCCAGGGGTAGAGGCTCGTCATCACTCGAACCGACTTCACTGACGTCATCGGCTTCATCTTCGGTATCCGTTGCTGGATGTGTATCTTCATCCACCGTCGATGCAGCTTCTGAGGATACAGGCAGTTCTTCGTCGTCTAGCTCGCAGTTGGTTGTAGATGGTGGTTTCATCAAGGCGACTTGAATTCTATGTCGTAGACTCTGTCTAAATTTCATGGCAGATGGATTTCTGTCAAAGCCTCCTCTCTGACGGCACATAGAAAACTCGTTTTCTATCGCGTCTTGCGTTAGTCTGTTGGTCATGAGAAAGCTGACCCCCTCGGCACTTACGCAGTCCCACAGCTTCAACACAGCAACTAAGGTAAGTTCGAAGCCGTGAAAACTAGGAGGTTTAGTCAGTTTTTTCACAATTACATCCTTTATCTTTTTGTAGTTTTCTACTTGCAAGTATGTAATCCAGGACGAAGCGCTGCGTAGTTTATCTAGGACCATCTGTCCTTGTTCTGAGCTGTTTGACAGAGCGCACCTGAGTGGATTGCTGTCAAACAACATTTTACTATTCAGGCAATCAAAAATGTCATTTAACTGGCCTATAAACTCAGCTGTTTCTATTACTTCTGGAGGTAGCTCGTTTGTTTCAACTGCTGTTGTCATGGCAGCCTTCACGGAATGACTAAAAACTTGCGTGGCATATTTCACCTTCATTTTGTCAAACGCATTAGGTGCAATATGTCTGGTAGATAATTTGCACAAAGCACGGGCTTTAGTCGACGATACGTCAATTTCGTACAACGTCTTGACATGCTGCCACGAAGCTTTGCCGCCGTCTTTGAAGATAATATCGTGTTTTATCAGATTATTTCTAACACATTTAATTAGATGAGGGGTGTCGTAAACTACAAAAATCTTCTTTCCTTCATGGTGGAAAAATGGTGTGTCCTTATTAACGTTGAGCGAGTTGATAGCTTTCACGTTGTTGTTCCCCTGGTCACAAACAACAACTCGCACTCGGAGCCCAGCACTTGAAATTGCTCTGACTACTTCCTTGATGATTTCAGAGAGAATTTTGCCTTCTGTAACACTGCCACTTAAAAAATAGGCAATAGGCATTTTCCATTTGTGGTAGATACCACGCATTAGGAACATGAGAACATGTGTTGCAATGCGAGGTGACCGCCCGTGGGATCCCAAGTCCTCAAATCCTTCAATAACATCCCGTTTCTCGTTAAACGATAGGTGTTTTTTTATCGACATCTCATCGAACATCAGGACAACTTGCCTCTCTTGTTCATTCATAGTGTTAACTTTTGATTTCATTCTTTCGAGGACGTCATTAGAAATACCTGGCATTAAGTCAATGACACAGCCAACTTGATATCGTTCGACGACTTGGTAAGGTGAACTGTTTGTCCGATATCAAGTTGGCGTACAAAGCTGGCGAACGGTAATGCAACTCAATTGATAGTTGTTTTTCACTTTCTGTCCATTGAGTTCCTTTCTTGTGCAACATTTGCATTCTCAGCAATGTTTTAAAGGTGTCACTCTGAATATATTCACTCGCAACAGAATATGCTCTCTCTTTAGGGATTTTTCTCATTTTTTCTCGCCTAGCCTGTTCTGCCTTTTTGTGAATAGTTTGTTTGTGCTTAAAAAGTCTTTTCTTTAATTTTATTTTTCTAGGTGTATCAGGAGACAAGTGTTTACCTGAAACTCTAGCTCTCGTTGCTGGGGTGTAAGGGGACGGTGTTGACTGTGATGTCTCCGACACCGAGCTCATCTTCATCCTCTTGATGGTAGGTGGTGATTGAGGGGGTGGCGGTGGCGGAGGCGGCGGGGGCTTCGGTTGCGGGAGTGCTGGCAGCAGTGGCAGCGTCGGAGGAGGCGCTTGTGATGTGCCGGGCTGCGTCGGCGGAGGTGCTTGTGATGTGCCGGGCTGCGTCGGCGGAGGTGCTTGTGACGTGCTGGGCTGCGTGGACGCATTCTGTTGTTGAAACCATGTCAAGGGAGGTTGTGGATCATCGGCATCAATAATTAACGCTTCAGCCGCTGATGTGGGGACGGTTGCCTGAACCTCTTGTTCTTCGGAGACGACACTAAATATTGTAGGCACGGCATCTGTTCTGAGTTTACTGCTTCTTGAGAGATTTTTAAAACAAGATTTTTCAAAATGTCTTTCACAAACAACTCGAGAACGGAGGGCAGACTGTGGCAAAGTAGTAAGTTGTTCATTCGCACAGTTTATAACCCAGAGCTCACAAACATCAGGATTATTCACAGGGAACTTAAAAAATCTTAGGGGAGGATTGGTTTTCTTTGTAGATGTACACGAAATAAAAGCACACTTTTTAACACCCGGCATATTTATGAGAATATGGAGTGATAACAAATACACATGTCACTATTAATAAGGTAAATTTAATTTTAAATTATATTAATATCACAGTTAGATTACTTGATTATGCGACTAAAAATATCGCAACTTAAAATAGTTCTACACAAAACTCATTTTAAAAATATAGCAAAAAATAACACACTGTCTCGAGAATAAGTTGAAACAGAACCGTTTCGCTCAAAGATCGGCACTAGACTAAGACCGAGAGTTCAAAATTTAAAAATGCCAGTGCGATGCGTGAGGTGCGAATGGACTGGACTGCAGATTTACAACCCCTCATAAACTGACCCCTCTTTGAACTACTCCGTCGTCGCCGCTGCCGCGATGCCGTACCAGGCGTGAGAGGGCGTATGTTTGTGACACTTACATCGTCATAACCAAGAATTCAGAAATTATTAAATATTTGCCACATTTATTTTTAGTATTAGTTAGATCCACCAAAAACGTCGTCAAATCTCCTATGTTTTTTAGCAGAGGAAGAAAAGTTTGTTTGTAACATTACCTGTAAAAAATAATGTTACAAGTTAACGTCATTAACTTAGGGGAAACCTCTTGGTTAACAAAAACAAAATCTTATTCTATATTAACGATCGTATACATTGCAATAGCTTATATGAATTTAAAGCGGCGATCAAAAGGGAACACCAGTTCGAAAGTGGTATCGTGACAAAGCTACATCTTACAATAGCCGGATCTCCATTTTAAAATATCAGTATCGGTATGTTTGATGAATAACCTAAGATTAAATTTGGTAAGTTGGATTTCAGCTTTAAGTGTTGCCGTATTTGATTAATGCTCGTTTTCCCACTTTTCATTAAACACAAGTGTTAGGTCATTTTAATATCCACCGTCCCCATGAACTCAAAATATTACTACTTAGGCTGTTCCGGTGTACCCATGAGCGCTACCTGTGCCGCTCGGCGTAGTGAAAGAGTTTGGAGGATTATTAATTTATTTCATTTCAGTTATTCATATACGGCATACATCATTTTTCAATTACAATAATTACATACACAAGCTCTAGTAGAAGTGGACGTTACAAAACATTGAAAAACTGACATTAAAGAATTATAGATGACATTTTACTTAACATTAGGATTACGCATCACATCACATCACTGTAACCGGAGACTTGTCCCTATATCTATTGAGTTACCGGTAGTCAGTAGATACCGTACTAAATCTGGCCTTCAGCCAAAACAAGATTATGGGGAACAGACACCAGCTGGAAGATTATACATGTTATAAGCATATTTTGTGGAACAATTGATTTATGTCTATAGTGTCGGTGACAAAAAGATAACATTTTAAAAATAACGATTTTCAATTCAGGGTAAAATAATATTCTGATAATTATTACCCGGGTGCACCAATAATTAAATTATGTCTGTTTCAAATTAAACCAAAGTTTAAATAATTGAAATGCAAACCCAATGTAATACGGGTCAATTTTTCATAACACTATATCAGGAAATATAAAAATTGATAAAGATGACTATAACGTTAATTTTTATAACTGGTAGTTTCCTTTATTGCTACTTAGTTAACTAATTACATTTGATAATGCAATTCCTTCCGTGCTGTTCAATATTTAAGTATCTAAACGAATAAAAGTAACCTCTAATAGTCTCTGAGGCAGAGAACCATGCCTACACGATATGTGCGGGACACGAGCCTCAGTTTATTATTTAGTTTCTGAGAGCTCAAGAACCTGGAGAGTGGCGTCGAGATTACGGAAGCGATAACGTTCGAAGCGACGTTACAATATCCGGGCTGACAGAATGGTAATGCAGTATGTGTAGTCCTCAAGGCCGCCGCGTGATGGCAGCATCCTCTTAGGCCTAGTTCTCGATTCTCCACCAGAGCGCAGACCTGAAAATGTAGCATGGAAAGTCCTATTTGGCTGCCCTTCTCTGTATTATTTATTCTATGCTTATAGCCTTTATTAACAAAACAAAATGATTTTGATCAGGGTCTTGTTTTGAGAAGTGATCATTATCTTCAAAAATGTCCTTACCAATACAACGTTTCATTGCTTTAGATAACAAAACGTTCAATAGATCATTATTTCTAATAGCATTATTGTTACCTAACTGTGATCTAATAATGTCTTCACAAACAGCCAGTAAACCTAGAATGACAGTCCTGACGCTCGCTACTAGGGTGACTAGTCGCCGTATCCCCTCCACCAGAGGTCCCGGTGTTTCGAAGTCGGCGTCAGTCCGCGCGCCACATTGCCACTCTATGGTATTCCTTGCTCGCTGATACAGACGGCCAGGGCTGAATTTAGGTCTGTACAGGCTCTGGTCTACACCCTAAATGCAAGTGCGGGCCCTTACCAGCCCGGCCAACTTTCCTGTTTGATTTATATAATATAACCTACGCTTATATCAGGCTCTACAGATGGCGTTGTGCAGTTACTTAAATTTCAAATTGCTAAAATCCGTATTGCTGCCTAGTGTATATTAACGTTGTCATGGCAAGATATTATTAAGTGATTTTCATTATCTAAATACATAAAACAAAGTCGGGATTGTATGTTAGTTATTTAGTTTCATCAAACAGCTGTTATAAGGATGATATCTAAACATACTTGAAAAGCATATAAACATATGTTTATTATAGACATAATAAATCTATTTGAATAGCAACTCATTTTCAATACCGAAGCAAGCTCTATATAAACATAGGCAAGTGAGCGTAGCTAACGAGCTCATCTTGAAAAAGAACGAGAATCTTTGACATAAAACAAATTCAGTGACATTAGGACAGAATAATGTCTGTCTGACCAGCTAGTAGTACTCAACCCGAACGCTGACCCGAACTCCCGAACGCTTACCCAAGGATCATCTTTCCTCCATAAATTTAACAAGGCAACTTTTAAAGCCAGCGAGGCGGAGCTCTAAGGTCGGGGTTAAAAGAAAATAACAACAATTTTTTGTATAATTGAAAATTTTCTAAAATTACTAAAACAGGTGTAAATAATAACAAAGAAAAATTGTCCTGTACGGTGGAGGTCTATGGTTGAGTAGGGCGGCGTATCAAACGTGGGGACATCTTTTAGGAGATGCTGCTTTAACAAAATAAATCCAACGAATCATACGTTAAAATTAAAAGTTGGGAGTGATAGTAAAGGCAGAGCCCTGAGGGAAGAACAAAGAGGTATCCATAATATTTTGGTACCCAACAACGTAGTATATAGGTCTGGAGCAGTTTTGAGGAGCCGCTTTCGAAATCTTTGGATTTTTTATTTGGTGGTTTATATTAGGTTTCTAATAAAATATACCACCTGATTTTTTAGAAAAATTTGGGTTCAGAAATTACAGGGCTTAAGAGATCCCAAACTTCAGTTTTTAGCGAATTTCCCCTATAGGGAAGAAGCTATTACCGTAGGTCTCATGGTAAGACTTAAGCCCGAGACCATGATAACTTTTTGTTTTGAGGTCCCCAGATGTCCAAAACACTATTCGTTCAAATTTATATATATGTATATATATATCTATATATATATATATATCTATATATATATATATCTATATATATATATATATATATATATATATATATATATATATATATGTGTGTCCGTGAATGCGATAACTTGAGTAAAAAACGTCCGATTTCGATGAAATTTGGCTCAAATGTGTAAACTGACATTTATGACTTTAAGTTCGAAAACCAGAAAAATCGGACTATGGGAAGGGGGGTTTATGGGGGTTTTAAATTTTCCAAAAATCAGTTTTTTGCATTTTTTACCCTAAATTTTTTAAAACACTTAATTTAGGTTTAGACCATGTTATAGAGCTTAAAAAAACAAATAATATGGTATTTTGAATTATTAACCTAGGTTAAGTGGTTGCGGAAAAAACCCAAAAAACATGCTCATAAAATCTCCCATGTTAATCTTATGGGAAAAAGGTTTTTGGCTTTTCCTCAGTTAATTTTACTTTAAACTTCACATTTTCTTTTACCAATCACTTCAGCTCCACAAAACAATCATTTTGGTGTTTAAATTGTGATTCTACGTCAAACCGTTGCAGAGATATTCAAAGTGCTAAACACAGTACGTTGTCCAATGTTATCCTTATGGAGAATAAATAAAATTTGATATCTTGATTATTTATGAATGTATATTGATGAAATTTGGTATGTGGCTTCATGTTGTACTGGTATATTGATAATTGCACAAAAAATAAATGTTTTGTTGACTGTCCCCGTAGCAGCTAACCTGCATACTCAGCCCTAATGTTATTCTTATGGAGAATAAGTAACGTTTTATATCTCCCTTAATTATGAACATAAATTAATAAAACATGGTAAGTAGCTTCACCTGGTTCAGTTATATTAATAATTGCATAAAAACTCATTTCTTATCTTCCTCGTTGCAGCAAACCTGCGTACTCAGTCCTAATGTTATTCTTATGGGGAATAAATAAAATGTAATAAATCACTTATTTATGAATGTATTTTTGTCAAACTTGGTGAGTGGCTTTATGTACTAGTGAGAAACATATCAATGCATTGGAAATTCGCTGAGTACGCAGGTTTGCTGCGACGGGGGGTATTTTACCTTTCTTAGTACCATAAACTTTAAATATTTTTAGCAGGTTTCAACAGTTTTATCTCATTGCCATAAAAAGCTCTAAAAGATGAAAAATTAGTACTCCAATCCACACACGGTTAAATTAGTATTTCGTTAGTAGGCTATTCGGCTAATGGTTGTGGAGAATATTTCAATTTCCATTCAGCAGTAAACTAAGTATATTGTCCGATGTTATTCTTATAAGAAATAAAAAACATATATCTCTTGTATACTTATTAATTTTATTAAAACTTGGTGTGTTAGCATTGACCAATAGAGAATATTCGTCCCAGAACCTTAAAACTGGTCCATACCAGTTTGGATGCTGACATTGGGTACAGCAAATGAAATTGTCATTACATATGAAGTTTTTTGGATGTCCATTATGACAAACTTCCCTTTCACCTTTGGTCCCTCCACTTGCAGCGGCTCGGGGCGGAAACTCAGGGGTTGGTCCCCAACCTGAGAATGTATGGTATCTGGCTGTTGTACATGGATACCCCATCCGTTGAGTTGGCCAGTTGGAGGGCAGAGCGGGTCCACATTGAGCCTGATCACAGCTGTCACAAGGCACGGGAGTTGGTACTCTGAAAGGCCAATTTGGCTGCCTGTCCCATCCCACCCTTTCCTTTCCTGCTATATCCTAACCTTCTGATAACCTGCGCAAAATTCCCGCTTATGGAAAACGTGCCTATAGCAGCTATGCTGGGGTTTCCTAATCTAGCAACAATGAATAGATTTATGCGGAATACGTTTCCATCTAACCCTGGAGGGTGAGGTGGAGCAATTAACCTCTTAAAACCACTGTGTGTACCTAGCAAATTAGATTAAACTGATTGCGTTGATTTGGTCACATGTCCTAGCTCCTGTTCACTCTTTTTTAAGACTCGGCCAATGACTAATATATTTTTGGTACCGGATGGTTTTCGACGAGTTTTAAATATATAACCTGAGAGAAAAGTTGCCAATAATTATTAGACCTATTAATTTCCAGCTCCAAAATCAGGGGGTTAAACATACAGAAATATACTTGTTTTAAACCCATTTAATGTAAAAAAAAGGTATTCAATGATTTATTTATATAACAGTATCTTATAAAATTCATACCTTAAATTTAAAAATGTTTACATCATTAATATATGTTAGTTTGAATTTAAATACACAAGCTACTGAAATCGCAGCACGAGAGATTTAAAAGCAAAATCCAACATCTACATTAATGACAATTTTTCAGGAGGGCAATCTGTCTACATCGTAATTAGTTGAACAATGTATACGGTTGGGATTACGGAGTTTTGGAGATCTTGATTGTTTATGAAAATCAATATTAACCACAGAAAATGCAAACAAATATAAACTGTAACCAGACTATTTTACTGACCGGTAGATTACAAAACTTTAATCCCATGTCATTAGGTGACAGTGAGGCTTATTTGGTACATTACATGTAATAAAGATAGTTTGCACGTATGATAGTTTAGTAAGTCTGCCATCAAGTAATTTGTTCACAATGTAAAGAAACTACTATAGGTCTACAACACGCTTGATTATCAATCACAGTCAGTCGTGTTACAGAGTTATACTGTCCCAGTAATTGAAAAATTCCAAAACCTATTGTATTAATTTATCATCACTAGTCCAAACACTTAGCTTTTACATCGAAGTTTTACAGTAAAAAATAAACTGATAATAAATCTAAATAGATACAAGCATTGTTTTAAACACGACAAAACACTATTAATTTACATAACACTCACATTTTAAACTATTTCGAAATAAAAAAATTGATGGAACAAAACATAACCAAATCCATAGTTTTGGTTATGTTTACGTTTGAGTAATTTATAAACAAATATGCAGTGTTTCCCCTCTACGGTAAAAATATGCCACGCACTGATACAAAAAATCCCACTTTATCCCAGACTCTCCCTTATAGTATCCCTCGTCATATCCCACACTTTCCCACTGATTTGTTAAACATTGCAACACAATTAATGTTAAATATTATATGATTATTGAATAATGTATTAGTACAATATTTATACCGTTAGATAAAGCTTATTTAGATCTACTAATTACCTATAGGTATTTTACATTTTAGTACCTCAAAGGATTTTGAGCAATGCGACATAGGTTAAATGATACGGTGAATTAACTAAATTAAATAATTTATTTACGTGAGAGGTACTAATATTTTTAATGGTAGTACTAAAGAGTACGAAGTAGGTACTAAATAATGGCAAATAGTTTGCTTGTTAATTCCAACATAGCTCGGCCAGCGAAATTGACATGATTCAGTGTTTGTTCTGTAACGTTTATAAAATCATAATAGGTGCGGACAGCGAGGTTAAAAATGGGAAACCCCGCAACTGCCAGTACGGCGAGAAAATCCACTACACTGTATAAGTGCTACTGCTAAGGTGCTCTGGTCATAAGTTGTAAGCAAACTAGCAGACGTAATGCCGATTTCAAAAAAATCCCACTTTATCCCACAATCCAATTTTATCCCACAATCAGTCAAAATATCCCATATAGGGGATAAAAATCCCTCAAGTGAAACACAGACAAATCCCAGCTGACATTTTAAAGACAACCATAGTCAATAGCTTACTACGAAAACCAATTCAACTACTGAATATCAAACATTAAAATTAGTTTTAATAATTATTAATAATCCAAAATAAAATACAAATGCTGTGTTAAAACATCCCTTTGGTATCCCAAATGACTCCTTCAAAATTTCATTAAGAAATGTTTTACAGTTATTTAGTATTTCGATAACACACCCACACACACACACACACACACACACACCCACACACGGCCACTGAAACTTCTTCATCAATACAGTGATTCACTTCGTTCATCAATTATAGATATATAGATAACAACACTAATTCGATACTGTATTAGCAAACAGAACTGTGTTATTCATGATCCGATTTTGACGATTAAGTATAAACAAATGGCCTCGTCCCATTTTTGTGGTTTTTAAAGTTGTTCCTGTTAAATTATAAATCACTTTTTGTAGCCAGATTAAAAAAATATAATATTGAAAAGCATTACATTTATTTAAAGATACAAATCATAATCAACCAAAGAATCCTCAAAACAAAAACAGCACAAACATAATAAACAACACATGGTACTTTTTACTTAAACACTCTTTTGGAACAAATGTCAAATCCTTTCTTCTCTCAGAATTCCTCTTCGTATCGTTTTGGGTTTTTTACTTGCCTTCCTGATCTCGTCACATAACGTTCACTAGTTTGTCGGGGTGGTGAGTTCATTATTAATTCATGTTGTCCATCTTCAGTATTACTATCCATAATTTTATCTTCATTGTTTTTACATTGTGGAACGTCTTCATTTTCATTATATTTCTTGGTTCCTTCTTCATTCAATACTGAAATCTGTTGCTGACTGCGACCAAAAATATAATGAATGAACGGACGGTTTTCTTCTAAAGATCCGTCCATTCACATCTACAACGTATTCTCTTGAGTTGGACCTTTCCTTACCTTTTTAAGTTGGATATCCACACTTGTTGTCCTTTAGTTAAAACGTGGAGATCTCTTGTGCGATGCCTAGAATCATATTCTTTTTCTGCTTCTCCTTTGTTACTTTATCCCACTCTTTACCTTCTTTAAATCTGGCGATCTGGGTTCCAAAGATCCTTCTGGAACAGTAAAAGTGCTTCTGATTTTTCTACCAAAAAGTAACTCAGCTGGACTTTAACCACAGTTTAGTGGAGTAGAACGGTATGCTAATAACCCATCGTATGGATCTTGATTTTTTCGTAGGATATTTTTAGTGATTTGAACTGCACGTGCAGCTTGTCCATTACTTTGCGGATACATAGGACTAGAAGTCGCTCTTTCAAAATTGAATTCTCTAGCATATTGCCTGATTTCCTTAGAATTAAAGGGACTGTTATCAGACCGTATGACAGATGATAGTCCATGTCGAGCAAATATACTTTTCAATGTCTTGATCAATGAAGGAGCATCAGTCTTGATTATTTGAATAAGTTCTATTTATTTGGAAAAATAGTCTTGTACAACCAGGTAGGTTTTCTTTTCGTACTGAAGTTAATCAGCCCCTAAGATTTGCCGCGACCGCTCAGGCATGGTTGAAGAAATAAGTGTCTCGCAAGGAGTTCGTGAATTTTCTATTCAAATTAGACATCCTTCCACTTTTTGTTTTATATCTTTTATAACCCCTGGCCACCAAATAGCATCCCGAGGCCTTGAAATACATTTATTGATTTCTTGATGTCCTTTGTGAATACTATCCAATACTTCTCGTCTAATACTCTTAGGAACAAAGAGTACAATGTACTCTTTTTATCCGAGTACAATGAAGGATTACGTCACCATGAAACACCAAATTACCCCTATCTTTGTAAAACGGAGTATTCTTTAACTTACTCCAATCACCAGTTTGTATTGAATCTCTTAAAAGATCGCTTACAGGATCATCCACTTCGGCAGTCTTTAAAGTTTCCAGCCGATTGTCAGTAACAGGAATTGATGATATTACATCACACCTGAATTTCCATTTCTTGTAATATGTCACCTTTATTATCCTCGTCTCTTAGGACCATCGGGTTTCTGGATAAAATGTCAGGTCTAAAGAAATATCTTTCTTTTTGATTCGAAATATTAAAGGTAGGTAGTAACCTCATCCTAAACCTCTGAAGACGAGCAGAAAGACTGTCAATGGGTTTCCTACCGAGAATTTCTACCAGTGGTAAATGATCAGTAATCAGGTCAAAAGATGACAAACCTGACGCAAACTGAGAAAGTCGTTCATAAGCTCATGTTATCGCCAGAGCCTCCTTCTCTATCTGAGCGTATCTCCGTTCAACTTCGCTCAAACTTCTAGAGATAAACTGAACTGGCACCATTCGTCTTTGTGCTGCTGCTCCAACACAGCCCCAATTCGAAAACCCGAAAAATATTCACAAATCCTAGTAGGTAATTTTGGGTTAAACGAGACAAGTGAAACAGCATCTGTAACTAAGGCCTTGATTTTCTCAAAGTGTGTCTGATGTTGATCAGTCCAGGTTCACTTGTACTTATTACTGAGCAAGTTCCCAAGTGGTGCTGCATGATATGGACAAGTAAGGTACGAATTTCATAAGGTAGTTGACCATACCTAGAAATGAACGCAAATCCTTTAGGTTTATGGTGGGTTCCACAGCTTTGATTGCAGCAACCTTATCTGGGTCTGGCTTAACTTGGCCATTTTCCAACCTAGTTCAAGAAATCTACTTTAAACTCACATTTGTCCTTGTTCAGTGTTATGCCATTCTCCTGTAGACGCTTCAGCAGCTTATCAAGTCGGTCATCATGTTCCTTATGGTCTTTTCCGTATACCAAAAAATCATCGACTAAGTTTAAAATACCTTCTAACCTTTCAATGGCTTCAGCCATATTCTATTGGAAGTGCTCGGGAGCCGAGATAAGTCCGAATGGAAGTCTTTCAAAATAAAAGCGACCAAACGGTGTAACGAAGGTTTTTTAGTTTCTGAGACACTTCATCAATAGCAACTTGCCAAAAGCCACTTTTGGCATCAAGCTTTGACATTACAGAAACAGACTATATTTATCAATTGCTCATGCACTGATGGCAGAATGAGCCTTTCACGGACAGCAAATTTGTTAAATTCCGTGTAGTCAATACAAAGTCGAATAGTGTCATTCTTCTTTGAAGCGACTACTATAGGCGAACACCAATCTGTTGCTTCAGATACTGTGACAATAATATCTGATTTTACCATGCGATCCAATTCTGCCTTAAGCTTAGCATTTAAAGGTATAGGAACTCGACGAGGACTGGATACAGAGAACGGCTTTGCGTCATCAGACAATTTAATGACATATGGATCACCTTTACAACCCCCAAACCATTAAACACATTAGGGTGCCTGGTCATCCACTCGACGCCAGACGTAATGTGATCCACAGACTTATGCAACAACCCAAATGAAATGATCGCCGGTCTCCCAAGTAAAGGCTCTTTTTGGCCTTCCACAATATACAAGTCCATTTGGATTTCAACAGATTTTTTCCTAAATGTTGCTCTAGATAGACCCTTCAAAGACAATTTACTGTTACCTGCGCCTTGTAAACTACGAGAGGTCGGTATGATATTAAGATTTAATTCTTTGGCCAAACCTCGGCCACGGACACAAACATCAGCACCGGGATCAATTTTCCAATGCACTGAAACTCCATTAATTTCAATGTCTGTATGAAGTAAATCATTATCGTCTTGTACAGTTGCTAAATAAATACTTTCTAAATAAGATGTACACGACTCGCCAGAATCACTACAGACACAGGAGCCTTTAACATCATCATATCCAGTGCCAACCTGGTTTAATGAAGACCGTTTATTACTGGGACACATAGGACGCCAATGTCCAATCTGCTTGCAGCCATGACATCGCAACTTCCTTTCCTGACAGTTTGAGGAATGTTTTCCCAGGGACCCAACTATTTTACCGCATCTGGAACACTTGTAAGATTGGCTTTTTTATTTGATTTTACAACTTTCATAACTCCATGCACGTCTTCAACATCCTCGCATCCCGAGTGATCTTGTCTTATTGATTCTCAATAGCCACAGATTGCCGAATTCGCATTATCAGTCTTCCAATGTAAGGTCTTTGTGAGCTGCAATTTTGTTTAAAGGTTTCTATTTGGCAAACCTGAAACTAGCTTAAGCAATAACATATCTTTGTCAAAGTTACAACTTTCACATATCCATTCACATTTGTCAGGCATCTGTTAATGTAGCTGTCAACAGATTCGTTTTTCCCTTGTACTCCTTGGAGAAACTTAGTGCGTTCATAAAACAGGTTCTTACGGACAGAAAAATTATCACTAAACGTTTTCTTTACCTGCTCATAATTTTCCCTTTTATCAGGAGGCAGTCCAATGGATGTGAGTAGTGAGTCAGCTTCACCCCCTAAACAATATATATAAGGCAGTTGACTTGTTGATTCTCTTCCTTTTTTAAATAATCCCAATGCTGAACGATGAACTTCAAATCTACGCAGCCATTGACACCATTTCGAGGGTTCGCGTACGGTACATCAAAAGTCTCAGGAGGTTTCAGATCAACATTTCTACTGATAACAAAATTTGAAGTTGACTCTCTTGTCTTCCTTAAAAAATCTGTTAATGCCTTAGTCAAATTCTCAATATCTGACATAACTCTAAAAACATTTTACACCGCTGTCACCATGTAGCCAGATTAATAAAATATAATATTGATAAGCATAACATTTATTTCAAGATACAAATCAAAATCAACCTAAGAATTCTCAAAACAAAAACAGCACAAACATAAACAAACAACACGTGGTACTTTTTACTTAAACACTCTTTTGGAACAAATGTCACACTTTTGCCTGGAGTTTGTATTCAGACTGAAAATTGTTAATTTGTCTGATGGTGAGCCCCTCCCCCTCCTCTCACTTCTTAGCCAACAACTTCTCCATGATTCTTTGCCACTTCTAGAATGTCGCTTGACGTACCCCTGTAGATTACCCCGCGTTTGATCATCATATTATCCAGGTGTAATTTAGAAGTAATAAAGTCCCTGACACTTCTTGGAGATTGTCGTTTTCTAGTAGTAGTACATGTTTTGGATATGGTGGATAAAATTACAATAATATTTTATCTAACCTCATGATCTATCCCTGCGCTTTTGTAGTATATATATACAAATCTAGGAAATCTCCACGGCACTTGACAACAATCCTTAGAAATATATTTGTTTTTAATCACTTCAATCTCTTCGTCGTCGATCTGGAGAGTGCTCTCATAATTCTTCTTCGTACACTAACCCTTGAAATATCCCGAGCTTCCGCCATAACCAGCCTTCAGCAGCAGCACTCCTCCTGTCTGACCGTCCTCTTCTGTTGCAGGCGGCGCGGGTGCAGTGATGGTGAAGGTGCAGGATGAGGAGCCGCGGGCCGGCCAGGTGGCGGACCGAGGGGTGAGTGCCCAGGGGGGCGGACGCCGCGGCTCCCACGGGCCTGGGAAGGTCCCTGCCGCCGGCACCTCCAACGTAGCCACCCCTCACTTCCACTACCACTGGTCCTACCCTTCCACCGCCGCCCCTAGTCCCACCCCCGCCACCTTCCACTTCGGACCCGGGTTCGAACCTCCGTCCTCCTCTCAGCAACATGTCGTCTATTTCCACGTCAACCCCGGAGTCACCGTCAGCTTCCAGACGGGCGACAACGTCCAGGTGATGAAAGGTAGGAGTTATTGATATTGCATGACATCTGTGTATATCTGTACTGTAAGGATTACATATTTAATTAATTGGTTTGTTCGTCTCAAATTTAAATTTTAAACTGTCGAGCTTCTCAAAATATTACGCAAACGTGAGCCCGTAAGCCTCGAATTTTAAGTTTTAAAAATATGAAGTAATATATACTCAATGAGTAGTTGATTTGCATATATCTCTAGAACCCATAAGAAAACCTAAAGCCATACCACAGTGTAGCCGATGCCACACGAAACAATTCTGCAAACTATCCCCTCGTTGCGTTAAATGTCCCGGAAATCATCTTTACTCTGATTGCCAAAAACCAAAATCAGAACGACCTATTTGTGTCAACTGTAGTGAGTAATCATTCCGCAAACTACAGAGGTTGTGACTATCTAACAAATCTTAAGCTTAAAGCAAATAGCTCAGCTAAATCTAATAGTAAAAATTACCAAAACAAACAAGTTAAGAATAAACAAGTTACCAAGTTAACAAGTTAAGGAATATGAACCTGAACAACAGTAACAAAGACCAGCCTAATCGAACTCGCGCCAAACAAAATGTTAGCTATTCATCCGCTCTCAAAGGAACTGTAAATAAATGTTCAACCCCCTCATATGATGAAAATATTAACCATTGATGTTGACCCTACAGAGGATGATAAGTTCATTGGTATTTTGCTAGACTTCATCAAACCATTCAATCCAAAAATTAAAACATTTGTTATGCAGCTGTTTAAAAACATCTTTGATTATGTTTCATCAGACTAACTCAACCAACAATAATGTCAACAGTAATCTCTATATATAATTCCGTAAGTCAAATTTTTGTAAAGAAATTGTGAGTGACTGGATGGCCGTAGAAGGATGGGAGGGGTATCATTTTAAAGGTCTTGACGTGAATTTTGAGGGAAAACTATTCATTTTTCTTATTTTTTTACCATAAATTCGCAACAGAATAAAACTTTTCCCATTAAAACAACATGGGGTTTAATTTGTTTACATCTTTTGAAATTAAAACAGCTGTGCCACAGAGTTAAATTAGCCTTTGATATTGATACCAGCTGTACTTATTCAGTTTGTTTACTTTTAAACTACAGCAATGTATAGTTGTTTAGGAATGGACATTTTATTAAAAACATAAGACAGTATAATAATATTATATTATAATGCTAGAAAATCAGTGCTTATTTATAAATGACCA
This sequence comes from Allygus modestus, assembly GCA_963675035.1. Lineage (NCBI taxonomy): Eukaryota > Metazoa > Arthropoda > Insecta > Hemiptera > Cicadellidae > Allygus > Allygus modestus. The sequence goes on from OY776112.1 coordinate 102,668,113, forward strand.
ATGAAGGTTGATAAAAAATTTATGTATTTTGGTTTTTTAGGGGCTTTTGCCCCTACAAGCCCCTAGTATTATTTTAAATTGCCAATTGTTTATAAAAGAAACGATCGTCATTTATCGAATTTTTAACTAGACATAATGTTACTATTGCATGCATCTCTGAAAGACATTTCATGCCTAACAAACCCTTTAAAATTCCCGGCTACACCATTAACAAAAACGACAGGGACTCTCAAATTGCTTGTGGTGTGACCGCTATTTTTATAAAAAACAATATCCAGCACCGTCAGATTTTACTTCCAACACTTACAACCTTAGAAGCAGTTGCGATTAAACTGTCAGTCAGAATTAGTAATTGTATGTGCATATCTTCAACCAAATAAAAGAATACAGTATAATGACATCCAAAATATTTTTTTATTTGGTTGTCCCACGCTCATATTAGGAGACTTAACAGTAAAAACACCATATGGAATTGTAGGGTTAATAATCATAATGGTAAAAGACTTCATCAAATAACCACTGACCTATCAATTAATATTTCTGCTCCGGATGAACCCACCTTTTGCCCCACTAGAACTGACCACAATCCAGATGTATTAGATATTGTACTATATAAATATTTCGATCACTCTATTTTCCAAAATGTACTCTGTGAATTAGATTCCGACCGCTGTCCCGTTATAATATCTTCTGATATTCCACAACACTATATCAGGAGAATCTCACTGAACCCTACAAAGTGTGAAACTAAGATGTTTTCCCTTAGAAAATATAATGTTCCCCCGAAAATTTGTATTGACAACACACTAGTTCACTGGAATCCTGATGACCAAGGCATCAAATATTTAGGCGTCTTTCTGGATAAAAGCTTAACATGGAACTTGCAAGTGCACAAAATTAGCCCAAGCATATGCACGGTTATCAATTTTATTTCCATTGTCAAATAAAAAGTCAACTTTAAAAATCTTCATGCACACTCCTCATTTATAAAACAATTCTTAGCCCTTGATCATGTACGCATGTCCATTGTGGGGGACGTGTATTTCTCATGGAAAACTAAACAAGATTCAAATTTTACAAAATAAAATTGTAAGGATTGCCGTAAACAGTCCATGATTCGTCAGGAATAGTCACCTTCACGAAGAACTGGGAATCGACGCAATAGAACACTTTGAAAAAGTACAAGAAAGTTTCTGTCTATTCTACACCATGTTCCTGGAGCTGTTACATTCAACTTAAGAGTACCGACCTTGGGGAGGCGTTTAAAAGCAAGGCTTCCTCAGGATTCTTTCGAGATGCAGGATGATTTGATTTAAGAACACTATAAATTTATCTTCGGGTTTTATTTACATATTTCTGTATTTAATTTGTCATTCTAACTAACAAGTTTTAAATAAGTTCCTGGGTGTCTTCAAACGAAGCGAGCCTAATATAGTTATTTTGCCTCTTTGTTAAATTTCTGTGAATAATGTAAAGTATACATTGAACCAGAATAAAATTGTTTTAAAAAATCCACAACACAGACAGGATATTTTAAAATTAATACCGATGAATGGAAAAGTAAACTGGGAATTATTCCAAACGGAATTAGAAAAACAATTAACTATTCCAGAAGCAATGACAACCACTCATGAAATCGACTTGTGTGTAAAAAAGCTAATAACATTTATAACTAAATGTATTACGTCATCAACCAAAATTAACTACAAATATAACAATAAGAAACCTCTTTCAATATTATTACCTCAAGAAATTACAAGATTAACAAATGAAAAACACAAAATCCGACGGCTTTGGCAAAGAACCAGACTCCCTCAATACAAAAGGCAGCTCAATTTTCTCTCTCGTGAAGTTAAATATGAGCTAGATGTATTTCGATAGAATTCTTACGAAAAATATTTATCAGAAATTAATCCTGGAGACCCATCCTTGTGGAAGGCTACTAAAATAATTTTACATAAACCAACTACCATACCACCCTTGAAAAAAAAATAATAGCTGCTCAGATGATAAAGGTAGGTAAACACGACGACTTAATAAGTAACATAGACTACAACGCAATTCCAACTGCGGAAAAGCCGATCGACTACATATTTCAAAATGAAATCAGGCATTTCATAAACAAACTTCCCAACAAAAAATCTCCTGGCTACGACCAAATTACATAAAGCTATTGCTTGTCTTAACAAAATTTTCAATAGTTGTTTGAATTTAGGACATTTTCCACAAGTCTGGAAGTATCCCTTGATCATGCCAATCCACAAGACAGGAAAAAATAAATCCTCTCCAGAAAGCTGAAGGCTTATCTGTTTACCATCAACAATTTCAAAATGATTCGAAAAAATTATTCGTAAAAGATTAAAATCCTTCACTAACAATAACATCGTTATCCCGAAATTCCAGTACGGGTTTAGATCAAAACATTCAACAATTCATCAATTGTCAAGACTTACAAAAATAATTGAAAATGGTTTTGAAACAAAATCACAAACTTTGGGAGTTTTTCTGGCTGCTTTTGATAAAGTCTGGCACAACGGTCTTCTATTCAAACTTTTCAATATTGGAACGCCTATTTACTTATTAAAAACCATATTATCGTTTTTACTTCAACGAACATTTCAAGTGTCTACTTCACGAAACTTTGTCTACTACAAGAAATATATAACTTCTGGTGTACTACAAGGCTCTATATTGAGCCCAACTCTATATAACATATTCACAAGCGATTTTTCTTCGACAATTTCAACAGTTGCAATGTTTGCTGACGATACTGCATTTCTCATTCAGGATGTCAACCCTATTTTAGCTAAAAATCAACTCCAAAATGACTTGGAAACTGTATGTAACTGGATGAATAAATGGAAATTATCTTGAATTGCTAACAAAAGTCAAGCTAAAGTGTTTACCCTCAGAAAAATAGGAGATATACCTGAATTAATCGTTAATAACACAAATATTTCTTGGAACCCCGAGCATAGCTCGATAAAGTATCTAGGAGACCATCTAGATCAACAACTAAATTGGAAAGTTCACATTAATAGAAAAATAACTCAAGCTCATGCTAGACTAATCCCCCTTCTTTTCACCCTTATAAATAGAAATTCTAAATTAAAAACTAAAAATACTCTACTCATTTATAAAACTATTTTAAGACCACTTCTCACTTAAGGATGCCAGGTTTGGGGAACCGTAAGTAAAACCCATCTAAAAAAGATCCAGACTTTCCAAAACAAAATTATACGAATATCTGTAAATGCACCATGGTTTATTAGCAATTCTCAACTCCATAAAGACCTCGAAATTCCAACCATTGAAGAATTCACAGTAACAACGAAATATTATATCAAATCATTGACATCAGATCTTCAAACTATAAATTATATTTTTGAACCACTCGCAGAAAAAAGAGGTTGAAACGAAGAAGAATCGATGATCGGAAAATTTAAAGTTACTACCTTCAAATTTACATGGAAAACCTATGCTAATCGAAACATTATATAAACAGTTGACATGAACTTCATGCAATTATTAGTTAAGAGGTGCCAAGTTTGTGTTTCCTCAGCATGTTACACCTGTTATATAGCTCTAATGTTGTTGTTAACGCTACAGTGTAAAATACGTTTTTTTGTTGATCCTGTTAATAAAAATGTTGTTAAAAAAATCCCAACATAAAAACAGGTGGTGGGAAGTCTGCAATGTTGTCATTCTGCCACTGGCGTGGATACAAAAAAAAAACATGGCGAGTGAGCGGTTAGTGACTGCACGAATGGACGGAAAAAACGTAACTCGTGACACAGAAAACGAGTTCGCACGCAGCACGCTGACGTGAGGGAAGTGAATTTCCACATAAAAACTTGTAAAACTCAAAATAAGTGTAAAAACATAAATTTTTCCAATTTTTATTGAAATCTGAAAATATTGATTTTTTGGCTGTTCTGATACTCCTGGTTTCATTTACTTGCAAAGCTGGGAATAAAATTTTGCGCATTATAAGGTTAGGAGAAGGTCCAGACAGGCTTGAAAGTAGGCGTGAGGTTGCTGGGAATGATAAAAGTACTCTAACAAAGGTATAACAGGCTTTTCTAGTGTAAAACCCCCATAAGACAACGTACTGTGTTTAGTCGATACACATTTTATTTAATAACTCGGTAAATATTTATGCTAGAATGACGAGAGAGGGCTTAAAACTTTCGCCTCACTAATTCCCATCTCTTTACATGCATTTATTTTGAATCTGGGGCTTTTATGACCCTTTTGGGGCTCAAAAACTCGAAATTTGAAAGATTAATCCCCAAAAAAGGGGTTTAGAGTTTTCCGATTGTTTTGCCCAACGAACTTGTCCAACTGATTACAAAAAGGAACGTCCCTACCAAATTTGAAGTAAATCAGACAAAAAATGCGACCGCTAGAGTGCAAACACACATATATATATATATATATATATATATATAAAATTTTGAACGACCCCCCAAAACGTGTTCAGGGGGTCACGTTAGGAACTTCTATGGTGGTCCCGGGCTTAAGTTTCACCGTGCAGGTCATGCTAATAGTTCACTTTCCAAAGGAAATTCACTAATAAAAGTACTAATGTTTTATTGTTGTCTTTGCTGTGATATTAGGGTTTGATATTCAAACAGGGATGAGCCGTAATAACTGTCCGGAAATCCACGTGCGATACTTGTAAATTGATTTAAGTCCGAGAGTACCAACTATACCACAAACTGGTAATGGTTCAAGTGCAATTGTTGATATCGTAAAAAAAAATAATGCAGTATCAATATAAAAACAACTCCAAGAGAAGTGTCTATTGGTGGACCGCGGACTACATTTCTCGTCCGGTCGGCCCGGTGGACCAGGAAGCGACGGCGGTGACGTAGGGCCAGATGATAATCAGTTTATAGGGTGTGGGAGTGGCTGACTCACCGCCCATGTCGCTCCAGCGATGCTAATTGTGCTGTAGACCGCTCAACGCTCAGCGAGGGATTATGCAACGTGACCCGATTATGCGGTTCCCACCGTCGTCGTGGCCGCAGCGGTTAACATCACCGGTACGCCGCTGGTGGAGTCCACTGGAGCTCGGAGGATGGGCGTTTTCACACTAAGCGACACGACACCGGCACGACAACGACACGGTGCCGACACCGACCCTACAAATCGTTAAGGCATTTCACACTTACCGTCACGGCAACGACACGACTGTTAGACGGTTGAGAACTCACCTCATGTTTTCAGTGGTGCATGATAGCTGATTATAACAGGAGACTGTATTTATTATATCTACGACATAAGAGTGTTTATATAGTTCGATGCATCAGAGGCGCAGTCGGTGTGAGGAAAGTAAATTTCCGCATTAACACCTTTAAACAAATCGAATAAATGGTTTAAAACAACACTGGTAACATTTTGTTGGAAAATTTAAAATGCTATTTTTGGCTGTTTGATGCTCCTGGTTAAATTGACTATTAGGATGGCAATTTTGTACATTATAGGGTTAGGAGGAGGTATAGTCAGGATAACAAGTTGGTATCGGGGTATTGGGGGTGATAAAACAACATCAAAATATGAAAAACAGCCTTTTCCAGTGTAAAATCCCCATAAGACAGATATATATTGTAAACTTGAGCACTATAACCATAGTTAAACGCTACGACACATCAACGGCACCGGCGGGAGCGATGCTGCCCACGACAAGTCGGTGCCGGCAACGGCACAGCATCGTCGTGTCGGTGTGTGTGTAAACGGTTCCATTGGTTAGCATTGAATCTCCCCACGACACCGGGACGGCACCGTGTCGTTGTCGTGCCGGTGTCGTGTTGCCCAGTGTGAAAACGCACCGTGTTGGGATGTTCAGAGGGCGCCTTTCAACGGAGAGAGGTAGACACCAAGACACCGTGGAAAAGCAATAACGATGCAGTAGTAGTGTAGCCTTCCACGGTCGTTACCACATCATGTCATGTTGATTATTTCTGGGGTTGACGTTGTTGTCGAAACGAAGTTTATGTATTCTGACGTTTTGGAGACGTTGCAGTCGCACAAGCAAACAACTATATTCAGTGTGTGTACCATTGAGTATACACTCTGTATATTCAATGGTACAACTACGTGAGTGGTCGCCCTGGAGATGGACGAATGCAACGTCTCCGAAACGTCGGCAGAAATAAACTTCGTTTCGATAACACAGTCAAACCTAGAAATAAATGTGTAGTTGGACTCTTATGGGAATCATTTTGTAAATCAGTCTGAAATGAAAATGTATACAAACCAACAAAACATCAACGGTACACTTCCTGTTGAACCAGTTTAAAATGTGCAATCTACTCATTTTTTATTATCTACCAAATAATAACAGGAGATTTTACGTTGATACTTGATTATTAACCGAAGTATAAGGCACTATCGTGCTAGAAAAATATTTCATAGCAGATCGAGGGATAAAGTGGGATTTTTGATGATTATGTGGGATATGTTTTACTGCAGAGTGGAAACACTGGTCTCAACGGAAATACGACTTTCTATAGGTATGATTGAGCGAAATATCTAGGAGCCAAATATCGGTAACTGTTCTGCTCCTCATCTAGTCAGCACTCTCTGTAATATCGGTAGCTGTTCTACTCCCCGCGCGACATCTATTATAGTCAGCACTCGCCGTAATATCGGTAGTTGTTCTACTCCCCGCGCTTCATCCAATTGACACTGCCATTGTCGCGGTGCGGAACAGCGGGACACGGACGGTAACGCACAAGGTCGATGGCTGGCGATTGTCTGATGTTCGCCAATTACCTAATTATCAGCTTCCGTCTCTGCCACGGTCGCATTGTCTAAGATAAGATCAGCGGCCGTCGCCCAGTCCAATCGAGTCCCACCGCTGTCACAGCGTCAACGCTGCCTGCCGGACGATAAGGAATCGTCTACGAAGGACCACAAAGAGAGCCGAAAAGTTGTTGTTCTGGAAAGTCTGAAATCGTTTGAGTGAAAGGTATAGAATAATGAAATCAGCAGTTAGAAACGTAATCACTCCATCCATATCTTCGTGTTTTGACTGTGTTATCGAAATTATTAAACATGTTGATGTGGGGAACTATTGAACATGGAAATACTTCGATATGTGTTAAGAGACCAATCTAGTCGAGTATAGAGATAAAATGCCATATTGTGTAGACTTTGACCTCGAGAATGGTTTGTGTTTACAGTTTTGATTTTATCGTTCACTAAGTAACTAGAATACCCGATTTCGTACCCGGGGATATTTAGTCGATCATTATCACCGAGTTGGGTTACCTTATTCTTCATATCATGGTGATATTAAAATACCCCCGTTGCAGCAAACCTGCATACTCAGCGAATTGTATATGGTATTTCTCCAAGTCATGAATCCACTTAAAAATGTTCATCAAACCTTATTCACAAATAAGCGAGGTATGGTGGCAACCTTATATTTAAATCGCAAAAAGGAACTCTTTGGGCAGTTCATCTGAGACTTCCACTGGGCCGAAGAATTACATGTGGTTTGTAATACATGAAAGTTAATTAATTGTTCCTATATTTTCAGATGTTGGTTTTGGTCTCTGGTTGAATTAATTGACATATTGAGATTTCCCTTAAGTTTATTTAATAATTTGCCGATTGCATAGTAAATACAGTAGTTTGTTATTACACTGTCGCTCGATGTATTGTATGTTTTTTGTTGTGTTAAGTAAATGTACAAGTATATAACTTAAGTAAAGTTATGTTCTGTAAATTATACAAATTATCATTGTAGATATCGTGATTTACCACACACAATCGGTGGGACTGGATAGGCGGTAGTAGACGTGTCTAGTTTTCCAGGGGAAACACAAAGCCATCACGGCGGTTGCCCAGCCAGCACCGCGTGCAGCGAAGGTCGTGTGATGACGCGCTTCAGCCTTGTGATTGTAGTTTACGAGCCAGCTGGCGGCCAATGGGCTGATTTACTTTTTGACATTTGAGCACATCTCGACGCCGCGTCCCTGTCAGATGTTCGGATGCATCGCTGTGGGTCAGTATGATTGACCCGTCCCATCCCGCCGTGCTTTTTCCATCTATGATCGAATTTCTCAACAGTGGCTACATGGTTTTGCGTTTTTCTCGCGTGAGTTCTCGGTTGAAACCTAATCAGCTAGGTGAATAAATCAGAACAAATTAGTGTTTAACTCTTCGGCCTACCCAATACCTCCCAGACTACAGTTTCTACAGTGTCTGACGCTCCGCGCATTGCGGGTGTTTACAGGATTGCAGTGAGATTTAGGAATTTAAGAGGAGGTTCTAGTCTTGCTACAATTCGCGTTTCTGACCGCTTCTCCCATGTGATCGATGTCATCTGTCAAGCCCGCCCCTCTTCAACGGATAAAAAATACCGAACGATTCCAGTGAGCAGAATTTTGATCAAAAATAGGTTAGCTATAAACAAATTTTAATATTAATATTATGGAACTATTATTATCATAGGGGATGGAGCCAAAATAACGTTCAATGGTTGACATAGTCAAAACTCTTCTCATGGTAACTTGCATTAGACCACTAGATACAGGTGTTGCATCTAATTCGGCGTCGCGCTGTCCTCAAACAACCCAACAAACAAGAACTCAATAGAATTACCAGCGCGAGAATTACAAATACTGTAACTTTACAGTGTCGCGACTTTATCCGTCCACATTTGAAACCTTGCTTGTACTGCTATCTAGCATATTAAGCTTGAGGCCTCACATGACCTAATTGATGACATACATGTCTATGAAGTCTGAATTGAACTTTTGATCTGAACCCAAGCCTATCCATTCCGTTAAGGCGTAAAGTCTCTCGCCCTGACTAATGTTAGCGATTGTATACCACTTGTCCTACAGGATTAACGTTTTAGTTATTTTGTAAATATTTATTATTATATTTGTTATCATATGAAACAAAATAGCAGATTGGTCATGATCGTGTGAACTTTTAATACGTCGTCGTGTTGGTATACCCCTGTCTACCCCTGCCGCGTGGCGCAATAACAGGTTTTGCAGGATTTCCCCTTACATCGGCTATAGCCGGTAAAGAGTTTTTATCACTCTGTATTCGAAAATAGCCCATTACCATATACAGCTGAGATCTTTGAAAATCGTCGATTTCCATACACCAAAACAAATAATGATAGCTGACTTTACCTGTCCTAAACATTACTTTACCTGTCCCAAACAATAGTTTACCTGTCCAAAACCAGTGGCAGATCCAGCCAGGGGGTGCGGGGGGCGCGTGCCCTACCCTTGGACTCAGAAAATGTTTAATTAATGGGTAATAGCATTGACTCATTGACTACTAGACTGAAAACCGTATGGGCCGTATGGACTGAAAACACAAAAGGCGGGATTCTCCACGTAGTTCTGACAGCACTGGATAGAAATCGCCACCATCGCACGCAATGTTGAACGTAACTCTACAGGTGTATAGTCAATGTTAATAGTGTGATTCTGTCTATTGCTGTACTATTTTTTGTTTTCAATATTTGCAAATACATTATTTGCAACAAAACGTCTTACCTACTGGGCGATGCTCTACAAAACGGAGCTTCCCCTATAACGGTTCGCTACGAATAGTTTTAACAGTACAATTATGATAGAATGTGTAGGCCAAGATAGTGAACCCCGTTGGTAGGGCGCTAAGGAAGCAAGTCGCCATAAAACTATAGTCCTTTATGTGTGTTAAGTAACTTACTGAATCCAAACATTGGAAAGATAAACAGTTGCCGATCGATACGTAAAATTAGGGAGTTACTGAGCTCCTTAAATCCGACATAGACAACTTACTACCTGTAAGATAAAGGCACCGGCCAGGGCTGAGCACCCCCTAGGGTAACGCACCACAGCACCGGCCTATTGCCTGTGGCCGCCCTAGGAGCACACACCGTAGCACCGGCCTAGGGGAACGGCCGAGCATTCCTAAGGTAACGCACCACAGCACCGGACTATTGCCTTTTGCTACCCTTGGGAATACACCGCAGCACCGGCCTAGGGGCTTGGGCCGAGCATCCCTAAGGTAACGCTCCACAGGATTGTCTTAGTCTGTCCTAGGGAATACAGCGCAGCACCGGCCTAGGGACTTGGGCGGGCCGATCATCCCTAAGGTCACGCACCACAGCACCGGCCAATTGCCCTTGGTTGCCCTAGGAGCACACACCGTAGCACCGGCCTAGGGGAACGGCCGAGCATTCCTTAGGTAACGCACCACAGCACCGGACTATTGCCTTTTGCTACCCTTGGGAATACACCGCAGCACCGGCCTAGGGGCTTGGGCCGAGCATCCCTAAGGTAACGCTCCACAGGATTGTCTTAGTCTGTCCTAGGGAATACAGCGCAGCACCGGCCTAGGGACTTGGGCCGATCATCCCTAAGGTCACGCACCACAGCACCGGCCAATTGCCCTTGGTTGCCCTAGGAGCACACACCGCAGCACCGGCCTAGGGGCTAGGGACGAATATTCCTTAGGTAACGCACTACAGCACCGGACTACTGTCTTAGTCTGTCCTAGGGAATACAGCGCAGCACCGGCCTAGGGACTTGGGCCGATCATCCCTAAGGTCACGCACCACAGCACCGGCCTATTGCCCTTGGCTGCCCTAGGAGCACACACCGCAGCACCGGCCTAGGGGCTAGGGACGATTATTCCTTAGGTAACGCATCACAGCACCGGCCTATTGCCCTTGGCTGCCCTAGGAGCACACACCGCAGCACCGGCCTAGGGGCTAGGGACGAGTATTCCTTAGGTAACGCACCACAGCACCGGCCTATTGCCCTTGGCTGCCCAAGGCGCACACACTGCAGCACCGGCCTAGGGACTTTGGACGAGCATTCCTACTATTCCTAGGGTAACACACCACACCACCGGACTATTGCCCTTGGCTGCCCTAGGACCACACACTGCAGCACCGGCCTAGGGGCTTGGGCCGAGCATTCCTAGGGTAACGCACCACAGCACCGGAATATTGCCTTTGGTTGCCCTCGTGGCCGTGGCACACACCGCAGCACCGGCCCTGCAGTCTTCCTCAATCTTCTTCTTTTCTGAATTTTGTGTTCTACCTTAGCCATTTTGTGCGCGTTGGTTTAGCCTTTAGTAGTGCGTGTGAGTAAATAAATCTGTAGAAAACGTTTGTTTTTCGAGGTAGTAGTTGTATAAAAAGTGTATATTTATGTACCTACTGTTTATTGTATCAGTGGAATACATCAATATTACACATTTCATTGCGAAATAAGTGTTACAATGTGGTGTTTTATTTGTTAGAATCATGACTGAATTGAATTTAGCGAGTACTAACAACTGCCTCCCGTTGCCGCGGGACGTTATCGTTTAGTGAGAAAAAAAATCTCAAGTGCGCCCCCCCCCCTCAACAAATTCATAGATCCGCCCCTGTCCCAAACAAAACTTTACCTGTCCTAAACAACTGAAGTTCCCGTTTTACTCAACATGAAAACCAGAGTGATTTCGTTATTTTTGACGATTCTGTGACTTTTACACTAAAATGAATTGTAAAACCGTGCTGTGTTTACTTATACAAAATTAATGGACTATGAAATATCAGATAATTTTTGTTTAAGTTTAATGTGGTTATTTGCATCGTGATGAAAAGTATCGTTCACTACTCGTAATAAAACTTCACTATTTCACTGTTTCGTGACTAGTAGTGAAATATACTATTTCATCACTCTGTATTTGAAAATAGCCCATTACTGTACCATGCAGCTGAGGTCTACGAAAATTATCTATTTCCTTGTAACAAACCAAATAATGATCAGCTGACTTTGCCTGTCCCAAACATTACTTTTCCTGTCCTAAACAATACTTTGTCTGTCCCAAACAAAACTTTTCCTGTCCTAAACAATTGAAGTTCCCTTTTTGCTCAACAGGAGCACCAGTGAGATTTCGTTATATGTGTTGACAATTCTAAGTTCAAACTGCTGACTTTAACACTAAAATTAATTGTAAAATTACTAGACTATGAAATATCAGACTTTTTTACTTTTTTTTAGTTTAGTGTGGTTATTTGCATCGTAATGAAAAGTATCGTTCACTACTCGTCTCAAAAGTCCTATTTCAGGGCTCGATAGCATTTTCCACGCTCGGCTTCGCCTCGCGCGTAAAGTGCTATCTTGCCCCAAAATCGATCACTTTCGCGACTAGTAGTGAAATATACTATTTCATCACTCTGTATTTGAAAATAGCCCATTTACCATGCAGCTGATATCTACGAAAATTATATTTCCTTGTAACCAAAAAAATGATCAGCTGACTTTGCCTGTCCTAATTATTACTTTTCCTGTCCCTAACAATACTTTGCCTGTCTCAAACAAAACTTTTCATGTTCTAAACAATTGAAGTTCCCGTTTTAGCGATTTTCCCCTATAGGGAAGAAGCTATTACCGTAGGTGACATGGTAAGACTTAAGCCCGATACCATGATAACTTTTCGTTTTGAGGTCCCCAGATGCCAAAAACACTATTCGTTCAAATTTATATATATGATGTATATACAGCTAGTATATATATATATATATATATATATATATATATATATATATATATATATATATATATATGTGTGTGTGTGTCCGTTACCGCGATAACTTTTGAAAGAAATACCCGATTTTGATGAAATTTGGCACAAATGTGGAGAGTAGCATTTATGACTTTAAGTTCGAAAATCAGATTGATCGCACTATGGGAAGGGGGTTTTATGGGGGTTTACAATTTTCCAAAAATCGTTTTTAATCAAATTTGACCCCAAAATGTTAAAAACACTCAATTTTGATTATAGCCATTTTATAGGGCTTAAAAAAACAAATAGTTTAGTATTTTGAATCATTAACCTAGGTTAAGTGGTTACAGAGAAAATCCAAAAAAACGTGTCCCATGTTAATCTTATGGGAAAAAGGTTTTTAGGTTTTTCTCAGATAGTTTTACTAAAAACTTCACATTTCTGTTTATTAATGTGTTTAGCTCAACAAAACAAACATTTTGGTGTTTAATCGTTGTTCTACGTCCAACCGTTGCAGAGATATTCAAAGTGCTAAACACAGTACGTTGTCCAATGTTATCCTTATGGAGAATAAATAAAATTCTATATCTCGATTATTTATGAGTGTATATTGATGAAACTTGGTATGTGGCTTCAACTAGTTGTGGTATATTGATATTAGCACAAAAAACAAGTTTTTTGTTGATAGTCCCCGTAGCAGCAAACCTGCATACTCTGCCCCCATGTTATTCATATGGAGAATAAGTGAAGTTGTATATCTCCCTTAATTATGAACCTACATTAAGAGAACTTGGTATGTAGCTTCACCTGGTTCAGTTGTATTGATAATTGCAAAAAAACACATTACTTATCTTCCTCGTTGCAGCAAACCTGCGTCCCCAACCCTAATGTTATTCTTATGGAGGATAAATAAAATGCTATATATCACGTATTTATGGATGTATTTTTGTGAAACTTGGTAAATAGCTCTATGTAGTAGCGAGTCACGTATATATGCCTTGGAAATTCGCTGAGTACGCAGGTTTGCTGCGACGGGGGTATTATTAAACGGTACTCCTACCGAAGTTACAAATCGTTATTTGTTTTGACAATCTTATGTTCAAACATCTGATTTTAACACTAAAATGAATTGTAAAATAGGTCCTTTCGTGACTAGTAGTGAAATCTTAATATATAAAAATGAATGTCTATTTCCCTTGGTCACGCCATCACTTGAGAATGAGTGCACCAAATTGAATAATTCCTTTTTTGTCATGTTCGTTATGTCAGGACAAAGTTCTTATAAAAGAAAATCTTTAATCTGTCCCACAGGCCTTCAAAGTTCTCATTGATTTGATCAAAGTTCAGTTAGTTACACCAAACAGCTGTGAACATACTTGAAAGGCATAAACATATGTTCATTATGGAAATACAAACAATTACTTGAAAGGCAACTCTAACTCTTTTTTTGATAGGCGAGTGAGCGTAGCGAACGAGCTCTCCTGAAAATGAACGAGTATTTTACATAAAACAGATTCAATGACATTAGGACAGGACAACGTCTGCCGGGCCAGCTAGTATACTATAAATTGCATTTACATACTAACATTAAAGAGGAAGCGAATGATGTATTTTTTGTAGGTGAGTTTACAACCCCTTTTACATGCACAACAATGTTTTTACTTTCTCCCCCTATACATAGTATATGGAGAAAGTATTGTTTTCGTAAAAATTTTCGAGTTTGAGTTGTTAGTGGAAATATTCGTTTTGGTGCTCCCTGAACCCAAAAAAGTGGTTTTTACGTGATGTCTGTGTGTGTGTGTGTGTGTGTGTGTGTGTGTGTGTGTGTGTGTGTGTGTGTGTGTGTGTGTGTGTGTGTGTGTGTGTGTGTGTGTGTGTGTGTGTGTGTGGATGTGTACAGAGCTAGAGCCCTAACCAATGGGCCGATTTTTATGAAATTTGGTATGTAGGTACTAATTTACGATATCTCCAGGTGTTTTTTTCATTTTTTTGAATTTTTGATTTTTAAGGGTAATTATCCCCCAAAAACCGCCAAAATACATGAAAAATCAAAATTTATCAAAAACGGCTCTAACGATTTTGATTAAACTTTAGTCGTTTGAAGCACTTTAGTCCTCCAACAAAATGACACCACCCGCATTTCTGGAAAAATTCGGGTTCAGAAATTACAGGACTTAAAACATCAAAAATTCAGTTTTTTGGATTTTTCATAAAAAGATATAAATATAAAAAAATATTACTATTAACCATTAAAAAACGATCAAAAAACTAAATAATTTAGTATTTTGAATTACTATTCTACGATTGCTGGTTTCGGAGAAAATTGAGATTTTCATTTTGCGGTAAACGCAGTACGTTGTACCCATGTTATTCTTATGGGGAATAAAAAAATTACTATTTCTCTCTTATTTACTGATAAATTTCATCCAAACTTGATATGCTTGTCAAGTTAGTATTGACCAACAGAGGAAATTCGAAAGATGTTGCCCCTTAATAACCCTGGGGGGGAATAGGGGGCATTTCCCCTCTTAAAACCACGAGTGCAGCAATGGGTTCTGTAGTGCCTCCAAAGCAGGGATTTGGGTGGATGTTTTTTTAAAACAACTTGTTTACAAGATTTTCTGTACATTCGACCGTGCTTTGTATTCTATATTTAGTAAATAAAAAGTAATTTATTCATTAAAGTTGGGCTAAAATTGAGAAAGTATGTGTCAGTTTCCTGATACCGTTTATTTTACTTTCTCCTCCTTATACATCGTATATGGAGAAAGTATTGTTTTCGTCAACATTTTCGAATTTCAGTTGTTAGTGGAAATCTTCGTTTTGGTGCTCCCTGAACCCAAAAAAGTGATTTTTACGTGATGTGTGTGTGTGTGTCTGTCTGTCTGTCTGTCTGTCTGTATGGATGTGTGCAGAGCTAGAGCCCTAACCAATGGTCCGATGTTTATGAAATTTGGTATGGAGGTACTAATCCACGATATCTCCAGGTGTTTTTTTTAATTTTTTTGAAATTTTGATTCTTAAGGGTAATTATCCCCCCAAAACCACCAAAAAACATGAAAAATCAAGATTTCTTAAAATCTGCTCTGACGAGTTTGATTAAACTTTCGTCGTTTGTAGAACTTTAGTTTTCCAACAAATTGACACAACCTGCATTTCTATAAAAATTCGGGTTCAGAAATTACAAGACTTAAAATATCAAAAATTTGTTTTTTGATTTTTATAAAAAAAACATAAATATAAAAATATTACTATTCACCATTAAAAATAGCTCAAAAAACTAAATAATTTAGTATTTTGAATTACCATTCTACGATTACTGGTTGTGGAGAAAATTTAAATTTTCATTTTGCAGTAAACGCAGTACGTTGTCCAATGGGGTACGTTATCCTTATGGGGAATAAAATACCCCCGTCGCAGCAAACCTGCGGATTCAGCGAATTTCCAATGCATAATATATGTCTTAATACCACATAAAGCCGCAAACCAAGTTTCATAAAAATACATTCACATATAAGCGATTTTAATTATTCTCCATAAGAATAACATTGGTAATGAGTATGTAGGTTTGCTGAAACAAGGAACAGAAACAATTGCTTTTTATGCAAATATAAATAGAATTTAACTAGGCGAAGCCACATACTAAGTTTCATCGATATTCAATCATAAATAAGCGATATATAACATTCTAGTTATTCTCCATAAGAATAACATGGGGGCTGAGAAAGCAGGTTTGCTGCAACAAGGAACACAAAAATGGGTTGTTATATAAATATCAATATAACTCAACCAAGTGAAGCTACATACCAAGTTTTATTAATTTATGTTCATAATTAAGGGAGTCATTACATTTTACATATTCTCCATAAGAATAACATGGGGGCTGAGTACGCAGGTTTGCTGCTACGGGAATAATCAACAAAAAATCAATTTTTTGTGCAAATATCAATATACCAGTACTACTTGAAGCCACATACCAAGTTTCATCAACATACATTCATAAATAATCGAGATATAAAATTTTATTTATTCTCCATAAGGATAACATTGGACAACGTACTGTGTTTAGCCCTTCGAATATCTCTGCAACGGTTGGGCGTAGAATCACAATTTAAACACCAAAATGATTGTTTTGTGGAACTGAACAGATTGGTAAAAGCAAATGTGAAGTTTACATTAAAATAAACTGAGGAAAAGCAAAAAAAAACTTTTTCCCATAAGATTAACATGGGAGATTTTATGAGCAAGTTTTTTGGATTTTCTCCGCAACCACTTAACCTAGGTTAATAATTCAAAATACTAAATTATTTATATATATATATATATATATATATATATATATATATATATATATATATATATATATATATATATATATATATATAGATATATATACATATATATAAATTTGAACGAATAGTGTTTTTGGCATCTGGGGACCTCAAAACAAAAAGTTATCATGGTCTCGGTCTTAAGTCTTACCATGAGACCTACGGTAATAGCTTCTTCCCTATAGGGGAAATTCGCTAAAAACTACTATTTGTCTCTTATTTATTGATCAATTTCGTTCAAACTTGATATGCTTGTCAAGTTAGCATTGACCAACAGAGGAAATATCGAAATATGTTGCCCCTTAATAACCCTGAGGGGGATGAATAGGGGGCATTTCCCCTCTTAAAACCACGTGTGTAGCGATGGATTCTGTAGTGCCTCCAAAACAGGGATTTGGGTGGATGTTTTTGAAAACAACTTGTTTACAAGATTTTCTGTACTTTCGACCGTGCTTCGTATTCTATATTTAGTAAATAAAAAGTAATTTAATCATTAAAGTTGGGCTAAAAGGGAGAGAGTATGTGTCAGTTTCCTGATACCGTTTATTTTTCAAATACAGTAACAACTCAAGGCGCATCAGACATATTTTGAAATTTGAAGAACTAGAGCATCGCAGCATCAGTAGAATTAATAATAATAACTAGCAGATTTTCCGCTCTCCGCACGGGGATATAGCAGGCATTAAGCCAGACGTTTCAAAAGTTTATGTACATTATAATCACCTGACTAACTAAATAAAATATAACTCCATAAGATTAACATTGAAACGTTGAAAGCCTGTAGGGCGAAGCTCTGGATGTGTAGGTTTTTCAAACTCCTAAAAGGCACATCTAGAAGCAAGAGCTTTTCATTGATACCAAACATGTATGTAAAATAATAGTTTTAGAAGTCTAAAATCACTGAACAAAAATCAAGAAATTATTTTAATAATATATATATAATATTTATTCCGTGGCAATTTTTAAGAATGTATTGGAATTTACAACAAAATTGTTAATTTATGGGGAAATCTTTTAACCAGGTAAGGTTGGCCTGAGTCCTGTCTTCCCCTCCTGGCGGAGTACGGCCCTTTTTTGGGAACCATTCCGGCATTTGCCTAAGTGAGATGAGAAACCGTACAAACTCCTCTCAGAATGGCCGGCCTGGGATGAAACTCGAGACCTCCCGAATGAGAGGTGCAATAATCGCTACCTCACTCGGTTGGATTTTTTAAAATTTATACATTACATTTTTTACATTTTAATATTCAAAATAAGACCTTTCTTATATCAAGTGTCGTTTATAGTTTGTTGATAAAAATGTTGTTGCCGCAAACTTGAATGTTGCGGATCGTTGAAAAGCTCCTTTTTTCTATCATAACAATGTGTTTTCACGCGGCGACGCAATCTTTCCGGAGGGTAGACCGGAGCCGTAAGGCGTAGGACTAAAAAAAAGGCGTAAAACTAAAATCGATCGGCCATCGGGTTGAGTTGGTCGGCCCCTTAGTTAATACAATTTCGAGTACTGTATGTAATGCTTTAAAAAACGTATAACCCCAGTTAACACATCCCACAGAAAGCGCCACGCCCGACACCCAGCCGTTACTTGTCACAGTACTGGAGAACTGCCCCGCGCCCCTGGTAACCTGTCCGCCTGCGCCTATCAACTGCATATTGGGTGCAAACCCACAGCCGCAAAGGTTATGAAACGGAGAAAGGTGAGGGGGATTAGAAGAAATATCAATATCAGCCTCCGTGAAAGCATCGCTACTTGCATAAGTCCTGCGGTCTTCCTTATCGCCCGTTCTGTCCCAAATTACAGAGTCCGCGGACAAAACACGTGTTTTACACCACTTACAGCTCCCCATCACTATTATTACAACGGTGTAATTAGTTTTTCTTTAGAGAAAGCGGGTCTGAGGATTTGTCCCAGTGCATTGGTCGACAGCGTAGCAATTCTCCGCGTGGCTGTGTGCGTACTTGTACAATATGCGACGTATTTCACTTAGGAGGTGGACCTTAAAAAAGGATCATTCTCTGTTTCGACAATGCTACTTGTTTTTACAATAAATCTTAATAGTGTTTTAAAAGTGTGCCTAGACCTTATGAAAATCAAATTTATCAAGTCCATAACAAATTATTGGTCTTAACTTATAAAATAATTAAATTTTTAATTTAAAACTGTTCACATCGAAGCACTATATGTTGTGCTTATTCATTGTAAAACACGTTTTTGACACATTATAAAAGGGATGGGAACCTTGAAATAATTAAATGATAACATTACACCATTTTAACGTTACATTAATGTACATATTGCTCGAAATAGAGCAAAGTTTGATTACTTTTGGCCAGTTAGTAAACAAGGGCGAGAGGAAATTACCCCCACCAACCTTCCTTGACTCTTTTGGAGAGAGTGATTTTATTAGCGAATTTCCCCTATAGGGAAGAAGCTATTACCGTAGGTCTCATGGTAAGACTTAAGCCCGAGACCATGATAACTTTTCGTTTTGAGGTCCCCAGATGCCAAAAACACCATTCGTTCAAATTTATATATATATATATATATTTATATATATATATATTTTTATATATATTTATATATATATTTATATATATATATTTATATATATATATATATTTATATATATATATATATATATGTGTCCGTAAGCACGATAACTCTCGTAAAAGAGGTCCAATCTTAATGAAATTTGGTACAAACGTGTAAAGTACCATTTATTTGAACGAGTTCGAAAACCAGACAAATCGCACCATCCGAAGGGGGGTTTTGGGGGGGTTTTGTACCCCAAAAATGGTTTTTTTGGAGTTTTCACATGTAATAATCATTTAAATCAAATTTTAATTCATACCATTGGATTCAGCTTAAAAAACAAACAATTTGGTATTTTGATCATTGCTCTACGTCAATTGATTACTGAGATATTGAAAGTGCTAAACACAGTACGTTGTCCAATGTTATTCTTATGGAGAAAAAGAAAAATTTTATATCTCGGTTGTTTATGAACATAAACTGACGAAACTTGGTATATCGCTTCATCTGGTTGTGGTTTGTTGTTGTTTAAACAAAAAACTACTTTTTCGCCTATGGTTCCCGTAGCAGCAAACCTAGGTATTCGGTCCTCATGTTATTCTTATGGAGAATAATAAATATGTTATATATCGCTTATTTATGAATGTATATGGATGAAACTTGGTATGTGACTTCACTTAGATGAGTTCTATTGATATTTGCATAAAAACCCATTATTTTGTGTTCCTTGTTGCAGCAAACCTGCGTACTCATCCCTAATGTTATTCTAATGGAGAATAATGAATATTTTAAATATGGCTTATTTATGAATATATTTCTTATGAATTCTGGTAAGAGGCATAATGTGTTTTTAAGACATATATATTCATTGGAAATTCGCTGAGTACGCAGGTTTGCTGCGACGGGGGTATTATTTGTTTTACATTGCAAGATTTTATCACAGCTGATCGTTATAGACAATCACGTTTCATTGAAAGTTCCTTGTTTGGCTTGTCAATACAAATTGTGTTAACAGTGGGGGGGGGGGTAACTTCCCCCTCTACCCTTTGTGTACTAGCTAACCAACAACCCGTCTCCGTACAGTACAGTATAATATGTAGTATCTAGTGGCACGGACGTGTCACTGTGTCACGTCGCCAAGTCCACACGACCACGTGGTATACTAACACGAAGCAGAATGAGGCGATTTTTCACTTCTCAAAATAGCGTATTACAGCCTTAAGTGAATCTGGCAGTGCATTTATATGCTAAACCCTTTCACTAAACACGAAAAATCACAACAGTTGGTTTAAGAAAGGTCTGAGAAGCGAGAAATTAACGTATGAAATTAGCTTAAATCTTGTAGTTTTGGCACTTTTCACAAATTTTCCACTTAATTTTGTTCATTAAGCGTATTAACTTTATTTATCATCAAACTTGAACGAAATTTCGCACAGTCTTCTGTTTTTACTCACAAATTTCACTTTTAACGCTAAATTATAAAAATGCAATATCAACAAAATGACATTAAATTTTACTTTCAAAATTTTTACTGAATTTTATGTCTGCTTTGTTTACATTTACTACGTAAACAAAATTCCAAGTATCGCATGTGTTCCAAAAACAACCATCTGATCAGCTGGCACTTGTAAATTCAAATTAAATCATTGAATGAATTTAACCAAACAAAAGGATATAGAGGTAAGGAAAATATTTTAATTCGTTTAAGGGATACATACTATTATACATCGAATACAACATAATATGCGATGAAATCTAAATACATTAAACAAAGTCCGGTTAGTATGTTAGTTAGTTATATACGAGTTTATGTAAGTTAATTACACCAAACAGCTATTATAAAGATTATTTATAAATATACTTAAAATACATAAATATATGTTTAATATGGAAATAAAAAATCTACTTTAATGGAACCTCAAATTCTTTTGTTCGATGCCGAAGTTAGTTATATATATATATATATATATAAATAGGCGAGTGAGTGTAGCGAACGAGCTCAGCATATTCTCAATAAATAAAATAACTCCATAAGCACATTTGAAATTTAAAGTCCGCTCTAGAGGGTGGCTCCCAGGGACTCGGGAAAAATAGCAGTATATCTAAAAAGTCACCAGAAAACGAGAAATAACGTAAAACATTCCCCTAAAAAAAGCATGGTGATTTAAAAACGTCTGCTTTGTTTACATTAAACCATGTGATTTTTAGTCTAATTTGTTTACGAGTATTGGAGCATGGTTAGGGGCTATGCTTCAAGCCCTTCAAGCCACTAGTTTGTACTATTTCCAGTAGAGAATGCAATTTGGAGATGCAACCAGATGTTATGATCTGTTGTTTTGTTTGATACTGCTGTGCATTTTTAAAAACAAATCTCCATCAAATGTCTAATCAAATCATGCATTATTTTGTTAAAATGTGTAAGTAATAATTATTTAATTTTCTGGTTGTAAATAAGGTAGATAGGTATTATTTTTTAATTATAATCTAGGGAAATCAGCAAATAATTTAATGTCAGCAGTAATTTAAATCTATTAATATATAATAAATATTTATTACGTAAATTTTTATGTAGGATAAAGTTACTTCATTCGCAATCCTATCTTTATAATAAGAATGAATTAGACACTCAAATATTCTTTTGTCCGAACATAACGTCGTATAAGGAGTGCCATTTTTTACAGTACAAAAGCCAGTGGGATTAGGCTATGTTAGTTTATCAAAAATAAGCACTAATGATTTATCTGGACCTGCGGAATGTAAATGCAAATATTATTTTATAATTTAACAAAACAACTAACCTAGCCTACCTGCAGAGGTGCGCTGTGATTGCCTTAAGGTGTGCATACACCGCCGATGCAAACGCTATGAGGACATTAGGAATTATCTGATGACATTTGGTTTATATATATGTTGACATCATATTCTTAGTATTTGAAACATACATTATGTTTTTCTAAAGAATTCGCAAACATTTTCTTGCTACAAAACCATAGTTTACATTAGTACAAGTTAATTAGTACACTTCTTGTGTAATCAATTAATTATTTGATCATTGGATTGACATTCAATAAAATTCTGTTATTTAGAAGATTGCTATTTTCTATTTCCATTTATACTAACTTAGATATCAAATATATAGGGGGCATTCGTTTTTCGAAGGCAGTTTCCTATTGCAGTAGCATATGCAATTACAATGCACAAAAGTCAGGGATTAACGCTCGACAGTTGTATTGTTGACTAGCTGTGTACCCGTCCTTCGTACGGATTGTATATAAATGGTAGATTAACTAAATCAAATAACAATCACATTATTTTACAATATTAAAATTACATTTTACACATTTAATATACAATTAAGTTAACGTTAACGAAATATACCGGCAGATAGTTCGGGTACTGTTGCTAAGTCGAGAAACTCTGTCGAGTAGTAAACGGCGTGTGGTTTGCGATTCCAAATTGGCAACACTTTGGATTCGCTTTTATAAATAAAAACACTCAAGTACAAAAAAAATATCGGTGAGGGGAGGGAGGGGGCCTAAATATAAAATGGGGAAAGCAAACTGTAAAATCGGGGGGGGGGGGCAACAGTAAAAATCGGAGGGGGGCAAAAATATAAAATTGTGGGGACATGAAATAAAAATAAAAAATCGAAGAGGGGGGCCAAAATCTAAAATCGGGGAGCAGGGGGGTAGACATAAAAATGGGGGGGAGCAAAAATATAAAATGGGGGGGTATAAAAATATAAAATTGGGGGGGGCAAAAATAGAAAATGGGGAGAGGTAATTAAGATCGCGGGGGGGGGGTACGCGCAGAGTTCCCCTAAACCCTCTCCTCTCGCCTGTCGGAAAAAGTTTGAGTTGCCATTCAAGTAGTTTTTATTTCCATTATGAGAGTTGCCATTCAAGTAGTTTTTTATTTCCATTATGAGAGTTGCCATTCAAGTAGGTTTTTTATTTCCATACAGCTGTTTTTTTTATGATAAACAGCTGTTTACTACA
This sequence comes from Allygus modestus, assembly GCA_963675035.1. Taxonomy (NCBI): domain Eukaryota; kingdom Metazoa; phylum Arthropoda; class Insecta; order Hemiptera; family Cicadellidae; genus Allygus; species Allygus modestus. The sequence continues at coordinate 102,691,497 of OY776112.1, forward strand.
TTTTAAGCTATAGATATAACTATTAAGTAGTCATCATCTGGTTCAATATAAATAAATATTTTGTCCATAAGAATAATATAGGATATTTAAAACCCCGTAGGGCAGAGTCCTAAGGTGATTTCCAAAAATCCAATTGACCTAAAACCTTCTAACGCACATATAGAACATAGGAAAAAAGTTTCATTGAAATCAGTGCACTCGTTTCCCTGTGAAAAGCGAACAAAACGTGTCCAAAATCGCACAAAATCACGTTTTTGAGCGGCCGCCATTATTTTTTAAAAGGCGTATGCCGGTTTAAAGTGGCCGAACACCTTCTCACGCATGTATAGAACAAAGAAACAAAGTTTCATTAATGTCAGTGCACCTGTTTTCCCGTGAAAAGCGAACAAATAGGTACCCGTCCTTGAGCGTCATCGACAGACAAACAGACAGACAGAAATTGAGATAAGACGCGTTTCTGCTTTCCTATGGTTTGAAACGTAAAAATATGCAAAGATTTCATAATTCCAAGCAATGTACAGACAAAACTCTAATTTTTAGCGAATTTCCCCTATAGGGAAGAAGCTATTACCGTAGGTCTCATGGTAAGACTTAAGCCCGAGACCATGATAAATTTTTGTTTTGAGGTCCCCAGATGCCAAAAACACTATTCGTTCAAATTTATATATATGTATATATATATATATGTGTGTTATATATGTTATATATATATGTGTCCGTTACTTTTGAAAGAAGCACCCGATTTTGATGAAATTTGGCAAAAATGTGGAGAGTTACATTTATGACTTTAAGTTCGAAAACCAGATCGTTCGGTGTATGGGAAGGGGGTTTTATGGGGGTTTAAAATTTTCCAAAAATCAGTTTTTTGAAAGTTTTACCCTAAAATTCTAAAAACCCTAGATTTTGGTTATAGCCATCTTATAGAGCTTACAAAAACAAACAATTTAGTATTTTGAAGCATTAAGATAGGTTTAGTGGTTGTGGAGAAAAGTCAAAAAAAGGGTCCATAAAATTTCCCATGTTAATCTTATGGGAATACGGTTATTGGATTTTCCTCAGATAATTTCACTCAAAACTCCACATTTCTTTCTATCAATCAGTTTAGCTCTAGAAAACAATCATTTTGGCGTTTTAATTGTTGTTTTACGTCCAACCGTTGCAGTGATATTCAAAGTGCTAAACGTAGTACGTTGTCCAATGTTATCCTTATGGAGAATAAGTAAAATGTTATATTTCGATTATTTATGTATGTACATTAATTAAACTTGGTGTGTGGCTTCAACTAATTGTGGTATATTGATATTAGCACAAAAAGTTTTTTGTTGATTTTTCCCGGTAGCAGCAAACCTGCATACTCGGCCCCATGTTATTCATATGGAGAATAAGTAAAGTTTTATATCTCCCTTAGTTATGAACCTAAATTAATAAAACTTGGTATGTAGCTTCACCTGGTTGAGTTATATTGATAATTGCAAAAAAAACACATTTATTATCTTCCTTGTTGCAGCAAACCTGCGTACTCAATTATAATGTTATTCTTATGGAGAATAAATAAAATGCTATATATCACTTATTAATGAATGTATTTTTGCGAAACTTGGTAAGTGGCTCTAGGTAGTAGTGATACCCATATATATTCTTTGGCAATTCGCTGAGTACGCAGGTTTGCTGCGTCGGGGGTATATTTATATAGATGCTGGTAATGAAGTACAGTATTTGTATGTGGCCAAACATATGTAGCTTTATCTCGCGTGACTTCACTTTCTGGTCTATTGATTCTAAACTTCGACCTTAAAAATGTTAAGGCACAAGCATAAGCTATAGCCGAATATAATTTGATAATCGAACGAAGTGAAGTTTATCCTTATATGGTTATGTATAACTTTTTTGCTTAGACTGGTAAGAGAATCAACTCAACTGGCGTGTCTGTGACCAAAATAACTCGAGAACGCCTCCACAGTTAAATTTCAAACTTTCCAGATAATCTTAACAGTACAAAATCTCGGTCGAGTTCGTTATTCAGATAATTTTGTTCAGTATTAATAAAATTATCTTAAAACCAAGTTTATTTTTTTCTCCATAAGAATAACATTGGAAGCCATTTTAGTGGTACTTGAATCGTTAAAATTTAGCCGACGTCTATGTTTCAACAACAGAGTGACAATAAATAGTTTACTAGAGTATACTTTGTTGTACCGAATATCAAAAGGTTTTTCACAACAACAACAAAAACACAAGAGAGATAAATCGAAGTATATTTTTAAGTTGTGAGCATATATTTCTTATTTTATAAAATTATTAAGTGTACGTTATTAAAAAAATATCCAGACAGTTAATATTCCCTTAGTATGCCTACTCTGTTTAAATATCGTCAGTCGTCGGAGGCGACGAGTAACAGTGGCAGACGACGCGTGTGGTAGATCAAAAAACTCAAAATAACTTTTCAACGTAGATGACTGTAGATACTGAGATATTAACTTAAAAAATAGTTTGTTTTATTACATTGCCTTAGACAATCAATGTACGTGTAAAAAGTACAAAGCTTCAATTTGTCTAGAAAGCTTTGATCAAGTTGGTCATAGTAAGCGACCAACCTTAAATTTATTTTGTAGGATTTATTTTTAGGTTATATTTTCACTAAATTAATAATAACAATTCTCTACATTACCTAAAATACATTACCAGTAATTTTGTAACCAACCATAATAAAAGCTATAGACTATTCTAACCAAACAGCCTTTTTCGGAAGGTTATCTTGAATGATTTGACATAGCCTAGGGTTAGATTACAGTAAGAGTAAGCCGACATTAAACTGGTAATACAACTGTTGTAAAATACTTTAAACACATTACCAGAAATGTTGTAGCGAACCAAAATAAAAGTTTTCTTTAAACTATTCTAACCAAACGAAGCCTTTTTTACAGGTTATCTGAAATGATTTGACATATCCTACGTTTGGATTACAGTGAGCTGTTTTCATCATAAACTTGGACCTATGGCTATGAAATGTAGGCCTATACACTTAGGCTACTTGCCATTTTAGAAGTTTCATATACGGTCTTGGACCAACCCATGTTCATAGCATTTAATTTCATGATATCCTAGGCTTTTGAAACAATATATTGAAATCTCATTTTGTCATCTAAATAACTAGACCTGACGACTTATTGTTAATCCTTAAGGATATTTTGACTAGGCCTATAGAAATTGTAACATTAATTCATTAGGAAACTCGCTGTTCTCTTAAAAGTTAAATTAATCACACTGCTAAAGTCACTGCCTAGCCCAAAATACTCTGTTTGTACTACGATAACGCACCCATGCCAATCCTAACAACAAACCATGCCTGAAACCTACAATTTATTTTTAAAATAAATACATTTACGGATTTATACAACATTTCCTTTGATAAAAACAAGTGATAAATGTATAAATATGTTTCTACGGATAAAAGGTTAGGCCTGCGACGGGATCCGAACCTGCGACCTTTTGCTCTGAGCTACCGCGATAAGTGGTTTTTCGGGGAGAAGTGACTATTACTATAGCTATATAGACGTAAAACCCGGATTCTGCCGGCAGTTAAATGATACCGGAATGTATTCTAATGATGTTACTCAAATCAGATCTTGAATTTTTGTATGAGACTCGATTTAAGTTTGGTCATGTGTTTCGATTATCCTTATATGCGAGGAATGAGCGTACACCTAGTAGGCTAACGAGTGAGTACCTACCAGAATTAAAACCATAACAAATTGAAATAAAATCCCAAGAAAAAATCCCTGATCAAATCTGGCAAATTCATAATACTAAATTAGGAGCCATTCAAGACATTACTAACAATATAGACGAACTGGGAAATCTCGGTTTCAAATATGTTGATGGCGTGTCATGGCTATGCAAACGCAATTTTACATTGTATTTTTAACTCCCACCAATCGTGACGTCAATAAACAACTATGGCACCAATTGTCTACTAAAATAAATGGTAATGTCCTACCGAAGAAATTACCAGATTTTAAATTCTATAGATATTAGAAATCAACTTGGACCTCCATTTAATGCAAATGGACAACAAGACTGTGCAGAATATTTAAATTGCCTTATTTCGAATCATCAACCCATGGAATTTCAATTCAGGCACTCCATGGAATTAACCACAAAATGTTCAAACTTCAACCACAGCAAAACAAGCTACGACAGAAATTTTATAAACCAAATTTTCATTCCTAATCATCTTAAAAGAAAAGACAATTTGGATGAACTACTCAACAGTCAATTTAATGCCTGGTTCCCTATTGCTGACTCTATATTCACAACATGTGAAAGTGGTCACTATATTCAATAAACATCCATCTCGGTTTCAAGTAACTTCATATATTGTCAACTACAACTTTAGCAATCACATAACAAAATTACAAGTCTAATAACACGGGTCTACAAAACACAAAAATCAAAATTAATGGAATTCTGTGCAAATTAAAAACGTGGTGTTCCATTTAGGAAACAGTACAGCATCAGGGCATTACGTAGCTTACATTCAAAACAAAAACGAGTTCGCACGCAGTACGCTGACGTGAGGGAAGTGAATTTCCACATAAAACTTTTAAAACTCAAAATAAGTGTAAAAACATGCATTTGTCCAATTATTATTGAAATCTGAAAACATTGATTTTCTGGCTGTTCTGATACTCCTGATTTCATTTACTTGCAAAGCTGGGAATACAATTTTGCGCATTATAAGGTTAGGAGAAGGTCCAGACAGGCTTGAAAGTAGGCGTGAAGTTGCTGGGGATATCAAAAGTACTCTAACAAAGGCATAACAGGCTTTTCTAGTGTAAAACCCCCATAAGACAACGTACTGTGTTTACATATTTTCTTTAATAACTCGGTAAATATTTATGCTAGAATGACGAGAAGGGGCTTAAAACTTTCGCCTCTCTAATTCCCATCTTTTTACATGCATTAATTTTACATCTGGCGCTTTTATAACCCTTTTTGGGCCCAATAACTCGAAATTTGAAAGATTAATCCCAAAAAAAGGCGTTTAGCGTTTTCCGATTGTTTTGCCCAACGAACTTGTCCATCTGATTACAGAAAGGAACGTCCTACCAAATTTGAAGTAAATCGGACAAAAAATGCGACCGCTAGAGTGCAAACACACACACACACACACACACACACACACACACACACACACACACACACACACACACACACACACACACACACACACACACACACACATATATATATATATATATTAGGGATGAGTCGATTCTCGATACCACCGATTCTTGGACATTGATATCGTTATCGAGATTCTTTCGTTCAATGTCGATACCGATACCATCGATACCCCCGCCGTTTACCCGCGCTACGAAGTGCACGGGAAGCGATGCTACCGCCGCTTACCCGCGCTCCAAAAGGCACGGGGAGTGTTTGGGCCCGCAGTTTTCTTTTAGCGAATTTCCCCTATAGGGAAGAAGCTATTACTGTAGGTCTCATGGTAAGACTTAAGCCCGAGACCATAATAACTTTGTTTTGAGGTCCCCAGATGTCCAAAACACTATTCGTTAAAATTTATATATATATATATATATATATATATATATATATATATGTGTGTGTGTGTGTCTGTCCGAGAATGCGATAACTTGAGTAAAAAACGTCAGACTTCGATGAAATTTGGCTCAAATGTGTAAACTGACATTTATGACTTTAGTTCGAAAACCAGAAAAATCGGACCATGGGAAGGGGGTTTTATGGGGGTTTTAAATTTTCCAAAAATCAGTTTTTTGCATTTTTCACCCTAAAGTTTTTAAAACAATTAATTTTGGTTTTGACCATGTTATAGAGCTTAAAAAACAAATAATATGGTATTTTGAATTATTAACCTAGATTAAGTGGTTGCGGAAAAAATCCAAAAAACATGCTCATAAAATCTCCCATGTTAATCTTATGGAAAAAAGGTTTTTGGCTTTTCCTCAGTTAATTTTCCTTTAAACTTCACATTTGCTTTTACCAATCACTTCAGCTCCACAAAACAATCATTTTGGTGTTTAAATTGTGATTCTACGTCCAACCGTTGCAGAGATATTCAAAGTGGTAAACACAGTACGTCGTCCAATGTTATCCTTATAGAGAATAAATAAAATTTGATATGTCGATTATTTATTAATGTATATTGATGAAACTTGTTATGTGGCTTCACGTTGTACTGGTATATTGATATTTGCACAAAAAATAAATGATTTGTTGGTTGTCCCCGTTGCAGCTGACCTGCATACTCAGCCCTAATGTTATTCTTATGGAGAATAAAGTTTTATATCTCCCTTAATTATGAACATAAATTAATAAACCATGGTAAGTAGCTTCACCTGGTTCAGTTATATTGATAATTGCATAAAAACTCATTTCTTATCTTCCTCGTTGCAGCAAACCTGCGTACTCAGTCCTAATGTTATTCTTATGGGGAATAAATAAAATGTTAAAAATCACTTATTTATGAATGTATTTTTGTCAAACTTGGTAAGTGGCTTTATGTAGTAGTGAGAAACATATAAAAGGAATTGGAAATTCGCTGATACGCAGGTTTGCTGCGACGGGGGGTATTTCTATATTACTATAGCATACTAGTGAAATTAACATTAAATTATGTACAAAATTGCATGAAATAATTTGTTTGATAATTAACTACAAAATACTACTAAATAATTTTAAATGGTAACATACATTTGTAACGGTTTTTAACAATAGTTTTAACAACTATAGGTACTGAAAAATCGTAGGTATCGATGGTATCGGTATCGAGAATCGAGAATCGATTTTTCTGGTATCGGTATCGGTATCGAGAATCGATAAATTTTGGTATAGACTCATCCCTAATATATATATATAATTTTGAACGACCCCCCAAAACGTGTTAAGGGGGTCACGTTAGGAACTTCTATGGTGGTCCCGGGCTTAAGTTTCACCGTGCGGGTCATGCTAATAGTTCACTTTCCAAAGGAAATTCACTAATAAGTGGATAGAAGCAAATGATGAGCTAGTGAACGTCAATAAATGGCCATATGGTGCAAAAAATATATATATTATAATATTACAAAAAACTGCCTGAAACTTTTAAAAACTATCAAGGAAAAATTAAGGTAAATTAATCTTAATCCACACTTACTAATCTTAATCTTAGGGGTTCATTATATTATATTAAAATTTATCCTTGATACATATTTTGTTTTATTTCAACTTGAAATCACATTTATAACAATTTACAATAAGCAATTATATAAAAAACAAATGATACCATACACAACAACACAAAAGTGTTGACGGGTTGCCAAGTCCTAAAATGATATGATATCAAAATGTATTCCAAGTCAAAGATAGCACCTTTGATCTGACATTATTTATCATCACAAATTACTTAGATATGTTAAAATAGCAATGCTCGAAAGATTGTTGGATATTTTTTATCTGTTCTTGACCAGTAGCTTCACTGATGCAAAATCTTTAATTTGAAATGAACAATTCTAAATAAAGTGTAGTTAACAATTATAATTAAGTATTATAAAAATGCATTATCTGCTGGCCAAGAACAGATAGAAAAGAACCAACAACCTTTCGAGCAATGTTATCGTAAAATATTTAAGTAATTTGGGATGACACCAGATCAAATTGCTATTTCAGATCAAAGTGTTATCTTTGACTTGGAATACATTTTGATATCATATAATTTTAGGACTTGGCAACCCGCCAACACTTTTTAAATTTTGGGTAAGATTATACCTATCACATGGCAGTTAGTCAAGCCTAAAGACAACCCGCGGTATTTTATACCTCTGTCTTCAGCATTAGTATGCTTATAATATTGACCATTTTGCATGATAATCAGCTGACTAACTAAACACAAAAACTCCATAAAATAACATTGGAAATTTTGAAGGCCCATCGGGTTGAGCCCTGAGGATAGTGTTCTTGAAATCTCCAAAAGACACAAATTGACAGTGTAAGATTTCGGAGACAGGCGTTTCTACCTGCTTCCCCCATAAGGTCAATGTTAACTTTCAAGTTCCGTTCAGTAGTTGTTTGTGAATACAAAGTTTTAAAATTTTGTTGGAATGTTGTACTGGTGATTATCTAGCGATTTCAGTGAAAACATTTTTCGATTTACGTTTTAAAATTAGATGGAAAAAATATTTAATTTTGTAGTTTTGTTTGGCAAAATTATCAATAAATATAAAATAAATTCAAAACTTTGCTCACTTTTTCCTCTTTAAAATAAATAAGCCATAAATCAACAATATCTGACCACCAGTTTAGGCTGGATCCTCTCCCCTTTTAGTGGCGATAATTATCAGGATCAACAATATTTTAAAAGTGTCTTAGTGTGTATTTGTGTTTTTCTAAGTGGGCGATAAGCCTTGAGTCCTCCTAGGGCGGCATAAAGCCAAATAGAGCTGTAAATATTGCTATTTTTCGAAACATCTTGTAAACAACTATTCGTCTCAGGAACACCACAGTGACCCATCAGTGTCTCGGGAAAGTACCCCGTAACATACCGAGTTCCAAGACCCGGTTGTGACAGGACAGCGCCACGGTGCGCCACTTGCAGGCGGAGTTATTGCCGTTTCGAAAGAGCCTGGAAATCCCGTTGATGGCGTTTCCTAACGTCGGTCGGGTCACGTAACGACCTTGTGGCGATCCGTTCCCGGCTACACCGCTCTAGCCTCTTGCTCTAGCTCAGTCTCCAGCTCCCGCTCTTGTTCTTACTCTGGTAACAGCTTCAGCCAAGACCTCACTATACACCACAGGAGTATAGGGTAGTCTTGCTTCAGCCCCCTGTTCTAATTTATTTTTCACCTCCTATTTCTGTTCCAGTTTCACGCCTAGCTTCAGCCTCCTGTTCCAGCTCCTTTTCTTGTTTTAGTTAAGTTCCTGCTCATCTCCATCTCCTATTCCCGCTCCTGTTCCAATTCTAGTCTCCTGTACCAGCTCTTTCTCCTGTTCTAGTTACAGTCTTCTGTCCCAGCTTCCTCTAATTTTATATTCCATCAGTTGCAGTAACTGCCTCCTGTTCCAGTTCCAGAAAAAAACCTAAAGACCCATTGTTAAGAGCTTTTGATTGATAAAAAGATATATAAAGTAATTGTTTCAGAGGACGAAAATCGCACGAGTTCCTAATCCTAATTTAGCTCCTGCTCCTCCTCCTGTTCCTGCTCCCCTCCTGTTCCAGCGCCTACTCCTGATCCAGTCTTCCGTTTCATTCCTTTCTCCATTTCCAGTTCCAGCTTCTGTCCCTCGTTCTAGCTCATCCCCCTGTTCCTGTTCCAATAATATAATAGCTCCAGCTCCTGTTTTTGTTTTTGCCCAGCGCCCGTCCCAGCACTTGCTTCTGTCGTCTTCCAGTTCAAGCCTCCTGTTCATGTTAATGTTATTGTTCTTGTTCTAGTAAAATCCTCTGTTCCAGTTCCAGCCTAAGCTTCTGCTCAAGTATCAGTTCAGTGTCCTGTTCCTGTTTCGGTTCCCGCTCCTGCTTCTGTTTCAGTTCTAGCTTATTACTCCGCTTCCAACTCTAGTTCTAGTAGCTTCTTTTCCAGCCTCCAACTTGTATCCAACTTGCTGGATGACGTCAAATGTTCTACTAGGGAATCACAATAGGCCCCTACTTTATTTGTTACGTTGCTGTATCCATTTAATTTAAACTGAAGCACATAATGTGATTTTTCTTACTAATGACGGAAAAAGTCCATTCACATTATTACGTTCCGCTAAAATCAATTTTCAACGAAATATGAAAGCGATTCTTGATACATCTCAAACCCAACCTTAGGAGTGATTTTTATTCACAACCGATCTGGAGATTCGATACTTTTATTCGTCATTTGCAGAGGGGGGAACCCGTGAGAAGACATTCGAATACCGGGCTTGTTGGTTACGACTGAGGACTGACAGTCGGCCAGTCGCAATAAGGATGTGGCTCCTATAATCGCTCACTTACTACTAATCTGCATCCTCCGTCTCCCTGCCTTCCACTCCCTCGCTTCACCTGGACATTCCCATGCGAATTCGGAAAGCATATTAATAATTTATATATATATATATATATATATATATATATATATTATTAATACGCTACATGCAAACTTTGTAAACAATAAGGCTTTTTTGTTTAAGTTTAACCCCCACATATATTTATAGAAGATATATATATATAGAAGAGAGATGGTGAAATACGCTAAATGGGTACACAGCTGTTGGTAAATTATTTTGACGGTGTCCTGCGTGTAAATATTTAGCGCATTTAGAGGAGCGAAAAGCAACCACATATCCTCGAGCAACGAGAGTGGTGACAGGAAGTACGAACCCAAACACAATGGTTGGTACACCAACTTGTTATTTTTCGGCAACAGTTGCAACTGTTACAAAGCGTTATCATGAAGTACGATTTAAATCATTCTATATTCTCTCATCAGTTCAGTTTTCAATTGGTTTTGATAAAAGCATTGATTATGAATAACAGTTATAAAGTAATAGGATCGGAAATAATGACTTGCGGCACAATCCAATCGAACGTTTTGATTTGTAAGTGACAGCGGTTTTGTTTTGTTGTACTAAACAAACAAAAATTGCTTTAGCCAATGGTGAGTGTGCAATGACTGTGATTGGTTAACTTCAGGTAATACTGGAGAGAGGGAAGCCGTTCCCCTCACCACTGTCTCCATCTCCATCCAGTATCTCAAAAAGGACACTGTCTAGAAAATCCAGTTATACAGACTATCGTCAGATTTATTTTAAAACTTTACTAGATTTCGATGAATATCTTTCTTAAGTTTATGTTACTCTGCTTTCCGAATTCGCATGGGAATGTCCAGGTGAAGCGAGGGAGTGGAAGGCAGGGAGACGGAGGATGCAGATTAGTAGTAAGTGAGCGGTTATAGGAGCCACATCCTTATTGCGACTTAAAAAAACTTAAAAAAGTCTTATTGTTTACAAAGTTTTAAAAAACAAAAATAAGAAAAAACAAAAAATAAGTTTTAAAAGTAAGAAAAATAACAAGTTGGTGTACCAACCATTGTGTTTGGACAGTTGATGGTTCGTACTTCCTGTCACCACTCTCGTTGCTCAAGTATATGTGGTTGATTTTCGCTCCTCTAAATGCGCTAAATATATTTACACGCAGGACACCGTCAAAATAATTTACCAACAGCTGTATACCTATTTAGCGTATTTTACCATCTTTCTTCTATAAATATATGTGTGGGTAAAACTTAAAACAAAAAAGCCTTATTGTTTACAAAGTTTGCATGCAGCGTATTAATAATATATACATAATATATTACAGTTTTTCAATCATCAACTACGTTACTGTCATGTAATTTTCTCTTCACTCCAGTAGAACCAAAACCTTTGTTTCCACGTTTCGTATGGCGCGTATCTTTGTCACCATCAATTATCACATTGTTTTTATAAACTGTTAATATTATTTGAGCAATCCGATCACCTCTTTTCACCAAAAAATCATCATCCAATAGATTAAACAGCAACACACCAACATTTCCAGTATAGGAATAATCAAACACACCAACACCTACATCGATTTGAGTGCTTAAGCGCTAAACCAGAACGAGGTGCAGGCACCTACATCGATTAAGTGCTTAAGCGCTAGACCAGAACGAGGTACAATAATTCTACCATAACATCCACGTGGAAATTCAAATGATAGGTCAGTTAATATCAGCTGCTTACCACATTTCGGCACAACATAATCATAAGCGCTTTTCAAGTCATAACCGGCTTCAGGTGAACCTCTAGTTGGTGGTGAGGCAAATTCCGTTAGTAGAAAGTATTTATAATCGTTACAATTCATATTAATGTTGTTAAGAATGTTTATCTATGTATTTTAACATTTTTCACTTTACATTAATTATTAGTGAGATTATTGGAAAAAATTTACAGACACATTTGTATTTCAATTTTTGTTTCGTTAAAATCATGAAATAATTGGCAAGCAACCAATTCTTATCACACTATGAGTGAGCAGTTAAATCTTATCGCGCGGGAGCAGAGTCGAATTTTACAAGCGGAGTGAGATTCAATTTAAACACGCCTCTAATAGATTTCTTTCAACACTCCTAATAATTAACTGGAACCTCAACTTTGCGTTTCTCTATATAGTAACATGGGTAACGATACAATTTCTTGTATTCACTGTAATAAATTGATTGATAAATCTCATTTAGCCAGACATGTTAACATTTGTTCAAATAATTCGAATAACAATTCCTCTGATTTTAAAGAAGTTTGTATTTACTGCGGTCAGTTAATAACTAAAAATAACATGACAAAACATGTTGAAATGTGTAAGAAGAATCCGAGCAGGAAATATACTGCTGAAAAAGTGGAATATACTTATTGTTATAAGCTTACAACTAAAAGTCAGATAAAGAGACATTATAAAACTTGTAAACAAAAACCAGAGAATGTTGATAGCGCGCAACCTGCACCGAGTACCAGTGTGCAACCTACACCCTACACCTAGTACAAGCGGAACACGTGAAATTAATGTCCTTCACCAAATAGGATTGATATTGATGAACAACCGGAGATAAAAAGACCACGCGTAGAACCATCAACATTTAAAAACGTGTGCAGTTCCATCAGTTCCGCTTGCTCGTCTCCTGTAAACACAATCAAAAACTTGTTTAAAAAACCTGTCGTTCTCCCACCAATCTCCAACAGCGAAATCTCTGTTAAAGAAACCGCATTCAAAAACAGATTAGTTATACCTTTCAACTTAAGAATATTCACGGAATTAAAGGACCGCAACTGTTTTTTGACAGATTTATTGATTGGATTATTAAAACCATAACAAAGCACTTGGAAAAATACAACTTACAAATTAATTTTGTATTCAACCCAAAGTATAAACGTAATGCGGGTGAAAAGAATGAAATAGAAACTATGCACTTCAGTACAACCAACGTTATTATATACGAGACTACTGATCTAAATGAAGTAATAAAAGGCGCTAAAGCGAAGATATTTGTACAATTAGAGGACTTTGAAAAGCGAGGTTCGGGTTGGAGTCTTTACGAAATTGAAACTCTAGACTTGGCGACTAATAGATATGTTCCGTTTAGAGGATCGAGTTACATCGATCTTCCAGGATGTATTAAAAGTAAAAAAGCTGTAATAAACATACAAAATAAAGATCAAAAATGTTTCTTGTGGTCAGTTTTATCAGCCTTACATCCTGTAGACCGACGAAAGCACCCCGAAAGACAATACCATTACAAACAATACGAACATGAATTTGATGATGTATTAAAAGTTTCCAGTTAGTTTGGATGATGTTAAAAAATTTGAAAAGCGCAGTGGTATATCAATAAACGTTTAAACTTACAATAAAAAACTTGAAATAGACGATGAAACAAAGAAATCAATATTTAATATAGACGTGCTTTTAGCGACGAACGAAGAAAAAGACAGACACATTGACCTGCTTTATATTAAAACTGAACAAGATGGTGAAATTATCACACATTATTGTTATACTAAAGATTTTGGTAGACTCGTTCGATCTCAGATAACGTCACATCATAATAAAATTCATATCTGCAGGTGGTGTTTAAAGTTTATCGGAAGAGAAGATTTATTAAATAAACACAAAGAATACTGCAACACTCACGAAGCGGTTAGAGTAAAATTACCTGAAAAAGGAGAAGTTATTCAATTTACAAACTATAAATCTAGAATGAAAATCCCCTTTGTTATGTACGCTGATTTCGAGTGTATGTTAGTACAAATTACTACTTGTCAACCCCCCACAATAGTAATAAAATATGGTAAAGAGCAAAATGTATCTTACACTTCACAATATCAACATCACGAGGCGAGAACTTTCGCGTTGTACACAACGTATGTACACGGTGATTATAAAAATCCAATAACTTATTTCGGTGTGGATGCGGGGAAAAAGTTCTGTGAAACTTTAAAATCATAGTTGGAAGACATTCAAAGGTTTTATAGAGCAAATGAAAAATCTATGAAACTTCTCACTATTGATATTGATATTGATTGAATTGCGCGAGGTTGACAAAGCGACTGTATGTCATATATGTGGTAATCCATTAGGGAAAAAACCTGTGATGGATCATGGCCATCTGACTGGAGAGTTCCGTGGGATGGCACACAATTCGTGTAGTTTGACTTATAAATATCCAAGATTTATTCCAATATTTATACACAATTTGAGCGGATACGATACACATTTATTTGTAAATTGCTACGCTTAAATTATGAGACAAAGATTCAAGTTATTCCGAACAATGAGGAGCGATTGATGTCGGTATCGGAATTAAAGCTAGGTTTTTGGACTAACTCAAGTTTACACTCGACTTACTCGACACGTTAGCCAAGAACTTGGACAAAGATCAGTTTATAAACACTTTAAAGTTTACAGACTTGATAAATTGGACTTGCTCGATAAAAAAGGTACGTACAGCTACGATTACTTGGATAGTGATGAAAAATACCTTGAAACACAACTACCACCAAAAGAAGCGTTTTACAACAAATTGAATAAATGTGGAATCAAATGTGAAGAATACACTCACGCTTTGAACGTTTGGAATACATTTAACATCGCTGATATGAAAGAATATACTTTGCTTTATAACAAGACAGATGTATTGTTGTTAGCCGATGTAATGGAAAATTTTAGAGAAATTTGTATACAGACTTATTCGCTTGACCCCGTATGGATGGTCAATGGGAAACGTAATGCCTTATGGAGGGTTTGAATGGTGTACAACCGATATAGACGTGACTCAGATCGACAACGAGTTATATACCACCGGTTATTCCCACCGGTTATATACTGGAAGTCGATTTGGAATATCCGAAGGAACTGCACGATGAACACTCAGAATTACCGCTGGCACCTGAAAAACGTACTCCACCAGGTACTAAGGAAGCTAAGCTATTGACCACTTTGTATAACAAAGAAAAATGTGTTATTCATTATTGTAATTTAAAATTATATCTCTCATTGTGTATGAAATTGAAAAAAATACACAGAGTATTGAGCTTTAAACAGAGTAAGTGGTTGAACCTTACATCGAATTAAATATTGAAAAGTGGCGTTTACAGAGTAATAAATCGGCTTAACAGTTTTTTTTAAATCAATACCAAATTCTGTTTATGGAAATCAGTTGAGAATATAAGGAACAGGGTTGATATACGACTGGCGACACAGGAAAAGCAGATAGACAAATGGATCGCTAAACCACACTAAACGTTGCACTATATTTTCAGAGAACCTCTCCGCCGTGCACATGAGTAAACAATCTCTGCTGTTTAATAAAACGATTTACGTGGGTTTTAGTATATTGGATATATCTAAAACACTTATATATGATTTTCATTACAACTTTTTTAAGAACAAATATGGTGACAAAGCGAAACTTCAATATGGGGACACCGACAGCCTGGAATATTTGGTGCAAACTGATGATGTTTACAACGATATGAAACAAACAGTTGAACGGTATGACACTAGCAATTTCAAACAGAAAAACAGATATAACAAGTCACAAGTGATTAAGAAAATCTAGGGTCAATGAAAAATGAAATGGGTGGTCTTATTGTGTACGAATATGTAGGGTTAAAGTCGAAGATGTATGCGAATCGTACAGAAAAAAATAAAAAATCCGAAGATGACTTTGAGTATGTAAAAAAGTCAAAGGGCGTAGAGAAATCTGTGGTGGAAAATTAAATAAGTTTTAATGATTATAAACAATGTTTGTTTGAGCAAAAGGATGTGTACAAGTCGATGAATCAAATAAGAAGTAAAAATTACGAGTTGTATAGTATTGAACTGTATAAAAAAGTGTTATCTTCGAGCGATGATAAACGATACATAATGGAAGACGGCATCGGGGACATTACAAAATACCAGTTGAGATTCTAAACGAGTTGGAAGTGGAAGCGAACCTTTCACTTGAATAAATGATTGTTGCACATAGTCAATTTTTACCTTGTGATATTATTTTTTATTCAATATAATACTTTTTTTATATACTCAAGCCTCGCTCTTGGGATTGTCATCGAGTTTGATGAAGGTTAACAAGGGGCACCAATAGCACCTCACACCTTGGGTTACTTACAGTTTGCAGTAATTGAAAATAAAATATTAACTAATGGTTGTAGTTCCTACCCTGTATTTCAGTACAAAACAATACAAAAAAAACCTAATTCAATCTCCATTATTTCCTTATGTGGGTATTTTGCTCTTTTTGACTGCAGTTATGACAGATTTTCACTTATATTTTCATCGGTATAAAAAATACATCATACTAATATTCTAAATGTGACAGTTTGGATGAATGTATAGGTGGATGATTCATCGCACCCAAACACGACTGAACCTATTAAGGCAACATTGTGCATGAGCTTATATATCACATTAACCTAAAGACCTGATAACTTAAACAAAGATATTATAGTGCTGGTCAAGTTAATATTTGTAATGTGGTTTAACTGTTCACGAGTGAAGCCACGGGTAACAGCTAGTACATTTATATATTACTAGAATGTTCTAAGCGCAGCTTGCGCATCCCGTGTTGAGAAGCGAGAATAGTAAATAGTAAACAAAACAATGACAGTCTGTAGTTAGATACAATCCTTGAAACAGCTGTTTATTTAATTTAATTGGATGAAGAAAAAGCACATGTGACATAAATCAAATAAAACTCTCCTCCATATGAACTTGGAGACTTGGAAGTCCCGTGGGGCAGAGCCTTGAGGCCTATATCAAAAATCTAAAGCCAGTTTCCATATTTACACACCTAGACGCGCCTTTTAGTGTATATATGTGGGGATAACGAAAAAGTCTTATTTTTTACAAAATTGCATGTAGCGTATTAATAATATTGATAGATTTCTCCATATAGGTTTTCCGGTTCACCGTATCTACCTTAACACTTCATCAAACCAATAATTAGACAATAAATTTGAAGATTACCTTCACCGCTAAATGCGAAAAATAAACAAACAATTTAAACCATTAGCTATAGATTTTTAAATTAGCCATTTCAATTTTTAACAGTTTTCCGAATCTCTCTATTTCTCAATAAAGAATTGTGTATTCTTATTTTGTGGTTAATTATTTGTCCTGCCTTTATCAGTGTTTTATTAAAAACAAAATGCACATTTCGGGATATAATTTAATTACATTAGTCCCAGTTACTATTTCTGTGACATAATTTTAAACTCTAAATGGATGCGAACAGAAAATGTATTTGTACATTAATTGTAGTTTATTAATAGCATTACGATAATACGTTCACTGAATACGCAGGTTTGTTGCGAGATAAATATTGTACAAGTACAAAGAAAACTATAAGAGTGGTTTTCCTAGAAAAAAACACATTTAGAAAACAAAATTATGTGCAATTTTGACTTTACCAAATAGAGTGAAAACAAATTTTGTTCTATTTTATTCAGTTTTCATTTGGTGCGGTTGTATAAAGTTATACTCTATATAAATTTAATCATAGTCTGGTTGCTATAATAATAATAATACATAACCTACTTATTTTTTTGGCCAATTTAAAAGGTGTTCGATAAGTTTAATAATTCAATTTTAAAACTAGCAGAGAAACATAAAGTTTTAGTCTTAGAAGATTTGCAATACAAATCCTATAACACGACTGTGAGCGTGAAACTAATTACGAAGGAGGAGATAGATAGGGCCGACGAGAACAGCTAGTCCCAGCAGTCCCCCTTTGGCAGGTAGAGGTGGAGGTCCGAGTGCCGTATACCTCTTTTTCGAGGCTTGACAGAAGATCCCAGGACTAATGAGGGCTAGGGATGGGACCCTGAGTCAAGCCTCGCCAAAATATTTTACGACCGACCCTTGATCGGGCTACCCTGGGATCTTCAGTCCTACAATCGTTCTTTATATGATGAAAAATAAACATATCTATTTTCATACCAATCACAAGGAGATTGAAGATGAGGGGAACAAACTGGAACAATCGCACCTTTGTGATTATCTATCAGAAAACGCTCCCGATCATCAAATTCATCAAAAATTTCCTGATGAGGTTTAAAAACTTTAACCGTAGAATAAAATCCAAATTCCGTATTCAAAATCTTCAATTTTAATTTTAACAGTTCAGATAAACCATCAATTTTGTTTCTCATCTCTCCCGGTTTACACTTATAATTAATATTTAGAACGCACATATTCTTCAACGTAAAACATTGATATTGATTCGACTGCATTTTTAATATAAATCGTTTAACCTATATTACACAGTTCAGTTTTTCACTCTGAATAAATAATGTGCACGCTCATTGAAAAAATATTACAGACCAGTTTTAATTTACAAAGTATTTATTTTACTATCTCAAAAAATGTAAAAACATCGTGAAAATAAAATCTACACGTCTTCGTCTTTAAAAAGTACTTGTCTAATGGACGCATAGCTTCCGTATAAAATTCCGTACTGTTTATCCAAAAACACTCAAGTTTGCGGCTCTTGAGAAAACCGTTGACCGTTGATTTTCACATTATAATTCTTAATATTTATAATATAAAATTCGCTAGGGTCCCTAGTTTGATCATTTTTAGCCTGCTTAGCGATAAGCCTGCTTATTCTAACACCGACTAGCCAATCAACGGAGCGTCGTAGAATTGTGATTCAAGTTTTGTGATATTCGTCTTCACTTGGTGAATAAAATGACCCGTCACTAAATTATATGCGATCAGACGTTCAATTTATAGAATTTGTACTGGGCCGAGTTATTTCTAAGAGTTAAAGGGAGGCAGTGGCAATGACCGCTGGGACGGGGGTAGCGCGCCCCCGGCTTCACGACAATAGCTATGTTTTGACAACAGAGGATTAGACCTGGCCGGGCCTACATGGACCCTTTCTCTCCATATCTGGCCGGGACTGTACGCACTGGACTTGTTATATGAAATGCGGTAAACGTGTTATTTATTTTGATTCATATGGAGATGCGCCGCCGCCTTTGGAATTGGAAAAGTATCTCGGAATGGATAAAGGTATATTGTATAATAATAAAAGATATCAACAGTACGGTGATCCCCCTATATGCGGACATTTGTGTTTAGAAGTTTTATGACGTTTTTCGAACGGACAAGAATATAATGACTTGAGTGTGCACTACTGGAAAATAAATACACATGGTTTTCTTGGTTTAGTTGAATTTATTCGTCAAAGTTGTATAATTAATTGTCTTTTAAATTTTTTACTATATATATAGCGATGGTACTTTTTAGATTGTCCGGTTAAAACCCACTTTTACAATTGAAATTGGAAAACCCAATACATTTGGAGGGAAATGTAAAGTATTACCTTGCGCTAACAGGATTGTATTGCGACAATTATTTTTACAACTTGCAAGAACCCGCAGCAATATCGTTCTTCGAACCTGAGAAGTATCCGACTTGTATACTTCCTCCAGGGTTCTGGGATTTGAATCATATTCAAAAGACACTTAGGAAGTGGTTATTGGAATATAAAGTAGTATCGAAGGTAGATGTAGAAAAGTTTAGGATTTATCAGCACTTAAGTAGCAAAATATGTATCGATTCGCCGATAAAGTATCACATGGACAACGGAATGTGAAGGTTTCTCGGGTTTAACGAATTGAAGAATGGTGAAATCAATTATGAAAACAAGTTCTTCGCGAGCAATGTAGTTTCTTTGTATGATGTTGATAATGTATTACAAATAAGAACGTTTAAAGTGTTGGAGGTTCACTGTGACTTAGTGGAGCATTCTTACATCAACCACAGTGTTCACTGGCATAAGCATGAAAACAGTTCGTTGTTGTACCAGTTGAATCCTAAAGAACATAAAGATAGAATATATGAAAAGCCGCACATCTTGAATTACACTCCGCTGAAGAGTGGATTGCAAAACATAAGAGAAATAAATACATGTTTAACAGATGAAGATTATAGGCCGTTACGGATTACTTTATCTGATTATATTGTTTATTTAAAACATTTTTCAAAAACAGAATAACATTTTTCTATATAGGCGAAATAAAATATGGCGACTAACAACGATACTGTAAATATGAAGTATATAGACCTGTATACATTGTACCGTGAACCTGATAATAATTCCTTTGTATGCATGCACTCTGGGTATGCGAATATAAATTACGACGTTATGTGCATGTATGGGAAAGCAAAGTCAAAGTGATCGACTGTCCGGAAAATCGCAAGTTCTGTTTTTACTGTAATAACGAAAAGAGAAACAGCAAACCTCATACTCAATAATCTTGTTCATGTAACATATGAATGTATTAAGTTTCAATTGCTGAAGAGTTGGAACGGAATAAATTGAATGATACCTTTTTAAACATACATTTATTTTTTTCAGACCTGGTAAATCGCCGGGTTATGAATTATATTTTTTCCACAGTTTTAATACATTTTAGTAAAATTCTTATTCAATGCTAAACTGATAAATTGATGATATCCCAGTTATAAATCATCTATACTACTCATACTTACAAACAAAAATATTAAAAATCATTAAGACAATTTATTTATTCTTAGAAAAATGTAAATTATCAACACAGTACGTTGTTTGACTGCAAACAGTTGCAATAAAATACACCAGATTGTAGCACTTAACGAGAATAAATCTTCATTAGCATCACTGATGAAGGGAGGAGTCAGTTGATCTTAGAACCCAATAATAATCGAGGGATAAACCAGTTATCTTTCTCATAGGCGGAGCTTTGGTGTAAGATAGCAAACGCTAAACTGAAATGGCGTCGTTATATCCCAATTAAAATCAGGAGATGAACAAGTAATCTTTCAAATGGGCGGAGCTTGACGCAATGATGATACACTCTAAATCAAAATGGTGTCTGTTGTTTATTGAATCTTACCCCAACAATTGTATTAAAAATGAAACTTTAAAATATATTTTTTTAAGTTTTTGAACTTGATATAAGCAATACAGCAATAAAACTAGTCGTTTAGAGAGTAAAACATGGCTTAGGTTAGGTTTGGGGAATCCAGAGAATTTAATCCAGTCACGTGACTCACCCTCCGACATTTAGGTCGCAAAATGAACACTTTACATATACAACACCAATAAACTTCAACATTTGGAGAAACTTCTAAGGCCTTAGACTTAGGGCAGACTTAATTGTCGCTTGGAGTTAGGAATGCCAATGAATTAAGTGTATTGTTATTGTATGAACACTATGAACTTCCAATAATCGTTTTAAAACATAAGTTCATTTTAGAGGACTTCTTCAATTCTCCTCTTCCTTATGCTTGAGGTTCCAGTCAACTGCTTCTATATACCTGCTTCTGATTTGTGAATCTTCTTTCTGTAAAGTCTGAAGTCTCAACTAAAATCTGCATTTGATTATGATAAGGAATATTAAGAAAACGTGATTTATTGGTGTTCCAAACTACAAAACCCAGCGGAACGGTGATTGTGTTTTATTGTCGCCATTTCGCGAGCGCGCGCGGTTGCAAGTGCGCGTGCGGGCGCCCGCATATAAGGGTGCCTATTACAGGTGTTTACACGGGTTTTAACACTCATAAAGCAAGCTTGCCGCTAACAGCGGGTTGATTATGAAAATCAAGTTAAGATAACGGAAACAGTTGTGCAGTACACTGTTGCGGTTCGTGGAAGAATCTTACAACACAAGGAAAGTGTTTCATTTGAAAATCTTCCGTTGAAGAATCTTGGTTCTGCTTCTGCTTCTTCATCGAAGTTTTTTTTATTTGAATTCAAGATTGTTTAAGATTTATTGATATTGATATTTATATTGATTGATATTGATACAGACCCCTGGGCGAACCCAGCTACTGTATCATGGGAAAGGAAGGTGCTTTGCTGGTTGGAACCTAGAAGCTCCAAACACCTTGGGGATAGGAAGGGGGTTACACCTGAAATGTTTGAAAATCTTTACCGTTCATTACCTAATTACATTCCATTACCTGATGCTAGCTCCGCACCGTCCACACTCACCTGGAATGGAGGAACCTTTGGGGTTCTCACCTTTGGTTTTTTCATGTATTTGTCTGTTTTTGGATCGTACGAGTTCTGATGTCTTGTTTGTGTGTTCGTCCAGTGATTGTGTTGTGATTTGGATTTTTGTGAGTGTTGTTCGCGGGGGGTTGTTTTTGGGACATGTCGTTTCGCTGTCTCATGTGGTAGTGTTGTATGGTGGTGGTCTGATGATGGTTGTGTTAGTTGTGGGTGTGAGATTGGGGTTGGTTGAGGGGTGGTTGGAGATGTCATTTTAAAATTCCTGAGGGGGTTCGTCTTCTGAGCTGACGTGGTCTGATGTTGGTTCGTTTTGGGTCTAAAAAACTGTCTTTGAGAAGTGTGTTCGGGACTGTGTTTCCGTCTCCTTGAATTTTCATTACCTCTACCCAAGAATCGTTCTATTCTACTCTCTCTGTTGACATGTTCGTAACTGTCTCCCCATCTCCGCCTGTTTGTGTTTTGCCTGCAATCATGTTTTATTTGAGTGTGAATGTGAAAGTGAATGTGGTGCATGTACCTTTGGACAGGGAAAGAAGACAAGTGATTTGTTTGATTTTCGTTAAAGTACAGAAAGTTCATTCAAGATTAATCCCTCCTCCGTATCCCTTTCTTAACCTAATTATACTTAATCATTGTGAGAAGCCAGGGGGTCTCCCGTTTTGTATCTACTTTTTCCTCCTTCCATTTGGCTCGTGGTCGGCACGGAACCCCATCATCAACGTAGGCGGTACATGAAACAGAGAACAAATCATTAAGACGTTTTAGCGAATTTCCTCTATAGGGAAGAAGCTATTACCGTAGGTCTCATGGTAAGACTTAAGCCTGAGACCATGATAACTTTTCGTTTTGAGGTCCCCAGATGCCAAAAACACCATTCGTTCAAATTTATATATATATATATATATGTATATATATACTTATATATTTATATATATATATATGTGTGTGTCCGTAAGCACGATAACTCTCGTAAAAAAGGGCCGATCTTAATAAAATTTGGTACAAATGTGTAAAGTACCATTTATTTGATCGAGTTCGAAAACCAGACAAATCGCACCATCCGAAGGTGGGTTTTGGGGGGGTTTTTTTGTACCCCAAAAATGTTTTTTTGGAGTTTTCACATGTAATTGATATTGAAATCAAATTTTAATTCATACCATTGAATTCAGCTTAAAAAAACCAAACAATTTGGTATTTAGATCATTGCTCTACGTCAATTGGTTAGTGAGATATTGAAAGTGCTAAACACAGTACGTTGTCCAATGTTATTCTTATGAAGAAAAAGACAAATTTTATATCTCGGTTATTTATGAACATAAACTGACGAAATTTGGTATATCGCTTCATCTGATTGTGGTTTGTTGTTTTTTGAACAAAAAAATTTTCGCCTATAGTTCCCGAAGCAGCAAACCTAGGTACTCGGCCCCCATGTTATTCTTATGAAGAATAATAAAAATGTTATATATCGCCTATTTATGAATGAATATCGATAAAACTTAGTATGTGACTTCACTTAGATGAGTTCTGTTGATATTTGGATAAAAACCTATTATAAAAACCTTAATGTGTTATTAAGACTTATATATTCATGGGAAATTCGCTGAGTACGCAGGTTTGCTACGACGGGGGGTATTTATTTGATGCCGCATTGGCAAGACAGCTAGCGCGGTGCAATGGTGCCATCCCATCCCCGGGTGAGTGCCCCACTACTCGGACCCTGCGGAGTGGGGACAATCAAGATGGTTTAAGATTTATTCTTAAAAAATGTGAATCTTGGATATTTTGCATAAAACCTTTCCATGTGTATTTCAGTTTCACAAGCCTGTCCCACACTACTCGCGAAAGACGCTTGAATATTCGGCCGAAGATTCTCCCGAAGGCTCACTGAAAATTTGTCCCTGCTTGTCAACATGTTAAGATTGGGTGTTCATGCAGCTCCCACTCGTCGCACACCACTCACGAATACATCAAACCTTCGATAATCGGTCGGATATTCGGGCGTATACGCAAGTAGTATGGGACCAGGCTTTAGAAACTTCTAAGGCCTTAGACTTAGGGCAGACTTATTTGTCGCTTGGAGTTGGGAATGCCAATGAAGTAAGTGTATTGTTATTGTATGAACAAACTATGAACTTCCAATAATCGTTTTAAAACATAAGTTCATTTTAGAGGACTTCTTCAATTCTCCTCTTCCTTATGCTTGAGGTTCCAGTCAACTGTTTCTATATACCTGCTTCTCCCATATGTTAACTTTCAAAGGCCATCCCTCAACGGGTTATTCGAAGTCGTTGATTTAAGGTTTATTTTAAAACGCAAGAATTACCTAACAATTTCAGTGAGCAGAATTTATATTCCACAACCCATTAAACAATCGTAAGAAAATGAATATTTTAGAGTTTTATATAACGATTATTATTTGTGATATCGAAATTTTGCTCACTGAAACCGCTAGGCATATTTGGTCCTATAAACTGGGCCAAAATTTACCGATTTTGAATTAACCGTTGAGGGGCCCGGCTTTGTTAGTTAACATTGGCCTTGGGTGAAGCAGGTAACGGGAAGTGTTTCGCGACTGGAGCCTACTTTTAACTAGGGTAATATTTTCTCGCGGTGGAGCAGATTTCTTAGAACACTCGGCTTCATTAGATGAGGTTCGCCAAGGACGGTAGAGGGTTGTGGTTGTGTTTACCGTCCGTCTGGTGTCTGGTGTCTGGATGCCGCGTTGCTCAGTAATCGTTAGTGTTGACAAAACACTATCAATCTCGCTGTCACAGTCGCGCCTGCTGTCTACGCCGCGCCGCTGTCTACGCCGCTGTCAACAGACGCTGACAATGTCAGCTGGTAGCTGTCAACGCCCCGTCCGTCTTGCCGCTTGATCTACTTACCATAACATTCAATGGGGAACAGACCTAGAAACGCTCAATTGGCGACTACGATGAACAGATACGGAGTCGGGGTAATGATGTCCGCAGTTAGTTTCGTGCTTTGAAATTGTAGCTCGTTCCGAAGAATAAGACAGGCCGACTTTAAATCTCAATTTATCGAAATTGCAACGAGCACTTTAAAATAGTGTACACAGGGAAAACTAGAAAAATGTTACCGAAAGGCTGAATACAAATAGCCCACGCAGGGATATGGCAACGATCTTATCGTTGTGGTAACGATGCTGGGCATTATAGCAGAACATATGATAATGAGTTAAATCAGCTCAAATGAGTACCTTGTCAAGATCATAAGTGAAACTTATCATAAGTAAGACACGATCAATTAGCTTTTAGATTCGTTTTTCCAGGAGGAATTTTGGACTTTATATGGCAAAAAGATCGAACCTATATAATCAAGGAGTATAAGGATAGTGGAGAGTATAGAGAATTTGTTGCAAGTTGAAGTTATATAGACACAATACTAATTTCACTTAATTGCACTTTATTACACGCTTCATTGGACCAGCAGTGACGCGTATACGAAAGAAACCGCCATGCGATGCGATCTTTTCTCGGCGTCGCGTCGCGTCGGGACGGCTTGTTTTGTTCTCAAGACATCCCACCCGCGAGCCACATATTCCCTTCATTCACTCGCCAGTATTTACCCAGGTTATCGAGTTTTAAACTGATGTTTTGATACTTTAGTACTTCATTAAAACTATACAATCCCAAAATTCATAAAAGGGGAAAGGTTTTAAATTAAATACATTCCAGGAGAACTTCTTTACGCATAATAAAAACTGCATTACAGTATTTATAAATTATTTTGAGTGGGCTTCAGTCCCGTAAGACTCAGAAACTTAGCTTCTTACCGCTTGCGGAGTAAGATTCTCCCATAAGACTAATCTGAAACTTCAAATCCCGACTCTCCTCAACGCATTATCAGAAATTGTTGATGTATAGCTCATGTTTCCAACAATATCAGTGAGAATTTTATATCGCTATTAATCGTTCAATAAAATTCAAAAATATTAAATATTTGTGATTTTACGAGTTGTCTAGTTATATTATTAAATTAATCTCCCTGAAATCGCTAGGTATGTTTTGCACTTTAATTTGAGCCATAAATGAACAAATTTGGATAATGCGTTGACGAGGGAGGGACAGGATTTGAAAAGTAACATTAGCCTTATGGGAGAAGCAGGTAGAAACGCGAAATGTTTCGTGGCTGGAACTCCCTCAGTAGTAGTTTTCATCACAAGGAGCAAAAGTGGTTGTTTTTGGTGCGCAATCGTGTTTTACGAAAAACGATTAAGCAACAAAAACACACTTTTGCTCCGTGTGATGAACAATATTTGTTGTCATACTGCCCATATAAGCCTTTGATAGTTGAAAATCTGGACCAAAGATTAGGTGATTTGTATCGTTGTGGAAGTTCAGAAAGGTTAACTTTACAATATTTACATTTATTTGATTTACAAACAAAATGTATATAACACGTGTTTTACCTTTGAAATACACAAACGTTAATTGGAACAATAACAATCTTTGAGGTTAGCGCACTGAACAAATGCACAGCTGATTTTTTTCGGTGCCCTATTTAAGGTATCAGAAAAATGCGATTTTACGGACTAAAAATTTTGATTTTGGATTTTACTGACCCAAAAACAGCCGCTTTTCGTGCAGTATGATAACAACCTTTTACTTTCTCCCCTTATACATAGTATATGGAGAAAGTATTTTTGTCGTCAAAATTTTCGAATTTGAGTTGTTAGTGGAAATATTCGTTTTGGTGCTCCCTGAACCCAAAAAAGTGATTTTTACGTGATATCTCTGTGTCTGTCTGTCTGTTTGCCTGTCTGTCTGTCTGTATGGATGTGTACAGATCTAGGGTCCTAACCAATGGGCCGATTTTTATGAAATTTGGTATGTAGGTGCTAATCCACGATATCTTCACGTGTTTTTTCATTTTTTGGAATTTTTAAGGGTAATAAACCGCCAAAAAACATGAACAATCTATTTTTCTCAAAAACGGCTCTAAAAATTTTGATTAAACTTTAGTCGTTTGTTGAATTTTAGTTTTCCAATAAAATGACGCCACCCGCATTTCTGTAAAAAATCGGGTTCAGAAATTACAGGACTTTAAAACATCAAAAAGTCAGTCTATTAGATTTTTCATAAAAAAACATAAATATAAAAAAATATTACTATTCACCATTAAAAATAGATAAAAAACTAAATAATTTTGTATTTTGAATTACGATTCTACAATTGCTGGTTGCGGAGAAAATTGAAATTTTCATTTTGCTGTAAACGCAGTACGTTGTCCAAAGTTGTTCTTATGGGGAACACAAAAATTACTGTTTATCTCTTATTTACTGATCAATTTCATTCAAACATGATATGCTTGTCAAGTTAGCATTGACCAACAGAGGAAATTCGAAATATGTTGCCCCTTAATAACCCTGGGGGGGAATAGGGGGCATTTCCCCTCTTAAAACCACGTGTGTAGCAATGGATTCTGTAGTGCCCCCAAAACAGGGATTTGGGTGGATGTTTTCGAAAACAACTTGTTCACAATATTTTCTGTACATTCGACTGTGCTTTGTATTCTATATTTAGTAAGTAAAAAGTAATTTATTCATTAAAGTTGGGCTAAAAGGGAGAAAGTATGTGTCAGTTTCCTGATAACGTTTATTTTACTTTCTCCCCCTTATACACAGTATATGGAGAAAGTATTGTTTTCGTCATCATTTTCGAATTTGAGTTGTTAGTTGAAATATTTGTTTTGGCTCCCTGAATCCAAAAAAGTTATTTTTTAGTGATGTCTGTGTGTCTGTCTGTCTGTCTGTCTGTATGGATGTGTACAGAGCTAGAGCCCTAACCAATGGGCCGATTTTTATGAAATTTGGTATGTAGGTATAATCCACGATATATCCAGGCCATTTGTTTAATTTGTTTGAATTTTTATTTTTAAGGGTAATTATTCCCCAAAAATCGCCAAAAATCATAAAAAATCCAAATTTCTTCAAAACGGCTCTAACGATTTTGATTAAACATTAGTGGTTCGTAGAATTTAATGTTTCCAATAAAATGACACCACCCGAATTTATGGAAAAATTTGGGTTCAGAAATTACAGGACTTAAAACATCAAAAATTTAATTTTTGGGATTTTTCGTAGAAAAACATATATTTTAAAAGGTTACTATTCACCATTAAAAAGAGCTAAAAAAACTAAATAAATTATTATTTTGAATTACTATTCTACAATTGCTGGTTGGGGAGAAAATTAAAATTTTCATTTTTCGGTAAACGCAGTACATTGTCCAATGTTATTCTTATTCTTGGGGAATACAAGAATTACTATTTCTCTCTTATTTACTGATCAATATCATTAAAACTTGATATGCAAGACAAATTAGCATTGGCAAACAGAGGATGTTCTAACTATGTTGCCACTTAACCCTTTGGGGGGGTGTGAGGGGGCATTTCCCCTCTTTTAACCACTGTGTGTAGCAAAGGATACTGTAATGCCTCCATAAAAGGGATTTGGGAGGATATTTTTGAAAACAACTTATTTAGAAGATTTTCTGTTCATTCAAGCTTACTTTATATTCTATATTTAGTAAATAAAAAGTTATTTATTTATTTAAGTTGCGCTTAAAGGGAGAAAATATGTGTCAGTTTCCTGATACCGTTAGTTCTGAATTACGCTGTTTTATAGTGAGACACTGGATACAGCCTCTTAACTTTTGCCTGTTGAGGAATAGTGGAATGTTGTTGCTCCCGATTAAACAGAGAAGGGTCGCCTTGCCATCCTCCAGAGGAAGAGGAAGTGATAAGGGAACGCCTCTGTAGCTTATCAGTGAGTTTCAGCAGCCCGCGCGCTCCCATAAAACAATCTGAGGTCGCTCTAGGCGTTTGCTGAGACAGTGTAGATAACCGGCGAACAGCAAAGATAACGATATGTCGCCCGTCTCTACCAGGTTTCTACTGGTTGCACGGTGCTTGAGCGTGTGTGTAACAGTTGACCTCCCTAGGGTTGTGAGTAGTGATGTAACTTACCCGGGTATTTTAAACTCGGCGTAAACATACAAAATTCATAAATACCCGGGTATTTTGGGTATAAGCAAACTTGTGTTTTTGTGCTAGACCTTTTTGTGTTTTTGTGCCAAAAGTAAATGATCATATTTAGATAGATAATTTAGCATATGTTAACAAAATTATCATACTGTTTTGTTTATTTACAGATTATTTAATTTTAAGTTTAAGGTTATTAGCTGCACTGTGATCATGAGGTAAACCTGGAAACACGTGTCAGTGAATTAAAAATGAATTTTGAAGGGTACTCTGGTAATTTTCTTTCTAAAAAAAAAATAATAATATATATATATATATATATATATATATATATATATATATGTGTGTGTGTGTGTGTGTGTGTGTGTGTGTATATGTGTCCGTAAGCACGATAACTCTCGGAAAAAGGTCCGATCTTAATGAAATTTGGTACAAATTTGTGTAAAGTACCATTTATTTGAACGAGTTCGAAAACCAGATGAATCGCACAATCTGAAGGGTTTTTTTGGGGGGTTTTGCACACCAAAAATGTGTTTTTGGGGTTTTCACATGTGATTTTAATTTAAATCAAATTTTAATTTACACCATTGAATTCATCTTAAAAAAACAATTTGGTACTTTGATCATTGCTCTACTTTGTAGTCCGACTTTTGGTATTGGTTATAGGCCCTAACTTCCAAAAGGAAAGGAGTAGCCTACAACATTTTCTTTTTGCGGTAAAAAAAGTTACAAAAATATTACAAAATTCCGATATAAGTTATATTACGAAAATTCGATGTTGGCTCACAACCCTATGGAGCTTATCAGTTGTTGGGTGTGAATTTGCCTTCCAGTTTGTGTTTGAGTTTACCGATAAATGGAGAAGTCTCTCCGAATGTGGGGTAGTCCACAGAAAAGTAATAAACAATATAGTGGTCCGAGTTTCACCTTATTTTTCAAGTCTCCTGAGAAAAGTATTGAGTCATGCAACAATTCGTTTTTCTATCTTATTCTCATATAAGTTAAGGCCAATGACAACTTTCAAATTCCGTCTCTCCTCAACGGATTATCCAAAATTGTTGATTTGTGATTCATTCTACAGAACAAAAAATATACCAAGCGATTTCAGTGAGCAGAATGTTGATATTACAAGTAATTATCGTCTAACAAATAAAAAATCTCTAGTTGTTATTTTGTATAGGTTAACTATTTGTGATAACTTATAGTTTGTGAAAAGTATCTCTGAATTTTGCTGAGTCCTCAGATAAGAAAATCTGGAATTCTGTTGAGATATTATGCACCGTCTATTGCTCCTCAAGTTCACATAATTTTATAGATAATTGCACTCCAAATAAAGCTGAGGAATTCATTGTCTATGAAAAATTGTGTTGGTTCTAATTTTATTTATATTAGATGTTAAAGATTAATGTATCATATATGTTTTAAAAATAATTAATGCTCGGTAGATGAAGTCGTTTTCTAAGGAATGATGTATAAGGACATCTGCAGATTGCTGTGCTATTGAACTCTATATCTATTTCATTACCCGTCCGAAAATAAACCCTTCAAATGTTACGGAGTCAAAGGTTTCGCATGGAGGTAATGTTATTTATGACATCACTTCTTGTACGTTTACACACTATTTAAGAAGTTCCTTTAGTGAATTTTAGAGCGAGAGAGCGAGAGGGGGGGAGGGAGGGGGGTTTGCACTCTACTGGTCGCATTTTTTGTCCGATTTACTTCAAATTTTGTAGGGGCATTCCTTTCTGTAATCAGTTGGACAAGTTCGTTGGAAAGAATAGGAAAACTCTAACTCTCTTTTTTAGTATTTTTAATTTTGAAGTTTCAGTTTTTGGGCCAGAAAAGCCCCGAATGTAAAAGTAACGCGTGTTCAGTTATAGGAATTAAAA
This sequence comes from Allygus modestus, assembly GCA_963675035.1. Taxonomy (NCBI): domain Eukaryota; kingdom Metazoa; phylum Arthropoda; class Insecta; order Hemiptera; family Cicadellidae; genus Allygus; species Allygus modestus. The sequence goes on from OY776112.1 coordinate 102,722,452, forward strand.
AGGCGGAAATTGTAAGCCCTCCCTCATCATTCTAGCACCAATATTTACTGAGTTATTAAAGGAAATAAAGATTGAGAAAACACAGTACGTTGTATTATGGGGATTTTACATTGGAAAAGGCTGTTTTTCATATCTTGATGTAGATTTATCCCTCCTAATACCCCCATACCGATTTTTTATACTGATGGTACCTCCTCCTAAGTTTATAATGCACAACATTGCCATGCCAATACTGGATTCAAATGGAACAAGGTGTATCAGAACAGCCAAAAAATCTAATATTTTCCGTTTTCCATCATGTAGGTGTCATTTTTTAAACTTGCCTTTTAGCGAATTTCCCCTATAGGGAAGAAGCTATTACCGTAGTCGGCATGGTAAGACCTAGGCCCTGGACCATGATAACATTTCGTTTTGAGATCCCCAGACCCGAAAAACACCATTCGTTCGAAACTGTATATATATGTGTGTGTGTGTCCGTGAGCACGATAACTCTCGTAAAAATTATCCCATTTTGATGAAATTTAGTATAAACGTGTAAAGCAGCATTTATGACTAAGTTCGAAAACCAGACAGATCGACCTATCCGAAGGGGTATTTAGGGGGGGTTTTGTACCAAAATTTGTTTTGAGTTTTTTACATATAATTTGTTTAAAGTCAAATTTTAGTTCTTCTATTGGAATCAGCTTAAAAAGACGCACAATTTGGTGTTTTAATCATTGCTCTACGTCAAATGGTTACAGAGATATTGAAAGTGCTAAACACAGTACGTTGTACAATGTTATTCTTATGGAGAATAAGAAAAATTGTATATCTCGCTTATTTATCAACTTATCCTGATGAAACTTGGTATATTGCTTCATATCGTTGTGGTCTATTGATATCATACCCAAAAACACAAAGTGTTGACGGGTTGCCAAGTCCTAAAATTATATGATATCAAAATGTATTCCAAGTCAAAGATAGCACCTTTGATCTGACATTGTTTATCATCACAAATTACTCAAATATGTTAAAATAAAAATGCTCGAAAGATTGTTGGTTATTTTCTATCTGTTCTTGCCCAGCAGATAATGTATTTTTATAATATTTCATTATAATTGTTAACTATACTTTATTTAGATTTTTAAATTTCAAATTAAAGATATTGCATCAGTGAAGCTGCTGGCCAAGAACAGATAGAAAATAACCAACAATCTTTCGAGCATTGTTATTTTAACATATTTGAGTAATATGTGGTATTAAGATACATATGTATGCATTGGAAATTCGCTGAGTACGCAGGTTTGCTGCTACGGGGATATTTATTTCAGTCGAGACGACGTCGTTAAAAGTTCTCAATCAACACAAAAACATAATACCCCCGTCGCAGCAAACCTCGAACTCAGTGAATTTCCAATGCATAATAGTGTCTTAATACCACATACAGCCGCACACCAAGTTTCATAAAAATATATTCACAAATAAGCGATATATACAATTTTAATTATTCTCCTTAAGAATAAAATTGGGGATGAGTACATAGGTTTGCTGAAACAAGGAACATAAACAATTGGTTTCTTTGCAAATATCAATATAACTCAACAAGGTGAAGCCACATATCTAGATTCCCGAGATTTTTTAGGTACAAAGTACCTGTGTGCCAATTTTCACGTTTCTGCCTCATCTAGAAGTGGTCTAGAATTCTTATACGTGAGTGAGTCAGTTACACATCGGGCTGCATAGTTATTTAGATAAAAGAAATACGATTAGATTATTAGAATACCCCCGTCGCAGCAAATCTGCATACTCAGCGAATTTCCATTGAATATATAACATAACACATTAAAAAACTTAACAGGATTCATAAGAAATGTATTCACAAACAAGCGATATTTATAATATTAATTATTCTCCATAAGAATAACATTGGGGATGAGTACGCAGGTTTGCTGCAACAAGGCACACAAAATAATGTTTTTTTATCAATAGAATATCAATAGAACTCATCTTAGTGAAGTCACATACCAAGTTTCATTCATATACATTCATAAATAAGCGACATATAACATTTTAAGTATTTTCCATAAGAATAACATGGGGACCAAGTACCTAGGTTTACTGCTACAGGAGCCATAAGCGAAAAATTTTTTTTGTGCAAACAACAATAAACCACAACCAGATCAAGCCATATACCATATTTTCGCCAGTTTATGTTCATAAATAAGCGAGATATACAATTTTTCTTTTTCTCCATAAGAATAACATTAGACAACGTACTGTGTTTAGCACTTTCAATATCTCGGTAACCAATTGACGTAGAGCAATGATCAAAATACCAAATTGTTTTTTTTTAAGCTAAATTCAATGGTATAAATTAAAATTTGATTTAAATTAAAATTACATGTGAAAACCCCAAAAAACACATTTTTGGGGTACAAAACCCCCAAAAAACTCTCCTTCGGATGGTGCGATTCATCTGGTTTTCGAACTCGTTCAAATAAATGGTACTTTAAACATTTGTACCAAATTTCATTAAGATCGGACCTTTTTTACGAGAGTTATCGTGCTTACGGACATATATATATATATATATATATATATATATACATATATACAAATTTGAACGAATGGTGTTTTTGGCATCTGGGGACCTCAAAATGAAAAGTTATCATGGTCTCGGGCTTAAGTCTTACCATGAGACCTACGGTAATAGCTTCTTCCCTATAGGGGAAATTCGCTAAAACCACCAAAGCCAGCTTCAAGCAGATCTTTATCAGAATGTCAGTCATATATAACAAATTAAGAATCAGAATTAACGTCTTGGAAGACAATAAATCCATAAATCCATCCTTATTGTCAGAGTCTCCATAAAATGTGAACCAAATTTCGCATGCATTGTACAATATTTTATTAACATTTCCTTCTTCTCTAAATGGCATCCAACCCAAAACGGGTTAAAATAGTTCAAAACCCAGAAGTTAGTGAGTTGGCACATTGTAGACTTGAGAGTATTTACAGCAAATCAAAATAGCCAATATCAGGTAAAAAACCATTAAAATGAGTTTTTGGAAAAGAGTGAGATATTATATATTTGGCACAATTATAGACAGTCAGAATTCCAAAAACTTGAGTTATCACACTCCCATCTATTAATAATCTGAGACAAAAAGGACTGAATTAGCGATACAAATTATAATATTGATAAAATTCATGTTCATCAAAGCGAAATATTGTTCGATTTCGAGCAACGGGTTTACTAGTAGTTGATTTCAATTGTGTACAGTGTTTTCCGGTTCTTATACGGGGTCTTAAAATCCGAATGGGCGTCCTCTATCTTGCTGTTTCCGTTTTCCGTTCTCAAACGCGTCAGGGCTGGAGACCTCGCTGGGGAGATCCCACAAGTCGCAGCCAATCGCTCTCTTACATTTTTCTATAAATAATAAATCCTTTCGCTTTACTGTTCCTCCATGAAACCAAAGAATACTTAAACTTAAGTATTCATTGATGAAACTCATTACGTTGGCTGTGACCTCACGAGTTTAAGTATTCATTGATGAAACTCATTACGTTGGCTGTGACCTCACGAGTTTGCCGGTTTATCACCTTGCCTTTGCCACTAAGCTTTGTGCTTGATTTGGTTGCCTCGCCTATTCTATTACAACAAATTAAAACACTGTATTAAATAACTACTATACTACTCTATTACAGTTAACGTTTTTGTATCTATCCTTTATCGAAGCTTCTACTTGTCGAGTCTGTAGTGCTAGTGCTTAGTCCTCGCCTTCTAGTAGCTAATCATACTAAAAGTGTCAGGATCCTAAATCGTATTTTATCACGTTTCTGAATTTATATCACACTGCATTCTGCGTTGCCATTCCAGCAGTAATTTGATATAAAATACAGTATATGTCAGTGTTTTGTCCTGTGTCTTCAGCTTTCAAATGTACAACTCAGTCGATTATATTACATAAACTTTACATTGAAGCTTTTGAAGGCCTGGCCTGTGGGTCGGAGCCATAAAGGCGAATGAAACTTATAAAACATTTTTACGATATACACCGAGGCCTCATTTATTGTATGCTTGATTTTAATGTGTGGTCGAAATACGAACTTAAAATCCCCTGATCTCCCATTTCTTTCGCTACCAACCAATTACTGTACTACCACTAACAGCTATTTTATATTTATATTTTACTGATGGTGCTTTGTTTAGATCATATTAGATATAAACGAGTTCGCACGCAGCACGCTGACGTGAGGGAAGTGAATTTCCACTTAGAAACTTTTAAAACTCAAAATCAGTGTAAAAATATACATTTATTCCAATTTTTATTAAAATCTGAAAACAGTGATTTTTGGCTGTTCTGATGCTCCTGGTTTCCTTTACCTGCAAAGCTGGGAATACAATTTTGCGCATTATAATGTTAGCAGAAGATCCAGACAGGCTTCAAAGTAGGCGTGAGGTTGCTGGGGATGATAAAAGTACTCTAACAAAGGAATAACAGGCTTTTCTAGTGTAAAACCTCCATAAGACAACGTACTGTGTTTAGTCGAAACACATTTTCTTTAATAACTCGGTAAATATTTATGCTAGAATGACGAGAGAGGGCTTAAAACTTTCGCCTTACTAATTTCCATCTTTTTACATTAATTAATTTTACATACGGGGCTTTTCTGACCCTTTTTGGGCCAAAAAAACTCAAAATTTGAAAAATTAATCCCCAAAAAAGGGGTTTAGAGTTTTCCGATTGTTTTGCCCAACGAACTTGTCCAACTGATTACAGAAAGGAACGTCCCTACCAAATTTGAAGTAAATCGGACAAAAAATGCGACCGCTAGAGTGCAAACACACATATATATATATGTGTCTATATATATATATATATATATATATATATATATATAATTTTGAACGACCCCCCAAAACGTGTTCAGGGGGTCACGTTAGGAACTTCTATGGTGGTCCCAGGCTTAAGTTTCACCGTGCGGGTCATGCTAATAGTTCACTTTCCAAAGGAAATTCACTAACAAAGCTACATGGCGAGTATATTGTTGCCGTTATACTGTAGATTTACCCTTGTAATATTTATATTTACGTAGTTTTTTTATTATTTTATAATTGGTTTTGGCTAAAAAATAATGCAAATGAGGCAAAGGAAGCATGAACGTGGTGGGAAATCAGATGCTGACTTTCAGCCGCACATTGTATCAAAATAGCGTATAAGCATCAAACAAAGAATCGGTTCAACCGATGTTGATTATATTCTTCCATAAGACTTACATTAAAACTTAACGTCTTTAGGTCGGAACCCAGAATGAATGTAAATTATGATGAATTTAATAGCGTATACACCTCGGCCTCTTTTAATTAACACATCAATTAACGAATCGGCTCAGAAGTTCCTTTGTATTCCCTCTTAGAAACAATCATGCTTTTGCATATGATTCCTTAGAGACCACATGTGGAAACAGTTACACATTATTCGGTACCTAGAACGTATTAGTTTCAAGTTGTAACCGTTACCAGAAACTATTGCGAACCTCTATCTCTATCACGGACTGTGTATGTATGTGGCAGTGGCAGTGTCCTCGGCGACCTTGAGGCAGGAGGAACTGAACTCAAACGGCCTTGGGGAAGCCCGGACAGCGTCAGGAGCGCAATAACACACAACACTGAGCCCGCTGCTAATAATATCCACCGCAACCGGATAAGGTGATCAATCCGGCAAACATCTACAGAACTGATAATGAGTGATACACGGATGGAGGTCCTCGGCATCCGGGAGACGCTGTGGTGTTCAGTAGCAGCACGGTATCACGGTAATTGTGGAAGGTTCAGTCAGTACAGCGATAAGGTTGGGGCTGTAAACCATTAATGTAGAAACATGCATTCGAGGATGATCGTAGTCAAATGAAATAATGGACTAGACGCCTGCGGCCTTTTAAGAGTGGGCGATAGTGACGAAAGGTTTGGCGATTATACCTGATTCTCCCATAAGGCACCGCATTACTTCTCTGTGAACAAGGTCAATGTTAACTTTCAAAGCCGTCCCTCCTCAACGAATCGTTGATTTAAGGTTGATTTTAAAGCAACATATCTAGCGATTTCGGTCGATGGGTACCTATTACAAAGTCGTAAACAATGAATACTTTGGAATTTTATCCAACGATTACATATTATTTTTGATATTAACATTTTTCTCTCTGAACAATCACTAGGAATTATTTTGCTAGATATAATGAGCCATATAAATCAACAAGATCGGGTAATCCGCTGACTTTTGAAATTTATTGGCTTTACGGGGGAAGCAGTCTGAAACTTCAAATGTATCCTGACTGGGGTCCACTCTTAAAAGGCCTTTGATGTAGAAACATAATTCGAGGTTGGTTTTAGTCAAATTGCTAAAGCCGTTACAGAATCAAAACAAATGTACAAGATGCCTGGGTCTTTTTATAAATAAATAACTTTATTGTCGTTGGGCATTAAATATAAAACAGGGTGTTTCAAAAAGGACTTTACAACTTTGAAAATTCATATAAATTTAACGAAACAAGGTACAGAGCTGGTTTTGGTGTTGTTTTAAAGGATAACACTTCAAGTTTGTTTACCTTAAACTAAAGATGCTCGATGTGGCTTCCGTTGGTTATCCTGCAGACATCTAATCGGTAGTCGATTTCTTCCCAGACTCGCACTAGCATTTCACGTGTAACTTGCTCAGCGGCAGCGTTAATTCTTGCTCTAAGTTCAGGTAGAGTAGCCGGCAAAGGAGGTTCGTACACCATATCTTTTAAGAACTTGTCCAACTGATTAAATAAAGGAACGTCTCTACCAAATTTGAAGTATATCGGACAAAAAATGCGACCGCTAGAGTGCATACACATATACATATATGTACAGTATATATAAGTTTATCATTTTGAACGACCCCATCAAACGTGTTCAGGGGGTCACGTTAGGAACTTCTTTGGTGGTACGGGGCTTAAGTTTCACCATGACCCACTAATAGTTTACTTTCCATAGGAAATTCGCTAACAACTGGCGGGCGTGAAGAGGAGTTTAAACTATTGGGTTTTATTAGTGAATTTCCTTTGGAAAGTGAACTACAGTATTAGCACGGTGAAACTTAAGCCCGGGACCACCATAGAAGTTCCTAACGTGACCCCCGGAACACGTTCAGGGGGGTCGTTCAAAATTTTATATATATAATATATATATATATATATATATATATATATATATATATATATATATATATATATATATATATATATATGAGAGTGTATACACATAAATATACGTGTTTGCACTCTAGCGGTCACATTTTTTATCCGATTAACTTCAAATTGGTAGGGACGTTCCCTTCTGTAATCAGTTGGACAAGTTCGTTGGGCAAAACAATCGTAAATCTCTAAACCCCTTTGTTGGGGATTAATATTTCAAATTTCGAGTTTTTGGGCCCAAAAAGGGTTAGAAAAGTCTCGAACGTAAAATTAATGCATGTAAAAAGATGGGAGTTATTGAGGCGAAAGTTTTAAGGCCTCTCTCGTCATTCTGGCATAAATATTTACCGAGTTATTAAAGAAAATGTGTTTCGACTAAACACAGTACGTTGACTTATGGGGGTTTTACATTAGAAAAGCCTGATATTCCTTTGTTGGTGTACTTTTATCATCCCCAGCAACTCACGCCTACTTTCAAGCCTACCTGGACCTTCTCCTAACATTATAATGCGCAAAATTGTATTCCCAGCTTTGCAGGTAAATTAAACCAGGAGCATCAGAACAGCCAAAAAATCAGTGTTTTCAGGTTTCAATAAAAATTGGAGTAAATGTATGATTTTACACAGATTTTGAGTTTTACAAGTTTTATGTGGAAATTCACTTTCCTCACGTCAGCGTGCTGCGTACGAACTCGTTTAATTTATATTGTGGAAGGCGAAAACACGTTTTTGTATTTTTGGTGATTAGATAAGGTCCAAATTTGGGCTAGGGTCTTAATTCTGGCTAGCGTTACATTCGGTATATCATATAAATTCGTAATATACGTACAAAACTATATAACAAAAATTTATAGCATGTGCCACCTTTACTGGTACCCTGGTACCTTTTCAAAAACTTTCAGGGAAACCTTATTTTTTACCACTAAAATCACATTTTTCTTAGGTAAAGCTACTCTTTACCCATTGGTATCACATATATTATTGATTTATACATAGAACTGTATAAGAAAAACATAGTCTGCATTTGCCACCCTAGGTGGTACTAACAAAGTAATTGGCTCACGGACTAATAGGAAGATGCTCAACCTAGTGGAGAGAGTATGAAACCACGCCCATTGTTCAGTTAGGTTTGTATGTAAAAGGTTTGTATTGATTGTCCCGCACCTACTACTGGACTGATGGAGAAGTTCGGCAATACCACAGACACCTCAACGTCCTCAATTATTGACTTATATTTTATGTTTCGAATACTTTCCTAAAGATTATTTCCTATTATACGAATATTGTTTATGCTTGACATACTTAAAACTTAATTATACTGACTTTTAAGATAATGGTAAAACTTTATGGTTATTTCCAACTTTACAACGATGTGTAAAATCTTTATTACCATATTTTGAAGCAGAAAGCCTGTTACACATAAATAGTTATAGGCACGCGTTACAGTTAGTCATAAGTTGTTTCTCTTTAATTACTCTAAAATATATACCGTATGTGTGTGTTTTTATAGTAAAATAATCATCCTCACTAGCCCCAGCCTTATCCTCGCCCTTGTTCGGTATTATCACCACCCTCAGCCTTATCCTCGCCTTTGGTCGGTATTAATAATAATAATAATAATCTATATTTTTAATACGCTAGGCATATTTTTGTCATAATTGTTTTGGAGCGGTGGTGCTACCGATCACCATGTCCAAGGTGTCGTTAGAAAGGTCTTAGCATGTAGTTTTGCCATCAATTAAAAAAAATTATAAAAGTCACCGTGGACATGGGAAAATATGGGGTCAAAGTCGCGATTTTCCCCATAGACATAATATGCAGTTACAAACCAACGATCGAGAAATCAGCTGTTTATTTAAGGAAGTGGTTAAACAAATAAAATCTGACCCTGAAAAATGGTTATTGAACGTACAGCTGGCAACAAAACACCAGTTTTTATTTGCACAAAATCAAAACATAACCAAAAAAACGTTCGACATAATGGAGACTATAAGACGTCGACCAGGACGGCAAAGAGGAGGAGGCCGACGAACTTTAACTGGTAGACGCGAACGAAATACCTGCGCCAGGCGGTGTGAACGAAACAATGGCGCTATCTGACGACAGAAGTCTAAATTACGTGTTGATTGAAAGTACGTTGTTATCATCCGTTTTAATTTCAGATGTTTTGATATGTTTGTTTACAACTGAAGAAACCTTTCGTTGGGTACAAACTTGCTCGGATTCGAGCAACAGGACAGCTAGTAATTCTTTATTTGTTTCAACAACATACATACAGTACAAAATTTGACATAAATATTGATCAGAGCTCACGTACAAACTAAACAATAATTTACTTGGCTGCCAAGCTGATCAAAGTTCACACATAATATATAAGAAATCAGTGAGTCAAAATACCCAACTATATGAAGAAACAAATAAAGTTTTCCTCCCAGGCATAGCCTGATTCGAGGTAACAAACAAATAACAAACCAAGGCAGACAAATAAACATAAACAAACAGATAAATTTGATACTTTAATACGTATTATCACCACCCTCAAATTTGATACTTTAATACGTATTATCACCACCCTCAGCCTTATCCTCGTCCTTGTTCGGTTTTATCGCCACCTTCAGCCTTATCCCCTTCCTGGGTCAGTATTATCGCCACCCTCAGTCTTATCCTCGCCCTGGACCGAGGCGGATGTGATAAGATTGTGGGTCGCACACTTACTTCTGATCCCCTTTCTACGCCGGTGCAATTATTGTTGTTGTCTGAACCGAGTCGACTTTCTCCCTCCGAAGGTGAAACCTTTCACATTCCGTTCCCCGACCCGCGAGCAGCAGCCGCAGCCGCAGCCGCCGCCGCCACATTACTACTATAGAGGAGTTATTTATGCGTTGTGTCTGTTTGTTTAAATATTAGCCTATTATTTATTGAATTACAATTCTGCCCAGTAAAATCGGTAGGTATTTGTTTGTTCTATAAAAGCCATAAAATCAACAATTTTGGACAATTCTTTAAGGAGAGGCGAGATTTTAAAGTTAACTTCGGTCTTATGGGAGAAGCAGGAAGAAGGTGTCTGGAGCCCTCTAAAAATTATAATAGCTCTTTTCGCCAGTTTTGTGTCAGCCTGTACTGGGGCCGCCGCACGAAGTAGACCCAGACCCGACCCAAACTGCGTCTACTTTGTTCTGCAATCTTGTTCTCTCTCTTCGTGGTGTAACAGTATTAGTTTTATCACCTGTCAAATTTAGATGTAGGTGTAGCCTCATTGTTAGCACATACCGTTTTTCCCAAAGCACACAATATGAAAGTGTTTTGCTGATGTTTGTTCTACACAACCGGTGTTTGTAAAAGTCCGACACATTTTGTATTGTACTAAAGCACTCTAAATATTTAGTACTGACTATACGTCAAGAAGAACTAAATAAGTTCGTGTGTTTGAACAACATAAGGTCATCCGTGGAAACACATATATCTAATAATTTTAATATCTACTTATTTAATTCCGTAAGTGAATCGGTCCCCACGAAATACATCGAGCTAGGAAGAAGTTAAGTAAGGTTATGACGATTCATTTTAAAGTTGATTGCCAAGGACAGTGGGAAAAATATCAGAAATGTCAAAAATTACGTAGGCTACGCCCCACTGGGCTTCAAAGATCCAATGATTTGCTTATGGAAATATCACTACATTGTTTTTATTAATAAGCAAAATGAACTAATGATCAGTTGTGATTATCCACTTACACAAAAACCGTATGTTAGGGGCTTTAGCCTCTGCAAGCCACTAGTTTTAATTTAAATTACTATGAGACTGCTCTATTATAAGTGGATAAATTACAAATCCTAAAAGTTCCTTGTAGGATAAGATATGCTATTAGAATACCAAAGGTTGCTATGGTTGGTACCACAGGTAAGATCAAAAATGTAGTTAAAGGAAATTAAACTCGAGTTAGAGAATCCAATATATTCCAGTGTAGTCCTGTGTGTCTGACTACTTATGTACTCTCTATCTCTAACTCATGATACTATAGTAGTTAAATTTCGGCGCATTTAAACTGCTATTTATAGCTGACAAGCCGTACACTTGGTAGGATTATTTTATACAATTTGTAAGCTTGAACAATTTATGAACAAATAATTTTGCCACTTAACGGTTCTAATATTTTAGTTCAGTAATGCCCATCTATTAGCAAAATGAATCTCCCTAATGAAGCTGGAATATTGGCTCCACGTTCAAATTGTTGATAAGACATTTGCAGTATCAACATAACCAACACCATGCGCATTGTCTGCTCGTCTTTCTTTTACAGAATTGAATTTATGCAATCATACTAGTAAAATAACACTCGCATTGAATTTACGTAAGTTATTTCCTTTCTTTTTGGACAAATTTAGAAATAAATTTGCATTGCAATATATTTGATGTGTTTTTATTTAAAACCAAAGAATATAAGGTTTTTTAAGTATCTAGACGGGTCAGTATGTTAGCAAGTTATAAGTTAGTTATGCCAAACAGCTGTTATAAGGATTATATCTAAACAGACTTGAAAGACATAAACATATGTTCATTATGGAATTACAAAATCTACTTGAATGGCAACTCAAACTCTTTTTTCGGTGCCGAAGTTAGCTCTATATAAAAATAGCCGAGTGAACGAAGCGAACGAGCTTATCTTGAAAATGAACGAGCATTTGACATAAAACAAATTCAATGACATTAGGACAGTACAACGTCTGTCGGGCCAGCTAGTATTGTAATATAACCAACTATTATGTAAGTCATATTTTTAGAAACAACAATTTTAAGAGGGATATTTTTATGGATATTTAGCAGATCGGGTCATAAAGTGGGAATTTTTACCAATTCTGTTGAATATTTGTTACCTCTGAGTGTTATATAATACCGAGGTCGGTGAAATGCTGAAGTCAATTAACGAATCTAAATCCTAGAATTATAGGCTTTTTTATTATATAATACATGGCAACTCTTGGTTGCGAGCAACCCCCCCCCCTTAATTGTGCAATGGGACCCTTAATAATTCACTAATACTGATTGTTAATCAAATGGCGAATTGAATTAAAACGATAGATTTAGATTATATGGGTATACTAGCTAATCCGAACCGAAGGTCGGATAGTCGTATAGAGATGATCTGCCACCCGGAAGTGCAGGTGAAAGCCGGAACTGCTGCAAGTGCAGTCAGCAGCCGCTTCCTGGGACTGCCTCACAGGCTCCTCCAGTGTTGCCAAACGGGGGGTAATTACCCCTGGTGGTATTTTGGGTGGTATTTTCAGCTTGGTGGTAATATTCTATATCTAAAAATATGAAAAACCGATCATCTCCCATGCCAAATTTCGATACCTACAGCCACGAAATTTGGAAGGTATAACCACAGAGAAACGAATCTATAGATTCCTTTGTCTGTGGTATAACTAAGAAAGGATTTGAAGAAATTCACATACGGCTCCGCCACGGGGAGTCAAAGTTTCAGCCTATAAGTGTTATTCTTATGGGACATTCACTTTGTTTTGAGATGATGAAAACATTTAATATACAGAGTATACTCAATGGTTAAAATCACACATTTAGAAAGCCAGCCAGGCTGATTTCCAATCCCACACATCCCAGTATAATTCTTATCAATTCAATTTCGCAACCACTGTGAAAGAGTGTTGTAAATGCTTTTGCTGATTTAATACATTTGATAGGCCTTCAGTTGGAAAAATTTCGTTATTACAAATAATAATTCATTGAATTCCAAAATATTCTGTATACAGTAGTATATACAATGTGTTTATGGGTGCATGAACTATTTGTTGTATCGAAATTCTGCTTACTTTGACATTGTTAGGTGTAGGTTTCTTACAAGCTTACACGGATTACAAGGTTTTAGAAGCTTATAGGCTTTCTAAAATGAGACTTAAACCAACAATGTTGGATAACCCGTTGTGGAGGGACGGACTTTAGAAGTTAACATTGGCCTTATGGGAGAAGAGATAGAAGCTGGTGACTGGAGCCCCCTCTTAATTTGGTGAAAAATATAGCTATAACTGTATAAAACCAAGTAAGCATTTAAAAAATATTGATTTTGGTAAATAGAATAATTTATTTTCAGGCAAATCAGTTGGTTAAAATCAGCAAACACGATTAATTTTTGTAATGTGTATTTTTAAGATTAAAGTCACAATACAAGTGTCTCTATCTTTTGACTCTTAGAAATGATAGACCATCATCTTGGTTGCCCAATGGCCCAAAGTGATTCACTTTATACCCTGGATTCCCAGTCTACTGAGTTCTATGCTTTTTGGTCATCATAACTGATGGTTTGTACAGGAAAGCTGCCTTGTTATACGACATGACGCGTGTTTTTGTGTGTGTTTATTCATTAAATGTAGTTGTCAGTTAGTCCATACATCTATGTGTATAAAATGCATTCATAAATAAGCAATAGATAACATTTTAATTATTCTCCATAAGAATAATATGGGGATTGAGTACGTAAGTTTGCTGCAGAAAGGAACAAAAAATATGGGGTTTTATGCAGATATAAAAAAATCAACTAGGTCAAGCCACATACGAAGTTTCATCAATATAAATTCATAAATAAGCGATATATGCCATTTTAATTATTCTCCATAAGAATAACATGGGAGCTGAGTAAGCAGGTTTGCTTTAACAAGAAACATAAAAAATGTGTTTTTATGCAAATATCAATAGAACTCAAGTAGGGTAAGGCACATACCAAGTTTTATTAATTTATGTTAATGATTAAGGGAGTTATTATATTTATTTTTCTCCATAAAAATATCATGGGGGCAGAGTACACAGGTTTGCTGCTTCGGGAACCATCGGTAGAAATGGTGTTTTTTTGCAAATAATAATAGACCACAACCAGATGAAGCCATATACCAAGTTTTGTCGTGATACGTCCATAAATAAGCGAGATATCACATTGATTTTATTCTCCATAAGAATAACATTGGACAACGTAATGTGTTTCTGTTTACTACTTTTAATATCTCTGTAACCAATTGACTTAGAGAAATTATCAAAACACCAAATTGTGTGTTTTTTAAAGCCGAATTTAATGGTGAAAACTAAAATTTGACTTTTTTAAATATTACATGTAAAAACTTCAAAAAATCCATTTTGGGGGTACAAAACCCCCCCAAAATACCACTTTGGATGGGTCGATCTGTCTGGTTTTCTAACTTAAAGTTATAAATGTTGCTTTACACGTTTGTACCAAATTATTTCATCAAGATCGGACTTTTTTTACGAGAGTTATCGTGCTCACGGACACACACACACACACACATACACACACACACATATATATATATATATATATATATATATATATATATATATATATATTACATACAGTTTTGAACTAATGGTTTTTTGGAGTCTGGGGACCTCAAAACTAAAAGTTATCATGGTCCCGGGCCTAGGTCTGTCATGCCGACTACGGTAATAGCTTCTTCCCTATAAGGGAAATTCGCTAAAATAACGGTTTGCTCAAAAAACAATTTTTTTGCAAATGGTTCCTGTAGCAGCAAACCTGCGTACTCAGCCCCATTTTATTCTTATGGGTACCTTATAATTAAATGCTATGACTCCCTTAATTACGAACATAAATGAATACTAACTGGTATATGACTTCACCTAGTTGATATATATTGATATTAGCATAAAACCCCATTTTTTGTGTTTGTTGATGCAGCAAACCTGCGTACTTATGTTATCCCCAATGTTATTCTTATGGAGAATAATTAAAATTGTATTTATCGCTTATTTGTGAATATATTGTTATGAAACTTGGTAAGTGGCCTTATGTAGTATTAAAACATTTATATCTCCATTGGAAATTCGCTGAGTATGCAGGTTTGCTGCGGCGGGGGTATTTTGTCATGAAGCCAGAATAAAGGATAAAAAAACACAATCATAACAACAGTTCCATAACAATCATACAGAGAGCTGTCAAAGTGATATTCACCCGGAATATCATTCAAATGTGATTTTACTAATGTTTAGCATTGCGACTTCTCCGAGCAAAGCTCGGCCCCAGGTATAGTAAATTATTTAGTTTTGCTTGTTCAAGCTTATCTTTTTATCTCCAGGTTTACTAAGATATGTTTCTACTTTACAGGTAAGCACGTGCTAATATCAACTCGTATGTAAGTACTATTTGTTTGATTTATAACACTACGTTTGACATTTAATGGTATCTACATTATTACAAGAATTTCTTGATTTTTTCGGCGATTTTAGACCCCTAAAACTATTATTTTATAAACATGTTTGTTTTCAAAACTCTTACTCTCTATAGATGTGCCTTTTTGGGGTTTAAATAACCTCCACCTTCATAGCTTCACCCCATAAGCGTTTAAAGTTCCAATGTTAATCTTATGGAGTTATATTTTACTTAGTTACTCAGCTGATGACAATGTAAATCAACTTTTAAACGTATTTCTCTATATGTCTGCTAGATCCCCGTGCGGAGAACGGGACATCAACTAGTTATAGTAATTCAGTGAAAACAATATTCGAAATACAATTTAATATAGTATCTATATAATATTCAATATAAATAACAGACTATTGGCTTGTAGGGGCTACATTCCTTAACGTTTTGTTAAATAGCTCATATTAATCCGCAAACAAGCCTACGATTATATCACATGTGTAAATATAATAAAATACACGTTTTACAGTGTCAATGCTTCTAGCGGGTTATTTTGTCTTTATTTCTTCCTGGTGTGAATTAAATGGGGTTTTCCGAGCATGATTGATGGGCATAATGGCCCCATTAAATACCTTATTAAATATGAATCATTTCCCGTAATCATGCAATTTACGAAATATCCAAAACTTCACTTTGTAAGAAGCGAGTGTAATACTAGCTTCATTAAAACCTAAGATAAATAAGTTTTAAGAGTGAAGTGCATTGCTTCAGAATAAATCAATATCAGAGGGAATCGATGTGATGTTTTATGCAAATAAAATTAAAACGTATAATTCGAATTAAAGAAAATAAATTTAGTTTGAAACATTTTTTGTAACTTGCAACTGTAAAGTTGCATATACAATTTCGTTCTCTTATTGATGCACATATTTGGCATAAACTGAAAGCGCTTTACTCTGTATACGAATAGATAGGCTCTTCGCTATGCTGGACGCTGTGCATCAACGCCTCGGAATCTGTAGTGCAACTATAGTCCACCCTTGACGAGGCGACAGGATAAACAGATTTATGGTGTTTTTATGGCGAAATTCTCAAAAACCTTAGTGTCCCGAAGCCTCAGAACTTCATAAACGGCCAAGAATGTCGTCTTTGGCGGTCACCTTTGTCACACGTGGGTGGTTCTGTTGTGGTTCTAGCTGGCGCCGTTCTATTGTATAGATTGAATGAAATAACTCCCCGGAATACTCCACCCTCGCTCTTGGAAGGACGTCGGTACCGTTTGATTGAGTCATCTAAGGGTAGCGAGTCGCGTTTAGAAAAGAAACCAGGTAGTTCTGAGTTATTTCCTTTTAGGTTTTAGCTTTTAAACGTAAAGAGGGGAATTCAGTCACGCAAAAATTCCTGCTTCTCCCATAATGCCAATGTTAACTTCCACCCCGTCCCTCATCATCAGATCATCTGAAATTGTTTATTTGTGGTTAATTTTAAAGAACAGGATCAAATAAAACTACGTCCCACACACTACATAATACGTTCACACTTATACTGTACTTATACATACAAGACGGTAAATATATAAAAAATATGGTACAATTTTAAAGAGCAAAATAATATCTAGCGATTTCAGCCGTGAGTAAAATTTAGATTTCATAAATACTTTACCCATTAAAAATGTCGTAAATATTGAATAATTGGAATTTTATTGAAAGATTAATATTTGTGATGTAGTTTTGGTCTCTGAATTCGTTAGGATTTTGTCCTCTTTAAAATAAACCATAAATCAACGATAATTCTTGATGAGGGACGGGCGTTGACAGTAAACCTAAGTTACGATAATTGGGGTAGAAACACCAAATGTTTCGTGACTGGAAAGCCCCATTGAATACGATTTAATGTTCACTCTGTGAAATAATTTCTGAAGATTTGTAACGGGGAATAAAGATTGTATTACTATTAAAGTGCATAAATTATTAGTCTATAAATATACTCAATATTAGGCCCGGTGATTGCGTAGTCAGTTAAAATGGAACAGAATAGAAGAATAGAATATATTTTGTTTAATATCGAGTGTCTTTTCTTCCAGTAAAATATTTTAAATAATTTGACTACGAGCAAACGCCATTGCCTTAGTTTTTATAATCTGCTGTTAGTTAAAACGATAAAACAAATTTCTGCGTCCCTGGTGTTTAAATTTCTACACCTTTTAAATTCTACAACCAAGAGTTTACTGATACGATGTTTACTTTCTTATTACAAATTTACTTTTATAAAAACATATTTTTGGTTGATGTACATGGACTTTGGAATTAGATCGACTTGATACTATTTATATCTAATGGTGTAGCGTCTAGCCTTTATATAACAAAAGTGGTTATCGAGACATTATAACATACCATCTTAATGGCCTATTATAGCGATAGTCACTAACGGCCTTTTAGTGTCACACGTTTTCTGATTTGGTGGATGGAGTCGACTTCTTTGTGCTTGATTTATTTAGCAGAATATTTTTCTTTCGTTTTATATTCCACTTTGAGCGATTTTTTCGACTAAACTCAGCTGCTATCCTGTTCGCTGTTGTGAGTATTGCTTATTATTAATTGCAATAAATATTAACTAGATCCAAAACGTGTATAATAATACTGTACCTGGTGTTTATACTTCTTCTCAGATGTTTCTTTTATTGTACAGTATCCACCAGTTATCTCCGTCGTACAGTAGCGGCTCACCCCTTACTTCATACTACCATAGAAAAATAAACCAGGTAATTTTTTTCCTGGTAATTTTTACCTGGTTTATTTTTCTCTGATACTACGTTCCACTTATAAATGCCCGATGTCCATGTGAACGAGCAAAGTGTAGGAAAAAGAGACCGACAACCTTCTCAACATAAGAAAGAAAAAAAATCAGATTTCAATGCTTTTTATTTACACGTATTTTTTACCCGCTGGGTTCGTTCGCCTTTCCTATACGCGAATGATTTTTGATGTATACTGCTTCAAAAATGAAAATGACTGTCATTTTAAAACTTCGAAGCATCCACAATGTATGTAACAGTTTAAACTTCCTTAGCGTTTCTGAATTTAGTAAAAATTTAGAGTGATTTCTTTTAATGTAAAGTAAACATTGTAAAATGTGTATTGATGCCAATGTTAGTGTGCCTAGTTTTTTTTTTAAATAATGATCTGCAATTGGTTTTTGGGTTAACACCCCAAATCATTCTGATTGTTTTTTTTATTTTAAAAATAAGTTTATAATTTGGTCCATTGCCCCAGACTAAAGTTCCATAGCCAATATAACTCTGAACATAGGCGTGGTAGGCACTTAAAATTACTTCCAAATTTACATTTCCTTTTAATCTTCTTAAAACATATAATCCTCTGCTGATTTTTCCACGAATGTATGAAGAGTGGTCGTTCCAATTCAATTGTGAATCCATCATAATTCCTAAAAATTGCATTGAGTTTTTATTGTTATTGAGAAAAAACTTATTTCTAAATGTAGTGTCTTCCTCATGTTCAAGATTAATTTATTAGCATGACACCAATATCGAATTTGTTCTGTTACAGTCTCAAGATTTGTTATCAATTGGTCAGGAGATTCGCCTATTACATTTACTCCTAAATCATCAGCATATAAAAAAAATTTATTTTTTCTCCAGTTAACTGTTCGGTAGGTTATTGATGATATTTGTTTGGTAGGTATATTGAAGAATAGTGGAACAAACAAGAACCTTGTGGTACACCCCTATCAATTGGTATTCCTTACGAAATTTCATTATCATATTCAACACATCGAATTCTTTTATTTAATTATGTAGCAATCAAATTCAGCGCAGGGGTATTTTTGGGGGTTTTATACCCCGAAAATGTTTTTTTTGAGTTTTTTACATATAATTTTTGAAAAAGTCTAATTTTAGTTTTTTCCATTAGATCAGCTTAAATAGACGCACAATTTGGTGTTTTGATCCTTGCTCTACGTCAAATGGTTACAGAGATATTGAAAGTGCTAAACACAGTACGTTGTCCAATGTTAGTCTTATGGAGAATAAGAACAATTGAATATCTCGCTTATTTATCAACTTATCCTGATGAAACTTGGTATATTGATTCATATCATTGTGGTCTATTGATATTTGCACTAAAAAACTTTTTGCCGATAGTTCCCGTAGCATCAAACCTGCGTACTCAGCCCCCATGCTATTCTTATGGAGAATAAGTAACGTGTTATCTCCCTTAATTATGAACATAAATTATTAAAATTTGGTATGTGGCGTTACTTACTTGAGTTATATTGATATTTGTATAAAACCCCATTTTTTGTTCCTTGCTTCAGCAAACCTGCGTTCTCAGCCGCCATGTTATTCTTATGGAGAATAATTAAAATGTCATAAATCGATTATGTATGAATTTACATTGATGAAACTTGGTATGTGGCTTTATGTGATGTTAAGTTACATATATAGCATTGGAAATTCGCTGAGTACGCAGGTTTGCTGCTACGGGGGTATTTATGTTTTGTAATGTAAATAAAACAGACGTTTTGTTGCTTAAAGTGCTCTTCCTTTTGGGAGTATAATTACGCGTTGTACTGAAAGTTTTACAAAAAAACATTTATTCCGAATCCCTTTGGCCAAGAGATTCCTCCTGGAGTGCTTCTGTAATATCATTCTTCAAGTTATCAAACGCCCACAAGTTAATTAAAACAAATTTTACAAAATAAATTATGAAGGCTAGTCAAAATTGGCTTAATTTGGTTAGATAAATATTGTCCGATTATCAATTTGATTACCTTGTCCAGGCCTGCTTGAATTTGGTAAAAGTAAAATCGCCCTCTTTTAGCAAAGTTTAAATTAGATCAACAAATTATGCCAAGATAAATATTGCAAAAAAAATCATCCATCAGTTGGGGCAAGGCCGGGCCACAGCGGAGAGTCGTGTCATGATCATTTGCATTACAAAGCACTGTTTGTTGTTTACTCGTCATTTCTGTCTTTTGTTTACTCCAATTCGCTATATTTGCATAAAGAACGGGCGATTTGGTTTTTTGTGACTAAACAAGCCAAGAGTTGTCAAAACTAGGGGGATTCATCGTAGATGAACTCCATTTAGATGGATTACTGGAAAGAGGATATATTTCACTATTTTCTAACATAAATTTAAGCATTTCAATCTTAAATGCCGCCATGAAGTCATGGCGGCAGTACCTGACAACACTTTTACAAACTGTATTAATGATCAATACTATTCCAATTAGGGACTTACGCTTGAATGGCAATTTGTTGAGTGACGTAAACAGCTCAAATTCCCTGTAACTTTCATTATTAAGGTGAAATTGGTTCCGCAATCGCTATGGATGCTACATTAGGAGATTTTACTGTAATTGTAGTTAATTAATTGTGTTGTATAAAGTATGCGAATAGCGTTTCACCTCGGACAGTATTACGAGATGACGTCTCACATAGGCACCGACGGCGGTGTAGGCTGACTGCTGTTACTTGTAGTCCGACATTTGGTTCGCCGCTTTAACAGTCGGCGTTCGCCAGGACCAGAGCGCCGCCGTCGCTGGTCGCTGTGCCGCTGTGTGGCTGTTGCTAGCCGCCACACCGTTACCCAAGCCGCGGTTGCCACACGTTCGCTCGCTGTGCTCGACCGTGAGCGGCAACCGCAACTGCGCCGCCGCGCTCTACTGTCACCACCGCTACTCGACACTAGCTACTTGCAGCTAGCTGTTGCTACAAACTTGCTACCATACTCTCTGCTAGCCGGTACAGCACTCGTGTGCACATGAGGAGCAGTACGGTAGCTAGCAGCGAGTGGTGGTGATGAGTATATTTGTATCAAAAGCTAGCAATAAAGAAGCAAGCGAAGAGATGTAGCAGTAGCTATACCACGTATTGCTTGTATATAGCAGTAGCTAAAAGGTAGAGGTTAGTAACCAGTCCTCTTGTCGCTTGTTGTTTGTAGCAATAACTAGAAACTAGTGGTTTAAAGCAGTGGCTAACCCAATCCCCGTTATGCTTGTACCAGAAGCTTGAAGCTAGGGGTTTGAAGCAGTGGCTTGTCCTGTGATGCTTTTAGCAGTAGCTTGAAAGTGGTTTGTAACAGTGGCTAGTCCTCTTGTTGCTGTTTGTGGTAGAAGCTTGAACTATTTTGCGTCGATCGATGTCCTTTACATGGGGGAAATTTAAATTTTACTTCTTTCCCGCATGCTTGCAAGAACTTTCCCTGTAAAATCTCCAAAAGGCAAAGCAACATATTGAGGAGGTTTTGTATGCCAAAATGAAGATCTCCAGTTATTGTATCCTGTAGTATGTGCACAAACTCATGCACCGTATAATTTAATAATGCAGCTTGAATCTTCACCGTGCAAAAATTGTATAACATAAGTCAACACCCATGAATACAATGCTTGTTAGAGTTGTGCTGCAAAGGTCCAGGATACAATTTAATTACAGATAAAAATCTAAAAGAACTTAAATGAGCTTTTTTGTTTTTCCATTTTCTTCTAACGAAATATTGTATATTGAGAATTTTCCTACCCATGGAAAATATCCGCGATTATATAATTATGTGGATCAAAGCCAAGAAACCTCCAAATCAATGAGTTCCTACCAATCAATTAGTTTCTCAATAATACCTCTATTATCTTGTTTTTGAACGATTCCTTAAACCGTCTTAAAACTCTGATAAACGGTATCAATTTATTTCCAAATCACCAATTTGGATTCCGACATAACTGTTTGGCCATGAAACATGTTCGTAGAGTTAAGTATACCATTAAGAGTGGGCTCCATTAACGAAACATTTGGTGTTTTCCCCCCTAAGGGATGTTAACATGTTAACCGATTTCGTTGATTTATGGCTCATTTTATAAAGCAAATAAATACATTGCGATTAATTTGGGATCTTTGAAGGGCCGAAGTCCTAAGGGAAAAAATAAGCACTTGTGTTTAGAGACACATTTGAACCTGAATACCCATTTAAAAACAAATAATTAATTTGGCTTTATAGTTTAGACCAACTATTATACAGGGTGTTTCACGGGAACCCTGACAAACTTAAGGAAATGGATCCTTGGGCCAAAAGAAGAATAAAATGTCCTTTAAACATAAGACCTAATCTCATTTGTTTTCTATTTATAAGTGAAAATATGTTTTTTAACAGTTTTCAGTGTATCTATTGAACATTTTGACCTCTATACTGAAAAATTGATAAAATAATTTGATACAATCTCCATAGATAGATAGAATATTAAATTTAAAAGAGATTTCATTGCTATTCTGTGCAAAAATGGTGAGTGTGGCTGTGAAAAACAAGTTTAAAAGTAAATGTTTTCCGA
This sequence comes from Allygus modestus, assembly GCA_963675035.1. NCBI lineage: Eukaryota > Metazoa > Arthropoda > Insecta > Hemiptera > Cicadellidae > Allygus > Allygus modestus. The sequence continues at coordinate 102,745,168 of OY776112.1, forward strand.
AGAAATTAAGAAAAAAAAAATACAAGATAAAAAATATTTATTTTTTTACCGGCTTTTTATAATGCAACTGTTTGAGCCTTTAGGTTGCAACTTCACCAAAAGTTGTATAACTCCATGGAGAATAAGAAAATATCAATTTATGTACACTTTGTATGGGGATTATGTTACTTAAACCATAAAATATTGTAAGGTAATACAAATTTTAATGGAAAACCCAGGGGTTGAGCTGAGTACAAGTTTTTCATTTTGACTTAAAGTAAATGTGAACCTCCATTTACCTTTAAATAAGTAAAACCTTAAAATCAATTGACAGGAAACCTCGTTAATCCGAATATTTGTTTATACAAGGCGTTCGCATTGTCAAAATTTTCCGGTTACTGAGGGTGTTTTAAACAAAGACCACAAACACAGTAGAAGCGATTGTAATTACAACAAAATTACATTATAGTAACAAATATTATGGCAGGAAACAATCTGTTCGTAAGTTATAAGAGATAGGCCCTAATATTACAACTAAAGTCAATGAAATCAGGAATTATACTAACTTGGATTCTTTGTTGAAATATGAAACATCTAAAAATATACCCAAGGGCGTTCGGATGACAGGGGTGTTCGGTCTACCGGATGTTAGGATCGTGGTTCGTTAATAAATTTTTAGTTAGTTAAATTGTAAAGTGAGCAACTACACTTCACGCGGAATATTTTGAGCTGTGGCTTGCTCCACTGCCGGAGAAGTCTCAGTTTTGTCACTATGTAGTGGCGAATCGTCCCCAGATCAAGTTTATACTCTTCACCTGCGAGGACCAATTTACTCAAAATGGTATAAACAACTCGAAAAATGTCCACATATGGGCTGAAGAAAAATCCACATGCCACAGGGGGAGACAACTTTCGACAAAGGTTGTGAATGTTTGGTGCGGTCTTTAAATAACATACTTATAGGACATAATATTTTTAACGGACGTCAAAATGGTGTTAGTTATCTACAGTTCTTAGGCAATATTCTGCCAGGACTTATCGAATATGTTCCCATCCAGTCATTAGAAAGGATGTTGTTCAAAATGACGGAGCTCCACAGCACAGGGCACAAAATGCGGTTTAATCGTTAAAAAAACTGTTTAAAGAGAAAAGTGTTTGGTCATCGAGAACTAGTAAATTGGCCCCCTAGGTCACCGGACCTCACTGCGATGGATTACTTTCTATGGGGCTATATGAAGTCAGAAAAGTGCAGAATCAAGCCTCAAACCAGAGAGGAGTTAGTAGAGAAGATTCTCAGCGGAACTCAAATAAAAAAAAACCTAACATGGTAATAAGAGCAGCTACATCATCCCTGCTAAGACGAGCTAGACTGTGTCGGTCTTGAAATTTCATTAGTTAAATTACCTTTTCTTGAAAGGAAACACTCTTGATTTTGTACTATTTATTATTATTGTGAAAAAAGAAAAAGAAATTAAATAAATAAATAAATGTTTTTTTATCAGGACGATAATGTCATTCTAATTTGTTATATATAATTGTTTAGATGTTGTTAGTAAACATCCACCCGATGAAGATGATTATGAAGAGCAGATGCATGTGAAAAGGATTGTTATCTTTTGGAGTATAAAACCAAATTGTCACCTGCCATTTCATTTATCGCATTTCAAAATGGAATCTAAATTCTGATAAATCTGTGATGACGGGAATATTGATGAGGGGTTTTGATACGCCAACGCATCGATAGTGTATATACTGTACAATAAATGTGGGCGCGACGCCGATCTCTGATCTGACTGCGGGCTTAGTTCAGCAAGGAGAATATTATTTTGGATATTGTAATCTCTTTGAGAATTTGTCTCTCTGATAACATCGTAGTAGTATTTATTTTGGATTTATGGCAGAATTTTCAGTATGGTTGAAGATTTTTAGATCTACGCTATAGGTAAACAATTTTGCTAAGTGCATGTTAGTGTTATATAACATTTGAACGACAAAAGCCAACCAACCAACATAAATAGAAAACTAGGAACTGTTATTAAATAACTGCATTGTATTTATTAAAATGTTGAATACTGTAAAATGATATAGCATGTGACAATTTCCTGACAAACCTTCAAAATCAATAAAAAAGTATTTTATTCTTTAAAAATACACTGTTTAAATATGATTCGTTAAAGAGCTACCATAGTCAATTGTCAGTAGGCATAACGGAGAAACGTGGAAGTGCAAAATTTGCGACTGGAGCTTCCTCTGTAAATATTTAGATTCCAAAAAGAAAAAGTTCCTAAAATTGAAAAGAATCCGCTGAACACCGAATGAGCTCAGGCCTATCCCAACTAAATTAAATCCCAGCGGTTCCGAGGGTAGCATTCCGGAGGGCAACCCCACACCCCAGTTCAATGGAGCCGCCCACACGGTAGCGTACAAGCATAGTGGGAGGGTGCCAGGGGTAGCGAGCGGGTTGCATGTGTCCATTCATAGGGTGCCGCGGCGTTCATTGACTCGGCGACCGGCCTTCTCACTTCGGCCAACCTCGGGTGACTCCGCCGCAGTTCGGGCCGCCACGTCAACGCTCGACTCCGCTGTTCGCGTTTTGATCAGTTCTAGCCGCGGTTTACCTCCGTGAACCTCTCGCTCTTTGATTTATTTTTAGGTTAACCATTCAATATTTTTTATTTGTACTCGTCGAACAAAGTGTGACCGAGTCACGTGTTCTTTTGTGGATGTTTTTCTCCTGTTTTGTTTGCAAGTGTTGATTATTCTTAGGATTTTTGACTTGTCAAGAAGTAAGTAAACATGTCTGGAGCTATTTGTTGCTTTTATCTTGTAATTTGTCATAAAAATACTTATCGTAGACTTTATCATTTATAATATGACTTAAAGTTATAGTTGGTTAGTAAATAAGGTCAATAATGTTTCGTCAATAAATTGACTGGTATTTGTCAGCAGTTGCAATTTAGATTGGCTAATCTGTTATTAACTTCAAAACACGATTTGTTTTGGCTGCAACACAAGTTTGTTTGCTTCTTTGCCTTAAATCAATGCCAGCTTTCCGTGTTTCCCTTTTACTGTCTAAGATTGTTGGTTGCGTTTTGATATTGTTACATGGCTTATTTATTGTACAAATTTTTCACCAAATAAAGCAAAACAAAGGGTTCTGAGATGCAGCCTAAAGTTTTTCACGAAACTTTGGAACAAACTATAACCTAATAAACTCTAACCTTAAAACTTAATAAATACAGTAAAATGTTATGGTTAATCATAAGTAAAAAGCATTATTCAAAGTAAAATGGTTTTGTTATACATATTTTAACCAAAGTTATTCAAGTTGCCTTACGGAACACAGTTAAAGGACTCGACAAGTTTTTGTTACAACATACCAAAACGAATGTTCCGTTAAACAGTCAATCGTCATAAGACAACATAGACAAGAAACAGAAAGATACTGAAACATTCAAAAATATAGTAAAACAACATTTTGTTAAAACAATGCTGAAGTTCAATGATTTCGAAACGCAGTGGCTACGCTAAAATAAATTCATCTTCCAGTCAACTAGTGACAAACCTGCATCTATTTATTGTGCGCGTTTTCATGGGATAATGAAGCTATTGCTCTCTTTTGATGTTGGGAAGTAGTAATCGTGTTTATATTTAAACGGAATACTTTATCGCTTCAATATATATGCCTACAATGAAAGGATTCATATTTCGGAGTACAATTTAGCATGATAATGATATATTGATTATTAGTCTCCTTAACATTACATAGCCGTTTGTCCCTCAATTATTTCATGTTTAATTCCCGGGAAATGTTTTCGTTCGTATTATTTCAGTCTAGGTTTATTTTGTTGTGTTTAATTTTATAAATTTACAATTTATATAATATATGAACAGATGCAGAAAATATTGAAGCTTGAACATTTCAATATATAAATAAGTCAAAGCAACTTTACAAACTGCGAGATATACGATAGAGTCTACAAAGTACAGCTACAGTAGAGTTCTTCCAACTTTAGGCCTGGAACGCAAGCTAAAAGCATAGAAAAGCACGCATTAGACAACGCGACTGCCTCAAAGCTAAAAGAACCATACTTTAGAATTGAAATACAGACATGTTAACCAGGCGTAGTTAATACGCCTTACAGTAGGTTTTTTGGGGGGCGAAGAGGGGATGTATGCAGCCAGTGGTGTTTGTAAAAATTTGAAATAAAATGTTCATAATTTGCAATCATCTTATATATTTCTCTAGCTTGGTTTTTCTGTCAGTCCGCGAGATCTTCCTTATTCCTTTATCAAATTCCATGATTTACCCCTCATTTTAAAGCTTATCGTGCCGGCTATTGACGAAAAGTAGACCCACGGTCTAAAAACGTACCGCTTCTCGGAAATTTGAATAACATGAAAGATATATGAAGGGAATAGTTTGTCTTCTTGACAGGAGCGAAAATGTAAACAAAAGAGCATCTGATCAGCTGACAAGATTTGGTTCGCAGTGCGGAATTCCGCACGGGTCGACTAGTAATACTTTATTAGAATATGTTTTGGACCCTTTTTATTAGCGAATTTCCCCTATAGGGAAGAAGCTATTACCGTAGTCGGCATGGTAAGACCTAGGCCTGGGACCATGATAACTTTTCGTTTTGAGGTCCCCAGACCCCAAAAACACCATTCGTTCGATACTGTATATATATATATATATATATATATATATGTGTGTCCGTGAGCACGATAACTCTCGTAAAAATGATCCGATTTTGACGAAATTTGGTATAAATATGTAAAGGAACATTTATGACTTTAAGTTCGAAAACCAAACAGATCGACCTATCCGAAGGGGTATTTTGGGGGGGTTTTGTACCCCAAAAATGGGTTTTTTGAATTTTGTACATATAATTTTTGAAAAAAACAAATTTTAGTTTTGACCATTCGATTCAGCTTAAAAAAACACACAATTTGGGATTTCGATCATTCCTCTACGTCAATTGGTTACCGAGATATTGAAAGTGCTAAACACAGTACGTTGTCTAATGTTATTCTTATGGAGGAAAAGAACAATTTTTTTTCTCGCTTATTTATGAACGTATACTGACGAAACTTTGTATACAGCTTCATCTCGTTGAGGTCTATTGATATTTGCTCCAAAAATTGTTTTTGCATAATTCTCCCGTAGCAGCAAACCTGCGTACTCAGCCCCCATGTTATTCTTATGGATAATAATTAAATGCTCTGTCTCACTTAATTATGAACATAAATGAATAATACCCCCGTAGCAGCAAACCTGCGTACTCAGCGAATTTCCAATGCATATATATGTATCTTAATACCACATAAAGCCACATACCAAGTAACATCAATATACATTCATAAATAAACGATTTGTGACATTTTAATTATTCTCCATAAGAATAACATGGCGGCTGAGTATGCAGGTTTGCTGAGGGAAGGAAAACAAAAAATGGGGTTTTATACAAATATCAATATAACTCATTTAGGTAAAGCCACATACCAAATTTCATTAATTTATTTTCATAATTAAGGGAGATGACATGTTACTTATTCTCCATAAGAATAACATGGGGCTGAGTACGCAGGTTTGCTGCTACGGGAGCCTTTGGCAAAAAAATGCTTTTTTGAGCAAATATCAATGGTCCACAATCAGATGAAGCCGTATACCAAGTTTTGTCAGTATACGTTCATAAATAAGCGAGATATAAAATGTTTCTTTTCCTCCATAAGAATAACATTAGACAACGTACTGTGTTTAGCACTTTCAATATCTCAGTAACCAATTGACGTAGAGAAATGATCAAAATACCAAATTGTGTGTTTTTTTAAGCTGAATCCAATGGGAAAAACTAAAATTTGACTATTTCCAAAATTATATGTAAAAAATTCAAAAAACCCATTTTTGGGGTACAAAACCCCACCAAAATACCCCTTCGGATAAAGCGATCTGGCTGGTTTTCAAACTTAAAGTCATAAATGTTGCTTTACACGTTTATACCAAATTTCATCAAAATCGGATAATTTTTACGAGAGTTATCGTGCTCACGGACACATATATATCTCTATATATAATTCCGTAAGTCAAATATTTGTAAAGAAATTGTGAGTGACTGGATGGCCGTAGAAGGATGGGAGGGGTATCATTTTAAAGGTCTTGACGTGAATTTTGAGGGAAAACTATTCATTTTTCTTATTTTTTTACCATAAATTCGCAACAGAATAAAACTTTTCCCATTAAAACAACATGGGGTTTAATTTGTTTACATCTTTTGAAATTAAAACAGCTGTGCCACAGAGTTAAATTAGCCTTTGATATTGATACCAGCTGTACTTATTCAGTTTGTTTACTTTTAAACTACAGCAATGTATAATTTTTAGTTATGGTGATCTATAGTTATATCTTATCGTATTTCTTCTTTTCTACCTTAATAGTAATGAACAACGGAGGAAGGCCGCGTATCGTATTTCTTCTTTTCTACCTTAATAGTAATGAACAACGGAGGAAGGCCGCGTCGCCGAGGTGTTGGCTTTCGAAATCAGCATGACAGACGACAGCGTAGGCGAGAAATTTATAATGAGGAAAGGAATGAACAACCACATCATGACGTCGAAGATACTCCTATTTTTAGATTACCACTTATAAACGAGATACCAACACACAATCTGGGCCTGATGAATGATCAATGTATGCATTGTGGTGCGTTGCGCTTTGTTGAAGAGTCTACAAATGGTCACTACAACTCTTGCTGCCATAACGGTCTCATACATCTACCACAGCCTGAAAATAACAATGAACTACAACAGTTGTTTAGGAATGGACATTTTATTAAAAACATAAGACAGTATAATAATATTATATTATAATGCTAGAAAATCAGTGCTTATTTATAAATGACCAATGAAGGTTGATAAAAAATTTATGTATTTTGGTTTTTTAGGGGCTTTTGCCCCTACAAGCCCCTAGTATATATATATATATACAGTTTCGAACGAATGGTGTTTTTGGGGTCTGGGGACCTCAAAACGAAAAGTTATCATGGTCCCGGGCCTAGGTCTTACCATGCCGACTACGGTAATAGCTTCTTCCCTATAGGGGAAATTCGCTAAAAACTGGTATACGACTTCACCTAGTTGAGTTATATTGACATTAGCATAAAAACCCATTTTTTGTGTTCCTTGTTGCAGCAAACCTACGTACTCAGCCCCAATGTTATTCTAATGGAGAATAATTAAAATTGTATATATCGCTTATTTGTGAATATATTTTTATGAAACTTGGTAAGTGGCTTTATGTAGTATTAAGACATTTATATCTCCATTGGAAATTCGCTGAGTATGCAGGTTTGCTGCGACGGGGGTATTTTCAATGTAACTTTCAGAATAGAGAGAGGAAGTCTTTATGTTTTAGGTTGGGTGTTCTAATCATTTTCGACTTATTAGTGTGGCGTTGTTTGTTGTTTGTTTTTCGTGTATGTTCGTGTTGTGTTGTTTTAGCGAATTTCCCCTATAGGGAAGAAGCTATTACCGTTGTCGGCATGGTAAGACCTAGGCTCGGGACCATGATAACTTTTCGTTTTGAGGTCCCCAGACCCCAAAAACACCATTCGTTCGAAACTGTATACATATATATATATATATATATATATATATATATATATATATATATATATATATATATATATATATATATATATATATATATATATATTTTATGTTTTAAGAACATTGTATTAAATTTTGTTTTGACTTGGCATATGCAATGTAATTTTGTCAACATGCTCAATAAAGAATTTGAATTTTAATTTATGGAGTATTTGTGTTTATATTTTTATGAAACTTGGTAGGTGGCTTTATGAAGTATTAAGACATTTATATTTCCATTGGAAATTCAATGAGTATGCAGGTTTGCTGCGACGGGGGTATTTAAAAATCTGACGAGAACTTTCATCAGTCTCCGCTGGACAATGACACTTAAACCTGAAGGTGGGTGATGCCCAAAAATAAGTCGAAAATAATTAGAGAGAGGAAGTGTTCATTTATTACAAATACATTACCATTATTCAGTGTGTGTATGTGTACAATGCTAAAATGATGGGGAGTCACATTGCAAACCTAACAAACACTTGTATAGATTTATAAATTAAGTGTAAAAATGTGCCAGTTTTACGCACTATAACCGCATTACTGTATGTGGTCAATTTTTTTTCTAATGAATAACTGTAATAATTGAAGTGCAGTTATTGTTTTAAATAATGTTACAGTAAACAAAGAACAATTTTATTAAAATAGCGTTCATGAACCGTTTTATTGGCTTTCAGACACGATAATATTTTAAAGTAATATCATACCTAAAAATACGTTAAAATTTTGTTACGTTAAAAATAATATAATATTTCGATAATCACTTCTCCATAAATCAATAGAATCAAGCGTATAAGAAGTATATTCATATATACAGTATAATATGTAGATAAAAATGGCTGTGAGAAAATGTTCTTGTCTAGCTCATTTTAGATAGCAATGGTGATATGTCAAACAGTATAGTTATTCAGGTGATTCATAATGAAGCATTATCAAAATGTAAATAAGGAAACTCAGCTAGATCCATATGAATGAATCATTTTAACTGAATAGAGAGAGCACTAGGCAAACTCGCATCCCACAACCTCTTGTATAAACACGCAACAACCAAAGAGATCAAATATTAAAATCGGGTTTTAAAATATATTCCAGTAAATTTTCATAGTTAGTTTTTACAATTAATGCTACATGTGTGTCGGATTCATCATCGTACTTATTACTTTTTTTAATTCATTCAACTGAGTTGCATTTATAAGCCCTTTTAAATGTGCAAAAATGATTTTTTTTCAAACTACAACCACTTCAGATAGAGAATTATTTTGAAATTATAAAAAAGAGCATGAGTAGTTAACTTACTTCTATAAATTTCCGCTTATAGTATATTATTGATAACATAATTATCGTAGCTGCAAACAGGAATCCTGCGGACCTCCGCACCCTATCCCTACCTACCTCCGCGCCTTTTTCTTATCTTAACAATGTATTTTTACGCGGTGGCGCAGATTTTCCTGTAGGGTAGACCGGAGCCTTAAGATAGTAGGCCTGGCCTATGCTTCTGTAATTTTCCGCTTATAGTATATTATTGATAACATAATTATCGTAGCTGCAAACAGCCTTTTCCTTATCTTAACAATGTATTTTTACGCGGTGGCGCAGATTTTCCTGTAGGGTAGACCGGAGCCTTAAGATAGTAGGCCTGGCCTATGCTTCTGTAATTTTCCGCTTATAGTATATTATTGATAACATAATTATCGTAGCTGCAAACAGCCTTTTCCTTATCTTAACAATGTATTTTTACGCGGTGGCGCAGATTTTCCTGTAGGGTAGACCGGAGCCTTAAGATAGTAGGCCTGGCCTATGCATATAATTTCGGCATATAAGTTTTTGTAAGTTTCTGTAAGGTTACCGGAACAGGGTGGAATACCGTACTTTCTTATTCCCTACGAAACTAATCGAAAATCCTGCTCACTGAAGTCGCTTGGGATTTTTCTCTTTAAAGTGAGCCATAAATCTACGATTCCGGATAACGCGTTGAGGAGGGACGGAATATGAAAGTACGGAAATTAAATTATCCCTAGTATAAACTATCTTCATAATTATTTTTCAAGCCTTTCGATTACGCCATTATAAATACACACAATAATCTAGATAATCTAAAAAATACGTACCCAAACGGAAAACTTCCAAAAGACACTGGATCCATTCACAACATTTCTGATGCAACAACCCCGACCAACCTTTCCCCAAGGTTTTCTCCGTCATCACTGAGACTTATTGCGGTTCAGGTCGATTGGTTTTTATAGCGTCATCGCATTAAACTTTGAGATCGCGGCCATTCCAGTGTTCCCCAGGAATAACAACGTGGATGTAGTTATAAAACAGACCTCGTAATCCGTGGGAACATGGATTTATAACTATAAAACCTCCTGGAACGAGAATACCTTGGAAATACTAGCTGTATGCAATTAAAACTTAGAATTCTTGGTTCAAAATGAAATATCATGTGATTGTGAGTAGCCTAAATGTTTAGTTTTATAGGATTATAATAATTTATAATCGTCAATGACGTGGTGTTTATTTTTAAAGTTCATATTAAACCAAATCAAATATCCTTTATTGCCATAAAAACATAAATACATTCATTGAGCCAACATAGATTTAAACAAGAAAATACAGAGAAAGCCTTGATAATGCAAGGCATATCCTAGCTTATTTATTCTTAATATAGTCCAATACAGAATAAAAACACTTTTCAATAAGACAAATCTTAAGATCTATTTTAAAACGAACAAATATATCTCTGCTCTAAAGGAATCATGAAGGGCATTAAATAATTACGTGGCATTGTAATAGCTATGGTGATTCAACAAGAAAGCAGTAGTATGGTGAGGAATATTTAATTTAAATCTGTTTCTAAGATCATATTTAGATTGTGCGTTGGAAAATATTATGGTTATGTTCAAAGAAAATTAATATCTGAAAAATGCAAATCCCAGGAAAAGTGAGAAGTTTTAATTCCTTGAAATAGGACGTTTACAAGTTTATTTACTGAATATGTTTCGTAGCGTAATGATTTAAAATATACGTACACATATTTTGTCGAGACTGAGATTTTTTAAATGCTTGTTTAATAAAGATAAAGATCTTCGTCCAGGAGGCTCTCAACGTCACTGACTAATATACAGTGTGTCCATCTTAACTGTGCCTAAATGTGAATACATATTAAAGAGCGTAAAATCACGGACAAAAGGATCTATATAGATATAGATAGATTCGTTATATATATATATATAGATTCGTTTCTCTGTGGTAAAAGTTTAAAATTGTACAACAGCCATCCCAGTCATTCTACACTCATAGTTCATTCATATTCGCCTTAAAATATGCACAAGTTGCGTCGGCGGTGTCTTAGGTAATGATTAGCGCAAAATAGGTCTAATGGTAATAAGGAAATTTTAAAGCATGACTTACATTCGCTCAAGCGCTTTATCGCCAACAGGATCGTTTTGCCTACATAATTAATTATTCCGTAACATTATCGCTCGTAAATTAGTTCTTTGTAACTGTATCTTTTGAACTTATTGTTTCTTTATCTAGCCGCTGCTAATTTCCCAGTTGTATCGCCACTGTAAAGTGAGGTCTAATCTTATCTGTGTCGCACCGTGTGTTTTACCTTTTTAAATATTACTCTTCAAGAGTCAAGTCAAATTGACTGATTTGATTAGTTTTATGTTCCACGCTTGTATTTATACAAATTGTTTTTATAGAGTAGTAGTATAGCCTAACTAGTACGGTGTAATTGTTATAATTTATCGTTACTTGTTACCGGATAGATAAACTATGCTATAGATAAGATATTTTGATACCATAAGTCGTTTGACTAACTGAAATTAAGCAAGTTCTCCTTTTCCCTTTGACTGATTTTTGTGTGCCTACATGGATGTCTGTATACCGCATTGCCATCTCCATGACAAAAAAAACTATATATTAATGGACCTGTTTCTCGAAACCAACCTAAGTTGTTTCATATCTTAATTTTTTTAAGATTTACCATTATATTACACTACACAGATTGTGCTACTATTTCAGCATTTTGTTTACTAATTTATTTAGCTCACAAAATGTGTTATTGCTGTAAAGCTGTGTTTAGTTTTATAAAAACCCGTTTTAAAATGTAATTGGATTATGATTATGTTGACATAACGGCAGTTATTAGCAACCGCAAAAGATGATAAACTTGATCGCGTTTCATAACAACTAGGATGCATTGTTAGCAGATGAGGTTAAACTACTAAATATATAGGCTGATCCGTGAAGATCCTGTCACGTAGTTTTGCATGTTTAAAACGTATTTTTGACACACGCGAAAGAGAATATGGACGACAATGGTTATTTCAATAATATTGGATTGTTAGTAATTGTCGGTTATTCCAAAACTGTATAAGCAATACCTTGGCTTGCCTAGCATTTCATGACGGATTATAATTTATATTTGCGTTATTCTTTTATGCCACAAACGATTTTTGAGGGCAGCCTGAGCTCTTTAGAATAAAAGTACCGAAATTGAGCGCCACTTTGCACAGCTACGGATTGAGGCCATATTCGAAGCCTCGACCGTCGAAATCGGTTAGAGAAATCGTCAATACTTAACTAAAACTTATCCGTCTATTTTTCACCCTTATTATTAAACGGACAACATTTGGTTAAGTACGAGGAGGGGGCGGATGATGAGGCGGTAGGGGATGGCAGTGATAATCAGTTTACCGAGTGGATGTCATGCGTAGAGTCCAATATACTGAGTTGATATGCGTAGAGTCCATTTTACCTAGTGGATATCATGCGTAGAGTCCATTTTACCTAGTAGATATAATGCGTAAAGTCCATTTTACCAACTGGATATAATGCGTAAAGTCCATTTTACCGACTGGATATAATGCGTAGAGTCCATTTTACCGAGTGGATATCGTGCGTAGAGTCCGCCAAGGAGTAGTCGCTGATCGCTAACCCACAGATTGCCTTTGTCATCAGCCCTAGCCACTCCGCTCCCGTTGTGTAACATGACTTGGTTAGCTCCGAAGGTTATCCTGGCCAGACGATGGATTGACCTCGCCACAGACCCAGGCCGGAGCCATATCTAATTGTGGGCATCTGCCGTGGCGGGCACCGAGTACCAAACGGTGGTCTACGGTAAAACTCCAGTTTAGTAAAAATGGTTCAAGTCACGAAACATTTGGCGGTTCTATCTGCTTCCCCTACTACGTTAACTTTCAAAGCTCCGTCCCTCTTGAACGTATTATTCGAAATCGTCGATTTATGGTTCATTTTAAAGAACAAAATATCGATTTTAGAAATAATATTAAAATAAATACAGTAACATTACAAATTGTTCAATATTCATAAGATTTTTTATGGGTGAACTATTTGTGATATAAAAATTTGTGAAATCGACCCGTATATTTTTGTTCTACAGTATATCAAGTGCAGTATTAATAAATTTCGGATTGAGGAGGTGTGAGTTCAGGATCATCTGTTTGAAACTCCGCGTGCAAACGGTATCATTAAAATCGGTTCATAAATAACAGAGGTTTTATACAATCGCATAATGCATTGCCTATGAAATATGAATCAACATAGTGTTTAATTGTGGCAGTGCATAACCATAAAACTATAAACATGTCATAGTTATTTGCGCGTAACACCCTAGTCAAGCAATTACGAGGGAGTAAAAGCGGCTGCATATAATACTAGATTCATTCTATAGTAAACTGTAAATGGCAATCCTTGTCACATTTAAAAAATATGTTAAAATTCATTATGTGGAGATTGATTTTGTGTTGGTAATTTTCTTATGTACAACAAAAAGTCCATGTATCCTTACTCATCTTCGTGGTGCGCCACTACCCCCACTCGTCGAGCTTATTCGTATTCTGTTGGATTTGCCACGTGTAAAAGAATCCTCTGAGTTCGAACCGTGTTGTTGAGCCTTGCCCAAAAAGGAGATAAGTCTACATATAATCCTAATTTTGAAATATTTACATTGATTCGCTTTGCACATTTACATCGGCTGGGTAACCACGTAGTTAGATCTCCATCGATCCTCACGAAAATCGTAACAAATTGTGGAAGTTCGAAACTGGAAGCAGCCGTTGGTATGGCGACCGAATCTCTTCATAATGATTCTCGCAAAAGAATCACACCGTTTAAGCCAGTAACAAGGCTTCACAAGGCATTTCACTCGCATCGAAGTTTATGTTTCCCATTTAGTTTTGTTTCTCATGGGCTCATGTGGTTTTCTTTGGCTCATTCGCTGAACTGTCAAACGTAGTGGGCGCAGTTTTGACATTAGACACAAAGCGCTGACTCACTACGGCTAGCCTACCTTTATAAGCATATCAGCTTAAGTTACTCACTCCGCTGCCCTTTACTGCTCCTCCAACCTTGCGCCGACCTTTCATTGTGCCTAAATGTCACGCGCTGGATTTATTATCCGATTCTTCATCTTGTCGCTTTAAAGATCTTTAACATTAAGTGCTTATTTACCTGTTTTTATCCAGTCTTAAATGTTTAATACGTATTGTTTTGATGCGCTGCGTGTAATCAATAAAACCTTCAACTTAAGTTCCGCGGAAACATCAACTTCAACAATAGTCCATTCAATTTCTCCATTTAAAATAGTTCTTTACTCATTTAATATTGTTTAAGTAAACCGTTAAATCATGCAAATTGTTGGAAGTTTGTTAAAAGTTTACTTTTGCGCTAGAGAAGTGATGATATTCAGTAGTCTGACTAACTACAAAGTGATTCTGAACCCGAAAGAGATTTTCGGGCCATTATAGCGAGCAATATAACCCTTCTCACTTTGAGTCCGACGCAGCATCTAATGGGACCGGTATATGCTGTTAGATAGTGTAGAAGGCTCCAGTTCCGGTCTAATATACGGAAAAAATCTTCGTCGCTGTGAAAATACATAATTTTTAGATAGGGAAAAGGAGCGTTGCGGAGGTGTGCAGGATTGCGGTTTGCGGCTACGATATTTATGTTATCAACATACCCTAAATGGAATTTGATAGAAAAAGGTTACTACTAACGGCACTATTTACAATTTCAATGTAATGTTTCTGCTTTAAGTTGTTGTAGTTTCAAAAAGCTAATTTTTGAAAATTTAAAGGGGGCACTTAAATGCAACTCAATGCAAAATTTAAACAAATTTCCTTCCTAATATTATACCACAGAAAACTATAAATTATATCGTTTTACGTGCTTTAACTTTAACTAAAGGGGTTATGTAGCAGCTATAGAGTGAAGTCCTGCAAACCCTTGCCTAGCGCTGCGTGGCAGGGACATAGAACTATAAACAGGTATACAGTAGTGCTATGGGCAGGGCTAGACCATGGATCTAGCTGTATTCACCATTCGGCGTTCCCAAGTGTAGCTCCAGCTGTTTTCCCTGTTTTTCCCCTCCCCGGTGGCGACACCCGCTCCTGCGTCACAGGCGTTGCAGAACCGTTGGGCAACTCTTCGTCGCGGCGCTGCAGCTCGGCAGCTCTCACAGCAGCGACGGTGTCGCCAGACCGTGGTTTACCGAGTTGTACCCGCCTGTAACGTTTGGCAATTTTTGCAACGAAGCGAGAGGAATATCATTAAATATTTGCAACTTTGTAACCGTCTACCTTTGTGAAATTTACAAAGAAATCCGAGGAATTTCTCGAATCAACCTTCTATAACCTTGTTAAAAGGTTTATGCTGTGAAGGAACACGATAAAAGTTCTAAACTATTTGTATTCATTCTCTATGCAAGCGCAATGAACCATTTTTAACATTAAAAGTCCTTGGTGGAAAGTCATTGTTTGGAGTAGAACCAATACGATAACCATCAAAAGCGTCTTGCTATAATGCGTAGTGTAGCGTAAGAGCACAAAGTGGTTTGTTTTTCTGAAATATACTTATTCTATTCTATGTGAAATGTATCAAGACTCTAGAAAAAACATCCTACAGAATGTGTTTTTCTCTTTTTCTTCTCCCCTCTAAAGATACTTAATCATCAGTGTTTTACAACTAATCCCGTTCATTTACCACGTTTTATTATGATTCGTCATCGTAAAATTAGACTTAAAAACTGTTGCTGTATACAATTAATAAGTTCTCCTCTGGACATACATAAACATTTGTACTGAAAGCCATGTATCCACAAACCTTTACGACGAAAAACACGGATAGTAGACTCTTAAACGGACCATTCATTCAAGAATAAACAGAGCTTGTCTTTAGGTAAAATAGTCGATAACATTCAACGACTCACAACAAGAGCAAAGGTCGGTCTGCGCTCTATGTGCCTATCAGAGATCAACAGTTCCCATTTGAAAACTTTCAACTCTGTTTTATCAATGTAAAACTTTTCATTTCACCGTGGTTTCTCTCTATTTCAACCTGCACGTTCAAGATTATCACTGCCTTGTGAAAAGTCCGGCCTCGTTTTCTTCAATGATTCATTACCATATCCATTAGTCCGCTATCCGATCAGTAGATGAATCGCCGGAAACCGGGAAAGGAATTGTGAAGAAACGCGGAACGACGGTCCAAGATTCCTGGTCCGATTAAGTCGATTGTTTGGAATCGAAGACCTTATTTCCACCTATATCGCCATGGCGGTCATGCGTTCTGTCATAAGCACACTGTTGGGACACTTCCTACGTGTCGAGTGAAATGTATAAGTTGATTTCATATAGTTACAATACAGTAAATAAAATTGTCTAATTTGTTGTATACCTAGCAAAAAAGACTTGTGGGTAAGTATTAGCTCCTATGCACAACTTTCGCGGAAAGCGATTATTATTTCCTTGCAAGGTGAAACAGGGGGGTGGCAAGAGTGGCCCCATAATGTGTGGAAAGCATCATTAATCACGATCACGATCATTTTGCCTGCCTCCAATCGAAATACTCAAACGCTTATATTATGTCCCTGCGGTGTAGATTTACAGATTTTTCCTATTCGAAGTCACACTTCAGCTCATCAGATAGTGTTGCTCCTGATCTCGGCCGCCAACCGCACCAGTAGCATACAGTAGCCAGCCGTCGTGCCACTTCTCCCGGCGGTTTTCCAACAGTTTTCCTCCTGTACCGAATGGTCGGTATGCGGGAACGACCTTGGCGCCCTAGCGGCCCCGGCCCCAACTACACTGGCCGCCGGCGCTCCTCTCTTCTGATCCTGCTCCTGGCTCCTGGTCATTCCGTCATTATCCACCGGCTGCCAGCTGCAGCGAGGTAGAAATTAGTGAGCGAGACATCGGCCTTACCGGAGAAATAGATAGAATTTATACCTATTTCTCCGATAAGGCCGATGTTAACTTTCAGAGCCCTTCCCTCCTCAACGTTTCCGATATTGTTAATTTATGGTTCATATAAGAGCAAAAAAAAATGCCTAGCGCTTTCAGTGAGCGTTATTTTGATTATCAACTAGTTCACCAATAAGAAAAGCAAATACTGAACGTTTTGCAATTTTTGAACGATTATTTTTTGTAATATTAATCACTGATCATGTAGATGCGTGTTTTACTTGTGGTAAATATCGGTTTGTGAATAATTCCCACTTAAGTATTATAAACGGAGTTTAAAAATTACTAATTCGCCGCATTGACTTTATTATTAGAGGGTATGGATGTAGTACTTCATTTTTATTACTCTACCAATCATACAAATTAACAGTAATTGAAATTCAACCTTTTGTGGAAATTACCTGTTATGGTCACGTTCATAATTCTGTAATTTAAACGGCTAATTTTTAAATACACGCAATCAAATATGAAATCCGTCGTAACGAGTTCGAATGTGTTATCATATTGCATGCCGGTATCAAAATATTCAGGTGCCATATTTCAAAAAATGTTCTACTTTCCCTCAGAGTATCACCCCATTGGCCAAAGATTCATTTTTTATTTGTCAGACAATTACTTTATTTGGTCGAGTAATTAAACTTGCCTATGGTAGTCATAAAAGTTCGTTAGTTTCTCTACAGAACTCATCACAACAAAATGTTTTGGCTCTCCACGAATCCTTCCGGTGTAACTTGGATCGCCAGGGATAGTTTTGATATTTTTTTGATAGTTTGCTTTGTGTGTTTCAAGATCTCGAATCTTATTTCTAAACTTCTGACGACTCACAACCGAGTGGATTTTGTGTCATTCAAAAGTAACAGTTTTACACTATACTAGCGTAGAGGGGGGCGATGAAACTGCCCCGATATTTCAGGTACGTTTGAAATGATGAAACTGCCCCGCTCATTAAAGAGGATCAAGAAGGGTCGCCTCGCCAGACCAGAAATGCTGAAATTGCCCCGAGCGCCCGGCCAGGTAGCCGCTACGGGCCTGGGGAAAAGGGAATTATTTTTGTCCCTGCGTCCTGTCAGTGACTGCAGTCTTCTAATAACTGCCACCAATATCAGGCTGATAAACTACTGCTTCTTTGGGCTTTAAAAACAATATAGAGATACAATCTGTGTTTAAACTTAGGAACTCAGGAGCAATTGTCCAATAAAAAAGAAAGTCGCAAACCGAACCATATTTCCACTTACAGAAATAAACTTAGATCAAATTAAAAATTTTTTGTTCCGAAACCTAATATAACTCGCTTAAAAATCACCGAATATTAAGGGTCAAGACTGTATAATATTTTGACTAAACAAATAAGAGAAGAAATAATACCTCCGTAGCAGCAAACCTGCATACACAGCGAATTTCCAATGGAGATACAAATTTCTTAATAGTACATACAGCCACTTACCAAGTTTCATACAAATATATTCACAAATAAGCGATATATACAATTTTAATTATTCTCCATAAGAATAACATTGGGGCTGAGTACGCAGGTTTGCTGCAACAAGGAACAAAAAAAAAGGTTTTTATGCTAATATCAATATAACTCAGCTAGGTGAAGTCGTATACCAGTTTTTATTCATTTATGATCATAATTAAGGGAGACAGAGCATTTAATTATTCTCTATAAGAATAACATGGGGGCTGAGTACGCAGGTTCGCTGCTGCGGGAGCCTTTGACAAAATATTGTTTTTAGAGCAAATATCAATATACCACAACCAATTGAAGCCGTATACCAAGTTTCGTCATTATACTTTCATAAATAAGCGTGATATAAAATTTTTCTTTCCCTCCATAAAAATAACATTAGACAACGTACTGTGTTTAGCACTTTCAATATCTCGGTAACCAATTAACGTAGAGGAATTATCAAAATACCAAATTGTGTGTTTTTTAAGCTGAATCCAATAGTAAAATTAAAATTGACTATTTCAAAAATTATGTGTAAAAAATTAAAAAAAACTGATTTTTGGGGTACGAAACCCACCCAAAATACCCCTTCGGATGAGGCGATCTGGCTGGTTTTCGAACTTTAAGTCATAAATGTTGCTTTACATGTTTATACCAAATTTAATCAAAATCGGATAATTTTTACGAGAGTTATCGTGCTCACGGACACACACACACACACACACACACACACACACACACACACACACACACACACACATATATATATATATATATATATATATACAGTTTCGAACGAATGGTGTTTTTGGGGTCTGGGGACCTCAAAACGAAAAGTTATCATGGTCCCGGGCCTAGGTCTTACCATGCCGACTACGGTAATAGCTTCTTTCCTGTAGGGGAAATTCGCTAAAATGATGTCTATGACTGGCTATTTAGGCCCTACTTTAGAAAATAATTTTGAAAACATGTTAAGGATGTTACCGCATGTTAATGGGTTTGACAGGAAAAGCAGTCGACGGCAGTTTTAGAAGACTGAAGTCACTGACAGGACGCAGGGACAAAAATAATTCCCTTTTCCCCAGTCCCGTAGCGACTACCTAGCCGGGCACTCGGGGCAATTTCAGCATTTCTAGTCTTGCGAGGCAATCCTTCCTAATCCTCTTTAATGAGCGGCACATTTTCATCGTTTCAAAAGTATCCAAAATGTCGGGGCAGTTTCACTACGCCCGAGTAGAGTTGTCCTTAGTTGTGCTGACGCGACAACTAGTTGTCAGCCTATATAATAAGCTGAAGTGCCAAGCGACAAAGAATCGTGGCCTACTGACCTTGGTGGCACCTGACAAGTAAACAGCGGCAATGTAATGATTCACCGGATGTGAATCATCGTTAGCAACAGGCTTACAGCTTACGCTTACAGCAGAATTGTTGTCATAGTGCCGGACTTGCCTTCTGACTGCGAACTGTTGGCCGGTTCTTATAGAAGAGTTACTCTTAGCTATAGCTCACCACCATCGAGTTTAATTTATAGTCTGGGGTAAAATGTGTGGCTTACTTGGTTGACCGCCATTTTGCTCCTCTGTCAACTTTGTCCCCATTGCAACCAACATAGTAACCAATCACATCCTATCTGCACAAGTTGTATGTTTGAAACATATAACTTGTGAAGAGAAGATTTGACTGATTACCTGAAAAATAGCTGTCAGCATGTAGGCTTCACTTTTTTACACCAGACGATACAGTAATCTATTTGTATTAACCTCGTTGCTCACCATACCAGCCGCTGTTGTGGTGAGCTAAACTAAAGTGTAACTCTACTGTAGCATTCCCCGCCACGGCAGTGTCCCAGTCCCAGGCTAGAGACTAGAGACAATGGCAACTTAACAGCCCAGAGTGCAGAGTTGAGCGGCGGACAGTGAGGTTACGTCATGAGAAGATCTCTGCGGGCCGCTTCACACGAAAAAAGGCACAACTATAACTCTTGCGGCGATGGCGGTCGGCCAGAGTCCGGGGTGTTGGTGTGGAGAACTGATTTATATGAACTACCTGCTTCTCCGGAAGTCCAATGCTAACTTTCAAAGCCTTGCTCCTGCCTCCACAACCGATCATGTCGTTAATTTATGGATAATTTTAAAGAGCAAAAATACCTAGTGATTTCAACGAAGGAAATTTCGATGTTATAAATATTATTATTCGATCAATAATATTCCAAAATATTAAATGTTTACGATTTTTTCTCTTGGTGAATTACTGTTGATTTCGAAATTGTTTTTCGTTCCTTAAAATAAGCCATAAATCAACGATATCGGATAATCCGTTGAGGAGGGCCAGGCTTTGAAAGTTAACATTGGCCTTATGGGCGAAGTAGGTAGAAACGCGAGTTGTCTGGAGTCTCCCTTTTGACTCCAAAAATTAACAGCAATAATTTATTTTTCTTAAGATAACTAATTCGCAATTCAAAATTGTGTGCTAAATATGGAGCTTAGCACATCCAATCGTAATTTACAGTGTTATCGCTATCCGAATCATGCTGCATTAAAATTCCTAACCCAAGTTGCCCACTTGACCTGCGCTATTGTTATCGTTTCACCTATCAACTAATTGTTAATAACGGGAACCAGACCAGCTGCACTCTGGGCGTCAGTTGCATTGACGTACAGTGAGGAATTCCTGGAACCGCCAGTGTTTCCCGCGTTATCGCTGCATGCGCGGTTATTTTCGCGGCAAGGCGGGCGGGGAACCACAGACTCGGGTTTGATAACCGCCTGACGTGACCTTTGCTGTCCAGTCTCGTCTTTATCATCTCATTCCTCAAATCGCCAGACTCTTGTGTAACTCTTGTCTTGTGTGTGCCGCCGACTCAAAACATTCTCTACAGTCGAGTTGATCTTACGATACAACGTGTTAGTGGTGGTGTAATCATCCAACTATAACGTCCTGTTTTGTGGAAGACTCCGATATTGAGTTCAGAGATATAATTTACTGGTTGGTTATCTTCTGGGGGTTTAATTTAAACAAAATCTAAAACTGAAAAACTGCGATCGCTACGTGAAATTGATAAGCGAAGGAAGATTTACTAAAGTTGTTTACGTCAAAGCAATAATCTATTTAACTTAAGTTCCGACAATTTGCTATAGCGATAGCCGATCAAAAAAACTTCTGGGCCTACTCTGACCAACACATGATTCTCTGCGCAGATAACTACGATGAGGACACGCTAAATATTGATTTCTATACGTAGGCCTATATTATCAACTTTTTTGGCAAATACAACGGCAAGTATTCCTAAATATCATTTGTTTAATCTTAGGAAAACCGGGGAGGACTCAACGAATAGCGTGACTTTCAAAGCCCGTCTTTCCTCAACGGGTTATCCGATGTCGTTGATTTATGGCTAATTTTAAAAGGCTAAAACTACCTGGCGATTTAATTGAGCAAAATATCACAAAAATAACAATCGTTTAAAAAAATCAAAAACATTCAAAATTTATGATTTTTTATGGATGAACTATTTTTGAAATCTGAATTCTACTCACTGTAATAGCTACGTGTTTTGTTATTTAAAATGAACCATATATCATTGTCCTCGGATAATCTGTTGTGGGGACGGGCTTTGAAAGTAAAAAAAGGAAGTTAGAGTTTGATAATTGAAGAAGCATGTAGCAAAGGAGTGGAGCCCCCTCTTAAAATAAAAGGTAGTCTGTTCGGTCCATTATAGGCTTTGCTGAAGTCAAATTTCGTGTGGTAGTAGACAAAAGTTGTAAATGTGGCTCCGTTCAGGATTTCTAGGGACTGTGGAAAGTCGTAACGCATTTACTGTGCCGATAGTCAGAATTTCCTGGGAGTGCACACGTTGCCGTGTTGTAGTGGCTCCGCACCGCACCAGCGTGGATCATCCAGACGGTCGGAGCCACTTTCTACACGGCGGCGTGTCGCACAATGACGCACGCCTAAGGAAAGTAGGACTGCACCTGAGACAGACAGGGCGAGTGTTGTCATCCTCGCAATCAAACACCACAATGCAGTGCAAGGTGGCTGACCTGTTCCGATATAAATGTCGACCGCGACAGCGACACTCTTGCCCTAAAGTTGAATTAGAATTGAACGATTTCCGTTTTCAAAGGCAATGTCAAAAGTAATGCATAATACAAGTATGGTACAGAAGTAACATGTAGAAGGTAAACCAATGAACACACAAACAAGATGGGCAGGTTTTATGGATACAATTCAGCCAATAAAGGTTGTTAAATAAAGCAGACAACTATTCTTAATTAAATTTAGGTTTTTGGATTGAATATTTACAAGAAATAAGGAAATAAAATTTGATGCTTAGTGGGAATAGAGTTTGTAATACTGTATAAAAGTGTCAGCAAATTTCAAATCAGATTTATGCATTCTATATTTTCTACTTATATTTCAACTTTTCTTTTACTTTTACTCTTGCAGCAAATTGTAGTTTATCACTGATAATAGAACCATAAGTAGATGATTTACCGTTGTTAAATCCTGGGTCTCTGAAAATATGACAGCAGGGTGGCATTCTAGAGGTTCGTTCCTAGCTGCAATTGTAGTTTTTGAGGTAGACTATATAGTTTTGTGCAAAACTGAATCAAAAGCTTTTTGTAAACAGCGACGAAAGCCATATACTCCCTAAAGTTCTATTTGTATGGTTGTGAATATATAAAACACATGATTAAAAATACATTAATAAAATTAAATATATTAGGAGGGTATATGCGTAAAAATGCGGAGGTAAAATATTAACCTAACAAGGTTTGTAAATTCTAAGGCGATTGATATAATCCAGTATATTATATTTGGATTGCATATTTATTTTAAAGGGAAAAATTGCTATTCAGTTTTTTATGTGAACATTTAATTCGATTTCAAATTGTTGTGTAATATTGGCTGAAATTGGGTGAAACAGGTTGAAATTCTGGTAGAAATTGTAAAGCAAGGGATAATAAAACTGAGGACTAAAACCTACATTATAGCATTGAATACCCCCGGAGCAGCAAACCTGCGTACTCAGCGCATTTCCAATGCAAATATATGTATCTTAATACCACTTAAAGCCACACACCAAGTTTTAGCGAATTTCCCCTATAGGGAAGAAGCTATTACCGTAGGTCTCATGGTAAGACTTAAGCCCGAGACCATGATAACTTTTTGTTTTGATGTCCCCAGATGTCCAAAACACTATTCGTTCAAATTTATATATATGTATATATATATCTATATATATATATATATATATATATATATATATATATATATATATATCTATATATGTGTCCGTGAATGCGATAACTTGAGTAAAAAACGTCCGATTTCGATGAAATTTGGCTCAAATGTGTAAACTGACATTTATGACTTTAAGTTCGAAAACCAGAAAAATCGGACCATGGGAAGGGGGGTTTATGGGGGTTTTAAATTTTCCAAAAATCAGTTTTTTGCATTTTTTACCCTAAAATTTTTAAAACACTTAATTTTGGTTTAGACCATGTTATAGAGCTTAAAAAAACAAATAATATGGTATTTTGAATTATTAACCTAGGTTAAGTGGTTGCGGAAAAAATCCAAAAAAACATGCTCATAAAATCTCCCATGTTAATCTTATAGGAAAAAGGTTTTTGGCTTTTCCTCAGTTAATTTTACTTTAAACTTCACATTTTCTTTTACCAATCACTTCAGCTCCACAAAACAATCATTTTGGTGTTTAAATTGTGATTCTACGTCAAACCGTTGCAGAGATATTCAAAGTGCTAAACACAGTACGTTGTCCAATGTTATCCTTATGGAGAATAAATAAAATTGGATATCTTGATTATTTATTAATGTATATTGATGAAATTTGGTATGTGGCTTCATGTTGTACTGGTATATTGATAATTGCACAAAAAATAAATGTTTTGTTGATTGTCCCCGTAGCAGCTAACCTGCATACTCAGCCCTAATGTTATTCTTATGGAGAATAAGTAAAGTTTTATATCTCCCTTAATTATGAACATAAATTAATAAAACATGGTAAGTAGCTTCACCTGGTTCAGTTATATTGATAATTGCATAAAAAATCATTCCTTATCTTCCTCGTTGCAGCAAACCTGCGTACTCAGTCCTAATGTTATTCTTATGGGGAATAAATAAAATGTAATAAATAATTTATTTATGAATATATTTTTGTCAAAATTGGTGAGTGGCTTTATGTACTAGTGAGAAACATATCAATGCATTGGAAATTCGCTGAGTACGCAGGTTTGCTGCGACGGGGGGTATCATCAATATACATTCATAAATAAATGATTTTTGACATTTGAATTATTCTCCATAAGAATAACATGGCGTCTGAGGATGCAGGTTTGCTGAAACAAGGTAAAAATATTGGGTTTTTATGAACATTTGTTTATAACAACTGGGTGAAGCCACATACTAATTTTTTTAAATTTACTACCTGACCCGACAGACGTTGTCTTGATGTACTAATGTCATTGAATTTGTTTTATGCAAGTTCTCGTCCATTTTCAATATGAGCTCGTTCGCTTCGCTCACTTGGCTATTGGAAAACACTAGTTAACGTCCTGTTCTCAGACCTACCGAATATACACACATTTCATAAGAATCGGATAAGCCGTCTCGGAGGAGCTTTGTTACAAACACTGTGACACGAGAATCCTTATAAATAATACGTGAAGGGATTTCTATGAAACACTACTCCTCCGTTAATGGACGGATTTTTACAAACGATGTGTCAAAATTAAGTGTTTTTTATGTAGACGCCCCCTTTCACCAATTCTGCATTAAAAGTCCTCGGGCTTTGCCCCACAGGCCTTCAAAGTTATTGTATATCTATAATATTATAAAGAAGAGGTGGTTTCTGTCTGTCTGTCTGTCTGTCTGTCTGTCTGATGTTCCGGGTGAACGCAAAAACTACTGGACCGACTGGGCTGAAACTTTACACAAAGGTAGATCTTGAACCCATGCAACACATAGGCCTATTCACTTCCTTAATATCCCCTCACGCTACGCCCCGGAAACGCCCTAACTTTCAATGTTTACATTTCAGAAGAAAGTAAACATTCAGAAACTGTAATGCGATCAGCTGTGGATACTTCCGTTTAACAGCTTAAAGAGCAGAAGCAAGAACAGCTGTTTCAAGCTATCTAAAATGCAAATTGCATTGACTAATGAACGGGTAAAGAAAACACCTGTGCGAAGAACGGGTACATCAGCTAGTCTATAATATTATAAAGAAGAGATGGTTTCTGTCTGTCTGTCTGTCTGTCTGATGTTCTGGGTGAACGCAAAAACTACTGAACCGACTGGGCTGAAACTTTACACATAGGTAGATCTTAAACCTATGCAACACATAGGCCTATTCACTTCCTTAAAATCCCCTCGGGCTACGCCCCGTGAACGCCCTAAGTTTCAATGTTTACATTTCAGAATAAAGTAAGCATTCAGAAACTGTAATGCGAACAGCTGTGGATACTTCCATTTGACAGCTTAAAGAGCAGAAGCAAGAACAGCTGTTTCAAGCTGACTAAAATGCAAATTGCATTGACTAAAGAACGGGTAGAGAAAACCCCTGTGCGAAGAACGGGTACGTCAGCTAGTTCCTTATAAAGAAAAGATTTTGTTTATTTAAACAGACGATTAATATGTATTAATTGCATACTAAAACAGCTGTTGATAGTAAAACACATGATAACAGAAGAGCTTACGTAAATATAATATAATATCACGTTGTGATCGCGAGCGAAGCCGCGACAGGCTACTAGTTTTATATATTAGATGTTCAAAATTAAGGGCGATAACATTTTACTTATTCTCCATAAGAATAACATGGGGGCTGAGTATGTAGGTTTGCAGCTTAGGGAACTACCAGCGGTTTTTCGTGCAAATATCAATAGACCACAACGGTATGAAGCAATATACCAAGTCTCGTTAGGATAAGTTGATAATTAAGCAAGATATAGCATTTTTCTTATTCTCCATAAGGATAACATTGGACAACGTACTGTGTTTAGCACTTTCAATATCTCTGTAACCAATTGACCATGTTAAAAAAATCAAATTGTTTGTTTTTTAGCGAATTTCCCCTAGCGATGAACAAACTTGTAAACATTTAACTGCACTTTTCAAGAAACAGAAATTTGGCTTGAAGTGACATCAAAATATTCAATATCAATATCCAAAACTAAACCAACATCAAAGTTTAAACAAAACCACTGAAAATACGTTTTGGGTTATTTTGCATCCAGGCGTAAAAAAGTCTTTCGTATAAGACACTTTTTGTATTTTGTCACGTTCTAATGAATATCGTAATATGCATTATGTTGGGGCTTTATTACAATATTTTTCACGGCGGATTCCCATTGTATTGCATGCAATTCAAAATTAGCGTTTTAAATACTGTGTACAATTTTAAAGAGCAATTTTTAAGCCACAAAATGCATTTCATATAACTAATAAACAATATTACTTTATTAGTGAATTTCCTTTGGAAAGTGAACTATTAGCATGACCCGCACGGTGAAACTTCAGCCCGGGACCACCATAGTTCCTAACGCGACCCCCTGAGTACGTTTTGGGGGGTCGTTCAAAATTGTGTATATATATATATATATATATATATATATATATATATATATATGTGTATGTGTGTGTGTGTGTGTGTGTGTGTGTGTGTGTGTTTGCACTCTAGCGGTCGCATTTTTTGTCCGATTTACTTCAAATTTGATAGGGACGTTCCTTTCTGTAATCAGTTGGACAAGTTCGTTGAGCAAAACAATCGGAAAACTTTAAACCCCTTTTTTGGGGATTAATATTTAAAATTTCACGTTTTTGGACCTAAAAAGGGTCAGAAAAGCCCCGTATGTAAAATGAATGCATTTAAAAAGATGGGAATTAGTGAGGCGAAAGTTTTAAGCCCTCTCTCGTCATTCTAGCATAAATATTTACCGAGTTATTAAAGAAAATGTGTTTCGACTAAACACAGTACGTTGTCTTATGGGGGTTTAACACTAGAAAAGCCTGTTATTCCTTTGTTAGAGTACTTTTATCATCCTCAGCAACCTCACGCCTACTTTCAAGCCTGACTGGATCTTCTCCTAACTTTATAATGCGCAAAATTGTATTCCCAGCTTTGCAGGTAAATAAAACCAGGAGCATCAGAACAGCCAAAAAATCACTGTTTTCAGATTTTAATAAAAATTGAAATAAATTTATGTTTACATTGATTTTGACTTTTAAAAGTTTTTATGTGGAAATTCACTTCCCTCACGTCAGCGTGCAGCGTGCAAACTCGTTTTTTTTCAGCCCGTAATTTTTTACGGGCTAATAACAGCTATAGTGTTCAGTATTTGGGATATTTGTTATGGTCTACGTACTTGTGAAATAAAAAAATCTACTCACTGAAATCGATAAGTATTTTTTATCTCTCTTTAAAATGAGCCATGACTCAACAATTTCGAATAACCCGTTGAAGAGGGGCGAAATTTGAAACATAATATTGGCTTTATGGGAGACGAGACCGGGGACCCCCTCTCAAATTGATGCGTTTATTCTATAAAATTATCACTTTCAAATTTGATTGTGTTGTCTACTTCAATTTAACAGACCTTTTCCTGGAGGCATTATCTCTATTATTTGCCGGAGCTGAGTCCAAGGTCTGGTGGATATACTTCGAAGAATCGCCCGTATACATCCCACATTCAATATTAAGTGGTTTGAAGCTGTTGCGACCTTGATGGCCATGCATGTAATCGAAAACAGTTCTCGGTTCAGGGCCTCGAAGCGCGTACTTTGTGTGCTTTCTAATTGCGGTAACATTGTACAGGTTTCCTGAATCTTTCCTATTCCTACCTCGCTGTTTATTACAATCGAGCGAATTCTGATAGTATTGTATTTCGAGTTTCTTCAATTGGACTACGCTGTCGCAATTATCACAGTCTGACCCCGCTACAACAACAAATTATTATGAGCCATTGGACATGATCCTCGAAACCGATTAAAGCTGTTCCACCTTACTTTCGAAACCGATCAAGCCCCTTATAAGTACTATACAGTTACAGTTACTATAAAGTTGTAAGTACTATATATATATATATATATATATATATATATATATATATGTTGTCTTTGCAATTGTGTATTGTATGTTTATATTCAGTGTCTAATATCTAACCAAGCCCCATGCTCACGAATGTCATCCACTAGAATACTGTAGAATCATTCTTACTTTGTCTGGCCCACCAAAGGTAATAGCATTAGTCGAATGGCGCGCCTGGTTCTAGGAAACGATAACTCCCACTATAGCGATGTGAATTTTGGATGCAACTTCAGACTGTTGGTTGTTTGTACAAGCCGCTCTGGTTGATGTCTAGGAAGGTTTGCTCCCGGAATAGCCCTTCTAAACATGGGCCACTAAACTTTACTTCAGTTATTGGATAAAAATTCTAATATCCCAGTTACATCGGGAAGGTCCATGGAGAGCGAAAAACATATGTTTGTGATAATCTGACGAGAAACTGATGAACTTGTATGTCTAACATACAGACATTTATATTAAATGATCACCTGACATAACAAATCGTCAACTGCATTAGATAAACATTGACAATTTTAAGGCCAATGAGGCGAAGCGCTGGGGTACTTTTGAACACTTTCAGGAGTCCTAACGAACATGTTGACGTCTAATATGTTGGCGTTTTGTGACGATAACATTAAAATTTGACTGGACAGATTCCCCATCTGATCACATGGGGAACGTGAACGTTCTAAAGTTAACGTTTTAATAGTTGTTTCTCTTAATACGCTTTTTAAGATTTGTTTCATACAAAATACACGACAGAGTACCTTAGAACAAAAACTATTGACTGCATAAGTTCAGTAGGATAAGTGTTATTTCTTATGTAGCACAACAACTCAATTCCAATATACATTTTTAACACTTTTGTCATTTTTGAAAACTATAACAATATTTGATAGCACAGGAAGTAGAAAACCTAACCAAAAATGCCTAACCAAAGTTCAATCGATGCATTGCTGTTCTCGGGGTATTAATAATTGGCTTTTGAACAAACGTCAAAAATAGTTCCCTTGCCGTTAACCTGCGAAATGGTTACGCCTTGTTTAGTCTGCCGCCTCCGGGAATAGCGAGTTCATAACAGTCTTTGCACTTCAAGGATTTTCATCCCGTTTTAGGGATATTTGCTCGACCATAGGTTCAAATTTGGATTGCGGGACGCCCTTAATTTTCATGTACTTTAAACTATGAACAGTTATTTTATTTACTAAATGCTTAATACATTTTTCCACTGATAAATACCGTCAAATTTATAAAATTTCAATGCTAATCTATGTTGGTTGTCTTGTCCACTTAGTTTTCAAGTACTGTACAAAATATTCAATATAATATTGTTCATAAACAAGATGTATTAGTCTTACACCTCCGAATTAATGTGATAATGTTTAATCGAATCATTTGTCAAAAGGGCAAACGCTTTAATCGGGCTGGTCAAGGGGGTGGAAGGGGGTGACGATTCGCGTGCCCCCGCCAAATAACGATCCCCTTTCTACGCTATAGTACTACGGTGGGGCAGGGTGGTAGCAGATGCGCACGGTTGGAGTAGGAAGGGATGGGGAGGGAGTGTCTCGCCGCATCGATTAGATTGGCAGCACTGACGACCAATCAGTTCAGCAGGTTATTGGGTTGTACCAAGGCTACACCCAGGTTATTTTGGAGAACAGCTCTTACAACTCGTCCCTCACTAAAGAGTGGGATCTAGTCACGAAACATTTCGCGTTTCTACCTGCTTCCCTTCCCCCATAAGGCCAATGTTAACTTTCATAGCCCCCCCTCCTCAACGGATTATCTGATATAGTTTATTGATGGCTCATTTAAAGAACAACAAATACCTAGCGATTTCAATGAGCGAAATGTCGATATCACAAATAATAATCATACTATGCCAAGTATTCAATATTTAAGATTATTTTATGGGTGAACTATTTGTGATTTCTAAATTCTGCTCTCTGAAATTGCTAGGTATTTTTGTATCTTTAAAATTAACCATAAATCAACGATGTCAGATAATCCGTTGAGGAGGGACGGACTTTGAAAGTTAACGTTGGTCTTATGTGAGAAGCAGAGGAGCCCACTCACACAAACGTAGTAAATAATAAACGGTATCAGGAAACTGACACATACTTTCTCCCTTTTAGCCAAACTTTAATGACAAAAATATTTGTTATTTACTAAATATAGAATATGAAATATAGATAAATGTACAGAAAATTGTCTAAAATAGTTGTTTTCAGAAATATCCACCCAAATCCCTTTTTGGGAGGCACTATAGAGTTCGTTGCTACACACAGTGGTTTTGAGAGGGGAAATGCCCCCTTGCCCCCCCATGGTTAAATAGCAACACATTTTGAACATCATCTGTTGGTCAATGCTAACTTGACCTGCATATCAAATTTTAATGAAATTGATCAGTAAATAAGAGAGAAATAGTTATTTTTGTATTCCCCATAAGAATAACATTGGACAACGTACTGTGTTTACCGCTAAATGAAAATTTCAATTTTCTCCGCAACTAGCAATCGTAGAATAGTAATTTAAAATACTAATTTATTTAGTTTTTTGAGCTTTTTTTAATGGTGAATAGTAATATTTTTTAACATTTATGATTTTTTATGAAAAATCCAAAAAACTGAATTTTTGATTTTTTAAGTCCTGTAATTTCTGAACCCGCATTTTTGCAGAAATGCGGGTAGTGTCATTTTGTTGGAAACCTAAAGTTCTACAAACCACGAAAGTTTAATCAAAATCGTTAGAGCCGTTTTTGAGAAATTTGGATTTTTCATGTTTTTTGGCGGTTTTTGGGGGATAATTACCCTTAAAAATCAAAAATTCAAAAAAATGAAAAAAACGCCTGGAGATATCGTGGATTAGTACCTACATACCAAATTTCATAAAAATCGGCCCATAGGTTAGGGCTCTAGCTCTGTACACATCCACACAGACACACACACACACACACACACACACACACACACACGGACACACACACACACACACACAGACAGACATCACGTAAAAACCACTTTTTTGGGTTCAGGGAGCACCAAAACGAATATTTCCACTAACAACTCAAATTCGAAAATTTTTACGAAAACAATACTTTCTCCATATACTATGTATAGGGGGAGAAAGTAAAAACGAGTTCGCACGCAGTACGCTGACGTGAGGGAAGTGAATTTCCACATAAAAACTTGTAAAACTGAAAATAAGTCTAAAAACATACATTTTTCCAATTTTTATTGAAATCTGAAAACATTGATTTTTTGGCTGTTCTGATACTCCTGATGGTTTTCATTTACTTGCAAAGCTGGGAATACAATTTTGCGCATTATAAGGTTAGGAGAAGGTCCAGACAGGCTTGAAAGTAGACGTGAGGTTGCTGGGGATGATAAAAGTACTCTAACAAAGGAATAACAGGCTTTTCTAGTGTAAAACCCCCATAAGACAACGTACTGTGTTTGGTCGATACACATTTTCTTTAATAACTCGGTAAATATTTATGCTATAATGACGAGAGAGGGCTTAAAACGTTCGCCTCTCTAATTCCCATCTTTTTACATGCATTGACTTTACATCTGGGGCTTTTATGACCCTTTTTGGGCCCAAAAACTCGAAATTAGAAAGATTAATCACCAACAAAGGGGTTTAGAGATTTACGATTGTTTTGCCCAACGAACTTGTTCAACTGATTACAGAAAGGAACGTCCCTACCAAATTTGAAGTACATCGGACAAAAAATGCGACCGCTAGAGCGCAAACACACACACACACACACACACACACACACACACACACACACACACACACACACACACACACACACACATATATATATATATATATATATATATATATATATATATATATATATATATGTCTTCTTGTGCTATCATATATTGTTATAGTTTTCCAAAATGACAAAAGTGTTAAAAATATATATAAAAGTTTGAGCGACCCCCCAAAACGTGTTCAGGGGGTCACGTTAGGAACTTCTATGGTGGTCCCGGGCTTAAGTTTCACCGTGCGGGTCATGCTAATAGATCACTTTCCAAAGGAAATTCACTAATAAATAAACTACTAACAACGTGAAGTAAGTTATATTTCAGAAATGCAAATTTAGAGTAATAACAGTTCATTATAAGAATTAATCATAAATGTGCCATCGCACTGATACGATGACCGGTGGAACTCGATAACCTTTCATTCATTGAATTGGATCTTTAATCGCATCGGCTTATGAACTCAAGCGATTTAAATCTTAATGACGAAGGGAAAGTTTTAGGTTAAATATCCTACGTAGAGGGCCCCTTCGTCACTTACCAGGTGGTCCCGTTATTAGTTTTGGATATTTCATGTTGGTAACAATAAACAAATCGACATCCAGAAGAACAACATTGGATTTTTGAAGACCAGTGGGAAGGAAAAGGTTTGTTGGGACTTAAGGCGAATATGCCTAACCGGAGGCCATATATTACCTAACTTCATGCAAAATTTCAGCTCAACGGTCACAATTGTTTTTGTTAGCTGAACATACATGGGAACAGACAGACACTGCCTTACTTTTTGATACAGTAGTACTGTTATGTCCCAACACGTCAATCGGTTCAATAGTTATGTAGTTCATGATGGTTAATAGTTATATTAAAGGTCAGTGGGAATATACAAACGGGAAAAGAAACGGGAATCAAAGAAAGCCACGAAAACCCACGCGAACGAAGTTGTGGCGGGTATCAGCTAGTTTTCCATGATTGTTGATTGTTCAAGACGGTTTTGATATCTTTATATAAAATTCTGTAAGCGAAATATTTAAGTCAAAATTGTGGGAGTTTGGAAATCGCAGGATAATGGGAGCCAGCTCAAATTAAAGGTCTTGATCTCTAAGACTCGGAAAAAATAGCAGTATTTCCAAAAAGTTATCAGCAAACGAGAAATAACGTAAAACCTCCCCCATAAGAAAAGCATGGGAAGTGTCTACTAACGTTAATGTTGTACTTTTCCTACTTTTTAGTCCAAAAAACACCTGGACCCATGTAAATGGTATATAGAAAAATAGATTCGTTTTTCGATGTTACATATATAAACGTATGTATATGTATGTATGCTAGAATGTTTTGGTATGTATGGTAGAGTGTATTAGCATGCATGCTAGTATGTCAGTTGTGTTTGGTAGGAACATCCCTCTGGCCTCTACCATGGAGGGGACAACCCTCCAAAACCCTCCAAATTAAAGGTCGGTCCATAGCCAACAAGAGAGACCCGCCAGCCCACCAGTGGACGATGGCCGAGGGGTGCGTGGGCGGAGGGCAAGGTCGAGGCGTATTTGCAGCAGGAAATTAGGGACTTCCGGCCTGATAAGACGGAGGCTTCATTCCCGGCCGGTCCTTTTCACTCCGCGGCGCCACGTGCTTGACGACAGCTGATACCCTGATACGCTAGCGATGTCATATGGAAGTTCGCTAGACATTCTATATCTTTAATCTGCAATAATTTTAATGCAGTTTTTGTGAACATAACTCCTCCATTATTTCTGAACGGAATTCGACGATTGGGTTTCACAGTTATTTTCAATCCGTAAATGTGCCAAGTGGTTTTCAATTTGAAATACTTCCGTCCTGATGGGCACAGGTCCTGTTAAGTTAAATTTTTGCCTGAAAGAATAACATGGAAATAAATTTTAATTCGATTAATTTATTTAACAGCTGACTGTGTAACAAAACACAAACTACTGAAATGGCAAGACAAGGTGTTTTAAGCAGACTCAAGATGGAACAACTTTGATTGGGTTTGGGCAACATCATGCCCACTAGTGCCGTATATTTACATAAAACATGATTTTGTGTAAGAGTCAAATCGAACTTAATTAAATATTTTTTAATTATCTTTTAAACACTAACCTGAAAAAGTGCCCATCACTAAATCCTAGACAGTTTGAAACATTTAGGTTATTGAGCGGAGCTCCTATACTACACTCTGGCTTTTTATTTACACGTACTCCCCCTGAACGGCTGGAGTGATCATATGACGAAATTTTGCTCGGTCATAGTAACCATCTATGGGAAGGTATAAATCTGAAATGGTCCAAATCGGACATAAGGGGTTCTGCCCTACGGCCCTTTAAAGTTACCATGTTATTTTAATAGGAGAAATATTTTATTTGGTTTGTTTACTGTGTTTTGATTATACAGCTGTTATATGGATCAAATTTAAATGCAGACTGTTACTATCAGCTGTTTGTAAATACAGTAATTTTCTGTGAAATTGTTGTTTTGTTTATTTTAGTGGTTTGTTTGTCGATACATTTCTAAAAATTATTGATTAAATAAATACTCGCTCCGCTCAATATTGCAAGCAGACAACTGCATTGTATACCTACAGTCTGTATACGGTAGGGTGGCGCACGGACCCGCCAGCTACCTGAGTCGGTCCCTTCTTCCGCCCGGCACTCGCGGCTGTTTCCTTAATGAGTCACCAACTAGCCCCTCTAATAGAATTATTAACTTTTTTTACTTTCTCATAATATCTCAATTTTAATAGAATATTTGTAAAGTACTAAAAAAACTAAGAAGAGTGATATAAAACACGATGTGCTTTGATTATAAATAACTAAATGGTCGAAAGTTATTTCTTAGCCGGAATACTGTATGATTTGTTAAATGTTTTATATTTCTCATACAACGTTATCATAATACAATATTATTTTAAGAGTACTTTGAAATGAAATAAGGTACGGTACTCTTGCCTTCTCCCATAGTCGTGCAGTGTGCAGATATGGGACATGGGACAACAAGACTGGTTAGGACATTGAACTTGTTGATGACTAACCGTAGTCTAATATGTGCGCTAATATTTTTCCACGAAGGGGTTGGTGATTCACCACTCTTAGCAGTAATGGTTGTCCAGGGTGCCAGGGTAGTTTTCAGTTAGATGTGGATACTTCCCGGGATAACTTGTAACGAATACATTACGCATAGTTGGTTTATTTATTATTTTTGTAAGTGTTTAAAATAGTTTAAATTTTTTTCCAAGTGATATTTTTTTGTTTTGTGAATGTTTTAATTTTTTGTGCACGATTATGCCGCCATCAAGTAAGTGAAAAACGTGGGTTTACTTATAACTTTCAAGCCAGAACTATAATTGCATCGGTGTTACATTACTTTGAGTGGGAACGTGACAACAAAGGTCCATTATTAGATGTGAAAAAAGTATCTGAAAGAGTGGTCGCCGCATGTAACATTTCACGAAGAACATTGGTGCGGATCAAGTCGCAACTAAAACAAGCAGTGGAAAATGAAGGAAACTCTAGTGTCAACCCTCAAAGTTTTGAAGAAACGTGTCAATCACCAATACCTGAATCAGCTGTAAGTAATGAATCCAGGCAAAATACTCCTAGACCTATCATCCCTAAGCTTACTACCCCAAGAAGAAGAAAACCATACAAGTCAATAGTTGCACAGCTAGACGATTTTGAGAAAACTGCAATTAGAAACCACGTTTTTAGCTACTACAGACGCCGAGAAGTCCCTACCCTCCGAAAGTTAAAAGTAAGTTTACGAACAGCGGGTTTGTTTGATGGTTGTATACGAACACTGGCAAAAATTTTGAAAACTATCGGATTTAAATGGAAAGAGTTAGACAATAGAAAAGTTCTCATGGAGAAACCCTCAGTTGCTCTTGCTAGGTGCCGATATTTGCGAAAAATTCGGGAAATTGACTATAAAAAAGTTATTTTTCTGGATGGAACGTGGATCAACGCCAACACTTCGAAAGACTCAGGATGGACAGATGACAGTGTAAAGTGTTCTGTAAATGCCCCTTTAGGAAAAGGAAAACGTTTAATAATTTGCCATGCAGGAGGCTTTAACGGCTGGATCAAGTCGCCACCAGTTTTTTTTTTATTCCAGTCAAAAAAACTGTCGAATATCACGAGGAAACGAATTCCGAAGTCTTTGAGGGTTGGTTTTTTGAGGTTCTCCTGAAGTCTATTCCAGCTGGTTCAACAATAGTAATGGACAACGCACCTTACCACTCTCAAGTAGCCAACAAAGCGCCAACATCTGGCTCACGAAAGTGTGAAATGGAGGAATGGCTGAAAACTCGCGGCATTGCATATTCACCAGACATGCGGAAGCCAGAACTATACAGTCTTGTAAAGCTGCATAAGGAACAAAGAAAATCTTACGTAATAGATAAAGAAGCCTCTAAGCGTGGGTTTAAAGTAATCAGACTGCCACCGTACCACTGTAACTACAATCCAATTGAGCTGGTTTGGTCAACTTTGAAGCGGTATGTAGCAGCAAGGAATACTACATTTAAATTGAACGATGTTCAGGATTTGTTTATGGAAGCTGTAAACTCCTTCACCTCAGAAGATTGGTGCAAATGCGTTGAACACGTCAAGAAAGAAGTCGAGACAGACTGGACAAACGAAGGACTTGATGACGTCAGTGTCCAAGAACTAGTCATTAATCTGGCTCCTGGTGAATCGGATGACAGTGACTGGGATACCAGCGATGACGATGACGATCTGGGAGTGTCACCTCTAGAGTAATCAGGTAAAATAAAA
Source organism: Allygus modestus (assembly GCA_963675035.1). Classification (NCBI taxonomy): domain Eukaryota; kingdom Metazoa; phylum Arthropoda; class Insecta; order Hemiptera; family Cicadellidae; genus Allygus; species Allygus modestus. Next base: position 102,782,166 of record OY776112.1, read on the forward strand.
ATAAATAAATCTATTTACCTAGAAAATTTATTAAAACACCATCATAATACTAGACATAAAGACAGATTTCAAATACCTGCACACAGACTGACACTTTTTGAAAGTTCTCCACAGCGCAGTAAAATTACTTAAGAAAATACCTAAGAGAGTTTTTGATCTCCCTCTTAACTCAATGATTCAAAAAATTAAAACTTTCCTAATTGAAAAGGCCTTTTATTCCATGAAAGAATTTTTAGATTGTAATGATGTCTTATGACAGTTGAAATTTTATTTGTTACCTCAGGATAGGTCATTAATAAGACCAAGTTTTATTGTAGTTTTAGTTAGTTTTGTTTTCTTTAGAGTTAGATACCAGTTGTCATATTATCTTGAGTTACTATGTTTAACTTATAAATACCCCCGTCGTCGCAGCAAACCTGCGAACTCAGCGAATTTCCAATCAAAATTTACAGAAACTTTAAACGATTTTTTCAAATATACGTAGAGTAATAAGATATTACTACTTCTTTATTAATCATGACAATAAGGTTGTGATGATTGATAAATAGCGGGTACTGTAACATTTCAATGTATGCTTTAAAACATTTTAATGTCATTAGAACTAGTAATAAAATATAACGAATGGTAAATAATTAACTGCAATCTTAAAATATTGTAGATTGGTTTTAGCGCGATTTTGTTTTATTTCAGAGTCACACGGCAACAACATGGCAGATAAATGGAAAATGCTCAACTTCTGGACACTATATACTTTGGCTTGAAGAAGATTACTGGGAGTAATATAAAATCATGTTGATTTGTTAATCAAATAAACTGTAAAGTATGTAGTGTTGCCTATTTAATGATATTTTGGCTGATTAAATAGTATGCGATAACATCGTTTTAAATTATTCTACCTTATTTCAAAGTACTCTTAAAATAATATTGTATCAATATTAGGGTATTATGAGAAATATAAAACATTTAACAAATCATACAGTATTCCGGCTAAAAAATAACTTTCGACCATTTCGTTATTTATAATCAAAGCACATTGTGTTTTATATCACTCTTCTTAGTTTTTTTAGTACCTTACAAATATTCTATTAAAATTGAGATATTATGAGAAAGTAAAAAAGTTAATAATTCTATTAGAGGGGCTAGTTGGTGACTCATTAAGGAAACAGCCGCGAGTGCCGGGCGGAGGAAGGGACCGACTCAGGTAGCTGGCGGGTCCGTGCGCCACCCTACCGTATACAGACTGTAGTTTAGGTACACCATCCATCTCTCATCCTTCTTTTTAACACTCATCCATTTTGGCTGAATACACGAGTTTGAAGTTATAAACATCGAGTCAGATAGCTTGGTCCACAGCAAAAAATTAATCAGCTGTTTACATTCAGCGAGGGGAAAATACTTGTTCCCTCGCCGATCAGTAGACAGCTGTTTTACGTCGAGGCTTTAGGTCGTATAGAAGCAATTTAGGTACGGTTGTAGAAAAATAAATTAAAGGGATCCGGGATTTAGCTGTCACTCCTGTATATCGTTACCGCTGCAGCTAAACCTGCAGGAATAGGAAGAACGTCAACCGATATCAATCAGCTGGTCTGTCAAGTGCGCGTCTGCAGGGTTGCCAATCGATGCGACGAGACTGCCCCGTTCCCCTCCCCGATTCCCCCGCTGTGCGTAACATTGTTGGGAATGTGTTTAGCGACGCGACGATACCGTCTGCACTTTGCTACTGCATTAACTGCTGTTAGCAATTGGAAATGTTGTGTCTATTCGAAATAACAATAACAATCTTCAAACTTTGTAAAACGTTACAAAAGCTTTTAATGAGTTTTTAATTACCTATTTATGTATATTTCAATAATAGTATTGAAAGTGCATTATTTATTCATCTAGAATGCGTAATTAACCCTTATCTATAAACCACCCTTATACCACCCACTCTCCCTCATGAGCGGGAGAGGAGTCAATGTGTTATCCAGGAATGAGCGGGCGTTAGTGATGTTATTTGTTCAATCCGGACATCCAGGAATGAGTGGGCGTTAGTGCTGTTATTTGTTCAATCCGGACGCAAATATCAAATGCAACGAACGAAGGGCCAATTGACATTTTGATTTTTCTGCCCTTTAACATTTTGTGTGGTATTCGGTATTCTATGCCATTGGATTTTTTTAATGGTCCAAAATTTTCAAAGACACGTGTACACCCTGAGAATCGAACTCGTGACTAAAACAACTAAAATACGGTAGGTCTTCTTTTGATGCGTCCCAAATTTGCTTTCCTGAACTAGCCTACGTATTTGCTAAAAAAACATTTAGCGTAAAAAACTATTTGAAGAAACCATACGGTGCATCTTACACCGTCCTGACCGTCCTTTTGGAATCTAAATGGGTTTTGGTAGGTAACGTTAAGTTTTATTTTCAAATCATTCTGTATTTACCGTGTGTATACAAACAAATTTGTCAAATTCTTTATAAATTTTATAACGATTCCTGGCCGGATCTGTGAAACGCGTGAATCCTTAGTCTCCTAAAAACTTAGTATTTTCATAAGAAACCACTTCCTCTTTTATTAATACTCTTTTATTAATTTTTCACACAATTCGATTTGTTGTAATAATACAGGGGGGAAAGTAGCGATAGCTGGGACTATGATAATTTAATATGCATCCTACGGAACATTCCGTAGCACATAATGTTTTGGGGTGATCCTTCACTACGTTTCAAAAGGCTCAACTCAAACTCAAAAGGTTATACATAGGGCCTTAAAAACTGCCTTTTTAGGCAATTTTCGCGTCCTACTGCAATTAACTCGAAGGGAAATAAAATTAATAGTTAACAAAATGGGAATTTTTACTTTTCTCCATTGGCACCACTGCCGGGGTTTATATATGGCGCGAGGGTGTGACGGCCGCAGCGGCGCGGCGCCGGCGACGGTCAAGGAATGAAGGCGTGACTTCCGTTGAGCCGGGGACCGCCTGAGTCATCGCCGACCTTCAGCCATCCTTCATGTTGCTTTACATATCCGTTGCTGTAGCTGTTGTACTGTCCAAAGTGAAGGCGGAGGAAGGAGACTTCCGGCTTGCACTGGATTAAGAGGGGCTCCAACATTTCGTTTCTTACGTACTTTTCCCATTAGACCCATGCAAATGTTCACATCCCGTCCCCGTCCCTCCGCATTGTCCGAAATTGTTGATTTTTGGCCCATTTTAGAGCAAAAACATACCAACCGATTTTAGTGAGCAAAATGTTGATAGCACAACCTTTGTAGCTTCCCCACCAAAGTCAATCCATAAAAATGTAAAAATTGAATATTTGAGAATTTTATTGAACGTTCTCTATTTTCTATTGTTTTATTTTTCCAAGTAAGTGTGATTTTTTGTTCTGAGCTAGGATTTAAAACTATAGTCAAACTTTGAAAAGCGAAAACTAACATTACCTAATCCAATTTTTATATGATATCCGTGTATTTCCACGTTATTCGATAAGGGTGGAATTTTGCTCATTGCAATTTTAAGGTTTATATTCAGATATGGCAGCAGGTCAGAAATTTAAACACACTATTCTAATTGAGACAGTCCAATGACAATGTTCGAGCAGCATTCGTCAGGTCCGATAGATCCAATTCAGGGTAATCGTTTATACCCTGAAAAAGTCATTAATTTATTCTCGTTGTTCCGCGACTTGTCAACCAAGCAAGATATGTCGTTCATTGACCAGCCATCAACTGACTATTGCATGATCAGCTGGTAAGTAGGTCGGCGCGCACTTATCCGCTGGCTCAAGTATTGTTCGTATCGCGCGTTGACACCAACACAAACCGGACCGGAAACAGCCTATGGCGTACCTATATCCGCTCAGTCAGCTGATTAAGTATACGACGCAGTGAAATCCGATAGGTCTGTGTCGTAAATTGATTCGCAGTTTTTATTTCACAACTGAATAAATCGTTTGTTCAGACAGAGCCGACTATGGTGCTCGTGGGCAGCAAGGCGAGTTCGAGACACTTCATCTCATCTCCACGATCTGTATCAGGGCTAAAGAAAGACGAGTTCGCACGCAGCACGCTGACGTGAGGGAAGTGAATCTCCACATAAACAACTTTTAAAACCCAAAATCAGTGTAAAACATACATTTATTCAAATTTTATTGACATATGAAAACATTGTTTTTTTGGCTGTTCTGATGATCCTGGTTTCATTTACCTGCAATGCTGGGAACACAATCTTGCGCATTATAAGGTTAGGAGAAGGTCCAGTCAGGTTTGAAAGTAGGCGTGAGGTTGCTGGGGATGATAAAAGTACACCAGCAAATGAATAACAGGGTTTTCTAATGTAAAACACCTATAAGACAATGTACTGTATTTAGTCGATACATATTTTCTTTAATAACTCGGTAAATATGTATGCTAGAATGACGAGAGAGGGCTTAAAACTTTCGCCTCACTAATTCCCATCTTTTTCATGTATTAATTTTACATCCGGGACTTTTCTGACCCTTTTTGAGCCCAAAACTCGAAATTTGAAAGATTAATCCCCCAAAAATTGGTTTAGAGTTTTCCGATTGCTTTGCACAACGAACTTGTCCAACTGATTATAGAAAGGAACGTCCCTACCAAATTTGAATAATGTGTAGCCCTGGGTCCGTATATATATATATTCTCGCAGCATGGGAATACGACCTCCCAGCCTGATCCAAGGTCCAAGCAGCGCAGAAGATAAGGATCGATCCAATTTCCGCCTTATTAGTCACTCAATGTACTTCCCGATCAAATTATATTTTCTTTAAGAGTGGGCTCCAGTCACGTAACATTTGGCGTTTCTATCTGCTTCTCCCATAATGCCAATGCCAATTTTCAAAGCCCATACCTCCTCAACAGATTTTCCGATATCGACGATATATTGGTCATTTTAAGAGGGGGCTCCAGTGTTCCCCCCATAAGGGGACATTTTTACCTCCTTCCCCCATAATGCTTTAACGAGCAAAATCACATGGCGATTTCAGTGATCATAATTTCGATATCACACAAAATAATAGTTTGCACAAAAATATTTATGATTTTTTATGGGTGAAGTATTTTTGATTTTAAAATTCTGCTCTCTGAAAACGTTAGGTATTGTTTACTCTTTAAAATGAACCATAAATCACGATTTTACGATTTTGAATAATCCGTTGAGGATGGGCGGTATTTGAAAGAAAGTATTAAGCCTTATGGGAGAAGCTATTAGACGTGCGTTGCGTGACTGGTGCCCCCTCTTAATGTTCAATTTTCTATATTTAAAACGCTAATTTTGGAATATACGCAATCAAATTGGAAATCCGCCGTGCCAAATTGTAAAATGCTATCACTGTACTTTCCACAGGGTTCCATTGAGCAACGTTGCAATGTTTATCGGTGGCAGTCGGTGGTCCAAATTGCTAGACGTATAAGCGCAGTCAGACCAGTCGAGTCCCCTGAAAACTACGGCTGTATCACTTTTGTTCCGCGGTTGAAGGCTAATTTCTTCACATCACTTTTGTTCCGGGGGTCAGCAGGTAGATTTCAGGGCCGGCCGAAACATCGTTTTTGCCTCGCGGACATCTCTTTTGTTCCGCGAGAGAGGGGGCTGCACTCCCCCTCCCCCAAATCTTCTCTTTCGCTCTCCTCCTAATTCTTTCTTCCATGGGGGCTTTGAAACTCGTTAAATTATCATTTTCATCAACAAAAATATAAATAATTTAAAGAATAAAATTATAAAGTACAGCTTTAAGCAGACTTCTACTATTTTTTTAAAGTAAACAGTATACGCCTCTCGTCCAGGTACCTGTGGGCTGTGATAAACTTGAGCTCGTTCGAAAAGCGATACTTTAGGCCCTAGTGATAAAATACATTATTTCATTGTCGTAAAGGTAATTATGTTTGAAATTTGAACTTTCTGTCAATGTCACTATTATCAGCTGTTACTCTGTTTATAGCTCTTTTCAATCGATTAACTTCGTAATGATTGCTTGGTTCAACACATTAGCAGCTAATGTAAAACTTATGTAATACTAGATGCAGTATCCATTCTTCGCATGGTTTAAAAGGTTTTAACAAACACACAAATAGACGGGGACGATGAAACTGCCCCGATATTTTAGGTACGTTTGAAATGCTGAAATTGCCCCGAGCGCCCTGCAAGGTAGCCGCTACGGGTCTGGGGAAAAAGGGAATTATTTTTGACCCTACGTCCTGTCAGTGACTGCAGTCTTCTAATAACTGCCACCAATATCAGAAATTACTAGCTGATAAACTACCGCTTCGTTGTGCTTTAAAAACAATATAGTGATACAATCTGTGTTTAAACTTAGGAACTCTGGGGCAATTGTCAAATAAAAAGAAAGTCGCAAACCGAACCATATTTCCACTTACAGAAATAAACTTAGATAAAATTTTAAAGGTTTTCTTCCGAAACCTAACATAACTCGTTTAAAAAATACTGAATATTAAGGACCAAGACTGTATAATAATTTGACTATACAAATAAGAGCAGAAAAATGATGTCTATGACTGGCTATTTACTTTAGAAAATAATTTTGAAAAGATATTATGGATGTCACCATGTTAATGGGTGTGACAGGAAAGCAGTCGACGGCAGTTTTAGAAGACTGCAGTCACTGACAGGACGCAGGGACAAAAATAATTCCCTTTTTTCCCCAGTCCCGTAGTGACTACCTGGCCCGGGCGCTCGGGGCAATTTCAGCATTTCTAGTCTTGCGAGGCAACCCTTCCTAATCCTCTTTAACGAGCGGGGCAGTTTTATCGTTTCAAAATTACCCAAAATATCTGGGCAGTTTCACTACGCCCCAAATAGACTCATAAACTTTCAAAACTACAATATTAGTAGGATTACTAAATCAATTTTGAAGTATTCATTTTAGAAATCAATATTTTTCTTTTTGAAGAAACCATAAATCGGAGTGGTAACAGCTGTATACCTATGTAATGATTGATCGATATTGAAGGATCTTTTACGAGAAACAAAATTATGTTATGAAATTTGAGTTTCGTAATACTGTGTTATTTGAATAGTGTTTGCAGTCCGACGGCAGTATGCCCTCACGGCTCAAACGTTGCTTTCGGATCATGTAATTCGGAGGAGGGTGGAAGAGGGAATTTGTGGGAGAGAGAAAGTGCAGCCCCTCTCTCGCGGAACTTAAGAGATGTCCGCGGGGCAAAAGCGATATTTCGGCCGACCCCGAAATCTACCTGCTGACCCCCGGAACAAAAGTGATGTGAAGAAATTCGCCTTAAACCGCGGAACAAAAGCGACACACGAAAAACGATCTCTGGTCTCTACTTTGATTATTGTTGGCCACATCCAAATTACTTCTTAGTATCAATAATAAACCCTAGTGCTTTAATTTGTAAGTTGTTATTACAATTGAGTAACAAATATATTTAATAGTACTTTTCATCACAAGGAGCAAAAGTGGTTGTTTTGGTGCGCAATGGTGTTTTACGCGAAGCCAAGCTCGGATAAACGATTAAGCAACAAAAACACACTTTTGCTCCGTATGAAGAACAACGTTTTTTTTATCATACTGCCTATATAAGCCTTTGGTAGTTGAAAATTTGGACAACAAATTAAGTGATTTTTATAGTTTGGAAGTTCAGATAGGTTAACTTCACAATATTTACATTTATTTTATTTACAAACAAAATTTATAACACGTGTTTGTTACCTTTGAATTACGCACAAACGTACAAAAGAACAATACCAATCTTTGAGGTTTGCACACTGAAAAAATCCACAGCTTATTTTTCGGTGCCCTATTTTAAGGTATCAGAAATATGCGATTTTACGGACTAATTACAGACTCAAAAATAGCCGCTTTTCGTGCAGTATGATAAAAATTACTTTACAGTACTCTTCGAAATGCATTGCTCTTGCTCAAAACGTTATCACATCCAATAAACGCTATCTACATCAAACAAATGACTGCGGGAATGAAAGAATTATTACTACAATAAGGATGGAATTTCTAACCCTTCTAGCATCATTTAGCGTGCGAGGACAAACGGCGCACATTGATTATATTTATAGCACTTTATTTCCAATCTTGTTTTAATGTGCTTTGTTTTATTTTTCACCTTTATTATACTACTTCCTTGTAGATTATGTATCTTTTCACAAACTTTATTGAAATAGAGTTATTGATGGACATTTTTATTTTCATGCTGCCAGAACCGGCCACCTCCCAAATTAATAGCAACACCATACTGTAACTGTACCGGACTAATGATCGCTGATTACACGACGCTGGATTCTGCCGACTGATCCGATCCTCCTGGAACTAGGATCCCAAACTGAATCACTACACTCTGAACCTCTTTGTTGGTATTTTCCTAAGTTCAGTGAGATCGTACCTTTATTATTTCTGTTATCGAAATTAAATTAAGATTTGCATAAAAACATGAGCCCATACTCCGTAGGTTCTCATATTTGGTTGTGTTATTGGGTCTGTCTGACCCACCAACCGATCTTATACGATTAAATCAACTCTAGTCGTTCGCAAGATTGCTGTCGGTCGTAGTGGATCGGAAGTTGCATTGGTGCGATGAGACAACCGACCAGCTCCCAGCTGAGAGAGCTAGACTGAATAGTTGAACAATTGTGCTTTTTCAAGTTATGAAGCTGATACATCAAGGAAAGATGTGATCTCTTTTTCTTTTATGCCCTGCTTTATTCGTCTGCAACTCTAAGGACTTGCCAGAAAACGTAGCTTTGACTTTGACTCCTAAAAACAACTTAGAGCTTTTCTTAGGGTTGTGTCCAGAGTAAAAATTAAAATAAAACTTACGTAGCGGTGTTATTTTTATAAGTTTGTTTGGATGATGATTTAAAATACTGACATATATGGAATTGATTTTCTCCTTAATTGTATTATAACTTCGTAAAGTTTCTAAGATTTCAAACTCTTTGCTTGCAGTTGTTTTAATAACAGTCCCCATCGATCTATTTACCATCGATTATTTATTTTTTTTTTTTCAGTTTCTATCGGTCTTATAAAAAGACGTGTTAGTGGTTTTTAATAGTTGCCAGTCAATTTCGTTCCTACATCATTTCAACACAGCAGGTTGTGTTACATAGTGTACATTGCTTACGGAACAGTTAAAAGCGAGTCAGTTTAACAGCAATAACAATCCTATAAACTCAGGTGAGTTGTTAAGGAAATCGTTCTCGATAACATCAGAATGACTAGATGATGACGCCGCGGCGAGTAGTTTACTGAAATATCTAGTTTTTTTCTATAACAGTTTTTTTTTCAAATCATCGATATCGGATAATGCGTTGAGGAGGCTTTGAAAAGCTCTTTAAACGCTTTGGAGGCGTTTATTGGCCTTATGGGGGAAGCAGGTAAACGCCGGTAACTGGAGCCCCCTTCTAATACACACTCCTATTTTGACATAGGTACCATCATTAAAAAATCCTTGAAATTAAATTATTGACATTTTACAAAATCAAATTGCTATTTACATTCGCAGGTCAAATACAACACATCACGCGGAGGTGAGTGTAAAAGGATCCCTTTCTCAGCATATATCCAAATAACGGGAATGTTTTTTTAGTTCCAAGTGGATTTAGATCCAAAGTTAAATTTCAGTTCTGTAGCTTCGAAATGAATAAAATCACCAGTGGCGTTAGGTCCAAAACTCAGTAAGATTTAAAATAGGGAGTGGATTTAGTTCCAAACGCCGCGCCGTTGTGCCCAATTACAGTAAATACTGTTGGACACAACGGCGTTTGGAACTAAATCCACTCCCTATTTAAGATCACTATTGAGTTCCAATAGCACCAATTGACTGTACTATTGGACACAACGACGTTTGGAACTAAATCCACTCCCTATTTTAAATCATTATTGTGTTTTGGACATAACGCCACTGGTGATTTTATTCATTTTGGAACTCAAGACTGAAATTTAATTCTGGATCTAAATCCACTTGGAACTAAAGCAGCGCAACCCAAAGTAACAGATCACAGCAGTTAGTGAGACGTTTGACGTTTGGCGAGAGGTCCTTCCACCACTTTTGCGATATTCAAATCCCCCGGGAAGGGTATAGTGTCTTAGTGTCTTCGGTGGCGGTGGCGAGGTGTGGCGGTGGCGGTCACAGCGCTGTGTGACGTCACCCAAGTGGAATGTGGATATAACGGAGCTCCCCTCCACGGCGCAGCTGTAGCGGCTCTGTCTCTCTCCCTCCCTCTCCGCTCTCTCTCACGCTCACACACTCCCTCTTCCCTCTCATTCCCACGGGATAGCCGCTGCGAAATTCCGATCATAAAGGTTCCGATTTGGTAAAGAGAAAGTTGAAACATTAACAGGCGTATACAAAGTTGTTATTTACCGGTGATAGCCGTTGTACTCGATTCTCAATGATACGGAAAGATTGAAGAGGACAATTATGTTACGACTATGTTATACAAGTGTGTATTAATTGAAGTCCACCTGTCCGCAATTTTGAAACCCAACTGCAATAACACACTGAATCTCTCGATTGACAATGACGTTTTTTTAAGAAGATCGACTTAAAAAATTGAAATGTTTATTGTCCCTCCTCGAAGGATTATCCTATATTGTTGACTTATTCATTCTATGGAGCAAACAATACCTAGCGACTTCAGGGAGCAGAATTTTAATATCACAAAATTGAATATTTTGGAATTTTATTGACCGATCAAATTACCTAACGAACGTGAGGAAATAGGGATATAGTCCGTCATGAAGTTGTGCGGAGGCGCGGAGGTAGGAACGGAAGAAGAGATCAATAAATCCGTACAAAATAGAGGACTATGGCAAGAATTTCCTCGATGCCATTCAAAGTATTAAAATAACAAAATTTATATAGTAGGACAAATTAACCCCAAAATTGTTTGGACAAAGATCGCCGCTATACTTGAACTTTGTACAGCCTTCGGTGCCGTTGGTCGCCAACACAGAGCCAGCAGCCGACATTCCCGGGCCCGCGCCTCCAAGGCCGCGACCGCGCACAATGGAACGGGGATGTGCGACGTGACTCAGAGGTGAGGCATCCGCGAGAAGTCAGGGGGGTCTGTAGTCTAATAGAGGAGTGTTATTGAGTTCCGCACCGACGCTGAACCCTAGCAAAACGTCGGAATTCAGCACTTCAATCATGATACCGACAGTGGCGGATCATCTAGGCACAGAGAAACGAATCTATATCTGGGGTACCTCAGACACATCGGAGTTCCGCACCGTGATCATAAAATAGTAAAGGCGCATTGAAGTTCCGCCACCGCATTGAGAGAGGTGGCGGGTTGCACCTCTGTGCAAACCTAAGCCGTCCATAAGTCTCGTTCTGTCTAAAATTAAACACAATAGTTCTAATTTCTATATTGACTGTATTATTAGACGCAATGACGTTTGGAACTAAATCCACTCCCTATTTTAAATTATTATTGAGTTTTGGAACTAACACCACTGGTGGTTTTATTCATTTTGGAACTAAAGAATTAAAATGTATGTACTCAAACCACTTGGAACTAAAGCAACGCACCCGCATCCTTGACACATCGGAGTTTGGCACCGCTCTGAACTATCACTCATTCTTTCCACACTCCTCCTCTACATTATATTTCGTACTAATACTCTTCAAATCCAACCCTTCCTTTCCTTTGTATCCTTATTTTGACCTCTTTATCACGTTTACAAAGAAAACAATAGACGTTTTCTTGCAAATCTTTTAAAGGACAAAACTAAAAGATTTGTTATAATGTAATCCGACAAAGTATCAAATGCGGTTGGGATCTACATTGGTTTTAAATCCACTAACAGTGGATTTTAATCTTACTGGATGAATCTCACTTGAGCGTTGCCAGATTGAGAGTATGCTCTTTCATAGTAAAGGACACACACGGTTTATAAGCTAAAGTCTACAAAGAATCCAGGATTGTGATAACTAAATAACTCAACCATGCGGATTGTGGTAAAGGATGAGTAGGGACTTCAATATTTTCTTCCTGTTAGCCAAATCGATCCTTTGCTAAGAAGGAAGTCGATGGATGGTAGATTTACTCATCGTGAAAGGTCACAGAAGGCAGCGGTTGAACCATCGAACCCAGCATCACGAGGACGATCATCATCCTGACCTCTCACTGTCCTCGCGTCCTGCAGACATATGCTGATATATTCCTGAAATCGATGGGTTTCTGCTTACAAGAACAAGATTTAAATCAAGTGTGAAGGACGTATGAATTCTTTGTCAAAGTATGGAAAATACTTCTTATGAATGTTTTATTTGTGCTTTGTGGGTGAGGTTTTAAATGCTTACAAGATATGTTAAATGCACAGATTATTATCAAGACCTGAAGCATCCATCGTGCGATCGGTTTTTAATATCAAGCATGTTTACCTCTATAGTTTATAATAAAATTGGATTTTAGAAGTTTGGGTAGTAATAAGAAGGTGATTGGAAAGGAAGGAAATGCCATAGAAGCGTTTACAACCGGAATTATAGGGTGGTTCGAAAACCCCCTAAATTTAATATGATATACAGAGGGCATTCCGTGGTTTGTAACTCATGAAAGATATCGCGATTCTACCTGTTCTCCCATAAGGTCGATGTTAACTGGCAAGCCTCAACGGATTAATCGATATCGTTGATATATGGCACAGTAAAGGCCATTATATCACTATATCACTAAGTCGACTAAGGCCACTTGTTTTAAACATATCAATGAATACCTAGCGAGTTCTGTGAGTGAAACTTTGATTCACAAATGGCAATCGATCAATAACATTAAAAAAAATTAAATATTCACAATTTTTGGGTGAACTATTTGTGATATCGAAATTCTGCTTAATGAAATTGCTATGTATTCTTTTGTTTTTAAAATAAACCATAAATAAACGATTTTGGATAATTCGCTGAGGGGGACGGGCTTTAAAAGTTAACATTGGTCTTATGGGAAAAGCAGGGAAGCAGAGGACTGGAGCCCCGCTTAAGGCCATTGTAATTTTTTAATGTTTAATAGGTAACTGACTAATCCTCGGTGTCTTTACTAAGGTCGTACTGATCTATCATTAATTAATAGACCCACTATAAATTGTGTGGCTAAGTCCAGTAAGATTTAACATCAGATTAAGAGACGAGCACTCTTACCTCTTACCACTACTCAACCAAGCTATAAATTTAAAATTTGCATTAAGTTGACGATCCTTTCAACTCGACTCTCCCCTTTATCATAATCCCCCACAATTGTTCTTTTTTAGATTATAACCATATATCAAACAATGCGCCACAACCCCACTGATCCATAGACCATCTGCAAATGTACTAACCGAGTGTTTGTCTGTTGCAGGTAGTGATGTGCAGTGAGTGATGATAGAGGCGATGGTTGCAGGGGGACAACAGGCTCTAGAGCCGACCAATGAGACCATGTACTTCGACTACTACCCTCCTGACTACCAGCAGTACCCCGGGCAGGGCAGTCCCGACCTGTGCCCTCCTCTCTACGACTATGGTAATGCCACTCGTAACATGTACAATCGTCCGGTTGTTCCACGCGTGGGTCATATATTTAACCTGGATGAGTCACACGTTCATAACGGCCTGGTTCAACGTGAGACTTTGATCCCCGTCAGTCGCCAGTGACTTAAGCTGCGTGTTAATGCCTTCATTCGATGGTTCGTCACCCAACTTAAGCCGCAGATCCACCTATCAAGAGAACACAGACTGATAGTTCCCTGAGACGTCGAGTACTTATAATCTTTAAACTATGATTACGAGATCCAAAGCGTGAAAACTGCTTATTTATCCCATTTGAAACGTAATTTTAAGCTTCTGGCCCTATCGAAGGTACTTCTTCGGTATTGCATTTTAAATGGAACCTCCACTTTGTTATTCTTCTTCACTGGTTAAACCTCAGCTTTATTACCTCACGGAGGGAGTTAGGGTGAGATAATACTGAAAGAGTTCGTGGGAGGAAAACGAGTGGAGTATATATGGGGTTTTGAGGGAACCTGTCCATTCTACCTGTAAACTGCTCTGGTGCCGTCTGTATACTTGAGAACGGAATTAATTAATAACGCTCGATTATCTTTTAGAGATGATCTGGGGCCTTACTTGAGTGCCGCTCACAAGGGATGTCAAGTTTCTACACTCATAATTCATTCATTTTCGCCTTATAATACGCACGATTCACTCGGAATTTTAGATAGTGATTACCAGGGATGTTTTTTTTTTGAGAACTTCTTAAAGTCAGGTCGATTATTGGTTTACTCAATCCTTTCAGATAGTAATCGTATGGACCCTGCCAATAGATTTTCCATCCATCCAGTCTGTGAGTTGGTCTAGGCGGCCGGGGCATGGGAAACCATCGGATGAATCGTAAAACCATCGCAATACAGTATCAACAACTTTTGTTTGCCCAAATCCTTTTTGCAGCACTACGTAACGTAACGCGTAATGCGTAACCAAATGGCTAATTGACCAACGTGTGTTATACACAGAGACTGTTACCTCGACCTTTCGACATCATTTTCGAAATTTTGTCACAGCCTTAAAAGGGCTCTTGTCACCATCTTCTACCTGCCTGCTTCTCCTATAAGGCCAATGCTAACTTTAAAAGCCAACCTCCTTAACGGATTATCCAAAATCAATAATTTGTATTTATTTTTAAAGAACAAAAAGTAACTAGTGATTTCAGTGTGTGGAATTTCGATATCACAACTAGTTTTTCACCCATGAAACAATCATAAATAGTCAGGACTGAAGAATATTTTGAACTGTTGTTATTTGTTATATCGAAATTTTTCTCACTGAAATCACTAGGTATATTTTTACTCTTGAAATTGAGCCATAAATCAATGATGTCGGATAATACGTTGAGGTGGGAAGGGGTATGAAATTTAACATTGGCCTTATGGGGAAGCAGATATATAAGCGAAGTGTTTCCTGACTGGAGGACTCTTAAAACATTTTGAGGGTAATGTTGGAAGAAATCAATTTTTTAACTTTATGCGCCTTAATGCCTTAAATGCATAATTGATTTGTGATCGACGGCTTAAAATTCAACCATTGATTACAAGCGAATTATAATTTTCGAATTTCCGACATGAAACATCTGGCTCAGTCAAGTCTGTCATCGGGAAAGCTTCAGAACGCTTGAGAACAGAATAGCAACGGAGAGTTACTATGTACTATGCATACCGGAGCGGGAGACATCCGTGTCCGGATATTTGTTTCTTGGCCTTAGGCCAGCTGTGAACGGCCTTGCTGGCCCCCAGCCCTCCCCTCCCGCTGACCCCCTTCGTCGCCACGTCACCGGCTAGAGCGTTGACTCTGACGGGTCGCCGCCGCATGCGTATAGTAGGGAAATGTTTTTATCTGAGATCATATGCGAGGTGTTAGATAATGGAGCATCCAGAAAAAGTCAGACAATTTTGGGAAAATGATGAATGGTCATGGTGATGCGAAATATTGAAGCCTGTCCCCTCTACAATGAAAACGTATTTGGAGAAATCCTCCCAGGAACGTGGAAATCCGATTTTTTAGTATTTGGTAGTAAAATCGGGCACGCTGTTGTCCAGACGATCGAGGAATAATCGCTCCAATCAAATCCAAATTCGTTCAAGTAATGATGATTTTTCGGTCAGAGAATGTTTTATAAAAACTGGAAATAAAGCCATTGTATTTTGTTTGACATTAAGTATTTCTTAATTTCAGTTAAAATAGAACTCCACTACCTTAATAAATTTACAAATTAGTACACTCTTAAGGAGGCTAGATATACATTAAGAATCAAAAGTGTAAAAACAAGTAAAATTATGTTAACTCAGTAGCAAATTGCCTTTCAATCCATATTAAGTGATTATTATAGCGAATTACCTATGGAAAAGTAAACTATTGGCCGAAAAAGGCTAGATTTTAAAATGGGATTTTCTTGTTTCGAACAAAATTCCCTGGTAAACTCTTTACTTTTTTCTAAATGTCATGTTTAAAATCTGAAGATCTGAAGAAGGGAACATGTTCCCGAAAGGATCGTAATCTAATAAATTTGATTACATAGAATCACTCGACAACCAATTATCTTAACCTTTTTTAATAATTTGTATCAGTTAAATAATAACATCTTCAGGGAAAACATTGCTCCCCCCTTGATGTCTGCCTCTGCCTCACAGAATTTCCACAACGATAAATTTATTTAAGTATGCTTCTATTCCTGAAGTTTGAACTCCTCCATGATTAGTAATCAACTAAACAAATGTATCACACGAATTGATAAGATCCCCAATTGTCTCGGATTGATGTGATGGAGCTTTGTTAGTGCAGAGTGTTTATGCGTTCACGAACCATAACGTGAAACAATTTAGATTACATACCTTATCCGTCGCTAATCCAGTAAACACTCTCCCCACAATGTTTGTTGCGGGGTTTGCTGACACATTTTCAAATCTTTGTCGCATTTAACCGTTAATCGCGTAGTTGTTGTCACATTCAGCCGACGTATAGTGTTGAAAGTGGGATTAAACTAGTCAGAAACTAGTGTTTACACGATTGGCGTCGGATAAGGTGCGTAAGCTCTTACTTCCAAGTAGATGTTCAATCCAGGAGGCAAAGTATGAATGAATCAACAACCATTGAGTAGCGAGGGTCGGCCATTTTGGCAACCCGAAAAAATGCATTGCAATGGATTTTGAGTTTGTACAATATTTAAGCATTAAAAATAACATTACTGTATATTTATACACTGTAAACCCAACATTTTCACTTTTACATCTACTATACCGCAAACAAATCTTCTCATTTCATTTACTTATTTACCCTGTTTTTTGTTTCAAATCAAACAACTACTGCCACGTATATCAATACCTCCTGCGATCTCATTATTAGTGAATTTCCTATGGAAAGTGAACTATTAGCATGACCCGCACGGTGAAACTTAAGCCCGGGACCACCATAGAAGTTCCTAACGTGACCCCCTGAATACGTTTTGGGGGGTCGTTCAAAATTGTATATATATATATATATATATATATATATATATATATATATATATATATGTGTGTGTGTGTGTTTGCACTCTAGCGGTCGCATTTTTTGTCCGATTTACTTCAAATTTGGTAGGGACGTTCCTTTCTGTAATCAGTTGAACAAGTTCGTTGGGCAAAACAATCGGAAAACTCTAAACCCCTTTTTTGAGGATTAATCTTTCAAATTTTGAGTTTTTGGGCCCAAAAAGGGTCAGAAAAGCCCCGTATGTAAAATTAGTTAATGTAAAAAGATGTGAATTAGTAAGGCAAAAGTTTTAAGCCCTCTCTCATCATTCTAGCATAAATATTTACCGAGTTATTAAAGAAAATGTGTTTCGACTAAACACAGTACGTTGTCTTATGGGGGTTTTACACTATAAAACCCTGTTATTCCTTTGTTAGAGTACTTTTATCATCCCCAGCAACCTCACGCCTACTTTCAAGCCTGTCTGGACCTTCTCCTAACATTATAATGCGCAAAATTGTATTCCCAGCTTTGCAGGTAAATGAAACCAGGAGCATCAGAACAGCCAAAAAATCACTGTTTTCAGATTTTAATAAAAATTGGAATAAATGTATATTTTTACACTGATTTTGAGTTTTAAAAGTTTTTAAGTGGAAATTCACTTCTCTCACGTCAGCGTGCTGCGTGCGAACTCGTTTCACATCCAGGACACTGTTTTACCCAAGCGAAGCCGCCGATTGTTGCTGGACCGCACTTCATCGCGGGGAGGCCTTGACATTTGCCGCGATCGCGAAATAATCAATGCTGTTGCTGTACTTAGCGCTCAAATCACTCTATTGAGTCGCTAGCTTCGTTGCAGTTTTAAGCTTGCCGTTATCATAATGTAAACCCCTTAAATCCCCTCCACGCTGCACTACTCTTGTCACTTTTAACGCAGTTTCATATATAGTTAAGGAAATCAAATTAAAACAAATACAGCTTTGCTTTGTTTCTATAATCAAGGTTTCTGCCAAGTTAACTCTGTACTATTGTTTTTGTTACGTTAAACCCCCTGTGATAAGTAAATATATTTTAGTTTAACTATCCCCTACAGTATATGCTTTACTTATTTTCCCAAGTAAACCATGTACCATAGTTTGTTAATAACCCCTCTAATCATTTATGTTTTGCCACGTGGCACGTTCGCCCTGTGCTATTTTTTGTGTCACGTAACACACAATGCTGAATATTAATTCTTTCAGACTGATAATTTCACTCTTTGGGGTAGATAAAATCCAGCCACTCACTTTTAGAGTGAATATCCACTCTTTAGAAAAGTGAACCACCCTATTACACCCTCTAAACCTCTCAACTTGTATGTTTTGTCTCGCTCACCGTGTGCTTTGTTTGTGCCGCGTGAACCCCTCTACACTTTCATGATTTGCCACATAAACCTTTGTGTCATCGTTTGTACCACGTTAACCCCTTCACATTTTAATCTTTAGTCTCTTCACTTTAGCCCTGTGCTATACTTTTTGATACGTTATTTTTTATTACTCTACCATTCTACCATTGTGCACATGGTTTTTCCTATAAAAAGCAATTTATTTAATTTATATACACAAACTAGGTTTACAATTTTATCATTATTTTTAAAATAGTTTTTCATTTTATCATTACAAAATATTATATCCCGGACCGTCTCTTATCATCCTGATATTATAAAATCGTACCTAACTACAAAATAAGCAACACTTTTAATTTTTTAATTATCTTTGGTCATTATTTTTCCTTTGTTAAGCTTCTTTCCCATTGCAAAAAAGCGCAGGATTGCATCCTGTAATAAACCGTATCCGAGCGCTACCAGTCACGTGACCGCAGAGAGCAACGCTCGGCCTTGGGGGCGCGGTCGCGGGTCGTCTGACCGCCGCCGCCGCTGCTGGAACATAGAGTAATCAAATGAAACAACAGACGAGTGTGTATGTATATGTATATATATATATATATGTGTGTATGTATATGTATATATATATATATATATAATGTCGCACGTATTAGTATATCCAATATATCAACTCAGTCATTTTAATGCTTCAACTTTCAAACTTGACAGCGAACAAAGGTGCTTTCTGGGGGTGCGTTGCTTTAGTTCCAAGTGGATTTAGGTCAAAAATTATATTTCAGTTCTTTAAATCCAAAATGAATAAAATCACCAGTGGCGTAGTTCCAAAACTCAATAATAATTTAAAATAGGGAGTGAGTAGATTTAGTTCCAAACGTTCTTTTGTCCAATAGTACAGTAAATATAGAAATTATAAATATTTTTTTTAGTTTTGGATAGAATGAGACTAGAGAAAACGCTACAAACTACTTTTAAAAATAATAATTTAGTTGTGGATTTAGTTCCGAAAGCGGCCGAATGGATTAAGCTCCAAAAGTACAGCTGCCTCGAATTAAAGTAGACCTTCGCAGTCGTCTTAGCGGGCAACGATACAGCACGGCTGACCCCTACGCATGAAAATACAATTTAGAAGATATATCCGAAAATTATAAATAATATATAAAGTAACCATGAATTATATCGGTATAACATTTTTTGGATTTTTCTTCTAAGTTTTATCTCTATTGCTCCGCAATATACATGCGCAGGGTGCAGCCGTGCTGTATCGTTGCCCGCTTAGACGACTGCGAAGGTCTACTTTAATTCTAGGCGGCTGTACATTTGGTGCTTAATCCACCTGGCCGCTTTTGGAACTAAATCCAAAACTAGAACTAAATCCAAAACTAAATTATTATTTTTAAAAGTAGTTTGTAGCGTTTTCTCCAGTCTCGTTCTGTCTAAAACTAATCAAAATCTTTATAATTTCTATATTGACTGTACTATTGGACACAACGACGTTTGAAACTAAATCCACTCACTATTTTAAATCATTATTGAGTTTTGGAACTAACGCCACTGGTGATTTTATTAATTTTGGAACTAAAGAACTGAAATACAATTTTGGACCAAAATACACTTGGAACTAAATACACATCGCCCTTTCTGGCATTCCTCACTGAGCTTTAACTCAATAGTGGTAGCAACATTGCTATAAGATTTGCTTATAGAACCTGTGCTGATGATTTTGTAAGGTTGATTCACTTTTATGGGATCAGACGATTACTTAAACAGATGTTCGTTATTCGAGGTTTTCAAATGAATTACCACAGCGTATAAGACGCACTCTCAGAGCGTATAAGACGTGATTACATTTTCTGTGAAATCAACCGAACTGATGTAATCCTCGGTTAATTGAAGCCAGGGGCACTGAAGCTACAAAGTTGCTAGGATTCAATACCAGTATGACTTAACACTTTTCCATGGTTGCAATTCCCCTTCCCCCGCGTAACGCAACGTGACGCTAGATAATTCTTCGCTCACCTTCCCCTGGGTAACGTAACGTCTTGCTAGAGCATTCCTCACTCTATTTCCCCGCGTAACGAATTTATTCGTTTATAAGGCGTCATATTGGTGGGGGTGTAACAAATTCCAACTCTTGTATCTTTTTTAAGCCACTTTTTAAAATTAGTGTATGCTATAACTATAATGTCTGTTTATTTTAACAAGATTTTTCAAGTAGAACATGTCATTTTTTAAATATGATACATGATTCTTGGGCTTCGTTTTTTATGTGGAAATTCACTTCCCTCACGTCAGCTTATGCTGCGTGCGAACTCGTTTTGTAATTAAGGCCGAAACAATTTGAGTTAAGCTCTATATCCAACAACGCCAAAACGCGTCCAAATAAGTTAAAACTGTAGAAGTTCCAGTCGCAATAAAAATCCCTAGCGTATATGACAAGTAGTAGTAATAGTAATAGTAGTACCGGCTACTCGAACTCGAGCATATTTTCTTCGAACAACTCAATTATACATCACCCCTCATAACGTATTGTGCAACTTGTGATTCCAGTAATTATATCGTCTCTATAAGAGCTGTTCTCGCTGCTGTGTTGCGTTAATGTGCCAACAGCTGTTAAATATACTCGATTGATCTCTGTTTTCCATAAGATTTACATCGAAGCTTTGAAAGCCTGTTGGGCGTAGCCGTTAAGACGGTTGTAAACTATAAGGAAATTCGAAGAATCTACACATTTGCGTTTTTTCTTGACACATCAATCATCAAAATCGGTTCGGAAGGCCTCTAAATCTAGCCAATACAAAAAACACCTCATGTATTAATCTGTATGTTACATTTGCGTGTGAATGTTTTGACAAAGAAATCAATTAGAAATACTATTGGAAGTTCTTACAACTTTGAAACACCTGGTAAAGGAATGTAATTTTCCCCTGAGATCCTTAAGTAGCTGTAACAAAACAGTCTCGAAGACATAAAATCGGTCGTTAACACAGGTCGTTATACCTTGCCCGGGTCATTGGTCGTGGACGTTATGCAACTCATAGAAAGTCAGCGGCTGGAGTGAAGGGGACGGAGCGAAGGGAAGTGAAAGTATCAGACATTGTGTCTGGGGTGAGACTGTGGACGGCCTTCTGGTAATGCCCTTATCGCAACCTCTTCAGAGGCACCGAGAATGTGACCTTGTCTGGCAGAATGTGATGTTGCTGTTGTGGATCATCGCGCCAGACGGCACGAGGCACCGAGGTTACGAGGTACGAGGGACGAGAGTAATATTATGTTGATGAAAAACATGTTTACAGCTTAAGAAGCAAAACAGACGATGGAGACGACTGTGGGAGGTATCGCCCAGGATATCGCGTCTATCTTAATTTTAACGACGAAGGTAGTCTTAGGAGGACTGTTTGGCCACTTGTAACCAGTTGTCCTTTTTATCTCTATTTGTTATGAACGAAAAATACAGTACAGATTCTGATATATGGATACTGTTATTACAATATGATACTGGTATACGAAGGTTCTTTTGACTTCGCTTTTGCTAGATTCCCTGAAGATTATCTATCTAATCCAGTTCTTATTTAAGCATAAAGATATTTTTGTTTGCTTTTAACTAGTTAAACCATTGAATATAAGTTAGTGTTTACTCAATGGTTAAACGTGTTAAGCAACGAAACGTAGTAGAAATCTTGTGGCCTTTACGACCAGTTGCTTATAGGCCCCTGCTTGTAATCAGTTTTCCTGTTTGACGTTAACCGTATTCGCGATGCAATCAAAGTACATTGTTCGTATTCTTTAGAATTTCAGGATTCTTTACATTTGCCTCATATAACTTCTTTAGTTATCCTCATAACTGGAAAATAAACAGAGTTTTCCTATCGGGGTTTGTTTGAAAACTGTTGTCTTGGCAGATTCATAGTCTTCTGTGTTCTGTGTTGGTCTGATGTCAATTTGGCCAACAGGAAGAAGAATGCAGACAATACGGAAGTTACCGCATTTAATTTTAAAGGTTATTAAAATGCTGAATATTGTGTACTCAATGCGAGAAGTCAGTGAATTTGTTCTGGTTGTTTCCTTTGTAGACACCACTCTCCTATATTTCCCTGTTACATTTCTATCATAGTTTCATCGCTCATCTCCACATCATCTCCTCTAGAAAATCTTTCGCCCGAAACAGCTTGGACTGAACATAATGGAATGTTTTGAAATCACACCTTAGTTTCCAACACAACTGGTCCATCAAGTGGTATTAGAAATAAGCGGACTGTCCGAAACAGATTTCGCACCGATGTGCAACTTGTGGAAATTTACGTGAGAACAGGTCTTCGACCAATCCTGCGATTGTGGGAACGAATACCAAACTATGGACCACGAAGTAGATTGCCCACTGCATATGCTTTCTCGGGAGGGGGCGGGTCCCCACTATGTCAGTAGAGATTGCAGATTGTTAAAGGGAATTGGACTTGGCTCTGGAAATGTGAGATTTATGATTAGTGAGGGGCACCAGTCTTTAGCGTCTGCCTGCTTCTCCCATAAGGTCAATGTTAACTTTCAAAGACCATCCCTACTCATCGGATTATTCGAAATCGATTAGTTATAGTTCATTTTAAAGAACTTAAATATACCTAGCAATTTCAGTGAGCAGAATTATGATACACTATTACAAATAATAATCGTTCGATCAAATTCCAAAAAATTAAATGTTTGGACAAAGAAAAAATAATTTCTTTCTTCTCTGTGATGATTGCTATTTTGTATAGGTTAACTTAACTATATTTGTGAGTTAAACATTTTGCCTACTGAAATCGCTAGGCACATGTTTGCTCTTTAAAATTAACCATAACTCAACATTTCGAATAACCCGTTGAGGAGGGACGGAATTTGAAAGTAACCATTGACCTTATGGGAGAAGTAGGTGCAAACATGCAATTTTTCGAAACCGGAGCCCACTTTTCGGGACCGAACTGGTATGAACTGGTATGACGTGGCACCCTCCGCCACGTCATCCTGTCGCCCCAGCACCCGCCCATCGTCCCCATGCCCACCCACTTTGTCTTCCCATGTGCATCTTCTAGGGATACCTGGAGATATGTATTCAACCAATCCTGCTATTGCTATTGTGCTTTCCTGTTTTTATTTATTTTTTACTTTCGTAAGAGGTTGGCAGCCTCTTTTTGTTTAATTTGCCCGTCGACATAGACTGTACATCTGTTCGTGGACTATGTCCAGCAAAGCGAGGGGTGAGTCGTTACAGTACGAGTTGCAACTACTGTACTAATACAATTGACATTCTAGGACTTGGATTCGAACCTACGACCGCTGCCATGAATGCGGAGCCCGTCGCCTTGACCACTACGACAACGACTCACCTCAACGAATTAAATACTAAACCATGAACCACGAACCATTGACCACATGCTTTCTCGGGAGGGGGCGGATCCCCACTGTTAGTAGAGACTGCGACAATTCTGTGAGAAGTTGTCTTGGCTCTTTAGGTGCTAGATAATATTTTACCTTGGACGAAAGTATAAATTGTTCTGGAGGTTAGTGGAATGTTTTTTTTTCTCCAGGTGCTGTCAGTGAACCACAGATGGTTAACTATGAACCACCAACTAAACCTTTGACGAGGCGGCGGAGTCCCATCATGTCAGTAGAGATTGCGACAATTTTGTGGGAGTTGTCGTGGCTCTTAAAATGCGACATACTGTTTTTTACCTTTAACTGTACTGGAGGGTAAATAGTGGGGATTTTTTTATCCAGATGCTGTTAACGAACCACAGATGGTAAACTAACCTCCACGTTGTCCCGCAGGGCCGGTGACTGTGCCCATGGTGTCCACCAACTCCTCGCCGCCCATCGCTATGCCGGTGCAGGTGCCCCATGGTCACGTGGTCCAGCAGATCGTCGACGAGAGCGGCACCCTCCGCCACGTCATCCTGTCGCCCCAGCACCCGCCCATCGTCCCCATGCCCACCCACTTTGTAAGTGTATATTATGATAAAATCAAATAAAAACGGTTTTTGTCGTTCAACTATACTGGGTGTTAAAAACCTTTTAGGTCTTTGGGATATAATTCCTCATTCAGATGAAAGAAAGAAAAAAGTTTATAAGAAGGTATGTCCCAAAACGCTGAACTAAATAACTGAGAAATTGTAATTTTTATTAGTTAAAACATGATGTTTTAGTCCAGAAATGGCAAAAAAAATGTTTTAACTTTTAAAAACGTGGTGTAATAAAAGACGTCTTACAACTCAGAATATATTTACACTTATACTGATTCACATACAGACGGTAATCATATATAAAGGATGGTACTTTTATACATAACTTTTAAACAGTTACGAAATGAAACAACTTTTTTGACTTCGTAATTTTCTCTTCTAAATATTACGGGTTTAAAGATATTTAGATTTGAAAAATAAAATTGGCTGCCATTTGGAAATGGTAAAAAGTAGAAACTTGATATTCATACCAAAATTACTCTTATTAGATGTAATACATGTACCTCATCTGATTCTAATATGATTCTAATTTAAGAAAAATACGTCTTATGTTTAGGAAGAATCAGTGCACCTGCTAAAGTTGTATCTACTGTATTGTTGTTACAGGATTGATATAAAAGTTGTTTTAGCAAGAAGAGAAATACATTCAAGAATGTAAATGCTGTAAAAGGTTAGACGATTGTTTTTAGAGAAAACACCTCTACAGATTCGGACTTCTTTATTCAAAATCTTAATGCTTGCAGTAGTCTAAATGATTTATTTGTAAGCGGAAAATTATATCATTCCTTGTAGATTCTGCACCCCAAATTACGATCCGTAGAAAAAATGAGGATACAAACATCCGTTATAATATGCTGTTAGAAGAACATTCCAGTTTGGTGTCACAACTGTGTTTACGTTTGCCTCGTCGCTCGCTGGCCTTAGGAGAGTTAAAAAAATACTAGCTTTTCCCAACAGCTTCGCTTGTTTACCTGATTTCAGTTTAGAGTCAGACCAAATCATCAAATTAAATTCCAATATTTAAATAGGTAAATGATATTCCAATTATTGGCTATTCCTCGAGAAACCCCTTTGGCAGTCCTGATACGCCTGGCCCTAATTGTGCTCCAGATTTGGCGTTTCTTTCAGCTTCCCCCATAAAATTAGAGTTCACTTTTAAGTAACGCCCTCCTCAACCAACTATCCGGCATCATTGATTTATTATACTAGCTGGTGCAGTACCTGTATTCTTCACCCAGGGAATAAAACGTGTTCAAACTGCATTTGAAACTGTTCAAACAGTAAACATAGGCCTATACTAAAGTTATATTCAAATACAAGTGAGTGTCCATAAGAATGGCATTGGAACTTTGGAGACCCGTGACATTGGAACTTTGAAGACCCGTGGGTTCCTCTGGGAATTCCTGAAAACCCCTTCTACAAAATTATATTTTTCCTGGGGATAGGACCTATCTATAACACGTTTTAATTCAGAAATAAGCTAATTCCAGCATTTTAAATACATCGTTGGAGCCCTTTTTGAGATCAGTGTTTTTACTCATATTTAAAGTATAGGATTCAGGTAAACACTATCCCTGTGACGTAAGAATAAAACGTAAAATATCAACATTAGTTAAATTAGCATATTCTGGCAAAGACTTCAAAACCAGGTAGTAAGCATCATATCAGAGCTTCTATGTGGAGGTAGCCTTAGTCATATCCGTCTTCCGGCTCGTTATCACTCGAGATAACGTTTATCACTCCAGAAGCATTCCTCAGTGTCTGGCCACGCTGTAATCTCTGAAGACGCGCACCTCCGTTCCGTTCTGTGACAGAAAAACAAAGGAATCCTGACTAATAATATAATTCAAACCTCTAAATTTAATTTTAAAACAACCGAATAGATTTAAACACAAATTAGATAACTTCATAGAAGAAGGGCGTAGCCTCCCATTGAGGCAGTGACCACAGAATAACATTTAATTCTGTGGTCGCTGCAGTGAGGTGATTTGAAAAAATTGATCATATTCCATGTCATATGTGATACTTTATGGTGGTTTTGTCTGTAAAATCTATAAAAGTCTCTTGAAAACATTTCGAAAGAACCTTAGAAATATTATTGAGTTATTGATTACAATAATACTTGTAGGTGCCTGTCGAAATTCATATGATTTGTATTAGCAGTTAAACAAAATCACTTGAGCCAGTTCCAAGATGCTTAACTTTACGAATAACAAAATAAATCAGTTTAATATCTAGTAGGTCCTTCATCTCTCAACCCCATTTTTTATTGTTTGTATTGTGGAGTTAAACGGATAATAGAAGGACATTACCATTCCAGCAGTCAGTAGTCTTATCTATCTACATTATGCCTGAAACATCTGTTCTTCCTCTTTTGCTAGCATTTGTAATAGTAACTGGAAGGATGAGCTTTGCTCGGGGAAAGCCAGTCAGTTTGTTTAGATAACTTGGAGTAATATTTCACCATATCCCCCAACTGTTTTATCAGATTTTTATAGCTCATTTGCCTATTTTCATCTTTTTACTTTCTCCCCCTATACATAGTATATGGAGAAAGTATTGTTTTCGTAAAAATTTTCGAATTTGAGTTGTTAGTGGAAATATTCGTTTTGGTGCTCCCTGAACCCAAAAAAGTGGTTTTTACGTGATGTCTGTCTGTGTGTGTGTGTGTGTGTGTGTGTGTGTGTGTGTGTGTGTGTGTGTGTGTGTGTGTGTGTGTGTGTGTGTGTGTGTGTGTGTGTGTCTGTGTGGATGTTTACAGAGCTAGAGCCCTAACCTATGGGCCGATTTTTATGAAATTTGGTATGTAGATACTAATCCACGATATCTCCAGGCGTTTTTTCATTTTTTTGAATTTTTGATTTTTAAGGGTAATTAACCCCAAAAAACCGCCAAAAAACATGAAAAATCCAAATTTCTTAAAAACGGCTCTAACGATTTTGATGAAACTTTCGTGGTTTGTAGAACTTTAAGTTTCCAACAAAATGACACCACCCGCATTTCTGGAAAAATTCGGGCTCAGAAATTACAGGACTTAAAACATCAAAAATTCAGTTTTTTAGGATTTTTCATAAAAAATCATAAATGTTAAAAAAGATTACTATTCACCATTAAAAAGAGCTCAAAAAACTAAATAAATTAGTATTTTAAATTACTATTCTACGATTGCTAGTTGCGGAGAAAATTGAAATTTTCATTTAGCAGTAAACACAGTACGTTGTCCAATGTTATTCTTATGGGGAATACAAAAATAACTATTTCTCTCTTATTTACTGATCAATTTCATTAAAATTTTATATGCAGGTCAAGTTAGCATTGACCAACAGATGATGTTCGAAATGTGTTGCTATTTAACCCTGGGGGGGCAAGGGGGTATTTCCCCTCTCAAAACTACTGTGTGTAGCAACGGACTCTATAGTGCCTCCAAAAAAGCAATTTGGATGGATATTTCTGAAAACAACTATTTTAGACAATTTTCTGTACATTTATCTATACTTCATATTCTATATTTAGTAAATAACAAATATTTTTGTCATTAAAGTTTGGCTAAAAGGGAGAAAGTATGTGTCAGTTTCCTGATACCGTTTATTTAAGGGTTATTTATAGATTTAATTTATAATTTAGTTATTTAATTTATAGATTTAACTGTTGTTATTTATAGCTAATGTCCCTTTGATTTATTTCGGATATGATCACTCTATATATACAATCTTCACTGAATAGTTTGTAACTGCTCTCAGGAAGCCACATGTTAACAATTTTACTTTGACAGTTCCCTGGTTGATTATGTTCAGCAGTTACAATTCTTTTGTTTTGATTTTAAACTCCACAAGCCCAATGCCAATTTGTTCAACTTTTATTTTTTTAAACATTAATACCTGGGGGCCGAGCTTTGCTCGGGAAGGCCAGTCAGTTTGATTAGGTGACTTGGAGTAATATTTCACCACTTTCCCCAACTGATTATCAAATTTGTATATCTCAATTGCATCTTTTCTGCATTTGTAAGGTCCCTCCAGTTGTTATTTATAGCTCAATGTCCCTTTGATTTATTTGGGATATGACCACTTTATATATGCAATCTTCACTCAACAGGTTTAGTCACTGATCTCAGGAAACAACATGTTAACAATAGTAAACACGAGTATTACTTTGGCAGTTCCCCATGAACAACTGTTACAATTATAATTAGTTTGTTTTGATTTTAAACTCCATAAGCCCGATGTTAATTTTTGAAACTTTTCATTTTCGTTTTTTTACATTATTTGATTTTTCCTGGGGATGAGAGTATGAGATCTGTCTAGAACTTATTTTTATCCCAGAAATGAGTTATTTCCAACATTTGAAGAAAATCGTTGGTGCCGTTTTTGAGATCAGGGTCGCAAGCAAGCAAGCACAGACGCACGCAAACCTTACCCGTATTAGAGTATAGGTTAAACAGCTGTAAAATATATAATTCAATCAATAATAACTGTCCTTCCATAAGATTAGCATTTAACCTTTAAAAGCCTGTGGGGCGTAGCTCTGAGGACCGTTGTAAATTATAAGGGGTTTCTGCACATCTACACGCAATACCTTTTCTAACGGTATGCGCGAATTTCTCCTACGATACACGCACGCTGAGAAAAAAGGAGGGACAGATTATCAATTTAACAACGATAGCGTTACTTATTATTCGTAATTGTATTGCTAATATTGTCATAGGTGTGAATTTGTAACTGATAAAACTATAACAATAGTAAAGGTATAACTTAACTCAAAATTAAAATAACCACAGGGATCGACTGTGAAACTTAATTCATGCGGCAATGTTGCTCATTATTAAAAACATGTAATGACAATTTCGTGGCTCAGCATCTCAGTATCACTGTAAGATAGATAGCGTTCACATTAGTTTTAATGGTGCAGAAAGAGCAAGCACTCAGTTATTGTTGATAAGAGACGACCGCGACAGTAGCGCCAGATTAGAGCGGTGGCGGGTAGCAGAACTAGCGTCAACGTCAGCTGTGCAGTCTGTCATTGGTGTTCCAACATAGTTTTGCTCAGGTCCCTCGCAAATTTTATCATTGTTGCACACTATGACGGAAAACAAAGAGGAAGAGGTAAGGATCATGCTTGTCATTAAATAGCTGTTTAGATATTTTAAAAACATTTTACAAAATAACAGTGTTAGTATAACTTCTAAAGCAAAACAAACACTGGGGGCTTTCACTTTCTAATAGATGGGATTGTTATTTTGCTATAAATCAATTTATTGATTAATTTACGTTACCGGTAATTTATTAAAGTAGGTATTAAACAATTGTAGTTTAATCGTAGTTTAACATTCTTGTCAGCGGACACGGTGGTAATTCAAGCGTGAGTGTCCTACGTGGCAATGGTGGCATTGCAACACGTCACAGCTACGCGGTGCCGCCGACAACTGACGTGATGTGACGTCCGATACATATCGTATCGATTTATCGATTCATTCGACATAGCAGGGGCGATACGATAATTGGGAACCCAGAACTATAATGCATGTGCGTTTTACTTTTGACACATTTAGGCTACATAAGCACATATAAACATATAATAAACGGTATCAGGAAACTGACACATACTTTCTCCCTTTTAGCCCAACTTTAATGAATAAATTACTTTTTAATTACTAAATATAGAATAAAAAGCACGGTCGAATGTACAGAAAATCTTGTAAACAAGTTGTTTTGGCCCCCTATTCCCCCCAGGGTTATTAAGGGGCAATGTATTTCGATTTTCCTCTGTTGGTCAATACTAACTTGACAAGCATATCAAGTTTGAATGAAATTTATCAGTAAATAAGAGAGAAATAGTAATTTTTTATTCCCATAAGAATAACATGGGTACAACGTACTGCGTTTACCGCAAAATGAAAATTTCAATTTTCTCCGAAACCAGCAATCGTAGAATAGTAATTAAAAATACTAAATTATTTAGTTTTTTGAGCTCTTTTTAATGGTGAATAGTAATATTTTTTTATATTTATGTCTTTTTATGAAAAATCAAAAAAACAGAATTTTTGATGTTTTAAGTCCTGTAATTTCTGAACCCAAGTTTTTACAGGAATGCGGGTGGTGCCATTTTGTTTGAAAACTAAAGTTCAACAAACGACTAAAGTTGAATCAAAATCGTTAGAGCCGTTTTTGAGAAATTTGGATTTTTCATGTTTTTTGGCGGTTTTGGGGGATAATTACCCTTAAAAAGCAAAAATTCAAAAAATGAAAAAAACGCCTGGAGATATCGTGGATTAGTACCTACATGCCAAATTTCATAAAAATCGGCCCATTGGTTAAGGCTCTAGCTCTGTACACATCCACACAGACACACACACACACACGCACACACACACACACACGCACACACACACACACACACACACACACACACACACACACACACACACACACACACACACACACACACGGACACACACACACACGGACACACACACGCACACACACGCACACGCATGCACACGCACACGCACACACGCACACACACACACACACACACACACACACACACACACACACACACACACACACACACACAGACAGACATCACGTAAAAACCACTTTTTTGGGTTCAGGGAGCACCAAAACGAATATTTCCACTAACAACTCAAATTCGAAAATTTTTACGAAAACAATACTTTCTCCATATAATGTATAAGGGGAGAAAGTAAAAGGAAACCGAAAAGTATGTTATTTTTACCCTTCTTATAACTTTATGTTAGGGCCTATATGAAAACCAGTTAAATCTGAATAAATTATACCAAATTATACCTAACGGTATACCTATTATTGCCTTACGGTAATAGGATATCGCGATACTCTGTCCCGATGCGATAGTTATTTTCGATATATATCGTATTCTCTCGATTCTATCTGGTCGTCATCTTATTCTTCTTCTTCTTCTTCTTCTATTTTAAATACAAAAGTTTAATTTTAATTTAATTTAATTTCCAACTAACGATTTTTCGTCAGATTTAAGATCCGGTCATCCGTTTAGCCGCTATTCATCGGAGGAGTAATTTTGAGTATTTTGGCCCATTTAAATGTGGACAGTTTTGGAAAGCCGTTTATATGAAAGCACACTATCTTTGGCTAATACCACATGTTTGTATCAGGTGATTTAAATAAACAATAGCTGATTTATTTAGTAGTGTAGGCGATACTAATTTGCTCACATGAGGTGTGTATAAATCAGCTGTTACAAAACAAGGTGAGCACATTATCGCCTACACGGGAGGTTCAGTTCGCGAATATCGTTTGATCCGAGATTGGAAAATGTAATTAAACCGAATGTTTGTTCTATCGAATGAATTTAGCCCAGTAGCCCAGTGGACATGTTGTCAGATGATTCAAGATCATGTGGTCACGGATTTAAATCCTACTTTTGATGCTTACTTTTTGAGGTCTGCAATTTATGTTTAATTTGACTTTACTTTATTTTTACAAATTCATTTATTTGTAATTATGTTGCTCAACGAACAGCCACCATACACCGCTCTGCGGAGTTAGGTTAGGTTAGATTACTATAATTTTGCGTGAACTGAAGTCTAAGTTGTTGTTATTTTTACACGTACCTAAATCTATTTGTAGATCTCCAATTTAACATTTAAACCACAACTTTTTATTTAAATCTGATTGACTTTGATTGAGTAAGCACTTTATCTTTTGCTTTTATACACCTCGAAACAACCATCGTAGTCAGGAGTTCATTCGATAAAACGAACAAGCAGCCGGTTGGTAAAATGTTTTGATATCGATCCGATATGGGACCCCTGTGTAGGTGTTAATGTGCTCACCAAAGGTCATTGTTGTGTAGTTTTTCTTCGGTTAATGAACTACGAGTTGGATTTAAACTTGAGTTGACTGAGAAATGCAAGTGAGCGAAGCGAACTCTGAAAGGGGGTTTGGGGGCGAAGCCTCCAACGGTGATAAGTCTAGTCTATCTATATATAAAGCCTCATTTACCCAGGAACTTTTGAGAAAACCATAAGTCTGACACCCATCAACCCTATACTTGAATGAAAGATCTCGGTGAGCAAATTGGAGGAAAAATGTTAGTTTTTTTGATACAATTTTTCCTAAGGGCACAAATATAAAGAAAAGGGATGGGTTTAAACACACTTAAAGGTATTTAATTTCCAACAGCTGATACATTTGTTTTTATTCAGCTGATACCCTGCGAAGAACGGGTACACTTAAAACGCTTAAAACCAACTCCAACTGTCAGAATCGAATCAAAACAAAGCCCACCCCCTCCCTCCCACCACTCGACAACAATCAACTCAGCAACCGATTTCATACTGATTATTTACAGCTTTGTTGCACTTTCAATTTAAAGTGGGGGCTCCAGTCACGAATCATTTCGCGTTTCTTACTTTAATCTTACTAACTTGGCGACTGGACCCTTGGCTACCTGCGAGCTGCTAGCGGCCCGGACCGTCCGCGTCCCGCCGTCACTTGTTTCCTCACCCAGTTTTTTCAGTGATGAGTCACCTACTAGCGTTAACACTGCCCTGTTTAACGTTTTTATGTAACACACATTTTTAAAATTTTTTCAGCATATTTAAAAAGTTCAGAAAAAAATATTAAAAAATGATACAAACACGACACTATTACGTTTGTAAAAGCCATTACTGTATCGTCACATATTTAGTCAACCCCTATGTCTCATCAGTGTCTTTATGTAACAGCAGTTACTAAATAAATAAACAGTTGTTTAAGGTTGTTTAGTATTTAAAATATACGTATTTAATATAATTTAAATATAATTATAAATATGTGAACAAATTGAAGGAACTGTAAGCTATTACGCTTCCAGTTACCATATTTTGTCAGATGCACTCATTCAGTGTTTGAGAGGTGTTGCTAAGAGAGTTAGAATACGTAATACTGTACAAACAAGTTTTCAAGTTGAAAAGTATCAGTGTGCACAAACAAATTAAAGGCATAATTCATGCTTAACATCATTGCTGTTTTTATTAATTTCCAGGCAAAGTTAAGTAGTAGAAATGAAGTATTGAATAAACTCATGGCTATATAAATGGCTTTTACAAACGTAATAGTGTAGTGTTTGGTATCAATTTTATTATTTTTTTCTGAAATTTTTTAAATATACTGAAAAAATTAAAAATGTGTGTCACATAACAAAATTTAACAGTGCAGTGTTAACGCTAGTAGGCGACTCATCACTGAAACAGCTCTCTCCGCCTGCATTGCTAGCTGTATTCCACTTCGTCCGGCGGTTCGGGTCCTCGAAAACAGTTCCACTTCGTCCGGGGAAGAGGTTGTGTAAAAAGGGACATCATCAGGTCTACATCGGTGGTGCGAAAACCTTCCACTTCGTTCGCGGCGCCCCTTAGGAATTGTAGGACTGAAGATCCCAGGGTAGCCCGATCAAGGGTCGGTCATAAAATATTTTAGTGAGGCTTGACTCAGGGTCCCCTCCCTAGCCCTCATTAGTCCTGGGATCTTCTGTCAAGCCTCTAAAAACAGGTATATGGCACTCGGGCCTCCGCCTCTCCCTGCCAGGGGGGGACCGCTGGGACTAGCTTCTCGCCGGCCCTGTCTATCTCCTCCTTCGTAATTAGTTTCACGCTCACAGCCGTGTTATAGGATATGTATTGCAAATCTTAGACTAAAACTTTATGTTTTTTCTGCTAGTCTTAAAACCGAATTATTAAACTTATCGAACACATACATGTTAAAACAGACAATAAAAAAATAAGTAGTTTATGTATTATTTTTTTAGCAACCAGACTATGATTAAATTTATATAGAGAATAACTTTATTTAACAGCACCAAATCAGAACTGAATAAAATATAACAAAATTTGTTTTACCGTATTTAGTTAAGTCAAAACTACATTTTTTTATAAATGTGTTTTTTTCACGAAAATCACTCTTATACTTGTACAATATTTATCTCGTAAAAAACCTGCGTATTCAGTGAACGTATTATTGTAATGTTATTAATATACTACAGTTAACGTGCAAATGTGCATTTTGTTTTTTTAATAACATCCTCAGTTAACATTTATAAAGATAGGACAAAAAATTAACTTCAAAATAAGAATAAATTGATATAACAATATTTCGTGTGTGCTTTCTATTTCTTCATTGAGAAATAGAAAGATTCAGAAAACTGTTAAAAATTGAAATGGCTAGTTTAAAAGCTGTAACTAATGGTTTAAATTGTTTGTTTATTTGTCGCATTTAGCGAAGGTAATCTTCAAAATTATTGTCTTATTATTGGTTTTGATGAAGTTTTAAGGTAGATATGGTGAACCGGAAAGCTTATATGGAGAAATCTATCTATATTATTAATACGCATTTAAAAATAAAGAAAATATAAGGGAAAATCTATCTTAACAGCAGTCAAAAAGAGCAAAATACCCACATAAGAAAATAATGGAGATTGAATTAGGTTTTTTTAGCGAATTTCCCCTATAGGGAAGAAGCTATTACCGTAGGTCTCTTGGTAAGGCTTAAGCCCGAGACCATGATAACTTTTCGTTTTGAGGTCCCCAGATGCCAAAAACACCATTCGTTCAAATTTATATAATATATATATATATTATATATATATATATATGTGTGTGTGTGTGTCCGTAAGCACGATAACTCTCGTAAAAAAGGTCCGATCTTAATAAAATTTGGTACAAATATGTAAAGTACCATTTATTTGAACGAGTTCGAAAACCAGACAAATCGCACCATCCGAAGGGGGGTTTTGGGGGGGTTTTGTACCCCAAAAATGTTTTTTTTTGGAGTTTTCACATATAATTGTTATTTAAATCAAATTTTAATTCATACCATTGAATTCAGCTTAAAAAACCAAACAATTTGGTATTTAGATCATTGCTCTACGTCAATTGGTTACTGAGATATTCAAAGTGCTAAACACAGTACCTTGTCCAATGTTATTCTTATGGAGAAAAAGAAAAATTTATTTAAAACTGGAATTTTGCGAAAGAGATACGGGGCGCCGCGGACGAATAGGAAGGTTTTCGCACCACTGGGTGTTTTTTGCTCTATAAAATGAGTCATCAAGCAAGTGACTGGAGCCCACCCACTTAATTTAATCTTTTGTTTTGAGAATATCATGTTTACACTTTAAGATGTTGCTGTCTAATTTAAGCCATTCAAATCATTTGAGCTCTTAATCGGGCATTTTCTGTAACTCTTGAAATATAACTCTATTTACTGATTATTACTTTTAAAATAAGTTTAAAGTTAATAAACGGTATCAGGAAACTGACACATACTTTCTCCCTTTTAGCCAAACTTTAATGACAAAAATATTTGTTATTTACTAAATATAGAATATGAAGTATAGATAAATGTACAGAAAATTGTCTAAAATAGTTGATTTCAGAAATATTCACCCAAATCCCTTTTTGGGAGGCACTATAGAGTCCGTTGCTACACACAGTGGTTTTGAGAGGGGAAATGCCCCCTTGCCCCCCCCAGGGTTAAATAGCAACACATTTCGAACATCATCTGTTGGTCAATGCTAACTTGACCTGCATATCAAATTTTAATGAAATTGATCAGTAAATAAGAGAAAAATAGTTATTTTTGTATTCCCCATAAGAATAACATTGGACAACGTACTGTGTTTACCGCTAAATAAAAATTTCAACTTTCTCCGCAACTAGCAATCGTAGAACAGTAATTTAAAATACTAATTTATTTAGTTTTTTGAGCTCTTTTTAATGGTGAATAGTAATCGTTTTTAACATTTATGATTTTTTATGAAAAATCCAAAAAACTGAATTTTGGATGTTTTAAGTCCTGTAATTTCTGAACCCGAATTTTTCCAGAAATGCGGGTGGTGTCATTTTGTTGGAAACCTAAAGTTCTACAAACCACGAAAGTTTAATCAAAATCGTTAGAGCCGTTTTTGAGAAATTTGGATTTTTCATGTTTTTTAGCGGTTTTTGGGGGATAATTACCCTTAAAAATCAAAAATTCAAAAAAATGAAAAAAACGCCTGGAGATATCGTGGATTAGTACCTACATACCAAATTTCATAAAAATCGGCCCATAGGTTAGGGCTCTAGCTCTGTACACATCCACACAGACACACACACACACACACACACACACGGACACACACACACACACAGACAGACATCACGTAAAAACCACTTTTTTGGGTTCAGGGAGCACCAAAACGAATATTTCCACTAACAACTCAAATTCGAAAATTTTGACGAAAACAATACTTTCTCCATATACTATGTATAGGGGGAGAAAGTAAAAATTCTAGGTATGATTCTATAAAACAAATGTATATGTATACAAGTGGAATTAATAAATCTACTATGAGAACAAGAGAATTTTGGTGACATATTTGTTTTAGCGAATTTCCCCTATAGGGAAGAAGCTATTACCGTAGTCGGCATGGTAAGACCTAGGCCCGGGACCATGATAACTTTTCGTTTTGAGGTCCCCAGACCCCAAAAACACCATTTGTTCGAAACTGTATATATATATATATATATATATATATATATATATATATATATATGTGTGTGTGTCCGTGAGCACGATAACTCTCGTAAAAATTATCCGATTTTGATGAAATTTGGTATAAACGTGTAAAGCAACATTTATGACTTAAAGTTCGAAAACCAGCCAGATCGCTCTATCCGAAGGGGTATTTTGGGGGGGTTTGTACCCCAAAAATGGGTTTTTCGAATTTTTACATATAATTTTGGTAATAGTCAAATTTTAGTTTTCCCATTGGATTCAGCTTAAAAAAACACACAATTTGGTATTTTGATCATTTCTCTACGTCAATTGGTTACCGAGATATTGAAAGTGTTAAACACAGTACGTTGTCTAATGTTATTCTTATGGAGGAAAATAAAAATTTTATATCTCGCTTATTTATGAACGTATACTGATGAAACTTGGTATACGGCCACATCTGGTTGTGGACCATTGATATTTGCTCAAAAAAACATTTTTTTTACCAAAGGCTCCCGTAGCAGCAAACCTGCGTACTCAGCCCCATGTTATTCTTATGGAGAATAAGTAACGTGTTATCTGCCTTCATTATGAAAATAAATGAATGAAATTTGGTATGTGGCTTTATTAACATGAGTTATATTGATATTTGTATAAAACCCCATTTTTTGTGTTCCTTGCTTCATCAAACCTGCATACTCAGCCGCCATGTTATTCTTATAGAGAATAATTAAAATGTCATAAATCGTTTATTTATGAATGTATATTGATGAAACTTGGTATGTGGCTTTATGTGGTATTAAGATACATATATATGCATTGGAAATTCGCTGAGTACGCAGGTTTGCTGCTACGGGGGGTATTGTGGTTTATCTGTGACTTGACTCAATAGAGATTGTATGCTAATCTTATTCATGTATAGTGCCATAGAGGTATTGATCCATGACATATTTGTTATGTATCAGTCATTGAAATCATTCCAGAAATAAGGAGAAGTCCTGTTTACAAAAATAACTTTAGCATATGATAGAAATAGAAGACGTGTTAACTCTCTTGTCTTTTAAAATAATTGAAAGTTCTCCGCACGGGAATTTCACTGGCACAGGGTCAGATGTTTTAAAACGGTTTACATTATGATGAGCTGTTTTGACTAAATAAAATATAATTCATTAAAACTTTAACAGCCAATGAGGCGGAGCCCTGAAGTTGGATGTTTTTCAAAACCTTAAAAGGCGCATCTAGAGGGCAAGAGCTTGCAATTGACACCAAAGATATGTATAAAATAATAGTTGTATAGGTCGAAAATCGCCGAACAAAAATCAAGAAATTCTTTTAATAACATAGATAAATTCTATGATGACAAAAATATATACTCATATTGTGTTTTATTTCCAGAATGTTCAGTTTTAAGGCCAGAAACATGTGTTTTTATCTCGTACTGTTTTTGTATTCTAATAACAGCTGTAAATTGATTTTCATCATTGTGTTGTATGTTTTTGTTTTTGTAAACAGCTCAAAATGCACTGATTTAAAACAGAACATTAAATAGTTAACAATTAATTTTTAATCAATTTAAGTTGAATATAAAACAATTTACCTAGGGTAAATTGATGTGTTTAAGTATATACTAACCTAATTTTCTTTTACTTAAATGTTTTGTGTTGTTTATGTTTTGGTTATAAACAATACATTTGAATCCTGGGAAGACAGTTAACTAAGGTTTCTCATGAAGACGTTAATGTACTCTAAAGACAATGAACAGTGAAACTGTGAAGAAAAAAGTTATCCAAACATTACTATTTTCAACAGAGGTATCTTAACTGTTTCAATTAAGTTTTATCATCAACATAAAATTTAATAACTTGATTATTCACGGTAACCTATACTTTATTATGCACAGATAAATATAGCATCAAATTCATAAAATACCTTTACCAACCTCTTAGATAACAGTTATGGGTCATTTTGGACCTGACAATCTTTGAAATGTTTGTAAATTTCTTAAAAATACCAAACAAATTATTTGTGAATTATTGTGGCCCTGATTAAAAGTTTATTTGGAATATTAAATATTAAATATTAATATTAAATATTATTTGGAATATTAAAATTTGTATTATTCCCGATATAAAAGTCCTTTTGAGATCATTTTTGCGGTAATAATTAATACTACATAATACTTTTACAATTTTGTATAATATGACCCATGCTCACCATTAAGTTTTCAAGGCTTCCTCTCTATAATAAGCATAAACCATATTATACATCATTTTAAAGGTCTTATGTAGTATTAGTCATTGCCGCAAACCGGATCTCGAAAGGACCTTTATATCGGGAATAATGTACATTTTGACAGGCTGCCATTTCTGACTCAGTGTGCCGTTTGAGATCAGATTTGCAGCATTTTTTTCTATTAATAAAGACCTTTGATTTGAGGTAAATCTCGACCCATCTGTAATTTAAGATTTTTTTCTCCTCGTGGGCTTTGATGTGATAACAAACTTGTAGTCGCTTCAAAAAAGAGATTTTTATCAGTAGCAATATACTAAGTTTTATTTCTTTAGCTTCAATTGTTATAACATAGTAAGCCGTTCCAGGACGTTTGTACCACGCTGTATACCAAGTCTTTAATCTTATTATTTGTCTAAACTATCTTTTTTGTTACACCTCTGGTGCCGGGACTCGTGATAGTTGGCTAGTAGTTCTATTAAGTATTATTTGTACTTACTCAGTCACACGATGATTGTTCGGTGCAGGGTCCTGGGCCTGCGACAGGATCCAACCAACCTCCGCAGCCGTTCTTCACCGCGCAAGGTCTCCCCCCTGGCTACTCCCCTTACGGGACGCTACAGCCTGGCATGCTTGGACCTGTACCGCCTCAGCAAGGTACCTATCTGCAGTATCAATGTTTAAGGGTGGGGGGGGAGGGTTATCAGTATAACGGGCATTACTAAATGCTTAACTAGTCAAATACTGGAGTCGAGGTTTTTTTAAATTAAATGAACTGTATTCAAAGATTGTAAAATAAGAATTGAATGGTGTCACTATGAATAGTTGAGTAGTTCTAAATCAAATACAATATTCTATTAGACAAAATGCAGAGTTAAACAATAATTTTTCGGAGGCGTTATTACAATTATTTTACAAAAGTGAACCACCAGGTTTACAACTAAACTAAACGATGAGTAAAGAAGGGGGAAATCTACTAGTACAGTATCATTAGTATCAACATTGCATTTTACAATCAATATATTTTATAACGTGATACAACAATCAATAAAATATCATTAGTATCAACATTGCATTTTACAATCAATATATTTTATAACGTGATACAACAATCAATAAATTTTATAACGTGATACAGTAGGCTATATGTTTATAAGCAGGCTTTCCCTGAAATATTTTTGTTTACTTGTTTAACTAAGGCTCAACATTTTAAATTACAATTTTCAATGTACAACATTTTTTACACTAGATGAAAGTTCCTAATTTCTCTTGACTGTTAACTAATTTTTTTGTATTTAACGCCAACGACATTTTTGTTAAGAGTACGGTAAAAACGCTTTTAAGGGAAAACAGTGGTCTAAACTCCTCAAATTTAAAGCTTTAAAATATTTTTCATATTTCATAACAAGCTGAGTGAACTACATTCACCTAAACTTCTGTTTTACAATTTATCCTGTAATAGAGTGCCTGAAATAAACACCGCTTTTTTTGTGCGGTATAAAATAATATTATCCAGAAACTTGAGAAGTCTGTCTCATCTTCTTAATACTTAAAAATGAATCCCTATTTCTCTTGGTCATCACTTGAGAATGAGTTTACCAAATTGAATAATTTTTTGTTGTTCTGTTCGTTAAAGTCAGCCAAGGTTCTTATAAAAGAAAATGTTTAATCTGACCCAAGGGCTCTGTCCCATTAGCCTTCTAAGTTCCCATTAATTTGATCAAAGTTCAGTTAGTTACACCAAACAGCTGTAAACATACTTGAAAGGCGTTCATTATGGAACTAAAAAACCTACTTGAAGGACAACTCTCATTAAGGAAATAAAAAACTATTTGAATGGCAACTCAAACTCTTTTTTCGATAGGCGAGTGAGCATAGCGAACGAGCTAATCCGGGAGACGAGTGAGCGAAGCGAACGAGCTTATCTTGAAAATTAAAGAATATTTGACATAAAACAAATTCAGTGACATTAGGACAGTAGAACGTCTGTTACCCAGCGCTCATTTAAAATATGTTGCAGTGGATTTTTTAAAAGTAAGCTATTTGGGAATGATATATGACATGTGGCACATTTCAAAACGTTGACATTTAATTGGTATATTAGTTTAACTAGTCATTCTACTTTATTGTAATAACATTTTTGGTTGTACATTTTCAATTGTAATAAATTTTTGATCCTCAAACAGTTTTTACATTAATATATTCTGGTACATTCTGGTTTTCAGTTGATAATAATTTTTTTAATTTGACATGATCTATTGCATGCAGTAGTTTTTCGTTATTCATTCTGAACAGAAATTAATTAATTTTAATTGTACAGTATAGGGTATGTCATTTTAATTTTAATATTGCAGGGCATTCGCCACCACCAATCTTTCACAAAGACGAGAGGACCCAGCGGCAACATATAAAGCTCAAGAAGAAACTAGAACAGAAACAATTAGGATTGCAATTAGGTGACCAAAGGACCCCTCCCGTCTCTCCTAGGAAAGGTAAATCACGATCGTCTTTGATCATGATCCTTTTTTTGACAATGAAACTGAAGTTAAAAAAAGCTGAGCTGAAGTTGTTGAAGAGACATGAATCGATAGGAAAAATGTGTAAAAGCGGATTTAGTAAGGCAACAACATTTGTAAAGTTGTTCAAGCATCAGTTGCTGACTCTCTCACGCGCTATCTTTCGTTTAAGTTCAGAACTTCATTGAACTGGTGAAAATATTGACTCATTTTACCCATCTTCATAGTGTATATCTATTAATTGCTTGGATCGCTTGTGTGAATGTTAACATAGTAGATTATTTTTTTACTGTCCCCATGCTAATTATTTTGCTTCTTCTAATGGGTACAATTTGTCCCTATTCCTGGCTGACATGGAATTTCTTTAAAGAAGACCAGTACCTTTAATTTGAGCCATTCTCAAATATCCTGCGATTTACTTAATGTCTACAATTTCTCTTTCGGAATTATCTAGTACAGTACATTGCATGACTGACAAACCAAAGCTGTTCATAAGCTCAGTGTTAAAATTAACACTAGTCTTGTGGACGGCCAGGTTTTTTACTCTTGCAACGCACTGTACACTTTTTCATATTATGGGGATAAGCTCACGACTACCATTATGAATAATAATGTTTCTTATTACAATAGACACGTAGCTAATTATCGACAATCCAAAATTAAATATCAATTTTGCTTAAAATTACCCCTTAGACATTGAAAATGTCTCCTGAAAAATCTCATCACAAAAGTTCTAGTGTTATTGAGCTTTTGAAACACATACACAAACGGCCACTAAACTTAAAATTTACCTAAGTCAATCCAGGGATTCACTTCGCTCATCCAATAATAACAGTTTAAATTTATTAATTAAGTTAAGTAAATCAATTTGCCTACATTAATTAAATGAATGAAAAGTAAATAAAAAACGTTGAACACAAATGGAAGAGAAACGAATACCCAAATTAAAAATATTATGGGAATAGTTAAATATTGCCATTGGTGCAAGGGCTCCATGTAAGTAAATAATGTCACACAATTAACTAAACTTGAAACATTTCTTTAGTAAATGTATCTACAAGTAAATACCATTAGAAAGTACTTAACTATTTTTTTTGTAAATACATGAGACGATCGTTTTTAATATTGCTATTGTTGTTGTGTGCAGATTACCTGAACGGCATCCGGGGAGGGGGTAAGAAGGGAGGGATGAGCAGCGTTGGAACATCGGAGGACGGGGAGGAGAGCAGTAGCGTGCAGGACGAAGACGAGGAGATGGCTCTGATAGTCGACCTGCTGTCCACCATAAAGGCTCCCCAGGTACGAGTACAGATAAGCCAACTATGGTCTGTTTAGTTGTTCGGGAATTTCCTATTAAAAAGTGAACTATTAGCATGATTCGCACGGTGAAACTTAAGCCCGGGACCACAATAGAAGTTCCGGGACCCCTGAACACGTTTTGAGGGGTCGCTAACAACTTTATATCTATATATATATATATACATAGATATTTATATGGGCTCGCACTCTAACGGTCACATTTTTTGTCCGATTTACTTGAAATTTGGTGGGAACCTTCCCTTCTGTAAACAGTTGGACAAGTTTGTTGGGCAAACCCCGTCGGACAACTCTAACTCGCTTTTTTGGGGATTATAATTTTTCAAATTTTGAGTTTTTGAGCCCAAAAAGGGTCAGAAAAGCCCCTAATTTAAATTAAGTAAGAAGATGGAGATTAATAAGGCGAAAGTTTTAAACCCTCTCTCATCATTCTAGCACAAATATTTACTGAGTTATTAGAGAAAATGTTAATGGTCTTAACACAGTAGGTTGTCTTATGGGGATTCTACACTGAAAAAGGATGTTTTTCATTTCTTGGGTAGTTTATCACCCCCAATATCACTATACCAACTTGTTGTTATACTGACTATACCTTCTCTTAACCTTATAATGTACAACATTGCCATCCTAATAGTGAATTTAAGAATAACCAGGAGCATCAGAATAGCCAAAAAATTACAGTTTTCAATGTTTCAAAAAAATGTTACCAGTGTTGTTTTAAACAATTTATTCGATTTTTAAAAGATGTTAATGCGGAAATTCACTTCCCTCACG
This sequence comes from Allygus modestus, assembly GCA_963675035.1. Taxonomy (NCBI): domain Eukaryota; kingdom Metazoa; phylum Arthropoda; class Insecta; order Hemiptera; family Cicadellidae; genus Allygus; species Allygus modestus. Next base: position 102,825,850 of record OY776112.1, read on the forward strand.
TCAGCGCGCTCCGTGCAAACTCGTTTGTTTATGGGAGGAATAGGAGGCCCCGGCATAGCTGGCTAGGCATGTCTCCTTTTGGGTTATTATGCAGCCACTGGAAAGAGGGGAAAGAGGGATGGGAAAGGTGGTGGGACTGATTCAGTCTGCCTCTCTCCAAAAAGGGAGAGAGAACCTTACCTAGCTCCCGGGCTCTTTGGGTGACAGAACCCCAGGACGATTCGCCATCTAACCCAATGTCCCCCTAAGTCCACCAGACAGATGTCACCATCACACAGAGCCTCCAACCTCTCAGGGGTCGTGTGGCCCTAGGACGGTTCGTCCCCCAGCCCGGCAGACTGAAGACTGTAAGGTTGATCCAATACTCCCTTTAAGGACTCAGACTAGACTGGGTATCCAGGCTCAACTGGGAGTCAAGCCCCCAGAAGAGACAAGGAGGAACCAAGGAAGAGAGGTTGGTCACACTGGATAGCAAAAGACTTACCAATACAGTGACAGCTTCATTTTGTTGCACCCAATGTCGACCTCTATACTAGTATAGACCTGTTGTACCCAATGTCGACCTCTATACTAGTATAGACCAGTCAGGGAACCAGCGAGGGCCAGCCATCTATGGTGAAGCACAAGGCAGTAAGAAAACAATTCTCCTTGGATTTGGACCAATACAGTCAAGGGTAGAAATGCCTAGTTTCTGCCCTACTCTACTCGACTGGATATGGAATGGATGTGTAAATGGTGTCCCATACTCATCTTCACTGTTTCTTCCCCATGCTTCATCGTAGTCTGCACTATGTAGCTGGTTTACTAAGTTACTTTAGAGATAGATTTTTGTTATTGAATTTGATTTTTTGGGTTTAGGTTTTCTTATCACTTCAAGTTCATTCTGTGCACCGATAGTAGCACACACTGGAATTTTTGCGAGCAAACGGATGTTGAAAAACGCCCCCCGGAGCTATCAAACCAAACGTAATGATGTTTAGCTAACAGCTGTAATAAAACAGGCAAATATGCAAGGACTGTGATTGGTTAACTTCCCCTTAGGAGTAATGCTGGAGTGGGGGAAGCCACCCCCCTCCTCAATATTTTTAACTCTTTCCAACAATAATAATTGTTGAGATACTCAAAAAAGGTCACTGTCAAAGTAATTCATGTTTAGGTTCATCAAAGTCAGTGCATTATGCATCCAGGTTTATTGTTATAACTTATCTCTCTCAACTTAAGCAATGCCTGCTTTTGACATAGTAATACCTCAAACTAACAGTAGCAAGGGAGTAAGGATGGCGTCCAGGAAACAAATGACTATCAGCACGTCTAGTGTTTTAATTTGATCGCAATCAATATTTTTAAATAGAAACAATTTTTAACTATTTCATAAGATAAGACATAAAGTCAACCTTTATATTGTGAACTTTAGGGCCATATAAATAACTCTGGGCCTTTCTATCCATCCTTTTTTACGATTTTTTAAGGATTTATGTCTGAAAATGTCATTAGACATTTAGATTAAAATTTTTCTTCAGGGTTTTGCTCAACAGGCCTGACACCCCCATGTTAATCTTATGAAGAAATTGTTATGACCAGACGATTGCTTAGAAATATATGCAGCCAGAACCACAGAAATCAACACATTCAACTCTTTCTTTAGTGGGAATGTTTATTTTATGTTTACACAGATTTATGTGCGGTGGTCTGGATTTTCTTGCTTTTGTCTAAATAATTAGTTAGCATTATCGTAGAAACAAGATAAATTACTCGTGCCATACAACGACTGTCATACGCAACTGTTTTTTCAGATGCTGGAAGAAATAGTAACACTTGCACAACTTGCCTAGCATGCGAGTACCCACTACTCGGCACTGAGCAGCTGCTCAATGGCAAATAGCACTCGTCCATTACGTGTAGTTTGACTGGCGTATCAACTGTGTGCAGGTCTGACGTCTCTGTTGATGTCCCTAAAGCTCGACCACCTTCAGACACCTTCTCCCGCAGTGCGCAAATCGCTTGTATAGACAAGACAACAAAATTCCTTGTTGGTTCTAGTTCAGACACAGTTTCGCAGCAGACATACTGCTGCGGTTTGCCTGCTCATGTAGGATAGGCTTTAGTTTAATCCTGGGGATCTTGACCAATAATAATATAAAACACACACAGATGACATAAGATAAACACATAAAATATATGACCCTAATAGCGCCCAGAGTGTTCACTCAGTAAGAAGCAATACATAATTAATACATTACATTTCATAAAGGAACGTCACCAAAAACATGATTTCAAAAGTAAAATTCTGATTTATTTCGGTACAGGTAACCGAGCTGAGCTGCCGCAGTGCTTTGCTGCAGTGGCGGCCGCCGGACTGCAAGTCTACGCCAGAGCTCGAGGTGACGGAGGACAGTATCAGTTACGAGGTGCTGCTGAGTGACAAGGGCAAGGAGGGCAAGTACAAGAGCATCTACAGCGGCCCTGCACTCTCCTGCAGGTCAGTGATAGTTAACAGTGCGCTGTTGCAGTTAGGTAATGTTAGGTTGCAAATTTATACAGAACGCTGCTGCGGTTAGATTATGTTAGAGTGCCAATTTATGTAGTTTGCTGCAATTGCTAGATTCTGTTAGGGTGCCAATTTATGCAGTGCGTTGCTGTGGTTAGATTATGTTAGGTTAGAGTGTGTTTGTACAGTTAACCCTAGGAGTGGCGCCATGTTAACGCGTAGTGTGGCTAGCTAAATTTGGCGATTTTGCAGACCTTTTAGCGAATTTCCCCTATAGGGAAGAAGCTATTACCGTAGTCGGCATGGTAAGACCTAGGCCCGGGACCATGATAACTTTTCGTTTTGAGGTCCCCAGACCCCAAAAACACCATTCGTTCGATACTGTATATATATATATATATATATATATATATATATATATGTGTCCGTGAGCACGATAACTCTCGTAAAAATGATCCGATTTTTATGAAATTTGGTATAAACGTGTAAAGCAACATTTATGACTTTAAGTTCGAAAACCAGCCAGATCGCTCTACCCGAAGGGGTATTTTGGGGGGGTTTTGTACCCCAAAAATGGGTTTTTCGAATTTTTCACATATAATTTTTGAAATATTCAAATTTTAGTTTTCACTATTGGATTCAGCTTAAAAATACACACAATTTGGTATTTTGATCATTTCTCTACGTCAATTGGTTACCGAGATATTGAAAGTGCTAAACACAGTACGTTGTCTAATGTTATTCTTATGGAGGAAAAAGAAAAATTTTATATCTCGCCTATTTATCAACGTATACTGACGAAACTTGGTATACGGCTTCATCTGGTTGTGGACCATTGATATTTGCTCAAAAATACAATTTTTTACCCAAGGCTCCCGTAGCAGCAAACCTGCGTACTCAGCCCCATGTTATTCTTATAGAGAATAAGTAACGTGTTATCTGCCTTCATTATGAAAATAAATTAATGAAATTTGGTATGTGGCTTTACCTACATGAGTTGTATTGATATTTGTATAAAACCGCATTTTTTTGTGTTCCTTGCTTCAGCAAACCTGCATACTCAGCTGCCATGTTATTCTTATGGAGAATAATTAAAATGTCATAAATCGTTTATTTATGAATGTATATTGATGAAACTTGGTATGTGGCTTTATGTGGTATATATGCATTGGAAATTTGCTGAGTACGCAGGTTTGCTGCTACGGGGGTATTTTTAACCCTAGCAGTGGCCAGCCAAAAACTGTAGAATGGCCAACCAATTTTGGCGATTTTGCAGACCTTTTTTTGAAAATTCGTATAAAATTGAAATGAGAACTAAACATAGCCAACCACATATTCTTTTTGTTCAGAAAGAACAGGGGCATCATGTAATAGTCAAATAAAAAAGATCTAAGAGATAATTTTTTCAGCGAAGTAAAAAAAATATAAAAAAATTGAAATTTATTTTTGAAATTTCAAAAGCAGCCTCGGTAAAACTTTTTTGTCCGATTTTTTATGGAAAATTCATTATATACATTTTGTAGACAATTCAATTTCCTACATAGAAATGTATAATATGTTGGGGAAAAAATTTTATTTGTAGGTATTATGTAAGTATATACGGAAAACCGCAAAATGTGAAATTTGTACAGTGTTAGTTAGTACTGTAAAAAGGTAATGTAAATATGTATATGCTAATAATAATATGTATATATTTGTAAAGCTAATGAAAGAGGGAATGTAAAAAAGTCATAAAGTTTATGGTAAAAAATTGTTATCACTTATGATTAGATGAATATTGAAAATTTTAGCGTATTCGGAAAAAAAAGATTCTACGGTATTTAGTATATAACTTTTAGCGAATTTCCCCTATAGGGAAGAAGCTATTACCGTAGTCAGCATGGTAAGACCTAGGCCCGGGACCATGATAACTTTTCGTTTTGAGGTCCCCAGACCCCAAAAACACCATTCGTTCGAAACTGTATATATATATATATATATATATATATATATATATATGTGCCCGTGAGCACGATAACTCTCGTAAAAATTATCCGATTTTGATGAAATTTGGTATAAACGTGTAAAGCAACATTTATGACTTTAAGTTCGAAAACCAGCCAGATCGCTCTATCCGAAGGGGTATTTTGGGGGGGTTTTGTACCCCAAAAATGGGTTTTTTGAATTTTTTACATATAATTTTGGAAATAGTCAGATTTTATTTTTTCCCATTGGATTCAGCTTAAAAAAACACACAATTTGGTATTTTGATCATTTCTCTACGTCAATTGGTTACCGAGATATTGAAAGTGCTAAACACAGTACGTTGTCTAATGTTATTCTTATGGAGGAAAATAAAAATTTTATATCTCGCTTATTTATGAACATATACTGACGAAACTTGGTATACGCCTTCATCTGGTTGTGGACCATTGATATTTGCTCAAAAAAACAATTTTTTGACAAAGGCTCCCATAGCAGCAAACCTGCGTACTCAGCCCCATGTTATCCTTATGGAGAATAAGTAACGTGTTATCTCCCTTAATTATGAAAATAAATTAATGAAATTTGGTAAGTGACTTCACCTAGTTGAGTTATATTGATATAAGCATAAAACCCCATTTTTTTGTGTTCCTTGCTTCAGCAAACTTAGCCGCCATGTTATTCTTATGGAGAATAATTAAAATGTCATAAATTGTTTATTTATGAATGTATATTGATGAAACTTGGTATGTAGCTTTATGTGGCATTAAGATAAATATATATGCATTGGAAATTCGCTAAGTATGCAGGTTTGCTGCTACGGGGGTATTTTTTGAAATTTATTCCTCCAAATACTATATATACATTTAGTAGGACATTCAATGCCCTACATAGAAATGTATAATATGTTGGGGAAAGAATTTTATTTGTAAGTATTATGTAAGTATATACGGAAAACCGCAACACGTGAAAATTGTACAGTGTTAGTTAGTACTGTAAATAGGTAATGTAAATATGTATATGCTAATAATAATATGTATATATTTGTAAAGATAATGAAATAAGAAATGTAAAAAAGTCATAAAGTTGAAGGTAAAAAATTGATATCACTTATGATTAGATGAATTTTGGAAATTTTAGGGTATTCGGAAAAAGAATTCTACGGTATTTAGTATATAACTTTTTTTAGAAATTTATTCCTCCAAATACTATATATACATTTAGTATATTATATCTATATATTATTCCTGCAGGTATTTAGAAACAATAAAATATATAAATATACATATACACAGGGTAGTGGCATATTATATAAGAGATAACGTGTGATTGTAGGTCCGGTCACCATATAGGAAAAATTACAAAATTGTTATTTTTTATATTAGGCCTACTCAATAAATGAAATATATCCTACCTTACAATTGTAAAAGTAATAAAAATAAATATAATTACTCACCCCCGTCCCATTATTATGTTATCCTGTTGGTTTATTATCACAATCGAACATTCGAGACATTGTAAGAAAAACAACTTTTTAGAAACACTATTTCACACACTTCAGTAATATTTATGCATAATAAAATGCATAAAGATTACTGTTATATACACACATACACTTCACTAACACTAACACTCCGAAATAATAAAGGATTTAGCAATAATTCGCGGATAACAAGCGAGCGCGAACTCACATAGCACGGCGAAAGAATCATGTGATGGCGACTTCTACGACGCATTATATGTCAGAAGAGTGACGTATTTCCTTCTTCTCCCACAGAAAAGGCGGAAAAGATGATGCGCAAGGCTGCCAATGTCAAAAGCTAAATTTCTTCCTCTTCAAAATGAAATATTATATGACTAGTATTTATAACTTGCACTGGATGTAATTCGTATTTTAAAATCTGTCGCATAACGTCAGATGGCCAACTGTTAAAAAGTCAGAAAACAGCTGTGTTCATAAAATCGTAACTGTTGTGCAATCAATATTTCGTTCTAAAAATCAATACCACAGTGAAACTAAACTCTTTGGCTATGCAGTGGTACCACCCGCAACATCCTAAGACAAAAATTACCCGAGCAGGGTAATTCCAAAGTAGTCGTGTTTTTACATTTTCCGAGCGTCGACTGCAGGAATGGCGTAGCGGCAAAATTTCATTGTAATTATAATCATCGTGACATTGTTATACAACTTGTAAACGGTTCATTTATGTAATAAAATGAAAGTTCAGAATGTGATCTTTCGAATGGTATAAATATTGTTCACTTCTGAGTTGACTATTAATGTTTTTTTACCGTTAAAAAAATTTCGACCAGGACTGTCGTTTTGCGATAGTGGCCATTTTAAGGCAACACAAAAATCTATCGTTTAACGACATATGGCCACGGCTAGGGTTAAAAATCCATATAAATTCAACCGTTAGAGTAAACAAGTTAACTTTATATTCATTTTGTTCAGAAAGAACAGGAGATTCTAGAAATAGTAAAATAATAAAGATCTAGACTTTTTTTCCGGTAAGTGAAAAGAATAAGAAAATTTTGATTTTTTTTTTTAAATTTCAAACGCAGCCAGGGTAAAATTTTTTCCACAGATTTTTTATGGAAAATTCATTATATACATTTTGTAGACAATCTAATTCCCTACATATAAATATATAACATGTTGGGGAAAGAATTTTTTTTACAAGTCTTTTGGGGCATAATGTAATAATAAACGGAAACCCGAAAAATGCGTAAACTGTACAGTGTTAGTTTGTGATGTAAATAAGTAATGTAATATATATGTATACTAATAATGATATATATATTTGTAGAGCTAATGAAGTAAGGAATCCAACAAAGTCATAGGTTTATGGTAAAAAAATTTTGTCACTTATAAATACATGTAAATAAAATAACGTTTTGGAATTTTTGCATATTTGGAAAAAAAAATTTCACAGTTTTTAGTATATAACTTTTTGACCAAATATTTTACCCCCAAACCAATGTAACCATGCTGTAGTACATTCAATTACCTACATAAAAATGTATAACACTTAGGGTAAATTATTGTTTTTATATGTGTTATGTAGCACTAAACAGTCGCGGATTTGGCAAATTTCACTAGGCCTATGTAGGAGTAAACACAACACTTTATAAACACTATTTGTCAAACTTCAGTAATATTTATGCATAATATAATGCATAAAGATTACTGTTATATACACACAAACACTTCACTTACACTAAAAACTCCGTAATAATAAATTATTTAGTAATAACTCACTGATAATAGTTATAAAACACGAAAATATCAAACACGATTTCTCGAATGGAAAATATTGGCAGTGGCTACGTACACGTCCGACGTGAGCCGCTACTGTTCACGTCCGTTCCAAATTATGCACCATACGTTACTTTTCCTGTGATTTTTAAAACAAATTGAGAGCCAGAAAACCTCCTAACCTAATCTAACCTATCCTAACCTAACGAAACATAACGTAACGTAACCTAACCCAACATAACCTAAGCGGTAGCGAAGTGAATTTGCCCTTATATTGGACGTGTACGCAGTCACTTCGGAAAATATTTTTATTAGAAATAGCCTTGTAATAATTATTAACTCATAGCAGCTGACGGTGGAGTCAGTGCTGCCATCGCGCAACACCAAATTATTCGCCATTCTTTCTTCTTTCAAATAAGATATTATATGTCATGCAAATATAACATTACACTGGATATATATTCGATTTTGCAATCCGCCGGTTTCCGGCGGATCGCCATTTTACAGAAGAACAAAAATCATCTGTGTTTATAAAATCATATGATCTGTCAAATCAATATATCGATCTAAAACTCCATACCAAAATGAAATATAACTCCTTGGCTGTGCATTGGTACTTTCCGCAACATCGTGTGACGAAAATTACCCGAGGTGGGTAATTTCAAAAAAGTCATGTTTTGACATTTCCCAAGTGTCGGCTGCAAGTATCATGTCGCGCCTAAAATTCATTTGATTTCTAATCGCGGTGACATTGTTATATACCTGCTACAGGGTTTGTTTATGTAATAAAATGAAAGTTCAGAATATTATCTTTCGAATGATATATATATTATTCACTTTTGAGTTGATTAATAGAGGTTTATTTACGTTGCAAAATTTTCGGTCAAAATCCGCCGGAAACCGGCGATCGCCACAATAGGCGACACAAAAATCCGCCGGAAACCGGCGGATCGCCACTCCTAGGGTTAAACCATATTCACTTTACAATGGTCCTGATTATCAGTGATATAGCAAGGAAACTTGGTAATTGCTTCATAGTGGCTTTTCTCAGTGATTGAATAGCATATCTTAACCCTTTGAGTGCCGCGGCATCATGGCCATTTCTTATGCATAAATTGCCTGGCTAATTTCAATGGAAAATGTAGTAGTTTAAATAAAATATCATATACAATACAATTTTATAGGTATCCATATAATTTTTTATTTATTTTGTTTATGAATAAATTCTCTATGAAATAGTTTAACCCTTTGAGTGCCAGAGTTTTTCGGTCGTCATATCCCTAGAGTGCCAGAGTTTTTAACACAGTATATCCCAAAAGTGCCAGGCACAAAATCAACATTTTGCAAGGGTTTGCAAGAAAATTAATAACTTTTTTATTTGGTAAGATATTATTATGAAACTTTTTTTGTTTTGTAAGTTTAAAGTTTAGCTATAATATTATGCACATATATAATATTTAAAAAATAAAAAATAAAAAATAAAAAATTTGAATAAATATATGTATGTGGGAAATTTCTTTTAATTTTTTTTATTTGTTTCAGGTAAATAAAAATTGTTCAAATATAAGATTTTCACCAAATAACTACTAGATTTATAGAGGACATCTTTCCCAAAATATTTCCTGAAAGTTTCATCAAATTTGGGCTTTAGGCGGACAAGTTATTTCCATAAATGTAAAAAAAATATAAAAACGGCAAATTAGTACACAAGACAGTAGCCTAACTTTATTCAGGGGTTTAAGTTTTATTACAATTTTATTTCATAAAGCAGACTAACTAGGCCTCGTATATTTATGGAGTACATGTTTACCTGAGCATATCCTGGAAATGTCCTGGAAGAAATAATAAAAAGTAATGACGTAAGACAAATTTTCTATAACAACGATTCACAAAATCAACATTTTGCAAGGGTTTTGTACATAAAATCAATAACTTTTTTATTTGGTAAGACATTATTATGAAACTTTTTTGTTTTGTCAGTTTAAAGTTTAGCTATAATATTATGCACATATATAATATCTAAAAAATACAAAATAAAAAATTTGAATAGGTACATATTATACATGCGGGACATTTTTTATATTTTTTCAGATAAATAAACATTGTTCAAATATAAGATTTTCACCAAATAACTACTAGATTTATAGAGCTAGAAACTATCCTGGAAATCACCTGTAAGAAATAATAAAAAGTAATGACGTAAGAAAAATTTTCCATAACAATGATATATCGTTGCAATGTATTTTTCGGTAAGACCACCGACGACGATATATCGTTGTGAAGTATTTTTCGGATGTTCCGTGCACAACGATATATCGTTGCGTGGCACTCAAAGGGTTAAAGTAACTATAATCAGAAAATAAATTGGGACTTAACCCTAGCAGTGGCCAACCAGCGTAATGCACTGGTTTCACGTGTCGCCTGAAATGGCCAACAGCGTAATACGCTGGTACGGGTCGAAATTTTTGTAACGGTAAAAAAATCATTAATAGTCAACTCAGAAGTGAACAATATTTATACCATTCGAAAGATCACATTCTGAACTTTCATTTTATTACATAAATGAACCGTTTACAAGTTCTATAACAATGTCACGACGATTATAATTACTATGAAATTTTGCCACTACGCCATTCCTGCAGTCGACGCTCGGAAAATGTAAAAACACGACTTCTTTGGAATTACCCTGCTCGGGTAATTTTTGTCTTAGGATGTTGCGGGTGGTACCACTGCATAGCCAAAGAGTTTAGTTTCACTGTAGTATTGATTTTTAGAACAAAATATTGATTGCACAACAGTTACGATTTTATGAAAACACCTGTTTTCTGAATTCGTAACAAATGGCCAACCAGCGTAATACGCTGGTATGGGAAATGCGAATTATATCCAGTGCAAGTTATAAATACTAGTCATATAATATTTCATTTTGAAGAGGAAGAAATTTAGCGTTTGAGATTGGCAGCCTTGCGCATGGTTATTATTTCCGCCTGCTGCTGGAAGACGAGGGAAATACGTCACATCTCACATCAAATGCGCATTAGTCGGCCATTCCGTGTTTTGTCGTCGCTGTTGGTAAGGTTACGCTCTCGTGTTATCCGCGAATTACTGCTAAATCCTTTATTATTTCGGAGTGTTAGTGTTAGTGAAGTGTATGTGTGTATATAACAGTAATCTTTATGCATTTTATTATGCATAAATATTACTGAAGTGTGTGAAATAGTGTTTCTAAAAAGTTGTTTTTCTTTAGTACAATGTCTCGTATGTTCGAGTGTGATATAAGCCAACAGGATAACATAATAATGGGAAGGGGGTGAGTAATTATATTTATTTTTATTACTTTTACAATTGTAAGGTAGGATGTATTTATTGAGTAGATTATTGAGTAGGCCTAATATAAAAAATATTAATTTTGTAATTTTTCCTACATGGTGACCGCAATTTTCAAATTTTGCGGTTTTCCGTATATACTTACATAATACTTACAAATAAAATTCTTTCCCCAACATATTATACATTTCTATGTAGGGACTTGAATGTCCTACTAAATGTATATATAGTATTTGGAGGAATAAATTTCTAAAAAAAGTTATATACTAAATATCGTAGAATTTTTTTTTCCGAATACCCTAAAATTTTCAAAATTCATCTAATCATAAGTGATAACAATTTTTTACCATCAACTTTATGACTTTTTTACATTCCCTACTTTATTAGCTTTACAAAAATATACATATTATTATTAGCATATACATATTTACATATCCTTTTTACAGTACTAACTAACACTGTACAATTTTCACTTTTTGCGGTTTTCCGTATATACTTACATAATACCTACAAATAAAATATTTTCCCCAACATATTATACATTTCTATGTAGGGAATTGAATTGTCTACAAAATGTATATAATGAATTTTCCATAAAAAATCTGACAAAAAAGTTTTACCGAGGCTGCTTTTGAAATTTCAAAAATAAATTTCAATTTTTTTATATTTTTTTTACTTTGCTGAAAAAATTATCTCTTAGATCTTTTTTATTTGACTATTACATGATGCTCCTGTTCTTCCTGAACAAAATGAATATGTGGTTGGCTATGTTTAGTTCTCATTTCAATTTTATACAAATTTTCAAAAAAAGGTCTGCAAAATCGCCAAAATTGGTTGGCCATTCTACAGTTTTTGGCTGGCCACTGCTAGGGTTAACAAATATTTTTTATATAAAACAAATTAAAAATTTATTTTTGTTCAACTTTGACTTCCATAAATTATGCTAAAAAATTTCATTTGATATTTTTCAACCCAATAGGCAGAAAGAGCAAAAAATACTGATCAAAACTGATGTATAAATCATCAATATCAGTTAATGTTTGCAAAAAAAAAATGAATGTTACAATTCAAAAAAGGCCCTAGGCTATGTGGTTACTAAGCCACGTTGAAGTACAATTTGTAATAAAAACAAATATTATTTTTTAGTTTGTTGTCAGTAAACATGTTTATTATTACTAGTATTAGGCCTACCAAAGTAAATGAAATGCACAATAAACTAGAAAACAAAAGATGTATGTGTATCTTTTACTTTAACAAAAACTTAGTATCTACGACAATGACGCTGTTTCCAAGATCATTGTAAACAATTCCCGAAGGTTACTCAAGTTGTTTCTATCTATTCTGCTACTTATTTTTATTTCATACGTAAATAGGAAGTAAAAAACACTAAAATATAACTTCAATATCAATAATATAAATGATATTTACGTCGTTTGCCGATATAACATTAAACAACAACAAATACAGACGACATCTGCGACAGAGATGACTAAATTAGGGTTTGCTAACAGACCAAAGGCAACGAAATTGCTATAGATCTGATAGCTGGAAGCTTCTGATCAAAACAAAATACTTTGAAAGCCAGTACCTTGTTTTGATATGAAGTACTACGTAAAACACCGAGAGTCGCTGTCAGCGACGCTCGGAAATTTATGCGTAAACACATCGCGTCGCTGTGAGCGACGCTGTGGCACTCAAAGGGTTAAAATGAACAATGAACACATAATTCTTGCTCAACAGGTCATCAAATTTTGCATGGAGGGTGGATTACATTTTTTTGGTAGAACACCCATTTTTAAGGGTTACCTGTAATTTGGTATGTTCTTAATGAAAAACCCTTAAAATATTTGTCAATACTTTTAGGATCCAAGACTTGAAACCCGGTGTAGAGTACAGCGTGTGTGTGACGGGATGGCTGGAGGGAGTGGCAGGCAGTGCCAGTGAGCCCAGCCTGTTCCGCACCCCCGCGTGTGAACCGGACACTCCGGCCGCGCCCAAGCTGATCAGCCGCAACCGCACGTCCCTGCAGTTGCGCTGGGCCGCCGTCGCTGACAACGGGGCTCCGATTTCCCACTACGTACTCGAGAGCTGGCAGGTATGCAATACAACTGACTTTTTCCTCACTCTTTTTTTATGATTTATTTAAAGGGTATTTATGTTCTGCACCGACGATCACCTGTAACGGTCACTGCAGTTGTGTGTGTGTGTGTTCTCTTTTAACGAAAGAATTTATGATATGTCACCCTCACTTGGTTAATCCTAATGGTGTAAGTGGGAAATGGCCACGCAGATTTGGTCAATTTGCAGACCTTTTTTTGAAAATTCATATAAATTCAACCGTAGAAGTAAACTTAGCCAACCTCATATTCATTTTGACTGGAAAGAACAGGAGAATCTAGAAATACTAGAATTTAAAAAAATGTCAGTAAAGCGAAAAGAATAAAAAAATGTAGATTTTTTTATGTCAAAAGCAGCCTCGGTGAAATTTTGTCTACAGATTTGTTATGGAAAATCCACTATATGCATTTTGTAGACAATCTAATACCCCACATAGAAATATATATCATGTTGTGGAAAGAATTTTTGTTGTAGTTTTTAGGGGCGTAATATAATAATAAACGGAAAACCGAAAAATGCATATCTGTACAGTGTTAGTTTTTGTTGTGAATAAGTAATAATATATGTATAATATAATAATAATGTTATATACATATTTGTAAAGCTGATAAAGTAAGGAATCTAAATACCCCCGTCGCAGCAAACCTGCATACTCAGCGAATTTCCAATAAATATATAACATAACACATTAAAACACTTAACAGGATTCATAAGAAATATATTCACAAACAAGCGATATTTAAAATATTAATTATTCTCTATAAGAATAACATTGGGGATGAGTACGCAGGTTTGCTGCAACAAGGAATATAAAATAATGGGTTTTTATGTAAATATCAATAGAACTCATCTTAGTGAAGTCACATACCAAGTTTCATCTATATACATTCATAAATAAGTGATACATAATATTTGAATTATTTTTTATAAGAATAACATGGGGACCAAGTACTTAGGTTTGCTGCTTCGGGAACCATAGGAGAAACTTTTTTTGTGCAAAAAACAATAAACCACAACCAGATGAAGGCACGTACCAAATTTCGCCAGTTTATATTCATAAATATGCGAGATATACAATTTTTCTTTTTCTCCATAAAAATAACATTAGACGACGTACTGTGTTTAACACTTTCAATATCTCAGTAACCAATTTATGTAGAACAATGATCAAATACCAAATTGTTTTTTATGCTGAATTCAATGGTAAAAATTCAAATTTGATTGAAATAAAAATTACATGTGAAAACCCCCAAAAAAAACATGTTTGGGGTTTCCCCAAAAACCCCCCTTCGGATGGTGAGATTCGTCTGGTTTTCGAACTCATTCAAGTAATTGGTACTTTACACATTTGTACCAAATTTCATTAAGATCGGACTTGAAAATCTTGTAAACAAGTTGTTTTCAAAAATATCCACCCAAATCCCTGTTTTAGAGGCACTACAGAATCCATTGCTACACACGTGGTTTTAAGAGGGGAAATGCCCCCTATTCCCCCCCCCAGGGTTATTAAGGGGCAACATATTTTGAATTTCCTCTGATGGTCAATGCTAACTTGACAAGCATATCAAGTTTGATCGAAATTGATCAGTAAATAAGAGAGAAATAGTAATTTTTGTAACCAAGCAACCAAGCAATTGTAGAATAGTCATTCAAAATACTAAATTATTTAGTTTTTTGAGCTCTTTTTAAGGGTGAATAGTAATATTTTTTATATTTATGTTTTTTATTAAAAATCCAAATACCCCCACAGCAGCAAACCTGCGTACTCAGCGAATTTCCAATATATATGTATCTTAATACCACATAAAGCCACATACCAAGTTTCATCAATATACATACATAAATAAACGATATATGACATTTTAATTAATCTCCATAAGAAAAACATGGTGGCTGAGTATGCAGGTTTGCTGAAGCAAGGAACACAAAAAATGGGGTTTTATACAAATATTAATGTAACTCAATGAGGTAAAGCCACATACCAAATTTTATTAATTTATGTTCATAATTAAGGGAGATAACACGTTACTTATTCTCCATAAGAATAACATGGGGGCTTAGTACGCAGGTTTGCTGCTACGGGAACTATCGGCCAAAAAATGTTTTTTAGTGCAAATATCAATAGACCACAAGGATATGAAGCTATATACCAAGTTTCACCAGGAAAATTTGATAAATAAGCGAGATAAACAATTTTTCTTATTCTCTATAAGAATAACATTGGACAACGTACTGTGTTTAGCACTTTCAATATCTCTGTAACCATTTGACGTAGAGCAATGATCAAAACACCAAATTGTGCGCCTTTTTAAGCTGATTCTAATGGAAAAAAATAAAATTTGAATTTTGAAAAATTATTTGTAAAAAACTCAAAAAAAATTTTTGGGGTACAAAACCCCCCCCAAAATACCCCTTCGGATAGGTCGATCTGCCTGGTTTTCGAACTTAAAGTCATAAATGCTGCTTTACACGTTTATACCAAATTTCGTCAGAATCGGATTATTTTTACGAGAGTTATCGTGCTCACGGACATATATATATGTATATATATATATACAGTTTCGAACAAATGATGTTTTTGGGGTCTGGGGACCTCAAAACGAAAAGTTATCATGGTCCCGGGCCTAGGTCTTACCATGCCGACTACGGTAATAGCTTCTTTCCTATAGGGGAAATTCGCTAATTCCCTATAGGGGAAATTCGCTAAAAACCGAATTTTTGATGTTTTAAGTCCTGTAATTTCTGAACCTGCATTTTTACAGAAATTTTAGTTGTGCAGTTGTGTTGGAAAACTAAATCTCTAAAAACGAATAAAGTGTAATCAAAATCGTTGGAGTCGTTTTTGAGAAATTTTTATTTTTCATGTTGTTTGTCGGTTTTTGGGGGATAATTACCCTTAAAAATCTAAAATTCCAAAAAAATAAAAAACTGGAGATATCGTGGTTTAGTACTTACATACCAAATTTCATCATAATCGGCCAATTGGTGTGGGATTAGGTGTGTCTGTACACATCCAGACAGACAGACATCACGTAAAAATCAATTTTTTGAGTTCAGGGAGCACCAAAACAAATATTTCCACTAACAACTCAAATTCAAAAATTTTGCTGAAAACTACTTTCTCTATATACTATGCATAAGGGGAGAAAGTAACAATTTGAACGAATAGTGTTTTTGGCATCTGGGGACCTCAAAATGAAAAGTTATCATGGTCTCGGGCTTAAGTCTTACCATGAGACCTACGGTAATAGCTTCTTCCCTATAGGGGAAATTCGCTAACAAGTCATAAAGTTGATGGTAACAAATTATTATCACTTATAAATAAAAGAATTTTTTGAAATGTTTGCATATTTGGAAATGTTTGCACCCTTGTATGCCCTCTGGGTCGGAGCCCTTTGGATAGATTTGCACTATAACAGTATATTCATAGCCTACATGTTTTTAAGTATTTACTTCTAATTAGCGTACACAATTGAAACAACTTTATGTAAAATCTATGTACAAACCTGCTTCTAAACTTAGGCCCTAACTTAAATTGTACCTACATTAAGTTATTCTTTTCAAAATTTTAAACGATTTAGGGGAGCTAACCTTAGAATTTATGTAAATGTAATTTTGTTAAAGAAACAATAAGGCTACATATCATTAAGTATTTCATAAGGCAGAGGCTACGTACACGTACGACGTGAGCCGCTACTGTTCACGTCTGTTCCAAATTATGCACTGTACGTTAATTTTCCTGTGATTTTTCAAACAAATTGAGAGCCAGAAAACCTCCTAACCTAATCTAACGTAACTCAACGTAACCTAACCTAACCTAACGTAATGTAAATGTAAATTTGTTTTTTTTTCAACTTTGACTTACATAAATTATGCTAAAAATTTAATTTGATATTTTTCAACCCAATAGGCAGAAAGAGCAGAAAATGCTGATCAAAACTGATATATAAATCATCAATATCAATTAATGTTTGTAAAAAAGAATAAATTAAAATATGTTACAATTCAAAAAAGGCCCTAGGCCTAGGCTATGTGGTTACTAAGCAACGTTGAAGTACAATTTTGTAAGATAAACAAATATTATTTTTTAGTTTGTTGTCAGTAAACATGTTTATTATTACTAGTATATAAGCATTAGGCCTACCAAAGTAAATGAAATGCACAATAAACTAGATAACAAAAGATGTATTGTATCTTTTACTTTCAAATGACACTGTTTCCAAGATCATTGTAAAATAATTCCCGAAGGTTACTCAAGTAGTTTCTATCCATTCTGCTACTTATTTTTATTTCATACGTAAATAGGAAGTAAAAAACACTAAAGTATAACTTCAATAACAATAATATAAGTGATATTTACGTCAACGACAAACATATAACATTACACAACAACAAATACAGACGACATCTGCGACAGAGATGACTAAATTAGGGTCTGCTAACAGACCAAAGGCAACGAAATTGCTGTAGATCTGATAGCTGGAAGCTTCTGGATCAAAACAAAATACTTTGAAAGCCAGTACCTTGTTTTGATATGAAAGTAAAATACCGAGAGTTGCTGTCAGCGATGCTCGGTAATTTATGCGTAAACACATCGCGTCGCTGTGAGCGACGCTGTGGCACTCAAAGGGTTAAAAAAAATAAAAATTTTGAAAAAATTTGAAAATGTTGAAAAAATTATAAATTTTGAAACTAAAACCTTACTGTAAGCAAACAAGTTTTTTTTAGGTAAAAATGATAAATGTACCAAATTTCGCTCATCTAATTCCCTACGTATAAATGTATATATGTCATAGAAACAAAAATCTGTATATGAATTACATAGAATAATTAGGAAAAAGTGCAAAATGGCCATTTGTACGCGATCAGTTTGATATTCAAAAATATTACCCCTATCAATATATAAATACTTCAAAACCTTATTTTATTTGAAGGTTATGAAATTATACATACAGTGATATAAGAATGAATAGTCTAAAAAATGTTTTCAAAAATTTATTAGATGTGAAATTTGAAATTTTATTTTTGAAAAAAATAAATTTGTTATTCAAAGTGAGATAATTGTTTTATAACACCTAATCATCCCAAATAAGGTATGTAATATGATTCACTAGTTATGCCCCTACAAGAAAATATATAGTTATATATAATAATACACACAAATAAAATTTATATCGCGTACTTCATGAGAATGGAACATTATGTTTTTCAGACGAAAAATCAAGTCAGATCGCTTGGTGTCACAAAGTTTGCAAAGGTTTTTTGAACGAATCACAGCAAAGTAATAATTACTTGAAACCTACTGAACCCCATATTCTTTTTACTCGTCAGAGAAAGGAGATTTCAGAAATGGTAAAATATACAATTTTCGGTCAGTTTATTTTCAAAATAATAGCCAATAAATAAAAAAATTTGCATTTCTTCGATGTGTTGATCCATCTGAAAATGAGAACTCACGTTGCACAATTTATCACTTTTAGTAATATTTATGCATAAATAATGCGATAAATATTACTATTCACACACACACTACACTGCACTACACATATTTCCAAATATAAACTGTAAATTTACACCGATTACACAGATAAACTCGCATAATAACCACCCTTACAATGAGTAGCAGTACGCCACGTGCCGGGTACAAACGAAACAGATCGACCAACTTCCGTCGTCTTACGTCATTAGTCACTTGGCGGGACAGGCTTGTAACCTTAGGAAAAATATTCAGTGTTCTTTCCTCTTGAAATTGATATAAGAACAAACATATAATATAAATGTAAACTTCATATAACGTGTTTTGCCAAACCTCGCATTGCGAGGTTCTGCCATGGCTTGAACACGTAAAATATTACTATTTTATAATTTCGCCACAAGTCTGTCCGATTATATCTCGATGTAAAACTGTGCATCACCGTAAAGGGAATTTATCCCTTTTTGCAGTGGTACCACCCGTTTCTGGTTACAACCAAAATTTACCCCTCTATGATTTCTTGAAACTTACTCTTTTCAGCCATTTCAGAACACATACAAGGCGTAGGCGACTTCGCGTGAAATTTTTATTCAAATATAACTTTCAGTTACATCGATCTACTGCTGCTATAAGGTCCATTCATGTAATAAAATGAAAGTTTAGAATGTTATCTTTCGATTGGTGTAAAGATTATCTGATTCCAAGCACGTTTTCAATGTTATTTCTGCGTTTGAAAAAAACTGTCTTAAATCCTCGCGTTTCGTGGGTCGCCATTTGAGATACACGTTTGAAAACCTCGCATTGCGAGGCTTGCCACTGGGAGGGTTAAAACTATACCTTAATTTTTATTATTTATTGAACATTTTCTACAGAATTTAAAAAAGGAGCTAGATAAAAAATAAAGAGTTGATATGTATACAAAGCATTTAGCCTATTAAATTCAACGAAACTGAAAAATTTAAATAGTAACTGTGCATTATACCCATGGTGTAAGTAGGCCAGGTGTGCTATTCAGCTGGACAAGTTTGAGACCGTTCTGCGCATCGGAAAGTGACGTCACCTTGGGGGTAAACCGCCTCGCGCGCATATAACTCAGTGTGACGCTGCTGAATTATCATCAACATTTTGAATAGTTAGCATTGGACAAAAATTCTAAAACTTGATATGGACATCAATTATAAGTTTAAGGTGCGTTTTGTGGAAAATATTTGTTAATTGTACAAATTTAACCGTGAAATCACTCTATAACTTGGGCTTTCTTAAAACTAAACATGAAAAAGTTAGTCGGCTGTCAAATCACGTACTATTTGGTCAGAAGCACAGTCTACTATACGGCGAATTATAAATCACTAATAAATAGATCGATAACTGATGAAGCGTGACTTAAGTCATACTTCTTTTAAGCCAAGAAAATGTTCATCCTCTTTGTAGTGGTGCCTTCCTGTGTGGAGCGTCAGGTGACTCATTTTAACCCTAGCAGTGGCCCTCCGACCAATTTGGTCGGATTTTTATGTCGCCTATTGTGGCCACCGACCAAATTGGTCGGATTTTACTGAAAATTTTGTAACGTTAACCCTAGGAGTGGCTAATGGCTGAGATTCTGCCCTATTTTGTGCAGCCTACTGTGGCAGGGGCCGAGAACGGCCATTCGGGACCAAAAATTTTGTAACATAAAAAAACCACTAATAATCAACTCAAAAGTGAACAATATATATATATCATTCGAAAGATAATATTCTGAACTTTCATTTTATTACATAAACAAACCCTGTAGCAGCTATACAACAATGTCACGACGATTAGAAATCAAATGAATTTTTGGCGCGATGCGATTCTAGCAGCCGATGCTAAGAAAATGTCAAAACACTACTTTTTTGAAATTACCCAGCTCGGGTAATTTTTGTCGTGGGAAGTTGCGGTTGGTACCAATACACTGCTAAAGAGATGCGCTTTATTTTGGTATTGATGTTTTGAACGAAATATTGATTAGACAGATCATATGATTTTTTGAAAACAGGTGTTTTCTGTTTTTTTGTACAATGGCAGATGGCCGAAAAAGGGCCATCAGGAAAATCGGATTTATATCTAGTGTAAGTTATAGTTACTAGTCAAATAATATGTTATTTTGAAGAGGAATAAATGTAGAGTAATTTAGTTTTGCCGTTGGCAGCACTGTTTTATTCTGAAAATCATCACCAAGGAATTGTTTCATTACGTCACATTTTTGCCTAATCGGCAACTGCGCAGCTGTTTGCTGTTTACGAAGTCTCAGTCAATTTGTTTGGCTCGCTCCAAACTGAATTGTATTTGGTATCACTGTAAACAGCAGATTTCAGGCTTTCTTCAGGCGTCTCGATGTGTTGTGTTTTTGTTGACAATATGACATGACATTTGAAATATGCAATGTCGAAGTCCCAGTCCAAAATGGCGCGCTATGTTTGACCGCTGTCAGTTGTGTAAGATTGTTTTAGTTATTTTTTTAGCCAAATTTACGCAAAAATGGATTGTAGTGACATTCGGGGTGCTCTTGAATAAAGTATTAGTGACGTTGATGACGATTTAGAGGGTAATATAGGCAGTGATATTGAGATAAACGACTTTCCTGATGTTGCGTCGTAGGCCTAGGCTAATTGGATTATTTATCTGGTAGTGGTGAGTTATATATTTATATGTATACTCCTATATATTCTATGTATAACATGTTATATATTTCTATGTAGGGAATTGAATGTACTACAACATGATTATATTGCTTTGGGGGCAAAACATTAGACAAAAATGTTATATACTAAATACTGTGAAATCTTTTTTTTCCAAATACACAAAATAGCAAAACATTCTTTTATTTACATTTATATATAAGTGATAACAATTTTTTACCATCAACTTTATGACTTTTTTGATTCCTTACTTCATTAGCTTTACAAATATGTATAAATCATTATTAGTATATACATATATTACATGACTATTTACAACACAACCTAACACCGTACAGTTTACATAAATTTTGGGTTTCCGTTTATTATTATATTACACCCCTAAAACTTACAAAACAAATTATTTCCATACCATGTTATATATTTCTAAGTAGGGAATTAGATTGTTTACAAAATGTATATAATGAATTTTCCATAAAAAATCTGTAGAAAAAATTTCACTGAGGCTACTTTTGAAATTTCAAAAATAAAATTCTAATTGTTTTTCTTCTTTTCACTTTACCGAAAAAATTACCCTTCTAGATCTTTATTATTTTAGTATTTCTAGATTCCCCTGTTCTTCCTGATCAAAATGAATATAAGGTTGGCTAGGTTTACTTCTACGGTTGAATTTATACAAATTTTCAAAAAAATGTCTGCAAAATCGACAAATTTAGCCTGCCATTCCACACTTTAGCATTGGGCCACTCCTAGGGTTAATTTTGTTCAAAGAGAATTAGTCTAGGGTATTCAAAGGGTATTCTGATTTGTGTATGTACTTAAATGACTTCCAATAATAACAAGATTTTGATTATAATTTATAAATTAAATTGCAGGAATCGAGCAATAAGTGGACAGAAGTGTATCGTGGGAAGGGCAAGCAGAGCAACCTCTCCAAGCTGCAGCCTGCCAGCACCTACACCTTCCGGCTGTCTGCGGTCAACGACTGTGGACAAAGGTATATGGTTAGGTTAGGTTAGAGAAAACATTTTAGATAGTGTGTTCTTTAAATATGTGCTTGAAATAAATTACTAATTTACAGTTGAGATATTATATAATTTGATGATTTTATATTTAAACACAAGAAAAATGAACAAGACTCATGCATTAATTTGTTGTTTTTTTTTTAAGATGCGACAAATTGTATGCAGATGCATACTTGATGTTATGATTTCAGTTTCATCCTTGCTATTTGGTCTTGAGTTTTGTTTGAGGTACAGGTGATAAATTATGATGTTCAGAACTATAAACATTATTTTTTTTAAATGGAAGTGGCGTAAGTTAATTGTGAAAATGATGTCTCATTTTGGGAGGAAAATTATTTAGTTTGTGTTCGTCCCCGAATGCAGGTGCATAATAACCAGTTATGCGTGGCTTTCGCCGGCTGCTAGGGGCTGTGCGCCAATTTTTTGACTGCCCGCAATGAGGTAAATGGGCACTTCTTGCATGTTTTACAGATGTCTAGCTATCCAAACTTTAACAATTCTAGCACGTTCAAAAATCATCCGGTCACATGGACCTGAAATGTAGAATCTTCCCTAAATGGTTAACCTACACAATCTGTTTTTGTAATGATAGACCTATATCTCTCTCATCTTATAAGTTGGGCCTACCTGCCTATCTCATTTGTCTTGTAAGTTAGGCCTATCTCATTTGCCGTATAAGTTAGACCAACCTCATTCATCTTGCAAGATAGGCCAACCTTATCCACTCCCACGAGAGCCTACCCTAGCCCTATCTCATGCACTGCTGTTCCACAGTGAATGGTCAGACGAAGTGGTGTTTTGCACCAGTGACAGCCCGCCACCCGTGCCGGTCGCGCCGGTGCTGCGTGAGGCTGGTGTCAACTTCCTGAGCCTTGGCTGGGAGCAACGGCCCGTCGACGATGAGTTCACCCTGCAGATGGACGACCGCGACACCGGCCACGGCTTCCTGCCCGTGTACAACGGCAAGGAGGCAGGTCATGTGTGCTCCGACCTGCGTCGCCACACCAGCTACAAGTTTAGGGTTAGTCTTTGGAATTTTTAGTAGAGCAATAACATTTTAATATTGCAGTGGGATCTAGAATAGGCTTAATTCAACCCTGATAAATCTTGTTTACAATATTAAACCTTTGATTATTTTCCCTATCTGAGTACTTTGGCAATTAGGTTACATATAGACAAGTAAATGAATACTCCTACTCTTTATCTTATTGTAGCAGCTGACTAAATGAATCTTCCTGCATTAGCTGACTAGTAAGTTTGTAAATATCTCTGTTGTGCCTCTTTTCAATACCATCAACTGATTTGTATATATTTCATTTTCGAAAAGCTAATAGCTTGTCTGATCTACCAAATGGAATGGATGTGTTTTTGTGGTTTTGTTACTTAGCACTGAAAACACAAGATAAATTAATCTGATATTATTGTACTAAGACATTTTTAGATTAGGTAAATTTTATATTTTATTTTGACTTGTGCATTGTGTTTACATTTTTTGCCAATGTTCATAAAAATGAATCCATGTGAATCAGTATAAGTGTAAATATATCTTAAGTGTTGTAAGACGTCTTTTATTACATCCCGTCATAAAAATGAGTAAATGTTTTGAAGAAGAAAAAAATGTTTATGTACTTTTTTAGTGTTTATGACAAGTCAATTGCAATGTTGAATTTAAAAAGATTTTGTTGTTTATTTACAGATTTTATTCACACCAACATATTACTACCAAACTTCAGGTGTATCAATAGAAATAAATTCATTTCAGTTTTTACATTTAATAATTTGATACCTACCCATCACTTGAATATACGGAATGTCATCAGGTGAGTAGTCAGTTTGTCACTACCAGTTCTGATATTCTGTTCGCTCATTTCCAGCTGAGAGCCCAGAACGAGGAAGGGTCGTCGCAGTGGAGCGAGGAGGTGAGTTACCGAACGCTGCCCGGCCGCCCGGCCCCGCCCTCCCGCCCCTACGTCAAGGGCCGGGTCCATGCTCACTACTTCAAGGTCAAGTGGGAGCCGCCCAACGACCGAGGGGGGACGGACGTCACCTCCTACTCTGTACAGCTGAAGAAAAACGGAGGTTTGTGCTTTCCTAATTGTTAGGTTATGTGTTTGTTTCTGAGGAAACACCTTTGGCTGACTAGGGAAGAGATAGTATTCAGCTAGCTTGCTTTAGAAAAGTTCAAGTCAGCATAAGTACCGGACGCATTAGCTCAGAGATAAAGTGCCTGACTAGCAAGTCAGACATGGCCGGTTAACCCTCCGAGTGGCGATAGACTAGCCGTAGTCTAAGGTCAAGGCGTGGCTCCAGTGGCATCGACTAGATTAGTCACAAGTTTGTCACTTTTTTTTTAACTGCGTAAATAGCATTGAAAAAGCGCTTGGAATTGAATAATCTTTATATCAATCGAAAGATTACTTTCTAAACTTTCATTTTATTATATAAATGAACCTTATGGCAGCAGTAGATCAATGTAATCAAAAGTTTCATTTGAATGAAAATTTGGCGCGCGTCGACTTCGCCCTGAATGAGTCATGAAATGGCCGAATAGAGTAACTTTTGAAAAATCATAGTGAGGTCTATTTCGTTTGTAACCAGAAACGGGTGGTACCACTGTAATAGACAATAGACAATAATTCTTTATTCATGTTTTTGTTTGTACATTGGTACAGTGAATAGTGTCATTTCTCTAATACCTAAATCTAATACAAAAAAAATCCATTCTATACATTATCTAACAGTCATTTAACAGAGTCAAACATGAAGTTCCTCGAGTGAATACGGTATTATATTAATCAAATATTCTTTCAATTTAGTTTTAAACTTCATATAATCTTCTTCACTTTTTATATTTTTTGGGAGTTTTTCAAACAGTTTTTTCCCTACATATGTTGTTTTTTTCTTGAACAGCTCCAAACGGTGACGGTCAGAAGCAAAATTGTTTTTATTTCTCGTATTATATTTATGATGAACAAGGCTAAACTGAGACTCATTTGACTTATTATATTTAGTAAACATAATTGTTTCTAATGCGTAGAGGCCATAAACAGGTAGGAAATTTAACTCTTTAAAATACTTTTTTACAGACTCGTCAAAATTAAGCTTTAAATAGCTCTGATGGCCTTTTTCTGCACAGTTAAAATATCTTTTAAATTTTCTTTTTTTGTAGCACCATACAAACAGATTCCATATGCAATATGGGATTGTATGTGAGAATAGTATATAAGTTTTAAACTGTCAAGACTATATAAAGAAGACATTTTTCTAATTGTAAATAAACCAGAATTTATTCTACCTAAAACAGAAACCACATGGTTGTCCCATGACAGGTTGCTGTCAACCATCAGACCTAAAAACTTCATTTGGTCTATTATTTCAATATTTTTGTTGTCAATTTCAATAATTGGATTTACAATTTGCTTACATTGTTTTGTCCTAAAATTTATAAATTTAGTTTTCTCAGAGTTAAATTTTAAGTTGTGATTGTTCAAGAATTGTTCTAAATTAGCTAGTTCAATTGAATTTAAAATTTCGATGTCTTCTAACGTGTTGCCTGATATCTTTAAATTTGAATCGTCAGCATAGAGACAGAGCTGAAGCCGGAAAAAAATTTAGACTTTTTTCCATGTTATTTAGGTAGCAAAGAAAAAGAAGAGGCCCAAGAATTGATCCTTGTGGCACTCCAAATTCAATTGGTTTTAAATCTGAGTTGTACTTACCTATATAATTTTCGGCTGAAATATTACTTACCTGTACAAATTGTTGTCTATTCGTCAAATAAGATTTAAACCAGTTTAGTGAGTTCTTTTTAATACCAATTGCTTCCAATTTTGATAATAACAAGGAATGATTAACACTCTCAGCTTTTGACAGATCCATAAAGACTCCAATAACTTTATCTCCTTTATCTATTGAATCTATGATTGATTCAATAAACGTTACAGCTGCTGTAATCATTGATTTTTGTTTTATAAAGCCATGTTGAACGTCATGTAAATTTTTTTTACTTTCTAGAAAATATTCTAACCTATTGTATACAGTTTTTTCAAAAACTTTTGATATTGAAGGCAACGATATAAATGTCATCTGTTCAGTGGTGTGTGTTATAACGCGGAAATATAATCAGACAGGCTTGTGGTGAAATTAGAAAATAGCCATATGTTTAGGTTTGGATTCAGTGGCGATCGAATAGATTAGTTTCATACCAAAACACATGTTATATGTATATTACATGGATGTTATTATATCATTTTGAAGAGGATATGTATATTACATGGATGTTATTATATCATTTTGAAGAGGACACAGAATTTTGTTATGTAAGGTTGGTAGCAAGTATCCTCCATTACGTCATCGTGCAGAAGCTAAGCAAACTGCCTGTTTTCCGTCAACCTCGTTGCGTATTAGACGTTTATATAATGTAAGTGTATAAGTAATCCGATGTACTCCGTGTTTTAGTCGTAAATCCGCGGTGTTCTTTGTGAAATAATATCTATCGCTATTTATGTAATCTCCATTCTTTTACGAGTAAAACGAATATAAGGTTGAATAGGATATCATTCAGTGCTTTGCTGTAAATCGTTCAAAAAACCCTTGCTAACTGGGTGACGCCTACCAATCGGACTTGATCTCAACAAAATGTTCCATTATCATAAATTACGTTGTAACTTTTTTATTTGTATATATTTTGATACATAAATATATATTTTCTTGAAGGGAAATAACTAGTAAATCATATAACATAGCTCATTTAGTATTATTAGGTGATATAAAAAAAATATCTGACTTTGAATAACACAAATTTAGTTTTCAACAAAATTTATAATTTCACACATAATTATATTATGAAAAACAAATTTTAGACTATTTATTCTTATATAATTGTCTTTAGGTTTTTCATAACCTTCAAGGAAAATAAGGTTTATATGTATTTATATGTTGCTAGAGATTTTTTGTTGGCACACCAAATTGGTCGCGCACAAATTGCCGTTTTGCACTTTTTCTAAGTTATTCAATGTAATTCATACATAAAAATTTTTCTTCTAAGACTTATATACATTTCTACGTAGGGAATTAGATAAGCAACATTTGGTACATTTACTATTTTTACCTAAAAAAATTAGTTTGCTTACAGTAAGGTTTTACTTTTGAAATTTATAAAAAATATTTCAAATTTTTCAGTTTTCACATTTTTTCTCGAAAACCACCCCTATGGATTTTACTTATTTTACCATTTTTCAAATTTTCCTGTCTTTTCCAAACAAAACAAATATGCATATTGATATGTTTACTTCAAAATTGGATTTTATACGATAATCTAAAAAATAGTCTGCAAAATCGCCAAAATGACCCTGCCACTTCTGAGAACACTGAACAAATTTGTCCTGCCACTCGGAGGGTTAAATCCCGGTCCCGCCAATTCCTGTAAGATCATGAGCGATCATCTCTGGCTTGCCCATGTGACTAATGCCGTTACGTTACCTCGCTGTCTTTAGTTCAACGCACAGGTCAGTAGCCTATGGGGTTAAAAAACACATTTTAAACACTGGTATTTCGTCCCTCTTGCGGACTCCTTCAGAGAGATGTAAGAGACAATTTTTGGTTAAGTAACAGTATTTTTCTTCTCTCTCTTTTTCTGAAGAAGTCCTCCAGAGGGACGAAATATCAGTGATAAAAATATGATTTCTCTTTTATGTGTTACTTTTTTTGTGCCAGATATTCTATTAGGGATTTTTGAGTGTGGCAGACTGTATGAAAATATGTAACTATACTGCTTATCATCAAATGCAATCCAAAATTATAGTCTTGTACTACAGCCATTTTGAAGATGACTCCATCTACGTGTTGGACTGAATTGTCATTACGTTCTTGAACTTGAACTTTCTTAAAACTTTTATCCTTGAGAAAATTACAATTTATGTATAATTGGGTGACACCTGGGAATTTTAGGTTTATAAAAGAGTCTGTTTCGATTCACCGTACACCAGTGTGACACTGTGTTTCACCCGTTGCAGAGTTCATGACGGTGTACGCGGGGCCGGACAATGAGTGCGTGGTGGATAGGCTCAGCCCCGGCACGGCGTATGAGGTGCGAGTGAGCTGCGAGGGCGCCGGCGGCACCAGCGACTTCTCCGACTCGCTGATCGTTGCCACCGAGGCCACCTGTCCCGGCCAGTGTGCACCACCGCGCCTCCACGGCAAACCGAGGCCCTACAGCGTCTCGCTCAAGTGGAGTAAGGACCGATGCTCGAGTATTTTATACTTATTTATTAAAATAAGGTGTCTGCTGATACTGGAAATACTGGGATTTTTATTGTATGTTGGAAATATTGGAACTTTATATTGCATACTGGAGTTTTATTAAAATAATATTGATTAACGAGCCGATAAACACAAAATTAAGGTTTGACAGTTAATTCCAAATGTGAATTTTGTTTGTTTTTTATACTTTTAAATCTAAAATAAACAGCATATATTTTCTTTAATAAACTTTTGTATGAAGCCATATAGTAAATATTACAGTAATTACATTAATATTATTCCCAACCTTTGTATATGAAATGTTGCAGCTTTATACTTGAATTTTGTCAACAATTTTACTGGAAATACTATAACTATACTGGAATTCCAAAATCAAATGTCAGTAGACACCCTGTAAAAGAAAAAGGCAATTGTCTTGACAAACCTTTGGTGTTACATGATTGTTTTTGTGTTATTTGAAAGATGTGTTACTTAAATGGAAACCTATTGAACCTTGTATTCTTATTATTTGTAAACAAAAGGAGAATTTGAAAATGGCAAAAGAAAAAAGATTCAGAAAGGTAATTTTTGAAATAAATAGAAAAAATTGGAAAAATGAATTTCTTTTGATGAATCTTAAAAAGTAAAATTGTGCTACATCCATGGTGAATTTTGTAAGGTAGAATCAATACATACTCCATGTATAGAATTTATTTCCCTACGTAGAAATGTATAACAATCATAAAAATAAAAATTTTACATATGTATTATATCGAATAAATCGAAAATAGTGAAAATTGCCATTTTGTGCGCAAGCAGTTTCAAGTGACAAACAAAAATATATATAACAATAAATAAATAAATCAAACATAATTTTTTTAAGGTTATAATAGTTGAATTAGACAGATATAAGAATGAACAAGAAAGGAAACTCGCTTGCATTGAGACACGTGTTGCGATGGTTACTGTAAGTAACATATTGATTTTCCGGCCGGCTGTCACTGCTGACTTCGGTTTCCACCCAGGGCTACCAACCAGGCAAATAGTGATACTACATTTTTCCCTTTTTCCAAAGCGTAAGGAATCAACATATCAATTATATGTTTCTAACGTAAAAAGGTACTAATTTCTTATTTTACCATAAGTCTATTAAGAGATATTTAGCCATTATATCATATACGACGAGAAAGGAAATTCCTAGCGGTTTCAGTCCTACCACTTGCTTCCAGATAGAAACAAAATTGACCTCGCTATGATTTTTTGAAACGTCATGTGTTTGGCGATTGCGCAACACCTACAAGGTGTAATCAACTCACGCGCATATTGTCATTTAAATTTAACTTGCAATTACTTTGACATATTGCTGCTAGAAGGTTCATTGATATAATAAAATGAAAGTTTAGAATGGTATCTTTCAATCAGTATGAAAATTATCCGATTTAAACAGATTTTTATCCTTTTTTTGTGCATCTGAAAAAAATCCATCGTGTGTCTGTGATTGTCATCGGCCATCAAAATTTAATGCACCTGGATATGAGTGACGATCACTGCTCACCACGCGAAGGGTTTATCTTATGGAAGAAGAGAAGTCAGTTTAGTTGAACATTAAGAGAACCGTTGATGCAGTTAAGAAGCAAAACAGCTGTTCCAAGCAAACTTCTGGAATTGCATCACAATTGAAACAAATAGATCTGTATAGGAGCATAATAGAACTTGGTTCTTTGTTTGGGTTTTTTATTATTTTTTTTATTTGACTTATTCAAACTAAAAATAAATAAAAACAAGTATTTAAAATAAGTGAACTATAAATAAATAAATAAACGAGTAAAAATAAAAAAAATATTTAAAATAAGTGGGTATTGAGTGTCTCGAAGGGTCAAGTTAGTGAAACTCTACAGCTGTTTATGAAAACTAAAACCTCAAATATTTCATGCAGAAATAGAAAAACAAATTTAACCACTTCTAGAAATTAATATTTTAAACCAACATATATACCTATATTTTTCTGAGGAAAGAAGACAACGCTGCGGTAAAAATTGTGACGTGCCAGGCTGACCTAGGTTCGTTGTAACTATAAATTACATATTCTGTACTTATAATCTCTACAGTTTTTTTTATATATTTATTCATAACTCATGCTTGAAACAAAAATTTGCTTATGAATTAAAATTGCACATTGTATGACGGATTAAGAATATTATTAAATATATTATGTACTTCATTTTCATTAATCATTATTTGTACGCTTTAAATTGTTTATGTTATCTTATACCTTAGGTTAAAACTATTTGTTTTATCAAGATTTAATTTTATAAATATTGCATGTAAATGAATTCAATTAAGAATTTGATTTCTAATTTAAAAAGTAAAAGTAACGAAATTACAATAATACATCAAAATATCAGGAGCTTAAGAAGAAATTTTGATTCTTTTTTGTTAGAACTAGCAGTAAATAGTTTTTATCCTGAGGTAATAATATTAAGCGAAATATGGATAAGTAGCAATGAAAGTAATCTATATAATATTCCCCATTATAGTTTAAATGTAAAATGTAATGATGACTACAGAGCAGGAGGGGTTGCTGTGTATTTAAAAGATTCACTAGAAAGAATTGATTGTCGTTTAATGTTTTTTCAAACGGCAGACATTGTAAAGTTAGCTTTTAGGTCGATGGGTGAAATTTTTCATCTTTTTGCTGTCTATAGAACTCATTGTTTTACAAGGGAATCTTATATAAACGAGTTAAAAATACACTTAGATAATAGTTTGGATATAAAAAAAGCTAAATATGTTTTTTTGATTGGTGATGTAAATATTAATTTATTGGAAAATAGTTCAGTAGTTGATGAGTACAAAACATTAATGGCCAGTCACGGTTTTGAATGTCTCATATCAGAACCAACAAGGATAGTAGGGGACTCTGCCACATGTATAGATCATGTCTACGCACGAGTGGCGAGGTTGAGCAGTGCGACGGTGGAGGCGGTGGTGGCGCACGCCGGCATCACGGACCACTCGCTGTGCTGCGTGACGGTGCGGAGTGGCGGCGGCCGGCCTGACATGCCTGCGCACTCTTGTCGCATAGATTACAATGTCCTCAGTAATGCATTGCAAGATGTTGACTGGTCTCCTGTTTACAACATAACTGATGCGTCTGACGCTTTTGATGCTTTTTTCTGTATATTTAATCAACATTTAGAAAACAGTAAAGTGCAGATTCAAATTAAGAACAATTTCACCAAACTCAAACCTTGGATGAATGAATTTTTTTACATGAAAATAAAAATAAGGAATAAAATTTACAACACACTAAAAAAGCATCCGGGAAATGTTAAGCTCAAAAACTATTATACCAAATACAGAAATAAGCTTCAGGGTGAAATACGCAGCCATAAACATTTATTTTTCCGTAGACGTTTTGACGACTGTAAAGGTAATAGCAAAGCACTGTGGAAAGTAGTAAACGAAATTACTGGTCAAAATAAAATGTTTGATAAATCAATTAGTTTAGAAATAAATGGTAGGATAATAAGTGAAAACAAAACTGTTTCAAATGAATTTAATAAGTACTTTTTGAGTGTAGTGGACAGTTTGAAAATCGAAACCACTGACTAAGCGATTGTGCATTTCAAAATTTTGAGCAGAATTTTCAAACTAATTTTCAGGTAAATTCCATGTTTATTGAGCCAACAACAGTTCAAGAAATATTAAAAATTGTGCAATCCTTGAAAAATGGAACTTCCCCGGGAATAGACGGAATAAATTCTTCTTTATTAAAAGCTGTTTTCCCCAAAATTCAGGATGTCATATGTCACTTAATTAATTCAAGTTTTGAGTGCGGAGTTTTTCCTAGTAAAATGAAAGAAGCTGTAGTGATTCCAATTTTTAAAAGTGGGGCAAAAACAGAATCAAGTAACTACCGTCCAATTTCATTACTCCCAACATTTGCAAAACTATTTGAAAAAATCATGAAGGCAAAATTGGTTAAATTTCTGGGAAACACACATTTTTTTTGTAGGAATCAATTTGGGTTTAGGGAAGGTTTAAGTACAGAACATGCTTTGAATGATTTTATGTCAAAATTATATGATGGACTCAATTCAGGACAGAATGTCACCGGTTTATTTTTAGATATTAAAAAAGCTTTTGATACTGTCGATCATGAAATACTTCTTGCTAAAATGTTCAATTGTGGAATAAGAGGAGTCGCACACAAATGGTTCAAAAGCTACCTAACAGGGCGAAAACAGTGTGTCAGAATTAATGGGGTGCTTGGTGAAATGGGTGAAATTTTATATGG
Organism: Allygus modestus; assembly: GCA_963675035.1. Classification (NCBI taxonomy): domain Eukaryota; kingdom Metazoa; phylum Arthropoda; class Insecta; order Hemiptera; family Cicadellidae; genus Allygus; species Allygus modestus. The sequence continues at coordinate 102,858,702 of OY776112.1, forward strand.
GGTTCCTCAAGGATCAGTTTTAGGAGCAATTTTATTTATAATATACATAAATGATCTTTGTGGTGCATCCTTTAAAGGTAAATTAACTTCATTTGCTGATGACACTGCCCTTTGTTATGTGGGCAACAACTTGGAGGCAACTAGAAGTGACATAAATACAGATTTGCTGAGACTCAAATTCTGGTTTGTCAAGAATCACATGCTTTTAAGTACTGAGAAAACCAAATTTATTAATTTCAATTTAAGAAAAGATGTCAAATTTTCAGGTCCCATAAACTATAGATGTGTAAATTGTCTCAGAAAACATGCTCCTTGTACAATAAATTGTGAAAACGTTCAGAAAGTGGATTCTATTAAGTATTTGGGAATTTTTCTTGATAGGGAAGTAAATTGGAAAATTCACATGTCAAAATTGAAATCATTTTTAAATGGTGTTTTGAGGTATTTTTATTTTTTAAAAGATATGTGTCCAGAAAATGTATTACGTTCCCTGTATTTTTCCTTAGTTGAAAGTAGACTGGAATATGGGCTTATTTGTTACGGTGGGAATTATCTTTCAAATTTAGAAGCAATTTATGTACAGCAAAAACATTTTGTTAGATTAATAGCTAGGAGAAGCCAAAGAGACAGTTCAAGACCTTTGTTTTTATCATTGAAAATTCTGCCCTTAAGGTATCTGTTTGTATATAAGGTCTTAAAAAGTTTTTATGATAAAAGTGGAAATCTCCCCCAAAATACTGACTCTTATCGAAGCAAATTAAGAACTCACCATCACAGCCTTGTTCCAAAACCAAATTATACCTTTTTTACTAAAACATTTTCTTTTGTTGGTCCGAGAGTATTCAATTTGATTCCTGATTATATAAAAGAAGCTAAAAACAAAAAGATTTTTATGGTAAAATTAAAAAATTGGCTATTGGAATTAGAAAATATAGACGTGTTAATGAAAATATTGAACTAAAAATTAAATATTTTTACTGATAAAATTACCTCATTTACATTTTGTGGGAGATTTATCATAGAATCATAGTGTAAAAACCTTTTTTCAGTCATTGTTTGTTTTTTCCACAAGACAGTATATTTTAGTCATAGTTCAAATTTTGTTTTTGACATGTTTCTAATGAAATTTAGAGATTGATTTTAAGATATTTTTGTTAAGTATTTAGATGTAAGACATTTCATAGCGTACTCAGTTAATTTTTCTTTGAGCGTATTTTATTTTATTATACCTTTTTGTTGGAACCTCTAAAACAGGCTTAGCCTTTAGAGGCCCTATTTTTCTCAGAATGTACGTGATATTGTTTTTTTCATTGTTTGTTAATATATCTTTAGTTTTACTATATTATTTCAGGAACAAAGATGGTCAGTTCTGGCAGGATTTTTATTTATTTATTTATTTATTTTTGTTTACTGTGAAATTGTAATTTGAAATGTTTTATTTCTGAGAAAATAAATCTATTCTATTCTATCTATTCTATTCTATCTATTTAAAATGCTAATTTTGAAATGTATGTAATCAAGTAGGAAACGCTATTGTGACAAAACCCAAACAAATTACATATTAAACAAAATGTTTGTTAAAATTCCTGCTTGTGTCAAAATTCTGGAAATGCTCAAAATTCCCTTAGGGCTTCATCACATTAGTCCTAAGGTTTCATGACAGACAACCATTTTATTTGATTTATATGTCAGCCACTAAAGTTCATCAGTTTCTCCATAGAATGCAGCACAAATTATAACGGGGAATACCAGACCTTGTTTCTATAATTTTTAAGTTGTAATATTTAATAAATTACAACTTTGATCATATAAACTATAATCTCATCCGCAGGAAATGTGAGCGGACATAAGTGTAGCACTCCCTAGAATAAGTCATATACGTGCTTCATTAGACACACATTACGTGCTTCATAAGATACATTCGTGCTTCATAAGGTACATTACGTGCTTCATAAGATATACGTGTTTCATTTAATGGTGAACCTAATTAATTTATAGGTAAATGAACATATGTAATTAAGTTAACAAATAAATATTCTACTTTGTAAAAACATGGGAACTCTAATGAACATGTTCTAATGAAGTCCTAAGGAAAAATGATAGGTAACATGTCTATAATAACATAGTTTGTAAAAAACACCTTTAATAAAAAATTAATTAAAAAACTGACTGAATCGGAGGTTTATAAGTTACTTGACATACAAAATGTATTATTTCGAAATTACAAATAAAATTGAAATTGCAAGTATTTAATTACAAATTGTTGCAGATTATCCTGAAGTGGATGGGGGTGCGCCGGTGAGCGAGTGTGAGATCATGGTCCAAACGCACAACATCGAGGACAGAATAGCGTACCGAGGCAAGGACACGGAGTGTACAGTCACCTCACTGAGTCCTGGACACGCGTACACCTTCCTCCTTCGTGCCAACAATAGAGTAGGGGTAAGTTGGGAGTTTCAGTTCGAAATAATCTATATCTTGAGTAAATGAATAAATGTTTAGTAAGTTTGGGCTACTAATTCATGTTGCCCTGAAGATGGATATTGTAATGTATCCAAAACGTCAGCCACCAACTTTGTCGACATCTACACAGACTATCCCGGAAATTAACAAAAGAGAAATATATATCTTATACATTCAATGATGTTCTGTTGAAGGGAAATTACATTAATCCAATGTCTTGTGCATTGAGGATCATGCTCATCTGAAGAGAAACTCTTGAGATTTTCTTGCAGTGTAGATTCATGGAATGAAATGGCAGGAGTTTTAATTTTTATGGCTGTTTTACTGTCTCCACTAAGTCACTTTTTTACTGGAGATTGTTACAAAGCAGTAGCTAGCTGAGGAAGTTATGCTATTAAAATTAAGTAATTTTCTTACCAAAACCTCCCTTAAAATTCCTTTTCATCTGTGATGTTAAAATAGGTTGGTAGCAATAAATTAAAAACTTAATGTAAAACAAATAATACAGTACAATAAATCCAGTTTGACCACTACGAGCGGCCTCTAGTCCAGGGGTCTCCAACCTACGGCCTGCGGACCACATCCGGCCCGCGTTTAGCCCAATAAATAATAATTGGTCTGCAGTGCACCAACAAATCGGTACCGGAACGGTACAAAACGAATTACCGAATTCGGTTCAGTACCACTAACGGTGCCAGTATTAAGTCGGTACGGTACAGCCTACAACAACAAAAAATCATGTTCAATGTTTATCAACCACATTTTTCCTTCAGATTTATTCATAACATATTTTTCGTCCATTAACATTCCATTTACACAACGTGACTTTCCTTTGCTCACGACAACAACTTTCAACTTCGACCGGCATTCGCGAGTTTATAGGTTCATGATCACAAATGATGATGAGATGCCTTTACAGCATTGATAAAGCCGCCTCCACACACTGGCCGAATGTTTTGTCGAGTTACGTACGACTTGGCGAGTAATTTTATAATGTACATAAACATCAGAATAACAGAGTTTAATAAAAAACTACTATGCATTTACACTGTCATGCTCGTCTTTGCTCGCCTAGACTGGCCAGTGTATGGAGGCGGTATAAACGAAAACAAAAACCTGCAACCGAATTTGTATGACATTTAATCATTTTTAAATCAAACTGAAGGATAAACACATAATCTCTGTTTTTTTATCAACAAAATTATAACACCGTTTTTTGTTGTACATTGCCGATTGTATAATCGCCCCCTAACCTCAAATGACCCTATGCAAAAATGATTATAGAGTATTATTGAATACAAATAAAAATAGTATTATAAAATATTATTTACATTATTATTGAGTACCAATAATATTCCAATGCGTAAATACTGGAAATTATTATAGGAAGTATCATTAAAAGTATTATTGAAATTGTATAATACTCAATAATACAATAATTAAAATTGTAATAATACTTAATGATACAAAATTTAACATCTATAATAATCAACTATAATTTTTGTATTTAAATGATTATTTTAGTTTTAAATAGTATGATTTTTTTTTCAATTAAATTGCTTAATAAACCAATAATATAAATTTAAAAAAAGGATTTTTGTTTCGAAAATATCATGACCAGATCAGGTTTTGAACCTTCAATCTTTGACTTACTGTCCACACGCCTTAACCCCCGCGGCCGTTCCGATGATGGGAACACAAGGATGAAGTGGGATATACAAATTACCAATAGACTACACCTACACGACTCGGACAGTACTTTAGTTCTCTTTTTCCAATCGAATCTGCTCGTGCACCTCACTGAAATAAAAGTAATAAAAGTTGGAACAAATTAATTTGGTTCATTTGTTTTATGTATCTATTCTTGCCATGTAATATGATAAACTAGGAGCAAATTAATATATATTTAATATATTTAATATAATTATAATAATAATATAATTAAGGTAGTGAATACTAAAATAATTATAACAGTGTACCCTTTAAATCTTGTTATTAAGCTAATAATACTAATACAATATACCTATAATAATGTTAATATAATTTATTATATTTATCTTTTTTATTGTAGTATTTCTAGATTCTCCTGTTCTTTCCGATCAAAATGAATATGAGGTTGGCTAGGTTTATTTCTACGGTTGAATTTATACAAATTTTCAAAAAAAGGTCTGTAAAATCGCCAAATCTGCTTGGTCAATTCCCATTTCAACATTAGGCCACTGCAGGATCAATTATAATCTAAAGCTTACCTAAATACATTTTTATGTCTGCCAGTATGTTTTTCTTTTAACATCTTTTTTCTGTATTTGTTCTGTTTGGTTTCCAAATACACTTAGGCTATGATAAATTGCGGCTATTTTATTACTGCGTACCGTACCGATTTTGTACTGAGAAATGAGGTACAAAAATATTTACTGTACCGAATCGTACCGACCTTAAATTTCTGGCACCGCAGACCCCTCATATATAATATTCACATAATAAATTAATATTAATATTTTTAATATAATACTGAAAGATGTATTCAATAATTTTATTGAATAAAAATAAATATACAATTTTATTCAACATTCACAGTTTTACCAATAAACCACTGATAAAGATCTCGTTTCAGTCATCTCCGATCCCTCCTGTTTGTAAACATAAATCTTTTCCTTATGTTTGTGTAAAGGAGCTGTTGACAGAAGAAATGTGAACATTTACAATTATTGGTTATACGCAGTGAATGCCACGGCTGCATGCAGGGGAGTAGTGACAGGGTAGGAAGCACTAAACTTGGCCAATTATTACTAGTTTATTAGTACTAAGCTTTAAAAAAAGTTTCAAAAATTGCTGATTTAGCAACTATTCCCCAAACCTCCCGGATGTTATTGGCCCACTTGACCGCCAACGATTTATCATCTGGCCCTTAGGGTAAATAGGTTAGAGACCCCTACTCTAATCCCTAAAGACTTTGTAATTTACCTGCTTCTCCCATAAGACTAATTTTGTATGTTTATCCATCCCTTTTCAACAGATCATCCAAAAACATTAATTTATGATGAACTATTCAAAAAACGTAATAAAATAGGTATTTTTAGTGAGCAGAATTTTCATGTCAAAAATAGTGATTTCTTAGAAATATCAAATTTTGGAATTATTTTGAACAAATGTTTGTGGTGTCAAAATTCTGCATACTGCTTTTCTGTGTATTTGTTGCCTTAAAAGTGAGTCTTAAATAAACATGTTTTAAGACATACTGTTAAGTAAATGATTACTAATAGTCACCAATACTTGTGTTCAGGCGGGAGCGTGGTCGGAGCCACTAGAGGTGCGCAGCGGTAATGCCCCCCCTGACGCCCCTGGCGCACCAACGTGTGTGGCGCGTTCTGGCGGGGTGGTTGCGTGCTCGTGGGCTGAGCCTCGCGCAAACGGAGCACCGGTCACGGACTACCGCCTGGAGGTGGGCCACGGTGCCACGCCCACCTTCGCCCCTGTCTACCACGGCGCACAGACCAGCTGTGACGTCAGGAACATTCCCCCTGCCACCCTCTGCCTGTTCAGGCTTCAGGTAAGAGCCAGAAAACACCACTCAACCGATATACAGGTGGAAGGTCACTGTTATATGTGTTTAAACGATTTATGAAAGCTTGGGATAGTGCCCTCCAGTTGTTATATTTGCTTGATTTGCATAATTAGCTTTATAGGTATTTATTCCAAGATAAGTTACACATCTAAACCATAATTTATTTTAAGAGCACTTAAGATTCATTGAGGAATGCATTATCAAACATGAGACTCATTATGAACTTGCAAAAAGACTCAAAACTGACTTTGATTTAATGAGCTCTTGGTTTAACTGTAATGGTCTTATTCTTAATAATAACAAAACTTTTGCCATAAATTTTCATTCCAATCATTCGAATACTAAACAATCGGATGATTCCTATCTTTCTATTCCTATTTTATATTTAATATAAAATAATAATTAATTAATAAATAAATTATAAAATAATATTATAATTATTATTATATATAATAGAATTGTATATGAAATGTTGCAGCTTAATACTAGAATTTTGTCAACAATTTTACTGGAAATACTATAACTATACTGGAATTCCAAAATCAAATGTCAGTAGACACCCTGTAAAAGAAAAAGGCAATTGTCTTGACAAACCTTTGGTGTTACATGATTGTTTTTGTGTTATTTGAAAGATGTGTTACTTAAATGGAAACCTATTGAACCTTGTATTCTTATTATTTGTAAACAAAAGGAGAATTTGAAAATGGCAAAAGAAAAAAGATTCAGAAAGGTAATTTTTGAAATAAATAGAAAAAATTGGAAAAATGAATTTCTTTTGATGAATCTTAAAAAGTAAAATTGTGCTACATCCATGGCAAATTTTGTAAGGTAGAATCAATACATACTCCATGTATAGAATTTATTTCCCTACGTAGAAATGTATAACAATCATAAAAATAAAAATTTTACATATGTATTATATCGAATAAATCGAAAATAGTGAAAATTGCCATTTTGTGCGCAATCAGTTTCAAGTGACAAACAAAAATATATATAACAATAAATAAATAAATCAAACATAATTTTTTTAAGGTTATAATAGTTGAATTAGACAGATATAAGAATGAACAAGAAAGGAAACTCGCTTGCATTGAGACACGTGTTGGGATGGTTACTGTAAGTAACATATTGATTTTCCGGCCGGCTGTCACTGCTGACTTCGGTTTCCACCCAGGGCTACCAACCAGGCAAATAGTGATACTACATTTTTCCCTTTTTCCAAAGCGTAAGGAATCAACATATCAATTATATGTTTCTAACGTAAAAAGGTACTAATTTCTTATTTTACCATAAGTCTATTAAGAGATATTTAGCCATTATATCATATAATAATAATGTTATTTATAATAATAATTATTTATAATTATATAATTCTATTCATATATATTCTATTATTCCTATTCTATTTTTCGGATGATTCCTTTTTTCTATCACAATATTATCAATACATCTCAGAATGGCAAATTTCTCGGATTACAGCTAGACTCTACATTAATTAAAATGGAACCTTCACACCTCTCAGCTGGTAAAAACACTAAGCAAAGGCCATTTCGTTATCCACACACTATCCAGTACTGTAGACATAGCAACTCTCAAAATGGTATATTATGCATGTATTTTTTCCCACCTAACATATGGTGTAATCTTCTGGGGCAACTCACAGTCCAGTGATACAGTATTTAAAGTTCAGAAGAGTTGTATGCACAATGATGCATAAAAACCAGTTCACTCCCAGCAAACCTCTTTTCAAACAACTGAACATCTTGCCACTACCCTGTATTTACATCCTATACACACTTCTGTTCAGTGGCGGATTTAAGCAATTGCCGCCTAAGGGCTATTAGGAAATTTGCCGCCCTCCCCCCAACTATAATCTTAATTTGTCCTTTTCGCCGCCCATGTTTACCCCCATGTTATATATGTCTTGTTTGGTTATTTTGTGATAGTATCTAAAGAAGTTATGAATTAACTGAATGAATAAGTTTAAGAAATTTCTGTTATTTTCTAGTTGAAAAAACAAGTAAAATAATGTATAATTGACTTGTTCACATTAACACAGTTTAATTTTCAAAATAGCCTACTCAATGACAATCAGCCCTATAGACAAATGTTCGTGTTGAAAGCAGTGAAGCAGTGCTAGTGCTACTTTTAATAACAAGAAAATCCTTCAACAAAGGCCTAAAAATCCCTTCTTATACTTCATCAAAACATTTGACTACTGAAAATTATAATAAATAACCTATAAATAAGATATGATGACACTGTAGCCTTAAAATTCGTAATTCGGACCATTAGCCTCAAAATTCTGACTAGTTTAATCCTGAATTAGCGCTTTTCAATACAGTTTTTCGGTCATTTTGTACTTTATACTTTTATACAACGAATTTTTTATATGTTTAGACGATCAAAATATAAAATTAATTGATGTAGGCCTAATCTTCATAAAACTCTACACATTTTCAAACACTTCTTCTAGTTTCACCTCCATAATGTTGTAGATCCAATGAATTAAAATATAATACCTACAGGAGTCACTATACTCTCTGACAAATAACCTTCAAAAAGCGTGCCGTCATAGTTGGTATGTTGTCCTGTTGTGGTGTCAACTAGTTGGTGGGACGGTGTCATTCGATGTACAAGGCTGCTTGTTTTCAACACTATTTCCAAAGCTATATTAAAAGGGTGTTTTCATTTAACTCAAATCATAACTTTGCTTCGAGATAAACAATAAAATTACGTATAAAATATGTCTTAAAATTATAAAGTTAAGTTTAACATCATGATTCGCCTAAAATGCGACAAGATATTAATTTAAAGACTAAATATCACAGTTTTTCATTTAATGAAATGGGAGATTTTGACACCGTCCCACCCAAAAAATATATCTCGAGGTCTCGCCTGAAGTAAAAAACTGCAGCCTACATGCTGCCCACCATTTTGACCCTCTGTTAACTATGCTTCCATGGCAACAACCAATCAAATCCTCTCTTCACAAATTATGTTAGTCTTTTTTGTCTTTTGGGTCAGATGTGTTACTTAAAAAAAAAATATCCAAAATGAACGATTATTTGTTGTATCCTTTGATGGTAAGTATAAGACAGCTAAAATAAATTTCTTTGTTACCTTGAATTTGAAAATGAATCGACAATATCATTGTAGTCTAAATTTGGTTATTGTCATCTCAGATTAGATTGTTGCAACATTTCTCATCCATGTGCCTTAGTCATTAGGTTAAAATATAATTATAATGATATGCGAATGTATGGGTAAACTTGGAAGTCCGTGAGTTGGACCATAGATTAAGAATACCACAAGGAGTATGTTTAATCTATGGTTGGACGTAGTCATAGTGCCGCAGTGCCTGATGTAGTTCGTGGCTTGCCGCCCGTTCTCTGTAATCGTCTTGTCGCTAGTACGGATGAATGACAAATGCATTATGATTGCTTTGAGGAACTGCAGTGTTAGGGACTGCAAGCGTTATACATTAGTCTCTGGTTAATACCTTTTACCTTTACAAGGGCGGCACACCGTCATTGTCATCCGTTTTCTTCAAAATGTTCCCCGTTTCAACATTTCTTTTGTAAACAACCTATTAATTTTCTGTAAATTTGCCGCCCCTAAAAACTTGCCGCCCTGGGCTACAGCCCCTATAGCCCCCCCCCCTAAATCCGCCACTGCTTCTGTTTGTAAAAAATAATCAAGATAAGTTTGCTTCAATAAATTCAAATCATAATTACTCAACAAGAAACAGACAACTTTTATATCCACAAGTCAGCTGCTTTTGAGAGGACACCATCATGATAAGTATAAGACAGCACAGTATTGTTAAGACGGGTTTTCGTCTTTACAATATAAGATGCCTTCTCAAATAAGAAACATTCAAAGTGTTCATACTTTTAAGAAAAAAGCTTATTAAGTATTTAATTGAAAACATGTTTTACAGTGTCAATGAGTTTCTTTCATAGAAAATGTCATAAACAGCTCAGCATTGTATTACTTGTTATGTTCTTGTCCACCATGCTTAACATTTATGTAATGCAATTGTCATTAAATTTAATTAATTGACTTAGTTACCTACCATTAAGGTATTACCTTTGTATACGGTGTAATTTGTGACTGAATAAATAAAATAAATAAATAAATAAATCGCTACAAGGTATCGTATGTATTAAAATAATCGGGTAATTTAGTTCACACAGATTGCGAGACAACCACTTGACGGATTTCGTTGATTCTTGTTTTGTTATGAAGGTGTTTTTGTGTAGAAAGTCGTAATGGAGCTAGAATTTAAACTTAGGCCTCAGGGCTATGCCCCACAGGACGTCTCAAGTTCCCATAATATTCATGTGGAGGAGAGTTTTATTTGATTTGTGTCACACGTGTTTTTTTTTAATTCAATAAACAGCTGTTATAAGGATTATATCCTCAAAATTTTGCGGGGGAGCAGCTTGCAATATTTAATTTACTCTCCCTAATATCATTGAGTTGTGTAACGTCGGGTTAGCTGCATTACCTGGTCATGACACACCCGTTGTCACAGGCCTGCAACGTGGCGGGGTGGAGCGAGTTCTCCCCTCTGACGTCGCTGGTTTCGCCCCCCGGAGTGCCCGGCGCCCCCGCCGCCCCCCGCTACTCGGCCACGCCCCACAGCCTCAGTCTCAGCTGGTCGCCCCCCCCTGACCATGGGGCCCCCGTCACCCACTACCTGGTGGAAGTCGCCGATCGCACCGTCTCCACAGAGGAACTGTCCTGCACCGTGGATGCGCTGGTTCCAGCCACCTCATACAAGTATGTGTCAGAACAGTTTAGCCATGTCTCAACCTATGTTTAGAAACCACCATTAAATAATAGCCCAGTGATAACTGACAGATGGATCCAGTTTTGGACAAAGTTTTTCTCAGGATCGATCCTGAGGTATGAGGACAGCAATATTAACCTCTTTGCTTCCCATTCAGCTGAATTTATCAATTAAAATGTACCCATGAACTTAAGAGAAAACTCCATATTACAACCTCTGATCCATAATCTTTAAAATATCTCTTGAATATTCAATTTAGGTTTTTTTTAGTGTGCAAGCTCAATAGACACAGTATGCTCCATATACTATTAACTATTCGTTTCAAATAGGATCTAAACAAACAGGTTTTTGGAATATTACTCCCGTGCAGAGCTGAAATATTCAGCTGGTTTGAAATTAAAGTTACACTACGTTAGGCTGTTGTCAGCAGGTAAAGGGGTATCCAAAACTTCTCATGCACGACCTCCCCTACACGACGAGCATCCTGGAACAACTTGTAGATCTGATTTTTATGGTTGTTATTTTCCATCACAATGTCCATATTTAATATTTTGATTATTTTATTTTAAAATTCAAAAGAATGGAATATTACTGTTGGCATCCTGTAGTGTCTCGCAGTCATGGTCCCGGTAAAATCCTCTATGTAACTTGTTAAATTTCCTTGTTTGTGACAATGTCTGTTCTGCCCCAGGGTGAGATTGAAGGCCGTCAACAGCGTTGGGCCGGGTCCATCGTCTGCCGCACTCAAGGCCGCCACGCTGCCTCTGCCCCCCTCCCCTCCTCCCCTCTCCTGCCCGGCTGCGGGCCACAACTATCTCAAGCTCAAGTGGGGTGACGGAAAGAACCCGCAGTTCACACAGTACACTGTGCAGATGGAAAACCCCAGACTGGCCGAGTAAGTAATACAGTTCCACTGGTAGACCTATCGCTTCAAACTGACCAACGTTGTTTCATGTCCTAATTTATTAAGAGTTCTATCATATTCACTCCTAAGACTGTTTAGCCATTTTGTATGTTAAGCTAATAACATGTGTTAATGCTGTAAAACCCGTTATTGCATAAGCAGCTGTTTTCAAATATTGTTTAACCAAAATTCGTTGTTTATTATTACCGTTTTATTCTTATAGGCCTATACAAACTTTAAGGGCCCTTCAGATGGGAACTGTCAAGAATCAAAAACCACTAACAACCTGTGTTTACAATTATAGATGTAGATTGGTTACATGTTTAGATGGTGTAGTGTGTAGTGCATAAAATAAATAGCAAAGGGGGCTATGACAGAGACATTGGCCTTTCATCCACCAAAGTTTTTGAATTGTTTAGGATTATATAGCGTTCATGTGTAAATGTGTCGTTTTTGTAAATTACAGTGGAAGCTCTCTTAACCGACCCCTACGGGGACGGGCCATGGTCGGATAGCGAAAAAGGTCGTTTAAACCGAATTATACCGGAAACAGTTACAATTAGTGTTAGAAACAATCAAACTTGTGAAGTATGGTAAACATATTGAGAGCAACTGACTAAATTTGACTTTCTACAGAAAAATGTAATCAACCTATTGTAACCTGAAAGTTATTTGCGGAACAATATCGTGACATATCAGGTGCCGCGGTGGACGTTTGTCTATTCTTGGAAGACGGGGTGTTGATCCGAGGTCAGTTAAGAGAGCTTCCACTGTAAATCCTTTACAATAACCACAAGTACAGTACTCGACAAGTGACATCACAGATTTGTCCAATACCCATCAGACTTTATAATATATACACATTAAATTTTGAATCTATTTTAAAATGCTAATTTTGGAATGCATCTAATCAAATAGGAAAGGATAACAATTTAAACTATTTTTTACTGACCTATATGTCCAAACGGTTCTGATTGCAACACGTATAAATAACCCCCTTGCAGCAAACCTGCGTACTAAGCGAATTTCCAATGCATGTATATGTTTCTCAATACTGCATAAAGCCACTCATCAAGTTTCATAAAAATACACAAACAAATAACTGATGTATAGCATTTGATTTATTCTCCATAAGAATAACTTTGAAAGCTGAGTACGCAGGTTTGCTGCACAAAGGAACACAAAATATTTGTTTTTATGCAATTATCAATATAACTTAACCAGTCAAAGCTGCATACAAAGTTTTATGTTCATAGTTAAGGGAGATATGAAACATTACTTATTCTCCATAAGAATAACATTAGGGCTGGTATGCAGGTTTGCTACTGCAGGGAAAATCAACAACAAATTGTTTTGTGCAATATACCAGTACTAGCTGAAGCCATATACCAAGTTGCATCAATATACTTTCATAAATAATAAAGATATCAAATTTTAATTATCTTTTATAAGGATAACATTGGACAACCATAGGCGTGAGCAGGGTTTCATCTTTGGAAGTACCTGTGGGAAAATGACGGCCCCAAGGGGTGAGGGGTGAGGAATTAAAAATAATAAAATGACGTACTTGGACGTTTTCAATACATTGAAAATCAGGCAAATTTTAAGTGTTTTGGAGAGGAAAACAGACAGCACAAATTTCATCTTAAAGCAAACGTCAGTTTCAGCAGCTGGCTCGAGTCAACGCAGTACAAGCAATCTGCATCCGAATGCAACTCAACAGACGAAAAGTCAAGCAGTGTTGCCAACACTCCAATATTAAATAGTTACATTACACTAGATGTATGGGAACGACACACTAGGAAAGAATTCTCCAACATAAAATTATTGAAAGGGAGATTTAATTTGTTAGTTCTTACTTCGAATTCAGTAATTTTTTCCGATCTCATTATGAATGCACCATAACTCAAGTTATTTCAGTGTTGCCTTTGTTGGCGTAATTATGCCAATTTTGCGTATTTTTGGGGGGATTCTGTCGAAAAATAGGTGGATTTAGATATTTTTAGGGTATTTTCTTAAATTTGTTATTTATACTGTGATTTTAAGTTTATCTGCCTAATTTGGTGCTCTGTGGTGGTATCTATACTAAACAAATCAAACAAATATATATGCCAGAAATGCTAAAAATATATTTTTGTACTACTATACACTATGTCCCATGTACTATTTTTGTTTTTCTCTGTGGGGATTTGTTCCGTCCGTCGTGTCTTCGCTGTTAGGCGTCGCACTTGTTGCTTTGCTTTGTTTGTTAGTGAAATAGTTAGTTCGTTTGCTAATTTTATGATTTAGTTATTTTGTTGGCATTATGTGATCACCCTTTGACAAATCAGACATGCTAAAAAGCTAAATAATCATGTTCAGGGAAACAATACACAATAATACAAAAATATTGCTTGGATTGCTGGGGGTTTTCCAACAAGGTTTAGAGCTCTCGTCTGGGGTAAAAAAATTGAAGCCTATATGCTGCTCTTAATTTTCCTCAGGTAACTAACCAAATCCCCTCGTCACAAGTTATATATGTTAGTCAGCTGACAAACATATAACTAGTGAAGAGAGGATTTGGTTGGTTACCATGGGAGCAGAGGGGCAAAGTGGTCGACCATGTAGGATTTACTTTTTTATCCCGGACGAGAGCTCTAAGTCTATAGATATACAGAGTGTTTCCAAATTAATGTTGCTAACTTCGGGATATTGTTCCTTATGTCAAAAGGAATGTAAATCTCCAAATAACCGGGAGTCTATTTCTTTTCGTTTACTGTCTGTCTGTCTGTATGTGATTTTTACTAGAAAATTTATATTAAAAAAAAAGAACCTACCAAGAAGAGTATTTAAACAGAAATTCCAAAGTACAATTTGTTCATCAATATTTAAGTTACTGACTGCTTACAGTTTATTAAATCAATTTAACTCGTGGTCATATTAAACATGTGGTGGGTCGTCAGTTATAGAATGTTTAGTCAAATACCTTTATAAGTAACAATGCAGTTCAACCTACCATCAGTGGTTTTCAAAGCTCAAGATCTGTGTAGTGTAGCAACCTGATGTGTTTCAGGAACGGTCTGCAGATAGTGTACCAAGGCACGAGCCACTGCTGCAAAGTCAACAGGCTACAGGAGCAGTCTCTATACAGGTTCTGCATATCTGCGGCCAACGACGCCGGCCAAGGCCCTGATTCCTCGTTTTATGAATTTACCACCACCATTGCACCACCCCCGTGTTTGAAAGGTGATTTGTTAATTTTGTTACCCTCCTAGTTATACCAAAAATACAATTGAATAAGCGGATTTACTTGTCTCATTTTCCACCTTTTATACCTTAGTAGTTTTAAGCTCAATATCTTTTGCCTTAGAATTTCTGTAACAGATTTTTAACTTCTTTCAATTTTTTTACATTGGAATTCATGATGTGACTGCTTGGTAAACTATTTTAAAGCTAACCTAACTTATGTAATTTTATGAAGTACTAGCTGCCATCGTACCCGGTTTCACCCGGGAATAAACATTGTGGAATGTGCTGAATTCTGTGGTTAACCCATAGAACTACTACGAATCATGATCAGCTGCTTGAATTTTCATAAGCTCAAACCAAAGTCAGTGTTCATAAGAATTAAATTGGATTGGAACTTTAACACCCCGTTCTGCGGAGCCCTATGTGAATTTCTTAAAATCCTTTCTTAGCGGATACCTATGTTATGGAAAGAGTATATTTGCCAAATTTCGTGGTTGTAGGTGTAGAGGTTTGGTCTGGGAGATGATAGGTTTTTCCTATTAATATATAGGCCTATAAAGATTATTGGCTCACCATCAATAATCTAACTTAACAGGGCTTGAATGCATGACTTTGATTTTCGAGTTTCTGGGTTCAACTGCCACCTATCAATGGCTTTTAGCCACAAAACAATATTTTTACCTGTATTCTGCCCTGCCAATCAACTGTTTTCACCTTTCAGCCATGTGATAATATCGCGATCCAATTGTTCAGAATCCATAATAAGCTGTAAGTCCTCTGATCTAGAAAAATATATACTTCTCTGAGACAATAACTTTTTTCATAATTTGAGAATTCTCCCTGCTAAAAGTAACGTGAACATTATTGTTATTTTCCGATCCGACCTAACCTGGTGTTGTGTTGCAGCGCCTCGTGTGTTGGAGGTGGGAACGAGGAGTTGCCTAGTGGAGTGGACAGCCACCAAACCCATGGGCTCGGACCCGATACTCTACTGCCTGCAGCTGTCCAGGCTGCGTGACCAGGTCTACAAACAGGTTAGTATTATACGGTGTTCTATATAGTGACCAACAATTGTCTATGGGAGGTATGGAAGAAGATCCTAAGCTTAAAGAGGGGGTAGTCACAAAATATTTCACGTTTCTACCTACTTCTCCCAAAAGACCAATGTAAAATTTCATCCCTTCTCAATGGATTATCCAAAATTGTTGATCTATGGCTCATTTTAAAGAATTTTTAGAAGAATATTCATTTTAAAGAATATTTAGCAGGGAGAATTCTCAAATTATGAAAAAATTTATTGTCTCAGAGAAGTATATTTTTTAATATACCTAGCGATTTCAGTGAGCAGGATTTTGATACAAATATTTAAACCTTAAATAATCGCAAATATTGAATACGATTACAATTTGTGATATCGACATTTTGTTCATTGGAATCACTATAATAGCGGACAATTAAATTGCCAGTTGAGGGCGTGATTTGCTGGACCATCAAGATCAGCCAATGGTAGTCATGCTGTATTGCCAAAACTGCACACCAGCTGATTGTAATAACATTCGAGTGATATGTTTCTATGGAAAAATGGACAGTTATAGCGTACAACCATTTTATTTTATTTACTACAGCCCAACTGTCAACTTAATTGTCTGCTATTATAGGTATTTTTTGCCCTATAAAATGAGCCATAAATCTTAAGATTTTTGATAGCAAGTTGAGGAGGGACAGAATTTGGTTGTTAACATTGATCTTATGGTAGAAGCAGGTGATTGGAGCCCCCTCTTAAGGAGTATGGACCTAATAACAGGTATGCTGACTGGACATGGGCCTCTGAGAAAACACCTCAGAAAAGTAGGCCTAAGCCATTCTAAAGGGTGCAGATTCTGAGGAAGGGAAGAATCTGCAGAACATGTATGGCCTTCCTGTTCAGTGTTATTCCAGAAAAGGCTGATAAACCTAGGAAAGACCATACCCAGGCCAGAGGAAATTAGAGAATTGGGCGACCATCAGCTGATAGGATACTGCAAGACCGAAAGTTGGTAGACTGAAATTGTAAAAAGGTGCTACAAAATTATTCAGGGTCCTAGGACCCTGAGATGCTTTAACCCTGTTAACAGAAAAAATTAAGTGGTGTAGATTATATTTTACAGATTTTATTTGGTCAGAGAAATGCTCTTAGACACTGGAAAAGTCGGGGAACTTCATCATGTTTAGTGAACATCTTGGTTCTAGAAAGATATAATACATTGATCAAATACGAAGGTCCTGTTGCTCGAACCCAGCCAAAGTTCTAACAAAGTTAGAACTATTTTTGTAGGGTCTGTTGGCATTAGCCTTTTGAGGTCCGTAGGTGGACTGAGTCCGACATCGCGAAATGGTCGTTCCGGTCCGTAGGCGAACTGAGTCCGACATCGTGAAATGGCCATTCGGGTCCGTTGTCGGATTCAGTCCGACTAACAGTTTTGTCACTTATCTCGGTTTTAATCAGCTGACTGGCGTTTGTTTACGTTATGTATCGTGATCTTCGAACAACTGATAATTATACTGAAAGCCACTTTTAAGCAAAATATTGCGTTTACAGCGTATTTTTCTCTGTGTAAACAGCTGACTACTTTTTCGGCGCCTGTGATGTCACTGCCTGGCAACGCCAAACGAAACACAACAGTGTCTGTCGTCGTAACGAAAGTAGCTTGTTGGTTATGTTTACGATGTTTTAGCTACGGTTTTAGTTTATTTTAAGACATTTTTGTAATTGTTTTACTTAAAAACTTTTCTAAATGGCGTCAAGAAGTGGTGGTGGTGGTGGTGGCGGAGACTACCTTGATGAAGAGGAAATTGACAACCTGTGGGTACTTTTAGTGAAGAGGACGACGATGACATGATCCCGATTTTGTACTATCCAATGATGAAAACAGTAGTGAGGGGGAAAGCGGCAATGAAAATAGTGACAATGAAAACTTGGTAGAAAATGAGTTGCAAGAGGAAATAATGGCAGATGATCCTGAACTAGATAGGCCTGAACCTAGGCGTAGACGTGGTCGTAGACCCAGATCACCTCTAGTTGCTCAACCAGATGATTTATGGGACGTTTGGGACGATGATACACCAGATTTTCAACTGAATGGGTTTTCTAGCGAAAATTATAGGTTCATTCCTCCACAAAATCAGCCTAGGTCTAATACACCTTTACAATTCTTTATGATGTTCTTCTCTTAATTGTTTGAAGAAATTACAAATGAGAAAAAACCGATACATAAAAGAAAATATTGCCAAAATTACACCTCTCCAAAAAAATAGTATTTGGTGGGATTAGAAAGATGTAACAATAAATGTATGGTTTTTCATGGTGTATTGCTGAACATGGGCAGGCAAGCCAAGACGACCCTGAAGGATTTTTTCTCAGATAATTGGGTGGATTCTAGCAATTTTTCAAAGACTTCCCCCCCCCCCCCCCGCAAACGATATCTGCAGATATTTTTGGCATTGCATATGTCACCCCCTACTCATAATGCTCAAGGACGACGATGACATGATCCCGACTTTGTACTATCCAATGATGAAAACAGTAGTGAGGAATGTAGTCAAGGGCTAGTAAGCTTAGGAATCTGTTAAATTATGAAGGTTCCAAATTTTTAGAGTTGTATAGGCCATACCAGTTCCTATCCGCTGATGAATCTACAGTTAGTTTCAAAGGAAGAGTAGCTTTCAAGATGTATAACTCTAAGAAGCCAGTGAAATGGGGCCAGAGGCTGTACCGTAAAACAGGCTAATCCCGGACGGGGGGTATTCCCGGACACGGTGTACATGTTTTTAAACATAAATATTTCTAAACTAACCTGTGTAGTTATTAAGTCGATCGTTATCCATTCGTATACAACAGAAGACGCTCTACACAGTTGTATAGGTAAGAACTGCGTGGGATCGTTTTTTTGTTTTATTTTGCGACTTGCGATTTTTCGAGAAAAAAAATGTATGTCTAACTAAGACATGTAATTTTCGTAAAGTTTGTCCGATTTTTGTCGCGAAGGTATATTTTTATTCTAAATTTAAGAGCGGATAATGGCATGCTATCTAAAGCTAAATACAACATATATTTTAAAAAATATATCACATTTAAGTATTCCAGTACAAACCCGGACACTAATAATACACCGTGGATATGACTGTTGGGCCGGCGGTTGCGACTAGCGTCTGCCATTACTGATGTAAAAAGCGGATTTCCTGCCGTAACTAATAACAGCATTGTGGTGTTTGGCCCTGATACGGTACCTATCTGTGATTGTTATTAAAATTTGTGCTTTTAATTTATGAAAAATTGTTTGTACAGTCTCCAAGATGAACAACAAAATTCAAGAGCCAAGATATTAGAGCAGGCAATAAAGTAGGAAAGTTAAGGTCATGATCGTGATCAATGATCACGATATATATATGTTGTATTATTCTTTGTTTCATTTAAACTCCTTTTCCCCTTATGGTTCTTTGTTTAGTTTCATGTTAATTGCAAAGAGGAAACAGCTGAAAACGTGACGTAAGAATACTTTGTATTTACTTCAAATTTTTATTTATCGAATTGTTAAGCCTCTGACTGGTACAAAGGCATTTGCAGACCTCAAAACACCGTCCGATACGGACAGGAGAGGTCAGTTTAGATGTTATAACGTTATTTAGGTGGGTGTCAAGTATTCTTTGCCTAAATCTACCATATGTGTTCATGTCTGTGGAAAATATAATGGGCCCCATGGAAAGCAGACAATTTTCAGTCCACAGGAAGAAAATGTCATCACTGGTCATGTTGAACAAATATATATATATATATACACACATATAAAAATAGTATTACTCTTTGTTTCAAATTGTATTTTAAACGCCTTTTCCCCTTACGGTTCTTTGTTTGGTTTCATTTTAGTTGCAAAGAATAAACAGCTGAAAATGTGATGTAAGAATTTGTGGAAGTTAAGCCGGACACTTTTATTTATTTTTTATTTATTTGATAATTACATCTAACACATAGAAAGGTACAGGGATATAGTTAATGATACACACACTTTACAATGGTATGGTTTTTATTGGTGACATCGTTTTTTAAAAGGCACTTTAACCTAAAAAACGTAAAAAAGTGTCTGGGTTTAGCCTGGTTTACGGTATGTTTTAGCTGATTCGTTGAATGGCTACATATGTACAGTAGAGTCTCGATTATCCGACCTTCCGTGTTACCCGACCGTCCCTGTGCACAACAAAAAATCAATTTAATAAAAATAGAAAAAAATAATAAAAAATCAAAATTTGTAACATTGTTTTTAGCGAATTTCCCCTATAGGGAAGAAGCTATTACAGTAGTCGGCATGGTAAGACCTAGGCCCGGGACCATGATAACTTTTCATTTTGAGGTCCCCAGACCCCAAAAACACCATTCGTTCGAAACTGTATATATATATGTGTGTCCGTGAGCACGATAACTCTCGTAAAAATGATCCGATTTTGATGAAATTTGGTATAAACATGTAAAGCAACATTTATGACTTTAAGTTCGAAAACCAGCCAGATCGCTCTATCCGAAGGGGTATTTAGGGGGGGTTTTGTACCCCAAAAATGGGTTTTTTGAATTTTTTACACACAATTTTTGAAAAAAAATCTAATTTTAGTTTTTATCATTGGATTCAGCTTAAAAAAACACACAATTTGGTATTTTCATAATTTCTCTACGTCAATTGGTTACCGAGATATTGAAAGTGCTAAACACAGTATGTTGTCTAATGTTATTCTTATGGAGGAAAAGACAAATTTTATATCTCACTTATTTATGAACGTATACTGACGAAACTTGGTATATGGCTTCATCTGGTTGTGGTATATTGATATTTGCTCAAAAAAATTATTTTTTGCCAAAGGCACCCGTAGCAGCAAACCTGCGTACTCAGCCCCATGTTATTCTTATGGATAATAATTAAATGCCATGACTCCCTTAATTATGAACATAAATTAATCAAATCTGGTATATGACTTCACCTAGTTGAGTTATATTGATATAAGCATAAAACCCCATTTTTTGTGTTCCTTGTTGCAGCAAACCTGCGTACTCAGCCCCAATGTTATTCTTATAGATAATAATTAAAATTGTATATATCGCTTATTTGTGAA
This sequence comes from Allygus modestus, assembly GCA_963675035.1. Lineage (NCBI taxonomy): Eukaryota > Metazoa > Arthropoda > Insecta > Hemiptera > Cicadellidae > Allygus > Allygus modestus. The sequence continues at coordinate 102,879,795 of OY776112.1, forward strand.
TATATTTTTATAAAACTTGGTAAGTGGCTTTATGTAGTATTAAGACATTTATATATCTATTGGAAATTCGCTGAGTATGCAGGTTTGCTGCTACGGGGGTATTATTATTTTCCATGTTATCCGACCATAACCGTGCACGATCGGACAATCGATTACCGATACCGTGTGCCTAAATAAAAAAATAAAAATTGTTAACATTGTTTTTATTATTTCCCATGTTATCCGACCTTCCCGCTTATCCGACCTTGCCGCGGCCGGTTTAGGTCGGATAATCGAGACTACTGTTGTATGATACCTTACTCATTGACAACAAACAGTCAAATTAGACCAGATCTACCATTCACTACAAGAATTATCTACCAATTGGCTATAAATTTAAATTTATATGATTTACTCAACAAACGGGTTATATATTTTATACTGACCGATTGTACACATGCTTAGATCTTGCCTTAGAACTGAAAAATATAGGCATCTATTTGACTGGAACTTTGGACTTGCTTCCCAAGTGTATGAAGAAAAAGGCGTTGAAACGGCTGAATAAACATGCTGTAACTGCTTTCAAACATAAAGAAGATGTTCTATCCTTTGCTTGAAAGGATAAGAGATGTTTGTTTGATGAATACCCACCACAACCCTGAGACACAGCTGATAAGAAGAGTTATCGAGAATAATGTTGCAGAAACCATCCCTAAGCCTTTAGCAATCTGTCATTATACAGCCAAGATGAGGGGCGACGACCGGAATGACCACTACTGAACCAGCTATGGCTTTGCAAAAAAAGTTTGAAGTGGTGGAGAAAGTTGTATTTCTGGATTCTGGCGAATAGTGAATAGCTTTATTTTGTACAACATTTACAGACAGAAGAACAATTTGAGACCAGTTCTTCATTTTACCTACTAAAAAGAACTTATAAAAGGACTTGTTGGTGGTCAGAAACCTTTGCTGTAAACGGGGTTGCCGTCTGTCTGCAGAGGGAGATGATGGTGTTCGTTTAAATGAGATGTACCATTCTCTGCAGGTACAAGAAGGGGAAAAACTAAGGACTGTGCAGTTTGTTCCAACTTAAAAGTTCCAGGAGGGCGAAGGGGGACAACTTTCTACTGTGCTACATGTCCTTGCAAACCCGGACTTCATCTGAACAACTGCTTTGACGAGTATCTAAACTTATCGTGATAGAGGAATCGACAGCCCTGGCGACGCAGATCCGCTCTCTTCCCTGGTTCGGCACAGAGAACGTGTCTCGACCTTTTCCCGTCACTTCCCCTCCTTGCCACCGGTAGGGGTAGCCAAGTTCGCGTCGCAGGTTGGTTGATCAAGGTCCGGTCTGACCGACTCTGTGACGTCGATCGTCACACAAAACACATGAACATGTGAAGAACAAATTCTGTGTAAATTATAAATTCAAGTTTTATTTGTTATAAATATATATATTAGGTGTGGGCGAGTAGTGTTTTTTTTAAATCGAGTCGAGTGTTGAACTAAACTATTAAGTATCAATTCGAGTAGTTCTTTAAAAAGTAAAAAAAAACTCAATAAATTTTTTTATCAAAAACAATTTTTTGTACATATTAAACTTTAATTATAAACATAACATTTTATTGAGTTATTAATGTTATTATTTATTTTATTTTAACCTTAATTTTACCATGAATTAATAAAACTATATATTTAAATAAAAAAAAATAGATATATATCTTAATATATAAAATTCTTGTGTCACAGTGTTTGTAACAAAACTCCTCCGAAACGGCTTGACCGATTATTATGCAATTTTGTGTGTATATTCGGTAGGTCTGAGAATAGCATGTAAACTATTTTTTTTAAATTTTTTTTTATGGGCGAGTGAGCGAAGCGAACAAGCTCAAATTGAAAATGAACAAGTATTTGATATAAAACAAATTCAATGAAATTAGGACAGGACAACATCTGTCGGGCCAGCTAGTATATATGTATGTATATATTCTTTTCAACAACCATAACAAACAAAAAACAAGTATTACAAATATATATCCATACAACAATTTTGGGTTAGTTTATCAAAACCAGAACATTTGAACAAGAAAGTGATTTTTGACCCTGACCCAAACACCCCCTGTGCCCCTCTCTTACTTATCTTAGCTCACACGTATCCATAAATAACCCACCTGTCATTGTCTCCTTTCATGAGAGCATAAAAATAAATTTTAGGCTTATTTTTCTTTATTTCAGTCACTTATTTTGTTAAATATTGGTTAGTGGCGTAAATGTGGGTAAACGGCGGGAGTAGTTTTACCATCTTCAACTATTTGGGGTAAACAGCGGGAGTAATCAACTAATCGACTAAAATTTTTGAGTAGTCTCTAATACTCGCTCGGCCTTCGAGTATTAGAAAATACTCGACAGGTACTCGAAAACTCGAGTACTCGCCCACCCCTAATATGTATATATACATATACATACATACAAATTTGTATTTCCAATGTATAGTTATTTTGTTACAGATTCTATATTAAGTTGGGAACAAGAAAAATATAATTTCCATGATAATAGGCTGCATATACAATCATACATTTCAGTATCAGTGAAAACATGTTATTAGGCGGAAAACTTAATAAGACCTCTCGAGCATATTAGTAACAAATTAAAGAGGCCTAACAGGGCCAAATAGCAATAATTAAAAAGATCTCAAAAGGTTAGTCATGGTTGTACTCGGTCTTGAAATCGGATATTTATTCAATAGGAATAGGAAACTCGCTTCGCCCTCATAATCGATATTTATTCAATAGGAATAGGAAACTCGCTTCGCCCTCATAATCATACAGATTGCGTTGCAATCAGTTGTTTTGTTGGTTATGTTGTTTATATAACATCTGTTATTGTTAATAACCTGAATCATCATAAGCTACAGTCCTAGAATTAATTAAAATTACTAGAATTAATCTCCATTTTTATTTAAAGATCAAAACATTGAGGATGGCATGTACCCTTCCGAACGAAAATATCGATAATTAAAAAAAATTGTGCACAAATATGGTTTAGAACAAACTTTTGATACCTCAATTAAAATTGTTAAAAATCTATTCACAAAAGACAAATAAATCCTCTTAACGCAAAACACTGTAACATATCAAGTATTACAATACAGGATTGTGGCACCCATTAGATGTTGCATGAGTGACAAAAGATGAAGATCGATGTATAAAAATATGGAAATCTGACTATATTTTTAACTTATACTGGGTCCTGTTATAAAAAACGTATTGGATTGGACTGAAACATCCGATTCAATGTAACTTTGTGTTTGCAGGTGTACCGAGGAGCAGAGACGAAGACATCGCTGGGAGATCTGGAGGCTGGGGCGGACTACTGTTTGCGAGTGTACGCTGTGCGGCAGACGGAGACGGGAGACTTGGCGGGGGCATACTCCCCCTCCAGCACCTTCTCCACCCCCGCCCTGCACACCACCCCCACACACTCCGCCAAGACCCAGCAGACTCAGGTATCGTCTAGGAGACTAAATGGAGCAATTGCAAATGGTTTCTGCCAAAAAATGATGAGCATGCATGTGTTTAATTTAAAGTGTTTATACAATGATGATTTAAAATTTATAACAAGTTTCTTTGGGTTTGTTGACAAAAAGTGTACAACAGTTTTTAATGTTATGACAAATAATCTTTATTTGATAAATTTTTTGAAATAGTAAAGTAGTTAATTTATTAAATTAATTAAATTTAAAATTAAATTATTTTTAAATTATTATTAAATTATTTAATTATTTTAAATTATTTAAAATTATTTTTAAAATTAAATTAATTAGTAAATTTATTAAATTAAATTATTTATTATTATTAAATTATTAAATTAAATTATTATTAAATTATTAGCTGTGAGTGAAACATATGTTTCACAACAAGAACAAGAGGTGAGCTGTTACAGTATAAGTTGGACAGTACTGATAAAATGTTCTGGCCAGGACTAAAATTCAAACCCAAAACAGGGCAACTGTCATGTTTCAAGAGTCCATTGCCTTGACCACTACACCACCTACTAAACACAATTAATTTTAGCGAATTTCCCCTATAGGGAAGAAGCTATTACCGTAGTCGGCATAGTAAGACCTAGGCCCGGGATAACTTTTCGTTTTGAGGTCTCCAGACCCCAAAAACACCATTCGTTCAAAACTGTAGATATATATATATGTGTTCGTGAGCACGATAACACTCATAAAAATTGTCCGATTTAGATGAAATTTTGTATGCACGTGTAAAGCAATATTCATGAACTTTAAGTTCGAAAACCAGACAGATCGATCTATCCAAAGGGGTATTTTGGGGGGGTTTTGTACCCCAAAAATGTTTTATTTTTATTTTTTATATATAAGTTAATCTTTGGAAAAGACAAATTTTATTTTTCACCATTGGATTCAGCTTAAAAACACAGAATTTGGTGTTTTGATCATTGCTTTACATCAATTGGTTACTGAGATATTAAAAGTGCAGTACAGTACATTGTCCAATGTTATTCTTATGGAGAATAAGAATAATTTCATAACTCGCTTATCTATGAACGTATACCGACCAATCTTGGTATATGGCTTCATCTGGTTGTGGTCTATTGTCATTAGCACAACAACAAAAAATTTTTACTGATGATTCCCATAGCAGCAAACCAGTGTTCTCAGCCCCCATGTTATTCTTAAGGAGAAAAAGTAAAATATTATGTCATCCTTAATTGTGAACATAAATCAATAAAACCATCACTGTAACATTATTACAATATTTTTAAATATGTGGCTTCACCTAGTTGGGTTATATTCATATTTGTATAAAAACACATTTTTTGTGTTCCTTGTTTCAGCAAACCTGCACACTCAGCCGCCATGTTATTCTTATGGAGATAATTAAAATGTCATAAATAGTTTATTTATGATTGTATATTGATGAAACTTGGCATGTGGCTATATGTGGTATTAAGATATATAAGCATTGGGAATTTGCTTAGCACGCAGGTTTGCTGCTATGGGGGTATTTACCTACATATTTTCTTATTAACACGTTGGCTGCGGGCTACTATAAATACAGTACCTCGCCACCAGCCCGCCAAGCGGCCTACTATATTACTAGTAGCGCGCTCCCCTGTCAAACATTGCTTCAGTGTGAGCTCAGCACTTGACGAGAACGGACTATACGCTGTTCGCAGTTTAGATATAACCATGTGATGTTTGTGGTGTAGGTTGGCACTAAAATTTCCCGCAACTACGGGACTGGGAAAACTGCTTTTTTTGCTAATAAAATCCCTCGAAATGGCAGTAATGACTCTCTACATCGACCTATCATGTGCTACTATCTGCTGTTGCTTTTTAGAACTACAATCAGCTATATTGTAATGTAGTACAGCGCCTTCGAGAGCGCTACAGCCATTGGTTAGCCAAGATTTAGAAATGTGACCCCGACCAGCGATTGGCGGGTCACATTTTTCAGACGACCCGCCTCGGGGCAGTCGCAGCGAATGTGTTAAGAATAAACTAAGCTGAAAATGTGAAAATCTTTTTATCTTAATACTTCATCCATGAACTCTTATTGCATGCTACCTATATAAATAGGACAAATTGGTATTTTGAGGTTTATCTTTTAATTTGTACGCCCACAACTTAACATCACGTACTCTGAACAAGACACAAATTATTATCAAACATCAGATAGTGTTGTCAGTAGCCTCTTTATACGTTGCCAATAACATACACCAAGTGCACTTTATCGATGATGTTCTCAACGTCTCCACGCTGTATTAAACAAAACTAAATTTGTAATGTATAAATGGTTGGTGATTTGATCTGTGTTAAGTGAGAGCAGGCAGCCATTATAATTGGTAAGTTGGATATTCAGAAGTGTCAATACCATTTGGTCAGCCAGTAACTTTTGTCCTGTTTGTCCAGAGCCCTGCGTCCAAGCCGCTTTCTGACACCCAATGGGCCCTCATTCTCATGGTGGCGTTCGCTGTCGTCTCCTTCCTGGTCGCATTCGTCATGCAGCACTTCATCTACTGAATTCACATCCCCGCTGACGGTACTTCTAATTTATTCCCGACTGTCGTTGCGTTCCGTTACGATTTCGACCAAACATCAGTGTAGTCTTCCGTCTTACGGCAGCTACATTCTCTTCCATTTTTAACATAATTCCGCACACGGTCCGATCGTAACAATATTGAATGTTTATTTTACTTCGCGAAGTCGAGATCTGGTGCTATATATGTGTTTCGCTGCTAGAAATTGGCAGTTCTGAACATTCGATTCTAAGTTGCTGTAATGAGGTGTTGAAATCAAACAGCGCTATAAATAGTATGCCATAAATATTATATGTAAATTAACGTTATATTTAGCTTTAATCGATTATTCTCGTTGTTACAGTGTATTGTTATATTTTTGTTAATTTATTGTAGTATTTAAATTATATCGATTCACTCACTAATTTCTGTTAATCAGTTGTAAATTAATATATTTTTAAAATGAGGTAGTAGAATAATAAAAATTGTGTGATGCCTGCCCAGAGCGTCATTGTCCTTTCTATTCCACAAACTATAGAAAACAAGTTTTGCATCTCAAATATTAGAATAGGCAAAAATCTATGATTCTGTTTACTTAAGTGTCCACCATTAATATATTTATTGAATTGAGAATAGCATTTTACAATTTAATCAAGCAAACAATTCCTCAAGGTTTTAATTTCATACTATATTTAACTCTCAATACATGGTATATTCAGATTAAGATTCAGTAGATATTTACAAATACAATACAAAATATACATAAGGAATCTGTTACCCGACACAACATTTTCTTGGAACATACTTACCAAATACATATGGCAAGGAGTTTGAAAATCGTGTCTTAGATCTTAAGTGTATTAATTTATTGAATATTTATAAAGATATTCACTATTTTATTGATTTTAGTTTTGTTCCTTGCCATGTCCTGAATGAAAGAGAGTTATATTACAATATTTATTTCATATAAATTAATAAAATGATGGATTTATTTTGTAAAAATGATTCGTGCAAGCAAGGTATTAAGTAGCCTAAATAATATGCACATGCAAAATTTGTTTTCTAATCTTAAAAAGTTGAACAATTTTTAGGATTAATCATAAATAACTAGTGTAGGTCCAATTGTAATGTGGTGACATTTTGTGTTAATGGCCACAACATGGCCATCAACAAAAAATCACAAACTCATTTTTTTCAACAAATGGGCCTAAACTTAAATGTGTAATATAGTTTTAACTGTTTTATTGATACATGTTTGCTTCTTATTGATCCTGAGGTAAAACATACAGTAATACACTTGCCAATATTTTAATTTTTTTTTATATTTTAAAAACTTAGTACTATAAATTTGTTTTATGTCTAACACTAGTGTATAAAGATAATGAATGGAGCATGTTTAACGACTAATTTAGCTATATACAGTTAGTGGGAAATTCCAGAACAAAAATTATATTGTGATTTTCTGTGATAAATTGCATGAAAATTTTACTGTGTATTTAGTGTGAAATGTCTTTAACCACTTCCTGTATGAAGTATATTTGTATATTCAGTTTTATGTTTTATCCAGTTTTAGCTTTTTAAGATGTTCATTTAAAAATATTTATCCTTCTCCAGCACAAATCCTCTTAGTTTTCTTTAACCAATTCTTGCTGTACGTTCGTTTTTACTGATAGAAACGTACATTTCCTACTAGTTTTTCACTTTTATAAACTCGCTTTAACATTTTTATTTATTAATTTTCATATAAAATATAGAGGGCCTATATTATTGTCAATCGACGATATTAGTAATAACTAATCTCGATAATATTATGGCTTTGCATTCTAATTTATTTTCCCGAAGTAACGTTACTTTAAATATAGTGGAAACACCAATGTAGGAACGAAGGGATGTAATAATGTCGTCAAACGCTCAACCGTATCGTGTAGTTGAAACGCATTATTTATTGTATCGAAGGTGCTACGAAAGGCCTAATGTTCAGAGCTGCCTGATATGTGTGCATTACTATTTTTATCGTTTTAGTGCGAAAGGAAGTTAGCCTTATAAAGGTGCAATATTAAATAGTTACCGACCTTCCTACGCACTCGAGGAATAAATTTTGTAACGGGACAGAGGCGGCACTCTTACCCCAACGCATTCATTCCTGTAGCATAAAATTATATTCTTTAATGGTTTATTTTGAGTGTTTGTTGGTGCATTTTTCTTTTCCAGGTGTAACGAAAACGAGAGCATATTATTGTTATTGTTGTGATTGTAATAATGGTTATGAAACAAAGTTTATTTATCATTGCTGTTATTCTAAAGCAGATAAATGACAAGAGATATATTATGAATATTATACTAGTTATATTAAAGTTATATATAAAATATATATATTATAAATATATAAATATAAAATAGTGACGTTATATTTTATGTATGTGGATCATCACAAAGAATACAATTTCCACTAAAACATAATTAAGTCTTTTATTCCAAACCCTTTTCTCTTTTGTTGTTCCTGAGTTAATATAAAAGGAAAGTTCTTTTTCACTAATTCAGCTTGTATTTTATCTTTATATAAAGCCAAACCATACCATAAGTCTGACAACCATGACCCATATTATACTCCAATGAAAGGTCTCGGTGAGAAAATTGAAGGGAAGATATTAGTTGATACAATCCCTCCTAAGGCCATATAATAAAGTGTCAAGTTAAAACTTATTTTTAAGCAATTGAATATGATCAGCTGTGTGATTTGACCTCAAAACTGATATCAGGTGAACAAGCGAAGCTGTCGAGGAGAAGCCAGTGTAAGTAAACAGTTGTCACCTCTCCTACAATACATGAACCAAAAATAATGGTAGTGTAATGACGCATATAATTTGGCTAGTTCCTGGGTACTAATTCAATCAACAGAATTTATACTCACAAAAATGACTTGTAATCAAATTTGGAGTTTGTTCACCTGTTACTGATTCTGATGACGTTTTTACAACAATGCCAGTCAAGAGTTGCATAATTTGAATCACAGATAATGACATACAATTTAAAAAACACTTTAAACTAATAAAAAAGCAAGGGACACATGACTGCTGTGTTGCTCGAAGGTGACTTCGCATAAGCCCACATTTCGTCGATGGCTTCAATGGTACAGGAGGGGAATTCTGCGTACATTCCTTAACTTTGCTCGAGGCCCCATAGCTGTCACTGACTTGTAGCGAGACACCTAGTATGCTACTAAGGTCTTTTATAAATTTTATAATTGTTTTGTTATGATTATATTATAGGAATATACATGGTATTCCAAGAAATGTTAGTACAAACTCGACCATATTACTGTGAAGTAAAGAATAATTACAACTGTTGAAAAGTACAAATATATGATGGTGAATATATATGTGTTTAGTAAGTCTTTAAGAAATAGTGGAACATTATTCAAGCCTATATCTCATTAAATATTATTCAAAGAGTTATTTCATATTCAGACATTCAGTTTTAATTTAGTAGATGGTATAATAGTGGGCGCTATATTTTAGTTGTGGTTTATTTAACACTAAACCAAAAATAATGGATAACGCTTATTGTGAGAGTGTTGTGTCAGCATTAGCTAAATCTTGAATTGCATAAAAAAGTGCAAATTATAGAGATACAGTATTTGCACTTTACAGTAAACTCCCGATTATCCGGAGTAATGACCGGTTGGAGGGTCACGAATAACTCAAAACCACGCTTAAAACAAAGGGATTCAATAAATTGAATATTACAAATATATTGAAGGTTTATTAACATTTTTATTCTACAATATTATGTTTTAATGTCATTTAAGATATATTTATATAAATTAAATAGTTACTTGTGAAAATTTTGAAATTGTGATAAATCTACAAACAATTACGATAATAATAGTTATTACTAGCAATGGCTGATAGCAGTAAATACTATCCAAAACGCCGAGTGATATTTAATAGGTTAAAGATCTCTAAACACCAAACTCTCTAAACTACACCGAACAGTAAGCTAATTAATTCTGCAATGGGGGAAAACCCCGTGAGGGTGAACAGCGGCGGGAAGGGTGATTGAGATGTGCCTATTTTTAGACGCCACCGTCCGTCCGTCGAATCAGGAGTTGACTGTATATCATTTATATAGTTATATAATATTTGTACTTGGTAATATGGGATAAGCTTGGACCATTTTTTCTTGGTATTCCATGTGCATTCCGAAAATATAATAGTATCAAAACAATAACAAAATTTATAAAAAACCATCCAGGCTTGTTGCTATGAGTGGTGGGTGACAGGTAACCTGCCCAGCCATTGTCCGGCGGTCTGACTTTGTACATGACATAAGACAATAGTTATTTGTGCAACTAGTGAGCAAAGTGAGCAATTGCCTCACTCGAGAGAAATCCTTACTCACGAGCCATAGGCGAGTGAGGAATGGTTTCTCGAGTGAGGCGATTGCACTTTGCACTCGAGTTGCACATTATATTTTTCCTACAGTTACCATAAAACAAATAAATTGGTAAAGAAACGTAACATATTTTTTCCGTTGGGCTTTTTACATTCTTACTTTCACACCAGGAAGTAAACAATTCATACCTTTTTTCATATTTATGTTTTGATTTCTCTGGAAGAAGATTTAGAGACACATTCCTCGCCACATTTTTTAATTCTTCTGGAGTACAAGATTCTTCTGGTGAACTATTATTACTAAAATCGTCATTAACGTCCATTTTGCGACAGCAAAACCACCTTCAATGTTTACAAAAATGGCAAATCAATGAAATGGTGGCTTCTGCCGTGACCGGAAGTGTTGTGACAAATACAACAGTACAACAGCTGACCAGCTGATTTACAGCCAGTGCTGCCAACGTATTTTGCGCGCATACGACCTTGTCTGCATGTTACGCGCTCACTATTTCGTGCCTTCACGTTGCAAATCTGGAGTGAGACAAAGTAATTAGAGTGAGACAATGTTAACATTGTCTCACTGGTGAGCAAATTGGCCACTTTGCTTTCTCAAATCAGTGAGAGAATATGTACATTGTTAGGTAACTGTAGGAAAAAGATCTTTATTTCCGACAAATACAATACAATACAATGGATTTGTCAATGTTAAAATTTATAAAAAACTACTAACAAGTTTGAGAGGGCGAACAGTCTGTTAATCATTTATCCGCCATCTAATACTGACCACAAATTTACATACAATACTCTTTAGGGTTATTAACATGACATCCCCTGTTATTTTGTATTTTCTTTACGCTAAATATGATTCTTTATTGACTACTAGGCTTATCGCCATTGGGGGCTTCGCCCCCAAACCCCCTTTTGGAGTTCGCTTCGCTCCCTTACCTTCCCCAGTCAACTCAAGTTTAAATCAAACTCAACTATTGTAGTTCATTAACAAAAGAAAAAATCACTACACAAAAATTACCTTTAGTGAGCACATTAACACCTACATAGGCGGTCCCATATCGGTTCGATATCAAAACATTTGACCAACCGGCTGCTTGTTAGTTTTATCGAATGAACTCTCGACTACGATGGTTGTTTTGTGGTGAATTTAAGCGAAAAATAAAGTGCTCACTCAATTCAAAGTCAATCAGATATAAGTTACCGGTAAATCAAAAGTTGTGGTTACAATGTTCAATTGGAGTTCTACAAATGGATTTACGTGTAAAAATTCAACAAATTAGACTTCAGTTCACGACAAAATTATAGTAACCTAACCTAACCTAACTCCGCAGAACGAGGTATAGTGGCTGTTCGTTGTGCAACATAATTACAAATAAATGAATTTGTAAAAACAAAAAAAGTCAAATTAAACAGAAATAAATTGCAGCTACAAAAAGTAAGCATCAAAAGTAGGATTCAAACCCGTGACCACATGATCTTGAATCATCTGACAACACTAGGCTACTGGGCTAAATTCATTCGATAAAACAAACAATCGGTTGATTACATTTTCCAATATCGAGACAAACGATATTCGCGATATTGGACCTCCCTTGTAGGCGATAATGTGCTCACCTTGTTTTGTAACAGCTGATTTATATAAACCTCATGGTAGCAAAGCAAATTAGTATCGCCGCCGCAGGCGGTTTTTTTTAAAATCAGCTGATACAAACATGTGGTATTAGCCAAAGATAGTGTGCTTTCATTGAACGGCTTTCCAAAACTGTACACATTTAAATGGGCCAAAATACTCAAATTACTTCTCCGATGAATAGCGGCTAAACGGATGATCGGATCTTAAATCTGACGAAAAATCGTTAGTAAGAAATTACATTTTAAACAACTTTTGTATTTAACATTTTTTGCCATCTCTTACCGTTTCCGTACAAAATGCTCTCAAAGTGGAAAAATTTGAATTTTCCCCGCCCCAAAAACTAAAAATGATAACTTTTGGTAATTTTTCTGGGAGTTTCTCGTCAAGAGCTTTAATTCAAGTATGGGGTCGAGGGGGTTTCGACTACGGGAAGTGCCTCATAGTTTATATCAGTGAGTGAGTGAGTAAGTGAACCCGTCTAGCTTTATATAAGTAGATTACTCAATTTTATTGATCCCCTTGCATGAAAAAATCTAGTGCATCTTTCTGAGACCGTAAAGGAGGAAGTTGTGCAGAAAAGGCTAAGGGGTTAATCTGTCTCCCCTGTCCATAACAGATAACAAGAAACCACAAAAGGTTTAAACCAAAAGGTTGTTTAAATAAAACGACTGATTCAGAGCTTAAAAAAATATTTATATTGGCCTGATTCTGACAGTTAAATGTTATTAAAGGACACACTTCACAAAGTTACAAATTAATCTTAGCTCGATTCACATACTGTATAATATGAAATAAATGCAATTACAAAATCAAACACTGGGAGAGATCATTACAATCCCTCCTAAGGCCATATAATAAAGTGTCAAGTTAAAACTAATTTTTAACCAATTGAATATGATCAGCTGTGTGATTTGACCACAAAACTAATGGATAACACAAACACAACCAATCATAATATTGTTTCCAAAATACAGAGACGTTTACTTCAAATTGAAATCTTCAATTTATTGATAGTAAACAAAAATAAACTTAAATTATGATTAGTATAAGAAATACACAATGAACATAAGCATTAAATTGTCTTGAGAAATTGTCTTGTGTTGTATAATGGATTACACAAACACAACCAATCATAATATTGTTTCCAAAATACAGAGACGTTTACTTCAAATTGAAATCTTCAATTTATTGATAGTAAACAAAAATAAACTTAAATTATGATTAGTATAAGAAATACACAATGAACATAAGCATTAAATTGTCTTGAGAAATTGAGTAAAGGTAATTGAGTAATTGAGTGTCAGAGCTGAGGCGATCCTTGAATTTCAAAATGGAATTTCCACTACTGCCTGAATTATTTATATTGGATTTATTCACTTTAGCTTGAAGTGGCCACACCTTAATTGATGTAGTCAATGTTCAGCAAAATAAATGTGAAAACAGTTTTAACTCACTGTCTTATTAGTTTAGCACAATTGGATTAGGATTAAGATTTGTTACCACATTTAATAGATAAATAACGCTAGTAGATTGTTTGTAGACACAGTCCAACTTCCACTGTTTATGTAGATTGAGTAAAATATAAAATTGTTTCCAGGATACTAATGACCTTTCAGCTAGTAGAGTATTGATATTAAACACTTCACTAAAATATTAAATTAAGTAAATTCAGTAGAAGTAGACTGTGGAATTGAAGACAAGCTTCAAGCTGAAAATATTACACTCCTATCCAGACCACATTTTTCTCTTGACTGCCTTATCCTCAGAATATCAGCAGACAGGATGGCCTTTGTCCAGGCAGAGATATAAATAAATACAATACCCATTATTATATTATTCTATATGTGGCCTGAGCTCAGGTAACCCGCACAGATGATCAGTAAAATAATCTCCCTGATATTAAATGTTTATGTACAAATGTATCTAAGTAATAAATTAAGAAACTCTTAATAGCCTTTAAACTATTCATGAAAGAAAAGAAAATATATTACCTTCAATAATATTTTATATTTACAATACAAATTAACAATACTATTGGGGAAAACTGGTCTATACCAGTTTTGAGACTGACATTGGGCACAGCAAATGGAAGTTGTCATTACATATGGTAAGTGTTTTGGCTGTCCATTATGACAAACTTCCCTTTCACCTTTGGTCTCTCTATTTGCAGGGGCTAGGGACAGAATCTCCGGGTTTGGTCCCCAACCTGCCAAACTGAGAATTGATGGTCCCTGGCAGAGAGCAATTGGTCTCTGGTATGTAGATGATCCAGTTTTGATCGTTACCTCTCTAACCAAACTGTCTTTGCCAGGGTGAACTTCTTTGATCCTTGCAAGGGCCAACAAAGTACTAGAGCATTTGGGTTCTTAAGCAAGACTAGGTCTCCAACATCTATGGTGGCAGAACAAAGCCTGTTGGCTGTCACAGCCTAATGTTTTGAATCAAGCCTTTGAGTTTAAATGATGCATTTTCACATGGGACGAGACCTTTGGAGGGTTTCAATGAGAACGATTTTATAATATACCCTCAGAGTATTTTGAGAAGTTTATACATATAACAAATTTCTGTAATTTCAAAAATAAATAATAATTTAATGATCCTTAATGAGGTTTAATGAAAAACATAGTCTGTGGTAAAATAAGTTGGAAGGTGACATCTTAGAAAAATGCTCTCACTTTTAATTCCAACAATAAAAAGAATCAGGACGGAGTAATCCGAAGATAGGAAAACTTAATATTACTGCATTTCTGCTTTTTTTTATCAAAAGTTCCTGCTAAATCATTTTTAAAGGTACAACAAAAGTGTAGGAGTAGAGTACAACAAATACAGTTAGCATTAAGGTTAAACAATAAATAAAAACTCATTTTTAATAACCAGTCAACTTATTCTTTAATTAAACTAATTGTACAACCATACAAAACTAAACACTTTCAGATCAGTTACCTTATAAAAACTAACCAAACTAAAAAGGAAGCTGCTTACAATTAAGCTACAGAGGTAAAAATTTGAAGTGAATTTAATAAGATAAACGTGAGCACCATTCAAACTCACACAAAACACACCACTGTCTTTTAAATCACAAATGCATTCACCGTTTTTGTAGAAAAAAACAAACAAAACACCTTTATAATAATACTTTATTTGTCTTTTCGTTCTTGAGAAATACTGTTATGTAATTTACTGACTTCGGGCTCGATCAGGTCGTAAACGATGACTCCGTTGTCGTCGATGAAACAAGCAACTGACTTGGTCATTGAAGCCTCTCTGACTGTTCCCGTCTTGCTGTCTCGACAAGTCAGAACTAGGTTGTACTTGTCGTCGTACCTGCAACACAGAAAACAGTACAAACGTCAGTAAACACAACCGAGTTGATTACACTTTTTAAACTTTGTACTTACAGTGATAAGTGTTTTACAAAATTAAAATCAACCTGATAAAATTAAAATTGATCTAATAATTTAAAATATTAGGAAACAACCATGGTCTCTTTGCATATGATTTAGTTGTTATGTTTTGACTGTACTGAATGCTTGATCAAGTAAAATATTGCAGGAGAAATAATGCATATATTTACAGATATGTTGTCAACAACAAAACTGAATAGGTTAACGATACCTATAGAAAATAGAGGCTTAGTACTGACATTTTCTTGAAAAACCCTAAATTCCAAAACGTTGAGTATACATTTTACATTGGATAAATTAAGTGGATCCTTGCACATTACAGGGTTCTTCTATTATCAGCCAGTTTTTCAACCCCAGTTGTGAATAATAAAGCTTTAAGTAAAAACCACATCTAGACCTAATCCAAAGATCTTGGTAACAACACTAGGGTAGCTTATATGTCCTGTTATTTTAAGATTTTGAGGGCGCTCTCTTTGGTCTCTCAAAATGTCCCGTTTTGTTGGAAATAAATAAATAAAACTTTATTTGCCATTTGACAATAAAACATTTATCAGCAATATCATTATTACAGCAACAGCTATAGTCAGTAATTACTACAATACAATATAATTTATGTCTAAAAGTCAACATTGCTTTCAAAAAATTCATTTAAATTATAAAAAGGATTTTGCAGAAGCCAGGCATAAAACTTATTTTTGAATATCTTAGAGCTATATTTACTGCTGAAATTAATGAATTTCTTATACACTTTACGGGACATAACGCTGATGAAACCAGAATAGACAAATGAAGCTTAAATATTTGGATTTCCTCGGTGTCGTTTCATGCTAGATGTTTAAAAGATCGTCAGTTGGAACAGCCACCGTAAAATGCAGGTTGGGCCCGCAGGCCTACAAATCGTCTCGTTGTCCCTTTTTGTACCATTACATTTATGGCCACCCTAAACAACACTTAATCTCAGACAAAGTATCCACTTACTTTTTCAAGTAGGAACTGGCTTCCCATGTTTTGTCGGGTGAAAATCCGGTGGGGTCTTTCTGGATGGAGACCACAAAGATGCCCTTTTCCTTGTACGTTGTATACAGCGTTAGCAACCCCATGATGATGAAGTACAAACTGACACAGATTATCAGGACTGGTCTAGAACAAAGTCAAACCGGAATAGGACAAAGTACCAACGCCAATAATTAAGCAGGCCCGAACATACTTTTTGGTACCATTAAATACCATTGCTGCATATCATAAATTAGCTTCTTTGATTTCAGGTACTTTTCTATACAAACTATAATATATAAAAAATTTAGCCCTGTTACAAAAATGCCATAAGAATCATGCAATTATGGAGTGGTGTCTGTAATATCTTCTTTTTTTAAATGTTTGAGAGAGAAACGTATTTGTAACTAGCAAAATTTTCCGAAGACAATAAATTATTAGGCATAGAGCAATAGGTCTATGGCTTCAGGGAAGGAAAATGTGTAATTAACGCTGGAGTAGAATTCTGTGAATCAGTCATTGATTCCCATGATAAAAAAGATAAAGTTGTAGGAATTTATATGGACCTTTAAAAGTTTTCATGGAGTCTCTAACGTCTTAATTCTTAAACAATTATATTATATTGGTTTTAAAGAGAGAAAATTAGTTTGAGTCATACCTCATCGGCAAAAAACAATGTGTTATAACAGATCATATCTATTATTTTAAACGACTAATTTACTAATCAACAACAAAAATCATAAAGTATTGAGTTCCTCAGGGATCTGTATTGGGACCACTAATAATTGTAATATGTATAACTGGCTTCCATTTAATAATAAAACAACCCAACAATATTTGTTCAATTCAATTCAATTCAATTCAAAATATCTTTATTCGTTTGTAGTAATACATGAAATGAATGTATACGAATGTATTAATTTATGTTCTTGTTTATGTCATTCTGTTTGTTAGCAGATGACATAAATATTACAATTTCAGGAATTTCTGAGGAAATTTCCTCTTTTATTAATTTCGCTATAGTTGTTCAGTACGTACACAACATAAACTTATAGCCACATCCAGACAAAACGAAGAATATGTCAAAACCTCATCTTCAAAACCAAATTATAAAGAAAATTTGAATATTTATTCACTCACTAGCCTATGTTAAGTTGACACCAATTCAATTTTTAGGACTGAATATAGATAGTCCATTTAGTTTGGTTTATCATGTTGATTTGGTTTATGACAAAAATATCTTCTGGCTTCTATGCAGTACACGAGAAATGTAATTTTTGTAAACACTGAAATAATTTAATTACATATTGCATTTTCATTACGTCTATATGGGTGCACATCAAACAATAATTTAAACAGTATACTTTTTCTGTAGAAGAAAAGCCCTGTGTACTATGTTAAGATTAGAACCAAAAGAATCTGTAAAAGAGCATGTCTTTTGTAGGCAGACAGAAATCATGACAGAATACAGTTTATTAATTAAAAATTATGATTCATTAAATCTAATTTAGAAAAACTGCCAACATTTAATTCTTACGACAAATATGCAACAAGAAAGGTATAAACCTGGTGCACAATAGTCATAAGCCATCAACGAACAAAAAACCCTTCTTATAATGGTGTAACACTTTATAACCAATTAGCAGCCAATATCGGAGGACTGAGTGACTGAAATATGTTCAAAAAAACAGCGTCAGTGAGCCATTCAGCCCTCCCCTGCGTCCAACTTGCATTCAACGTTGTTATGTTTTAAATTTATCAGTCCTTATTATCAGAACTTACGGCATAATAATTTTATTACAGTTTGCACGGTAACAATATTTTTACCACCTTGAACCAACAGAAATTAAAAATTACCACGTGAACGAAGTCACAGGTACCAGCTAGTAAGATATATTTTGTACCTTACACGTAAATATTGAAATATCAAAATGATTACCTGGACATGGGAAACGGATAGAGCCAGTCCCACAGGAGAGCGAACATTGCGACGGAGACGGCTAACCCACACAACACTAGTCTGCCATCCATCAGCGCAAAGTTCTCCACGTAGCTGAACTTCTTTGTTAAAACCTGTAACAGACGGTCCTCACAGTGTGTTGCCATTAGGGGTCTCAATCCCGGACCAAAATTCCAAACCCATGATTTCAGTATTGATTAAAGACGACCCTGGGATCCCGGGACTCCTTTATTATAGAAATCTCGAATATTCAACCATGCAATATCGTGGATATTGTGAGAGTGTTTTGCGCTACGAAGTTGCAGTTTGGGGGAGTGCTTCTGAACTAGAAAAAAATACTCAAATATCAAGAAAAGATTCTAAGACTGATTTTTGATTCATGTCCACACCATCCATGTAAAGACATTTTTGGGAGTGGCATAATGACGGTGCATTATATTTATATACAGGAAGTTCTCATCCTAACCTTTTAAAACAAGGACAAGTACTTGCAACTTTTCATCAACATAATACCAGGCATGGCAGTCCTCTCCTTTCCACGGCATAGGACCTCCGCATATTAAACAAGTCCATTTTACAAAGAGGTTCAGTTTTTTAATAGATTGCCCATTTATAAAATCTCAAAGAACTTTTCAACTTTTCAAAAAGTCTTGAACAATTTTCTCATATTCAAAGCATTTTATTCAATCTCAGAATTTTTACTGCCGTAACACCAATTTGTTTTGAGAACATCCACAATCACAAAAGTTTCTGGTTTATTACCTATTCTAAACAAAGGTAGGTACCTATTGTTTTGATTTTTCTAGACAAATATAATCACTGTTTAGTCAAGCTTTGTATATGTAATCTAGCTTTAATCTAATTTATTAATAAAACATTACGATACATAATATTTGATACATTGCGTATGTAAACAAATGGAGCATGTAAATAAAGGACTAGGCTATTGACTATTGACTAATAACAATGCTAAAGATATTTTTACTAAATTTATAATAAACTACACCAAGTTTTCACAAACTCGACACTCTGGGAAACTCAAGGCTTATCAGGACAATTTATTTTACAACAGACAGCTTTTGCTTTTAATGTACATCTGATTGAAAGTCGGCAATTTCGTTGTTGCCGTACATCACGCGCCTCCGATGTTGAACCTACCTAACGCATCTCCCATACTTGGAAAGCCTTCTCTTTATATAATATTTCCTTACATAAACTACCAATAAGTCCAAATTGTATTGAGTTTGCATTGCAACTGAGAATATTATGACTCAAGCTCAGTAAGACTAAAATAAATCCATCAAAAATAAAGTCAACCGTTGCGTGGGTAGAAAGGGCACTGGAAAATCGGAGCGATAACAAAAATATTCTGCGCGCCAGGAATCATTCAGGTATGGATGCGGTTGTTTTTATACTTTAGGAAATAACCTGGCATTGTTGAAATGACTAGTTCTCATCATTCATCGAACAACAAATGTAGTTTTAAAATTAATTAATTATCAAATATTAATTGGATGAAGCGAGCGAAGCGAGTTGAATCCTTCATACTCGTGTTTAGTCACTCTCTTGTTACACTAACTCCTTTTTAACGGTTTAATGAATTGCTTTGAAATTTTCAGGATAGCTCTTAATTATAAATACCCCCGTAGCAGCAAACCCGCATACTCAGCGAATTTCCAATGCATATATATTTGTCTCAATACCACAAAGAGCCACATACCAAGTTTCATCAATATACATTCATAAATAACGATTTATGACATTTTAATTATTCTCTATAAGAATAACATGGCGGCTGAGTATGCAGGTTTGCTGAAATAAGAAACACAAAAAATGGGTTTTTATACAAATATCAATATAACTCAACTAGATAAGGCCACATACCAAGTTCTATTAATTTATGTTCATAATTAAACAAGATAACACGTTACTTATTCTCCATATGAATAACATAGGGCTGAGTATGCAGGTTTGCTGCTACGGGAACTATCGGCCAAAAAATGGGTTTTTGTGGAAATATCAATAGACCACAATGAAATGAAGCAATATACCAGGTTTTGTCTGGATACGTAGATAAATAAGCGAGATATACAATTTTTCTTATCCTCCATAAGAATAACATTGGACAACGTACTGTGTTTAGCACTCTCAATATCTCTCAATATCTCAGTAACCAATTGACGTAGAGCAATGATTAAAACACCAAATTGTGCGTATTTTTAAGCTGATTCCAATGGAAAAAAATAAAATTTAACTTTTTCAAAAATTATTTGTAAAAAACTCAAAAAACCCATTTTTTGGGTACAAAACCCCCCCAAAATACCCCTTCGGATAAGTCAATCTGTCTGGTTCTCGAACTTAGTCATAAATGCTGCGTTACACGATTGTACCAAGTTTCATCAAAATTGGAGCTTTTTTACGAGAGTTATCACACCCACGGACACACACACACACACACATATATATATATATATATATATATATATATATATATATATATATATATATATATATATATATAACAGTTTTGAACGAATGGTGTTTTTGGGGTCTGGGGACCTCAAAACGAAATGTTATCATGGTCCCGGGCCTAGGTCTTACCATGCCGACTACGGTAATAGCTTCTTCCCTATAGGGAAATGCGCTAAAAGGGTGGTAAACTATAATTGGATTATTATTTTGGTATATTTCTATTTTTTTATTTTCCGGTTTTAATAAATATTCAGACCGGGTTGGGTTGGGTAGTAGGTGGTCGCTCAACTGATTTTGCAGTCAAACTCAACTGATTTTGCAGTCAAACAGACTACGGCTGGATGTTGAAACAGCTAACCAAAACAACTGATTATGTCTTCTGTAGTCTGTGGTCTCCTGGCCGACAGTGGCCGGTCAGTTCAGTAGTTCAGTTAACCCATTGAGGTAGTAATTTTATTCTATTTGCAGTAGCCTATAACGGGAATTGATTGGTGCTGCACTCTAGTAGCAAAATATGTAACTAATGACCGCGGGCGTCTACGGTTCTATCCACTAGGGGCGCGGACTGACTGAAAAACCTTAATATCGCCGCCAGGCCTTTGGTCGTGTTAGCTTATTTGGCTACGTCGTGGAAACACCTTGGCCAGGTGGTGATACGATGTTCGTGGTTTCGATTCCTGCACACGACCAAAATTGACCAGTTGTGCAACTCTCAATGAGTTAATCGGTCTGTGGCAACGTTGGTGGGAGGGCCCAAGTAAAACAAACGGTGGCAGGCTTGCTTGGAAGTTGACGGGATCGGTTAATTCTTTGAGACTTGCATATGGTCAACACTGATTTTGCTAATTTTTACTTATGCCTACTGTGTGTGTGCCAATGCGACTCTCTAAACTGAAAGAAAACAATATTTTAATTAAAATACGCCATTAATCCATTTAAAAACACCAATTTCATACTCCAATTCACAGGTTAATAAAATTACAAGTAAGGAACGAGACCAACTCGTATGTCTACGCCAATGGGTTAATGTGTTTGCGAATAAATGAGTTTTGAATCAAGAATTTGTAATAGAATCATTCCACATTTATTTGTTTTAAAACAATCAAAATTATGTATTCAGTATTATAGTGAAAGTACCTATACGACGTAATGGAAGTTGTAGGCCATATGGAAAGGCTTCACAGTCTGTGTCTATTCGGTTACGACTTTAACCTCTGTAAGGTACGGTACGATGTAAACTATGGTTCAATAGATCTAACCATAACGTAAGTTATGCGTTGGCTCTATTACTTATCAGTGGCGTATTTATTCTTTTTTGCAGTGAATAGGGTTTGGCCTTACCTACATCCCACTCTTTCTCCCGTTTTTCACATAATTTTTGTAATGTCAGGGGAATATTCCCCCCTGGATACGCCACTGTTATATGTTCGTTATTGTTTATGGAAAATTTGGTTAGGCCTAGGCATAGTCTAATGTTACACATATCTAATTATTATGACTTTCTTATTGTTTGAATAACTTAGGTCATGACTTTTGACACTAAAAGAAACTGTGAAATGTAAAAAAATCAATCCTAACCAACAACAATACTAAAGTCACCAAACAGCCTGAGGCTAATGTATCGTTGTTCAATGCCTACGCTGTGGGTTGAAATTGTTACTTAAAACCTTATAGGGCCTATTTCAGTAATAGATATAGATTTCTAACCTATTATAGATTTGCATTTCAATTTTTTTAAGGGCCTAGGTAGGTTATTCATAGGTTAGTTATTGTAAACATAGTTTCATATTTAACTTTTCTTCATTTGTGATTCTGACAATAAATTAAAATAAGAGATTCTTAATTTTAATTTTTATATCAAAAATTACCTCGTAGCAGTAACGGATCAATATAGCCTGGTTGTAGTTATAATTTGAACACAATTTTGTGCGTGAGACTTTAAAGTGCTGATATCTTGTCTTCAAAAATCGTAGTATGAGTAATTTTGGTTAAATCGGAAGTGTTTGGTGCCATTGGAAAAACGCCATTAGTTGTTCTTGTTTTTCGTAACAATTTTTTTTTTTTAAATCAGCTGTCATGTCATGTGTTCAAATAACAATTTGGCTTTTGGCAAAACTCAAATTTTGTTTTTCAACTCATATACCCAGTATAAAGTCATAAAAACATAGGTTAGTTATCCTAACATAGTTTCATAGCTATATTAATTTGCAATTTTGATATTACATTAATGTTTGATAATAAGAAAGGCAATGGCAGATTCTTGAAAGTAACATTGACTACAGTTATGCCTTAGAAGTAAGTGGGCTTTAAAGACTTAATCTAATTTTTGCCCATAGCCTACTATGGTAACCCCAGGGCTCTGAGCCGGAAATATCCCACCCCTCAGAGCCCTGGGGTTACCCCTATTATATTCTCTTAAACTTTTAAGTTTAATTCTCTTTAACTTTTAACAAATTTTAAACAATGGATATTCTGAGAGGTATGTTTATATGTTGTAAGTAGTTATTTTTCAATGTGTATAAATTTTGGTTATTCACCTAATATAAGTTACTAGACTCTACAACGAACTGGAATGTGGTAGCCCAGTTGAAGTATTAATGTGGACCTAGGTGAGGTTTGGTAAGTTACTTGTAGTCAATTAATCTGCGACACATTACAAATATGATAATGTTTGTTTAGATTTCAACCAACGAGAATACTTCCACATTTGGCCTAGGTCTTACCAGGTACTGTACTAGTTTTTTCCCTGGCAATAATTTGACCCATAATTATTGCCTGATTCTCAAAAGTAACATTGACTGAAGTTGTGCATTGGTAGGCCAGAAGTAAGTGGGATTTAAAGACTTGTTCAAATATATGCCTATTACCTATAGCTTATTTATATCCACTTCAAATTAACAACACAGTATACAAAGCCAAATTGTTTACACAATGAATATTCTGAGAGGAATGTTTATGTGGTAAGTAGTTCTTTTTCAGGCCGAATAAATTTTGGTTCTTCACCTAAACAGGCCTACTAGATTCAACAATAAACTGGAATGTGGTAGGCTAGTCGAAGTATTAATATGGGCCTAGGTGAGGTCAGGTAAGTTACTTTTAATTAATTAATCCTATACTCAATTATGGTTGTATTACAAATCCTCGCTTCATCCTATTACGGGACATAGGAGCGTATACCTAGTTAAACAATAGTCACCAATCATTTGGATATTAGAGGTTTAAAGTGTTTGTAAAGATATTTTTTGCAAGTTTAAGTAGAATTACAAATATTCAAAAACCATACAAATACCCCCATTTCAGCAAACCTGCGTACTCAGCGAATTCCCAATGAATAAATACCAACACATTAAACCACTTACCAGGATTCATAACAGACATAATCACAAATAAGCGATATTTAAAATATGAATTATTCTCCATAAGAACAACATTGGAGATGAGTACGCAGGTTTGCTGTCACAAGGGAAAAAAATGGGATTTGATGCAAATATTAATAGAATTCATCTAAGTGAAGTCATATACCTTCCAAGCTTCATCCATTTACATTCATAACTAAGCGATATGTAACATTTGAATTATTCTTGATAAGAATAACATGAGGACCGAGTAGGGGCCTACCGGTACCTAGGTTAGCTGCTATGGAAACCATAGAGGAAAAATAGGTTTTTTGTGCAAACAACAATAAACCATAACCAGATGAAGCCATATACCAAGTTTCGTCAGTTTATGTTTATAAATAAGCGAGACATAAAATTGTTCTTCTGATTAACATTAGACAACGTACTGTGTTTAGCACTTTCAATATCTCAGTAACCAATTGACATAGAGCAATGGTCAAAATACCAAATTTTTTGTTAAGCTGAATTCAATGGTGAGAATTAAATTTGAAAATGACATATGTTTATGTTTGAAAATTCCAAGATTCAAACTAGTGACCCTCCACTTTTGGAACACCCTGTATTTGTAACAAACTCAAAATATGTTTACGTTATTTCTTGGGGTCGATTTAGTTGGAAATCATTTTATTTCACCCTTCTAGGTCAATTGGTTCAACTGCAATCTGTTTGAGACACCTTACGTGAGACACCCTGTATATACAGAGTGTCACAAAAATGCGTAGCGCGCTATGCAGAACCAGATTCTACAAACAATAACAAGTCGAAAATGTACAGTAACATTTTTTCGATTTCGGCTTAGTTTAGGCGTAATCCACCATTTTGTATTTTTGTGAAAATAATTAATAATTCAAATACCTCCATAGCAGCAAACCTGCCTACTTGGCGAATTTCCAATGCATATATATATATAATATACTATCATAAATAAACAATTTATGGCATTTTAAATATTCCCTATATAAGAATAACATGGCGGCTGAGTATGCAGGTTTGCTGAAACAAGGAACACAAAAAATGGGTTTTTATAAAAATATGAATATAACCCAATAAGGTGAAGCCACATACCAAGTTTTATTGATTTATCTTTATAATTAAGGGAGACATAATATTTTACTTTTTCTCAATAAGAATAACATGGTTTGCTGCTAAGGGAACCATCGGTAAAATTTGTTGGTGGTAATGACAATAGACCAAGTTTGGTCGGTATACGTTCATATATAAGCGAGATATAAAATTATTCTTTCTCTCCATAAGAATAAAATTGGACAACGTACTGTGTTTAGCACTTTTAATGTCTCCGTAACCAATTGACGTAGAGCAATGATCAAAACTCCAAATTGTGTGTATTTTTTAAGATGAATCCAATGGTGAAAAATAAAATTTGTCTTCTTCAAAGATTGTATGTCAAAAATTCAAAAAACCCATTTTTGGGGTACAAAACCCGCCCAAAATACCCCTTTGGATAGATCGATCTGTCTGGTTTTCGAACTTGAAGTCAGGGGTGCCCACAGGGGGGATGATAGCGCGGGTTGCGCTATACAATTTTATATTGGGGGGGATTTTTCGATTTTAGCGGGGAAATTTGATTTTTGGGAGGGAATTTTTAAAATACCTTCTTTTCAATTAAAAAGAATGGGATTGTACAAAATGAGACAAACGAATTTTATTTGGTTAACGAAACAGCATTTAGAGTTTATTTTATGTGAACACTATAACGTCTGATCTTGGTTAGGTCTCTCTGTTTAACATCGTCATGCATTGCGAAGTAATATTCGTTCTGCAGACGGCTGCCTGAATTGTTTGGTTTAACGCATGCATGACAACTTTAGTTGATCACACTTCCCAACATCATTATATCATTTCCCTATATCTTATATGTGTAATTCCCTGCATAAATATTTTGTGTAGTAGCCACTCACATTTTATGTTTCAATGTGAGACATTTTATATAAACATTCAAAGTAAGAAGTTAGTTAGCTAGTTGGAAATAACTTTTCAGTATTAAATTTAACTAACACATTGCAATCAAGAAGGATTTTTTTTAATAGTTCCTGGAAACAGGGGCATAATCGGAGGGGGGACATATATTCCCCTTAAAAATCTGAACGAATTAAAGGAAAATTATTTATACTTCTTATTTTAAGTAATTTAAATTGAAAGCAGTAAACAAAAACTCATTAGCTCATTGTAAAATGTTCTCAAATTTGGTCATGATTTTGTACAATGCTAAATATTCGTGAGTTGGTAAACCTGTATGTCAACGGTTTGTCTTGAACAACTCTTGATGTAGGCTTTTGTTTTATAAAGCGTTAAGGTTAAGGTATTATGGTTTCTCAATTTAAATACGTTGGATCTCTATTTTAGGTTGTTGTTCTCAAATTATTTATGTTTTTATTACATTAAAATGTACTTGATCCTTTGAAAATTTTAACTACGGATTAATTGAGAAAACTATGTTTGCCTCTGACAAACGTCATACACTAACCGATTGCTATCAGGAACCGATTAGTAAAGGACCAAACATAATGTTTTAGGGGGGAATCGTGCTATTGCCTTTGGGGGGGATGGGCACCCCTGCTTGAAGTCATAAATATTGCTTTACACGTGTGTACCAAATTTCATCAAAATCGAACAATTTTTACGATTGTTATCGTGCTCACGGACACACACACACACACACACACACACACACACACACACACACACACACACACACACACACACACACACATATATATATATACAGTTTTGAACGAATGGTGTTTTTGGGGTCTGGGGACCTCAAAACGAAAAGTTATCATGGTCCTGGGCCTAGGTCTTACCATGCCGACTATAGTAATAGCTTCTTCACTATAAGGGAAATTTGCTAAAATCCTTCGAGATATTTTTATGAAACTTGGTATAGACTTAAAAGTTTTTGGTTTTAAAAATTTACCAAGAGCATTTTTTATCAAACTTATCAAATTTAAAAATGGCGGCCAATTAAATATTCCAAAGTCAAATTCCATGAAAACTAGCAGCTAAAACAAACTTTTACAAGACATCAAATTTAAAGCACTTTGAAATCCAAATCCAATGACATTTTGATTGTAAATATCGGTTAATAAATAAAAAGGTTATGGTAATTTTTATAATAAATTTCAAATTGGTGGCCATGGGTCATTCCACATCAAATCAACCAGTACTCTGAACCTCACCACTCCAGATAATTATCAGTAATTTTTGGTGTGTTTGTTCTCATAATCAAAACTAGGCCTAATAAAAATGCAAAGTTTCAGATTTTTTGGGCTTCTAAATTTTGAGTTATAAATTTTCAAAAACTCAAAAATTGCATGAATTTGGCCGTGATTTGGAACTTTTAAATGGCTCTAGTTTAAAAACTATTAGTCATAAAAGGCTGAAATTTTCACCAATTTATTCGGTTTGATAATAGCTTTAATTTGATATGCAACATAGCCCTATTGGTACAAATTATTTTTCCCAACAAATTTTCATAAAACCTTTTTTACGAAATTTCAAATACGTATTTTTTATTTGGTTTTGTAAAAATATATTTTGTTCATACTCTAATATGGAACATATATGCCAAATTTTAGAATGGGATGACAATGGGATCATATTTAAATAAATTATTTTGTACACTGTGATTTTAGCGAATTTCCCCTATAGGGAATTAGCGAATTTCCCCTATAGGGAAGAAGCTATTACCGTAGGTCTCA
Organism: Allygus modestus; assembly: GCA_963675035.1. Taxonomy (NCBI): domain Eukaryota; kingdom Metazoa; phylum Arthropoda; class Insecta; order Hemiptera; family Cicadellidae; genus Allygus; species Allygus modestus. The sequence goes on from OY776112.1 coordinate 102,907,801, forward strand.
TGGTAAGACTTAAGCCTGAGACCATGATAACTTTTTGTTTTGAGGTCCCCAGATGTCCAAAACACTATTCGTTCAAATTTATATATATGTATATATATATCTATATATATATATATATATATCTATATATATATATATATATCTATATATATATATATCTATATATGTGTCCGTGAATGCGATAACTTGAGTAAAAAACGTCCGATTTTGATGAAATTTGGCTCAAATGTGTAAAATGACATTCATGACTTTAAGTTCGAAAACCAGAAAAATCGGACCATGGGAAGGGGGGTTTATGGGGGTTTTAAATTTTCCAAAAATCAGTTTTTTGCATTTTTTACCCTAAAATTTTTAAAACACTTAATTTTGGTTTTGACCATGTAATAGAGCTTAAAAAAACAAATAATATGGTATTTTGAATTATTAACCTAGGTTAAGTGGTTGCGGAAAAAATCCAAAAAACATGCTCATAAAATCTCCCATGTTAATCTTATGGGAATACGGTTTTTGGCTTTTCCTCAGTTAATTTTACTTTAAACTTCACATTTTATTTTACCAATCACTTCAGCTCCACAAAACAATCATTTTGGTGTTTAAATTGTGATTCTACGTCAAACCGTTGCAGAGATATTCAAAGTGCTAAACACAGTACGTTGTCCAATGTTATCCTTATGGAGAATAAATAAAATTTGATATCTTGATTATTTATGAATGTATATTGATGAAATTTGATATGTGGCTTTATGTTGTACTGGTATATTGATAATTGCACCAAAAATAAATGTTTTGTTGGTTGTCCCCGTAGCAGCTAACCTGCATACTCATCCCTAATGTTATTCTTATGGAGAATAAGTAAAGTTTTATATCTCCCTTAATTATGAACATAAATTAATAAAACATGGCAAGTAGCTTCACCTGGTTCAGTTATATTGATAATTGCATAAAAACTCATTTCTTATCTTCCTCGTTGCAGCAAACCTGCGTACTCAGTCCTAATGTTATTCTTATGGGGAATAAATAAAATGTAACAAATCACTTATTTATGAATGTATTTTTGTCAAACTTGGTGAGTGGCTTTATGTACTAGTGAGAAAAATATCAATGCATTGGAAATTCGCTGAGTACGCAGGTTTGCTGCGACGGGGGTATTATAATATATACTATGGAACTGATTGACCAATCACTCATTCCTAAGGACTTAAATGCAAAATAAAGTAAAAATACTTAAAAGTAAAAAACAAAACAAAAAACAATTGACTGGAAAAACTTTTAGGACCTAAACTAAATTAAATTATATTATCTTTATATATAATTCTGTAAAGAAAATTTTTAAATCGAAACTGCAGGAGTTTGGAAAATCGGCAGGATGATGAGACGGATCAAATTAAAGGTCTTGATCTCAAGGACTCAGGGAAAAATAGCTTTGTTTCCAAAAACGTTGGCAGCAAAGGAGAAATAACGTAAAACATCCCCCATAAGAAAAGCATGGGAATTTAAAACATGTGATTAAGTGTCTACTTTATTTACGATCTGACATGTGTTCCTACTTGGAGCAAGGTTAGGGGCTAGCGTTCCTTCAAGCCATAGTTTTTGATATTTTAAGTTCTTAGATATTTTTAGGTACTTTTCCATGTCTTTAAAGGTACCTAACAAATTTTCTTCTTTGCTTAAAGTATACACCCTCCCAGTAGCAGTCATTGGTTCTACTTTCTGAAATAATGTTACACCTGGTACAGTCAAAATGTCACTTGGTTGTGGACTGAAAAATGAAACAGCAGGTCCTTTTGGGTGTCAAAACTAATTTCAAACTCACAAGTCTCAAAAATTGTTCTTAAGAATACATGAAAGCCACCATAATTGATCGTAGGCAACAAAACCTGATTCAATTTTTTGTAAATCTATAGGTATTAAAAAAGTCAAATGCCGTAACATTTTTAGTAAACTGGTCTGGACTGGATTGATAATTTTTAACACTGATTTGATTTTCTGAAATAGGGCTGTAGGAGTGGAACTGTTCGAGTGCCAAAAATTGCTGTCGATTCACTGAAACTTCCATTTTTTCATAATCTTTTGTCGAGCAGTACACAAAATCTATCCCAGATATGTTATCAACAGCAAATTCATACAACTGCAATGGTGTTACTATTTGGTAATAATTGTAAGGTCTTTGCAGACTGGCTTTAGTGGCAAGCCAATTAATAACTAGTTCACCTGGTGCTAAGTTATCTTTCTTTTCTGAGCAACATTATTTTTGCCTGTTGCAACGAATTAATGAATTGAGTTTTGAGTTACTGTTTTTGGTTATAGATTCCATTACACACCTATCAACAGTAATTCACCAGTTAATATGTCACGTCATCAATAAGCTTATCTTCAAATTTATTTATCAAAGCTTCACTTAACTGCTTAACACCAGGGCATTCCCTCATACATAAACATACATTCATTACATTCATTCATAAAACAGTTTTATGAAGGGTGGATTGCACATTATTTTTGCAAGACAACAATGGTATGATTTCAATGGTGTATTATCTCCAACCCACATGATACTTGTAAGTCCTACACCACTCATCATCAGTTTCAAATTTTGGTGTATTGTACATACTACACAGTATGTGTGTTACTTCCACCAGCCAAAATACAGTTTTTTGGCCTCAACTGACAAAACTTGGAAAACCCTATATGACAGTGTTGGATACTTTTTCTCCAGATTTCTCCACCAGATTGCCCAACACCAAACACTTTTGAATTTGGAGTTTCATACCGTTTTGTCTTGTCGTTACAAAGTCTTTTTTACCGGGCATAATTCTGCAAACTTGATCACTATTATAAAAGTCTATAACTAACCTGGCAGTAGCTACACCCTATGTTTTTCTTGGTTTTGGATTTGGAGTTTATAAAATACTTTTTCCTACAGTTACCTAACAATGTACATGTTCTCTCACTAATTTGAGAAAGCAAAGTGGCCAATTCGCTCATCAGTGAGACAATGTTAACATTGTCTCACTCTAATTACTTTGTCTCACTCCAGATTTGCAATGTGAAGGCACGAAATAGTGAGCGCGTAACATGCAGACAAGGTCGTATGCGCGCGAAATACGTTGGCAGCACTGGCTGTAAATCAGCTGGTCAGCTGTTGTACTGTTGTATTTGTCACAACACTTCCGGTCACGGCAGAAGCCACCATTTCATTGATTTGCCATTTGTAAACATTGAAGGTGGTTTTGCTGTCGCAAAATGGACGTTAATGACGATTTTAGTAATAATAGTTCACCAGAAGAATCTTGTACTCCAGAAGAATTAAAAAATGTGGCGAGGAATGTGTCTCTAAATCTTCTTCCAGAGAAATCAAAACATAAATATGAAAAAAGGAAAAATATGTTACGTTTATTTACCAATTTATTTGTTTTATGGTAACTGTAGGAAAAATATAATGTGCACCTCTAGTGCAAAGTGCAATCGCCTCACTCGATAAACCATTCCTCACTCGCCTACGGCTCGTGAGTAAGGATTTCTCTTGAGTGAGGCAATTGCTCACTTTGCTCACTAGTTGCACAAATAACTATTTTCTCTCACCAACCATTTTACTGACCGAGCCATATAGTTAGATATACCAAATTCTTCTTACATTTTTGTAACACTCCAACTTTTAGGTGCCACAGTTTATTTCCGCCAGTTCAAAGCCACCCATGCAGGAACAGTAACAAACTGTCATAGGTTTAAAACACTCGACAAATACAAGCCTAAAAATATATATATGGTCATTCTTAAATAAAAACACTAGGTATATATTTCCACATCTATTACAATACAGTTACTTTTCATTATCTTGATTTGTAGGATGTAATGCATTCTGTGCATTAGATGTCTGATGTTTACAAAGTCTTAAAATGTATTAAATTACTGCAAACTAATAACTTTATAGAAATAAACCTATGATCAAACTTTTATTTCATAGTTGAAAATTTGTAAGATTAAGTAAGTAGCCTACCTAACGAAAAAATGATAATAGGGACAATACTATCAAAATTACTTTATTGTTTTTTAATTTTATTGAGATCCTTAGAAATAAGCGAGATTGGTCAATCAATTCCATAGAATGCATTATAAAATCACAGTGTCCAAATAATTTATTTAAATATGATCCCATTGTCATCCCACTCTAAAATTTGGCATATATGTTCCATATTAGAGTGTAAACAAAATATATTTTGTCAAAACCAAATAAAAAATACGTTTTTGAAATTTTGTAAAAAAGTTTTTTTTTGGGGAAAATAATTTTCAACAATATGGTTATGTTGCATATCAAATTAAAGCTAATATCAAACAGAATAAATTAGTGAAAATGTCAGCCTTTTATGACTAATAGTTTTAAACTAGAGCCATTTAAAGGTTTCAAAACCAGATGCGAAACCAGGTGTCAAATATATGTGATTTTTTTTTAACACGTTAGCTGCCACGTAGGTCCGATCGGACCTAAACATGGGGTACGTTTCGAGTGACAATTAGGTCCGTTCGGACCTAAGAAGTTGCAAATGCAAGGTTTTACTGAACTGGTTCAAATTAGTCACCAGAGCGACCTAGCAGCAAAACATTGAACTTCCAGCATACTAGATAGACCACGCATACTGGCCGTTCATTGGTTTGGTCCGTTAATTCAACCAGGGCTGCAAACTGTCCACTCAAAATAGAAGAACATATTTAAAATTTATTAGGTCCGTTCGGACCTAATGAGTAATTTTCAAAATATAAGGAATGGTGTTTAAATACTAAACACTGCATTTATAAGTAATAATGTTATAAATGGTTTTTTAATTATAAAATTATAAAAACAGCGAATACAATTACTGGCTTAATATACATTATGAGTTAAGAATAGTTAAACATACTTGTAACAGATGAAAGTACAAAAAAAGGTAAAAAAGAGAAATATATTACATATTTGAAATAAAAGAAATATAAATAATTGCAAATAAAAAAATATTATACAAAGCTAATTGTAAGGAATATTGCCTTATTTATAAAATTGATGAACAAGTCAAAGTTCCTCATATGTTCGTAAAAATACTTGTGTAGATCTTCCTAAATTGATTGCAAATAAATTTCAGGATGTCTAGCAGACGAAAAAGTTGGGAAAGTAGGGAATTTTAATATAAACTAATAAAATGTCAGGAAAGGAGGAAATCAACATTACAAATTTTGAATAGTCGGAAAAATTAATAAAACTTATAAACAGTGACTAGTCGACCTGTGCGGAATTCCGCACTGCGAACCAAATATTGTCAGCTGATCAGATGTTTTTTTGTTTACATTTTCGCTCCTGTCAAAACAAACTATTCCCTATATTTATCTTTCAAATTATTTAAATTTCCGATAAGCGGTACATTTTTAGACCGTGGTCTATTTTTCATCAATCGCCAGCACGATAAGCTTTAAAATGAGGGGTTGATAAAGGAATAACGAAGATCTCGCGGACTGACAGAAAAACAGGCTAGAGCATTAATATATAAGATTGTATTAATCGTATCTCTTGAACGGAACATCACACAACTTTGATTGACATTTTATTTAATCTGTGATAGACGACAAAAATGAGCCATCATTTGTCTTTTTATGACCATTAGTTTCAGTTTTGGCATTTTGTAGTGGGACGTGTCTTATCTCTTGGATAAATTACATTAACCCTCGGACCGGATGCCAAACAATAGACTAGCCATTAAGAATGAGACAAAAAAGTATAGGATCCCTCATCGACTGACTTTTGAAGTAAACAAACACAGTTAGTTGTCTAATAACTGTGAGACCATCAAAATTATTTGGATATTTAAAACTGGATGATACCATAGATTAAACATACGCTGTAGTCTATTATTTGACTTGACCTCGACTATGAGTTATATTGTAAATCGCTTATGCAACCCCGTTGTTGTTGTGATATCTAAGGAAAAGTAATTAAATTTACAACAATTGGCGTAAAGTACCTTCGGTCCTTACGGACCTAAGTGCAAAAATACAAGGGAAAAACACTGTAAATCTGCATTTTGGTCCGAACGGACCTAAGACTTTTTAATGATTATTTACATATAAAATCTGTTGAAATGGTAAATATGGATTTTATTTGAAATGTTTTTGAAAAGATTTTAGGAATTAGTCCATTAGTTCCATGTGGCAATATAGGGGGAATGTGGTATTTTGGGCTCGGCAGCTAACGTGTTAATTTATAACTCAAAATTTAGAAGCCCGAAAAATCTGAAACTTTGGATTTTTATTAGTTTTGATTATAAGAACAAATAAACAAAATTAGGAGATTTTGAAATGTCAAGGTTCAAAAATATTTTTTAGTTGGTTGATTTCATGTGGAATGACACCCATATACGAATTTCAAAGTCAAAATTCCATGAAAACTAGCAACCAAAACAAAATTTTCCAAAACATCAAATTTAAAGCACATGTAATTAGATGGTCAAATGCACTAGGAGATTTGACTTTGAACATTTTATATGGCCGCCATTTTGAAATGTATTATACAAAATTACCATAACTTTTTTATTTATTAACCGAATTTTACAATCAAAATGTCATTGGATTTGGATTACAAAGTGCTTTAAATTTGATGTCTAGTAAAATTTTGTTTTAGTTGCTAGTTTTCATGGAATTTGACTTTGAAATATTTAAATAGCGCCATTTTGAAATTTAATAAGTTTAATGCAAATTATTTTTGGAAAATTTTAAAAACCAAAAAGTTAAAGTTTATACCAAGTTTCATAAAAATATCTCGAAGGGTTTTTAAATTATTCATTATTTTCAAAAAAATACAAAATGGCGGATTACGCCTAAACTAATCCGAAATCACAAAAATTTTACTAAACATATATATTTTTTGCTTTTGTATGTAGAATCCGGTTCTGCATAGCACATTTTTGTGACACCCTGTATATCAATTGGTGTTTTTGGCATCTGGGGTCCTCAAAACCAAAATATATCATGGTCCCGGGCCTAGCTCTTACCATGATGACTACAGTAATAGCTTTTACCCTATAGGAAAAAATTCGCTGAAATAATTATATCTGACAATCCCAAAAATCCCAGGATTTGCAGGTACCCAAAATTGACTGGGATCCCAAATCCCAGGATTGAGAACCCTAGTTGCCATTGACAGTTGCCTGAGGGGGAGGGACATAGGGTTGTAATCTGTGATTACCTAATTAATTTTTTACTTTCCCAATTAAACAAAACACAATTGGAATAAACGATTTTAAAATCATAAGGTTATTACGCTAAATAATGCAGTAATGTAGTTTAGTTATCTATTTTACTGTCATCAAAAAGTTGTTATTTAAAAAACGCTGTATCTCTAGATAATAACAAAAATTTGATTAAACAGCAGCATTCTCAAGCATGAGCGGCTCAAGCGTATTCAAGTTTTAAGTCACAGTACAGTTAAAACTCGATTGATCAAATCTCAGGGATATTGAGCAAAGTTTGAATTAATGACGATTCTGAACTATCTACGTTTAAAGCCAAACAGTCCCAGGGACAATTGGGAACATCATAAGTCTGACACCCATGAACCATATACTTGGTTGAAAGGCCTCGGTGAGAAAGTTGGAGGTAAATTGTTAGTTTTTTGACAGGCCATAATTTAAATTAAAGTGTAAATGTTTTAAAACACAGGTGGACAAGTAAAGATGTTGGGAAAAGCTAGTTGAATCATTTAGTCAATGGTTGAATTTAAATTCATAATCATGCTCCTCGACAGTTTAGGGTAAAGTAACTTATTTTAAAAATATAATAATATCCTGAAGTCACTATTGGGTCAGTTTTACTTTGGGTCATTTGATACTTAACCTACTGACCTCTTTGACAGCATCATCCAAAGCATTTTTTACTGCTGCTCCATCCCACTTGTTGACTTTAATCGGTTTGCTATCCTGTAAAATACCAAAAAGAATATCATAAATGGGATACTATCAAATATATAGGATACACCTGGTTTTACACTAGGCTAATTAAGTTATCACATTTGTTATAATTATAAACACGCCTGCTTAGTTCAAAATGAATATTTTATATAATTTATTGCAATTCATCTTAGCCTCTGGATTGCTTAAATTTAAATAGTTTACTGTCTTACCTTAGCAATCTCTTTTCTTTTCTATTCTAAAATCGATTTCGGATCCATCCTCAGTTAGAAATCCAGGAGACCAAGTTTATCTGAAGTATTCATCCAGGAGATTTCGTCGATAATATAGATACATAAAATTGGCGTACATGACACTTAAAATACGTAACAAAAACTTAAAACATACATTTAAAACATAAACCTTGGTTTGAGATTTCAGGCCTTCGGGTTAACCTCACTTTTACCGGTGCACGTTCTCAACAACTGGATGATAACAGTATCAGTTTCAGGTTATATGACCTTTGAATTTTGTGAAAAAAAATGTTGGTTCATTTACTTGTGGCATTTGAATTGAAGAAATTAGGTGTTGGATTGATTCTTTAATTTTAATATGGTGTCAAAAATTATGTTTGCAGAGAAATTTCTTTGATCATTGAGGATTTCACTTTGGTTGTTTTTGGTGTTGCTATATGTAATGTATCATTGAGGATTTCACTTTGGTTGTTTTTGGTGTTGCTATATGTAATGTATCATTGAGGATTTCACTTTGGTTGTTTTTGGTGTTGCTATATGTAATGTATCATTGAGGATTTCACTTTGGTTGTTTTTGGTGTAGCTATATGTAATGTATCTACATTTTCGACAAAATCCCCTGGATGAATACTTCAGATAAACTTTATCTCCTGGATTTCTAACTGAGGATGGATCTTCGGATCCGAAATTGATTTTAGAATAGAAAAGAAAACAGATTGCTAAGGTAAGACAGTACAATATATAATTTACTGAGCGGTTCTTAAACTAGGTCTACAATATTTAAGATTTCAAAGTTTTGTTCAAAGACTTCTATTACAATCTGACATACATACTGCCTTTTCCAAATCCATTTTCAAAAAGGCTTAAAATACACTGCCAAACACCAAAATGATTGTTTTTTTTTTTTATCTGAACTCATTGGTAAAAATACATGTGAAGTTTTCAGTAAAATGATCTGAGGAAAAGCTAAATACCTTTTTCCTACAAGATTTACATGGGAAATTGTATGAACGAATAGGTTTTTTTTTAAAGTAGGTTAATGATTCAAAATACTAAATTATTGTACATTTTTTAAGCTTGATAAGATTACAATTTTGTTTTAAATGAGTAAAAATTGCAAAACAACTAATTTTGGGCAATTTAACCCCCTATGAAACATCCTTCCCTTGGTTTGATATGCCTGGTTTTCGAGCTTAAAACCTTGGATGTTCTTTTACAAATATATGCTAAATTTCATAGAAATCGGACATTTTTGTTATAGTTATCACATTTATGGCACAGCCTAAAATACACATATAGGCTACAGCTTAGGGCCTGTATAAGTTAGATATATACATAGGGTACATATAACTCTACAGTCATAGTCACACTGCAGCTTTTACAGGTGTTGTTCGTAACTGCCTCGTAACTTGTAATAAACATTGCCTACACTGTAATTTAAAAACACACTGTACACAAAATGGAACTCAGAAGGTCATTTAAAAAAGTACCTAGTGCAGTAACCTAACTGATAAAAACAATTAAGAGCACACAGAACAGTACGCTAGTACCGTACAAAGAACAAACTGATAAAGGCATAGGGTACAAGTTAACTGTCATACCTGCATTATCTGTGATACTTCATAGAATCTGGGCAGTATCTAGGATATGACTTTGAAAATTACTTAAGCAGTTATAACTTATAATAGGAAATACCACTGTCGCTGCAAACCTGCGTACTCAGCGAATTTCCAATGCAGTATATGTTTCTCACTACCACATAGAGCGACTCACCAAGTTCCATAAAAATACACGAATAAATAAGAGATGTATAGTATTTTATTTATTCTCCATAAGAATAACATTAAAAGCTGAGTACCGGTACGCAGGTTTGCAACAACAAGGAACACAAAATATGTGTTTTTGTGCAATTATCAATACAACTTAACCAGTCGAAGCTGCATACCAAGTTTTATTAATTTATATTCATAATTAAGGGAGATATAAAACTGTACTTATTCTCCATAAGAATAATATTAGGGCTGAGTATGTAGGATTGCTGCTACAGCGAAAATCTAAATCAATTTTTGTTGCACAAATATCAATATACCAGTACACCAGTACTAGGTGAAGCCACATGCCAAGATTCATACAATACATTCATAAATAATCAACATATTAAATTTTAATTATTCTTAATAAGGATAACATTGGACAACGTACTATGTTTTTAGCACTTTGAATATCTCTGCAAGGGTTGGACAAAGAATCACAATTTATCACCGTAAATTGATTGTTTTGTAGAGCTAAACTGATTGGTAAAAGCAAGGTTAAGTTTATATTCAAATGAACTGAGGAAAAGCTAAAAACCTATTTCCCATAAGATTAACATGGGCCATTTTATGAGCACGGTTTTTGTATTTTCTCCGCACCCACTTAACCTAGGTTAATTATTCAAAATACTATATTAAGCATTTTGTTTAAGCTCTATTAAATGGTCAGTACCAAAATTAAATGTTTTAACAATTTGAGAGTGAAAAATGAAAAAAACTGATATTTGAAAAATCGTAAACCCCTTCCCATAGTCCGAGTTTTCTGGATTTCAAACTTAAAAGTCATGCATGTTGCTTTACACATTTGTTTAAAGTTATCGTGTTAACGGACATATATACCTATAGGTATATATAAATTTGAGCGAATAGTGTTTTTGGCATCTGGGAACCTCAAAACAAAAAGTTATCATGGTCTCGGGCTTAACTCTTACCATACCACTACGGTAATAGCTTCTTCTCTATAGGGGAAATTCGCTATAAAGAGGCCAGATTTTGATAAGGTGCTGCTGTCTATCTTAGGTAGTATTGTACAACAATTCCAATAGCCTACTATTATTTTTGTCCATCTCCAGTAAAACAATTGAATGTTAAAATTTCAACTCTAATAACCAGAACACACACAGATTAAAACCAACCCACAACCACCAAAGCAACTAACTTTGCCCACATTAGACATAACTTTTCACTACCCGGTGCAATAGAACTTCGATAGTTCGACAGTCTGTATACTTCGACACGGCCGTGACGACACAACATGACAGTAGCAGCGACCGATAGTGTCCTTGACGGGTTCGTTGGTCAGTGATGGGAGGCCACTTATTGTTTTCATAAACGTGTGCTACAGCCTTTTTTATAAATAACTTATCCTTGCTACCCCCTACTTCGTCTTATCCACCCCTTTCCCCGCCCTTCCCAGTAAGTAGGTCGTCAGTTCGCTCGAGACGTTGCGGGAGTTAAACACGTTTTTGATTCTTTCGTGATATACTATTGTTTTTATGCTCATAATACTCCCTGTGTTAAAATGTTCCAAATACTCCCTTTAGTTCGACACCACTTTAGTCCACAAAGTGACGAACTATCGGGGTTCTACTGTACTTAAAATAATACAGGTGAGAAATACTAGACTAGGATAATAGGATCTGAAACAGGGTATTTTATATGAAACGACCTGATTGCTTTATAAAATTTAGGCCTACTGCTGACCAAATCACCTAAGCTTATTTGAAAACTGACTAAATTTTACCCATTATATTTTACTTCGTTGGTTATTTGAAAATATTATAATTAGGCCTAGGCTATATAAATAGTTTAAGTTTAAAAAAAATCTGAAACGTTGACACAGTCTATCCAGAAATCTGGTCAACGACGCAGGGGAAGGCAATTCAGGTATTTCTTTGTAGGGTTACAGGGAGGTCTGCTCTGCCCCCTCATAAAAAGATCCAGTCTTAAGTTTAACTGTTTTTATTTAAATAACAAGTTCCTTAATGCTATTCAAAGTCAATGTTGGTAGTTTGTAAATATATCCAGGCCTAGGCCCTAATTGTTTTATTCTAGTTCGAAAGTTATCTATGTGTGATGATAAGTTAATAGGCGGTCCTCTCTATTAATTGATTTTAAATTTTCGAGGAGCAAGTTAAAAAGTTTAGCACCCAAGTAAGATGGGGTTTTATTGTTTTTTGGAGCCTGTGTTGTGGTAAATTTAGATTAAGTTAGTTTTGATTATAAGATTACATTTGTGGCACTCAGATCTATTGATTGGTGGATTTGTTTTAATTAAATTTATTGTTTCAAAAATTTCTAGATTATTGAGGTTAGGGTTAGGATATGGTTGGATATGAAATAGGGTTTGCAATGTTCCTGAGGTGGCAGCTGTTCAATTGTTTGAATTGCTTTCTTCTGGAGTATTAGTATTTTGTTTAGGTGTGATTCGCTGGCCGATCCCCAGGCGAAAATTCCAAATAAGAGATGTAATGAAAACAGAGCATGGTAAGCTATTTTGGTTGTATCATTATTTGTGATCACATTTGTTCTGAGTCGTCTTAGAGCGAAAAGAGTTGATAATTTTTTTTATGAAGTTGTTCAATATGGTTTATCCATGTGAGATTGCTGTCAACACTAAGCCAAAGGACTTTGGTAGTTGTTTCACCGGAGTTAGATTAAGTTTTTCTGCTGCTACAGGTAAAGTTTATGTGTATAGTTTTTTCACTGTTAATTTGGAGATTGATAGAATTAAAAAATCTTGATGCTTGATGTAAAGTTTTTTCTATTTTACGTTTGGAGTGCAATACTGATTTAATAGGAGATAAAATAGTTGTGTCGTCTGCAAACATGATACACATTTAGTCTTCTGGGAGATGATTTGGAAATGAGTTTATATATATGCGGAATTAAAGGGGGCCCAACACCGAACCCTGAGGGTTACTTGGGTAGTTTGCAAAGAGAGCGATCTGTATTTACTTTCGATATTGTTTTGGACGTGTTCAATCTCAGTGATTTGTTGACGGTTTGAAAAATAGCTAATTATCCATTCGGATGCTCGGTTATGGAAATTAAGTTGTTGTAGTTTTAAGAGTAAAATGTTTCTATCCAAAATGTCAAAAGCTTTCCGGATATCGAGGAATGATCCAGCTACTTGTTTGTTGCCTTCCCATTGTTCAGTTATGTTTAGGCATAGTTTATTTAGAGCAGAGTTAATAGATTTTCCTGACTGAAATCAGTGTGTTTAGAGAAATGATTTGGTTGTTGTTCAGAAATTAAATAAGTTGTTTGAGGATAACCTTCTTGAGGTATAATCATACACATTAAATTAACGAGGTAATATTGTCCTAAAGTTACTTAGAGTTGCTAACAGAGTAAGGATATAAATCAATTATTAATTAATCAGAAATAAACTGATGCTTTGCCTAACCTAAAAATACGGTATACAAATACAGATTATTAAAAGGGAATTTGAAATAAAATTGGGTTGGCATGTCTTTTTAATAATATTAATAGAACAAACTTACACCGGCATCTTTGGAGTTTTTAGAGGACATATCTCACAATATTTAATAACCAACTCAACAGGCCACTTTGGCAGTCAACAAGAAGTCAGTATCCTTACGATTCAAAGACTTTTAAAATTATTGATCTACGTGTGCAAAGACTTCAGAATCCCATGTTTTAAACTCTGAGCTCTATGTTATATCTGGAATCACCACTCAGTGTCAGAAAAGCGTGCTGCTGTGTTTTCGGTCGTTATGTTGGCCAAAATGTTTTACTGATATTGCTGATGCATTTTGGGAGTTTTGACATTTTAGTGGTATAGTCATTTTATTCTCCATTTAAATCAATGTTAATTTAGTGATATTTCATTACCATTATAATTGTTTTAAAGTACATTACAATTTACGAGTCGAAACCTGGTGTTAAACTTAACTTTGAAACTTGCGAATTTGTTTAAATAAAAAGTAACCAATCATCTTGAAGCTAAGTAATGATTTAGTTAACATGAAAATAGTCTTGTTTCTAGGTTTAGGGTCGTTGGAGAATGACATTGAAAAACATTAATCTAATTATTTATTTTATTTACACATCAACATAATAAAATTAATAAATAATGGATAATTCCAATGTTAAATATTGCGCCCCAATATAAAAATTCCTCGCCCCAATTGTTATTATAACTCAGCGTCCCTTCAAATATTTTGTTATTCATTTGGGATATATCCACTCTACATTTTACCTTTATTCAATAATGGTCCTATCATTCGTTTATACTCTACCATATGAGGACCATTGTTTAACAGCGAATGATAGGACCATTGAATAAAGATAAAATGTAGAGTGGATATATCCCAAATGAATAACAAAATATTTGAAGAGACGCTGAGTTATAATAACAATTGGAGCGACCTTAATAAGCTGAGAGAGGCAATTCACGTTAATTTAAATTATTACTATACGTCAGTTGGTTACTGAGATATTTAAATTGCTAAAACAGTATGTTTTTCAATTTATTCTTACAAATATTAAATAAATGATTGGTATGTAGATTAGTGACATGGTTCTTGTCCATTGACGTTTACCGAAAAAAACTATTTTTTTGTCGATTGCCCCCGTAGGAGCAAGCCGTACTCATCGTATATGGCTTCAAGTTGAGTTGTATTGATATTTAATAAACACCCATTTGTTGTATTCCTTATTGCAGGAAACCTGCATACACAACACCAAGGTTATTCTTATAGAGATTTTTTTTGTAAATCGCTTAACTATTATGAACCACAATAATTCACTACTTTGATGTTTAATATTTGGCACACAATATGTCTCACGGATACTCGAAAAGAAACGGTAGGGGCCATAAACATAAACAAATGTCATCCTTGGATCGAATGTAAACAAACTTTCTTGACATATAGTTCAGTTTATTTTGTTTATCTAGTTACCGCCAACGAGGTAGAATAAATATATACCTCGTTGGTTACCGCGTAGACTGCATCAAAGTTGTTTTGTAGCAGCAAAAGATTGAAAAGTAAACAGTTGTGAGTGCTGCATTCTGTGTTTTAACTTTTGAACTATTTCAAATAAAAAATAATATCTATTTAAATCAATTAAATGCACAACAAAAAAAATGTTAACATTAATGACTAATGGTGTTTAGCTCTAAAATTAAATTTTTGTGAAACCCCGATAATTTTCCTATTTAATATAAAAACAATCAGTAAAAATGTATTTTATATTTGACAATCCATTTAAATTTAATTTTTTGTATATTCTCGCTGTTAACAATATTAGTTGTTTTAACTAACTTTGGTTGATACACTCTTCTTTTGTTGGCTTGAACTCCTCGCTGTATTTTTTCGCAGTGGTTGTTAAGTATTTCTTTAAGATGGCCTTTTCAAGCGTCGTGCGGGGTTCATCCACCAAGGTGATGAAAGATTTGCTGCGTTTAGCAATATAACGCCCAATGCATGACCAACGCAGCTTGTGCCTTTGCGTGGCATTATTTAGGGGGCGAATTTTCGACACCTGTCATCGACACGATCCTAATGACAGGTCATCAATTGTATGCTATATCCCGTCAAGAGAATCGCGTTGCTGACAGGTACCTATTTCCAGAGGACCTACCTAGGAATCTTTCAGACAGTCTTCATTGAGGACATTTCATTTATTTATAACGGGTTGTACCCTTCAACTAGAGATGACCTTAGTGAATCTGTAAACAATCTGTCAAGCGTGTTAGAGGCTACTGTATCTGTATATTCTGAAAATGGCGGCTTCCTCTTTACAGGGCAATTGTTACAGTCGCTTTTTGGCTTTGTCGAGGGCAGCTGTACCTTTTTAATTCCCATTCTGTAAATGAGGAGCGCCAACATGAAAAATACACTAACAAGAATTTAGCAAAATTATTCATGTGTAATTGATATTCAACACTGGCTTCACTGTTGTTAGCCAACTCGGCTTTTGATGGTTATTAGAGGCAATTTAACATAACTGAACTTCGATTTTCTCGACCAGCCCTTCAATTCAATTCTATTCACGTTGATGCAGTATCTTCTTATACTAGTTCTAAAGGTAATTTACAGTATACGGTCATTCAGTCCCCCCTAAAGCACATCTCGTCTTTAGATGATATAGGAACCAAAAGGGGACCAGGAAGACCTAAAAAGACTAAGCGTGGTCGCCCTAAAGTCCTTAATAACACTCTTGAGGAGCAAGTGAAACAGGCAAAGAAAAGGCTAAGACTCATTCTGAAAGTAAACCGGGAGGATGTTCAGCGCTACTCACAAGAGCATCCTGAAGCTTCACTTCAAAGAGTTCAGATATTTCAATTAAACAATCCTAAACTTTGTGAACTTCGATATTTGCCTGTTTTACTTGCTCGGCTTGTGGTTATCCTATGTCATCTTGGAAGGGAGATATATTTGACAAAATCAATCATTTTAAATTAAATAAAGTTAGTCTTTGGATCACTGACGTTTACAGGTGCCCTCATTGTAATGCACGGCTGCTCGAAGAGGAGAAAAACAGGAAAAGGTGGTTTTGTGGAGAAGGGGCCTACAACGTTCTTAATCTTCCTCTACAAGAACCATTTTATTCTGACCATCGTTTCCTTGACCAAGCGCGAGCCTACAACGATCTGTTTGCCTTCTGCGCTCTCGAGGTGTCTGGTGGGTACCGGCATCCTAGCGGTCAGTCTTTTTTTCAAGATTGAAGGTAGGATGTACTACCAAATTTACAATCTGGGCGCCCCAGGACAAAAGTTTAAGACTCGTAATGGGATCGTTCAGTTTGTAAATCGGTCCCACCTTAACATTTACGACGGTGAAGAACGACGGAAAACATAGCCATGGATAGATCTCTTGACGGCAAAATGATTAATTTTATTAAAGCATTTATATGTGAGGCAGAAAGGAAAAAGGGACCTCTTCGCGGCAAAGTAAAAATTTCAGTACAGGCAGTTTTATCGATTGAGGTCAAAAATATAGATTTTCGGTTGTTTTTATTTTAATATGCTCCATTTCGTCCTTTACTGGTTGAAATCGATTACAAAACTGTTGTAATCGAATAAAACATTCAAAATAATGATTAAAGAAGTCGATGTCTAGCTTGAGAAAAGGTACCTCTTCGCGCTTATGGAGAAATAACATTCCCGCGAACAGGTCCCTTTTTAAAACAAATCAGATAGCTATGCAACACTTTGAAAACTGCACTCTGACGAATTATAGCGGTGACGAGGTGAACTACTACGAGTTTATTATAAATCTAGGACGAATTGAATTTTTCTCAAAATGCCCATTTCTACTTCATACAAATTCAAAAATTCGTAAATTGAACAAAAAAAGCCATAGAAATATAATTTTTTCACTGAAATGTTTCTTTTTTAAAGCTGATTTAAACAATTTTTATAACTAAAAACCGGAAAATGCCGCCAAGAGGTCGCTTTCGGCAGTTTTGCGATTTGTTATGGAGAAATAACATAGGGCCGCGAAGAGGTCCCTTTTCTGAAATATCACTTTTCACGACATGCTTTGATAAAAACATTATTTTCTTGAAAAATACTGTGAGTTAAGACAAAAATAGGTATTCCCATTACAGACGACATTTAGGGCTTTCTTTTGATACCAAAATCGTTGCTTAAATATGAAAAATATATGTTTTATGCTTATTTGACATTTTCAAATTGACTTTTCTCAAAAATGGCCCTTTTCTCTCACGTAATTTCAAAGTCCTATAACTTTAACAAAAAAAATCGTAGACTCATGGGACTTAAGCCAAATTGTTAGGAATTAAATGAGGAATTCAAAAATATGAATAACTCAAAATCAAAAATTTCCGCGAAGAGGTCCCTTTTTCCTTTCCGCCTCACATATTTCGAAAAAATCCTTTTGTCGAACATTATCTTCGTTTAGGCAATGAACCAGCCGTCAACGCTCACTTGGATTTTCAAGTAACAAGTAGAGCTACCCATGGCCCTGTTCTGGGTGACAGGCAAACAGGCATTGAGGTGCATGCCGTGCTCAGCACTGATGAGGCTGTACATGAACCCAGGAGATTGACTGTATGGAAAGTCGGCTCTGAGAGACTCTCGTCTAGTATCCTTTTAGTCCCTTTATGGAGCCTTTTCAATATCCACTGCTCTATCAGGATGGTGATTTGGGCTGGCACATTGAACTTGTTGATAATTGTGGAAACAAACTTTTGCAGTATAATTATTCACGTTGTCTCTTGCTCTCGGATCCCCGTTTTTCACACATCGGCCGTCTTTCTCAAGCGTGACAGGTTGAGATGTTTGCGAGGTACGAAGAAGAGAAACTGCAGTATATCAAGTTCACCCAAAAACGGTCAACCGAAAATGCAATGCGGGTAGGGCCACTGGACGAATTTCAGGCGGTACAACAGGGTGGACGGGCAGGAAGACATATACTTGACGATATAAATAATGATGAAACAGTCCAGGGTGAGGGTGGGGCACAACCCAGAAAATTTTACCTCCCAAATTCCTTCACGGGGGGGGGAGGGGGGAAGGTCCATTACGATAATGCGATGGCCCTCGTGTCTCATCTGGGATTTCCAAATTTTTTCTCACTTTCACGTAGAGCGCAACTTGGGAGGAAAAAAAATCGGCTTCCCCTCCCTTCGCGGGATTGGTCGCAGTGACCCCAGTACAGCCTGCAGGGTCTTCCAGATTAAGCTGCTGGAGCTTCTCCGATATCTGCGTAGTGGAGCCATGTTCGGTCGCTCTGTATATATCGTCCATTTCTTCGAGATGTAAATAAGGGGCCGTCCTCATGCCCACATTTTATTCAAGATTGATGGCGATAGTCCAGTTCAGGCTGCTGACATCAACTCCATTACCTGCGCAGATATTCCTTCGGAAGAAGAGGACGGTGGAAGACTGAGAATGTTGGTTCTAAGGCACATGATCCACGGCCCATGTGGTACAGATCATAGGAGTGACTTTCCTTGCTGGGACTCTGCTAAGGGCTACTGTACAAAGTTTTTTCCTAAACCTGGCTGTCAAACCACCCACGTTGATAAGAGAGGATTCGTCCATTATAAACGTGATTACAATAACAAAGGGACTACAACATCAAGAAACAAGACTATTAGTGTTCATGACGCATGGGTGGTACCGTATAATACGGTGCTACTGTTAAAATATGAGGCCCATATAAACCTAGAGATGGCATCGACTCATCGTGTAATTAAATACTTGTTCAAGTATCTCATGAAGGGGGGTTCTCTTCAGAACGTCAAAGTTACTCCCTTCAGTGAACAAGACGACAAGGTTAAACATTACGTGACCAAGAGAATGGTGGGTGCAGTGACGCGTGCTGGAGACTCTTAGATTTTCCAATCTCCAAGTCAGAGCCCACCGTCGAGTGTCTCCCTGTCCATCTTGAGGGAAAACAAAGAGTTTTTTCGTCCTAACCAGATGGCAGACGCAACCACCAGAGCAAGCTCTAAGCTTATATTGTATTTTGACAGGCCTCTTGATTCTATGTTTGACAGCTTGACATATCAGTCTTTTTACGAACGATTTATTGTACATACCAAACGTCCATGTAATGCCGAGGTTTTCAACCATCCCGATGGTAAACATTTCATCACGTCTCGCCAGCGCGGAGAGAAAGTATGTCGACTCTTTTGAGTTTCGCCCAGTCGAAGCGAGCAGTATTTCCTTCGCATTCTTCTCATGATCATACAGTGCCGTGGTTATGACGATCTTCCATCGCGTGGTGGTCAAAATTGCCGTACGTTCCAAGAGGTCGCCCGTAAACTTGGTTTGGTAGAGGATGAGGACGAGTACCATTACGCATTGCGCGTTGCTGCTCAGTTTATGTTTGGTCCGAGACTCCGTTCATTCTTTGTGCTCCTCTGCAACATGGGAGCTCCCACTGCTCTTTTGTGGAATGCCTTCCGGAACTCCCTTTGCGAGGATCACTTGGAGCGGAATCCACATGATCCTGAATTGGCTTTCAAACTCGCTCTAATTGAAATTGATCGCAGCCTTCGTCGTCAGGGGTCATGTCTAGCTGATCACGGTCTCCCCATTGTGCATGATGACACTACTGAGTTGGTCAGGGAATTGTTAATCTATGGCGAGAATAAACAGAAAGAATTTTTGGCGGAGTGGGAACCAAAGCTATCCGACGATCAAAAACGAGTACTTGATTACATTATTTCTCTTTCGCATAGTTGCGGAAATGGCCGTTCTACGAAACTCATATTTCTAGACGGTCCTGGAGGATATGGGAAAACCTTAATCATACGTGTCATTCTCGCATATGTTCGTAGTTTTCGTCAGGTTGCCATTGCCGTTGCTAGCTCAGGTATTGATGCAGGAAACATTCCGGGCGGTCCCACAGCGCACAGATGTTCCGACTTCCACTTGATCTTGGAGACGGTACTGACTACTGGAATATGACCAACGGTTCCCAGCGAGCATGTCTCATTAGAGATGCACGGCTTATTGTTTTTGATGAAGCCCCAATGGTGCATCGGTTCATCTTCGAGATTATTGACAGATCTCTGAGAGATCTAATGAATTCGACAGTTTCATTCGGAAATAAGATCTTTCTGTGCTCCCGGGATTTTCGACGGACCGCACCCGTCGTTGTAAAAACTCGCACGCCGGCTGACGTTGCTTGCGTCTCGAGCTTTGCATCTTTGGTCGTATTTCTAAGTATTTTCACTGATGACACCACATAGGATCCATCGACTACTCCAAATTCCTTCTTGGAATTGTTAATGGAACAATTAGTTGTACTGCTATTGGGGAGGACCAGGACAGTTGCAGGGTAATTCCGCTATCTGGAATTAGACTTGTAACGTACCTCGCAGACCTGATCAGTTTTGTGTTTCCTTCATGTGACCATTATGACTTTGAGCTGACTGCGAGGCGGGCTATCCTCTCTACTCTGAATGGGAACGTCCAGGAGATCAACGATATTGTCTTGAAATCTTTGGACGGTCACCTTTATGAGCTGTGAGGAGTGCCGATACATTGGATAAGGAGAACGATGACGGTATGATTTCAACGTTCATTTGTTGAACCAGGCTACTTGCAAGGGTGTACCCGACCATGTCCTGCGGCTTAAGATTGGTTCCGTGTGTCTCGTCATGATAAACTTGAACATCGACAGCGGACTCGTGAACGGAACGAAAGTCATTGAAACGGCGATTAGCAATCGTTTGATTACAGTAGGACTACCCGGACAAACAGAACCTATCTGTATACCCAGAATAATGTTTACGTTCCCATTTTTCGAGGGATCACCGCTTAGCGTCCGTCGTCTCCATTTTCCTCTTATGTTGGCCTATTCCATGACTGGACATAAGAGTCAAGGCCAGACGATTGATCGTGTCGGAGTCGATCTTCGCACTGACTGCTTTACGCATGGCCAATTGTACGTCTTGCTCAGTAGAGTCAAGCATCCAGACGACATCATTGTCCTTGTCCGACCAGATAGAATCCACAAAGGGGTCGCATACGCGGTGAACATCGTGTATGACGAACTCCTTCGTTAGTAACGATTTGGATTATAAGCAGTGGTCTAGGGGATCTGCTTGATCAAAACTCCCCGTCGGGATTTGACACTACGGCAGTACGAGAGGGGACCTGTCGATCAAAAGTCCCTGGTGTTGTTTATTATTAATTTTTATTATGCTTTTTTTGTGTTTTATTTTTTTCTTTATGTTAAAAGATTCATGGCAGAGGCTAGGGGAACTGCATTACCAAACTCCCCATTGTAGTGTTTTATTAACGTTTTTTTTTTTTAAATTTGTTTGTAAATATATTATGGTTCCTATATTTCTCGGCCTCCCCGTTGGCGGAACTGGATGCGCCAGTGTTTAGTGACTGGCTAACTGACAGAGAACCCAATTTTATAACAAGGGTTTTTTCATAATACCTATAAAATTATAACTTTATCATGAAAAAACTGTATTTTAACTATAATTTTGAATATTATTATTTGCATTACAATTTATCTAACCTATATCTTTTTACTATTACTTCCAATTTATTTGTATTATTATTGCATTTTCCAATAAAGTTCTGTGAACTAAATTACAGATAAATCCCCATTGCTCGCATTCTGAAACTCTACTTACTTTAAATAGTTGAAAATTTTTTCTTCACAGGGTTATTATAAGTTCATTCGTCTTTCTTTATTTGTTAACTTAAGAAATGTAAACGTTTTTAAAAAATACAAATATTTAACACACAAATTCTTGATATTGGACAACACATAGGCCTACTACGTTTACGTTCAGCGTTAAAGTTTGAGTGTTTGAGTAACACAATTGACATTAGTGTTTTGTGTTTTTACTACTTAAAAAATATCCCACTCCCTGATACAACAAATCCCACTTCCCACACAAATCCCACACTTCCCCAGTGAATTTTCAAACAATACAACACAATTAACTTTAAATATTATATGATTATTGAATAATGTTTTAGTAAATATGTATACCGTTAGATAGAGCTTATTTAGATCTACTAATTTCCGCTATTTTATAATAATTTAAAAATTCAAAGGATTTTGAGTAGGCCTAATGCTGCAAATAAATAGCCGGTAGCCTGAGGCATATAGTTTGTGTTGTTTAGGCCTATGCCTATATGAGCTCTGCAGATAAACAGGTTGTTAGCCAAATATTTTTAATTTATTTAGGAGTGTCAGACTAACTTCAACCCTCAGACCTGCCTAGGCCTAGACTTACTTCTTTGTCAAATAACAAACTGGTTAGCCAAAGTAAGAGCGAAATATTTCTTCCTATAGGCCCCAGCGTAATTTTATACCGAATAGAAAGACAACAATTTTGTATTATATAACAATATACGGCAATACAAAATAATATTTGTAAAAAAATGGGTAGACTTTCCGGTTTCTAAGCGGAACGATATAAAAAACCGAATTAAATTGTTGAATAGTATAACAATTAATTAGATTATTCGTTTGTTATGTTTAAGTTTAGTGTTCTTGAAATTTGTACAGATAACAAACGTTGATTAACTATTAATTAAACACCTATTGCCAGGAACAACACATTATCATATCATGTTACAGTATTGCCATGTTTGTTTATTTTATTTTTATTTTCAGTTTAATTCAAATAAAACCAAACAAAACAAACATGGCGTAATAACTAAGATACAAATGATAAAATATTTTTCAATCTATAAAAATATTGTCCTAATCGATTAATTGCATCGCACAATTTCATTCAGTTCTTTATATCGTTCCGCTTATGAAAGTCTACCCAAAATATTTGGGTTATAAGTAGGTTACCTAATTAACGTATCAACACAGTACCATGTTTGTAGAAAAATTCCTTTACCTGTAGGGAAAGAGCTATATCACCATAGGTGGCAAGGTGAGTCAGCCCGAGACCATGATCACGAAAACCTTTTGTTTTTGAGGTCCCCAAATGTAAAAAAAAACACTATTACATTAGTTATAATTTATCCATAGGCCTATTATATAAATTAGGCCTAAGCTTATGTGTCCGTAATTAGGCCTTTTCCAAAGTAAATTATATGTTGTTGACTACAACTGCTGCATTATTTTTGCAAATCAATCATAATACTACTGTCAGATTCTACTGCTAACATTGCCAACGAATGCAAAATCAGTTTTTATTACCATTTTACTGAAATATAGACTCATAAGTCTCAGAGATTACTTGTAAACCTCGAGATTTGTCATTTAACGGCACAAATTAAATCAACAGACGGAGCGTGCCTGTTTGCCATTCAATGAAATACTACAAACAGGAGGTATTGGCCCGATTTTGCAAAGTTGTCAGTTTTTACTGGATATGGTTCCACCAAGCAATCAAATGAAAATATCAAACTAGCCTATGTAAATTGATTTGTCAACAACTGAAGTTTATTACAATCAAACAGAAAAATCGAAATAAAAAAAAAACTTTTAACTAATTTTTAAGCTTACTATAGGCCTACATCGTGCCAAGAATCATGAACTTAATTATGTAGCCATTAAATACAATTGCCAGCAGCAAAAAACAGTATTTAATTACGGTACAATAGGCTTTGTCAAGAGATTTCGTCATTTAAAAGATAATTACCTATTACGAATCTAAGCTAAGTTTTATATCACATAACTTATCTAGCAAAACATATTTTCAAAATTGATGCATTAATGTTTAATAAGCTACTTAATAGGCAAATTTTTCCCATAGAGAAAAAGTGTCGGCGTTTTAAACAGTGATTAATAACTTTTTTTCAGGCTCGTAGGTGCTCAAATCACCAATTGTTGAAATATGTATATACCGTATATGTATTTGATACATACCACATATATTAGACTATATTTATTTATGTGTCTCAATTAACATAATAACTTTTGAGAGAAACATATTGTTGTATGATAATCAATTACAATACTTGGTCATTAAGAAGCACTTGGGGTTGATATGGGATGACGCCAATCCTCGTAGATTTTCTGTTATTAATTGAGATTATGACTCATTGAATTGGGATGGCGGGGCGGTTCTTTCCAGCCAGCCCACTGACGCAGAATTTCTAGAAGTAAACGGATATGATGAGTCCGTGTGTCATCTGCGGTATGATTTGTGGTTAATATATAAACCCCGGGCCGGAGGTAGCTCACTTTCTATTGTCTCTCCACCGACACTCGAGGTGGCACTCCCCGTGCCCGTCTTGCCACCGCCACCCTTTGCCCTCAGCCCTGATAAGTACAATGATATGAGTTTGATGAAATTTGGCACAACTGTTTAAAGTGTCATTTATTATAGGTAGACCTACTTTAAATTTTTAAACCAGAAAAATCGAACAATGGTAAAAACATTTTATAGGTGTTTAAAATTTATCAAGACTAATTTGTTGAATTTTTAGCCTAACAATTTTAAATCTCACAATTTTGGTTTTTACCATGTTATAGTGTTGTAAAAATAATCTATTTTGAATTAAAAATCTAGGTTAAGTGGTAGAGTGGGGAAGAACACTCAAAAATATCCTACGTTTATCTCATGGTAAAACCGTTCATTGCTTTTCCCCTATTAAGGTCATAAAAAACTCTTTGTTTTTACCAATGAATTCAGCTTCTAAAAACAATAATTTTGCCATTATTAAGAAAATTACTCACTTCTTATGAGTATATTTTTTATGAAACTTGGTAAGTGGCTTTGAGGTAGTGAGGTATAAAATATTTGCATTGGAAATTTAATAGGTTCGCAGGTTTGTTGTGATGGAGTACTTTAAATAATGTTTTGACACTGCACGTTGATGTTTTACTGCAAAAAAGCCATGCACAAATAGCATTCAAATATATTCATAATATATTTAGATGGTGTATTGGTGATTTAAATTATTTAATTTAAAATTTATTATTTATAGGCCTATTTGAAATTAATTTTTTATTTTGATTTCAGATGAATGTTTACATATAAAAATGTACTTTCTGTGGAAAGGACTTTAAGAAAAAAAATGTTTCCCGCCATTTAAAAGAAGTTCATAAAAAATTCAGAAGGAAAATTCTTATCTGCGTCTGAAGAAGAAAAAGTTCACTGTGTTTTGTGTGACAAAACATTCACCTGCAAATGCAGCCTGCAGATCCACATCACAGCAGGACACCTTGGAAAAACATCTGAAATTTGTAAGTGTACATCTTGTAAATACTCCTCTAAGCAAAAATTATATTTGAAAAGACATATTCAAAAATATCATAACAACAGTGGATTTGAGGGAGTAACAGAGAAAAACTTTAAATGTTCTAAATGTAGTGCTAATTTTAAGTGTAAATATAGTTTTAGGCGCCATGAAAATTTTACACAATTTGAGGAAGCCAAACAAATTGATGAACGGAAGAAAATGTCCTCTTTGCCCTTTTAATACATCTGATCCTCACTTTAAGAGTACGTATATTCATTTTGAGAATACTCACAATATTGACATAAAGTGGGAAAGTTATTCGTTCACTTCATTGGGTGAGTTTTACGATTGGAAGAACCATATAGAAAAACTAACTTTATCATCGTATACTAAAATGAGTGTATACAAAAATACTAAAACTTTTCAGTGCCACCAATGTGGAATTTCCAAACCAACAGTGAAGAATAAGAGGCATAAAAAATTACTGGAACTTGTGAAATTAATAGTTATTGCCCTGGTTCTATAAAAATTGAAGTAAAACAAGATTGCGCCATTGTCCTGTATCAGTCTGTTCATGTAGGCCACAAACATGAACTAAAACACATTAGACTCTCAAAAGAAGAAAGACAATTTTTAGCTTCTAAGCTGGCGGGGATGGTGCCTCACGAGTAAATATTGAAAACTGTTCGTCGGAGTTTAACGAACTCCATGGACTTACATCGAATCCATTTACTCAATAAAAAGAAATTTAACAAATATTGAGAGAGGGTTCAACATAAATCGAGAGACAGTGCTTCATCCTTATGACCCAGTTAGTATCGAGTTATGGGTCATGAATCTCAAGAAACACACTGAATCTGAAGACATTGGTTTTCTACAAGCGTCAAGCTGAGAAGAGTGAAAAGTTTCCTTCTCTAAGTGAAAATGATTTTGTATTAATCTACATGACAAAATCCCAAGTGTCATTTTTAAAACAATTTGGACAAAACACGATATGGACAAAACACGATGGCACGTATGGACTGAATAATTATAATTTTCAGCTTTACACTCTCCTTGAACTAGATGAAGGGCGTGAAGATTTTCCAGTGGCATTTATGTTCACAAATAAAGGTGATGAGAACTGTCTTAGAATATTTTTTGAAGAAATAGCAGCTGTTTCGGGGAAGATCAAACCAAATGTTTTCATGACGGACATAGAATACACATTTTATGCTGCTTGGAAGAATATCATGGGGATATGCTACACATAGAATTTTTTGCTCTTGGCATGTGCGTAAAGCTTGGAGAGGGCAGATCAACAACAAAATAAAAAAACAAAGAACAAAGAAATCATGCATACAACATGTTGAAATGTCTGTTATATGAACTGGATGTTGAGACCTTTCTAAAGCTGTTGGAAGTTTTTTTTTAACAAACTTAAAACTGTCAATGAAACATTGGATTTATACACTTACTTCAAGCAGTATTATGCAAGAAATGAAAAATAATTGTCTTGGGCTTACTGTTATAGAGCCAATATCGGTATTAACACCAACATGTCATCGGGAAATTTCAATAAGGTTTTAAAGTATTTCCGAGAGGAAAAGAGAGTAATCCGGTTGGACAGACCACAGTGTGCCACATTAAATTTGTTGAAAGATAAATTATTTGACTATATAATAAAAGTGGAAAAGGGGAAAGTTGTAAGAAAGTTGCAGATCCTAAGACATGGACATAAAAGAATAATTACCATGAGTGAGGAGAATATTGTGGAGATGGGTGACAAATGGCAAGTTTTATCATAATCAGGATGTGAGTTTTATACCATAAAACGCATTAAAACTTGCAAAGCTAGCCAGTTACCATGCTTATATTGTGATATTGTGATTGCTCTTGTATGGACAATGCGATCCAAAACAACATGTGTAAGCATATCCATCTAGTTGCTCACGAAATAATGAAAGAAGGAAAGAAGTTTGAAGAAACATTAAGCCCTACAACTTTAGAGGAGGATGCTCAAGTTCATGAAATTGTCTTGAGAGAAGCTAGCCATGAAGACAACAGCAAAGATCTTGAAGAAAAAAAAACAAATGCTGGTTTTTGAAGTAAGCAAACTTGAGCAATTTGTAAAAGATAACTGCACAACAACTGGACAGATAGATTTCATGATGAAAGCAATTAAACAGTCAAGCAAAACCGTTGAAGCGATGAAGTCATCAAATCCATTTCAGTCGAATGCTTCGCCAAACCAACCAGGAAATACCAACGTAGTGAAGCAGAGACGTTTCTTCGCTCCTCTCAAAAACAAGGCCAAGAAAAACAAAATGTATCCAAGGAGGAAATACAAAAAATAGCCTTAAACTTATTATTGGGAAATCAGAATAGCTCAATACACAGTCGAACCAACCAAATGCAGCCTGGCACTTCAAGAGAATACAGTGATCATACATTTTGTAAACCCAGCTTATCAGGTAAATAAATAACTATAACAATTTGAACATTTTGGAATTATGAACAAAATTTATTGAGTTTTATCATTGGGTTTATATATACTAGAGGTGACGCGCAATGCAAATGAATGTTGGAGATTTGTCGACGTAGTTCCATGTTACGCCGCCAGGGATGGTCGCGGTTTTGTTCATCATATTTTTGTTAAGAATGTATTCATAGAGATTTTAAAATGTTAAAATAAACCTTTTTTGTGATGGTCATCCAAGTTGTTTACATGGGTCGGGTACGGCGGACGATTAACTCGGCCTAACGACGCCTCAGATCACGTTAGTTATCTTAATATGACGCTAATCACTGATTTTACTAACTCTGGCTCCCATAAGGTGTCCCCTCTAGTAGATATAAACCCAATGATATATAATAACCCCAATTTATATAATTTTAGGGGTAACTCTCTACTGACTGATATAAGAACTTGAAAAATGAAGGTTTTGAGGTTAAGATAGTTTGGGTAGGGTTACCTGATACATAATTATGTTATTAGGTTATCCTAACAGCGCCCTATGGAGTAAGGTTAGGTCATGTCAAACTAATACTGCCCTCAATGTTATGCTTTCTTCAGCAAATTTTAGCTACAATATCGTAATGTTTAACTGCAGAGAGCTGTGCAAGCTCTTACTCTAACTCCGCAGAACATACGTCACCTAACCAAATCTAAATAGGGGTTGCTTGGGGTGGTTTTTGCGAATTTCCCCTATAGGGAAGAAGCTATTACCATAGGTGGCATGGTAAAACTTAAGCCCGAGACCATGATAACTTCGTTCTGAGGCCCCCAGATGCCAAAAACACCGTTTGTTCAAATTTATATATATATATATATAAATATATGTATATATAAATGTATATATTTATATATTAGTTTAAAGCATAATTTTAAAAACAGAGTACCCTTTTTGGTTTTAACATAATATGTTTTATTAGACGACTAGTTTCAAACCTTTAGGTCATACTCATGTCTTACATTATTTTTGTAACCTCACATAGTTCAAATTGTTCAAATTATTAAATGGTAAACAAATTAAGACTCATATGTTAAAATTAAACTTAGAATATGGGGGATTTTCTTGAATATAATATTTTGTTATTGTCCTTAGGTATATAATATGAAATTATTTCTTTTATCCTTTTTTTATATGACAAATTTTGTCGAAGATCGGATTTCTTTGATGTATGTTCATGGTGTTCAGCAAATTATTCGGGTTATTTTCGTAATTCATATATATATGAGTCTTCTTTTACATATAATTTATCTCTTTCTTTCTCGTATTCTAATATTGTTAAGTTGTCATTGATACTTTTGTAGCTGTGTCTTGTTTCAATTAAATGTTCAGCGAAGTTTGATTTCACTGTCGTTCTGTTTCCGGATTTTAGGGCTTGGATGTGTTCTTTAAATCTCGTATTAAAACTTCGACTGGTTTGCCCGATGTAGTAGTTTTCACAGTCGCTGCATTTAATCTGATAGACACCTGATTTGTTTAAATCTCTTACTTGGTGGTTTCTTTTATTTAGTATTCTGTTGTTCATGATTTTATAAGCGTTATTTTTTGTTCTATAGCTGGTCTTAATATTTGAATTATAAAATGTTCTTCTTATAGCTTTATTTATGATTGTATTATAAGGAATAAATATATATTCTTTTTGGTTTTCTTCCGTTGACTTTTCTCTTCTTTCATTTTTCTTTTTGATCTTCTTTCTTATCATTCTTTCAATTATAGTCGGCTTGTAGCCATTCTTTACTGCCAAGCGTTTTATAAGATTTTTCTCCTTGTTGAAATTGCTATTCGACATAGGAACTTTGATTAATCGATAAGTCATTGAATGAAAAACTGCTAACTTATGTTGCCACGGGTGGTTTGAATCTGAAGGTATTATTGTTTCTGTTGTAGTTGCTTTTCGATAGATTTCAAATGAATGTTTGTTATTTTCCTTAGAAATCGTTATATCTAGAAAATTAATTTTATTGTTTTGTACTTCTTTTGAAAATTGAATTTTGTTAGAGAGTGAGTTTAGATAGGTGTGAAAGTTTTCTGCCCCTTCTCTAGTACCTTCAAAAAGGCAAAGAACGTTATCAACATAACGATGCCAATATTTTATTTGTGATTTAAAAGGGTTGGTTTCAATAGTTATCTTTGTAGTTTCTAATTCATTCATATATATTTCTGCTAATAGACCGGAAAGAGGGGATCCCATTGGTAAACCCTCTTCTTGTATATAGAATGAATTATTGTACTTGAAATAATTTTGATTTAATGTCACTTTTGTAGTTTAATAATGTCATTAATTTGAGTAGTTGAATGTTTGTTATTTTCCTTAGAAATCGTTATATCTAGAAAATTAATTTTATTGTTTTGTACTTCTTTTGAAAATTGAATTTTGTTAGAGAGTGAGTTTAGATAGGTGTGAAAGTTTTCTGCCCCTTCTCTAGTACCTTCAAAAAGGCAAAGAACGTTATCAACATAACGATGCCAATATTTTATTTGTGATTTAAAAGGGTTGGTTTCAATAGTTATCTTTGTAGTTTCTAATTCATTCATATATATTTCTGCTAATAGACCGGAAAGAGGGGATCCCATTGGTAAACCCTCTTCTTGTATATAGAATGAATTATTGTACTTGAAATAATTTTGATTTAATGTCACTTTTGTAGTTTAATAATGTCATTAATTTGAGTAGTTGTAAGTTCACCTCGGTTTGTTAATTGTCGTTTGAGTATTGCTACAGTTTCCCCTATAGGGATGTTAGAATTCATGCCATTTACATCAAACGATGGAAAAATGTGAAATAATATATATATATATGTGTGTCCGTAAGCACGATAACACTCAAAAAAGGGTTCGATCTTAACGAGATTTAGTAGAAATATGCAAAGTAGCATTTATTTGAACGAGTTCGAAAACCAGATGGGTCGGACTATCCCAATTTTGAGGGGATTTTGTGCTCCAATTGTTTTTACTTTTTTCATAGTATAATTATTTTTAATACCAAAGTTTAGTTTTCACTATGTAATTCAGCTTAAAAAAAACAAACATTTTGGTACGGTATTTTGTTAATTTCTTACGTCAATTGGTTACTGAGATATTGAAAGTACTAAAAACAGTATATTGTCCAATGTTAATGTTATGGAGGGTAAGTAAAATTGTATACCTCGCTTATTAATGAACATATAGTAATGAAACTTGGTATGTGGCTTCATATGGTTGGGGTTTACTGATATTTGTATGCAAAACCTATTTTTGTGGTCCCCATGGCAGCAAACCTGGGTACTCAGCAGCTATAATGTTATTCTTATGGAGAATAAGAAACATGTGATATCTTGCTTGTTTATGTTAATTGGAAAACTTGGCATGTTGCTTCATCTGGTAGTGATCCATTGGTATTTACTCCTGCGTACTCAGTCCCCCTGCATACTCAGTCCTAATGTTTTTCTTACGGATAATAAATAAAATGTCATATTTCGCTTATTTGTTAACATGTATTGAAGAAAGTTGGTAAGTTAGAGCTGGCCATGATGTAATGAAGGACCATTTGAAATTTGCTGAGTATGCAGGTTTGCTGCAACGGGGATATTTATTTTTCAAATAGCAACCCCTAACAAGTTGCACATAATTTTAATGGGGGTAAAAAAGAAAACTAATGCCACAAACTATACCTCTCAACAATTATTTAATCTAATGTTATGGCCAGCAAAAAATGCATTAATTTTGTTATTTTTACTGCTAAGACACCCCTTACCGAAACAAAATTCGGATTATGAAATTCCATTTTCCCTTGTTCAGACACTTGGAAAAAACCGTTTAAAGTGGAAGAAAGTAATTTGAATGCCGTCTTTACGTTTGCCAAGAGGTAAATGGAGGTCATTTCGAGCACCTCACTTAGCGAGGCAAGAGGTAAGACTTTTCTAATAATTTTAGTTTCATAATGGTGTAGATTTAAAAATCTGAGCCAGACTCAATATCAACCATACTCCATTTATAACATTAAAATTCTTGCCTCGCTAAATGAGATGCTCAAATTGGCCTCCATTTAGCAAAAGTAAACACGGTTTTCAAATTACTTTCTTGTAATTTAAAAGGTACGATATTTTTCTAAGTTTTGATCACGGGAAAGTTGGAATTTTCAAGTAATCTTTAGTAAATGAGTAGGTTGAAACCCTTAACAACCTAAAACAGTAATTTGACTTATGCTAGTAACATTTACTAAAGATTATTTGAAAATGTTCAGTCATTCCAAAGTTAAGATGGGGGCCTTTATAGGACTCCCGGTATATGTCATTTTGTATAATAGATATTTATAAATGAAAAAAGGGCTAAGTTTAACTATGGCTTTCTTTCATTCCAGATCATTCAGCACAAGAACCTTGTAAATCATGTGGAAGAAATTTCGCCGAACTGAAGGTCGAAAGCTGGGTTTCTACTCCCTCAGTTTGGTATATTATGGGCGTATTTATATCTATTTGTGAAATATTATGTAGTTTGGTTAATAAAAGGTCGTTAGATATAATAACGGTACGACCTTTATTGAGTTTATTCCTATGTAGATGAGCAGGTTCCCTTTCAAACAAACCAAATGACTTTGGTCATCAAAACAGGTGACTGTTTCAAACTTTTATAAACTGTTACCTTAAGATATAAAGAAGAAATGCCTAGTTCACCTTAAATACATAATCTTCTTTCTGTAGTATATTTAACATTCCAAATACAGTTTGGGTGTAATCACCGCATCAAGAAGTTGCAGTCTGACTTGAACTATATTTATTGAGATGTCAAGAAAACTCCAGTGAACCTAATGTTTTAATAATATTATGTTTAAATTTAATAATCCATATTATTAGTTATCTTGTTTGTTCAGTGCACAGATTTAGTTCACAGTAGACTTTTCTTTTGAAAGTGGAATTGACCCTTAAGAGTCAATTTGTCTCAGAAGAAAAATACCTCTTTTAAAATTACTGCATACAACTCAAGCTTAAAACTTCTGATAATGCTGTTACAAGCTGCCTTTTTCTCCTTAACTTACCCTAAAACCTGGCTTAGTTCCTTCCCTTCTCATCTTGACCTTGTTCTAATGGAGTGGAAATAGACACAAGAAAAATATAGCCTGCTAAGAAGTGACATTGAAATTCACTTGGCTAGTGTAAAGCAGGTAACTTAAGGCATATCAATATTGATGTTTCAAGTACCTATATGATGGAAGGCTCACAATGTTTAACTAGCCATTAATTCAATTAAAATAAGAACTGGGTTTTTGGGATTTGTTTGTTTCCTAACTAAACTTAGTGGTTTCTTTTGAAATAGGCCTATTTTGTAAGCATAATTTTAAATTTAATGCATACAGGTGTCAATTGTCTTGATAGCCCCATAGAGTTGAACATCTTGGGCCTTTATCAGTTTTTGATAAAATATGTTAAATCATTTATAGGCTATAGTCTTAATTATTTAATTCTCCTAACTTAATAATCGTGAAACGTAATCATATTTTCCCAATTGACACGTTTAATTCTATCTGGTATTTCAGATTAAGATGTTTACACTCATTTAAACGAATGTTTTAATAACTATTTTATTTTAACTTTACGTAAACAGATGATGTTTACGTTATTGCTCTTTCATAAACATAATTCATTACTTTCATAACCGAGCAGACGCGGCAACAAAACCTAGCAGATTTTGAGACATTTTGAAAGTTGAAATTTAGTTTATAATTTTATTTATTTCCAACGATAGGCTATCCAATTTAAACTGAGAGTTATCTCCTGTGTCACCTTGGCCATGGCCAAATGAAGGCACTTGCAAAATAGTAACTCGCCAATTAGTATTCAAATATATTCATTAAAATAAGGAAGACGAAAAATAATATATTTACTCTATTTAACAACAGTACCTGGGGCCGAGCTCTGTTCGGGGATGGCCAGGTTTTTATAGCTAATTTTCCTCTCCCCCCAAGTGATTATCAGGTTGTTATAGCTAATTTGCCTCTTTTCTACATTTCAAGGTCACTCCAGTTGTTATTTATAGCTCAATCCCCCTTTGATTTATTTCCGATATGACTGATCTATATGTGCAATCTTCATTCAACAGGTTTAGTTACTGCTCTTAGGGGTGATCACTTTTTCGTCTACAACATTTAGAGGTTGTGACGTCACGACAATATGAAACGGAATGACCAGAACCACCGAATCATCAACCGACCAACCGATTGTTTTATCGAATGAATCGTTGCTCTCTGCCTGATGTATTGAAACTTTCGGCTAAGGCGGCAGGCCTCGGTAGTAGTGATGCGCGATTGCGAGAGGTTAAAACAATCGAAATGTTCCTTCTCGAGAGGTTCCGCTTATCGATTGTTTCGATTGCTTAGCGAGAGGTTTGTACAATCGAGATGTTTTCTCTCGATTGTTGCATTCGTTAAGCAAAATCGTCTGCTGCCGGCGCGCGGCGAGAGGATAAACCCGTTATAGATGTGGATCGCATTTTTATCAGGCACTAAAAACATTTTTTGCAAATAAGCCACCCGTAATTAGTTGTTTTTAGATATTTATTTAATATTTCACCCCACGTCAACATAAACATCTATTCACTATGTATTTTCAGGCCTCACAAATGTATAAAAAAAAGTACAAATTAAATGGATTAATTTTGAATAATAGTTT
Organism: Allygus modestus; assembly: GCA_963675035.1. Classification (NCBI taxonomy): domain Eukaryota; kingdom Metazoa; phylum Arthropoda; class Insecta; order Hemiptera; family Cicadellidae; genus Allygus; species Allygus modestus. The sequence continues at coordinate 102,942,534 of OY776112.1, forward strand.
AAATTTATTAAACAGCTGCTGTGTTCTTTTGCCTCAATTTTTAATTTTTGTCTCATATTTGTTTTTATGTATTTATTATTATTAAACTCTATTTAGGAGAAAATTACCAAAAAATTGTTTAATGTTGTAAAATATAGGCTCTTTACACTGGCTTTATTGGGAGATCAATTTCAATAGGCAATGTTTTCCTTACATCCTATGTCGTGTGTAAACAAATTAATTTAATTATTATTAAGTTTAAATAAATTAAAGATTCGTTCAACATTTTTTTTTATTTGATTTTAATCGTGTGTTATAATATTAGCAACGTCTTATATTTTATTTCTACATAATAAATCTAAAAATATCTTTCATTTACAATTTTCTAAATAATAAACAAATGTTGAAATGAGAGTATATTGTATAAAGCGTGGGAAAGGAGCAGAATTATACTGCTGCCTAAAACGTTCACAAATTCTTTGAGCATTAAAAGTATAAGTATGCTTGTCTATATTTAATAATGATCAACATTTTTTTCTACTCTCCATTAATAATTTAACGTATTAGATGTTATTTATTTTATTTTTTAATTTTCACGTATTTGAATGCATCGTTTTATTAAATAACTTCCAAATGTAGCAATTTGTTAAAACATCTCGGTAGAGATGTCGATTGTTCCATACACAAATATAACAGAAAATAGAATGCAATAATCTCTTTAAAAATAATTATATTGATCGGCGACATATTTAGTAAACAAAACATCTCGCTAACAATTTCGATTGCCCAGTACGAGAATAGCTGCCTCGTCTAAACGAAACATTCCGCTAAAAAACATCTCGGTAAGAACATCTCGGCAAGGACCTCTCGCTGCCGCGTCTAAACGAAACATTTCGCTAACAACATCTCGGCACGGAGCTCTCGTTGCCGCGTCTAAACGAAACGTCTCGGTAAGAACATCTCGGTAAGAACATCTCGGTAAGGACCTCTCGTTAAGGGAACCACAATCGAAACGTCTCGAGAGGTTCAAACAATCGAAACGTTTCGATTGTAACATCTCGCAATCGCACATCACTACTCGGTAGCCCAGTGGATACGGCGTCAGATCCACGATCGTGCGGTCCCGTGTTCAAATCTTACTTTTGATGTTTACTTTTTGAAATCTGAAATGTGTTTTAATGATTACTTTAATTTGTTCGGGGTTAAATCTCACTTTTTTTGTTAACTTTTTAGGTTTGACTTTTATTTACTTATACTAATCCCTTTATTTGTAATTATGTTGTACAACGAACAGCCACCATACAGCGCTCTGCGGAGTTAGGTTAAGTTAGGTTACTATAATTTTGTCGTGAACTGCAACCTAGTTGTTTGTTCACGTACATCCATTTTTAGATCCATTTAACAGCCACCATACAGCGCTCTGCGGAGTTAGGTTAAGTTAGGTTACTATAATTTTGTCGTGAACTGCAACCTAGTTGTTTGTTCACGTACATCCATTTTTAGATCCATTTAACAGCCACCATACAGCGCTCTGCGGAGTTAGGTTAAGTTAGGTTACTATAATTTTGTCGTGAACTGCAACCTAGTTGTTTGTTCACGTACATCAATTTTTAGATCCAATTTAACACTGTATACACAACTTTTGATTTAACTTATATCTGCTTGAATTTTAATCGAATCACCATTTTTTATGCTTTTCCACCACAAAACAATAACAATCGTAGTTGAAAGTTCATTCGATAAAACAAACAAACAATCGGTTGATGATTCGGTGGTTCTGGTCGTGACGTCACAACCTCTAAATGTTGTAGACGAAAAAGTGCTCACCGCTCTTAGGAAGGTGAGCACTTTTTCGCCTACAAAATTTAGAGGTTGTTTGGTCGATATCGAACAGACGATACAGCAACGTTTCATCAACCGATTGTTCGTTCATTCTACTGGATGATTTGAGATTGCCGACTGCCGAGAAGTTAAACTTGGAAATGGAAACCACTGGAGTTCTAAGCTGACTCGACTAGGGCCTGTTGAAGTATATGTTTGGCCATTGGACAATTTGAAATTGAAATACCTTACATCCACTTAATATGGCAAAAGATATACCCAATTTAAATAAACTTTGTAATGCTAAGTTCATTAAGTAATGTATACAAGGTCTTAAACAGATAAGATGCCTTTAAATTTACAAATTGGTTGCAATCATAAATACAAAGACCCCGAGGTAGGGTTAAGATAATTAATCGGTCTCTCTAAATTACTTGTGATAAGAGAAAAATTGTTCATAAATTAAACTAGTATGAAATAAAACCCATTCCTTGCCCAAGTAATAGGCTTAATTATAGCTAAGGACTTGAAAGGCTCAGTTATTATGATGAGTTATATTAACTTTCAATATCCATAATTTAAAGTACCTATAAACTCTTAAACTTCTATAAAATCTTCGAACGTTTCAGCTTCATAAAATCTACTAGCGCTACTCATTTTGTATTCCAACAACCACCATTTTCCTTCCAACTTCGAAAACATCTATCTACTATCGTAGTCAACATTCAATCGATAAAACAACCGGTTGGTAAAATTGTTCGATGTCGACCAAACAACCTCTAAATTTTGTAGGCGAAAAAGTGCTCACCTCTTAGGTAACCCTAATGTTACCTATTAATTATAAACAACACAGGTATTACTTTCTTTGACAGTTCCCTGGTTGGTTATAACATCACCTAGTCCATTTTCTTTTGATTTTAAACTCCATATGCCCAATGTTAATTTTTTACTTTTCATTTTAGTAGGTTACCGAATGACCGATATCGATATCGATAAATAGTGTTCATATAATATCCAAACGATATCGATATTTCAATTCGAAATCACAACATCGATATTTTCCCCCACCACATCTACAAAGTCTCCGCTGCCAGAGGTGCGTGTGTCTTTTTAGTGAGCTTTCAGTTCAGGTGTGGATCATTTCCATAAGAGTTAAGTTCGCAGTTCGCACAAAGATGTATTACGAGGGCGTCCAGCTGATGCATAAATCAACAACATAGTATAAGTGTTGCCAACCTTTCAGGGGATATTATATTATAATGGACCAGCTATTTTAAAATTGTCTACATGACATGCAGAAAGAACGTTTGAACCCTTAATCAATTAATCTAATAATACAAATAAATCAAAAAATAATTAGTTTCATAAAATAGCAGCTGATAAAATTATATAATTAATTAATTAAACAATGTTTATTTTAATAACAATGATGAGGAAATTATGGTACTCGTACGATTGCAACACTGCAGATTGGATTAGTGATAACGTGACCTTACAGCTGTTTCACGATGTCTTCCGATTAGCTAGATACCCTTAAATATACCGACTGCACAGACCTTGACCTTACAAAGTATCTATGGACCTTGAGCTATAAAGCCTTAATTATATCTACTGCAAGGACCTTGGATGCCAAGTGCGGCAAACCCCGTAAGCAAAAATAAAGAAGAGGGGACCCAACTAATATCCCTGCAGGACACACCATATGCTGAATTCTATCAATCGGTGAATTAATTGATCAAGAAGTAACTTGGATCAACGAGGTGTAAGACTTGGCTATGTTACTACTTATGTTAGAATCACTAAGCTCTATATCATATCTTGAGTCACCACTCCGTGGTGAAAAAGCGTGCCGCTGTGTTTATGGTCGTTGCCGTTGGCGAGATGTGTTTTTGACATTTTGGTGGTATAATTATATTAGTGAATTTCCTTTGGAAAGTGAACTATTAGCATGACCCGCACGGTGAAACTTATGCCCGGGACCACCATAGAAGTTCCTAACGTGACCCCCTGAACACGTTTTGGGGGGTCGTTCAAAATTGTATATATATATATGTGTGTGTGTGTGTGTGTGTGTGTGTGTGTGTGTGTGTGTGTGTGTGTGTGTGTGTGTGTGTGTGTGTGTGTGTGTTTGCACTCTAGCGGTCACATTTTTTGTTCGATTTACTTAAAATTTGGTAGGGACGTTCCTTTCTGTAATCAGTTGGACAAGTTCGTTGGGAAAAACAATCGGAAAACTCTAAACCCCTTTTTTTGGGGATTAATCTTTCAAATTTTGAGGTTTTGGGCCCAAAAAGGGTCAGAAAAGCCCCATATGTAAAATGACTGCATGTAAAAAGATGGAAATTAGAGGGGCGAAAGTTTTAAGCCCTCTCTCGTCATTCTAGCATAAATATTTACCGAGTTATTAAAGAAAATGTGTATTGACTAAACACAGTACGTTGTCTTATGGGGATTTTACATTAAAAAAGCCTGTTATTCATTTGTTGGTGTACTTTTATAATCCCCAACAACCTCACGCCTACTTTAAAGCCTGACTGAACCTTGTCCTAACCTTATAATGCGCAAATTGTATTCCCAGCATTGCAGGTAAATAGAACCAGGAGCATCAGAATAACCAAAAAATCAATGTTTTCAGATTTGAATAAAAGTTGGAATAAATGTATGTTTTTAACTGATTTTGAGTTTTTATAGTTTTTTATGCGGAAATTCACTTCCCTCACGTCAGCGTGCTGCGTGCGAACTCGTTTTATTTCCTATTGTTTGAAATTTTGACATCGCCCACCCAATGTATTCTGATTGGTCCAGTTAACGTCAAAGTGACAACTCAATAGAGCAAAATATCTATGTTGACGGCAAGTTTTTGGAAAATTATTTAGTCAGAGAGTAGTGACTCCAGATATAACATAGAACTCATTGGTTAGGATTGTGAATATGTGAATACTACCAACCATTCTCGAATTCAATATATTACTGACAATGTATTAAATAATATAAGGAAACTGACACATATACTCTCTCCATTTAAGCACCAGTTTAAAGTACCTTATCATATATAAATCTTTTAACTTTATTTTCAGAATACCCCAACAACTCCCTTATTGAAGTTATTTACTATACACATTTTGGTGTCTTTCTCGCACCCGAGGTTCAGTGACAACTCCTCCGTTGATCAATGTTAACCTAACATTTATACCAAGTATTAATGGATCGGAAAATTCAAGCGAAATTATATTGTTATCCCCCATCTAAAGGTAAATTTGGACCAAGGTCCATACATACTTCGTAAAGGTTTGAGCAGTCGATTTATTTAAGGTTTTCTAGCTAACCAGAAGAGAGCTCGTAAAAACCAAGGTTCGTAGAGCTTTCAGTCCAGGTACGATCATTTTCATAAGAGTAATGTTCGCAGGAAAGATTTCTTACGAGGGCGTCCAACCATAGATTAAGAATACTCCTTAACTGATGCATAAATCAACAACATAGTATAAGTGATGCCAACCTTACAGGCGATAATAATGGTACAACTATTTTTAAATAATCACTGGACATGCAGAAATAAAGTTTAAACCCATAATTCATTAGTCTAATAATACAAATAAATCAAGACAATAATTAGTTTCATAAAATAACAGCTAATAAAATTACGTAATTAGGTAAACAATGTTTATTTTAATTACAATGATGAGGAAAATATGGTAGTCGTTTGCAGCAACATAGCAAGATTGGATTGGTTATCACGTGACCTTACAGATGTTTTTACGTAAGGTCCTTACATACTTCATAAAGGTTTGTTCAGTCAAATTATTCAAGGTTTTCTAGTTAACCGGAAGAGACCTCGTAAAAACTGCTTTAAGGTCACGTGTTAACCAATCCAATCAGCAGTGTTGCTGGAAACACGATACTTATCGTACGATTACCCGATTTTCCTCATAATTGTAATTAAAATAAACATTGTTTAACTAATTATATAATTTTATCAGCTGTTATTTTATGAAACTAATTATTGTTTAGATTTATTTGTATTATTAGATTAATTGATTATGGGTTTAAACTTTCTTTCTGCATGTCCAGTGACTATTTAAAAATAGTTGTACCATTATTATTCCCTGTAAGGTTGGCAACACTTATACTATGTTGTTGACTTATGCATAAGTTGGACGCCCTTCGTAAGACATCTTTCCTGCGAATTTTAATCTTATGCAAATGATCATACCTGGGCTGAAAGCTCTACGAACCTTGGTTTTTATGAGGCCTCTTATGTGGTTAACTAGAAAACCTTAAATAAATTGACTGCGCAAACCTTTACGAAGTTGGTATGGACGTATGGACCTTGGTCCAATATTACCCTTACATGGGGGGTAAAAATATAATTTCTCTCGTATTTACTGATTAATTAATACTTGGTATAAATGCTAAGTTAACGTTGATCAACAGAGGATGTTCCAAATTTAGTTGTCACTTAAACTCGGGTGCGAGGAAAACACCAAAACGTGTGTATAGCAAATATAAATAACTCTGTAGAGCCTCCAATAAGGTAGTTAGTTGGTGGGCAATTCTGAAAATAAAGTTACTAGATTTATATACACGAGTACCTGGGATGGCCGAGCTTTGCTCTGGGAAGGCCAGTTAGTTTGTTTAGATGACTTGGAGTAATATTTCACCACTTCCCCCTACTGATAATCAGATTTGTATGACTCATTTGCCTCTTTTCTACATTTTTAAGGTCACTCCAGTTGTTATTTATAGCTCAATGTCTCTTTGATTTATTTTACAACTCTATTTATGTCATCTACACTCAAATATTTTAATCTCTGCTCTCAGGAAACCACATGTTAATGATCATATACAATATGAGAATTACTTTGACACTTCCCTGGTTGATTTTGATCAGCTGTTACAATTCTTTTGTTTTAATTTGAAACTCCATAAGCCCAATGTTAATTTTTTAACTTTTTATTCTAATTTTTTTACATTATTTGATTTTTCCTGGGGATGAGTCCTGTCTAGAACTTATTTTTATCTCAGAAATTAGTTATTTCGAACATTTGAAGGAAATCGTTAGAGCCGTTTTTGAGATCAGTGTCGCAAGCAAGCAAGCAAGCAAACCTTACTCATATTAGAGTAAGAGTACCTGGGGGCCGAGCTTTGCTCGGGGGAAGGTCAGTCAGTTTGTTTAGATGACTCGGAGTAATATTTCACCACTTCCCCCTACTGATAATCAGATTTGTATTATTCATTAGCCTCTTTTCTGCATTTTTAAGGTCCCTCCAGTTGTTATTTATAGCTCAATGTCCCTTTGATTTATTTTACTACTCTATATATGTAATCTTTACTCAAATCTGTTAAACTCTGCTCTCAGGAAACCACATGTTAATAATCATAAACAACATGAGTATTACTTTGACAGTTCCCTGGTTAATTATGAACAGCTGTTACAATACTTTTGTTTTGATTTGAAACTCCATAAGCCCAATGTTAATTTTTTTAACTTTTCATTTTAGTTTTTTTACATTATTTGATTTTTCCTAGGGATGAGGCCTGTCTAGAACTTATTTTTATCCCAGAAATTAGTTATTTTGAACATTTGAAGGAAATCGTTGGAGCCGTTTTTGAGATCCGTGTCGCAATAGCAAGCAAGCATGCAAGCAAGCAAGCAAGCAAACCTTACTCATATTAGAGTATAGGATAAGAGTATAGGATAGGATGTGGTTTCCTGAGAGCAGAGATTCAAAGATTTGAGTGAAGATTAACACTTAAAGAGTAGTTAAATAAATCAAAGGGACATTAATCTATAAATAACAACTGGAGGACCTTAAAAATGTAGAAAAGAGGCAAATGAGTTATACAAATCTGATTATGAGTAGGGGGAAGTAGTAAAATATTACTCCAAGTCATCTAAACAAACTGACTGGCCTTCCCCCAAGCAAAGCTCGGCCCCCCAGGTACTGTTCATAATCAAGGGAGTGATTACATTTTACTTATTCTCCATAAGAATAACATGGGGGCTGAGTACGCAGGTTTGGCTGCTACGAAAATAATTAACATATCAATTTTTTGTGCAAATATCAATATACCAGTACTACGTAAAGTACAAGTACCAAGTTTCATCAACATACATTCATAAATAATTGAGAGATCAAATTTTATTTATTCTCCATAAGGAAAACATTGGTCAACGTACTGTGTTTAGCACTTTGAATAACTCTGCAATGGTATGGCTAGAATCACAATTTAAACACCAAAATGATTGTTTTGTGGAACTGAATTGATTGGTAAGAGCAAATATGAAGTTTACATTAAAAAGAACTGAGGAAAAGCCAATAACCTTTATCCCATAAGATTAACATCGGAGATTTTATGAGCAGGTTTTTTGGATTTTCTCCGCAACCACTTAAACTAGGTTAATAATTTAAAATACTATATTATTTGTTTTTTAAGCTCTATAACATGTTCAAAACCAAAATTACGTTTTTAGCGAATTTCCCCTATAGGGAAGAAGCTATTACCGTAGGTCTCATGGTAAGACTTAAGCCCGAGACCATGATAACTTTTTGTTTTGAGGTCCCCAGATGTCCAAAACACTATTCGTTCAAATTTATATATATGTATATATATATCTATATACTGTATATATATATATATATCTATATATGTGTCCGTGAATGCGATAACTTGAGTAAAAAACGTCCGATTTCGATGAAATTTGGCTCAAATGTGTAAACTGACATTTATGACTTTAAGTTCGAAAACCAGAAAAATCTGACTATGGGAAGAGGGGTTTATGGGGGTTTTAAATTTTCCAAAAATCAGTTTTTTGCATTTTTCACCCTAAAATTTTTGAAACACTTAATTTAGGTTTAGACCATGTTATAGAGCTTAAAAAAACAAATAATATGGTATTTTGAATTATTAACCTAGGTTAAGTGGTTGCGGAAAAAATCCAAAAAAACATGCTCATAAAATCTCCCATGTTAATCTTATGGGAAAAAGGTTTTTGGCTTTTCCTCAGTTAATTTTACTTTAAACTTCACATTTTCTTTTACCAATCACTTCAGCTCCACAAAACAATCATTTTGGTGTTTAAATTGTGATTCTACGTCAAACCGTTGCAGAGATATTCAAAGTGCTAAACACAGTACGTTGTCCAATGTTATCCTTATGGAGAATAAATAAAATTTGATAAGTTGATTATTTATGAATGTATATTGATGAAATTTGGTATGTGGCTTCATGTTGTACTGGTATATTGATAATTGCACAAAAAATAAATGTTTTGTTGATTGTCCCCGTAGCAGCTAACCTGCATACTCAGCCCTAATGTTATTCTTATGGAGAATAAGTAAAGTTTTATATCTCCCTTAATTATGAACATAAATTAATAAAACATGGTAAGTAGCTTCACCTGGTTCAGTTATATTGATAATTGCATAAAAACTCATTTCTTATCTTCCTCGTTGCAGCAAACCTGCGTACTCAGTCCTAATGTTATTCTTATGGGGAATAAATAAAATGTAATAAATCACTTATTTATGAATGTATTTTTGTCAAACTTGGTGAGTGGCTTTATGTACTAGTGAGAAACATATCAATGCATTGGAAATTCGCTGAGTACGCAGGTTTGCTGCGACGGGGGTATTTTAATTTTAGGGTGAAAAATGCAAAATACTGATTTTTGGAAAATTTAAAACCCCCTTAAACCCCCTTTCCCATGGTCCGATTTTTCTGGTTTTCTTAAAGTCATGAATGTTACTTTAGACATTTGAGCCAAATTTCATCGAAATCGGACGTTTTTTACTGAAGTTATCGCATTCACGGACACACACACACACACACACACACACACACACACACACACACACACACACACACACAATACGAATAGTGTTTGAACGAATAGTGTTTTTGGCATCTGGGGACCTCATAACAAAAAGTTATCAGGGTCTCGGGCTTAAGTCTTACTATGAGACCTACGGTAATAGCTTCTTCCCTATAGGGGAAATTTGCTAAAAGAATACTATTGCAGCAATAAGGGGCAATCAGGATAGTATTCAATTTGAAAAATAAAGATTCAGTAAGACATTTTTTTGGTTAGCTTGGAATATTAGAAACGATAATTTATGCAAAAATTATAAAACTCAAGAATCAGAGGGAAGTAGGCATCCATATAACATTCGTTTTCATAGAAATATTAATCGTCACAATCTAAATTTTACAAAAAGAAACTCAGTTTGTTGGAAACAAATATTTACATAGTTTGCCTAAACATATTTTAGCCGAAAAATATATAAGTACATATTTAAAAAAATAAATGAATATTTGATTTACATTTTTTCTTATTCCTTTGAGAATTTTGGGATGATAAAACTTTAAAATAACTTTGAACAACAAATTTAATTGAAAAATGGAATTCTTTTTTGTATCTTCTTCTTATAAGATTTTTTGACACTATTCTCGACGATTGTACATATTATGAATAAAGGATGATTTGATTTCAAACTATAAACACCAAAGTTAGTTAGCATGGTATTTTAGCCGGACTTTGAAATTGTTTAACCTGTATATTTCAAATTAGTAATTAATTTATATACTAATAATGTATGACATTTGTACAAATACTTGTTGAAGGCTATAGCATATCCCAGAATCACATAAAATCAGATTGTAAATTAAGAATTCGGCATTTGGTATTACATAGCAATTGATAATTAAGAAAAAATTGGAAGTACAGTAATATTGCATTTTTTAATCATTATATTAATAGGCAAGCCCGAAACTGTCCCTCCTTTTAGCGAATTTCCCCTATAGGGAAGAAGCTATTACCGTAGGTCTCATGGTAAGACTTAAGCCCGAGACCGTGACAAATTTTTGTTTAAGGTCCCAAGATGACTAAAACACAATTTGTTCAAATTTATATATATATATGTATATATATATATATATATATATATATATGTATCCGTGAATGTGATAATTTGAGTAAAAAACGTACGATTTTGATGATATTTGGCTCAAATGTGTAAAGTGACATTTATGACTTTAAGTTCGAAAACCAGAAAAATCGGACTATGGGAAGGGGGGTTTATGGGGGTTTTAAATTTTCCAAAAATCAGTTTTTTGCATTTTTCACCCTAAAATTTTTGAAACACTTAATTTTGGTTTTGACCATGTTATAGAGCTTAAAAAAACAAATAATATGGTATTTTGAATTATTAACCTAGGTTAAGTGGTTGCGGAAAAAATCCAAAAAAACATGCTCATAAAATCTCCCATGTTAATCTTATGGGAAAAAGGTTTTTGGCTTTTCCTCAGTTAATTTTACTTTAAACTTCACATTTGCTTTTACCAATCACTTCAGCTCCACAAAACAATCATTTTGGTGTTTAAATTGTGATTCTACGTCAAACCGTTGCAGAGATATTCAAAGTGCTAAACACAGTACGTTGTCCAATGTTATCCTTATGGAGAATAAATAAAATTTGATAAGTTGATTATTTATGAATGTATATTGATGAAATTTGGTATGTGGCTTCATGTTGTACTGGTATATTGATAATTGCACAAAAAATAAATGTTTTGTTGATTGTCCCCGTAGCAGCTAACCTGCATACTCAGCCCTAATGTTATTCTTATGGAGAATAAGTAAAGTTTTATATCTCCCTTAATTATGAACATAAATTAATAAAACATGGTAAGTAGCTTCACCTGGTTCAGTTATATTGATAATTGCATAAAAACTCATTTCTTATCTTCCTCGTTGCAGCAAACCTGCGTACTCAGTCCTAATGTTATTCTTATGGGGAATAAATAAAATGTAATAAATCACTTATTTATGAATGTATTTTTGTCAAACTTGGTGAGTGGCTTTATGTACTAGTGAGAAACATATCAATGCATTGGAAATTCGCTGAGTACGCAGGTTTGCTGCGACGGGGGTATTTTAATTTTAGGGTGAAAAATGCAAAATACTGATTTTTGGAAAATTTAAAACCCCCTTAAACCCCCTTTCCCATGGTCCGATTTTTCTGGTTTTCTTAAAGTCATGAATGTTACTTTAGACATTTGAGCCAAATTTCATCGAAATCGGACGTTTTTTACTGAAGTTATCGCATTCACGGACACACACACACACACACACACACACACACACACAATACGAATAGTGTTTGAACGAATAGTGTTTTTGGCATCTGGGGACCTCATAACAAAAAGTTATCAGGGTCTCGGGCTTAAGTCTTACTATGAGACCTACGGTAATAGCTTCTTCCCTATAGGGGAAATTTGCTAAAAGAATACTATTGCAGCAATAAGGGGCAATCAGGATAGTATTCAATTTGAAAAATAAAGATTCAGTAAGACATTTTTTTGGTTAGCTTGGAATATTAGAAACGATAATTTATGCAAAAATTATAAAACTCAAGAATCAGAGGGAAGTAGGCATCCATATAACATTCGTTTTCATAGAAATATTAATCGTCACAATCTAAATTTTACAAAAAGAAACTCAGTTTGTTGGAAACAAATATTTACATAGTTTGCCTAAACATATTTTAGCCGAAAAATATATAAGTACATATTTAAAAAAATAAATGAATATTTGATTTACATTTTTTCTTATTCCTTTGAGAATTTTGGGATGATAAAACTTTAAAATAACTTTGAACAACAAATTTAATTGAAAAATGGAATTCTTTTTTGTATCTTCTTCTTATAAGATTTTTTGACACTATTCTCGACGATTGTACATATTATGAATAAAGGATGATTTGATTTCAAACTATAAACACCAAAGTTAGTTAGCATGGTATTTTAGCCGGACTTTGAAATTGTTTAACCTGTATATTTCAAATTAGTAATTAATTTATATACTAATAATGTATGACATTTGTACAAATACTTGTTGAAGGCTATAGCATATCCCAGAATCACATAAAATCAGATTGTAAATTAAGAATTCGGCATTTGGTATTACATAGCAATTGATAATTAAGAAAAAATTGGAAGTACAGTAATATTGCATTTTTTAATCATTATATTAATAGGCAAGCCCGAAACTGTCCCTCCTTTTAGCGAATTTCCCCTATAGGGAAGAAGCTATTACCGTAGGTCTCATGGTAAGACTTAAGCCCGAGACCGTGACAAATTTTTGTTTAAGGTCCCAAGATGACTAAAACACAATTTGTTCAAATTTATATATATATATGTATATATATATATATATATATATATATATATATATATATATATATATATATGTATCCGTGAATGTGATAATTTGAGTAAAAAACGTACGATTTTGATGAAATTTGGCTCAAATGTGTAAAGTGACATTTATGACTTTAAGTTCGAAAACCAGAAAAATCGGACTATGGGAAGGGGGGTTTATGGGGGTTTTAAATTTTCCAAAAATCAGTTTTTTGCATTTTTCACCCTAAAATTTTTGAAACACTTAATTTTGGTTTTGACCATGTTATAGAGCTTAAAAAAACAAATAATATGGTATTTTGAATTATTAACCTAGGTTAAGTGGTTGCGGAAAAAATCCAAAAAAACATGCTCATAAAATCTCCCATGTTAATCTTATGGGAAAAAGGTTTTTGGCTTTTCCTCAGTTAATTTTACTTTAAACTTCACATTTGCTTTTACCAATCACTTCAGCTCCACAAAACAATCATTTTGGTGTTTAAATTGTGATTCTACGTCCAACCGTTGCAGAGATATTCAAAGTACTAAACACAGTACGTTGTCCAATGTTATCCTTATGGAGAATAAATAAAATTTGATAAGTTGATTATTTATGAATGTATATTGATGAAATTTGGTATGTGGCTTCATGTTGTACTGGTATATTGATAATTGCACAAAAAATAAATGTTTTGTTGATTGTCCCCGTAGCAGCTAACCTGCATACTCAGCCCTAATGTTATTCTTATGGAGAATAAGTAAAGTTTTATATCTCCCTTAATTATGAACATAAATTAATAAAACATGGTAAGTAGCTTCACCTGGTTCAGTTATATTGATAATTGCATAAAAACTCATTTCTTATCTTCCTCGTTGCAGCAAACCTGCGTACTCAGTCCTAATGTTATTCTTATGGGGAATAAATAAAATGTAATAAATCACTTATTTATGAATGTATTTTTGTCAAACTTGGTGAGTGGCTTTATGTACTAGTGAGAAACATATCAATGCATTGGAAATTCGCTGAGTACGCAGGTTTGCTGCGACGGGGGTATTTTAATTTTAGGGTGAAAAATGCAAAATACTGATTTTTGGAAAATTTAAAACCCCCTTAAACCCCCTTTCCCATGGTCCGATTTTTCTGGTTTTCTTAAAGTCATGAATGTTACTTTAGACATTTGAGCCAAATTTCATCGAAATCGGACGTTTTTTACTGAAGTTATCGCATTCACGGACACACACACACACACACACACACACACACACACACAATACGAATAGTGTTTGAACGAATAGTGTTTTTGGCATCTGGGGACCTCATAACAAAAAGTTATCAGGGTCTCGGGCTTAAGTCTTACTATGAGACCTACGGTAATAGCTTCTTCCCTATAGGGGAAATTTGCTAAAAGAATACTATTGCAGCAATAAGGGGCAATCAGGATAGTATTCAATTTGAAAAATAAAGATTCAGTAAGACATTTTTTTGGTTAGCTTGGAATATTAGAAACGATAATTTATGCAAAAATTATAAAACTCAAGAATCAGAGGGAAGTAGGCATCCATATAACATTCGTTTTCATAGAAATATTAATCGTCACAATCTAAATTTTACAAAAAGAAACTCAGTTTGTTGGAAACAAATATTTACATAGTTTGCCTAAACATATTTTAGCCGAAAAATATATAAGTACATATTTAAAAAAATAAATGAATATTTGATTTACATTTTTTCTTATTCCTTTGAGAATTTTGGGATGATAAAACTTTAAAATAACTTTGAACAACAAATTTAATTGAAAAATGGAATTCTTTTTTGTATCTTCTTCTTATAAGATTTTTTGACACTATTCTCGACGATTGTACATATTATGAATAAAGGATGATTTGATTTCAAACTATAAACACCAAAGTTAGTTAGCATGGTATTTTAGCCGGACTTTGAAATTGTTTAACCTGTATATTTCAAATTAGTAATTAATTTATATACTAATAATGTATGACATTTGTACAAATACTTGTTGAAGGCTATAGCATATCCCAGAATCACATAAAATCAGATTGTAAATTAAGAATTCGGCATTTGGTATTACATAGCAATTGATAATTAAGAAAAAATTGGAAGTACAGTAATATTGCATTTTTTAATCATTATATTAATAGGCAAGCCCGAAACTGTCCCTCCTTTTAGCGAATTTCCCCTATAGGGAAGAAGCTATTACCGTAGGTCTCATGGTAAGACTTAAGCCCGAGACCGTGACAAATTTTTGTTTAAGGTCCCAAGATGACTAAAACACAATTTGTTCAAATTTATATATATATATGTATATATATATATATATATATATATATATATATATATATATATATGTATCCGTGAATGTGATAATTTGAGTAAAAAACGTACGATTTTGATGATATTTGGCTCAAATGTGTAAAGTGACATTTATGACTTTAAGTTCGAAAACCAGAAAAATCGGACTATGGGAAGGGGGGTTTATGGGGGTTTTAAATTTTCCAAAAATCAGTTTTTTGCATTTTTCACCCTAAAATTTTTGAAACACTTAATTTTGGTTTTGACCATGTTATAGAGCTTAAAAAAACAAATAATATGGTATTTTGAATTATTAACCTAGGTTAAGTGGTTGCGGAAAAAATCCAAAAAAACATGCTCATAAAATCTCCCATGTTAATCTTATGGGAAAAAGGTTTTTGGCTTTTCCTCAGTTAATTTTACTTTAAACTTCACATTTGCTTTTACCAATCACTTCAGCTCCACAAAACAATCATTTTGGTGTTTAAATTGTGATTCTACGTCAAACCGTTGCAGAGATATTCAAAGTGCTAAACACAGTACGTTGTCCAATGTTATCCTTATGGAGAATAAATAAAATTTGATAAGTTGATTATTTATGAATGTATATTGATGAAATTTGGTATGTGGCTTCATGTTGTACTGGTATATTGATAATTGCACAAAAAATAAATGTTTTGTTGATTGTCCCCGTAGCAGCTAACCTGCATACTCAGCCCTAATGTTATTCTTATGGAGAATAAGTAAAGTTTTATATCTCCCTTAATTATGAACATAAATTAATAAAACATGGTAAGTAGCTTCACCTGGTTCAGTTATATTGATAATTGCATAAAAACTCATTTCTTATCTTCCTCGTTGCAGCAAACCTGCGTACTCAGTCCTAATGTTATTCTTATGGGGAATAAATAAAATGTAATAAATCACTTATTTATGAATGTATTTTTGTCAAACTTGGTGAGTGGCTTTATGTACTAGTGAGAAACATATCAATGCATTGGAAATTCGCTGAGTACGCAGGTTTGCTGCGACGGGGGTATTTTAATTTTAGGGTGAAAAATGCAAAATACTGATTTTTGGAAAATTTAAAACCCCCTTAAACCCCCTTTCCCATGGTCCGATTTTTCTGGTTTTCTTAAAGTCATGAATGTTACTTTAGACATTTGAGCCAAATTTCATCGAAATCGGACGTTTTTTACTGAAGTTATCGCATTCACGGACACACACACACACACACACACACACACACACACAATACGAATAGTGTTTGAACGAATAGTGTTTTTGGCATCTGGGGACCTCATAACAAAAAGTTATCAGGGTCTCGGGCTTAAGTCTTACTATGAGACCTACGGTAATAGCTTCTTCCCTATAGGGGAAATTTGCTAAAAGAATACTATTGCAGCAATAAGGGGCAATCAGGATAGTATTCAATTTGAAAAATAAAGATTCAGTAAGACATTTTTTTGGTTAGCTTGGAATATTAGAAACGATAATTTATGCAAAAATTATAAAACTCAAGAATCAGAGGGAAGTAGGCATCCATATAACATTCGTTTTCATAGAAATATTAATCGTCACAATCTAAATTTTACAAAAAGAAACTCAGTTTGTTGGAAACAAATATTTACATAGTTTGCCTAAACATATTTTAGCCGAAAAATATATAAGTACATATTTAAAAAAATAAATGAATATTTGATTTACATTTTTTCTTATTCCTTTGAGAATTTTGGGATGATAAAACTTTAAAATAACTTTGAACAACAAATTTAATTGAAAAATGGAATTCTTTTTTGTATCTTCTTCTTATAAGATTTTTTGACACTATTCTCGACGATTGTACATATTATGAATAAAGGATGATTTGATTTCAAACTATAAACACCAAAGTTAGTTAGCATGGTATTTTAGCCGGACTTTGAAATTGTTTAACCTGTATATTTCAAATTAGTAATTAATTTATATACTAATAATGTATGACATTTGTACAAATACTTGTTGAAGGCTATAGCATATCCCAGAATCACATAAAATCAGATTGTAAATTAAGAATTCGGCATTTGGTATTACATAGCAATTGATAATTAAGAAAAAATTGGAAGTACAGTAATATTGCATTTTTTAATCATTATATTAATAGGCAAGCCCGAAACTGTCCCTCCTTTTAGCGAATTTCCCCTATAGGGAAGAAGCTATTACCGTAGGTCTCATGGTAAGACTTAAGCCCGAGACCGTGACAAATTTTTGTTTAAGGTCCCAAGATGACTAAAACACAATTTGTTCAAATTTATATATATATATGTATATATATATATATATATATATATATATATATATATATATATATATATATATGTATCCGTGAATGTGATAATTTGAGTAAAAAACGTACGATTTTGATGAAATTTGGCTCAAATGTGTAAAGTGACATTTATGACTTTAAGTTCGAAAACCAGAAAAATCGGACTATGGGAAGGGGGGTTTATGGGGGTTTTAAATTGTCCAAAAATCAGTTTTTTGCATTTTTCACCCTAAAATTTTTGAAACACTTAATTTTGGTTTTGACCATGTTATAGAGCTTAAAAAAACAAATAATATGGTATTTTGAATTATTAACCTAGGTTAAGTGGTTGCGGAAAAAATCCAAAAAAACATGCTCATAAAATCTCCCATGTTAATCTTATGGGAAAAAGGTTTTTGGCTTTTCCTCAGTTAATTTTACTTTAAACTTCACATTTGCTTTTACCAATCACTTCAGCTCCACAAAACAATCATTTTGGTGTTTAAATTGTGATTCTACGTCCAACCGTTGCAGAGATATTCAAAGTACTAAACACAGTACGTTGTCCAATGTTATCCTTATGGAGAATAAATAAAATTTGATAAGTTGATTATTTATGAATGTATATTGATGAAATTTGGTATGTGGCTTCATGTTGTACTGGTATATTGATAATTGCACAAAAAATAAATGTTTTGTTGATTGTCCCCGTAGCAGCTAACCTGCATACTCAGCCCTAATGTTATTCTTATGGAGAATAAGTAAAGTTTTATATCTCCCTTAATTATGAACATAAATTAATAAAACATGGTAAGTAGCTTCACCTGGTTCAGTTATATTGATAATTGCATAAAAACTCATTTCTTATCTTCCTCGTTGCAGCAAACCTGCGTACTCAGTCCTAATGTTATTCTTATGGGGAATAAATAAAATGTAATAAATCACTTATTTATGAATGTATTTTTGTCAAACTTGGTGAGTGGCTTTATGTACTAGTGAGAAACATATCAATGCATTGGAAATTCGCTGAGTACGCAGGTTTGCTGCGACGGGGGTATTTTAATTTTAGGGTGAAAAATGCAAAATACTGATTTTTGGAAAATTTAAAACCCCCTTAAACCCCCTTTCCCATGGTCCGATTTTTCTGGTTTTCTTAAAGTCATGAATGTTACTTTAGACATTTGAGCCAAATTTCATCGAAATCGGACGTTTTTTACTGAAGTTATCGCATTCACGGACACACACACACACACACACACACACACACACACACAATACGAATAGTGTTTGAACGAATAGTGTTTTTGGCATCTGGGGACCTCATAACAAAAAGTTATCAGGGTCTCGGGCTTAAGTCTTACTATGAGACCTACGGTAATAGCTTCTTCCCTATAGGGGAAATTTGCTAAAAGAATACTATTGCAGCAATAAGGGGCAATCAGGATAGTATTCAATTTGAAAAATAAAGATTCAGTAAGACATTTTTTTGGTTAGCTTGGAATATTAGAAACGATAATTTATGCAAAAATTATAAAACTCAAGAATCAGAGGGAAGTAGGCATCCATATAACATTCGTTTTCATAGAAATATTAATCGTCACAATCTAAATTTTACAAAAAGAAACTCAGTTTGTTGGAAACAAATATTTACATAGTTTGCCTAAACATATTTTAGCCGAAAAATATATAAGTACATATTTAAAAAAATAAATGAATATTTGATTTACATTTTTTCTTATTCCTTTGAGAATTTTGGGATGATAAAACTTTAAAATAACTTTGAACAACAAATTTAATTGAAAAATGGAATTCTTTTTTGTATCTTCTTCTTATAAGATTTTTTGACACTATTCTCGACGATTGTACATATTATGAATAAAGGATGATTTGATTTCAAACTATAAACACCAAAGTTAGTTAGCATGGTATTTTAGCCGGACTTTGAAATTGTTTAACCTGTATATTTCAAATTAGTAATTAATTTATATACTAACTAGGGGCTTGTAGGGGCAAAAGCCCCTAAAAAACCAAAATACATAAATTTTTTATCAACCTTCATTGGTCATTTATAAATAAGCACTGATTTTCTAGCATTATAATATAATATTATTATACTGTCTTATGTTTTTAATAAAATGTCCATTCCTAAACAACTGAATAAGTACAGCTGGTATCAATATCAAAGGCTAATTTAACTCTGTGGCACAGCTGTTTTAATTTCAAAAGATGTAAACAAATTAAACCCCATGTTGTTTTAATGGGAAAAGTTTTATTCTGTTGCGAATTTATGGTAAAAAAATAAGAAAAATGAATAGTTTTCCCTCAAAATTCACGTCAAGACCTTTAAAATGATACCCCTCCCATCCTTCTACGGCCATCCAGTCACTCACAATTTCTTTACAAAAATTTGACTTACGGAATTATATATAGAGATAATGTATGACATTTGTACAAATACTTGTTGAAGGCTATAGCATATCCCAGAATCACATAAAATCAGATTGTAAATTAAGAATTCGGCATTTGGTATTACATAGCAATTGATAATTAAGAAAAAATTGGAAGTACAGTAATATTGCATTTTTTAATCATTATATTAATAGGCAAGCCCGAAACTGTCCCTCCTTTTAGCGAATTTCCCCTATAGGGAAGAAGCTATTACCGTAGGTCTCATGGTAAGACTTAAGCCCGAGACCGTGACAAATTTTTGTTTAAGGTCCGAAGATGACTAAAACACTATTTGTTCAAATTTATATATATATGTATATATATATCTATATATCTATATATCTATATATATATATATATATATATATATATATATATATATATATATATATATATATATATATGTGTCCGTGAATGTGATAACTTGAGTAAAAAACGTACGATTTTGATGAAATTTGGCTCAAATGTGTAAAGTGACATTTATGACTTTAAGTTCGAAAACCAGAAAAATCGGACTATGGGAAGGGGGGTTTATGGGGGTTTTAAATTTTCCAAAAATCAGTTTTTTGCATTTTTCACCCTAAAATTTTTGAAACACTTAATTTTGGTTTTGACCATGTTATAGAGCTTAAAAAAACAAATAATATGGTATTTTGAATTATTAACCTAGGTTAAGTGGTTGCGGAAAAAATCCAAAAAAACATGCTCATAAAATCTCCCATGTTAATCTTATGGGAAAAAGGTTTTTGGCTTTTCCTCAGTTAATTTTACTTTAAACTTCACATTTGCTTTTACCAATCACTTCAGCTCCACAAAACAATCATTTTGGTGTTTAAATTGTGATTCTACGTCCAACCGTTGCAGAGATATTCAAAGTACTAAACACAGTACGTTGTCCAATGTTATCCTTATGGAGAATAAATAAAATGTGATATCTCGATTATTTATGAATGTATATTGATGAAACTTGGTATGTGGCTTCATGTTGTACTGGTATATTGATATTTGAACAAAAAACAAAAGTTTTGTTGGTTTTCCCCGTAGCAGCTAACCTGCATACTCAGCCCTAATGTTATTCTTATGGAGAATAAGTAAAGTTTTATATCTCCCTTAATTATTAACATAAATTAATAAAACTTAGTATGTAGCTTCACCTGGTTGAGTTAAATTGATAATTGCATAAAAACACATATTTTGTGTTCCTTGTTGCAGCAAACCTGCATACTCAGTCCTATGTTATTCTTATGGAGAATAAATAAAATGCTATAGATCACTTATTAATTAATTTATTTTTAATATAAAACTTGATAAAACTTGGTTATAAAACTTGGTAAGTGCTTTTATGTGGTAGTGAGAAACATATACATTCATTGGAAATTCGCTGAGTACGCAGGTTTGCTGCGACGGGGGTATATTTTCTTTGCGTGTGTGTGTATTGTAGAAGAAATTCTCGCATACTGTTAGAAAAGTATTGTCGTATAGATTTGCAGAAACTATATACTTATACAATTCACATCAGCACTCAGGGCTATGCCCCACAGGCTTTCAAAGTTTCAATATTCTTATGGAAGGACAGTAATCAATTGGATTACATATTTGTCAGCTGTTGATATAATAGAAAATGCCATAACAGTATGTAAGAACAGATGTTTCAGGCATAACCTAAATAAAAAGACTATACTGACTACTGGAGTGGCAACGCCCTTCTATTACCTGCTTTAATTCCACATTTTTCCGGAGAGAGAGAGGAGCAACAGGATCCACTATTCATTCTATCTACTTGTGAAGTTCGGAGCATAATGTCACCGGTTCTAGTATTTTATGTTTAACTGCTCATGCAGGATGCGGTAAAGCATTCAGCACGCAAACAGCCATTAATCGGATGTACCACTATATGGTATGCGTAAATTTATTTTGGTCAAATTTCGACCTCTGTGTGATTGCTGGTTTTATGAAAATTAGTGCTACTTTTGCACTAGCTTAATTAAGACAATAACATATACATGTTACAAACAAATCAAATTGTATTATAAACAACACATAGTTAGCATTTTGACCCGATTTTGTAAATTAATTAATTGTTTGCTGGGTTCTTTAAAATGGGGAGACAGGGCGGGTGGATAGTATTAGAGGTTTGAAATAAGCTATTGGTTCTGATCCATTGTTGTGTTGGGCCGAGTAGTGGAGTTGATGACTTCACTAGTGTCATCTTCCATAAAACTGCACTCACTGACACTGATGGTCACAGGAGCATGTTTTCGCCACATCGGGATCTTCAGCTGATACACGAGTCTGAAGATGCCGATGTGGCGAAAGCATGCTCCTATGTGACCATCAGTGTCAGTGAGTGCAGTTTGACGGAAGACGACGCTAGCGAAGCTATAGGTACTGGCTTTGGTGCACAAACCGAACCCCAAATTATTCTTATGGGGAAATCATAGGATTTCATATGATTATTTTTCCTAACGTCTCTATATACTTACATTTTGTTTCCTTAAGCGCCGTCTGTCCCTATTACCTGCTTTCATTAACCCCATTGTGCCAGCTTTTGCTCACCTCACAAATGTCAAAATTACAAAATTTGTTTGTAAACAAACTAAATAATGACAAACCTCCTGTCAAATTATTACTGACAGCTGTTTGAATTTTAATAATTTATATTACTGATTTATTTATATTTTGGACTGAACAAGCGTTTCCAGCTTTATCTCTTGTTTGTGGGAGGCATTCTCTATAGAAGAGCTCAGTGCCAGAAATAATATTTCCATAAACGCATCTATATACATATACTTAAAAGCGATCTGGGTTTTTCATCACTAATTCCAACTGCCTAATTTGCTGAAGAAATTACATTTTGTACACCGAATCTTAAGATATCAACTAGGAAATTTAAGAGTTTTGATCCCAATTCAAGGTTGCTGATTACTCAAAAGGTCTCCAAGCTCCACAGGTATTTTATGTTCTACTAGTTGTCCTGTTGCTCGAATCCGAGCAAGTTTGTACCCATCAAAAGATTACTTCAGCGGTAAACAAACATAACAAAACATCTAATTAAAACGGATGAAAGCAACGTACTTTTAATCAACATGTAGTTTAGACTTCCGCCGTCGGATAGCGCCACTGTTCCGAAAATTCAGCCCTTTACTGTATTTAAGTGGTGCCTTTTCTTAAAATTCTGAAATGTATTGGCAAATCGACGTAAAAATGCCATTAATTTGACACCTCAAACGTTAAAATCCGACCAGTCGTTATCGAGTTATGACTGTGAAGAAAAAACCCCTAGCTTATTAATTAGTAGGATTAATATTATTCTTATGGACATTCAGTTTTTCTGACAAGAACTGCTAGTTGTTGAACAAAATTGTGTTGACTTTTCCGACAAAGTACTAAGAAAAGCTTTGCAAATTTAGGGGCTGCAGAAAACAGATACTGATTTTTCATGGATTACGGAAATGATGTCCAACTCCAGTGCTACGTTAATGATGTAACCCTTTAATAGATTCTACCTCCTCTAGGTATTCTATATAGGCTACTCTCGATAGATTCATTTCAGTCTGGGCTGTCATGTACTAAATATGACAAATCAAATCAAATCAAATCAAAATATTCTTTATTGCCATGGAAACACAATAACATGCATTGGCTTGCGTCACACAAAGATAATTATAGTAAGTATACAATAACAATGTAAGGACCATACAAGTAAAATCAGGAAGTATCATATGTACCACTAATGTAGTCATCTACAGAATAAAAACACTTCTCCAACAAAAAGGACTTAAGCTTTCTTTTAAACTGAATGCCATCCGATTCAGTTTTAAGGACATCAGGTAGAGCATTAAATAATATTGTTGCATTATAGTATGTGTGGATTTTAAAGAAGGAAGTACTGTGATAAGGAATATTTAGTTTGTTTCTTTTTCCGAGGCCATATTTAGATTGAGGGACAAGGGAATTGAAAATACTGTGGTTCTGCTTAAAAAAAATCAAAGTTTGATAAATATAAATACTAGGGAACGTGAGAAGTTTTAGTTTTCTGAAAACGGTCTTGCATGATTCCCTCCTTCGAAGACCAGCAACAATTCGCACTGCCCTCTTTTGGAGGACAAAAATGGGTTTGGTTATAGATCGTTCTGAACCCCAGATTGCGACAGCATATGAAATATATGGAAAAATCAACGCGTAATACGAAGTAAGAAGAACCTCAGTATTTGTAAAGAAAGCTAGTCTACGAAGTACAAAAATCCCAGAACATAACTTTCGTGCGACATCGCTAACATGAGCAGAAAATCTAAGATGTCTATCAACATTTAACCCCAAAAACATAACATTGTCATTGGAGCAGACTTCTGCTTCATCGACCAAGATAGTCAGATTATCATTACGCTTGGCCAAAACTGAGAAATCAATTACAGAAGTTTTGTTAGCATTGATAGCCAAACCATTTTCCCGAAACCCCTGGACAATCATATTTGACTCAACAAAGCTATTGACCTCCATGATCTCACGACATATGCCATCCACAATTATTGACGTATCATCAGCAAACAAACACAACTCAGCACCTCCCACACAGCTCTTCAGATCATTCACATATAAAATGAACAGAAGAGGACCGAGTATTGAGCCTTGCGGAACCCCCGCATTAACAATTTGTACGTCAGAGTGGCAATATCTCATAATCTCTGAATCAATGAAAGGTATTTCAACCACTTGCCTCCGACCCCTCAAATAGGACGAAAACCATTGGTTTGCTATCCCACGTACTCCAATAACTTCAAGCTTCTCCAGAAGACGATCATGACACACCATATCAAATGCCTTCCTTAAATCAAAGAAAACTCCAGATGCATACTTCCCTCTATCCAAAGCATTGACTACCTTGTCGATGAGCGTGAACATAGCACTGACAGTTGAGCCCCTCTTAACAAAGCCGAACTGGTTCTTGAATAAAATATCATTATGATTAATGAATGACCACAATCTACTTATAACTGCCTTCTCAAATACCTTTGAGAATGTTGAAGAAATGGAAATAGGGCGGAAATTATCAAGTTCATCTATTTTCCCTTTTTTATGCAGTGGCTTTACAACCGATAACTTTAGAAAGTCAGGAAAAATTCCTCTAGTAAAGGAAAAGTTAATCAAATGAACTAGAGGATCGACGAAAAGATCACAACATGACTTAAGGAGCTTTGATGATATACCATCAATGCCAGATGACGTCTTTGGCTTTAAATTCATGATAATATTAGTAACCTCACTCCTGGAAACAGGTGACAGGAAAAACGAAGTTGAGCTACCACCAGGATGGCCATTAGAAAAACAATTAGACTCCTTTGGGACTACATTTATAAAAAATCGTTAAAAATATTTGAGATGGACTTCGGATCCCTAACAACAACTCCCTTCTTGTCTTTGATGGACCGAGGAATGTTACACAAATGTTTTTTGATGCCTCTATGTTCATTTATTACATCCCACACAGTTTTGACCCTATTAGAAGAGTTTTGAATCAAGTTAAATACTTTAGTTGACTTGGCAGCCCTAATACTTGCCCGATATTGCCTTTTTAACGATAAGTAGTGCTGCCTCCTTTCATCCGAAGATTCCAAATCCTTGGTGAAATAGTACCACTGAAAAACCAAGTCACGGAGTTGTAACTGATCATTATCCAAAGCGACCTTACTGCACGTTGCACGCTTCAGAAGTTTTGTTTTTTTCAGTGGAAAAGCTTGGTCAACATAAAAAGAAATGGAAGATTGAAATAAATGCATTTTGTCATTCATGGAGTCGGTTTCGTGCATATCGGACCATGATTCTTTACCAAGTAAATATTGAAATACACGAACATTTTCACATGAAAACGATCGTTTGAACGAATACTTCGGGCTTATGACATCCGCTGGCGTTAATAACTTGATAACGCCTACCTGAGCATGATGATCAGAGAGAGCAGTAATTAGAACCGAGCAAGTACAAGCATCATCAGGAAGATCGGTATAAAAATGATCAATCAAAGACTTCGAGTTTTTGAACTCTCTGGTATATGACCAAACCTTATTCTTCAGTCCAAAAGAAGCCATCAAATGTGTTAAGCTATCGACTTTAACATCAGTGACAGCCAAATCCACATTGAAATCTCCCACAACAATAGTTCTAGCATTATGACATATGACTTCATCAAGGCAGTCTAACAAACACCTGTAAAATATCTCATGTTCCTGTATTGACGATGAAAAAGGTTGAGGCTTATAAACGGCAACCAACATAAAACAATCCTCATCAAACTGAAACTTAACAGCAGCCAACTCACATTTACCCTCCAGGCAAAAACGTGAAACATCAATTTCCTCTAAAGTTAATGAGGCTTTGCCAAAGATACACACACCTCCTTTATGGATAGTTTTCCGGCAATATGCTGTAATGCCATGAAACCCATGAAGCGAGACAACATCAAATTCAAAATCCTTCAGATGGTGTTCAGATAAACAAATGATGTCTGGGTTTTCAGAATCAATCAAAATTTGTAAGCTATCTAGCTTACTAAGAAAGCCTTGAACGTTGTGGTGGACAATCTTAAAATTGGACGCTACATTGGAGTTGTCTGCTATACAACCTGAGACGTTTCTCCTAAAAAAACGTTTTCAGACTCACGTTCCACAATGGGTGAAGCAAGCCTAACTGAAGTTACTTGGGATGAGACATTTCCTGAATCTAAAGATTCATTATTAGGTTTTACATCCACGATATCACGTCCCTGATTTCGGCTAGCCGTAGCAAGTACAACAGAAAATAGTTTACCTAATTGATTATTACCATCTCTGTTTAAATGCCTACCATCCCTGGCAAGGTGTCTCCTACTCACCCAACAATTTGCCTCAACAAACGCAACGCCAAAATTGATACACATCACCTCCAATTGTTCATTGAAGTCAAATAAAGCCTTATATGTCATATCAGATCTTATTATAATGCTATTTACAAAAACCACAGTATTAGGAAAATGGGTTCTGGTGGTATACAATAAGTCGGCCATATCATTGAGAGCCTCACGCTTACCGTGGCCCCCATTATAGCCCGCTCTACCTTTATACCATTTCTTAAGATTATTTGTTCCAACATGAAAGTGTATTATGGATATATTACTATCGGTGTATTTCAATAGTTTCCCTTTAATATCCCTTATTTTCCCCCCTGGGCAAACCTCAACGATTGCCCCTCTCTTGGAGCTTTGTTCACTTGCAAACCTAATCATCGAATCACCTATCAATAACACTTTGTCATCAAATTTTGAAATATCACAGTTATCCTTCAAAATGCCCTTATCAGATATATTAACAGAATGGGGAGTACACTTATTTGTCTTATCAATAAACTTAGCCGTCCTATCTGGGATAGTCATTTGTTCTTTATCAGTCACAGATTGATAATCTTCTTGGCGCTTTGACTTAATATATTCATTGTCTTTCCTACTTTTACTTTTACAGTGAGACCTTACACTTTGATCTCTTTGTTCCCATACACCAGATACATTTCTTACATAGCAATCCTCTCCATCAACTTGTTCATGTGTGCTTAGATCCTTAAATCTATTGCTGCAATGAAAGAGAGGTGATTGCTTCGCAACTGGCATTGATTTTGATTTCCCCCGTTTGGAATGTTTAGATTTCACAAACTCCCAGCCTTCATTGGAAGACTTTTTTATTGTGAAAGGAGTTACGGTTTTACAAATACCACCGCTTAAGCCATCAACCCCCTGACACTGATCTTCAATACAATCAATCACTGTATGGTTTACAGTATGGGTTACCGTATCAATCAGCGGGTCAATACATTCTGGGTTCAAAATCGAGGCATTCCTAAACCATTCGATAAAAGATATTTGCGTCTGAGAATAACAATAATAATTAAAGATCAACTTTGCATGTACAAGTAAGTTAATGCCACATTCATAGTTATTGTTTTGCCGAAAACAACTGATAGAAAACACATTCTCTTTAGGTATATTTAGGTTAGTTGCTATGGTATGAGCATGAACTTTATTTAAATTCAACAGAGTGTCAAGGTGATAAGCATGCTGCTTTGGTTTGTCAATAAAAATAAGGGACCAGTGTGAACCACTTCCGCCACTCGATTTACTAACGCTATCGTTTACCACAATAAAAACATATTTACAAGCCTGAAATGATGGAGAGTTTAAAACGTCAGATGAAGCCTCCTTGTCTCCCACTTTTATAAGATGTGAAACAGAGGGACTAAGGAACAGACAATGGCCCATTTCACCTACAACGTTTTGCATGGATTGCAAATAATCATTGATTAAATCATCATCTAACCATTTATCAGTTGACATTTTTTTGAATACAGCAATTTCTTGTTTAGCCAAGTTAAACTTAATTTGGAGATTCTCTAATGTTTTATTTTTGTTTTCATTATCAAAACTAAGAGATTTAATATCACTATACAAGTCATCAATCTTAAGTTTAAAGGAGTCTTTTTCTGCAATCACAGCCGAAAAGCGCAGATCCCGTTCCCGTATTACCGCTTGTAGTGCCTCGATACGCTCATTCAGGGCGTGAATTTCAGTAGCTGTTAGGTCCTGGACTTTAAAAGAAGCATTCATCTCCTCCTGTCTAATGTCTTTTTCTAGTTCGAGCCTAGACTCTAACATTTTCATGTCAGCGCTTAATGACTGGAGGTCGTCTTCTTTCTTATGGATTTCCGTATTTAAAACGTCCATGAGTCGAAGCACGTTAGTAATATGTCCATATATTGCTTCAAAGTTTATGTCAGGGTTATTAGCAGCTAGAGTGTTTAATTCACCTGATAGAGCGAGTTAGTGCCTCCTCATGGTTATCACCGAGGTACGTTGCAGTTTCATATAATGTTTCAATCATTGATAACAAGTCGTAATACTATTATTAAAAATATAAAATAAAACAATATAAAACCAAATGTAATATTTTTACACTGACAGATGATTTACGATGGATTTCAGTGAGTCAGCACCATCTATGAGAGATCGCCAGAACCACACAATCAACTCACAACAAAAGTTATAGTTCCTCAGATGCAAAAATCTCTGGCTGAAGAGAGTCTCGAACCACCGTTCCTGCATATACGCCCTCCAGAGCCACGCAGCGTAACCACTCAGCCACGCAGTGATAAGGAGCGACGCGCGTGAAGCGGTACAAGTGCCTCACCTGCTACGGCGTGGTTTGACCGCTCGCTGCAGAAGCTTGTCTTAATTTGAGGTTAACAACAAGCACTGACAAAGTTAAACTCAGTGTAGAGTAAAAAAGTTGTTAGTTGGTTAAAACACTGATAGTGAACGTATAAACGACTAAGCGCGTCCGTTTTAAGGTTTAGCAATATATACACAGAAAACTGTAACTCACGTTAAAGACACAAAATTATGCACACGAGCGACGTGAAAACTGTACACAACGGCCATCTTGCCGGCCTCCTGACATAGCTCTAGCAGTACTTAATAAAGTGTGCAGTATTACTCTAATGTTGTTAGTATTTGAACGATAACAGCTTTTTATGTTAATAGAGCACACCAGTGGTGGATCCAGAGGTCAGGTTTGGGAGGGGGGGCGGTCATCGAAAGTTACCCCTCCCCTTCCCCATGGGTAGTCACTGGTACCCCTCATTATTTATTTCAAAACTATATAAAATTATACAACGAATGAAAGTAAAGTTAACATAATACATCATATTATTATATTGCCTCTAGGATTGAAGTTTACTGGAAATAAAGCAGGTTTAAATACCTTTCCGTCGTCAATCATTTGGTTTACCAGCAGATAACTAGTTCGAGACTATTGTCTCATTATGAAATCTGGTGTTGATAAATAAAAATATGTACACGGTCGCAATATATACAATAACGCGTAACACAAACGGACGGTACGATTAAAACAAACATTTAATTTATCTGGTTTGGCCAGCCAAGGACAAGTCCAGTCAGCGGGACACGAACATGTGGTAGGCTAGTTAACTACTACTAATAGAAGTAGTCGCCAGGGGAGGCCCGGTCGTGTCCCGCTGTCTGGACTTGTCCTTGGCCGGCCAAACCAAATAAATGTTTGTTTTAATCGCACCGTCCGTTTGTGTTACATGTTAGTGTATACAAGGTGTCTCAAAAGCCGACGACAAAACTTCGCAGGCTCGTTATATGGATTATTTAAAAAAAATTTATATTTTTTTATCATATCCGTCATAATTTACAAGCTATTGATGTTTTTAATATGTTTTTAAATCTGTGTATTACAATTTTATAAATTACTTTTAAGCAATAGAATGTACACGAAGGACCATACAACTTGTACTCTGTATACAATTGAACAGTATTTATAAAAAAATGCAGTTTTAGGAGTTTATAAAATTTTAAAAACACCAATTAACGCAATTTAAGTTTAAATTTAACATTTAAAACAAACTTTCTACTTTCAAACAGTGTTGTCATGTATTTTTTTTGGCTTAGAGACTGATCCTATATCTTAAAAGCATTCCCATTTTTTGCAGATAATAATATTGTTATGATACTAAAAGATATATTTACCTAATTTCAGTAATGGTGATTTTATTACAATTAATACACTTTTCCTGAAGATAACCATTAATATCAAGTAAAAAAATTATGAATAAAAATACAAATTGCGTTAATTTGTTTTTTAATTTGATTAAACTCCTCATAGCTGTATTTCTTTATAATTAATGTTTATTTTTATATGCTACAAAAGTTTTATGGCCCTACGTGCATATTTTCTTGCCTAAAAATGATTTATGAGATTGCAATTTACAAATATGAAAAATATTAAAAACATCAATAACTCGTAAATTATGAAGAATATGATAGTTAATTATGACATTTTTTATTGGAAATCATCCTTACAACAAGCCTGTGAAGTTTGGTCATCGACTTTTGAGACACCTGTATAATGTGACTATGTGTTCATATTTTAATTTATCAACGCCAGATTTGAAAATGGGACAGTAGTCCCGAAACTAAATATCTGCTAGTAAATCAAAGGATTGACGACGGAAAGGTACGCAAACCTGCTTTATTTCGAGTCATAATAGATCAATAACCTTGTACTCAATAAACTTTCATTATAGGCCTAATTAATAATAAAATAAAAACAATAATATTAATGTTTGGAAGGGGGTCCGACATCAGTCTACCTCAATAGATACTTTTGAGAGGTTGGTAATTTTAGGTTTGATAGGGAGAGCAAGAGCTTACCGTAAAACATATGCAGTCCTCTGACCAAGAAATATTTCAAGATATTATGTAATTTCTCTTTGTGTCAATATATGCAGTGGTCTTCATCTGCTACCTGCTCTCCCTATGAAACCTAAATTATTAAGTCTACATTAGTTACCTGACAGTAGAGATGAGTATATAATATATTAATATATTTACCAGTAGCCCATCGCGGCTTCGCTCGCGATCATAGTACAATATTATATTTGAAAAGTTTGATACATTTATTAAATCACTTCATCACCTGGGGGAACAAGCTTTGCTTGAAAAGCCAGTCAGTTTGTTCAAAATGCCTATATTCACGGTTCCTCTCCAAGGCAAACATATTTACCTTGCTGAATTGCTCATTTCGCTTTATTTTAGACATGTACACATTATATTCAATTATTCGATCTTAATTTGTAATGGTTCTAGAAATATATACATAACCTAATATAATCTATACATTAAATTTATATACTTTGGTTCTAATCACAATTCTCACAAAAATCACACCCTGATACTTTACCAAGTGAGTGTTATGTATACAATTGACTGGTTGTCTTTGAACAGCTGTTAAGGTTCTTTTGATTTTATTTACAAATATTAATAACCCTAACCCCAATGTTGTTTTTCAAACAACTTTTTAACTTTATTTTCTGGGGATGAGGCCTAATTAGAACTTATTTATTTTTCCACAAATTTGATTGCTCCAACATCTGGAGGGCTCTAAAGCAGTTTTGGAACAGGGGTAGACAAAGGTTGTAGTTTTATTGCAATGTAATATCTATCTTTCTAAGAAATGTGTATTTAATCAGTCCAGTGAACTAATAACGATCAGTGTTGTTTGAAATACAATTTTAAAGGCCAACGGAGCAAAGGACAAAGGGACGGGAAGTATAGGTCTATTTCTGCTTATGGTACATTCCCATTGCCTGCTGTCTTTCTACCAATTATTTGTTCAATCGGTCTAGTAAGTATATGATTAACATGGACATTTTGAAGGTCATTAATAGGGTCTTGCCTCATTGGACCGGGAATAAGCTCATAACTGATTTTTGGGACCTATTTCCTTCCAAATATCTGCTCAGTAATGCATGTAGTTTGTGCATGGTGGGCTTAAAAACACATAACATATTCCGCATTAAAATCACAATGACTACCTAGACAAACTGAGCTTTAAATACCGTGTTGCAAGGGCTTATGTGTTTCCTACCCAATGTTTTGTTGCTGTGGCATTATATTATATTGTTTAGTATACCATCGTGGAGTAGTTATAGTAAAGCATAAGCTTGTTTCTTCCATTCTGTGGTAAAAGATAAATTAGCTGACTAAATGCTCATTGGAACAAATATGTAGCCTTCTACAGTGAAAGGTTGAGTAATCTGTACCGGTACCTACTCATAAGATCTTCTTTGGAGCAGTGATGGACCAATGGGCATAACCCTAATGATGTACGTAATTGTTTGCAGAAGCCTAAAAGTTTCCTGCCCACACGAAAATAATCAAAATGTTTTATTTCATTCATTTCAGTTTTTTTTTTTTGAAACTCCGAACAAACGTCGTTCATAAACAAACAGATAAACAAAATTTAAATATCTCCTCTGCATACAACGTTTCACTGTTCAAAGTTATGTAGAAACAAAACTTATTTTGTTTATATAGATAAATACTTTCCCTTGTAACATCTGATATTGCTCTCTGATATCCCTTGAACTCACGTTGTGAATCAAGTTTTTTGAACACCATTCATTAAGTCCTGCAGTCCTGGCAATAAAGAATAATAATAAAATTATAACAACACTAGCAGACGTCCTGTTCACCGCACAGGAATTTAGCATGCATAGAGCCGCAGAAGTTTCAAAATTTATTTACATTACAATCAGCTGACTAACTTAATAAAATATAACTCCATAAGATTAACATTGAAACTTTGAAAGCCTGCGGGGTGAAGCACTAAAAGTGCAGGCTCGAATACAGGGGGGAGGTCATGAGCCCCCCAAAACCACAGGCTTTCACGTATTTTATCCATTTTTCACTGTAAAGGTTATTGTATTTTAAAAATTTAAATATTTCTTTCACTCGTAACCCCCCCTAAAACGATAGTCTGTATCCCCCCCTGTGAAGGTGTAGGTTTTTCAAACACGCAAAAGGAACATCTAGACAGTAAGAGCTTTTCTTTAATACCAATCACGTATACAAAATAATAGTTTTAGGGGTCTAAGTCGCTGAAAAAAAATCAAGAAATTCTTTTAATATAGGTAATATATCATGATGTTACATCCTAATAAACACAACATAAATTATAAATAATAAATACATACGTATTTTTTCTTGTATTATGTAGCATGGTGGATTATTAATTTTGTTCAATATTAGAGCGTTTATGGTGAATTTATTTATTTCCCCAAAACACGGAAGTTTTATCCAACCTGTTTCATAGCAAACAAATGTCCAAATAATCAGTATATGTAAAAAAAGTTATTTACAATAGAAGTTTAGTTTGAAAAAACATTTTATAATCATCCAATAAAATCATCCAATCCACCAATTTAAACACTGTTTCTATGGAAACTGTTCAGTTCTGTGGAGGACCAGATTGTTAAATCAATACAAGCAAACTGTGCTGCGACAATTTTTCAATTATTTACAAATAATTCTGTGCTGACTAGAATTAATTGGAAATAATTGGGAAGGTAAATACTGAATATAGTTTTGAATAATCTCAAGGTTGTGAAAATGGACTTTAGTGCTTGTGACATAAGAAAACTTGCAGACCTTTTGAAAACAGAGGGAGAAGATTCATCGAGTGATGATGATCTGCCGAAGTGTTCCAAACTAGGTAACTTTATCCAATACTTTATTATTACAAAATTTTTATTGGGTGAGAAAATTTGTTTGTATCAAAAAGATTGTAAATCGTCCATTAACCTCAAAAATTTAGTTGATTTTATAAACAATAGTAGGTATATTGAATTATCAAATGGGTAGATTGCGTAGAATAATAACTCACAATAACAAACAAACATGTTACCTCAAAAATAACACTTCATTGTAAATACAAATTTACATTTACAATATGATTTACAGTGAGTGATCATTAACAACACGTGAAATGAACATTAAT
Source organism: Allygus modestus (assembly GCA_963675035.1). NCBI lineage: Eukaryota > Metazoa > Arthropoda > Insecta > Hemiptera > Cicadellidae > Allygus > Allygus modestus. Next base: position 102,976,936 of record OY776112.1, read on the forward strand.
AAGATAATTTTTAAAATAATCATACAGTCTTTAAGACTATTGAAATATTTGATTTTATATTTTGATGAAAAGTAATTTTAGTACAAATTGTTATTCCAATTAAAAATACCCCTGTAGCAGCAAACCTGTGTACTCAGCGAAATTTCAATGCATATATATATATATATATATATATATATATATGTATCTTAATAACACATAAAGCCACATACCAAATTTCAACAATAAACATTCATGAATAAACGATTTATGACATTTTAATTATTCTCCATAAGAATAACATGGCGGCTGAGTATGCAGGGTTGCTGAAGCAAGGAACACAAAAAATGGGGTTTTATATAAATATCAATATAACTCAAGAAGGTAAAGCCACATACCAAATGTTATTAATTTATGTTCATAATTGAGGGAGATAACACGTTACTTATTCTCCATAAGAATAACATGGGAGCTGAGTACGCAGGTTTGCTGCTATGGGAACTATTGACCAAAAAATATTTTTTAGTGTAAATATCAATAGACCACAACGATATGAAGCAATATACCAAGTTTCATCAGGATAAGTTGATAAATAAGCGAGATATACAATTTTTCGTATTCTCCATACGAATAACATTGGACAACGTACTGTGTTTAACACTTTCAATATCTCTGTAACCATTTGACGTTGAAAACCCCAAATTGTGCGTCTTTTTAAGCTGATTCCAATGGAAAAACTAAACATTGACTTTTCCAAAAATTATATGTAAAAACTCAAAAAACCCATTTTTGGGGTACAAAACCCCCCCAAAATACCCCTTCGGATAGGTCGATCTGTCTGGTTTTCAAACTTAGTCATAAATGCTGCTTTACACGTTTATACCAAATTTCGTACAAATTGGACTATTTTTACGAGAGTTATCGTGCTTACAGACATACACACACACACACACACACACACACACACACACACACACACACACACACACACACACACACATATATATAGAGTTTTGAACGAATGGTGTTTTTGGCATCTGGGGACCTCAAAACGAGAAATTATCATGGTCCCGGCCTAGGTCTTACCATGCGGACTACGATAATAGCTTCTTCCCTAGATAGAGGGGAAATTTGCTAAAAATATCCAAATTTAAGTTCTTTAGAGATGATTTTAGCGAATTTCTCCTATAGGGAAGAAGCTATTACCGTAGTCGTAAGACCTAGGCCCGGGACCATGATAACTTTTTGTTTTGAGGTCCCCAGATGCCAAAAACACCATTTGTTCAAAACTGTATATATACATATATATAATATACATATATATATTATATATATGTATATATACAGTTTTGAACAAATGGTATATATATATATGTATGTGTGTCCGTGAGCAAGATAACTCTCATAAAAATAATCTGATTTTGACAAAATTTGGTATAAACATGTAAAGCAGCATTTATGACTAAGTTCGAAAACCAGACAGATCGACCTATCCGAAGGGGCATTTTGGCAGGGGTTTTGTACACAAAAAATGGGTTTTTTGAGTTTTTCATATAATTTTTTAAAAAAGTCAAATTTAGTTTTTTCTAGTGGAATCCGCTTAAAAAGACGCACAATTTGGTGTTTTGATCATTGCTCTACGCCAAATGGTCACAGAGATATTGAAAGTGCTAAACACAGTATTTTTTCCCATGTTATTCTAATGGAGAATAAGAAAAATTGTATATCTCGCTAATTTATCTACTTATTCTGATTAAACTTGGATATTGCTTCATATCGTTGTGGTCTATTGATATTTGCAATAAAAAACATTTTTTGGCTGATAGTTCCCGTAGCAGCAAACCTGCGCACTCGGCTGCCATGTTATTCTTATGGAGAATAAGTAACGTTTATTTCCCTTAATTACTAACATAAATTAATAAAATTTGGTATGTGGCTTTACCTTCTTGAGTTATATTGATATTTATATAAAACCCCATTTTTTGTGTTCCTTGCTTCAGCAACCCTGCATGCTCAGCCACCATGTTTTTCTTATGAAGAATAATTAAAATGTCATAAATATGAATGTATAATGATGAAACTTGGTATGTGGCTTTATGTGGTATTAAGATACATATATATGCATTGGAAATTCGCGTACGCAGGTTTGCTGCTACGGGGGTATTTATTCATAACTCTTGCATTATAAAACTCTTGTTAAAATTTATCATGGTTGAAAATGAAAATAATTTGTTTATAATCAAAACGATATATGGATTTGCAACATCATAATATGAACTAATTGTTATTATTGATTGTCCACTTAATTAAATAATAATTCAGTGTTGAAAGTAATTGATGACTTAATATATTAAATAAAACATTAAATTCATAAACAACAGGAGGCGTTGACACAACAAATTTCCATCTTGTCGCTGGGCTGATATGGTTGAATATCAGCATTAAGAGAGGAGAGTATTCTCCCCAAATTGGTTGTAGTTCAACCTGAAATCTTGACTCTTACTGAAAACACTGGCGACTTATTTATTACCTTAAAGAGAGCCTTAATTTTGTTTAATTACTATCTGTGTACCCGTCCTTCGTACGGGTTGTATATAAATGGTAGATTGACTAAAGCAAATAACAAACTACATGATTTTACAATATTAAAATTACATTTTACACGTTTAATGAACAATTAAATTAAAGCTAACGAAATATACTGGCAGATAGTTCGGGTACTGTTGCCAAGTCGAGGAACTCTGTCGGGTAGTAAACGGCGTTTGGTTTGTGACTCCAAATTGGTATGCGTAAAACTTTGGATTCGCTTTTAGGAATTAAATGCACTCAAGTACAAAAAAATATAAAATATCGGGGAGTGGGGGGGGGGCATAAATATAAAATCCGCAGGGGGAGCAAAATATAAAATGGGGGGGGAAATAAAAATCGGTGGGGGGAGCAAAAATATAAAATGGGGGACATAAAATAAAAAATCGAAGAGGGGGGAAATATAAAATCGGGGGGGGTCATTAAGATCGTGGGGGGGGGAGCGCGCAGAGTTCCTCAATACCCCCTCCTACTCTCGCCTATTGAAAAAAGAGTTTGAGTTGCCATTCAAGTAGTTTTTTCATTTCCATTATGAGAGTTGCCATTCAAGTAGGTTTTTCATTTCTATAATGATAAACAGCTGTTTACAATATTTTAAGTTATAGATATAACTATTAAGTCATCATCTGGTTCAGTATAAATAAATACTTTGTCCATAAGAATAACATAGGATCTTTAAAACCCCATAGGGCAGAGTCCTAAGGTGATTTCCAAAAATCCAATTAATCTAAAACTTCTAACGTACATATAGAACATAGAAAAAAAGTTTCATCGTTTCCCTGTGAAAAGCAAACAAAAGGTGTCCAAAATCGCACAAAATCACGTTTTTGAGCGGCCGCCATTATTTTTCCAAAAGACGAATGACGGTTTAAAGTGGCCTAAAACCTTCTCACGCATGTATAGAACAAAGAAACAAAGTTTCGTCAATGTCAGTGCACCCGTTTTCCCATGAAAAGCGAACAAAAACCCGTCCTTGAGCGTCACTGACAGACAGAAATTGAGATAAGACGCTTCTGCTTTCCTATGTATTGAAATGTAAAAATATGCACAAATTTCATAATTCCAAGCAATGTACAGACACAACTCTAATTTTTGACATAGATTTGTAAATGTTTTTATTACGGAAAGTGCCACTTGGAATAAAACCTTCAAGTTTGATTTTTTAAGTAGTTTATTGGTTAAAGCGCTTTTCTCATTGCCAGAGCTTCACTAGATTGATCAAGAGCAATAACACAAAGGCTCAAATGCGGACCGAGTCTAGTAGACCCAGTCTTCATTTGACTACTAATTAATTTTGATGATACTTTCTAAGAAAAGGTTGGTTGTAGATAGTAACAACAGAATTTACACTGTTCTCTATGAAACTTTGTAAAATGTAATTGGAGATAAAACAACTAAATACCCCCCTCGCAGCAAACCTCAGGCGAATTTCCAATGCATAATATTTGTCTTAATAATACCACATAAAGCCGCATACCTAGTTTCATAAAAATATATTCACATATAAGCGATTTTAATTATTCTCCATAAGAATAACATTGGTAATGAGTACGTAGGTTTGGTGAAACAAGGAACACAAAAAATTGGTTTTTATGCAAATATAAATATAATTTAACTAGGCGAAGCCACATACCAAGTTTTGTCAATATTCAATCATAAATAAGCACTATATAACATTTTAGCTATTCTCCATAAGAATAACATGGGGGCTGAGTAAGCAGGTTTGCTGCAACAAGGAAAATGGGTTTTTATGCAATAATCAATATAACTCAACCAAGTGAAGCTACATACCAAGTTTTATTAATTTATGTTCATAATTAAGGGAGTCATTACATTTGACTTATTCTCCATAAGAATAACATGGGGGCTGAGTACGCAGGTTTGCTGCTACGGGAATAATCAACAAAAAATCAATTTTTTGTGCAAATATGAATATACCAGTACTACGTGAAGCCACATACCAAGTTTCATCAACATACATTCATAAATAATCGAGATATAAAATTTTATTTATTCTCCATAAGGATAACATTGGACAACGTACTGTGTTTAGCACTTTGAATATCTCAGCAACGGTTGGGCGTAGAATCACAGTTTAAACACCAAAATGATTGTTTTGTGGAACTGAACAGATTGGTAAAAGCAAATGTGAAGTTTACATTAAAATAAACTTAGGAAAAGCCAAAAACCTTTTTCCCATAAGATTAACATATGGGAGACTTTATGAGCAAGTTTTTTGGATTTTCTCCGCAACCTAGGTTAATAATTCAAAATACTATATTATTTGTTTTTTTAAGCTCTACAACATGGTCAAAACCAAAATTAAGTTTTTAAAAAATTGTAGGGTGAAAAATGCAAAAAACTGATTTTTGGAAAATTTAAAACCCCCCTTCCCATGGTCCGATTTTTCTGGTTTTCGAACTTAAAGTCATGAATGTCATATTACACATTTGAGCCAAATTTCATCGAAATCGGACGTTTTTTACTCAAGTTATCGCATTCGCGGACACACATATATATATATATATGGATATATATATATGGATATATATATGGATATATATAGATATATATATATATATATATATATACATACATATAAATTTGAACGAATAGTGTTTTTGTCATCTGGGGACCTCAAAACAAAAAATTGTCATGGTCTCGGGCTTAAGTCTTACCATGAGACCTACGGTAATAGCTTCTTACCTATAGGGAAATTCGCTAAAAGCAACAAAAATGTCATAATCAATAATTTTTTAGGTTATTAGTTCAGGTAATATATAGGTTTATAATAAAACTATGAGACTTAAAGCTGCATCCTTAAATTAAAATTTTTGACACTACGTTACCCCTCCCGTTTAGTAATAGTATAACAGCTATAGGTGATTTTATTGTTAATGTTTAGGTAACTCAAGAAATGTAAGTGATTAAGAATAAAATCTTAAAGTTTAAGAGACATATGAACTTCATTTTGTTAAAACTCATATAAAATCTTCAAACTGATGTTTCAGGACCAGGTGATATCAAGCCTAAGAGTAAAGTTAATATTAGAGTTCCTGATGAAGACTATGAACATTCAGAAAAGCCAAAAAAGAATAAAAAAGACCTAAAAGATATTTGGGACATCGAAGAAGTACAAGTAGTACCTTTCTGTGATGATGCTTCATACGACCCTCGTCAGAAGCCTGAGTTTGACATAAGATACAGACAGGCTGTCACATCTGAGGATGTTTTCTTGCAGGTAATGTTTCTGTCTTTTTAGGTAAAAGTTGTTAAGTCTGAGCAGAAATCAAGTCCGCAGCATAGATCTTTATGCTTATAATGTATTATTTATTCTATGTTTGTATCAAAAAAGGTTTGTCAGGTTATCTTCTCTGCAAAATGTTGTCACATTTTTTCATAACAAATTGATGGTGAGGACCATATTTAAATCTTCAGAATGGTGCTTAATAAATTAGAACAGTTACAAACATAGCATAAATTATACGCCACCTACCAGAGGTTTAGTGTTGAGCATTGAACAAGTCGTTACAAATGTGCTGCCTTATTTTTCAACAAATAAAATTATTACTTTTCTTTTCAAATATCTTGCAAGAGAGATGGAACAGATAAGGGTTGACAGACATGTAATTACTGGCCTCCCATCACTTGTTGTTCACTGACTCACTCGAAGCTACTGAGAAGAGTTATGCTCACACGATTTTTCATATCTCTCGCACAGTTTCATAGAAGAGGTATCTTTTTAAGCGGCTCAACTATCTAACAAATCTAACAATACAATTAAAATGAAAATTCTACAAATTACTATGTATTACTCAAGGGGACAGTCTTTATCTCTCTATTAATTTAGTATGTTATATGATTCAAATTATATAAATAATATTGTCCTTAAAATAATATAAAATATTTGAGTGCATGTAGCACCCCTTTATCAAAGGATTTGCCCCCTTAAATGTGTCTAAATTAAAATAATTAAAACAAAAAAAGGAAGGAAACAAAAAAGTACTCCTGTTGCAGCAAACCTCCGTACTCAGCGAATTTCCAGTGCATGCATGTTTCTTATTACCACATAAATCCACTTACCAAGTTTCATAAAAATACATAAATAAATAAGTGACATAATATAGTATTTTATTTATTCTCCATAAGAATAACATTAGGGCTGAGTACACAGGTTTGCTGCAACGAGAAGAATAATAAATGTGTTTTTAAGCAATTATCAATATAACTTAACCAGGTGAAGCTACATACCAATTTTTAGTAATTTATGTTCGTAATTAAGGGAGATACAGTAGAACCTCGATAGTTCGACAGTCTGTATACTTCGACACAAGCCGTGACGACATGACATGACAGTAGCGGCGACCGATAATGTCGTTGACGGGTTTGCCGGTCAGTGATGGGAGCCCGCTTATTGTTTTCACGAACGTGCGCTATAAATAACTTCCTTCCTACCCCCTACCTGTCCTATCCAACCCCTTCCCCTCCCATTCCAGAAAGTAGGTCAAGTCAGTTCGCTCGAGACGCTGCGGGAGTTAAACACGATTTTGATACTTTTGTGATACGCTTTGTTTTTCTGATCATAATACTCCCTGTGTAAAATGTTCCATATACTTTCTATAGTTCGACATTTCGATAGTTCGACACCCCTTTAGTCCACAAAGTGTCGAACCATATAAAACTTTACTTAGTCTCCATAAGAATAAAATTATGGCTGAGTATGCAGGTTTGCTGTTACGGGGATAATCAACAAAAAATACATTTTTTGTGCAAATATCAATATACCAGTACTAGGTGATGACACATACTAAGTTGCATCAATATACGTTCATAAATAATCAAAATATCAAATCTGAATTATTCTCTATACGAATAACATTGGACAACGTACTGTGTTTAGCACTTTGAATATCTCGGCAACGGTTGGACGTAGACCCACAATTTAAACACCAAAATTATGTTTTGTGGAGCTAAACTGATTGGTAAAAGCAATTGTGAAGTTTACAGTAAAATTAATTGAGGAAAAGCTAAATACCCCCGTCGCAGCAAACCTGCGTACTCAGCGAATTTCCAATGCATATATATGTGACTCACTACTATATAGAGCTATTTACAAAAATACATCCATAAATAAGTGATATTAAATAAATAAGTTAAATTTTAAGCCTCCATGTATTACCTAAGTGCTTGAAAAAAATTGAACGCTTAACTGATGTATAATGTAGCCTTTAAAAGGCGCATTTTGAACCTTATAAGTGATACGACCACCGTTAACAAACTGAAATACTATGACTTTGGGTAACTACAAGCCTTCTGCAACAAATACGACATGATTTATAAGGGATTTTACCCTCGACAGAGCGCAACATAAAATACCCCCGTCTCAGCAAACCTGCATACTCAGCGAATTTCCAATGCATATATATGTGACTCACTACTACATAGAGCTATTTACCAAGTTTCACAAAAATACATCTATTAATAAGTGATATATAGCATTTTATTTATTCTCCATAAGAATAACATTAGGGTTGAGGACGCAGGTTTGCTGCAACGAGGAAGATAAGTAATGTGTTTGTTTTGCAATTATCAATACAACTGTACCAGGTGAAGCTACATACCAAGTTCTCTTAATGTAGGTTCATAATTAAGGGAGATATACAACTTTACTTAATCTCCATATGAATAACATGGGGGCCGAGTATGCAGGTTTGCTGCTACGGGGACTATCAACAAAAAACTTGTTTTTTGTTCTATTTTTGGTCAATATACCACAACTAGTTGAAGCCACATATCAAGTTTCATCAATATACTGTACATTCATAAATAATCGAAATATAGAATTTTATTTATTCTACATAAGGATAACATTGGACAATGTACTGTGTTTAGCACTTTGAATATCTCTGCAACGGTTGGACGTAGAACAACGATTAAAACACCAAAATGTTTGTTTTGTTGAGCTAAACACATTAATAAACAGAAATGTGAAGGTTTTAGTAAAACTATCTGAGAAAAATCCAAAAACCTTTTTCCCATAAGATTAACATGGGAAACGTTTTTTTGGATTTCCTCCGCAACCACTTAACCTAGGTTAATGATTCAAAATACTAAATTATTTGTTTTTTAAGCTCTATAAAATGGTTACAATCAAAATTGAGTGTTTTTAACATTTTGGGGTTAAATTTGCAAAAAACCGATTTTTGGAAAATTGTAAACCCCCATAAAACCCCCTTCCCATAAACCGATCGATCTGGTTTTCGAACTTAAAGTCATAAAGGCTACTCTCCACATTTGTGCCAAATTTCATCAAAATCGGGTGTTTCTTTCAAAAGTTATCGCGGTAACGGACACACATATATATATATATATATAGAACACTATAGCTGTGTGTAGTCCATTTTCCCATTAGATTAACATGGGAGATTTTATGAACTCATTTTTTGGATTTTCTCCAGAACCATTTAACTTAGGTTAATGATGCAAAATACTATATTATTTGATTTAGCGAATTTCCCCTATAGGAAAGAAGCTATTACCGAAGTCGGCATGGTAAGACCTAGGCCCGGGACCATGATAACTTTTCGTTTTGAGGTCCCCAGACCCCAAAAACACCATTCGTTCGAAACTATATATATATATATATATATATATATATATATATGTGTCTGTGAGCACGATAACTCTTTGCAAAAATGATCCGATTTTGATGAAATTTGGTATAAACGTGTAAAGCAACATTTATGACTTTAAGTTCGAAAACCAGCCAGATCGCTCTATCCAAAGGGGTATTTTGGGGAGGGTTTTGTACCTTAAAAATGGGTTTTTTGAATTTTTTACATATAATTTTTGAAATAGCAAAATATTGGTTTTTACCATTGGATTCAGCTTAAAAAAACACACAATTTGGAATCTTGATCATTCCTCTACGTTAATTTGTTACCGAGATATTGAAAGTGCTAAACACAGTACATTGTCTAATGTTATTCTTATGGAGGAAGAGAAAAATTTTATATCTCGCTTATTTATGAACGTTGAGAAGGTGCTTTTTCCGTTAATATGATTTTAATTAATTATTGCTGACTTGGGTCTCGGTTTAAGTTAAGATATCCGCAAGTACAGACAATTTGATGTACAGCTCACTTTTAATCTTAATCTCAGGGTCGCTTTTATTATAAATAAAATCTAAAAATGTTTGTAAAATAAGAACAAAAGTTAAGTTTCAAATGTCAAAATTTATTTAATGATATGTTACTGAAAAATTAATACATGAAATGCTAAAATAATTATTTTAGTTGACAACTGAAGTTAAATCAAATCTTATTCTATACAGAGGAATACACTTTAAAATAGTTCAGTGAATGGTGAACGAACTTAGCTGTTTTATTACAGTCGTTGCGAAGTCTCGAAGTTCGTGGAGTAGAGTACAGCATGGTGACGCCTTACTACCGATGAACAGCGACGGATCAATGCTCACGATGATTATTTAAGTGTTTTTAAGAATGTCACAATGTCTGGTGTTTCAAATACAACACACTCGCCCACAATTAATCTCAAGCTATTAAAATAAGGTCTCGTTCTCGCCACTTATTACTTTTATATAGTTCATCGGTCGGTGAATGTATAAGCTCAGGACGGGTTCTCGGTGAAGATGTTATATATTGCTACTTAGGCCTCGGAAACTAACAAATGACTTCCGCGCACGCTGATGGTACTCAGCTAAGACTATATTGTCCAACCGCACACGGGTGTTGACTACGACTTCACATGTATACACCACGACGCTGGTATCTGACGAACCCTATGTCCATGGGACACGGCTGGTAGCTACGGACTATGCACACACCTCGTCGGTGGTACTTGAGGAACTCCACTGACAACTCTAACACACCCTACGTCTAACAGGCATTAGGCCTCGGTGTCGACTCGCGGGTTCACACCGCGACGGTGCTTGAGGAACTGCCCCCGCGGCCGCGGTGGTTGGCTTATAAGGGAACTAACCACGTGACTACCCTCGACCAATGAAATTTGATTCTAGAGTACCGTGGCCTGAACCGTAGATCGTACTGCGCTCAGTATCACGGTCAGTAACTTACGTTACTGTAATTTTTGATCCCCCGCCTACTGTGAACCACCGTCTTTCTCGTTGTAACTGGAATATATTTGACCGTTGGAAGTTACTGAATAAATCTCAACTGTTTTCTGACTTTATATTTTAATATTACTTTACGATGTTTTATTGAATTTATTTGATTATTATTAGGTTATTATTTAATTGTTACTAGGGTTTTCGACCCACTACAGATACCCCCTTGGATTTTGAAGAAAATTTCTCAAAATTTTATGAAAAATTCAACCATCCTTTCACCATTCATTGTCCTTTACAATAATCACTTTAAACTAAACAATTTCTTACAAGTCTAACATATATTTCAAAATCAAATTCAATACCCTTCATCAATATAAAATATATATACCCTCTTACAACTAACAATACATCATTTTTCCAAATGTCCAAAACATTTCCTGGATGGAAAAGTCCAAATCACCTTCTTGACGAACGTCCACACGATGCACTCACTACTAAAATATCTATAGTGTTCATCCTTAAACTAAACAATAATCCTTAATTACTACCTAACCTCGGGTTTCAGTGGCACTTAATCTAATGACCTACTTTTACCTGACCAGAATCATCAGACTCCCACTACTATTTCAAGTTGAAAAATTTTAAAATTTAAAAAATTTTATATTTTTTTTATATATATATTTTATATATATATTTATATATATACACCTTTTATTTTCTATACACTGCATAGGAGTATCATAGCACCCTTACTTATTTTTTAATCTAAACATCTTAACTATAATCAAACACTTTCACCTTAAACATCTAACAAGTGAACAAGTTATAATCATATTCAATACATCTTTAAATACATTACATAATACACTTCATTTTATAAACCCTTTATATTTCATATATATTCACCTACTCAACCATTATATCGGTACATTTATTCTCCTAGTCCTCTTACTATCATTTCATCGCTATTTAGATATCTGTGCACTAACGCATCATGATTCTACTTCAACATTTCATATTGGTATTTTTTATAAACATATTTCCTTCAACCTATCTGGTTGTCCATAATCATATATAAATATCCTTCTTGGTATATTATGATTTCGTCCGCCATTGCGCCTCAACATTGTAGTGAGATTACTAGCCACTTACTTTTTACCCAGCATAGCTAATCCCTACATACAAGTTATCATAGATCTCCTCAACATTTTATTCGAATTGTCAATTTATTTTATTTTCATTATTTCCTATCAGACAATCGAACTCCACTAACACCATAAATTGTTAACCCACCATTCCTCGAACAATACTCCAATCTTTTTCTTGAGACTATTTGTCTCCAATACTATTTATTATAGTTTCCATAAATTGTTAACCCACCATTCCTCTAACAATACTCCAATATTTTTCTGAGACTATTTGTCTCCAAAACTATTTATTATAGTTTATTCCCACATCTGAATCATCAATGATCCCTAAACATATTTTATTCGAACTGCCAACTAATTTTTTCTTAACAGACAGTAGAACATCTATTAACTTATTACAAACTATTTTACTTATCACCTTATAACTTAAAAATCATTTTCAACTCCTCCTACAAACTATCCCACGGTGAGTTGACTCATCTAAACAATGACTCATTTCCCGTCATCTAAAAAACATCTGGGCCGTAGCTCGCATTTTTGTAATCGTACAACGCGACTGTCTGTGCGTTTGTCTGTTGTTTATACAGAACATCTGCATGTATTTACATCTTGTCTCACGAAGTCCGTGTTCACCAAACTGTTTGGCTTGGGAATCTTAAAACTATCTAGTGTCTAGATTCTGTCTTGTCCGGTTTATGTTAAGAAACAATTTCATGTTTTTCAGTTGTCATACATTATGATATTTTTAATTAACTCATCTATATTTAAATCATTTACTTATTACGTTATTTTTCAAACTATTTACCCTTGTTACTTTACTTTTAATATTACTAATGGATCATGTATATTACTAATAAAATTGTTTCTTTTGTCCACCAATATGCTTCACGATAAAATCGTTCCGCATATGGTTCTGTATCTTGTTTTGGTTCGTTTTAGGGCACGAATCAAACATCGTACTCAACAAAAAAGAGCCCACTTATTAAATGTTAACTTAAGTTATTATTTGGAGAATCACTTCATTTCATTCGCTCATCCATTTATAAAAACTTGTTATTCAAACTTCCGGTCAATATCAGCTGAGCGCTCCGCGCGTGTGCGTGAGTGTGTGTCCGTGTGAGTGTGTCCCAAAATAGCCTTGTTGTCTCTGAATGTAGGTCAACATATATTTTGCCCGAATCTTCCTTATTCCTTACGCGTTTAACTGCACAAAATTTAATCTTAAGTTTTCTTTCGCTGTGAGCGTTTAATCTTTAAGTTTAATAATCTATTACTTAATCTTATTCCAAAATTATTTGGTAATACTTGAAACTACTTAATATCCAATTCTATTTTAATTATATTATGATCTTGACTTGTATTTTAACTTGTTAACCTTTATTATCCGTCCTAATTCTTGTTATTTCAAATTATATACTAGAGTTACTCTCCCCCTCATCACTACACTCATCAGTCCCAATGCTGCTTTCTTGACACCTTCTTATACTTCTTTCAAATTTACGATTGTTTAGTATACACTTAATTTTGTTTGGTACATAATTACCAGAACGCACCGCCTTATCGCCCCGACATACTATACTTCTCTTGTGTTTACGGCTATATGATACAAACTGATTAGGTCGATAATTACCAGATGGTCTTCCTTTATCGCCCTTACATTCAATACTCCCTAGCTTACTCCTGAACTTCGAAACTTCATTCCCTACTTCACTTCGCACATTTGCTATTTCAAATCTACCCCCTATTATTCTTTCTCCTACTTTCATTACGTACTTAAATACTTCCTCTATCTTCACCGTATACTGTACTACTTCAACTATTAATTGCGTTGCTACTTCCGCCTTAAACTTCTTATTCCATCTCCCTCGCTCTACTTCAAAACCTGACTTAAACTTGTATATTTTACTACAATATTTACTAAGCTTAGCAGTAATCTCACCACAATGTTGGTCTATTATTTTAGTACTCTGAACATTGAGTGACTGAGCATTACATTTCACCCCCTGTCCTATATTATTTTCCTCACTCTTAAGAGTACATATTTCTCCTTTTACTACTTTTACTTTATTAGTAACAGCTGCAGCTTCGCTAGCTAATTGCTTAATGACAGACTGATTATATTGTGAAATTTTATCAAATTTCTCATCCATTTTACTCAATACTTCCCTTTTCATTTCATTAAGACCTTTATTCATCTGGTCCATGAAACTTTTATTCATTTCAAGAGTATTTTTTTTTATTTGAAGAGTATCTTTTTTTATTTGGTCACTGATTTTTTGCAACATAGCCATCACGTCTGATAGCTGTGGCTGTTTGACTACATTACTCGCTCCTACTTTTACATTACCTGGTTTATTTATACCAGACAACAATTGATCACCCCCCATATTCATACCTTTTACATCGTCTCCCATTTTAATCATTTACACTCCTACCTTATCATTACCATTTTTTACGTCTTAGCTTACGCCACAGAACCCATACATCACTACCTATATTTACATTTAACATCCTATCCTTTTTACTCGACATTTTTACTTTATTCAAAAATTACTTTAACAAAAAATTTTACTTTTACTACAAAATACTAGATTCTTTTGATAATTTATTATAAATAAATTATCGCCTCGAGTTGGGGGCCATTATGAGAAGGTCTCACAAGCTTCTTACTTATTGTAAATGTTAAATTTTATTGCCCCACGTTGGGCGCCATTATGAGAAGGTGCTTTTTCCGTTAATATGATTTTAATTAATTATTGCTGACTTGGGTCTCGGTTTAAGTTAAGATATCCGCAAGTACAGACAATTTTATGTACAGCTCACTTTTAATCTTAATCTCAGGGTCGCTTTTATTATAAATAAAATCTAAAAATGTTTGTAAAATAAGAACAAAAGTTAAGTTTCAAATGTCAAAATTTATTTAATGATATGTTACTGAAAAATTAATACATGAAATGCTAAAATAATTATTTTAGTTGACAACTGAAGTTAAATCAAATCTTATTCTATACAGAGGAATACACTTTAAAATAGTTCAGTGAATGGTGAACGAACTTAGCTGTTTTATTACAGTCGTTGCGAAGTCTCGAAGTTCGTGGAGTAGAGTACAGCATGGTGACGCCTTACTACCGATGAACAGCGACGGATCAATGCTCACGATGATTATTTAAGTGTTTTTAAGAATGTCACAATGTCTGGTGTTTCAAATACAACACACTCGCCCACAATTAATCTCAAGCTATTAAAATAAGGTCTCGTTCTCGCCACTTATTACTTTTATATAGTTCATCGGTCGGTGAATGTATAAGCTCAGGACGGGTTCTCGGTGAAGATGTTATATATTGCTACTTAGGCCTCGGAAACTAACAAATGACTTCCGCGCACGCTGATGGTACTCAGCTAAGACTATATTGTCCAACCGCACACGGGTGTTGACTACGACTTCACATGTATACACCACGACGCTGGTATCTGACGAACCCTATGTCCATGGGACACGGCTGGTAGCTACGGACTATGCACACACCTCGTCGGTGGTACTTGAGGAACTCCACTGACAACTCTAACACACCCTACGTCTAACAGGCATTAGGCCTCGGTGTCGACTCGCGGGTTCACACCGCGACGGTGCTTGAGGAACTGCCCCCGCGGCCGCGGTGGTTGGCTTATAAGGGAACTAACCACGTGACTACCCTCGACCAATGAAATTTGATTCTAGAGTACCGTGGCCTGAACCGTAGATCGTACTGCGCTCAGTATCACGGTCAGTAACTTACGTTACTGTAATTTTTGATCCCCCGCCTACTGTGAACCACCGTCTTTCTCGTTGTAACTGGAATATATTTGACCGTTGGAAGTTACTGAATAAATCTCAACTGTTTTCTGACTTTATATTTTAATATTACTTTACGATGTTTTATTGAATTTATTTGATTATTATTAGGTTATTATTTAATTGTTACTAGGGTTTTCGACCCACTACAACGTATATTGACGAAACTTGGTATCAAGCTTCATCTGGTTTTAGTTTATTGATATTTACTCAAAAAACAATTTTTGTGCCAAAGGCTCCCGTAGCAGCAAATCTGCGTACTCAGCCCCATGTTATTCTTACAGAGAATAATTAAATGCTATGTCTCCCTTAATTATGAACATAAATGAATAAAAACCGGTATACGACTTTACCTAACTGAGTTTTAATGATATTAGCATAAAAACACATTTTTTGTGTTCCTTGTTGCAGCAAACCTGCATACTCAGCCCTAATGGTATTCTTATGGAGGATAATTAAAATAGTATATACCGCTTATTTGTGAATATATTTTTATGAATCTTGGCAAGTGGCTTTATGTAGTATTAAGACATTTACATCTCCATTGGAAATTTGCTGAGTGTGCAGGTTTGCTGCGACGGGGGTATATTTTTAAGCTCTATAAAATAGTCAGAACAAAAATTGTGTGTTGGTCTGATTTTTCTGGTTTTAAAACTTAAAGTCATAAATGTCACTTTACACATTTGAGCCAAATTTCATCAAAATCGGACATTTTTTACTCAAGTTATAGCATTTACGAACA
The DNA here is from genome assembly GCA_963675035.1 of Allygus modestus. Lineage (NCBI taxonomy): Eukaryota > Metazoa > Arthropoda > Insecta > Hemiptera > Cicadellidae > Allygus > Allygus modestus. Next base: position 102,993,312 of record OY776112.1, read on the forward strand.
CATATACAGATATATGTTGATATATATATATATATATATATATAAATTTGAACAAATAGGTTTTTGGCATCTGGAGAACTCAAAAAAAAGTTAAAAGTAAAGTTATCATAGTCTCGGGCTTAAGTCTTACCATGAGACCTTCCGTAATAGCTTCTTCCCTATAGGAAATTCACTAAAAGGAATAAGTTGTGACACCATAGGCTGTTAAAAGTAGGTTAGTTTTTAAATGTAAACAAAGGTTAGGTTTACAAAGGAAAAGCACTTGGCTTAGGAGTTTCATTGAAAAAGGCGGGATACACAGCTAACTCACTTGAAGCAACTAGTTCAAATGAGCACAGCAACAATAAGAAGATATTTACACTCACTACTACACAATATTTTGTCTCCATTGTCAATGTATATATAATCCTATAAGTAGGGCCACTCTATGTTATTTTATTTTAGTTCCCCTCCCCCAAGTTCAGAGGAGAATATAGCGCAGATTGTCCCTGTTAATTCACCTTGGTCCCGCGGTACTGTTTACCCTTAAAACGCCAAAATGAGTATGTTTGTTTGTAAACAAACTAATAAATAACGGATTTCTGTCAATATATTTCAGCCAGCTGTTAAGAGTTTTAAGAATTAACTTTATCCGTAAACACTTAAATCTGGTCCGAATAGAGTCAAATATGCGAATGCAACTCTCTGTGTTTTGGGGGCGGAGTTATCACTAAAAATAGTTTTTCCATAAGCGTGTCCCTACTTATTCGGTTATGTATGCATTGCCATTGGAGACTTCTTAAATATAGACAAAATATTATGAAATATGTGTGTGTAAATATCTTCTTATTGTTACTGTGCTAATTTGAACTAGTTGCTTCAGGTGAGTTAGCAGTGTATCCCAACTTTTTTCAATGAAACTAAATGTAAACAGTCATTGACTGTGATAAAACTGCACTTGGACATAAATCACTTAGGGAAATAAATGCAGGGGTTATCAGTCTTATTTTGCAAAACTATTTCCATTATCTCTCTTGAAAATACTGAAACAAATTGTTCTATAGCTGGGCCGCAAGACTCCAGCCACCGCTAGTTGTGAAGTGATGGTTATTGAGATGCGTCTGGACGGGGAGCGGAAGGAGGACATTGACCTGCAGGTGACCAAACATCAGCTGGACCTGCGGTCTCCACTGTTCCGTCTCTGTTTGCCCCTCCCCCATCCCGCTGATCCGGACCGCTCAGCCGCCGAGTGGGAGCCAACGAGATCTTTGCTAACCGTGTCTGTCGCACTCTCCCGGGACTTGGACTTTGTAAACTTTTAGTAAAATAAAATTCAATTGGCAATTTTATACTTATAGATGGATAATTATATTATCCCATTATAGACTGAGTTGCTTTGGTTCCAGACGGCTTCTACTACATTAATTTAATGGGGGGAGCAATATGCAGAATTACTGTGGTTAGTTGAATATGTGTATTGGTATCCATCTCAAATAAAGTTAGTAATTTTTCAATGAAGTTTTTATCTTTTAAATTGTACCTTGAATTTTGATTTTTATCCATTTTACTACATTGTAGTCTATTGAATATTGCTTTAAAATGAACTCCTTGCACGTGACGGGATATGACTGAGCAGGCTTATGACTGGTACACTAGACTGTGTGCCAGTACAGTACTAGTGTAAATATATATAAATACTGTACTTGATATTGTAATTTATTGCAATTGTTTTGAAAAATAAAGTTGATTCTTTTATTTTGTATTATTATGAAACAATGTTTATTTGATAATGATTATAAAATTCTCTTTCCTCAATAACCAGGTCACAGTTTGACTAACTCAACTAGTAATACAATTGTTGTGTTGAAACCCTCCCCCCATCCTCAATTGCATTGTGTCACTGTATCATAAGAAAAAATTGTGATTGCGTTAAATTTTTAAACCAAATACACATTTACTTTCCAAATACCTTAAACCTGTTATTAATAAAAGACCCGTCCCATTCACAGGCTATTAGTCTATGTGGGTGTTTCTTAAGGAAATTTGTATAAATTTTGTAATTATAAACGAAAAAGATTTGTTTTGACTGATTTGAAATTTTATTTAAAGGTAAAACCTTGAAGCTTTCACTAATATGATAACAGTAGTATTGTGTACATCGTTCCCTAATCAATTCACCTAATTTATAATAACTAAATAAAGTACTCAAAATAAAAAGTACAAGTTGGGTTCCCCGGAGTCGTACATTATCGAGTCAGGCTATGAGAACAGATACTGTTCTAAACTAAGTGTACAGAAGTCTGCAGACGGCATTTACAAAAAATGGACACCAAATGGACATATTTAATAAACTGTTGAACTTAGATTCAATAAGAGACATACTTTTGATGCAACCGCTGTTCTTAATGTTCATTGGAATAAAGAATTGTCCGTAGTCTAGGAAATGTGAAATAACGGACAGTTTAATGCTTGGAAACATTTATTTTCTTGCACGCACAACACAAAAAGCCAAAAAAGTTATACATGGTAAGTTTTGATATTAACTTATTATAATGACTCCTACCGAGTCAAACACTACCATGTTAAATAAATAATGTTTTCTTGTGACTAGAATCAAACATCTTTGTTACGTGTGTTGTGATAAAAGTTATATGTTTGAAATTGTATAATGTCAAATCATCGCATTAAAATTACTCAAAACATAATATTATAATAATAAAAATAAGTTTCCACAGTGAAATATTAATCACTGAAAAAAGCTTAGCATTACAGCATAAACCGAAAATAACTTATTCATTGCTTTGGAAACCTCGATTTCAAAGAAATCTGATATAAAGAAGAATAATTGTTTATAGGTCTGGACATATTTTTGTACATAATGATAATAAATTTGAACGTTGTTACTACAGTATTTATAATTTAAAACGTCAGGAATGATAAAATACATAGTGTTTTGATTGCACATTCTAAATGCATCTTCAATCAAAAATTTCTAAGATCTAAAGGATTACTGGGCAATATTCTAGTAAAGAAAATAATTCAAATTAACTTTATGATTGCCATTTGTCACTCTATAAAAATCAGTCCTTACTTCACTTAAGTATAATAATTTTACTAAATTAAATCCCATGTCTCTTGATAACACATTTTTTGGGGCTGACGAATTTCCAATATCTTTAACATATCACCAGATTAGCAGTTAATGATGAAATATTTATTTTTGGTAAAACTGCTGCCAGGGTTCCTGTTATCTGAGATAAATGCCAATTAGTTTGAATGTTTAACAGGTTGATTATTAACAAAGTTCAATTTGTGTTGGATAGACAAGAATACATTGTAAGTAAACATTGCACTCATCGATTTTAAATTACAGTCATACTTGCGGTGGAAAAATATGTTCTTCTTGTTAATAATTTTGCTATTGTAATCATAATAGGGAAAACATGTTTGCATTCCTTTGTATATGAAATAATTTATTTTTTATTTCGCTAAACCAAGGAGTTTAAAGACTCAAGGTCATGTATTAAAGCTTTTTACGCTAATCCTAATTCACTCAAAATTCCAGGTTTTTAAAAAGTTTTTCCTGTTACTTAGCACTAAATAATACAACAGTCCTACGAATGGTAAAGTCTATAAAGCAGTGTAAAGGAGATCTTGCTAGACAATTCCAGAAATAGTTGTATAATTTTTAACTAATAGCTAAATATTAATTTATACTAATTAATATTTAAATGACCTTAACGGACGGAGTGAGGTGTACGACATTCTGAATGAAAAATAACAGAGGGTCTAGTTAAATATACAGGGCCGTCGAAAAAGAATGCCTATACTTTATAAAACAAGTACTTCAAGTAGAATGAATGTATGAAGTCAGTTGTGCTATCGTAACTCCAGACATGCTCCAGCGTACGAGACCAGAACAAGGTTTATACTTTTATTTGGTTAATGATTTCCCTGACATTCCCTGACCAAAAAAGCTAATTTTGTTGACTTTCTCTAACTAAGAAAGTTAATTTTCCCTGACTCATGACTTGGAATGCGCAAATTTGTTTAATAAGTTTTGATTTTCGCACAGTAGTGGTTTGCGTTTTTGATAAAATCAGAATTTTTCCCTGACTCTCTAGAAAGTGTGAACCATGCAGAAATAGAATATCAGTTCAATGTGTGTCTGCCATGAAACTAGAAAAGCATATACATGAACTTTTTAAGGCATGTAAAAAACTACCAACATTCACCTTTATTTTAAGAACACAACCAATTTGGTATGACCATTCTACTCAAAATAGTGGTCTTATAAAATATGAACATTGTTTTTCGATGGCCCTGACAATCTTTGCGAGTCAATGACTAACTTTGTGATCCTTTTTTGGGGAACCGCGAAAGGATCAATCCCCCAGATAAAACTAGAGCCTAGCCATTTCTATGAAAGAGGACGAAACCGAGTTCAACACTAATTAAATAACACTATCAAACTGTCAGATTGAAATCAACCAATCAACTAACCAGTTATATCAGCTGAGCTGGCAACCAATGCTTTCTATACCTTTAAAAGGCAAAGTCCTCACTCACTGACTGATTCACTCACTCACTCATCACAAATTCTCCTACTTCTCATTTACCTAGAGAGTTGAAATTTTGTACACTGATTCTTTAGGCATAAAATAGGAAAACTAAATGGTTATCATCCTGATCTGATCTTAGGGCTCGCCAGAGACCCCGAAAAAGTTCCGATGTGTATTCCTTATGGACATTCATTTTTGTTTGAACTGATGAAAATACAAACAGCTGATACTGATTCATAGTAGTTCCATGGGCTAACCGCAGAAAGCAGCACACACAACTGTCATATTTTTATAAATCATTCGTGGGGCGAAGCCTGCGGGTAACAACTAGTCAATTCATAAAACATAGATGATCACAGTATTGGAACTAAATTGAATTTTAATAACTAATACACTTTTTATCTCCATTTTAGTTTATTTAAACATATTTTTATTTTTTGTGAATTTTGAAATAAAATTCAAAAGTAGTGAAGTGATTTGCATGAAATTTCTTTTTAGAGATTGTCCAAATCAAGTTGATTGCAGTATTTTCTATTTCACTGTACGTAACGTAAATTTCCATTATGGCCTAATGAGTCGTTATTTGTGCTATTGGAATTTACTTTATGGAAGGTGCATAACATTTTCTAAAGAAGTACACCGGCGGACTTCATGAAGCTTGTGTACATCATTTTAACATAAAGCACAAGTCTGCAATCGTGCGAAAGGTTGGCTCTTTTGCGATTTGGATTCATGCTCTAAGACTTCATGATGCTTTGAGGGAAGAATTTAAAGATAAATCCACCTCTGATGATAAGTATAACTGAAATGTTACTGTCTATGCAAAACTTTTAATGAAGACCTCCTAAGCTATACAAGTTTTAAGGCTCATTAAAATGGCTTTGCTCTGGCTCTGTCTGAGGAATCGATCCTTTCGTGGTCCTCGGGTTAAGTCGTAATTAACAACCACCCCGTTGCAACTTCTACATTGTACTGTATGGATATTGGAAAGCTCAAGCATAGATTTTTTCTAATAATTTTGATTAAGTGTAGAACTATTCAGATAAAACTATACACTGCACATTGCATACGCAAAATTAATATTAATAAAGCGCTACTATCTCAAAACAGTAAAAACATTATAATATTGCAATTTCAATAATAAAAACAAAAAGAATACAATAAAATTCAAAAGACCGGGTAAAATAATAAACGAAATACTTTACAGCTTATAACAAAATAATCCGACTCCTGTATAGTCAAAACGTTATCAACTGTTCGTGTGTAAATCTATAAAGCGGATCAGACAGCCATATGAGGGGCAGAATATGAGCCGAGGAGTAAGCGGTATTGTACACTTTCTATGGACAAGGCGCCTCGTAAGGCTGATCTAGTCGGCTTCACGGTTCATCACATAGCAGCAACGGAGCGTTGTCTACCGCTACGATGCTTCAGTCTCTTCGTTCCAAGTCTCCCCGTTGGTTTCCTCTTCCGCAACGTACTTGGTCACGGAGTTGTAGTGCTCCCCGAGATTGTACATGTGCCGGTGGAACGTCAGAATGAGCCGCTGGGCCTCGGGGAACTCTTCCCCCACCACCACTGGCGGCCCGGTCGCCTGGATCACCTCGATCCTGCACTTTAACACGTGCGCGAGGGCCCTTAGCTGGAACAAGGCATTAATCAGTCGACATCACAGCTAGAGGCACAAAGACAACATCGCTTTGTGGTAAAGAAATTACATAACAGTTTTCATCCCTTTGAGCCCCAGGAGCCGATATATCGGCGTTTGAATCAGATACCTAAAAACCCGGTTGGGGTATAAACAATTGTGCCGCTATAACTTACCCTTAGAGGCCACACACATATTACGTAACACACTTAAGAAGGGGGGGGAGGGGGTATGGCATAGCGTTATGTGGGGGAGGGGGGATTTGGATCAAGGTTACGCAACTCACACATATAAACCCTAAGAGCTGACACACTCCCGTATCTATTGATACTGTTATAAATCTTTCAAATATTTATACTGTTATAAATCTTTCAAAATAAAAAAAAAATAATCAAATTGATATTTAAATCAAGGTTACAGTTAGTTACATAAAAAATACTTCCATCATACTATTTTAATAGCAGTTAAACTAAAAATAAATACATAATGTGTATTGAGAAAGTTCTATATTGCTTTACACTATGTTATTTGTGCTGTTTTGCAGTGTAAAATCATGACTGGATACAGTATTGCGCAATGCCACCCACATCTTTAGTATTTAATAGGGGTGTGCGAGTACTGATTTTTTTTAATCGAGTCGAGTAGTGCTAATTATTAGCAAATTTCCCTATAGGGAAGAAGCTATTACCGTAGTTGGCATGGTAAGACCTAGGCCTGGGACCATGATAACTTTTCGTTTTGAGGTTCCCAGACCCCAAAAACACCATTTGTTCAAAACTATATATATACATATATATATATATATATATATATGTGTCCGTGGGTGTGATAACTCTTGTAAAAATGGTCCAACTTTGATGAAATCTGGTACAATGGTACATGTAAAGCAACATTTATGACTTTAAGTTCGAAAACCAGCCAGGACCCTCCACCCAAAAGCATACTTTGGGGGGGTTTTGTACCCCAAAAATGTTTTTTTTTGAAGTTTTTACATGTAATATTTTAAAAAGTCAAATTTTAGTTCTCACCACTGGATTCAACTTTAAAAAACACACAATTAGATGTTTTGATTATTTTTCTACGTCAATTGGTTACAGAGATATTGAAAGTACTAAACACAGTACGTTGTCCTTTGCTATTCTTGTGGAGAATAAGAAAAAAATTATATCTCGCTTATTAATGAACGTATATTAACGAAACTTGGTACACGGTTTCATCTGGTTGTGGTCTATTGTTATTTGTACAATAAAAGCAATTTTTACGGATAATTCCCGTAGCAGCAAACCTGCGTACTCAGCCCCATGTTATTCTTATGGAGAATAAGTAAAATGTAATGTCTCCCTTAATTATGAACATAAATTAATAAAACTTGGTATGTGGCTCAACCTTGCTGAGTTATATTGATATTTCTATAAAAACTCAGTTTTTATGTTCCTTGTTGCAGCAAATTTGCATACTCATACCCCATGTTATTCTCATGGAGGATAATCAAAAGGGTAGGCCTATATATCACTTATTTATGAATGTATATTGATGAAACTTGGTATGTGGCTTCATCTAGTTGAGTTATATTGTAAACCCATATTTATGCATGAAAACCCATATTTTTGTTCTTGTTGAAGCAAACCTACTTACTCAGCCCCCATGTAATTCTTATGGAGAAAAATTAAAATATTATATGGTTTGTAAAATTGCAGGTTTAATAATGATATAAAAGAACCAAAAAGATCATTGAATATAAATAATTGGATATAATTGCTTATTTATTAGTGAATATTGATGAAACTTGGTATGTGGCTTCATCTAGTTGAATTCTTATTTATATTTGCATAAAAACTAATTTGTTGTTTTCCTTGTTTCAGCAAACCTACGAACTCATTCCCAATGTTAATTTTATAGAGAATATTAAAATTATATATATCGCTTTTTTGTGAATTTATTTTTATGAAACTAGGTATGCGGCTCAATGTGGTATTAAGACATATCTTATGCATTGGAAATTCGCTGAGTACACAGGTTTGCTGCGACGGGGGTATTTTGAGTTTCGAGTGTTTTCAAGCGTGTATTTGCCATTAGTAGGTAATTTAAAATAGAGTAATGGTATTTAAATTCCACCCTAGATTTGATTATCTAAACATGGTTTCTAACTAATAAATGAGTAGCAATACAAAGTTTTAGCCAGTACAATCAAACTAGATTTCGTATTGACAAACAAAATACAGATTGACATCCATTTCCGGCCAATAAAACACGGTCCGATTGTTATTTGGCCAAAATCACCTGGTTCATTCATCTCCTATAATCAATATTAGATGACGAAATCGTTAGTTACGGCCGATATTAAGTAGCCCGGTCGCCACTTTTGCCAATGTTATGTTTTCTGTCATTTAAGCCCAAAATTTCGCGGCCCAATCGTCATTTTCGGCTGATTTTACGTGATGCAATCGCCTTTTCTGACTGTTACTACGTGTTTTGGCCGGTCGCAATCGTTAGCGATCGCCTTTTGCGGCCGTTATTACGCGTTTTGACCGGTTGCAATCGTTAGCGATCATTTTCGGCCGATTACACATGATTCGATCGCTTTTTGCGGCCATTACTACGCGATTTGGCCGGTCGCAATCGTTAGCGATCGTCCGGAAATCGGCGGGAAATATTTGCTCGAACTTCCGAATGTTTTTAAAAACTCTGAGTCGAGTTTGAGTATTAAAATACTCGGCCGAAAACTCTAAGTCTTGAGTTCGCACACCCCTAGTTTTTAAGAACGTTTTTATTTATATTAGGCCTAGTTATAAATTAAATTAGTTACATTTTAGCTGGTTCATTTTGTTGTTTATCTTTATTAACAGTCTTGTTTGTTCGTATACATTTTACTTGGAAATAGTTATTAAAAATGTTGTTAAAAGAATAATGATTCATTGAAATCCATTTTCCAAATTAATTGCTGATAAAGGGATATTTAAAAGTTTTAAGCTGTTTTAAAGCCTACTACGATTGAATTACGTAACACATTGGGGGTGGAGGGGGTATGGTCAAGCATTATGGTGCGTTACATGGGGGAGGTGGGGGGGGGGCTGAAATTATAAAAAGTGTTACGTAATATGTGTATGACCCCTTACCCTAAACGTAGCCTAGAAATTCAAAGATTAGTCAATAGTAATAACCCCAGTTAAATTAACAAACAAAATTACTAATCCTTAGAGCCCCAAGCTAGTGAACAGGCTGATTGCATCTTTGTTGTAATTTACTCGCTTCGCTCGCTGGGGGTTCCGCCCCCAGACCCCTGTGGGGAGCTTCGCCCCCAGGTCCCTGTTTGGCCACAGTTTAATGTAAATTGTTCCAAATTCTATTTCAGACCTTATTTCTATAACTATTATAAGGCTTTGATTATTTTTAAGGGATTAACCTATAAAATCTGGTCATATGCCTGTTGCTGAATACCACTTGGCATGGAGACGTAGTATGTCAAATGTTAAGCCTCCATGTATTACCTAAGTGCTTGAAACAAATTAATATATACAAATAAATAAATAAATACAAATTAAATATATATAAATTTGAACGAATAGTGTTTTTGGCATCTGGGAACCTCAAAACGAAAAGTTATCATGGTCTCGGGCTTAAGTCTTACCATGCCACATACGGTAATAGCTTCTTCCCTATAGGGGAAATTCGCTAAAATGTAACCGAAAAAAACAAAAAGTCTACTAGAGCTCAAAAACTTTGATTTTTTTTGGGTGTTTAAGATACTTAATCTGGGCGTGGGAGTATTGCTTAGTACTAATTGTAATGTAGGAATACTGTGTGATAAGTATTAGGCCTCTAAGTTCTATATTAGAGCGACAAACCATTAAAAATCACGAACAAATCTATGAAAAAAGTTCAAATTTGAAAAATCTAGCGTTATCTAAGGGTGAAGGGGGTGAGATACGGCAAAATGTCATAGTACTAAAGTTGTAGTTCGTCTAAAATCTGTGGCACGTGATGGTCTTCATTTTTCGATAGGACAACCCGTTCGGCCACTAGAGCTCAAATAAAAAATACTACCTTTTGATTTTTGTATTCACAATTATATATTTTGTTGAGATAGTTCAAACTAAAAATAGTAGGATTCGGGAAGAAAAGGTGCAACGCACACGCATGCCATATCTCACGATCCTAGTTAAAGTATAAATGGTGATACGTGAAGTGTGCATGCCTATCGGTACAATTACTTTTTATTCATTGCCCTTAATGTTGTGGGTCAATGTTAAGTAGTACCTTTGCCTTCACTTTATAATATTTTAATTCACTGGGTTTTTTATAATTAAATTTACTTTGGTTTGATACATGGGTTAATTAGTTGTGAAACGACAAAAACAGTTTAGAGCAAATACATATGTTCATTTATTTTACTATATAACTTTACAAAACAAATGAGAATCCAAATTAAGTACCCTCCAATTCAAATAATTACTTTTCTTTAAGATAGATATGCTCTAGTAATTGAATTGTGATTTTTGGCATTAAGCCTTAATTATGACTTTAATATGTATTAAAGCTACGGCTTATCTGTATTTCAATGATGCCGAGTAGGTGAGATGAGTAGAATGCCTCTTAGTCTGAATGTCGTTGTGGATCGAATGCCCCTCGCCTCAACAGAGATGGTATCGTATGTCTTACGATGAGTGTTCACCAACGTTTATTGTAACACACGTAATGTTATAATATTCACCTCGAACTTTCGCAAAGTCTAATCAAATGTCTTTTCAAATAATAGACCGCCACTGGAACACGAGCTGATATACTAATTTTGTAATTAAAGTTTGTGGTTCTTATTGATTTTCTAATTAGTGTCTTACTTAATTATAATTCTAAATTGCTAACTTTTAACTAATTATCTGCTCGGATGTGTTCAGGGGAAGTGGATATAAAAAGTGACGCTATCGGGATCTGAGGGCAATGGCTACCATGTGCTAAGCCTAGCTTCTCTTTACAAAAATCAGTGTTATTACTTACAAAATTCCCTAGGCTATTGAAATATAGCTCACAAATGATCTTCTTTGACTTGATAATAAATATACTTATACTTGTGGTCTCCTTTACTTTATTGTAGTGAGTAGAATGTGTTTTGTATTTACTCTGGATGTCAACAAAAGGTAGGTGTACAATTTCTAAGATTTCTTTAACGATTTGAATAAAATACAAAGTTACAGAGGAACAATACAATATTTATTTATCTATTAGTACAATTATGTTTCAAAAGGTTCTCAATTAAAGGGATTTACAATAATCTACAACTCAGGGGGAACAGTTACAATGTGGGGCCTAGCCTAGAAGATAAATGACAAACATACTTGTAGGCCTAAAACTAAATGTTCATATTTTGGGTTCTAAATGGGGTTCTTTACAAATGAGGGCTCTTTTTCTCAGGGGGGAAGTATCGTGCTGACTTGAATAACGTTGGGATGATATTTGAAAGAATATTAAGTCCAATTAAGCTGATGTGTTGAAAAATTACAACAATGGAAATTTTAGTGTTGTCCAAAAGTAGAGTCCAATGGTTTCACTGACTTTATGAATGGTTAAAATACTCAAAATTAAATTTGGAAAGATAGTTCAATATAAAAATACTCTCTTGAGGTTACTTTAACTTTCAGAACATTAGGCTTGTTCTATTTAAATGTCTGTATTCTTTCCAGTCCCTAAATAGAATACAATGGAAGGAGTTTACCAATCTGCTTACAAATGTTCTTCGCTCAAATACCAGTTTTGGGGAAAATCAAATAAAAAGGAGTGAATTTAAAGATGGTATTAATTGAGCAGTAAGTCCCTAATAAAATGAGCACTAAGCAATGCAAAACTTAGGCCATACTGGGAAATTTAAAATAGGAACTGTGTCCTTCACAGATTTTAGGTCTTAACACTATGGCATCTGGAGCAAGAAGAAAGATCTAGTAGAGATGAGGTCTGGAAGCATGGTCCATTGTTGAGAAGCACATGGTCACACAATTGTTAGCACTGGTCACTGTAATTTAGATTCCTTAAGGACTATTTTTGAAAAGTATATTATATTAAATTTTAATTTTATTGCAATCCTCTCACATAAATTATATCTAAAATATTATTATTAACAAACATATTAAATTAAGTGAGTAGGCTATTATATGGGGATAGGCTATGAATAATTGGTACTTTGGTATTATACGGATGCCACTATTTTTGGAGGTTAATTTTTATCGTATACAAAGGATAACTACATAATTCGAAAAAACGTACTTTTATTGACTTACTGTACAAATTTTACATCATTCTGATGAGCGGTCTTTGTGTTGTGCCTCCCAAAAGCCAGCGATGTCCGCTAGGATCGTGTTGAATGCGTCGCCGCCGCTAGCAGCCACACCCGATCGCCACATGTACTCCACAAAATATACAGCGTGCTGCGGCAGTTATGTTAGAATGGGTTATCATAAAAATACGTACGGTTTCCTCTTCATTTCGAGGTAAATCCCACACCAAAAGAACGTCACTCATTATGAAAACAAATGTAACGTAGTGCATGGCAATAAATCACTCATGACACTGACCCAGATACAGGCGGTGACAGCTGATGCGCGCGCTCCGGTCAACGACCTGACCTTGGCCTATTTGGAGGGGGTTTGGCGGCCGGAAGTATGACTCATCAGGTATCATTCGATTTGTAACGAAACAAGGAAAGTCCTACAATCATTTTTATGATAACCCATCCTAACATAACTGCCGCAGCGCGCTGTATAAGGGTGGCATCCGTATAATACCAAAGTACCGAATAATTATTGGTGATTAAATTAATGAAATACATATTATTTTACAATTGCACAGATAAATAAACATTAAATACATAGAGGGGAATAGCTTTCTGAGGAGTGATGATAATGATGATTATTATTAGGCATGGACATAGGGCAATTAACACAAATAACACATTTAGGGGAAATTAATTAATTAGTACATTTATAGGGAAACTTAAATATAAAATAACAAATAATAAGAAAATTATCACTAAATGATGAATGAATGACATGTAATACTATATGGTGCTGTTTTATAAACTTAATGAGTGTCAAACTGTAACTGACTCTCACAAATACTTCTCGACGATGCTAACACCACTATCCGGTCTTATAAATGTGACAATAAACTCGCCTGTCGCGTCTGTCTGCTTAAAAGCAAAAAGATATACTCTCACTCCCGAGTGCCTCTAACAGCGACTGACTGCCCGGTCTATACGCCTCGACTGATGAAGAGCAGAGATGGTATCGTGCTCACACTACCCTCACTCGCTAACGACTGCTCTCCCGGGTCTCTATCTAACGACTGCTGCTCTGTCCTGCCTTAGGGCGTCCAATTCATCGCTCTGCCCTGCGCGATAATAGCTGCGCAAACGTTCATTACCATGGAAACAACCCTATGCTCTTGACAGGTGTCGCCCTCCTATGCAAGCGGAGAATATTTGAACTTAAATCCCAGACCGTGGGAACAAGACATAACTGCGTTCTCAAATCTGGAAACTTCCATGTGACGTATCTTGTTTACGCTTTTGAGCGGATGTGACTCATATCCTGTTGCGACATGCTTGCAAATATTCCCATGGGAACGGCCAAATCTGCGACGTTTGCTTACTGTGGATTATTTTAAGTTTTTGGTTTTAGAACCACACAATTTTTAATTATTTAATATTTTTAATTTAATTATCCAATAAAGCGACCCACTACATACGTGCATTCTAATTAATAATAATTGTTCCAGAACCGGCTTTTCCTTACTACTTACACTTACAAAACGGTCAAATCTATAGATTTTAAGAGTTTCTGATTTTCCAACAGAATTAAGTAATAAAGATGGTCATATTTCTGGTGCTATTTACTAAATGTGATGTAGACATACTGCGTGCCCAATATTAGGCCTCTATCAAGTATATTAACGTAATAGGAAATAAAAAAACGCTACAAAAACTCAAAATTTGAACAAATCTAGAGGTATCTAAGGGTGAAGGAGATGAGATATGACAAAAAGTCATAAGACCAAAGTTGTAGATCTTGCAAACTACGTGGCACGTGGTGGTGTCCGTTTTTCGATATGACCATCCGTTCGGCCGCTAGAGCTCAAAAACTGTAATTTTAAAATAAGGCTTTTGTGGGGGGTTTTAAATATTTTTTTAAGGGGAGTTAAAATATCAGTTTTGGTGATTTTCCTGGGGATTACAAGCTATAAGCTACCTGGTTGCAAAATTTCGGGTTTCTAGCTTATATAGAAGTGGCCTAGAATTCGTATACATCAGTCAGTCAGTGAGTTACACATGCGGCTGTATATATATACTCACTTTGCTCGCTGGGGGCTCCGCCCCCAGACCCCTGTGGGGGGCTTCGCCCCCAGATCCCTGTCGTAGTACCTATGGCACATGGTTTAATTACACTAATAATCCGAGGTCCTATGTATACTCCAAATATAAAGTAGACTTATTGAGTGAATAAATTTAGGCCTAGCAGTACAATATTAGAGTATATAACAATTTAAAAATCGCTCCACCTCCACCCCCAGGTCACTGTTTGGCCACAGTTTAATGTCAATTGGTCCAAATTCTATTTAAAACCTAAATTCTACAACTATTCCAAGGCTTTGATTATTTTTAAGGGTTTAACCTATAAAATCTGGCCATATGCCTGTTGATGAATACTACGTGGTATGGAGACGTAGTATGTTAAATTTTAAGCCTCCATGTATTACCTAAGTGCTTGAAAAAAATTGAACGCTTAACTGATGTATAATGTAGCCTTTAAAAGGCGTATTTTGAACCTTATAAGTGATACGACCACCGTTAACAAACTGAAATACTATGACTTTGGGTAACTACAAGCCTTCTGCAACAAATACGACATGATTTATAAGGGATTTTACCCTCGACAGAGCGCAACATAAAATACCCCCGTCTCAGCAAACCTGCATACTCAGCGAATTTCCAATGCATATATATGTGACTCACTACTACATAGAGCTATTTACCAAGTTTCACAAAAATACATCTATTAATAAGTGATATATAGCATTTTATTTATTCTCCATAAGAATAACATTAGGGTTGAGGACGCAGGTTTGCTGCAACAAGGAATATAAGTAATGTGTTTTTTGCAATTATCAATACAACTGAACCAGGTGAAGCTACATACCAAGTTATCTTAATGTAGGTTCATAATCAAGGGAGATATACAACTTTATTTATTCTCCATATGAATAACATGGGGGCCGAGTATGCAGGTTTGCTGCTATGGGGACTATCAACAATACCCCCGTAGCAGCAAACCTGCATACTCAGTGAATTTCCAATGCATATTAATTTACCTTAATACCACATAAAGCAACATACCAAGTTTCATCAATATACATTCATGAATAAACGATTTATGACATTTTAATTATTCTCCATAAGAATAACATGGGGCTGAGCATGCAGGTTGGCTGCTACGGGAACTATCGGGCAAAAAATGGATTTTTGTGCAAATATCAATAGACCACAATGAAATGAAGCAATATACCAAGTTTCGTCAGGATAGGTTGATAAATAAGCGAGATATACAATTTTTCTTATCCTCCATAAGAATAACATTGGACAACGTACTGTGTTTAGCACTTTCAATATCTCAGTAACCA
Source organism: Allygus modestus (assembly GCA_963675035.1). Classification (NCBI taxonomy): domain Eukaryota; kingdom Metazoa; phylum Arthropoda; class Insecta; order Hemiptera; family Cicadellidae; genus Allygus; species Allygus modestus. The sequence continues at coordinate 103,009,164 of OY776112.1, forward strand.
ATTGACGTAGAGCAATGATTAAAACATCAAATTTGCGTCTTTTTAAGCTGATTCCAATGGGAAAAAATAAAATTTTACTTTTTCAAAAATTGTACGTAAAAAACTCAAAAAACCCATTTTTGGGGTGAAAAACCCCCCCAAAATACCCCTTCGGATAGGTCGATCCGTCTGGTTTTCGAACTTAAAGTCATAAATGCTGCTTTACACGTTTGTACCAAATTTCATCCAAATAGGACCTTTTTTCCGAGAGTTATCGCACCCACGGACACACACATATATATATATATATATATATATATATATACAGTTTCGAACGAATGGTGTTTTTGGGGTCTGGGGACCTCAAAACGAAAAGTTATCATGGTCCCGGGCCTAGGTCTTACCATGCCGACTACGGTAATAGCTTCTTCCCTATAGGGGAAATTCGCTAAAAAACTTGTTTTTTGTGCTAATATACCACAATATACCAATATACCACAACTAGTTCAAGCCAAATACCAAGTTTCATCAATGTACATTCATAAATAATCGAGATATAGAATTTTATTTATTCTCCATAAGGATAACATTGGACAACGTACTGTGTTTAGCACTTTGAATATCTGTGCAACGGTTGGACGTAGAACAACGATTAAAACACCAAAATGTTTGTTTTGTTGAGCTAAACACATTAATAAACAGAAATGTGAAGTTTTTAGTAAAACTATCTGAGAAAAATCTAAAAACCTTTTTCCCATAAGATTAACATGGGACACGTTTTTTTGGATTTTCTCCGCAACCACTTAAGGTGACTCTAAAGGTCCGTGGCCACAGTGGAGTACAATGATCTGTGTCCCACAAAGCTCCACGTAGTTTCAATTTTCACAAGTGGCCGCGCTAGGCGAGCCACCCTCTAAACCGGTTTTTCGCATTACTGCCAACCGAAAGGGAATCCATGGATTCGTGGGGAAGTTGAACGAACAATAACTCCCGATGCCGCCAGTGGCAGGAGGCAGGCTGATGTCTTGGCTGTCACCTCACTGCTTCTATATTCCTTTAAAATTCTCTTTGAGAATCTCACTTTGGATTTAGCCCCGAACTCAAAATGTTTGTCACGACCATTTTGCATGGATAACAAATGTATAAACAATTAATATATATTATTAAAATGTATGAATGCATAGAAAATTCATGTAGTTCTTAAGTAGTTGTCAATAAAAATGTCCGTAGGATATAAAATGTACCTTCTATGATAAAACATGTGAGATTATTTAAAAATTAAGATTAGATCCAAGAACAAATAATAATTGTGAAATTGGATTATATAAATAATAGTTGTAAAAACTTAAGATATTATATAACTTAATTTCAGAATAGTACACAACATTTAAACGTTGTAATTGTGTAATATTATGGAATCATTACTCAGATAAATAGTTATCAATCATGTTGTATAAGGGATGAAGAAAAACAAGTTGTAAAGTAAAAACCCGACTGTATTATACATAGGTTTTGTATACAGTGTACTGTAATATGCTACAGAATTTTTGGGATTAGGTTAGACTGCAACATTTTAACTGTTAATAAAAAACATGAAAAGTAGCCCGATGTAACAATCACTAATAAACATCGGCACTAAGATACAAAATACTTCGTTTGGAATTAAAGACATTTCAGTAATAAAAAGGAAAATTATATCAATTAAAATAAAATGGTAATAATCAGTAACGGCTTTAGGGCAGTGCGAGCCGTGCTCCAGCACGGCGCGGCACCTTTTTTTGGGGGGGTGGGGGGAAACGCTAGGCGCTCATGACGGGTCGCAGGGTGCGGGTGGAGTGCGTAATCCGTAGTTGTAAAATAAATAAATTGTAAATATGTAATATCATGGTAATATTAACCCGGCTGATTTTGTTAATTTTTTGTATATTAGTATTTTTAAGTTGTTGAAAGGCATTATTGGGAAGAAAGTTATGTATTCACCATGTTGCGCCTTCATTATACTTAAACATTAAATTTACATATCAGATAACAAATCCTCCGCTCCCCTCAATTCCAATTTGAGTAGTTGTTTTGACCTTTATCGATTTGTGACAACTTCAGGGTATTCTGATTGGTACCGTATTGAGAGTGTGCTGGATAAAACTTGCAATACTTTGAAAGAAAATTACAATGTTAAAATATCAAGTTACATGATGCAACTGATTGTTTTAACCGGCTCTCTTAGATTATTTTAACATCCTTCCTAGATGAGGAAAAATATGTTTGGGGATTGGAGAGTATTCAACTGGGGTTTCATCTTTAATTGAAGTTGTAATGATTCGAGTTTAATATTGCTATTATATGTAATAAGGGAGAAAATATGATGCGCCCCATCCGATTTTGGCGCCCCTTTTGATCGTTACTTGTAAGGTCTAAGGTTTTGCTTGAATGAAAAAACATTCTTTTGACCAGACAAAATTATTTAGTATTTTTGGTCCAGGGACTCTTTTTTTGTATTACACTATGTCTATACATGCGAGGGGAGAAAGTAAAACATAGATTATATGATAAAAGGGATAAAGTATGATAATATGATTCAGATCATCGTCTGCAATCTGCTTCCGCATTATTATCACTAGTAAACAGAAATGAAACATCTTGAGTATGATAACAGACTATGGTTTATTATTATCATCTGTTATAATAATCATGATCCAAACGCTTCCATCCTCATTCCTTGAGGTGTCCACATGACGAAATGGCAATATTTCTGCCTTTTATAAACTGGGGGTATTTTCACTGTCACAAAGAGCAACTGATGAACTGGAGGTTTGCGGACAAGGAAAATGCTGTAGGGGATGATCTTCCAGGAAGTAAGGTGATGCACTCCTACCCTTGGTCGAGGGGCGCCTCGTCACCTCTCGGCTCAGTGCTCTTGGAAAATGGCGCGGCCGCCGCGCCGCGTTATAAAAGTATTTTAAAACCACACACACTTTGAAAATGACATGAAACAGATTGTGATGAAGTTGGCTAAAGCCACGTTGTATCTACGCCGAGTTACAGTTATGATGGTTAATGAGAAACTGCTTAGTATACGGTTAACGAAAACCAATATAAAACGGATTGCACTTGGTAACGTTAAATATAACTGTTACTATTTGTATCAACTGTAAACATTAATAACTAGAAAATCTTAATTTTTGTAAAACAAATATTGTTTAAGGAAGGATTAATTTTATTAAAATTTTTGGTGTATTACAGTATATTAGGTTTAATCATTTAATCATATTGAATGATATTGATCACATTCTTGAATGGTAAAAAGCCCAGATAATGTCATTTGAAATTTGATTTAGCTATATCATCAAGAATGACGGTATGGTACGACGGGCAAATATTATGTCTTTAGAGCAGTTTGAAGCAAGGACACAGAGGACCTTTCTGGGGAATTACGTCCGTCCGATATCCCAATAGGTAGAGAAACAGGTTGGCGACACTGACGAATGTCTCATTGGCGGTGGTAGTTCCATTGCCGCTCGCTAGAGCGTCCTCTGTACGGGGATGTTTTGCGAAGCGCTTTTCAGAAACAACCCTCACAAATTACTCCATTTATGAGATAAATATTGGTTTTTATGAAATCCTGCCTAGCGGGAAATTATCTTGAATAACTAATAAAGGTTTTAAAACAGAAAAACTTTCTAATTTGATCTTAACTGTTTGACATTTACGTAGTAGAAAATGGTCAATTTTCACTGAGTTTAACCCCGAATAAAATATGTATAACAATAACTTAAAACCTTAAAATAACTTTGTTAACCTAGTTAATTTCATGAGAAACATTTTAGGAGGTGTGTTTTCCAGCCATTTGGCGAAGGTTTAGAGCCCTCTTAACCTAGGTTAATGTTTCAAAATACTAAATTATTTGTTTTTTTAAGCTCTATAAAATGGCTATAACCAAAATTGAGTGTTTTTAACATTTTGGAGTCAAATTTGCAAAAAACCGATTTTTGGAAAATTGTAAACCCCCATAAAACCCCCTTCCCATAATGCGATCGATCTGGTTTTCGAACTTAAAGTCATAAATGCTACTCTCCACATTTGTGCCAAATTTCATCAAAATCGGGTATTTCTTTCAAAAGTTATCGCGGTAACGGACACATATAAATATATATATATATATATATATATATATATATATATAAATTTGAACGAATAGTGTTTTTGGCATCTGGGAACCTCAAAACGAAAAGTTATCATGGTCTCGGGCTTAAGTCTTACCATGCCACCTACGGTAATAGCTTCTTCCCTATAGGGGAAATTCGCTAAAATGTAACCGAAAAAAACAAAAAGTCTACTAGAGCTCAAAAACTTTGATTTTTTTGGGTGTTTAAGATACTTAATCTGGGCATGGGAGTATTGCTTAGTACTAATTGTAATGTAGGAATACTGTGTGATAAGTATTAGGCCTCTAAGTTCTATATTAGAGCGACAAACCATTAAAAATCACGAACAAATCTATGAAAAAAGTTCAAATTTGAAAAATCTAGCGTTATCTAAGGGTGAAGGGGGTGAGATACGGCAAAATGTCATAGTACTAAAGTTGTAGTTCGTCTAAAATCCGTGGCACGTGGTGGTCTTCGTTTTTCGATAGGACAACCCGTTCGGCCACTAGAGCTCAAATTAAAAATACTACCTTTTGATTTTTGTATTCACAATTATATATTTTGTTGAGATAGTTCAAACTAAAAATAGTAGGATTTGGGAAGAAAAGGTGCAAGGCACATGCATGCCAAATCTCACATCTCTAGCTCAGGTATTATTGGTGTCACGTGTGTGTCCAATAATATAAATTGGCCCAGAACCCCCAATACACCACTACTTATACTAAGAAAACGGTCATATCTAAAGATATTTAGAGTTTTTCATTTTTCGACAGGTTTAATTAATAAAAACTTGTCATATTTCTGCTGCTATTTACTAAGTGTGATGTAGACATACTGCGTGCCCAATATTAAGCTTCCATCAAGTATATTAACGTGATAGGAAATAAAAAACCGCCACAAAATCTAAAAATTTAAAAAAATCTAGAGCAATCTAAGAGTGAAGGAGACGACGAGATAAGACAAAAAGTCATAGGACCAAAGTTGTAGATCTTGCAAAATCCGTGGCACGTGGTGGTGTCCGTTTTGTGATAGGAGTAGAGCTCAAAAACTATAATTTTAAAATAAGCCTTTTTTGGGGGGTTTTAAATATTTTTTTTAAGGGGGTTGAAATAACAAAATGTCGGTTTTGGCGATTTTCCTGGGGGTTACAAGCTATAAGCTACCTGCATGCAAAATTTCAGGTTTCTAACTCATATAGAAGTGGTCTAGAATCTGCAACACTAAGACCTCAGCCAGTACCTCAGTATACCTCAGTCAGTCAGTCAGTGAGTTACACATGCGGTTGTAAATATTATAGACTCGCTTCGCTCGCTGGGGGCTCAGCCCCCAGACCCCTGTGGGGGGCTTCGCCCCCAGGTAGCTGATTGGCCACAGTTTAATGTAAATTGGTCCAAATTCTATTTAAGACCTAAATTCTACAACTATTCCAAGGCTTTGATTATTTTAAGGGTTTAACCTATCAAATCTGGTCATATGCCTGTTGCTGAGTACGAGTTGTAATGGAGACGTAGTATGTTAAATTTTAAGCCTCAATGTATTACCTAAGTGTTCGAAAAAATGAATACCCTTAACTGATGTATAATGTAGCCTTTATAAGGCGTCTTTTGAACCTTGTAAGGAATACGACCACCGTTAACAACCTGAAATACTATGAATTTGGGTTTCTAAAATCCTTCTGCAGCAAATATGACATGATTTATAAGGGATTTTACCCTCGACAGAGCGCAATATACAAAATATACCCGAAATTCACGAATAAATCTACAAAAGCTCAATGACTTTGATTTTTTTGGCTATATAAGATATTTAATATGGGCGTGTGAGTGTTACTTGGTACTAATTGTAATGTAGGAATACTGTGTGATAAATATTAGGCCTCTTAAGTTCTATATTAGAGCGAAAAACCATTAAAAACCACAAAAAAATCTTAGAAAAAAGCTTAAATTAAAAAATCTAGCGCTACCTAAGGGTGAAGGGAGTGAGATCCGGCAAAATGTCATAGAACTAAAGTTGTAGTTCGTCTAAAATCCGTGGCACGTGGTGGTCTTCGTTTTTCGATAGGACATCCCGTTCGGCCGCAAGAGCTCAAATAAAAAATACTACATTTTGATTTTGTATTCCAAAATTTTCTTTTTGAGATAGTTCAAACTAAAAATAGTAGGATTTGGGAAGAAAAGGTTCAACGCACACGCAAGCCATATATCACGATCCTAGTTAAAGTATAAATGGTGATACGTGCTTTCTAATTAATAACAATTGTTCCGGAACCGGCATTTCCTTACTACTTATACTTAGAAAACTGTCAAATCTATAAAATTTAAGAGTTTTTTTATTTTCCGACAGGTTTAAGTAATAAAAACTGGTCATATTTTTGCTGTTATTTACTAAGTGTGATGTAGACTTACTGCGTGCCCAATATTAGGCCTCCATCAAGTATATTAACGTGATAGGGAATAAAAAACCACCACAAAGTCTTAAAATTTGAAAAAATCTAGAGCTATCTAAGGGTGAAGGAGACGAGATACGACAAAATGTCATAGGACCAAAGTTGTAGATCTTGCGAAAAAATCCGTGGCACGTGGTGGTGTCCGTTTGTTGATAGGACCATCCGTTCGCGCGCTAGAGCTCAAAAACTGTAATTTTAAAATAAGCCTTTTTTGGGGGGTTTTAAATATTTTTTTAAGGGGGGTTGAAATAACAAAATGTCGGTTATGGCGATTTTCCTGGGGGTTACAAGCTATAAGCTACTTGCATGCAAAATTTCAGGTTTCTAACTCATATAGAAGTGGTCTAGAATTCATATACCTCAGTCAGTCAGTCAGTGAGTTACACATGCGGCTGTATATACAGGATGAGTTTCTACTGACGCCCATAACTTCGCCAGGGGATTCTAATGATAAAAAGAAACAAAAAAGTTCCAGTAAACGCTAGTCCGATTCCGAACCGTTTGGTCATAATTGAGAAATTTGTTTTTTCTACAAAATATTGGACTTTGTCCTACTATTTACTTTATAAAAATGAAACCAATTAACCTAGCGATTGATATTTAAAATAATTAGAAAGCGCATTAAATTTGCTATAAAACCAAGATTACATGTACAAATTTCATTTCATACATCGGTTCCTAGCCAAGTTGAAATTAAAAATATGCCATAATTAATTATTTAGTCTAAGTTTAAAGACCCTTTTTTGTTACTTTAATCTGGTGCAACGCGATGTCCAACTAGATAAAAAACTTCCTCATTTAATAAGCTTTAAATTGATATGCTATGTAAAACTGTTGTAGGTGGGAATGACAGAAAAACTACCACCAAACTAAAGTAAAATACTGTTTACTGATTTGGTTTTAGCAAGGTAACAAACCTACTAATAATAATCTACTCACTGATTTACTGTGAGAGAGCTGAGAAAACGTGTCCGCATCTGCATCAGACAAAGTGGTGGTCATTTCGAAAACTTACTCAACTAGCAATTAACTTTTTTCATTCTGAAGGCTTCTAATTAATTTGTTAATGCAAAGTAAACATTGAGTTACCGTATTATAATTTTGTGGTCATTTGCCTTGTATTATTAATAAGAATACCCTCACTCGTAAACCGTGTTTTTATTTAGGTTGATAGTAGTTTTTATGTCATTCCCACCTACATCAGTTTAAAATAGCATATCAATTTAAAGCTTATTAAATGAGGAAGTTTTTTATCTAGTTGGACATCGCGTTGCACCAGGTTAAAGTAACAAAAAAGGGTCTTTAAACTTAGCCTAAATAATTAATTATAGCATATTTTTCATTTCAATTTGGCTAGGAACCGATGTATGGAATGCAATTTTTTCATGTAACCTTGGTTTTATAGCAAATTTAATGCCCTTTCTAATTATTTTAAATATCAATCGCTAGGTTAACTGGTTTCATTTTTATAAAGTAAATAGTGGGACAAAGTCCAATATTTCGTAGAAAACACAAATTTCTCAATTATGACCAAACGGTTCGGAATCGGACTAGCGTTTACTGGAATTTTGTTGTTCCTTTTTATCATTAGAATCCCCTGGCGAAGTTATGGGCGTCAGTAGAAACTCACCCTGTATATTAGTATATTAGATTAGATTTAACATCGGAACACTTAAAATTGTAAACGAGTTTGCACGCAGCACGCTGACTTGAGGGAAGTGAATTTCCACATAAAAAACTCAAAAAACCTAAATCTGTATTAAAACATACATTTATTCCAGTTTTTAAGGAAATCTGAGAAAATTAAAATTTTTGGCGGTTCTGATGCTCCTGGTTCTATTTACCTGCAATGCTGGGCAAAAATGTTCATTCTGGATTGAAAATTGGAGAGGGGGTACTGGGGACAATAAAACTACACCAATATATGAATAATGGGATTTTCTAATGCAAAAAACACCATCAGACAACATTTTCTTTAATAACTCGGGTTATATTTGTGCTGAAATGATGGGAGAGGGCTAATAAGTTTCGGCTCACTAATCTCCATATTTTTAAATGCATTAGTTTACCCTTTTACCCTTTTGGGCCCAAAAACTCAAAATTAGAAAACTTAAAACCCTCCAAAAAAGGGGGTTAGATTTTTCTGATTGTTTTGCCCAATGAACTTGTCCAACTGATTATAGAAAGAAATATCCCTACCAAATTTGAAGTAAATTGGTCAAAAATTGTGACCGCTAGAGTGCAAACACACACACACACACACACACACACACACACACACACACACACACACACACACACACACACACGCACGCACACGCACACACATATATACATGTATATCTATAAAAGGCAAAGCCCTGCTGACTCACTTGACTGACTGATTTACTCACTCATCACTAATTCTCCACCTTCCCATGTAGGTAGAGAGCTGAAATTTTGTACACTGATTCTTTAGGCATAAAATCGGAAAACTAAATGGTTTTCATCCTGATCTGACCTTAGGGTTCTGCCAGAGACCCCGACAAAGTTCCCATGTATTCCTTATGGACATTCATTTTTGTTTGAGCTGATGAAAATACAAACAGCTGATCTTGATTCGTAGGAATTCCACGGGCTAACCACAGAATGCAGCACACACAACTGTAATAGTTTTTATAAATCATTTGCAGGGCGAAGCCCGCGGGAACAGCTAGTTTATACATAAAGTTTTTAGTGACCCCTCAAAACGTGTTCAGGGGGTCACATTAGGAACTTCTATGGTGGTTCCGGGCTTAAGTCTCACTGTGCGGGTCATGCTAATAGTTCACTTTTCCATAGGAAATTCACTAAAAACTGCTTTTGGTGGACACACAGTAAGGATAGGTAAAAAGTAGCTAAAAACCTGATTAGACGTACAACTATAAAGAACTAACCCATTCCGTTAGCTGGGGCCTTTGGCATAAGGTTTTCTTTAGATTTGAACTCTGCCACAGACAGGTGAACTCTCCATAAGTTGCACCCTCGATCCAAGCATTATCCACTGACTGGGGGGAGGGGAGGCAGTGCCTTAGTCCTCAACCTGATTGGCTCACAGTTGTATCAGGCAGTGTGGTATTACGCCACAGACGTAATACGAGTTAGTTCTGTGTCTACCAGTTACACCACTTATCAGACGCAGACTTCCGACTGAGCTCCCAATGTTACAATTGCTTGTATTGTTTCTATCAGTGTTTTTATGTGGCGGATTCAAAAGAATTTTGCTAAAAGGGTTACAAAAACATAACAATTATTGAAATGAAAAGTTAAATATTACAATTGAAATACAGTTGTTAAAAAAAGCACCGGCTTTCAAATCGGTAGGCTACAAGATTCTTTCTATGCCTCGGCAGATTACAATTCAGAGTTACACGCTACTATCAACTCCCTACCTCAACCTGTCCACCCCACACCGGCGTGTCTGCAACCTGGTCGCAGTACTCCTGGAACTGGGTCTCCGTCAGAATCTCCCCCGTGTCCGGGTGGCTCAGGAACGGCAGGAAGTCGTCCATGTTCTCCTTCAGGAAATCACTCGTCATCCGCCGCAACTGGCTGACGTTCGGTGCCGCCGCCCCCCTCAAGCCGCGCAACTGGTGCTCCACCGCGCAGTACAGGCTGGAAAATATCAAGCGATCAAGTTCACCTACACTTAAAACTTTCATATCAACATGTCTATTCCCGTGGGCCGCTGTTATGAATTTCATTATATTTCTTTGATTCTTAATAATTTATTATTGAGTGTATATGCATATGCATGCTATAATAGGTACCGGTAAGTTACAGAACAAACTCAAATTCAAATTTATTTATTGTTCGAAACATGTAATTACATGCATAAACATTGTCAAAGGTTCTTAATCTATTTCACAGTGCATATTTATACACATTTTTCAGTCACAGTAAAAATCAAATTCGGCCTAAATATCAACACAATATATTTACATAAAATATCTACAGATAAAATTTGTAAAGTACACGCGAGTAATACATAGTATATTTCTACAATTGTAAATCATAAGGACACTTCATGATTAAATATCTCTTGAGTTCTGTCCTAAACTTATTTCCATCTAAGATTTTTATGTGTTGAGGAAGTGAATTAAACAATATTTCAAACAAAATAAGAATCTCCTCTTCTCACCCCACTCACACAATATTTGCTTAAGTCTGACTCCTATCAAATCTGCTAGACAGGTCAGGGCAGGTCTGCTGCAGGGAAGGTTTTTTTATGAAATGCAAACTGTATGACTGCATTCTTTCTAAAGTCCCCGTAACGAACATTAAGATATGTGAGGAGGGTGAAATGAAATTGTGTATTAAGATCCAGTAAGTAAAATCAGAGGCAAATAAAGGGGATGCCTAGAAAGGAAAGTGAGGCCTGCAATTGTTTCTCAATTTTAGCTTCAAATGCAAACCCTCTCAAATCCTGCTTCAAACCTGATATAGGTATATTAGTTTTATTTATAATACAATATTGGCTCCAGATCTAAATAATGTAACTCAACATTAAATACTATGAAAGGTTAAAATATGATCATAATTGTAAAAGTAACACAGAGAATCATGTAAATGATCTGTGATGAATCACTGAGATAATTGGATATTTAAACAAAGTGAAGATTATCCTTATACACAACTTTACTGCTTAGACTGGTAAGAGAATCAACTCAACTGGCATGTCTGTGACCAAAATAACTCGAGAATGGCTCCACAGTTAAACTTAAAATTTTCCAGATAAACTTAACAGGTCAAAATCTTGGTCGAGTTCATTATTCAGATAATTTCGTTCAGTATTAATAAAATTATCTTAAAACCAAATTTATTTTTTTCTCCATAAGAATAACATTGGAAGCCATTTTAGTGGTACTTGAATCGTTAAAATTTAGCCGACGTCTATGTTTCAACAACAGAGTAACAATAGTTAGTTTACTAGAGTATACTTTGTTATACTGAATAACAAAAGGTTTTTTACCAACAAAAAAACACACAAGAGAGATAAATTGAAGTATAATTTTAAGTTGTAAGCATATTTATTATTTTATAAAATTAGTAAGTGTACATTTAAAAAAAAATATCCATACAGTTAATATTTCCTAAGTATGCCTACTCTGTGTATATTTATTGTTGCGTCAGTCGTCGGAGGCGACGATTGTAACAGTGGCAGACAACGCGTGTGGCGAAAAACTCAAAATAACTTTTCAAAATAGGTGACTGTAGATACTAAGATATTAACTTAACTTATAAAATAGTTTGTTGTACTACATTGTCTTAGACGGTAATATTGTGATTGGCATGTGTAAAAAGTATACAAAGCCTCAATTTGTCTAGAAAGCTTTGATGAAGTTAGTCACAGTAAGCGAACAACCTTAAAATTTATTTTTTAGGACAATTATTTATTTGCTAGGTTATATTTTTACAAAATTAATAATAAAAATTGTCTACATAACCTAAAATACATTACCAGTAATGTAGTAGGTAACCACAATAAAAGCTATAGAAAAAGAACAAAAAAAAAAGCTATTCTAATCAAACAGCCTTTTTCGGAAGGTTATCTTGAATGATTTGACATACCCTAGGGTTGGATTACAGTTAGAGTAAGCCGACATTAAACTGGTATTACAACTGTTGTAAAATACTTTGAACACATTACCAGGAATGTTGTAGCGAACCAAAACATAAGCTTTAAACTATTCTAACCATAGGGGAGAAGTGACTAAAACTATAGCTGTATAGACATACAACCCGGATTCTGGCGGCAGTTAAATGATAACGGAATGTATTCTGATGATGTTACTCAAATCAGATATTGAATTTTTATACAGGTTATCTGAAATGATTTGACATATCCTCGGTTTGGATTATAGTGAGCTGTTTTCATCATAAACTTGGACCTATGGCTGTAAAATGTAGGCCTATACACTTAGGCTACTTGCCATTTTAGAAGTTTCATGTACGGTCTTGGACCAACCCATGTTTATAGAATTTAATTTCATGATAGCCTAGGCTATTGAAACAATATATTGAAATATCATTTTGTAAAATACAACTGTTGTAAAATACTTTAAACACATTACCAGGAATGTTGTAGCGAACCAAAACAAAAGCTTTAAACTATTCTAACCAAACTAAGCCTTTTATACAGGTTATCTGATATGATTTGACATATCCTAGGTTCGGATTATAGTGAGCTGTTTTCATCATAAACTTGGACCTATGGCTATAAAATGTAGGCATATACACTTAGGCTACTTGTAGAAGTTTCATGTACGGACTTGGACCAACCCATGTTTATAGCATTTAATTTCATGACAGCCTAGGCTATTGAAACAATATATTGAAATATCATTTTGTAAAATACAACTGTTGTAAAATACTTTAAACACATTACCAGGAATGTTGTAGCGAACCAAAACAAAAGCTTTAAACTATTCTAACCAAACTAAGCCTTTTATACAGGTTATCTGATATGATTTGACATATCCTAGGTTCGGATTATAGTGAGCTGTTTTCATCATAAACTTGGACCTATGGCTATAAAATGTAAGCATATACACTTAGGCTACTTGTAGAAGTTTCATGTACGGACTTGGACCAACCCATGTTTATAGCATTTAATTTCATGACAGCCTAGGCTATTGAAACAATATATTGAAATCTCATTTTGTCATCTAAATAACTGGACCTGACGACTTATTGTTAATCCTTAAGGATATTTTTACTTGGCCTATAGAAATTGTTAACATTAGTCCATTTAGGAAACTCGCTGTTCTCTTAAAAGTTAAAGTACCTGGGGGTCGAGCTTTGCTCGGGGGACGGCCATTCCACTTGTTTAGATGACTTGGAGTAATATCTCACCACTTCCCCCTACTGATAATCAAATTTGTATAACTCATTTGCCTCTTTTCTACATTTTTAAGGTCACTCTAGTTGTTATTTATAGCTCAATGACCCTTTGATTTATTTTACTACTCTATATATGTAATCTTCACTCAAATCTTTTAATCTCTGCTTTCAGGAAACCACATGTTAATAATCATAAACAACATGAGTATTACTTTGACAGGTCTCTGGTTGATTATGAACAGCTGTTACAATTCTTTTGTTTTTATTTGAAACTCCATAAGCCCAATGTTAATTTTTTTAACTTTTCATTTTAGTTTTTTTACATTATTTGAATTTTCCTGGGGATGAGGCCTGTCTAGAACTTATTTTTATCCCAGAAATTAGTTATGTCGGACATTTGAAGGAAATCGTTGGAGCCGTTTTTGAGATCAGTGTCGCAAGCAAGCAAGCAAGCAAACCTTACTCATATTAGAGTATAGGATTAACCACACTGCTAAAGTCACTGCTTAGCCCAAAATACTCTGTTTGTTCTAAGATAACACACCCATGCCAATCCTAACAACAAACCATGCCTGAAATCTTCAATTTATTTTAAAAATAAATAAATTTACGGATTTATACAACATTTACTTTCATAAAAACAAGTGATAAATGTGTGAATGTTTTTCTACGGCTAAAATGTTAGCTCGGCGACGGGATCCAAACCTGCGACCTTATGCTCCAAGAGCCAGTGCGATACCCACTCAGCTACCGCGATAGGTGGTTCTTAGGGGAGAAGTGACTAAAACTATAGCTGTATAGACATACAACCCGGATTCTGGCGGCAGTTAAATGATAACGGAATGTATTCTGATGATGTTACTCAAATCAGATATTGAATTTTTTATGAGACTCGATTTAAGTTTGATCATGTGTATCAATTATCCTTATACGCGAGGAATGAGCGTACACCTAGTTATCAATTCAAATGAAATTACAGTGATAATTTACTGGATACAAATGAAATAGCTTATGAAAATAGGTGAAAAAATAAGCTTGTCTATATTTAACAGGAAAACACCATATTAGAAGAAAAAATAAATTTATCAAAAATATGGAAAATAAACCTAGTAGGTTAATGTGTGACCTATAATTCTATTATGAACTATCTTACATTGATAGTCAAGAATTAAAAAAGTCTCAGATTCACATTTTATCCAAGCAATGTTAAATTTGTAAAATTTGTAATTTCAACATCTTTAATATTTGCTGTCATATTGAAAAAAATGACGGGGGAAAAATTAAAGGTCAATAGTCTTGAATGATACTAAAGTAAAGTGTAATACAAGACATTTTCATTTGTGGCTATTTTTATTTTATCCAATGTTTTTTTTCTAAATAAAGGTATAGAAAATTTGAAATTCTGAATTCAAGTATGGGAGGTCTCCCAGTTAAAGTGGTATCTGAAATACTGATGGTGGCCCAACAAATTAACGCTCCTAAAACAAAACTAGATTATAATTCAAATTTAATGTTTGATGTGTATTGGCGACAAATATTAAAATTATTTATTTTATAAGATGTGTTTCATACAAAATTTTAAAATAGCTTTACATAGAACACGCACAGTGTCCTTTTCCACAGGTTTAATATGAGGTTAAAAAAGTGATAAAACTAATTAACCATAATAGATGACAAACATAAGTTTTCATGAGTGTCTGAACACACAAGAAACAGTTGTAACAGTTGTATTATATACTTATAAACAATTTAGGTTTGATAGGGAGTGCAGGCTTTTGTTAAAATAGATGAAGTCCAGTCCATAATCAAAGTACAAAAGATTATCTTTGTGTTACAAAGGTATTCTCCAACGAGGGCACAAGGAATACAAAGGGATTCTCTTTTGTTACCCATATATTATCAAGGTCTTGTTGTGCCCAAGGAGTTTACTTAATCTGTTTTAATGACTTTTTTAGGATCCCCGAATCTGAGTCTTTTGTTCCTTCAACAACACACATCTGTTTAAAGGTAATCCTGCTCTCCCTATCAAACGTAAATTACCAACTTGGCGTGGAGTTATTATACAAAAATACCGTTAAACAAGTGCTTTTGTCTGTTCTGATCTGCCTAATTCCGTGTATACTACAATGATAAGGTGAAAAAACTGGCCAGTAAACACAGAGTATACTGGAAGAGTATAGGGGTTTAACCCCCATCAAAGAGAATTCTAAAAACTGATTTCGAGGCCAAAAGAGTAAATTGAGCAATTTTTACCAGTTCCCATCGGAGGGTATTTCGTACACCATGAGGTCTCTCTTTTTCAGGATCTCCTTGATTTGTTGTATCTCCACATTCCTCGCTCCCGACAAGTTCTGGACCTCCTGCTCGGCAATACGCAGTTCCCGCTGTTTCAGCTGAACGGCTTTCTTCTCTCGTCTTTTTTGAGCTTTCGTGATACGATGCTGAGTCAATCCGGGAACTTCGTCGTCTTCACTTTGAACAGTCAAATTGTTGAGAGAATCCGTCACGGTTGTTACCTGAAAACAATTAATAATATGACAGAAAGTATAAAAATTACAATCAAAGTAAAAAAAAAGTAAGAAAATATATAACTGGAAACTAAAGTACCTGGTTTCAACAGGGAATACACAGTTGTGAGTGCTGCTGGATTCTGTGGGTAACCTTTTGAACTATTTTGAATAATGTAACGTCTGTTTAAGGTATCATCTAGTCTAATAAATTGAGTGTCCACAAGAATAACTTTGGAGCTTTCACGACCCTAGGGCAGAGCCCCAAGGTAAAAATTTTAGTTAAATACCTTTTCCTATTTTAGTCCGAATCACCGTGTACCAAATTTCACCTATCCAGCATAGCGGAAAGTTTGAGAACTTTTGATGAACATAAGTCTAGTGGCTTTCACTAGTGTCTAGAGGATCCATGCTAAAACAGAGGGCGCAAAGAGATGGGAGTGGTGGCAGGAGGGTGAACTGGCCCAAGCCTCGGTGAAGATTCCCAAACGATCCCACATGGATAGCATTGTACAGTGACTTTGTTTTGCAACATATTACAAATGGATTTAGGTGTAAAAAATAACAAAAAATTAGGCTACAGTTCACATCAAAATCATAGTAACTTAACCTAACTTAACTCCGAAGAACGCTCTTTGATGACTCTTCATTGTGCAACATATTACAAATAAATGGGTTTGTATAAACAAAATAAAGTAAAATTAACAAACAATTTCAGACCTATAACAGTAAAAAACAAAAGTAGAATTTAAACTGAAACAAAAACTACAGAAATAATTCTTAAAAATCAAACCTTAAAAATCAGATTTGAACCCGCAACCCGGGACACATGATCGGAAATCTGACACCGTATCCACCGGGCTACCGTAGCTTGTAAAACAATAAGAATAAGAATGGTTTATTTTCTCCAATTTAACATGTTACAAAGTATTTCAAATATGCACACATTTTCCTGTTCATTGATTTTGTTCTCAAAATTATAATTAAAATAATCTACACATATTAAAGAACAAAACAAATAAACAATACTCTACTCAAATTATCCTCTTAAATCTGCCTCCTTTTGACTGTCTCTAGAAATAAAATAGGAATTAATACAGCTTCACTGTTTCACAAAAAGGTATTTACACTTAATTTTAATTTAAAACAACTATAATCATTTACATTTACTTTTATTTATAAATTACGTGCAATTATACAAATTTAGAGAAAATGTAGGGCTTCCAAGGCATAGCCTGTTTGGAGATTCCTTTCCTTCAAAATAACCAAAATTATAAACAGCGATAAGATAAAATAAACAAAACATGATAAACAAAAACGGTCTACAGAATCAAGTGTGCCTAAAGATTTACCCAAAAGAAAAGAAAATACATCCGAAACTTAACTATGGTTAGAGGCTCTCAAACCGCGCACCGCACTTCACCACCAGGCGGCTCATGGCACCTCCCCAAAGACTTGCCTCTGGAGTTAGTCTCCCCAGGTGCTGTCGAAGCCCATAGCATGCAATGCTTAGTCCCTGTATGGCAAAACTAGCCATAGTGCACCTTTATCTGTACAACTAATCCGAATTGAACCTACATCTATTTTATGATTAAAAACAAAAAATTAATGTCTTCTAAACTGAAAAGCCACTTCTTTAAATTGTTTGAAAAAGTAGTTATGATATTTTAATTTTTGAGGTAATCAGACAACATATTGAATATTTTTGGTGCAATAAAGCTATAGGTTCTGGTAAAAATATGTTATTTGGTCTTGGTAGTGCGAATTGTTTCTGCATTTCTAAGTTTATTCCTATATAAATTTTCATTGGCCCTCCCCTGTTTCCATTTCTAGTATAAAACATCATTAACACTTTAAAAACAAATAGATACTTCAATGGTAGTATTTTTTATCAATAAAGAGGGGACGAGATGGATCAAATTTACCTTTATAAGAAATTAAACGTACTTCTGCTGGACATTGAAGGAATTAAGGTGAGTTTTGTACGCAATACCCCAAAAAATAATCCCATATTCTATTCGACTCTGCACCAGGTAAAAGTACAAAATACGCAACACTTTTTCAGTTGTCAAATATTTTAAAAAGTACCTTTAAAAAGTATTTTAATACCTTCTTAATATGAAAGATACAATTCATCAAGCAGTATACAATGATGTGATTTTAAATTTTGCCACAGGCAACGATTCCTGAGGTCTGAGCCTCCTAGACTAGCTTGGATCCTTTAGATGCTTTTAGGGCTTTCACTTTTCTTAGTTAATTGGTTTTCATATCTTCATGTTGTTAGGCTACATTTTATTCTATCGGTAAAAATTAAGACATTAAGTAAAATTAGTCTGTTGTTTGGATATAGACCGTAATTACAATTACTTAAAATAAATAATTTGTTCTTAACAATTTATTCTTAGGTAACCGTTATGTGGATATTAATCCATTTTAGTTCATGTGAGTTAACCAAATTCCCCAACAAATTTGGATAGCCTAGTCGCAAAAAAACAAACCAAAGCTAGCTTCATTTTCTTAAAATTAAGCGATTACCCAGACTCTACGCTCAGTGATTTACTACTTCCCCCTACCTAATTTATGTACTGAACAGTTAAATCCAAAGTTAGGCCGCTGAATAACCAACCTTTTAATAGAACTTGTGCAAGATATGTGCGACAAATGGTGTGCAGGGTCATACTCAGGGGGGGGGGGGACAACTGCCCCGGGCCTGGGCCAGAGTGTTATTATTTTAAGGTCAAAACACCAAACTTCCTTTTTGGAAGTACATTTCATACATCCGTCTTTCTACTAATAATGTCTTTCATTAGCCAACAAGTCAACTGATCACAGAACTGCAGAAACATCATATTCATTTCCCACGTGCACAATAGGTTACAGGAATAGTATCAGTTTCCAAGAACTTCCTAACTTATTGGTGCAGGTGCACATCCATTATCTATCATTCATGCAATCAATGGGATTTGCTTCAGCAGTTTTCTCTGAACTAAGTTTTATCTTCCGTTTTAATAAATCATACGTGGCTTATGAGGATTAATAGTCTATCTGTCTGTGCTAATATTAATATTATTTTATCTAAACCATATTAACCCTTCCAGGACCACGGACGGATATATCCGTAAGAGGTTTTACGTGTTCAGGACTTTTAACGGATTTATACGTCGTGTTTTATAAAACCAATATAACACATTTAACCTGACTTTTTTAGTAAAATAACGTGTTACAATAACCAACTTTAGTTAGGGAAACCTATAAAAATATTATGGCCTGTTATCGAGACTCCTTTTGTTGTAGAGAATTTTACTGCGGTATGTTTGCAATGATGTAGACGACAGGCAGTGGGAGTAATGACCTTCAGCCAGTAGTTTTGATCGGTCTGCCGTGTTGTACTGTACATTGAGTTTTTTGTCAGCTAATGTGTGTTTGTAGTGCTGTTTACAATGGCAATATATATATATATAAAACGTCTTTTATATATATATATAAGAATTAAAGTATTTTAGTGTCAATAAAATATATATATATATATATATATATATTACTAAAAACTTACTCTTTTATTTGTAACTTTTTATACGCCAATGACAATTTGATTTAAAAATAGATTTATAAATAAAAATGTTTTGGTAATTTTTTATAATAAATCCAAAATCGCCGCCATTTAAAAATTTCAAAGTTAAATTCCATGAAAACTAGCGACTAAAATAAAATTGTACAAGACATCAAATTTAAAGCAATTGATCTTTTTGACTTGGAAATTTTTAAATGGCCGCCATTTTGAAATTTATGATTAAAATTTATAAATTGATTTTAACAATTAAAGTATGATTGGATTTGGATTAAAAATGCTTTAAATTTGATGTCTTGTAAAATATTGTTTTAGCTGCTAGTTTTCATGGAATTTGACTTAAAAATCTTTAAATGGCTGCCATTTTTAAACTTTATAAACATATTTTTGGAACATTTTAACACAAAACTTAAAGTTTATACTAAGTTTCATAAAACTATCTCCGAGGGTTTTAAAATTATTAGTTATTCAAAAAAATACAAAATAGCGGATTACGGCTAAACTAAGCGAAATCAAAAAAATGTTACATTTTCGGCTTGATTTTGTATGTAGAATCCGGTTCTGCATAGCGCGCTACCACACATATTTTTGTGACACCCTGTATAGGGACTTGAAAATTCAATAATAGTAATTTTCATAAAACATATTTTATTTATTTTTCATTGATCATTCTGTGCCTAAAATAGTTGTGGTTGTGAGTACAGTAAAAGCCTGCTAATCCGGCATCCGATGGTCCGGCACTTTCAATAATCCGGCATCGGTCTAAGAGTTCTAAAAAAATTGTTTTGTGTACTAAATAAGCCTTTTTGGTCGCGTTTAATACTGTAAGTATATTTTCTGGTTGAAATGTTTGTTTTTAACATTTACCATCACTGCTTATATCAGAGAAATCTCAATAAAACATGGAAAATAGACCAATGATGTCTTTTTGACTCTCTATTTTTAGCGTTATTTCCGCCATTCTCACAATAATGGCTATTTTTAGACGGCGCTCAGTAATCCGGCACTGCTAAAGTCCCGAATGTGCCGGATTAGTGAGCTTCTACTGTAGATAGATAAATACTATCACCGGGGGAGGGGGGGATCTTCTTGTCTTCATATTGGAAGTGGGGTGGGTACTCTTGCTGGGTGGGGAAGGGTGGAAGGGGGCCCGCGATAGGCCTGTCCAGGGGCCCGTGAACGCTGTGTATGGCCCTGATGGTGTGAGACAGATATTTACTGGTCCAACCACCACTTGGTGTTTCCTCCCCAAATTGAAGCTATCAGGAACAGTCGTACTTACACAGTCTCATAATATTCTGACCTTCTAAGTGATTATTACTGAATAAACAACAAAATATAAAGGGTGTAGCCTGTGAAGTTCCAAGAAAATAGAATTAAAGACTACAAAATCAAATAAAATAATAATTTAAACAATAACCACAAATGAGAACGGTATAAGCTTACATTTGCATTGTTTGAGGATGTGCTAACTTCTGACATTTCTTCTTCGTGCCTCTGGTCCATTTCACTTTCAAGTTTCGCTATTTCTTCTTGCACCTCCTTCTTCTTTTTCTTATCTCCTTTTGTTGCACCCTTTTTAAGAGCTTGAATTTTTCCTATAAAATAACTCAATTATTATAATGAAAAGGTATGAATTAGTGAAGAGTTCAAACAAATAATTGGAACCTATACAAATGGTACACAAGTCCGAATATGATAACAAAGAATAAAGTTTAAATGGGGGGAGGGAGTATTGCCCTTAACTGGGACTCAACCTCGGATGAAATATATCTGGATCGCGCCTTGCAATGCTAAGGAGAGCCGAAAACCGTGCCGTAAAAAAGCCCGCTGGCTGGCAAAAGAGCCTATAAATCCGCAAGACCCTGATGTCAGACAGAACAGGGTTTCACTCAAACTGAAATTCAACCCACAAAAATCTGAGATAATAATTGTAACTTTACATGGAATTTTACAGCTTTAAATGGTGAATCGAACAGCATACATTACAGTTTTTAAGAAGTAATATAAATAATGTTAATAATTAGTTAAACACGGAATATGTTTAGTCCTGATCGAGAATGAGATAAAAAAGTAGTAAGTGAGGAAATATTTTATTTGTCAGTCAGGCAAAAACTGTCAGCGGAAAAGTTGTAGATAACATTCTAAAGATTAATTTTTATTCGAACAATTTTTTTTAGGAATAATTGTTATCGATACAAGTTATTTTGAAGAGCAGATTTTGTGGAATTGCGTGCTTCTAAAAATCTGCTCTATGAGGAAGTCCAAACTGAATTTGAGGAGTGGAAGTACCTGGAAAAAATGAACGATCTAGACTGTTGAATTTGATTAATTTAGTGCTATTTATGTATAGTTTCCCTTCACCGATAAAAATACCTTTGTAATCAAACAAGTGAGGAATTTATAAATGAGGTAAATGAAGTGTTTGTAGATTTCATGTTTCGGTCTCGGTTGCAACACAAAAATTCCAATTTTTGAAAGATAAAACATATAGTTTTAATTTTATTTCAAAAAGCACAATTACAGCATTAGATTTCTCAGAATTTTATTTTTGCGAGGGAGTTTTAATCGATTTTAATATTACAATCACTCACAGCGAGTCATTTAGACTGTAGCTCATAGTTTAGACTTAGTAAAAAATATGTCTAAGAAAAATGATTTTTTAAGAGCAAGACAGGAAAATACTTCAAAGGGGTAGCAGCTATAGATGTACTACAAAAAGGGATATCCACAGACGAGTCTTTACGCCTTGTAAAAGGCCTGGGTTCTTGCATTTTTCATTATAATATAAGAGGCATTAAACAAAAGTTTGAAAATCTTAACGTATTTTGCTGTATCTTAACCCTTTCAGTGCTATGAGCCGATATATCGTCTTTTGAATCTGTTATCAATAAACACTGTTACTGCTTCATAAGCGATTGTACCGTTAGGCGCTCAGTCTGCAGTCTGAGTCTGACATGTGGTGAAACCTGGTATACACGAATTGAACTACCTCGTCCAGCGCCTAGTCTCTATAATACCAACTGATCCACTGCAGCTGCTAGCCTGACCAGTGGCTGTGCGGTCTAAGGCGTTACCTTCCCGGCCGGGGGTAACACTTGGATCGAGGGTTCGAATCCCGTCACAGTCGGTGGTTTTTATGTGCAACTCATGGAGAGTTCACCTGTCTGTGGCAGAGTTGAAGGGGAGGGCGGACCTTAAGCAAACGGTGGACGGCTCGGGTCCAAGCTGACGGGATGGGTGGATTCTTTGTGAGTTGCACATCTGATCAGGTGTTTTGCTACTTTTTACCTATCCTTTACTGTGTGTGTCCAGCGGAAGCACGTTTTTATTAATTTTAACTGTTCAGGCGTTCAATATATTAAAAAAATCAACAAAACATCACAGATTCAACTACTCCTTTCAGAAGCTTAGCACTCAAAGGGTTAAATAACATTAAAGTAATATGTTTAAATGAACACAATGTAAAAGAATCAAATCAACTTATTTTGAATAAGATTCCCAATTATAGTTTAATAGATGGATTCTTTAGGAATGTTTCAAAGGGAGGCTCTTATATCCTGGTCCATGATTCATTGTCATGCAGAGTGAGGTCTGACTTAAAAATATTTAATGCAGAGTTTATTTTTGAGGGCTCCTTTGTTGAAATTGAATGTTTTAATATTATTGTAATATCTTTGTATAGAATACCTGGGTATAGTGTTACTAAGCAATTTTTATGTAAATTTAAGAAACTTTTAATTTTGTTACAAAAGGATCTAAACAGGAAAAAGATTGTAATATCAGCAGATTTCAATATTAATATCTTGCACTGTAATAAAAGTTCGGTTAAAGAATTTGAAAACATAATTAAAAGGTATGGTTTTAGAGTTAATTTCCGAGAGCCAACTAGAGTGACTGACAGGTCAAAAACCTGCATTGACAACATGTTAACTGGTTTAAGTTATGGTAAGGTTATTTGTAGCAGTGTCGATTTTGCTATATCTGACCACAAAGCTTTGTTCCTTAAACTGCCTGAGAACAGGAAATGTACTAAACAGTCTCAGAAAATGGTTAGTTGTAGGTTATTTCCGGTGAAGTCAATAATGCCTTTTTTGAATAATCTCAACGCCTGGACAAATAGTTTTGAACTTAAGGAGTCTGTCGATAGCAGTTACAAAAGTTTCCTCTCTCAGTTTAGATTATGTTTGGATGAAAATTTTCCTGTTAAAACACTCACTTTAAGAAGGGAAGCTAAGAGAACAAATAAATGGATTACATTGGGAATTAGAGTCTCTTCTATCAATAAAAGAAAGTTACATGTCTTGTCAAAAACTAATAAGGATCCCATGTTTTTGAAATATGTTAATAAGTATAAAAAGATATTTAAAAGAGTTGTTACAGAGGCCAAGAAAGCTGCAAATAGTAAATATATATTAAGTGCTAAGAATAAGTCAAAAGCTATGTGGGATGTTGTTAGGAATGAGTTAGGTATGAAATATAACAATAAAGAAATATATGTTCAACTTAAAATAGATAATAATGTTATAATTGACCCTCTGAAAATAGCTAATATGTTTAATAATCATTATGTGAATATAGTGGACTCTTTGAAATTACCAAAAATTGATTACCCAATATTGAATATCATTTCTCCCCAGGCTCGAACTGAGAATCTCATAATATTTTCAGCAACAAATAAAAAGGAAGTTGAAGGAATCATCCTCAGTCTCAACAATAGTAGAGCATGTGGGTGGGATGAAATCCCAGTCAAAATTTTAAAATGATCAGTCAATATTATTTCAGGCCCATTAGTTAAATTAATTAATTTCAGCTTCAACGAGGGAGTTTTCCCTGACCTTTTGAAACTGTCACAGGTAATACCGATTTTTAAAAAAGGTTCTCTTTGTGAAATCAAAAACTTTCGTCCGATATCTTTGTTGAATAATTTGTCAAAAACTTTTGAGAAAATAATTCATATTAGACTAACTATTTTAATTCAAACAATGTGCTTTGTAAGGAACAATTTGGATTCAGGAAAGAGATGGGCACACAATTAGCTCTCTCATCATTTTTAAACTCAGTCTTACAATCTCTGGATGATTCACAATTCACTGCAGATGTATTTTGTGACTTATCAAATGCTTTTGATTGTGTTAACCACAAATTATTAATTTTTAAATTCGAGCAAATAGGAATCAATGGAGTGGCTTTGAAGCTTCTTGAATCTTATTTATCTAATAGAAAGCAAAGAACAGTAATTTCAACAAAGTTAGGAAAACATTATTCATCTTGGGTAACCATTAAATCAGGCGTACCACAGGGCTCAATATTGGGACCTCTCCTTTTTCTTGTGTATATCAATGATTTACCCCTCAGTATACCCAAACACATTTGTGATTTTACATTATATGCAGATGATACTACAGCACTAATAAAAGACAAAACATTTCATAATTTAGAGGAAGTCATACAAATTGCAATAGAAGAAATTAGCAACTGGTTTATTAGTAATGGTTTAAAATTAAATGAGGATAAAACTAAAATAATACATTTTAAACTGACACATATTACCCCTGATTCTGAAATTAATCTGGCAGAAACAGTCAAGTTCCTAGGTATTCACTTGGACAGCAAACTAAATTGGATGGAACATATTGATTATATAACAAAGAAACTTAATTCAACAAGACATGCTCTGAGCGTACTTATTAAAATATCATCTGCTGAGGTATGCAAGGCTGTTTATTACGCTTATGTTTACTCATTATTAAGCTATGGAATTGTACTCTGGGGTACAGCCACAGATGTACACAGGGTATTCAAAAGCCAAAAGTCAATTATAAGAGTTATGACACAAAGCTCTCCTAAAACTAAATGCAAACCACTCTTTCGACAATTGGAAATTCTGACTGTCCCTTCTATCTTTATACTGGAAATTCTGAAAACAATACTTAAAAGCCCCGATCAATTCGGAAAGTATAATTTAAAACATGATTATAACACAAGAAACCGCATCTCATTTCAGTATCCTTTGCATAATTTGTCTAAATTTCTAAAAAGTCCACTATATATGGGGTTGAAAATATTTAATAAAATTCCTGACAGTTTTAAAAAACTTCCTCCATTAAGATTTATATCATCAGTGAAAAGCAATTTGCTAGAAAAATCCTATTATTCCTTGGATGAATTTTTCAATCATAGTTGGTAAAAGTATTTGATACTAACTAATATAACACCAGACTATTGCATGGCATAGTTTTTAATTTAATAGGCCTATTATTTGACTTTGTACCTGTTTGTGTATTAATCTTGTAATATGTATGAACGTAATGTGCAATAAAGATTTGTCTATTGTCTATTGTCATAATTAAAGTAATGTCACGCCGCGTGAAGTCTAATTTAATTTAAAGAAAATATAATGTTCTCATTTAACTTCAGAAATCATATTTATAACATTAGATTCTGCAAAATTTAACCTTTCCATTTATATAACTTTTATTCCATTAGATTGTTAGTAGACGGTCACAGCGAGTCATAACTTAAGTTAATGTTACATGGCGCGGCGGCCAACTTGGGCCTTTTTGCCACCCAACAGCCTCGGGGACTGGCACGGTTTTCGTCCACTAAGTGCGCGATCCAGTTATACTTCATCCGAAGCCACAACAAGAGTGCTGGTACAGCTAACTGCAAATGCCTATGATTGTGAGTGACCGTTCCACTTTCAACATTTGTTGTTATAAATAGTAAGAATACACACTCCATTTCATGTTATGATTATAAAATGGTAACTGTTCAAACTTCTGCACTACAAATTGAAGGAAGACGTTCGGACAGGCTAACAGATTATAAACATAATGATGTTTACACACACAGGTCCTTAACGTCAGTTGAAGTTGATCTCATGGCCCTACTTAGCTAGATGTCGACCATTCTCACAAAAACATAATTCAGCCACGCAGGAGTACACAGCTTAGTAGAGGAAAAGAGTAGACACTGAGCTGTGCGCTTGGAACACCGGTTCCCCGGCCAGCTTCATGTTTGCTCGGCTATAAATTGAATATTTGTATGTATCCCAAAGCCTACATTATGTAAATGGTGATTTACAAGTCACATGTGGTTTCAGAGATTTTGACACATCTTTAATATTTACCGGGTTATAAAAGAAAATGTAAATTGATCTAATACACTACGTTGTCCTATGTGGATTATAAATTGGAAAAGGCTGTTTTTCACATCTTGATGTAGGTAGTTTTATCACCCAATACTCCAATACCAACTTTCAATAATGACGGGACCTCCTACTACATTATAATGCACAACATTGCTATCCCATTGTTGCATGTAAATAGAACCAGGAGCATCAGAGCAGATAAAAATCAAATGTTTTCCAATTTTCAAAAAAATACTTGAAGTGTTTGTTTAAACCCATTATTTGATTTTTTAATGTTTTGACTACAGAAATTTACTCCCCTCTCGTCTGCGGGTGAACTTGTTTATTTATAAAATCAGTAATCACATCAAAATTAAAAGGAACTTATGGTGAGCAGGTGAAAATAAAGACTACGACTCCTCATTCAATGACTAGAACCAACGTTGAAGAAAAAGATGCTTCAGAAATTAATAATTACCGTACCTTCGATAGCTAGTACAACTGTGACAAATTTAGACTACATAATGGTCAAGCCTAACAGCCACAGCACAGGGAAAACAATTGACTATCTAATGATAAAATAAGAGTGAGCAGGGAATGTGGAAGGTTGGTAAAAGTGTGAATTTACCCTGCAGTAGAGGTTTGTAGAAGAATGGAGGGTTGTAGTTAGTTTCAAAGGGCTTAAATTGAGTACACATATCAGTAAATAATATAAAAGTCAGATTTTTAACCTTAATCTAGGGGAAAATATTGATAAATCTATAGGGCTGACTTATTTCAAATCTAGTAATATTGTAAGTTAACACCTTGGCTACTGATAGTTCCGTATACCGGTCACTAGGGTGTTTACAGTATACCAAGTCCAGTATACAAAATCTTCAGTACAGACCAAATCACTGTGACCAACCGCAAATTTTGTTGGCAAGTTTGTATGTGTTTTAGTACGAAACATACTCATCAAAGTTGCAAAATTACTTGATTTTAATGAAAACGATTTTTTTGGATTTACGAATGTGTGACATCGGTCTATAGCGAGTATTTTACGTCACTTTTTATTACAGACCGACTGTCACACATACGGGATGCATACAACTCGGGCGACTCCGAAATTGAAGAAGAAACACTGTTATATAAAATAACTACAAGAACAGCTTAGATTATGTCAACAAACCAAATTACAGGGCTGCAAACTGAGTCAATGAACAGGGCCTACTTTAAAACTCTATAAAGGGTGTCTCACATAAGGTGTCTCAAACAAATGCAGACAAACCAATTGACCTAGAAGGTGAAATAAATTTATATATCCCACTAAATCGACCCCAAGGATTAACGTAAAAATATTTTTAGTTGGTTACAAATACAGGATGTTCCAAAA
The DNA here is from genome assembly GCA_963675035.1 of Allygus modestus. Classification (NCBI taxonomy): domain Eukaryota; kingdom Metazoa; phylum Arthropoda; class Insecta; order Hemiptera; family Cicadellidae; genus Allygus; species Allygus modestus. Next base: position 103,037,174 of record OY776112.1, read on the forward strand.
ACGGAGGGTCACTAGTTCGAATCTTGGAATTTTCAAAAATAAACAAACCTATGTCAAGTTATACATCACTTTAAAACTCTACACTCGACTAACATTTTGGCAGAACTCACTTATCTTAATCCGTTTCAAAATGGCGGCCATTTTGTTGAAAAATATTGACATTTACGGAATATTCTGTTATCTGCTAAACCTCAAGACACATCTTAGTTCCGGTTCAAAATTCTTACTCGTACTAAAATCGGTGTTACCCTGATATGCTACATGACAGTATTTAAAACAAAATACAAAAATACAAAAAAATACTTTTTTTGAAAATGTTTATGTGCCCAAAACTCCAAAAAGTCAAATAGTATGTCAAAAAGTATATCATTTTTAAAGTCTTAGAAATCTTAGCAACTTTTAAATTCACACCAACCTTGTACGGTATCTCTTTTTGTTTTTTAACAGTCATCAAAAATCATCATTTCCCCATATAAAGTGTATGTTATTTGTGCGTTTCACTGTGTAAGTGTAAGAAACACTTACAAAGTAAACTTACTCTGAGCCCTCGTTTATAAAAGGTTATGTATAAATTACATGTATTTTTCAAGGGTAAATGATGATTTTTATTATAGCTAGTATTTATAGCTAGTAAACAATAAAAAAAAATCTAAGTTGAATTAGGCTAAATGTTTTTATTTTAATTTATGAAGGTTAAATTCCACAAAAACATTTTGTAACTCATAAAAGTACCTCCAACATACCCCCGTAGTAGCAAACCTGCGTACTCAGCGAATTTCCAATGCATATATATGTATCTTAATACCACATAAAGCCACATACCAAGTTTCATCAATATACATTCATAAGTAAACGATTTATGACATTTAAACGTTTTATGACCTGCTGAGTATGCAGGTTTGCTGAAGCAAGGAACACAAAATACCCCCGTCGCAGCAAACCTGCATCCTCAGCAAATTTCCAATGCATAATATTTGTCTTAATACCACATAAAGCCGCATACCAAGTTTCATAAAAATATATTCACATATAAGCGATTTTAATTATTATCCATAACATTAACATTGGTAATGAGTTCGTAGGTTTGCAGAAACAAGGAACATAAACAATTGGTTTTTATGCAAATATAAATATAATTTAACTAGGCACATACCACGTTTCATCAATATTCAATCATAAATAAGCGCCATATAACATTTTAGTTATTCTCCATGAGAATAACATGGGGGCTGAGTAAGCAGGTTTGCTGCAACAAGGAACAACAAAAAATGGGTTTTTATGCAATTATCAATATAACTCAACCAAGTGAAGCTACATACCAAGTTTTATTAATTTATGTTCATAATTAAGGGAGTCATTACATTTTACTTATTCTCCATAAGAATAACATGGGGGCTGTGTATGCAGGTTTGCTGCTACGGGAATAATCAACAAAAATCAATTTTTTGTGCAAATATCAATATACCAGTACTACGTGAAGCCACATCCCAAGTATAATCAACATACATTCATAAATAATCGAGATATCAAATTTGATTTATTCTCCATAAGGATAACATTGGACAACGTACTGTGTTTAGCACATTGAATATCTCAGCAACGGTTGGGCGTAAAATCACAATTTAAACACCAAAATGATCGTTTTGTGGAACTAAACAGATTGGTAAAAACAAATGTGAAGTTTACATTAAAATAAACTGGGGAAAAGCCAAAAACCTTTTTCCCATAAGATTAACATGGGAGATTTTATGTGTAGGTTTTTTGGATTTTCTCCGCAACCACTTAACCTAGGTTAATAATTCAAAATACTATATTATTTGTTTTTTTAAGCTCTATAACATGGTCATAACCAAAATTAAGTTGTTCAAAAATTTTAGGGTGAAAAATGTAAAAAACTGATTTTTGAAAAATTTAAAACCCCCATACACCCCCCTTCCCATGGTCCGATTTTTCTGGTTTTCAAACTTAAAGTCATGAATGTCGTTTTACACATTTGAGCCAAATTTCATCAAAATCGGACGGTTTTTACTAAAATAATTACTAAAATATATATAAATTTGAACGAATAGTGTTTTTGTCATCTGGGGACCTCAAAACAAAAAAAATTATCATGGTCTCGGGCTTAAGTCTTACTATGAGACCTACGGTAATAGCATAGATTAAGCATACAGTATGCTTAATCTATGGTAATAGCTTCTTCCCTATAGGGGAAATTCGCTAAAATGGGGTTATATACAAGTCAATATAAGTTAAGTTATATATAAGTCAAGTAGGTAAAGCCACATACAAAACTGTATTAACTTATGTTCATAACTTAAGGGAGATAACACGTTATTTATTCTCCATAAGAATAACTTGGGGCTGAGTACGCAGGTTTGCTGCTACGGGAACTATCGGACAAAAAATGTTTTTTGGTGCAAGTATCGATAGACCACAATGATATGAAGCAATATACCAAGTTTCATCAGGATAAGTTGATAAATAAGCGAGATGTACAATTTGTCTTATTCTACATAAGAATAACATTGGACAACGTACTTTGTTTAGCACTTTCAATATCTCTGTAACCATTTGACGTAGAGCAATGATCAAAACATCAAATTGTGCCTCTTTTTAAGCTGATTCCAATGGAAAAACTAAAATTTGACTTGTTCAAAAATTATATGTAAAAAACTCAAAAAACCCATTTCTGGGGTACAAAAGCCCCCAAATACCAAATTTCATCAAAATCGGATTAATTTTACGAAAGTTATTGTGCTCACGGACGTATATATGTATATTTTTTGGCATCTGGGGACCTCAAAACGAAAAGTTATGATGGTCCCGGGCCTAGGTCTTACCATGCTGACTACGGTAATAGCTTCTTCCCTATAGGGGAAATTCGCTAAAAATTACTAATAAAATAAATTAAACAAAATTATTAATGAAAATCTAAGTTGAATTTTAATGTTTATTTTTCGTATAGGTATAGGTTTCTTGAGGAATGAAAGAATGTAGCCAGATGTATCACACAATCTTCAATAAAAATGAGACACTGATTTAAAAAGTCTGCTATACATATATTAACCAAGGAATCAAATTATATGTTATACATTATCAATTTGGATGTTAACTGACCACTAAAAAAACTTTTATATGTTAAATTTAAGTTAGAGTTTTAAATTTTCCCTAAAAATTATATAACAAAATTTGTTTTACAATAATTGAATATATATTAATGTTTTTAAATAGGACTGCAACTTAATGATAAATTTCTAATTTAATGATACCTATTGAATGAAATGTGTCTGGCAGTTGGAAAAGTTGGGAATTTGAATAGAAACTAATAAAATGTCATGAAAGGAGGAAATCAACACAGCAAATTTTGAATAGTCGGGAACATTAATAAAACAGATAAACAGTGATTGTGTTATTCGTATCTCTTGAACGGAACATCACACTGATTGACATTTTATTTATGTAGTGTATGATATTTAGACAAAAAAATGAGTCATAATTTGTCTTTGTGCAGTAATTAGTTTCGGTTTTAGCATTTTGAAGTAGGACATCTCCTATCTCTTGAATAAATCGACGTGTCCCTTGACCGGATGCCGAACAATAGACCAGCCATTAAGAATGAGACAACAAATGTTGGGTCGCTCGTCGACTGAATTTTGAGGTTAAACAAACACAGTGTTGTAACCATGAGACCATCAACATTATTAGGATATTTAAGACTGGATAATATGCCGTAGTCTATTATGTGACTTCCTCTGACGATGGAATTATACTTTATTGCAAATTGCTTATGTGACACCGTTTTTATTGTGGTAGGCCTGTACAAGATTTTTAAATTTTCCGGAAAATTAATTTGCGACTTAAATATATTTTGTTTGTTGCCCCAAAATTTCCCCCGACAGCTAAAATTTCCCCCGAGCCTGGCTCACTGGATCAGACATATTCTGTCCACCACTGACCATACATTTTGGTACCTTACATTAACTTATCAAAAGGACAAAGAAATTAACTATCAAGATATATTTATGAGGAAAACTTATTAAGTTATGTTACAAATTACTTAGGCCTAGACCTATCATATAAGTTAGTTATTATCTCAAATGTAATAAATAGCCTACTGAGTGTAAGCAGGCCTAAGTTACTACTGACATTTAACTTCCTTGTACAGTAAATGCCCAGTATGTGTGTGAAACTGTCCAGGAAATATCCATGATTTTTACAGGGTATTTAAACTATGACATCACTTGTCTCCTATTGGTCAGGGTATTTAAACTGTGACGTCACCACTCCAAGCTGGTTCTGAAAAAACAAAATGGCTGCCGCAAAAGTATGAACCTAACCTCAAAACTATTTTTTCGCACACCCCCGCTCCTGCGGGGGTACAGACACCCGCACTCCCACTGGGTTAGTGTTCCTGCCGTTATATGTAACTAACCTAAACAATAAATGATATTTGCCTGCTATTAGTGTTAATTGTAATAAATATTATTTAAAACATATTCTGTGTACTTTATTAATCCATTATGTGCCTAATAAACATCCCGCAAGTAGAAGAACGTTGCCTAAGGTTTCATCTACAACTTAAAAAAAAAACTGTTGTGAAAACTTTTTATTTTATGATTGAAATTGAAAGATAATAACATTATCTACCACCCCCTGTTCATAGAGTGCCTGATTAGTTGTTAGAAATAATTTTTAAAAATTGTTAAAACACTACCTTTTTCACTGTGGAGATGGTCCATCCATAACTCATAAAAAAAAAACTGTCGTGAAAATTTTTTATTTTATGATTGAAATTGAAAGATAATAACATTATCTACCACCCCCTGTTCATAGAGTGCCTGATTAGTTGTTAGAAATAATTTTTAAAAATTGTTAAAACACTACCATTTTCACTGTGAAGATGGTCCATCCATAACTCATAAAAAAAAAACTGTTGTGAAAATTTTTTATTTTATGATTGAAATTGAAAGATAATAACATTATCTACCACCCCCTGTTCATAGAGTGCCTGATTAGTTGTTAGAAATAATTTTTAAAAATTGTTAAAACACTACCATTTTCACTGTGAAGATGGTCCATCCATAACTCATAAAAAAAAAACTGTTGTGAAAATTTTTTATTTTATGATTGAAATTGAAAGATAATAACATTATCTACCACCCCCTGTTCATAGAGTGCCTGATTAGTTGTTAGAAATAATTTTTAAAAATTGTTAAAACACTACCATTTTCACTGTGGAGATGGTCCATCCATAACTCATAAAAAAAAAACTGGCGTGAAAATTTTTTATTTTATGATTGAAATTGAAAGATAATAACATTATCTACCACCCCCTGTTCATAGAGTGCCTGATTAGTTGTTAGAAATAATTTTTAAAAATTGTTAAAACACTACCATTTTCACTGTGAAGATGGTCCATCCATAACTCATAAAAAAAAAACTGGCGTGAAAATTTGTTATTTTATGATTGAAATTGAAAGATAATAACATTATCTACCACCCCCTGTTCATAGAGTGCCTGATTAGTTGTTAGAAATAATTTTTAAAAATTGTTAAAACACTACCATTTTCACTGTGAAGATGGTCCATCCATAACTCATAAAAAAAAACTGGCGTGAAAATTTTTTATTTTATGATTGAAATTGAAAGATAATAACATTATCTACCACCCCCTGTTCATAGAGTGCCTGATTAGTTGTTAGAAATAATTTTTAAAAATTGTTAAAACACTACCTTTTTCACTGTGGAGACGGTCCATCCATAACTCATAAAAAAAAAACTGGCGTGAAAATTTTTTATTTTATGATTGAAATTGAAAGATAATAACATTATCTACCACCCCCTGTTCATAGAGTGCCTGATTAGTTGTTAGAAATAATTTTTAAAAATTGTTAAAACACTACCATTTTCACTGTGGAGATGGTCCATCCATAACTCATAAAAAAAAAACTGTTGTGAAAATTTTTTATTTTATGATTGAAATTGAAAGATAATAACATTATCTACCACCCCCTGTTCATAGAGTGCCTGATTAGTTGTTAGAAATAATTTTTAAAAATTGTTAAAACACTACCATTTTCACTGTGAAGATGGTCCATCCATAACTCATAAAAAAAAAACTGGCGTGAAAATTTTTTATTTTATGATTGAAATTGAAAGATAATAACATTATCTACCACCCCCTGTTCATAGAGTGCCTGATTAGTTGTTAGAAATAATTTTTAAAAATTGTTAAAACACTACCATTTTCACTGTGAAGATGGTCCATCCACAACTCATAAAAAAAAAACTGGCGTGAAAATTTTTTATTTTATGATTGAAATTGAAAGATAATAACATTATCTACCACCCCCTGTTCATAGAGTGCCTGATTAGTTGTTAGAAATAATTTTTAAAAATTGTTAAAACACTACCATTTTCACTGTGAAGATGGTCCATCCATAACTCATAAAAAAAAAAACTGGCGTGAAAATTTTTTATTTTATGATTGAAATTGAAAGATAATAACATTATCTACCACCCCCTGTTCATAGAGTGCCTGATTAGTTGTTAGAAATAATTTTTAAAAATTGTTAAAACACTACCATTTTCACTGTGGAGATGGTCCATCCATAACTCATAAAAAAAAAACTGTTGTGAAAATTTTTTATTTTATGATTGAAATTGAAAGATAATAACATTATCTACCACCCCCTGTTCATATTCAATTTCAAAATGGGAAATGGGAAAATGACAGTGTTTTAACAATTTTTAAAAATTATTTCTAACAACTAATCAGGCACTCTATGAACAGGGGGTGGTAGATAATGTTATTATCTTTCAATTTCAATCATAAAATAAAAAGTTTTCACAACAGTTTTTTTTTTAAGTTGTAGATGAAACCTTAGGCAACGTTCTTCTACTTGCGGGATGTTTATTAGGCACATAATGGATTAATAAAGTACACAGAATATGTTTTAAATAATATTTATTACAATTAACACTAATAGCAGGCAAATATCATTTATTGTTTAGGTTAGTTACATATAACGGCAGGAACACTAACCCAGTGGGAGTGCGGGTGTCTGTACCCCCGCAGGAGCGGGGGTGTGCGAAAAAATAGTTTTGAGGTTAGGTTCATACTTTTGCGGCAGCCATTTTGTTTTTTCAGAACCAGCTTGGAGTGGTGACGTCACAGTTTAAATACCCTGACCAATAGGAGACAAGTGATGTCATAGTTTAAATACCCTGTAAAAATCATGGATATTTCCTGGACAGTTTCACACACATATGCCCAGTACCTTAGGCACTTCGTCAAGTGTCCACTTACACTATGGGCAGTGTGAAGAATAAAGCATAGCGCAAGCTTTTACTCAATGCTAACTAAATGGGAAAAGTAAGTGCTTTTTTTATTCACATTACCATATGTGTCAATATCAAAATCAAACAAGTTTAGAATTACCTCAGAGGTTATGGGATGTTTGATGTTTATGATCCTTCTCACCTTAACAGATACAATGTATATTCAACCTAAACTCCAGTGGATCTAAGTAATCAAATCCCTCAACCTCAAAGGCCCTTTGGATTCATTTAGTGTAAATTTTACCCTCAGACACTTTCCAAAATATAAACAATGTGAAAATTGAATTATCTTGCAACTAAATTTAGGAAATCAATGCCAATTAGGCCTATGAATTAAATTCTCACCTTGCAACTCTTTTCGTTCTTTGCGGTGCCTCAGGACAATTTCTTCACATGCATCTTGGGTTTCCATTACTGAGGTTATACAAATTAATAAATATCTAGGTTTGCTGTATTTTTAGACGATTAAATTTATACAAATAGCAATAATATTAGACTTGGAGAACCGAATACTATTTACAAATCTACCGGAGCTGGGATAAAATAACGTATTATGAACACTGAACAATCAGCCTAAACAAGAATAGTCAACCAATCAAAACAATCATGACCGACTAGACCCTAGACCAGACGACCAAACCGAGCAGAAGCGAAGCACAGGTCAGAGGCAGCGAGGCAGCACCCGGTCGTCACTCCAGAATGACCAATATTAAAATAAAAAGGATAATGATGTTGATTTACAAAAGTTCAGTCTTAGCGTATTAACCTTTTTTAGGGGGTATACTTTAACGAAATCATTATCAAGCATTTTATTTGAGATTTTATTCTTACACAACACCTTTAACTCATTCGAGATTCTTCACCAAACATTATATGAAAGACCAAATCAGTCCTTTGTGGGCCATGGTTTCCCGCAGCTTGACATATTTACGGGGAGAGAAAACCCGTTTTGTTTTGGTTAGACTTATTTGAGGTATTGGCAGACAAAAAAGAAAAATATGTTATGCAGACAGGTGGTCATCCTTTAGTGTGGGACTCCTACAAGACGTAGTATGCCCAATTTATAGGGTACCTATCTATTGTATGTCTAGTATAGTTAGTCTAGTGCATAGACTAACTACAGTAACTTCGTGCTGAAAATATTAGAAAGTGAAGTGCTAAACAAAATTTATTACTTTTTCAACTAGACAGAACAGAAATCCAATTGAACCGATTATAAAAATCAATTTTAATAGAGTACAAGAGGTTTGTGAGACCAATTTTTTGGGTATGAAAATTAACAATTTTTTAAGTTGGGATGCACATGTAAATTTTATTTTGAGAAAATTAAGTTCAGGGCTTTATGCCTTAAAGCAAATGCCATATTTGTGTAGTATTTCAGTTTTAAAAACAATTTATCATTCCTACATTCAATCTCATATTTCATTTGGAATAACAATTTATGGATCAACAAGCAAGAAAAACATGGACAAAATATTAATAAACGGTATCAGGAAACTGACACATACTTTCTCCCTTTTAGCCAAACTTTAATGACAAAAATATTTGTTATTTACTAAATATAGAATATGAAGTATAGATAAATGTACAGAAAATTGTCTAAAATAGTTGTTTTCAGAAATATCCACCCAAATCCCTTTTTGGGAGGCACTATAGAGTCCGTTGCTACACACAGTGGTTTTGAGAGGGGAAATGCCCCTTTGCCCCCCAGGGTTAAATAGCAACACATTTCGAACATCATCTGTTGGTCAATGCTAACTTGACCTGCATATCAAATTTTAATGAAATTGATCAGTAAATAAGAGAGAAATAGTTATATTTGTATTCCCCATACGAATAACATTGGACAACGTACTGTGTTTACCGCTAAATGAAAATTTCAATTTTTTCCGTAACTAGCAATCGTAGAATAGTAATTTAAGATACTAATTTATTTAGTTTTTTGAGCTCTTTTTAATGGTGAATAGTAATCTTTTTTAACATTTATGATTTGTTATAAGAAATCCAAAAAATTGAATTTTGGATGTTTTAAGTCCTGTAATTTCTGAACCCGAATTTTTCCAGAAATGCGGGTGGTGTCATTTTGTTGCAAACCTAAAGTTCTACAAACCACGAAAGTTTAATCAAAATCGTTAGAGCCGTTTTTGAGAAATTTGGATTTTTCATGTTTTTTGGCGGTTTTTGGAGGATAATTACCCTTAAAAATCAAATACCCCCGTCGCAGCAAACCTGCATACTCAGCGAATTTCCAATGAATTATAACACATTAAGCCACTTAACAAGATTCATAAGAAATGTATTCACAAACAAGCGATATTTAAAATATTAATTATTCTCTATAAGAATAACATTGGGGATGAGTACGCAGGTTTGCTGCAACAAGGCACACAAAATAATGGTTTTTTATGCAAATATCAATAGAACTCATCTTAGTGAAGTCACATACCAAGTTTCATCCATATACATTCATAAATAAGCGATATATAACATTTTAAGTATTTTCCATAAGAATAACATGGGGACCGAGTACCTAGGTTTGCTGCTACAGGAAACATTGGCGAAAAATTGTTTTTTTGTGCAAACAACAATAAACCACAACCAGATGAAGCCATATACCAAATTTCGTCAGTTTATGTTCATAAATAAGCGAGATATACAATTTTTCCTTTTCTCCATAAGAATAACATTAGACAATGTACTGTGTTTAGCACTTTCAATATCTCAGTAACCAATTGACGTAGGGCAATGATCAAGATACCAAATTATTTGTTTTTTTATGCTGAATTCAATGGTGAAAATTAAAATTTGATTTAAATTAAAATTACATGTGAAATCCCCAAAAAACACATTTTTGGGGTACAAAACCCCCCAAAACCCCCCTTCGGATGGTGCGATTCGTCTGGTTTTCGAACTCGTTCAAATAAATGGTACTTTACACGTTTGTACCAAATTTCATTAAGATCGGACCTTTTTTACGAGAGTTATCGTGCTTACGGACACACATATATATATATATATATATATAAAAATATATATATATATAAATATATATATATAAATATATATATATATATACATATATAAAAATTTGAACGAATGGTGTTTTTTGCATCTGGGGACCTCAAAATGAAAAGTTATCATGGTCTCGGGCTTAAGTCTTACCATGAGACCTACGGTAATAGCTTCTTCCCTATAGGGGAAATTCGCTAAAATCAAAAAAATGAAAAAAATGCCTGGAGATATCGTGGATTAGCACCTACATACCAAATTTCATAAAAATCGGTCCATAGGTTAGGGCTCTAGCTCTGTAAACATCCACACAGACACACACACACACACACACACCACACACACACACACACACACACACACACACACACACACACACACACACACACACACACACACACACACACACAGACAGACATCACGTAAAAACCACTTTTTTGGGTTCAGGGAGCACCAAAACAAATATTTCCACTAACAACTCAAATTCGAAAATTTTTACGAAAACAATACTTTCTCCATATACAGTACTATGTATAGGGGGAGAAAGTAAAAATACAGAAAAAAGCAATAAGAATAATGTTAAAATTGAAAAGTGAAATCAGTGTTAAAGATGAATTTAGTAATTTGGGAATATTAACAGTATATGGGTTATATATTTATGAGCTAATTTTGTATGTAAAGACCAATGTTAGTGAAGACAAAAAAACTGAGCCTCATGTCTATAATACTAGAAGAAAATTTGAAATGATTAGAAATCACCACAGATTAGAATTATATAAACAAAAATCATCTTATATGGGAAATAAGTTTCTGGGTAAACTACCAAGCTTATTAAAGAATGAACCAAACCAGACCACTTTTAAAATAAAATTAAAACAATACATTATGGGATTGAGGCTGTACTCCATTGAGGAATATTTAAACATGTAAATACTCTGGAATAATGGAGTGGAATTGGAATTGGTGTATTTGCTATGTAGTGTGTTATTTTATTGTAAACAATACTTGTTATAGGACCTACATAATATACTGTACTGACGCTATTCAATGTATTTATATGTACATAAAAGATGAATAAAGATATTTTGAAGTGAATTGAATTGTAATTCTCATCTTGTAAAAGTTACAATCTAACCTCTTACATATCTTACATTGACCCTCTTCATTGCAATCATAAAGACTGAAGAATCGTCATATTTGTGGGGTCTGGTGATAATGTGTATATATAGTTATTAGTGTATTGGGTGCTTTTATTTTGATATATGAGCGATTATAGTTCTCATAGAAATCTTTTATAGTATGGTTTATTTAGAAGTTATTCTTTTAGTAGTTTTTTGAACTTTATTCAGGACCGGATAGGCTACATAGGTGCGGGCCTAGGGGCCCGCACTACGCGTTCCCACTTTTCCCACGTACAGAAGTCTCAAACAAGCAAAAAAAAGGTCACCAACTTGGACCTGGACGTGAACAAGCCACAGGTTGAGCCTGGTCCACGGCTCCTATATCCAGCGCTAACTTTATTACTAGTGATGGTTTATGTTTTCAGGATAGAAAAATGTTTCTATCTTCTTTGGTATGAGTTTGTTTTACTGTTTTTTTCGAAGCCTGTGTTGTTGAATATCAAAATCTGATATTAAACTTGATCTTGGATTTAGTTTTGTTACATCAAAATTACTGTGACACGGGGAAGTTAGGGTAAGGGTGTTGTTCTGTTTTATAGCAATCAATTTACAGTGTTCTAGATCTAGATATTGGGCTTGGTCGATGAATTAATGGCCTTCTTTTAGAGAATGAAGAGTTTGTTTTTAAGAAGGATCCGAATAATATCCTTGCATTTGCCTTCGATAAATAATAAAAGGGAAAGAATAATTTAATTTATTACGGTGTATGATGTTTAGGCAGCTTCAAATAGAAAACTAAAAATAAAACGTTATTTACAAATTTATATACAGCCCAAATATGTCTTTGTTTATTTACAGTATTAAATGTAATTCACACATAACAAAAAGTAAGCTCTTCTATGTTGGCCACTCTGCTTAGTACTTGTTTGTTTATGTTTATTGAACTGTTCCTGTTTGTTGTGTTTGAAAATGATATTGATATTGCTTAAATTAAATAAACACTTAAAAAATAGGTTAACGATATAAAAATAATCCTCTTGACTTTTACTTTTGGATTGCAACTTATTTAGAACCAAATAAAACTTTGACTAGCAGTTTTGTAAACAAACTCATGATTAATTTAAATATTTCAAGTTAACCTAAATTTTAGTTTTATTACTTAACCCAAAGTGTTGGATTTTAATACTGTGCTAAAGTAAATGTAAGTAATAAAATTGAACAAATGTATGTAAATACAAATATGAAATCTTGTACTGCACAAAATTGTTAGTTAGCACATGTCAGGGTACCACCACTAGCTCTAAATTTAAGCATTCATGAATTTATGCATTGCATCATCCAAAAGCTAACTTACTTTATCTTTAATCTTCCTGAATGTTTAGGTAATGGATCTTATCAAAAAATCATGTGGTGACAATAACTCGGAAGAATATTTATCAAAATCTAGACAGTCCGAGCTTTCTGAATTTGACAGAATTATTGGACATATTGAAGATATATTAATAGGTAAGTTTTATTTGCATCAATTTAATTGTAGATTATTATTACAGCAGAGTCCCCCTTATATACCTCTCTCCGATACCCTGGGCGGATTGTGATAAATGTTGGTTAAAATAGGTGATCTTTATTGCATACAAAATACTCCTTAGGCTATAAGGCAATTTGTTGGTACTGGTAAAAAGTACTCCGGGAGTCACTAAAAGTATGCAGACAAGAGTTTGTAGGGTGAAAATCTGTTAAAAATCCTCTGGTCAAAACAAAGCAACACAAAAGGGGTCTAACTTACCTAAGCCATAATTTTATAATTAAATCATGAGAAAAAAATGTTTTCAGTGTCACATATCTTCACAGCAATCTTATGTAAATTGATTTAAAAAATCTTAAAAAACCACGAACAGTTATATGGTATCAAACTACCGACCTATTGCTTTGTTACCATCTATTTCAAAAATGTATGAAAAGGTAGTTAATAATCAACCGGTACATTTCTTCGAAAAAACAATCTATTTGAAGATTGTCAACATGGCTTCCGCTATGGACAATCGGTAATTACAGCTGCCACTGACTTTATTGAATCTGTTATAGATAATCTAGACAACAAAGGTAATGTTGCGGGTCTATTCATGGTCCTAAGTAAGTTAAGGCCTTGATTCAATATCACATGATTTATTACTTTCCAAACAAGAGTCAATTAGGAATTGGAAGTAATGCATTAAACTGGCTCAAATCTTATCTTTATGATAGAAAGCAGTTTGTCGAAATTGTTCATCACAGTAACAAAAACTATAAAATTCCTTACCATTCTTCCATTACAGCAGTTAAATATGGGGTGCCACAGGGCCCCATGGGGATCTTAGGCCCCCTTTTATTTGTTTGCTATTTAAGAGACTTCCCCCAGCTTAGTGATTCGAGTAAACTGTGCCTATATGCTGATGATTGATATGCAATTTGAAAATCACAGCTTCAACTATTGATGAATTAGAAATTAAAATTAATTTTGTCCTAACAATTTTAAATAGGTTTTTTAATTCTAATAATTTTCTTTTAAATCTTGAAAAAACAATATATTATTATTTTCCAAACTCGATCAGCTCAAATTATAATTCAACCTAATATTACCGTACCGTCCTTAACAAGAAAATTGAAGTCGTGGACAGCATTAATTTTTTAGGATTAGAAATAGTAAACACACTCAACTGGAACCGGCATGTTGAAAAATTACTAACGAAAATTTCTTTTGGCCTCTACGCATTGATTAGGTAAAAAAATTGTTGTGAAAAATAAACCCTGAAAGTAAATTTATTTTTCTTTCATCCCATTCAGTGATATCCTTTGGGATATCACTGTATGGTGCAACAACTAAAAATAATTTAAATGTCATTTTGATAATGCTCAAAAAAGCTATAAGAATAATTTGTAACATAAAACCCAGAACTTCAGTTAAGGAAAACTTAAAATCAGAAAACATCATGACAGTTTATGGAATGTATGTTTTTGAAACAGTTTTATCCACAAGAAATAGATATCAGGAAATGGAGCTGCTTGGTAATAATCATGAACATAACACCAGAAATCGGGGACGCCTCGCAATAAGCTCTCACTTTAAAAATCAAACCTAAATATGCTGGTTCAAAATTTTACAATAAAATCCCAAAAGATATCACAGATGAGATCAAAAGATTCAAAATTAAATTAAAGCAGTATCTCATCAAAAAAGCTATGTATTCTTTGGAAGAGCTGTAGTTTTCATTACTGTATTAAATTCTAAGACCTACACACTTGTTTAAAATTATTCAATACTGAAATAAGACACTATTCATGTATGTATGTATTTACTACAAATGAATAAAGATATTTTGAATTGAATTGAATTGTGCTTCATTCTATAATGTTTGTTTACTACTTATTAGAAACAACACACATTGAATTGCTAGAAATCAAAACCATAACACTTTATTTATTTGTTCACAAAATATTAATTAATACACATATGACATTGTTCACGTGTTAGCATAGAGGATACTACACATCCATTGAACCGACTTTAGTGTTTGAGGTGTCAAGTTAAAGTACTTTAGTTATATATTTCTTATTTACACCAACAATTTGAAATATGCTTTATAAGAGCAAAAACACAACTTAAAAGTTTTGCCCTTTTCTAAAGATATTGAAATAGGGAAGGGTACACTTAAGGGGAACTAAGTTATATAAAAAACCGAATGAAATGGTTCAATATGGTATATAGATTATTTAGGTTAATCGGTTATGGTTTCGGTTATGTTCAATCTCAAAGATGTGCAAGATATCATCTTGAGATTTGTCTAGATAACAAACGTTGATTCCACCAATCTTAAAAATTTATTGTCAGGAACAACCGTTGTAACGGATCAATGACAATCGTACTCCTTTGGCATGGTAAGACCTAGGCCCGGGACTATGATAACTTTTCGTTTTTAGGTCCCCAGACCCCAAAAACACCATTTGTTCAAAACTGTATATATACAGTATACAGTATACAGTATATATATATGTGTCCGTGAGCACTCCAGTAACCCTAGTAAAAAGGATCCGATTTTGATGAAATTTTGTATAAATGTGTAAAACAACAATTATGACTTTATGTTCTAAAACCAGCCAGATCGCTCCATCCGAAGGGGAGTTTTGGGGGTTTTGTACCCCAAAAATGGTTTCTTAATTTTTTACATATAATTTTTGAAATAGTAAAATATTAGTTTTTATCATTAGATTCAACTTTAAAAAACACCCAATTTTGTATTTTGATCAGTCCTCTACGTCAATTGGTTACCGAGATATTGAAAGTGCTAAACACAGTACGTTGTCTAATGTTAGTCTTATGGAGGAAAAGACAAATTTTATATCTCGCTTATTTATGAACGTATACTGACGAAACTTGGTATACGGCTTCATCTGGTTGTGGTCTATTGATATTTGCTAAAAAAACAACAATTTTTTGCCAAAGGCTCCCATAGCAGGAAACCTGCGTACTCAGTCCCTATGTTGTTCTTATAGAGAAAAGTTAAATGCTATGTCTCCCTTAATTATGAACATGAATGAATAAAAACTGGTATACATCTTCACCTGGTTGAGTTATATTGATATTAGCTTAAAAACCCATTTTTTGTGTTCGTTGTTGCAGCAAACCTGCACACTCAGCCCCAATGTTATTCTTATGGATAATAATTAAAATTGTATTTAGCGCTTATTTGTGAATATATTATAATGAAACTTGGTAAATGGCTTTATGTTGTATTAATATATTTATATCTCCATTGGAAATTCGCTGAGTATGCAGGTTTGCTGCGACGGCGGTATTTTTACACGCTAGAGTACTAGAAAGCTATATCCTCGATACTTTTTAAATTTGTTTTGTTTAGTTTTTAGCGTGTATAGGAAAGAAGCTATTAGGCCTACCTTGGGTTGCATCGTGGAAGGGTAAAAATAGGAGTTTATGGTACATTTGTCAAACATATATTTTTTTGATTGTAACTAGTGTATATTTAAGGTATCTGTAGATTCTAGATATAAAACAATTTTTTGTCGGAAACTCATATTTAACTGCACTAAACACTTTTTGACTTAATTTTTTACAATGATTTTATATGGAAACCTTAATTTTTAGCTCTTTTGGTGACCGTTAACGTTAACGGCCATAAAAAGGGTCCGATTTTAATTTGGCACAGATATGTAACAGAGCAATTATTTGAATGAGTTTGAAAACCAGACTGATCAAATTATCCAAAGGGGTGTTTTAGGGGGGGTTTTGAACCCCATATATCTATATATGTGTCCCTAAACGCAATAACTTTTGGCAAAAAAATCTGGTTTCGATTAAATTTGGCACCAACGTGTAGAGTGCTATTCATAACTTTTGAGTTCGAAAACCAGAAATATTGGACCATGGGAAGGGGGTTTAAAACTGTCCAAACACCATTTTTTTTTGCATTTTGCAAACACCCTGAAAAAGAACTACCGTACTTACAACATATAAACATACCTCTCAGAATAACCATTGTTTCAAATTTGTCTTTGAATAGAGTTAAGTTTAAGAGAATATAATAGGGGTAACCTCAGGGCTCTGAGGGGTGGGATAAGGCATAACTGGAGTCAACGTTACTTTCAAGAATCTTCCTTATTATCTAACATTAATGTAATGTCAAAATTGCAAATTAATATGGCTATGAAACTATGTTAGGATAACTAGCCTAACCTATGACTATTTTTATGGCTTTATACGATATATGAGTTGAAAAAGAAAATTTGAGTTTTGTCAAAAGCCAAAATGTTATTTGAACACATGACATGACAGCTGATTAAAAAAATTTATGAAAAACAAGAACAACTAATGGCGTTTTTCCAATGGCACCAAACACTTCCAATTTAACCAAAATTACTGACACTACGATTTTTGAAGACAAGATATCAGCACTTACAAGTCTCACACACAAAATTGTGTTCAAATTATAACTACAATTAGGCTATATTGATCCGTTACTGCTACAAGGTAATTTTGTATATAAAAATTAAAGTTAAGAATCTCCTCTTTTAATTTATTGTCAGAATCACAAATGAAGAAAAGTTAAATATGAAACTATGTTTACAATAACTAACCTATGGCGCTTAAAAAAGTTGAAATGTAGTAGGTTAGAAATCTATATCTCTTACTGAAATAGGCCCTATAAGGTTTTAAGTAACAATTTTAACCCACAGCATAAGCATAGAACAACGATTCATTAGCCTCAGGCTGTTTGGTGACTTTGGTATTGTTGTTGGCTAGGAATGATTTTGTTACATTTCATTGTTTCTTTTAGTGTCAAAGTCATGACCTAAGTTATTCAAACAATAAGAAAGTCATAATAATTAGATATGTATAACATTAGACTACGCTTAGGCCTAACCAAATTTGTCATAAACAATAACCAACATGTAACGGGGGCGTATCCAGGGGGATATCCCCTTGAAATTTCAAAAATACATATGAAAAACGGGAGAAAGAGTGAGATGTAGGTAAGGCCAAACCCTATTCACTGCAAAAAGGAATCCTAAATAAATACGCCACTGATAAGTAATAGAGCCAACGCATAACTTACGTTATGGTTAGATCTACTGAACCATAGTTTACATCGTACCGTACCTTACATAGGTTAAAGTCGTAACCGAGTAGACACAGACTGTGCAGCCTTTTCATATGGCCTACAACTTACATTACACCATAGGTACTTTCACTGTAATACTGAGTACATAATTTTGATTGTTTTACAATTAATAAATGTGGAATCATTCTATTCAAAATACTTCATTCAAAACTCATTTATTCGCAAATGCCATTAACTGAACTACTTAACTGACCGGCCACTGCCGGCCAGGAGACCACAGACTATAGACGACATAATTAATTGTTTTGGTTAGCGTTAACTGCTATTGTCAATATCCGGCCATAACCTGTTTGACTGCAAAATCAGTTGAGTACTTACTACCCAACCCAAGACACATCTGAATATTTCCAGAAAATGAAAAAATAGAAATATACCAAAATAATAATCCAATTATAGTTTATTACCACCCTTTTCACAATTAAGAGCTACCCTGAAAATTTCAAAGCAATTCATTAAACCGTTAAAAAGGAGTTAGTGTAACAAGAGAGTGACTAAACACGAGTATGAAGGATTCAACTCGCTTCGCTCGCTTCATCCAATTAAATAATTAATCTAAAAGTTGAAATCTATTTATCCTTACATCATATATTTGAAATTCATTTGTTAGTGTTGGTGAGTTTGTTAGTTGGTAAATTGATTGCATACATTTTCTATCACTGATGAAAGAAACAAATTTTCACGTTTCGGGACCTGGAATCTAATCCCGTCTTTGGGTTAGAAGAATACCTAGATATAATACAATTAAAGGCACAATCCAGGCAAAGCTGGAGCAAACACGAAAAAGCTAAAAAATAGTAGTGAGTCGAGGAACATATATAACTTTTGCATTTGAAATTTGCTGAGTATGCAGGTTTATTGTGGCGGGGATATTTAAAATTATTTTCATAACTAAAGTAATAAGTAATAACTAAACCCCTCACCCTTAATGTACAGTATAGGCTAATACTTTTATGTAATGGTTGCACTGAAATCAGCTAATCCATGAGCCACAAAATAAAACAAGAGCTGTGAATGTAATCTATGCGGGTTCGTATTGATTTTTAGAGAACTATCATTCTCAAAGGAACATAGGAAGAGTTTCAAAAGACTCACATAGGATAACCAAGTATGTAGGTTAGTTTTAAGTTAGCCTCTCCTAAAAGACATCCTATCCTTTTAACTTACATTTACAACATTACGGAGATGTGTTACATATGTTTCAGATGAAGAGTTTGCACTGTTGCAAAAGGATTTTTTGGAAAAGTATTGGATTGAGTTTGAAAACGAGGAAGAAAATAAACATACTTATATGACTATATTTGAAAAATATGTAAGTACCGGTATAGAGATTGACAGTGTTTAAAGATTTTTTTATAAATATGTTTTTCTTATGAGCGTGCTGTGTTTAAAGGAGCTGAAACAGGAACATTTTTGTTCAAATAAAAAAAATCAGTTTAAAATTGCTTTCCCCCCTATAAATAGTAGGCTATATGAAGAAAGTATTGTTTTCATTCAAATTTTTGAATTTGAGTTGTTAATGAAAATATTTGTTTTGGTACTCCCTGAACCCAAAAAAGTGATTTTTACGTGGTGTGTGTGTGTGTGTGTGTGTGTGTGTGTGTGTGTGTGTGTGTGTGTGTGTGTGTGTGTGTGCGTGCGTGCGCACACGCGCATGTACATAAGGTTGGCTCCAAGGCTTTCGGTGTGATTTTTCTCTGTGGGTTCGAGGTCCCCGTCGGTTCCGAGGTCCTGCCGTTGGGACCTCGGATCCAACGACTAACAAAAACGTAATGTCCGGTCATTACAGGGGGATCCGAGGCTCCGCCTTAACCCCCACCACTATTACACATTCCATCGTACCTCCCAACAAGATGACATCTGGGAATGAGATTACCGATAACAAGAATTTCAAGGGTTCACTGTCTGGCAACTGTAAAACTGAAAAGGTCGTTTCGTACTGTTTGGGTTAACACCTTATATATTGCCAGAAATATTGAAGGCTGTGACAATATATCCAAACAAATGTTTTCCCTTATACCTAAATGCTAACAATATGGAGAAACAAACTTCTATTTTTAACCACTTCGCTCGCCCATTCTTTTGTGGTATTTTCTCGAGATTTACCGTTCCTTGCATACCATCACCACCCAAAATTACTTAGGTAAATAAGTAACCAAATAATACCACTGTCGTCAAGTTTTGTAGTCTACATGGCAGAAACCATGCGTACCCATTTCTTATGTTATTGATAGTAGGAACAGTGTAATATCTCACTTATTTATAAACACATATTAATGAAACTTGGTTAATGGCATCATTTGGTAGTAAAGTGAGGTACCGTACATAATTGTGCATTTTAAAATCGTAAAATCTGGAGTAATCTTAATATATACAACATCCAAATAGCAATGACCTGTCACTAAATATCCACATCTGTAAGGCCTACAGATTTGAAAATATACTGTCATCTTGCCTATGAAATAGGTGTCATAATTATGAGTATAAGCATAAGTATTGAGTAGCCCAAATGAAAATCGTCACTGCTGCTGTCAAAATAAAAATGAAGTGTTCTGTTTGCATGGTGAAGGTAACTTTTTTCATCAAAGTTGACAACTGCTACAGTATATTTACTTTTTCGGCGGACATGTTCTTCCTCAAATTTCTTATGGAAGGAAATTCGGCGGAAAATAGTGTCTGAGTTAACAGACACCTCTTCATTTTGGTTTTAACAGCAGAAGTTAAGATTTTCATTTTATCTACTCGATTGGTTCTATTGAATTTTACATGGCAAAAACCACCACCAAAGGCATTTTTTCATACTTAGGACTCCTTTTTCATAGGCAAGATGACAGTATATTTTCTCGTCACCAATCACACCGGTATTCAGATACATCGTGTAATCACTATTAGGGAATGGTTGTGTGAATTAAACTATGAAAAATCCATGAACAGTGATGCAAATATCAGTAAACAACATTAAAATAAAAACCTTAGGGATTGATGCATTTAGTGATTAGGAAAAAACACTCTATTCGACCTACCATAACATCATATATTATTGGTGGAATTTTTATTGTATGGTACTCAATACAGCGGAGTTTTGTGTCCTAAAATTAAAAAAATGAGTTTTTCCTGTTGAGAGGATAGTTTTTTAATCAATTGCAAGCAACTTAAAAAGATCCAACATTTTGATGTTTTGTGGTCCCATGACTAAAGCTGTTAGTTGGAGAAATAGGATAGCTTTAAATCTTGTTACTTCAATTTAAAACAAAGATTTAAACGATTTCCAGCCTTCCATGAATTATTTCCATGCAAAATTTTAATTTTACTTCCCTGACAGTTAAATTGATGTGGTTAATAAAGTACCTGCAGGGCGGAGCTTTGATCGGGGAAGGCCAGTCATTTGTTTAGATGACTTGGAGTAATATTTCATCACTTCCCCCAACTGATTATCAGATTTGTATTGCTCCTTTGCCTCTTTTCACTCATTTGTAAGGTCACTCCAGTTGTTATTTATAGCTCAATGTCCCTTTGATTTATTTCTGATCTAACCACTCTATTTATGCAATCTTCACTCTACAGTTTTAGTCACTGCTCTCAGGAAACCACATGTTAACAATTATAATCAATATGAATATTACTTTGACAGTTCCCTGGTTGATTATGAACAGCTGATACAATTATTTTGTTTTGATTTTAAACTCCATAAGCCCAATGTTAATTTTGTTTAACTTTTCGTTGTTGTTTTAGCGAATTTCCCCTATAGGGAAGAAGCTATTACCGTGGTCGGCATGGTAAGACCTAGGCCCGGGACCATGATAACTTTTTGTTTTGAGGTCCCCAGACCCCAAAAACACCATTCGTTCGAAACTGTATGTATATATATATATATGTGTGTGTGTCCGTGAGCACGATAACTCTCATAAAAATTATCCGATTTTGATGAAATTTGGTATAAACGTGTAAAGCAGCATTTATGACTCAAGTTCGAAAACCAGACATATCGACCTCTCCGAAGGGGTACTTTGGGGGGGTTTTGTACCTCAAAAATGGGTTTTTTGAATTTTTTACATATAATTTTTGAAATAGTCAAATTTTAGTTTGCACCATTGTATTCAGCTTAAAAAAAACACAGAATTTGGTATTTTGATAATTTCTCTACGTCAATTGGTTACCGAGTTATTGAAAGTGCTAAACACAGTACGTTGTCTAATGTTATTCTTATGGAGGAAAAGAAAATTTGTATATCTCGCTTATTTATGAACGTATACTGACGAAAATTGGTATACAGCTTCATATCGTGGTGGTCTATTGATATTTGCTCAAACAAATATTTTTTGCCAAAGTCTCCTGTAGCAGCAAACCTGCGTACTCAGCCCCCATGTTATTCGTATGGAGAATAATGAAATGCTCTGTCTCCCTTAATTATGAACATAAATGAATAAAAACTGGTATACGACTTCACCTAGTTGAGTTCTATTGATATTAGCATAAAAACCCATTTTTTGTATTCCTTGTTGCAGCAAACCTGCGTACTCAGCCCTAATGTTATTCTCATGGACAATAATTAAAATTGTACATATCGCTTATTTCTGAATATATTTTTATGAAACTTGGTAAGTGGATTTATGTAGTATTAAAAGACATTTATATCTCCATTGGAAATTCGCTGAGTATGCAGGTTTGCTGCGACGGGGTTATTTTTATATCATTTGATTTTTCCTGGGGATGAGACCTGTCTAGAACTTATTTTGATCCCAGAAATTAGTTATTTCTAACATTTGAAGGAAATCGGAGACGCTTTAGAGATCAGAGTTGCAAGCAAGCACGAACGCAAGCAAGCTAACCTTACTCATATTAGAGTATAGGATTCATACAGTTTCATACAAGTACGTCCAGGTGTAAAAATTAACGACAGATTACTCTTTAATAAACATGTATGGTTCGATTATGAGTGTTTGTCTAGCAGGCGGTGAGTTTTTAAATGGTTAAAAGCACTTCTAAAGTTGAATTTCGGTTTTTTTTACGGAACATTATATCGAAACAAAGATTGAAAGAAAGATTTTAAATGCTTGTGGAAAATAAGAAGAAATCTTACTATAATAATTTGTTTGAATCATTATGTCAGGTAAAATACGGAAAAAAGGTATGGGAAGCTATAACCCCTGATTCCATCCTACCGAATTAAGATCCGTAGATTGTATAATCAATGCTATAACTACTAATGGTCAGCTAGTGTATACTCAATGGTTATAAGCATGTTAAAGTATTTTGTATTTCTGTTAAGGTGTGGTAAAGTACAGAGGTTATAATAATGCCTTTAAAATTGTATAATGATCCCAGTATTTTGTTAGTATTTCCTCAAGTACTTATTACGATGCGAACCTGGCAGACGACTCTATTAGCCATTGCTAAAAAGTGTTATGAATTTCAGTTCCCTGCGTGGAACATAATAATTGAAGCAAACTATATAGTTTTCAATAAAGCACTATATTCATTTCAAATAATGAAATAAAATATTATCCTCAAATCAAGTCGTTAAAGTTTGACCTCAAATAAAAAAGCTAAACATAATCGCTCCTAAATTGCTAACCTTCGTTCAGGTAGTAAATAAACCCTTTTCTGGAACAATGGGTAAGTCAATATAATTAATTTCACAACTATATGTAAATAAATTGCTCATTTACAGCACACACAAAATAACTACATATAAAAGCCTTAATATGTGAAATTATATTTGAATAGGCATCATATGAAAACACTGTCCGTAGTTACAATTACACTGCTGCAGTTAACAATAATTTACAGTTATTAAATAGACCCAACACTAGTAAATAGCCAAACATATACAAAGAGTAAAGAGTTTGAAAGCTAATTCCAGGAATAAAAAGCTTAAATAATTAAATATGATGTAAAAATCTGGCTATTTTTCAATTTGATGAAGTTTTTTTTATTTATTTTAATGATTGTTCGAGGCACCTGGTTGTTCTGAAATAATAGTATGTTAATGTTGAGTAGTTGGATGTTCGCTTTGGTTAAAAATAGTGGGGGAGAAAATGTTTTACTAACTACGAATCAGTAATTTTATGAACCGGTAAACGTCAATGGGTTCGGCCGAGCTGAAGGGAAGAATTTGGGGGAGAGGAGTGTAACCCTCTCTTCTCTTAAAATATGAGTAATGCTTTAGCACTTCGTTTTCTACCTGTTTTATCCGTGAAGTAAAAGGTATGTATTGAAATGACCAATTAACTGTGAAGGAAAAGTCACGAAGCCCAAAGTCTAAGCTACTGATCCGTACCGTCTGTCTAAGCTAGTCTTCTTTTGTTTTGCTTGCGAACCAAGAAACCTTTATGCACCCCGACAAATTCTTTCACAACGGACCTTCACCTTGACCAACAACCCACCAAATGTCATTCCCTAGATTAAAAAAAAAATTCAGTCGCTAGAAATTTTAAAATTTGCATTATTCGGAAGCGTTTAAATTAAGTCGTTTAGATTCTATCTAAAGACCTCATTTGGTTATGTTTAGCCTAAGGCCCCTAGCTTTTATTTTCTGGGATCCGTTATTAAGGCGATATGTATTAATTATTGCGATCTTACCCATTTTTGCATTACATCCTTTATTATTTACTTATTGCAGTTTATGACTGAATTAAAGTTGCAGCGGTCCATGTAATTGATTTTAAAAGTATTTTTATACAACATGTCCATTCCTACATTCAAATTTCCACATTCAAAATTTTAGTCTGCCGCCTATTCCTTGTTTAGCAAAGCCTTGATTTGTTTTTGTGTGTATAAATAGTAGATCAGTGAAAGAAAATAACATCCTATATAATTTTACAATATTATAATTACATTTTACATGTTTAATGTACAATTAAATAAAAGTTAAACTGTTTATGAACCTCTGTAAAAATTGTCGATCAGTAAATCCTGTGATTCATAGATTGTGCCGAGTGAAGGAGAGATGTTTATGAGACTACATTTGTCTATCATTGTCCAAGTCTCGACTTTTATAAGGGCATAAGAAAGCTCCTCAACCCCTTAAATTTCTCCAAAATACATTTTAATATTTACTGTTAAGTTTAGACGCTCAGTGGTCGGCAACATAAAAGATCTTTTTAGAGAGGCTTAGACCTCTCAATTCATGTCTCATGCACGACAAAGGGTATGTGTGAAATCTCCAGAGAAAAACACCGTGACTTCCCATGATTTTGTTTCTTATTTCCTTTAAGGTACGAAATTTCAGCTCTATTGGTTGAGTAGTTGGTGTGTGATGATTAACACGCTTATATTAAAGGCCAGTGGGCCAGAGTCCTTGAGTATATTTGAATCTGGAGTAGGTAAATGTCTGCATTGAGCTATCAGCTGTATTCCTACCGAATTTCAGATCCATCAGTCCAGCAGTATGTGCAAGATTGTTAAAAGATTGTATTTTTAAATTACGGGAAGCGAAGCTTTTAAAAATCTTCGTAACGGGAATAGACTTGCGTTTTGTTCTAATGTATTAGTTACGTTCCTACCAAATTTAAACTTACAAAGGTCCAGTAAATACTATTACTCATAAGATTACCATTAAAGTAAATTTGGGAAGAGCTCTATAGGACTTTTTTACTTTTTTTATTACTAACATATTCTTATTGTACTTCTGCAGCATAAGGGGAACCACCGTGGAAAATTGCATCTTCATAGACAATGTCGTTTTTGAGATAAAGTGATCACTCTATGACAGTGAGTGCATGAGTCTGACAAATATAGAATTAGACCATATGCCCACTCTGTATACTTATGTTATTTATTACCAATCTTCACTCAACGTTTTAAATGAGAACTACAAAAACCGTTTATAAAGTAACTATTCTTAAGTGATCATCTGGCTCAATATAAATAAATGCTTTGTCCATAAGAATAAGATAGGATTTTTAGAACCCCGTGGGGCAGAGACCTAAGGTGATTTAAAAAAAAAACCTATTAGCCTAAAACCTTCTAACGCACATATAGAACATAGAAATCAGTGCACCTGATTCCCTGTGATTAGCGAACAAAACATGACCAAAACCGGACGAAAGCACGTTTTTGAGCGTCCACCATTCTTTTTCCAATAGGCTTATGCCAGTTTAAAGTAGACTAAAACTTTCTAATGCATGTATAGAACAAAGAAACAATGTTTCATCAAAGTCAGTGCACCCGTTTTCCCGTGAAAAGCGAACAAAAATCCATCCTTGAGCTTTTCTGACAGGCAGACAGAAATTGAGATAAGACTTGTTTTGGCTTCCGTAGGATGTAAATCTTGGAAATATGCACACATTTCATTATTCCAAGAAATGCACAGACAAAACTCTAATATTATTTATATAGATGTGTCAAAACAAATTTCCCGCTGATCTAACACTGGTGACTGCGTTCTTCTTTATTCAATCACAATAATTTTTGTTTGATCTTGTTTGGGTAAGTTTTGCACAATATGAATACACAAAGTGTTTTAGAGCTTCGATTTCAGGCTATCTCTCGATTTTTATTGTAAAAAAAATACATATCCGAAATCAGGACGTAGAGGAAAACCATATGACATAAAATTACATCTTTGGGGCAGGACTAAATATTGCAGATTTCACCAAACTTTTCACAATCGATACATGTTGTCACTTAAACAAGTAAAATTATTTGTTAATCCCAGGATAAGGAAATGCCGACTGCGGAATAGTTTTTAATATCTTTGTCGGTATAATTAAAAGGCATAAAATAAATATATTATTTAAATTATTAGTAATTTAACGCTTGCAAACTAAACTGTCAGCCATCGAGTGTCTCTAGTCCTGAGTGTCCAGGTTTCACCTGGTATCATGACATGTCTGACATGTGACAAATGACAGACAGACACGTATAAATGTGATGTTTTTCCTTTGTACTAAGATATATATTTTTAAAAGTATTTACAAATAAATCTAAATTGTAATCTTGGATAAATATTTATATCATTCCTTGTATACACCATTCATCCGATTGCGATGACATTTTACGTTGTAATTCATGTTTACCCCATGAATGTTGGGCTCTTCTCCACTGAAATATGAAACTATCAGTGTTAACTGTATAAAGTAATGATTTTATTTGAGTTTCCATGATAACAATAATTTTATCGACGGGAATCAAAAAAGACCGTTAGAATGAAGTTGCAGGTAGCAACTGTCCTATATTTACAAAAACACTGGTGTTTTTATCGGAAATATCTTGAAAGA
The DNA here is from genome assembly GCA_963675035.1 of Allygus modestus. NCBI lineage: Eukaryota > Metazoa > Arthropoda > Insecta > Hemiptera > Cicadellidae > Allygus > Allygus modestus. The sequence continues at coordinate 103,064,537 of OY776112.1, forward strand.
ACAATTGGTAAGTAGCACTTTTTAAGGGAAAATTTTGATTTAGGGTTTATGATTTTCTAATTTGAATTTAATTTCGGAATGGGTTCATTGATTCATCTCTTCACCTAAATAGAGTGAGAATATCGTAGATTTTGTACGACATATGTACAGTCGTACATAGGTACAACACTCAAAGTAGTCAATTATCCTTAAGGGTGTAATAACGGCATGGCTCGCAGGCGCTTGAGTGTTTTAGTTTCAGCGGTGGCCACTACGCGCACAACGTGTACTAAAGCGAATAGAGCAAACCTCCACCACCGGCGAGCCTCTCTTGGAGGAGGAGTGAGAGAGAGCACCAGTTTTATTTTGTATTTTTGTCTTACTCTGACCCAGCGAGGTGGAGGGTTTGCGACAATAGTCGGGATAAACCACGGTCAGGCCGGGCTCAAGGTCACGCCTCAAAGGACTTGTTGCGTCGCAGCGCTCAGTACAGCGTCTGTGTTATTGATGACGCGTGCTCACTAAAATAAGGTTTACGATGCGGGGACATTTTTATCGGAAAATGGCTTTCAAAATAGTGTTACTGTCAAAATTCTTTATCTTTTGGTACTAAATTCAAATATGTTTAACCTCCAATCATGTTGTAAAAGCACGTGTAACTTTCAATTTTAATATAAAATCTAGATGTAAATCTTTTAATATAAAATGTATAAACAATGTTAAAGTATAATATTATTTCTATAGATTATGATATAATTGCTGCCTTGTATGGCACAATAATAACAGTTAAAACGTTAACTAGTAATTATCTAGCGTTTAAATAGAGGGGTTGAAAACAAGTATGCCTACAAAAAAAATAATTTAAACAAACTGTACATTGCATTACAAATTATAATATATTTTAATATCAATTGCATTTATGAGTTGGTGAGTGGCAATCCATAGGAAGTTCGGAGATTTTACTGTGAAAATAAAATACCCCGTCGCAGCAAACCTGCGTACTCAGCGAATTTCCTATGCATGAATATATTTCTTACTACCACATAAAGCCACGTACCAAGTTTCATAAATATACTTAAATAAATAAGTCATGTATAGCATTTTATTTATTCTCCATAAGAATAACATTAAGCCTGAGATCGCAGGTTTGCTGCAACAAGGAAGATAAAAATGTGGGGTTTTTGCAATTATCAATATAACTCAACCAGGTGAAGCTACATACCAAGTTTTAATGATTTATGTTCATAATTAAGGTAGATATAAAGCTTTACCTATTCTCCATAAGAATAACATTAGGGATGAGTATGCAGGTTTGCTGCTAAGAGGATAATCAACGAAAAATCAATTTGTTGTGCAAATATCAATATACCAGTACTAGGTGAAGCCACATTCCAGGTTTCATCAATATACGTTCATAAATAATCGAGATATAAAATTTTAAATATTCTCCATAAGGATAACATTGGACAACGTACTGTGTTTACCACTTTGAATATCTCTGCAACGGTTAGACGTAGAATCACAATTTAAACATCAAAATGATTGTTTTGTAGAGCTAAACTGATTGGTAAAAGCAAATGTGAAGTGTACAGGAAAATTAATTAAGAAAAAGCTAAAAACTATTTTCCCATAAGATTAACATGGGAGATTTTATGAACACGTTTTTTGGATTTTCCCCGCAACCACTTAACCTAGGTTAATGATTCAAAATACTGTATTATTTGTTTTTTTAAGCTCAATAAAATGGTTAAAACAAAAATTGTGTGTTTTAAAAATTTTAGGGGGAAAAGTGCAAAAAACTGATTTTTTGAAAATTTTAAAACCCCATAAACCCCCTTTCCCATGGTCCGATTTTTCTGGTTTTTGAACTTAATGTCATGAATGTCACTTTACACATTTGAGCCAAATTTCATCGAAATCGGGTGTTTTTTCCTCAAGTTATCGCATTCACGCACACACACACACACATATATATATATAGATATATATATATAGATATATATATATAAATTTGAACGAATAGTGTTTTTGGCATCTGGGGACCACAAAACAAAAAGTTATCATGGTTTCGGGCTTAAGTCTTACAATGAGACCTACAGTAATAGCTTCTTCCCTATAGGGGAAATTCGCTAAAACAGACAGTATCAAAATTTCAACACTTACCGCTGTTCTAAACAGTCTAAGGAGAACTGGGCATATTGCGTGCTATCGTTTACACGCTTATAACAACACACATACACAACGCACATAACAACGCACATAACAACAGTAATGGGAATGAAACCTATAGTTGTAATCTGTGTCAACTACGGAATCTTACAGTATATTTGAGTTTTTTAAATGTTTAAATTTGTTATCAATACTACAACTATAGTATTACATGTCATTCATTCATCATTTAGTGATAATTTTCTTATTATGTGTTATTTTATATTTAAGTTTCCATATAAATGTGTTAATTAATTAATGCCCCTAAATGTGTTATTTGTGTTAATTGTCCTATGTCCTTGCCTAATAATAATCATCATTATCATCACTCCTCAGAAAGCCATTCCCCTCTGTATATTTAATGTTTATTTATCTGTGCAATTGTATAATAATATGTATTACATTAATTTAATCACCAATAATTATTCATAGCCTATCCCCATATAATAGCCTACTCACTTAATTTAATATATTTGTTAATAATAATATTTTAGATATAATTTATGTGAGAGGATTGCAATAAAATTAAAATTTAATATAATATACTTTTCAAAAATAGTCCTTAAGGAATCTAAATTACAGTGACCAGTGTTAACAATTGTGTGAACATGTGCTTCTCAACAATGGACCATGCTTCAGACCTCATCTCTACTAGATCTTTCTTCTTGCTCCAGATGCCATAGTGTTAAGACCTAGAATCTGTGAAGGACACAGTTCCTATTTTAAATTTCCCAGTATGGCCTAAGTTTTGCATTGCTTGGTGCTCATTTTATTAGGGACTTACTGCTCAATTAATACCATCTTTAAATTCACTCCTTTTTATTTGATTTCCCCCAAAAACTGGTATTTGAGCGAAGAACATTTGTAAGCAGATTGGTAAACTCCTTCCATTGTATTCTATTTAGGGACTGGAAAGAATACAGACATTTAAATAGAACAAGCCTAATGTTCTGAAAGTTAAAGTAACCTCAAGAGAGTATTTTTATATTGAACTATCTTTCCAAATTTAATTTTGAGTATTTTAACCATTCATAAAGTCAGTGAAACCATTGGACTCTCCTTTTGGACAACAACCAAAATTTCCATTGTTGTAACTTTCAACACATCAGCTTAATTGGACTTAATATTCTTTCAAATATCATCCCAAACGTTATTCAAGTCAGCACGATACTCCCCCCTGAGAAAAAGAGCCCTCATTTGTAAAGAAACCCCATTTAGAACCCAAAATATGAACATTTAGTTTTAGGCCTACAAGTTTGTTTGTCATTTATCTTCTAGGCTAGGCCACACATTGTAACTGTTCCCCCTGAGTTATATACTATTGTAAATCCCTTTAATTGAGAACTTTTTGAAACATAAGTGTACTAATAGATAAATAAATATTGTATTGTTCTTCTGTAACTTGTATTTTATTCAAATAGTTAAAGAAATCTTATAAATTGTACACCTACCTTTTGTTGACATCCAGAATAAATACCAAACACATTCTACTCACTACAATAAAGTAAAGGAGACCACAAGTATAAGTATATTTATTATCAAGTCAAAGAAGATCATTTGTGAGCTATATTTAAATAGCCTAGGGAATTTTGTAAGTAATAACATTGATTTTTGTAGAGAGAAGCTAGGCTTAGCACATGGCAGCCATTGCCCTCAGATCCCGATAGCATCACTTATTATATCCACTTTTCCTGAGCACATCCGAGCAAACAATTAGTTAAGAGTAAACAATTTAGAATTATAATTAAGTAAAAACAATTAGAAAATCAAATAAGACAACTTGCATTTGTCTGTGGCTCCTTGCATGCGTCCGTCCATCTGCGGCTGTTTCTAAAGCTGTAATGGCTCCCAAGCTACGAAAAGATATTTTTTAGGGGTAATTGAGGTCGGGGAAGCTGCATGTGTCATTTGTTTTTCTTTAAAAGCAACCTTATTTGAGTCACGGTAGTTTAAAACTTTACGTTTTTAGGCCATTTTACCATATATTAGCAGAGCCGAGAGTATTCAGCTATGGATTTTTATTTCTACAGTAGAGTCTCGATTATCCGACCTTCGGTTATCCGACATTCCGTGTTATCCAACCGTCCCCGTACACAATCAAACAATCAATTTCCGCGCACCTAGGAAAGAAAAATCAACATTTATAGTTTTCCGTGTTTACCGACTGTCCCCGTGCACAATCAAATGATCAACTTCCTCGCGCTTAGACAAAAAAAATCAAAATTGTTTTTATTATTTTCCTTATACCCGACCTTCCCGCTTATCCGACTTTGCCGCGACCGGTTTAGGTCGGATAATCGAGACTCTACTGTACTGTAAGATTTGTTCCTGAAACAGCTAATTATTTCCTGTGGTCGCGATAGCGGCCACCAATAATAGTATAATTAATAAATATTGGATTTTTGAAAAGGTGACACGAAAAAGTTCCTAAGCCTAAACTTTTTTTATTGTTGGGTTAGAAACAAACATAAAAAAAATTGTTGATTATTTGTTGACCTATAAGTTTTATTTCTAACATTTTTCGATAATATTTTCAGTTTCTTCATTAAACGTGTACAAAGAAGCAAGATTGTGCCCACGCATAAAAAACGCGAGTATCGATACGTGACTAAAATCAAGTTTATTATTGCTAGATTTGATTCTTTTTTTGCGCTAGTTTAAAAATAGAATAAGCTTAGAACATTATTTTGTTTGGTACAAAGTAATTTATGTTACAAAAAGTTCAATAATTATTTTACAAGAAACACGATACATTTGAATTTTAAAAGTTTAATAAGTCACTCCAATTACCGACATACTAACCTTCGTTAGATATATTTTTTACCACTATTGTTGGAATTTAGTATCCGTTTGTTGTTAACTCTAAGAAAGAGGAATTTGTTACTTACTGTTAGTAAAATTCAGGAACGATCAGGGGCGGGTCCAGGGAGTCACATTGGGGGGAAAATGCCCGGGGTTTTGGGGAGAGTATTGAATACCCCTCAAGGGTGGGGGGTCTGGGAGTCCCCCCTCCAGAAATTTGTTAAAAATTCCATATAAATAATTTGATCTGCCGTAAAGAATAGCCGAACGCATTTTATTGACCAACATATGTATTATCGGTCTAAAAAGACGACTGTATTGAATTCATGGACAAAATCAGCAATTTGGCCTGTTTTTTTTTCGAATAAAAAAAGGCAATTTGACTGCATTTCATGGTCACCATAACTTTTAGACCGAAAACGACAAGTAAACGTATCGGCCAAATAAAACCGCAATAGTTTATACCCAAACCGCAATTTAACGGCCATCATGCCAGCGGAAGTATCAAAGTATGTAAAAGTCGAAAACGAAGATTTTTCCGAAACTAAGATCGAAACAAATTTGATCGGCCTAAAATAGCAATATATTCTCATTTTGCCGTCTAAAACCTCAATCGAGCCGTATTTTAGCCTGAAAACGGTCAAACTGGCTTTTTAAACAAATTTACCGACCAGACGTGTGTAGTTATCAGCCAAAATCGGTGACTTTTTGTGGTACTTTTGCAGCATATTACCATTGATGACTATATATATGAGTCATAACTACGACCGCAAAGTTTTTATCGGCCGAAAATTGAGTACAAACTGTATTTTATGCCAGAAATGTACTATACCGGTAATAAATAAAGCCGGGTCGTGTTTTTTATCCCAAAAAGTGTTTTATCGGTAAAAACATAAAATTTGCCACAACATAGTGTTCAAAAATACCTAAATGACTGAATTTTTTAGGTATAATGGACTGGACAGCGTTTTATTGGCCAGCATCGGCAAGCGAACCGCATATTATCCACGGAAAAGGCAATATAACCTCGTTTTAGCGTCCGAAAAAGGCAATTGACCGACGAACCCACACTGCGATTAGTAGGGCAAAAACATCGACCATAATAAAATTAAGGGCTGCATTTTACAGGCCGGAAAAGACTGCCAGACTGCGTTTTACAGAAAGAAAATAACTGGCTAAAAAATATTTTATAAAACAGCAACTTCACAGCATTATATTTGCCGAAAACAACCGTTCCTCGCATTCTAAAGGCCGAAATTGATGGCCGCAACGTGTTTATTGACCGAAAATGACGACCGAGCCTCAATATATGCCAAAATTCATAATCTAACCATGATTAATCATAAAAATTGGCAATCAGACCACATTTTCCCAGCGAAAAATGAAGCGGGATTCCGTTATATAGGCCTGAACGACTACCGGAACATATATAAACATATACAACATATATAAACCAGAAAAATCGGACCATGGGAGTTTTATGGGGGTTTACAATTTTCTAATAATTAGTTTTTTTGCATTTTCAACCTGAAATTTTTAAAACACATAATTTTGGCTTTGACCATTTTATAGAGCTTAAAAAAAAACAAATAATATGGTATTTTGAAGCATTAACCTCAGTTAAGTGGTTGCGGAGAAAATCCAAAAAAACGTGTTCATAAAATCTCCCATGTTAATCTTATGGGAAAAACGTGTTTAGCTTTTCCTCAGGTGATTTTAAAACTATTGCTCAAGAACAAGATCATCTACTGCAAAAATACAATATCTAAAACTTATACTCATCAAAATAAGATACTCTACAGTACCGTCAGTAGTTACATTTCAACTCTTATCTGGCCTATTCCTGTTACTGGATTAGGGCAAACTTATCAAATCCGCACACGGTATTCACAATAATAATCATTAGTGTATGATTTTGGTTTGACACTTAGCTTGAACGAACACCCAAACAACTTAAAATTATTTGTGTTATTGTCAGTTGAGAAATAAATATTTTTTTCAGAGCACAAAACACTGCCTCGCGAGGTACCCCTTCCCTTGGTGTCCTGTGGGATCCCACTTTCGTGGCCTGGGGGCTCCCATCGGGCCCGGGGCCCTGAGTCCCGCCACAACGCGGCATGCGGTGCGGCGATGCTAGGAGCGAGATTCTGTCGCTCACGGAGCCGTAACTTCAACCTGCTGTAAAAGCTAAACTACTTGTGCCATTTAAAAAAATAAATATGTTCTGTGAAATTTATTCATCAGCTGAAACTTTTACGCTTACACTTCATCTCTATCCTAAAAAACAAAAAAATTCCTCATAGAACAACAATTTAATTTCACGTTAAGATATTTAATTTGAAGTACTAGCTTTGGTCACTTCTTCTTGCCATTAAAATAGTTTTTATAATTAATAAAGATTATATTATCACTACCCTAGACGATTAATCTGTCAGTGTGTCAAAAACCAAATCAATCAATGACTTTTCAGTGCCCCAAATAACAGTGTATTTGAAACACGCGCACCACAAGATGCGGCCATTGCGTTAATTCTCATAGTGTACTGATGAGTGCAATGCCAATGCCAGTCTATTTTATTCTGTGGTCGCTGTAGACGACTGACAGAGTGTCAGAGGTATTTCGCGGCAAGAGGACGTAGTTTATATTTTTACACTGAGAGTCTCCACTTCCTGCCTAAACTCTGTTGTCCACACACGTTCATTCAGGACTACAGGCGAGGGAGGGGTAGCGGAGCGGTGGCATCGGCTGGTTTACAAAATCATGGTAGCTTTCTCTTCTATTAAATGTAACCAACTTATCATAACAGGAGAGAGACACCGTGTGTCTTGATACGGTATTTTTTAGAAATATTATTCAGTGTATAAACCTGAACCTCCATATTTGATCCAGATAACTGTTCTGAAATGTACCTTCTCTAATATTTGGAAGGTTAACTATTATGTATTAACTTACTTGCACAGCTCTATACAATTTGGCTCTTACAATTTATTAAAATAGATTTAAAAAAATTAATCATTAAGAAAAAAGTTACTTGCGACGTTCTGGAAACACGACTGGGGCTAAATGGAAGATGTTAAAGTGTTTGAAAACTTGCCTGTTTTCTCAAATTGTGGAGTTTGCAGGACTGTACTTTATTTCTTAAGCCACTTAGTGTTGGAGTGAGGATTCTTAAATTTTAAGGCATCTCCTTAAATCTTTGTTAGTACCATCAGATAATAATGTGGTGGAGTCGAATCTTACTAATTCAAACCTGGACAATTTTGAAACAGAAAGCCTCCAATTTTCAGAAATAAGTAATTACTACTTTACAGTTTTTTTTTCAGTGTGTAAAATAGCCTATGCAAATTGAATTTCAACATTCTCAGGCCTCGATATTTTAAATTTTGTATATATAATTCTTTATCTGAAAACATTAACTTCAGAAATTTGAAGTCAACCTTTACAATTCCAACTGTGTCCCTGTCTCCAAAATTCCAAAAATTAACTCGTTGAAATTAACTCGTTCATAGACACAGTTTCCTCCAGAACTGAGTTTATTAACATTGTGTGTGTTTAACATAAACACCTTTTTCAAAAGTGTTCAATAGCATGTGTTTTCTAAATAAAGATTTACCTCTATAATTCAAATTTCACTTAAACTAATCCCTATAATTCAGATTTCACCTAAAATAATCTCTATAATTCAAAGTTCATAATCTTCGTAATTCAAACTCTCTTTAATTTAAAAGAATTTAGCATTCACCTAGATTTTGGATTAGTATATTTGACTGTAATAACCATCTTGCAACGTTTTATAGCCTGCAACAACAGTTTGTAATATTTTCATCTCTTTGCAGACAACATTAATCGAAACTTATCTGGAGGAAAGACTCAAGGTCAAGATGCCGGAGTTTTGTATGAAGACGTTCAGCCGGAGCCTGATGTGAGTAGACTAAAAATGTAGAAATCACTTTTTAATTAATCTTCACTTGCTTTACACAGAAGTTAGTAGTTGTAGTAGCTATAATATATCCATCCCATGCATGTTTTTGCTATAATATTTCTATTCCGTGCATGTTTAAAAAAAGTTATTTAATTACTTTAGCGTTTTTAGTTTTTTTACATCTTGAATTGTTTTTATCTGGTTATGTTACCATCCAGTATTTTTAAATCTTTGAATAAGGCTAAAAAATTGAAAAAAAACTCATCAAAAAATTGGTATTTTAGAGTTTTTCACATCTTTAATTAAAAAAAGCAAAAAAAATGTTTTTGAGAGTTTCAACTGGGAACCTTAAAATAAAGGTTATCCGTGTCTAATTTCCCTTTGTTTTGAGAGCAATTTTTAACATGCCAACATTAAACCTTGAAAAAAAACATTTTATACTCCTGTGTTCTGTTGTAATTTTAATAATTGGATCAGCGCGAGCAATTACCACGCGGTTGTTGGAAGGTTGTATACCCCAAACGGCTTTTAAGTCCCTCACCCCAAATTTTCGCAGGCCCCCTTTGTGAATGATTCAGTATTGGGAACAAAATTACCATATTGATGATTCAGTATTGGAAACAAAATTAACATATTGCAAGTAAATTGATATTCACTGCTAAAAAAAGATTATAGGGTCTCCTGGGTGCTAAAATTTATTTATGTTGAATCACTTAGTTTGGCATGTATTCTATATACAGGAAATGGTGTCCTTTTTGATCAAAAAGCTTTTTGTCAGCTATCGTAATTTTTGGTCCGTGCCAGCGCATTCACTTGGTGAGTGTGGCGCACCGGCACGTGAACACTCCACTTGGTTCAGGATCATCCATCATAGAGCACAAAGAAAACAATCACCTAAAACCTCAGTGTCACTCATAAACTCGTAAAATAACCTAACTTTATAGCCAGCTCACTACCACGTTACTGTCTGAAAACGTGGCAGGCGGGATCCGCTCTGGTACTTGGCGCTAAATGTGGCGGAACTCGAAACTAACATCATTCTCGTACGAATTATACAGTCTGTTATTTATTTTATAGATTTAATTTCAACCGATATATAACCTGGTTTGGTTGTTTCAGAGAGAGAAAAAATGAGCTGGAAGGGGAAGTTTTTGAGATGCTGCTAACTTTTTCAGACTTCCTGTCTTTCAAAGAAATGATCCTGGACTATAGAGCGGTAAGTGTTTTTTGTTTCCAAATCGTAAAAACAGTTTGATACTTAAATCCAACATGGCCACGTTCCCCAGTGCCCTCTTAAGTGTGATAGGCCCTAAGTAATTTCCTGACCTTAGGGAAATGCAATTTATTTCAACTTAAACTGCATTTATACATAGCACAATGAATCAACTTGTTGTGAAGAGATGACATTTATTTAGGATTAAGGAGTGCTGATCAAAGAAGAATTGGATGAAACATTTAATTATGAAACCGGACGGACTGCAACAACAACAATGATAGTTTTAGCGAATTTCCCCAATAGGGAAGAAGCTATTACCGTAGTCGGCATGGTAAGACCTAGGCCTGGGATCATGATAACTTTTTGTTTTGAGGCCCCCAGATGCCAAAAACACCATTTGTTTTCAAATTCGCACGTGTGTGTGTACGTGCGTGTGTGTGTAGGCACGATAACTATCGTAAAAAAGTATGATCTTGATGAAATTTAAGGCAACATCTATAAAAGTGTAAGGCAACATCTATTTTCATCAGTTTGAAAACCAGATCCCACCATTATAAGGAGGGGTTTTTGAACCCCAAAAATGGGTTTTTTGAATTTTTTACATATAATTATTTTTAAAACCATACTTTAGTTTGCACTATTGAATTCAGCTTAAAAACAAACAATTTGGTAATTTGATCATCACTCTACGTCCATTGGTTACCAAGATATTGAAAGTGCTAAACATAGTATGTTGTCTAATGTCAATCTTATGGAGCAGGGGGCCTATTTTTGAAACGGGTGAATGGTGAGTCAGTCAACTCACCTACAAGCTGATTTTAGCATTGTTTAAATTCACCACCTAACATATGAATTGGCAATTATTTATCTGTCAAATCAAAAAGCCAAATGTAAACATTGACCATTATACAAATTTATAAACCTTCTGCTGCTTTAGCTAAATCAATTGGTATATTTTTAAACATTTACTTACTTTTTCAGTGTTTTAATAATAAATCATACGTTATTCAACTGCATTTACATATTTTGTTTTAGAAAGTAAACATAACCTAGTTAATCAGTTTACAATTGATTCCTTCTGTAATTTCCTTCTAACATGAAGAAGAAGAAGGTTATTTCCGGTCAACTCACCCATTTTTAGTCACCAGCCTTTTGCCTGGTGAGTAGAAATGGTTGATTTGGTGACTGATTGAGTAAAAATATCTATCTATAATAAATTTATCAATGTTAAATATAAACGTTCATTGAAAATGCTGATATAAGTTTTGTGTGGTTGGATGTAATTAACCGAACGGTTACCTAAATAATATCTGTACTTTTATCTGTTCATCTGAAAATAAAAAATAGTGGTTTGAGTGACTCACTCACAACTCAACACTCACCCAATTCAAAAATAAGCCCCTGAGTCTCCAACCTATTTAACCTAAGGCCCAGATGATAAATTGCTGGAGATCAAGCGGGCCAATAACATCCGGGGGGTTTTGGGGGGTATGGAATACCCCCCGCCCCCCAAGGAGTAGGGGGGGTCCGGGGGTCCTCCCCGTAAATTCTGTAACATTTAGATGTTAAATGGTGAATTTTAAGGCTATTGTAGCAGTTTTCAAAACTTTGATGTTTCCTTTATTTTAACTTCGTAAAATAATTTTTGCTGTCCATTTTAAGTAATTTTTACAAACTGTACTGGACTGGACAAAATGGATTCATTTTAGCGAATTTCCCCTATAGGGAAGAAGCTATTACCGTAGGTCTCATGGTATGACTTAAGCCCGAGACCATGACAACTTTTCATTTTGAGGTCCCCAGATGACAAAAACATTATTCATTCAAATTTATATATGTATATATATATATATATATTTATGTGTATATATATATATATATATATGTCCGTGAATGCGATAACTTGAGTCTGAAACGTCCGTTTCGATGAAATTTGGCTCAAATGTGTAAAGTGACATTTATGACTTTAAGTTCGAAAACCAGAAAAATCGGAGGATGGGAAGGGGGGTTAAAATTTCCCAAAAATGAGTTTTTTTGCATTTTTCACCCTAAAACTGTTAAAACACTTAATTTTGGTTTAGACCATGTTATAGAGCTTAAAAAAACAAATAATGTGGTATTTTGAATTATTAACCTAGGTTAAGTGATTGCGGAGAAAATCCAAAAAAACCTGCCCATGTTAATCTTATGGGAAAAAGGTTTTTTGCTTTTCCTCAGTTTGTTTTAATGTAAACTTCACATTTGCTTTTACCAATCAGTTCAGCTCCACAAAACAATCATTTTGGCGTTTAAATTGTGATTCTACGTCCATCCGTTGCAGAGATATTCAAAGTGCTAAACACAGTATGTTGTCCAATGTTATCCTTATGAATGTTATGTTATAAATGAAATTTGATATCTCCATTATTTATGAATGTATATTGATGAAACTTAGTATGTGGCTTCACGTAGTATGGGTATATTGATATTTGCACAAAAAAATTTTGTGTTGATTATCCCCATAGCAACAAACCTGCATACTCAGCCCTAAAGTCATTCTTATGGAGAATAAGTAAAGTCTCCCTTAATTATGAACACAAATTAATCAAACTTAGTATGTAGCTTCACCTGGTTGAGTTATATTGATAATTGCACAAACAAATATTTCTTCTCTTTCTTTTTACAGCAAACCTGTGTACTCAGCCCTAATGTTTTTCTTATGGAGAATAAATAAAATGCTATAGATCACTTAATTATTTATGTATTTTTATGAAACTTAGTAAGTGGCTTTATGTGGTGATGAGAAACATATGCATGCATTGGAAATTCGCTGAGTACACAGGTTTGCTGCGACAGGGGTATTTTATTGATTTAATCGTGTTTTTCAAGGATCAGTATGTTACATTTGACTTGCCTGGAAAAATCGTTGCTGCAAAATCAGCAATTTTTGAAACATTTTCTTATGTTCTGCAAGTAAACTAATAATAATTGGCTGAGTGCTTCCTACCCTGTCCCTACTCCCCTGCACGCATCCGTGACCTTCACTGAGTACACAATTGTACATGTTCATATTTATTCTGACAAATTTATTCTATTAACAGCTTCTTTATACAGACTTAAGGGAAATATCTAAGTCTGTGGTTTACACACAGGAGGGATTGGAGACGACTGAAAGGAGATTCTTACCAGTAGTTGATGGTAAAACTGTGAATGTTGAATACAAGTATATATTTTTTTGATTCAATAACATTATTGAATAAATATTTCAACAATTTATTTAATATTACATACTAGGTGGGCCGGGTAAAAACTGTTGGCGGGCCGTAGGTTGGAGACCCCTGTTATGGAGAATAAGGAAAATGTTATATCTCGCTTATTAATTAACATATATTAATTTAACTGGGCATGCAGCTTCATATGGTTGGGGTTTACTGATGTTTGCATATAAAACCCATTTTTTGTCGTCCCCACGGCAGCAAACCTGCGTACTCAGCTGCTGTTATTCTTATTGAGAATAAGAAAAATGTGATATCTTGCTTGTTTTTGAACATAAATTGGTTAAACTTGGTATATTGCTTCATCCATTGGAGTGATCCATTGGTATTTGCATAAAAACCTGATTTTTGTGGTCCTTAATGCAGCAAATCCGCATACTCATTTTACTCAGTCCTAATGTTTTTCTTATGGAGAATAAATAAAATGTCATATCTCACTTATTTATGAATGTGCTTTGATGAAAGATGGTAAGTTGCTTCATGACGTAGTGATGTACCATTTTAAATTCGCTGAGTATGCAGGTTTGCTGCAATAGAGGTATTTTTAGTTTATATTGTAGTTTCAGCACGAGCTCCTGTAATGTAGTAACATAACTGCCAGAAATAAAGAATTTGCCTATTGTCTACTAAAAGGTAGATAAATATTTTCTGATATCAGCTATAACAGTGTCACTGGAATTAAGATTGCAACACGGTTAAATCCTTTGATCGTCAAAGGCGATATAATCAGCTTTTTAATCTGCTGCCTAAAAACATTGTTAATTGCTGTCTAAGCAGTTGTTAATGGTGGATGGCTTGGATCCAAGCTGACAGGATAGGTGAACCTCTAAATACTAACAATTTTTAAAACCCAGGGAAAACACACAGTAACACATAGCTAAAAAAGTGTATGTATTATAAGTTGTTTTGCTACTTTTTACCTATGGACACCTTGTTTACGGTGTGTTTTTCCACCAGGTTTTTGAAATTGTAAGTGTTAAAAAAAATCAGCAAAACAACACAGATTCAACCACTCCATCCGAAAGCTTGACTCTCAAAGGGTTAGTGAAAGACTAAAGGGTTGTTCCAGGACTGCCACCAACCGTAACAAGCGGTTACCGTGCGTGATTTTTGGGGGTTAAGGAAACATGTGTTGCTAACTATGATTTTTTATGGTTTAGTTTTCTGAACCCAATTGCCACTCCCGCCCATCCTGAAAAAAGTCTGATAACTAGTACGTTACTGTGCAGATGCGAGTCATAAGTATCTCTTTAGTGTTCAGCTTGATAAATCGAGTTGGCAGTTATCCTTGGCACTAACCAATTATGGTAATTCAGGAAAGTTGAATCCTACAAGAACCACAATATTTTAAAAAGTGCACTGAAATAAATAGTGGGAACATTAAAACGTGATTTTCCCACAGTCTGCTGTATGTGGGATGGTTCTGTATACAACTACATACATTGTATATGTATTTTGTGAACGTATGGGTACTCAAGAGTGATAATAATTATATCCTACATTCGGTAGGTCTGAAAAAGCAGGCTGTATGTCCTAAGATAACCTAAGGTTGTACGGTTTCTTTTTCACTTAGGCAAATGCCAGAATGATTCCTTAAAGAATCCCGGTAGGTTGAGTGGAAGGCAGGATTAAGTTATAACTGCTCCCAGGACTATACCAGTTTTGAGGCTGACATTGGTTACAGCAAATGAAGTTGTCATTACATATGGTAAGTCTCTTGGCTGTCCATTATGACAAACTTCCCTTTCACCTTTGGTCCCTCCATTTGCAGTGGCTAGGGACAGAATCTCCGGGTTTGGTCCCCAACCTGCCAACCTGAGAATGGATGGTTTCTGGCTGTTGTACATGGATACCCTGTCAGTTGAGTTGACCAGTTGGAGGACAGATGCGGCTCCCCTGTTTGAGAGCCTCACCCCAGCTGTCACAGGGGCACGGGAGTTGGCCCTCTGAAGGGTCGATTTGGCTGCCGTCCCATCCCACCCTTTCCTTTCCTGCTATTTCCTATCTTTCCGGTAACCTGCGCAATATTCCCGCTTGTGGAAGATGTGACTAGCAGCTATGCTGGGGTTTCCTAATCCGCAACAATGATGATGATGAAGTTCCAACTGGGCCTGTTGGAATAAATAAACTTATAAATAAATAAACTTATTGTGTAATAAATCTGCCCCCAAATTTTAATATATTTGAAACCGTTGTTGTTCAATTGCCAGACATGTAAAATGTCAGCGCAGTAAAATTATTTATTTATGTGCATTGATTCATTCTTTTAGAAACAAAGAGTTGTTTGTAAGGGAAGAGGAATAATCTGTAGGATGACTGGATTTCTATAGATGATCAGAAAAATTGAATGGTTGTTTTGTTTAGTTGTAAAAAAAATACTTATTGGAGAGATTCCTGAACTACCGGTACCCTGATTCTATAAATAAAATAAATCCATTCTGATTTACTTCTAAGTTGTAGTTTGGACATCATTTATATTAAAAAACTGTTTTAAAAACATGGTTGAAGTAATAATTATGTTTGCAGGTCAAAGAAGGGGTTGCAGTTGACTTCAGCCAAGACCTGCAGATAACTCCCCTTCTCAGCCCATAAGATCCTTAAATGGCGATGTAATTTAGTTTTTGTAAATGATTCTGTAGATTTTGTACTTTTTTATTTATTAAACAAATATATGCAACATTAAGTATGACATTTCCATTTTAAAATGACCCCATAATTATATTCCTTGTTTAAAATTTATTGTTGGTAAAGTTTGTATAACCTTCTGGCTAAGGTCTGTTGTCAGAGTTTTCAGGTCGCTCTAGTGCTTCTGTCCTGACGTGTCTTCTTATTTATGTAGCTGGGACCAACACCTTAACTGCCTTCCAAAGCACAGTGGCAAGTCTGAGTTTCAAAAGACATGTGGATTTCACTGAGAATTGGTCTTTTGGGTGGTAGCATTGATTATACATCCTAATAGATAAACTTAGTAATGTCGTTTTTTGAAGCCGACCTTGGCGAGCTCCTCGAGCGCATTCTGTTGGCTAACGGTAGAAGCTCTCCTAGTTGGAGCGTCGTCAGCTACCGTACTGAAGCGCTCAAGCGGCGAATCCATCAACTACCGTCCCCTCTTCTACCCCTCCTGTCAGATATGATTGTGCTGCGTGGCGCGGCGAGGCCGGCGAGTAATGCCCATCGAGGTAACTGGAGAGATCGCTAAGTGAGCTAAAAACGGTCCGCGTCGGACTGTGCGGAACAGAAATGGTGGGCCGCTGTGTGCTCAGAGCTGATTCTGGCGATGAACGCACTGTCGTTTACACGCTCCTGGACTTCACTGCCATGTTTGAATTGTAATGAAATTTATATATCCTTTGTGTACGTGAACTACGGAATTCGAAAGTATAAATATTGTTTTTTTTACCGTGTTTTAATATGTTTAATAATTAAAAACTCTTACGTGTTATTAAAGAGAGACATGAAAAAGTTACTCAGCGAGGAAATTTTTTATCTTTAGGTTAGAAGCAAACTTCCAGCGGGAAAGTTGTAGATAATTACTTTCTCTAAAACTTTTATTCCAAACATTTTTCGGTAAAGTTGTTGGTTTGGCTACAATTCGTTTGGAAAGATGCTGAAACTTTTCGCCGCGCTCTATCCAAGACGTGCCACGAGCCGTGCCGCGCTGTTAAATTCAACTCAGTGATGCTGTGTTACAACATGACCTAGTTTTTTGGTAAAATACATAGTTATACGACTTTTGTACTGTACTTGTATTGTCTGTTAAATAAATCATAATCAACTGTTATCATACACTGAAGATAATTTTGTTATTCAATAGCGAAATGTTGTATTAATGCAACATTATGTAATCGTTCTTACTACTCTACGTGGACGGGTGAACGAACCATCTTGGTAATTAATGTTTATTAAGAATACATTTGCTATTAAAAAGTATTTGTCTTGTATGGTATTCATTCATCAACTAAATTTTATGATATAGGCCAATTAACTTTCATGCAATCTACAACTTTTGGCGAACGTCGAAGTTTATATGCTACAATTCAAAGTTTCACTAGTCCAAAGAACGATATTACTGCTCATAAAAGAATTCATTCCAGTACCAAAAACTTCAAAACATCATTATTGAACAACACCTAAAGCCTAGTGGATCGTACATAAATCTATATGACTGGAAATATGAAAAAATCAGCCATCGAGGAGATTATTTTACAAAACTCCCAACTTTCTGTTCTTTTTACGCAACTAACCCTGGTCGAATATAGTTACTTTTGATATTAAAAATTCGAGAAACTATTCAGGAATACGGATCAGAAGGCCATTCAACCATAAAAAATGTTCCCTGGCCGCAAATTCAATTCAAGTGAGCGCGCGCGCGGTCCAGTAGTTTTAAATCTTTGGTAATGCCTTGGGCGTTGAAAGGACAGCCGAGTAGCTACGAGTAGCCGAGTAGCTACGGCCACACTTTTCCGATCTTAAAATGGGCTCAAATCCCTTCACTGTTCAAGTGACATAACGCGCAAAAATTGTGGTTTCGCAAATGTAAACCGAAGTAATAGCAAGTAAATTAATCCTTTCAAAGGTTAAGAGCGTTCTTTGGTTCATTTTGATTGAAATATTACCCGTAAAGCCTTCTTTTTTTAATAAGAAACTTTAAAATTCTTAAATAATAACAATTGTATAAAAAATAAACTCAGTACGGTTAAGAGAAAAGTTATTAAAAAATAAAAGTATTTCTCCAATTTTATCAATTTTACTTTCTGCAAACATATGTTCCCCTACTTATATGACAAAATAAATGTGTCAAAGCTGTTCGATTATTTATGTTAGTATATACAGGATGAGTCAGACCACCCGTCCACCAGCATGTATAACGAGAGAACGGTTTGGTCTAAAGTCATCAAACAAAATTATTCCCCACTAAAACGCATATGGGCTATCTATTAAAAATATTTTCATCAAAATCTAAGTACGGAATGTTCCAAAACTGAAGGTCAAGGGTTCGCAACCCTAACATTTCTTATGTAAACATAGGAAATATTATACTTCATTTTAAAGGTCTCGTTAAAATAAACATTTTGGTGAAAACAGAATTCACTTATCTTTACCCGTTTCAAAATGGCGGCTCGTTTAAGTCAAAAAAAAGGTACGAGTAATGGTTTAAAAAATACAGAGTATTCCGCAAATGTCAATATTTTACACAAAAATATCCGCCATTTTGAAACGGATAAAGATAAGTGAATTCTGTTTTCGCCAAATGTTTATTTTAACGAGACCTTTAAAATAATGTATAAAAAAGGCCTTTTAAATAATGTATAATGTATGTTGACCCTATTTTCACATAAGAAAATGTTGAGATTTGAATCCGTGACCTTCAGTTTTGGAACATTCCGTACATAGATTTTGATGAAAATATTTTTAATAGATAGCCCATATGCGTTTTAGTGAGGAATAATTGTTTTTGATGACTTTAGACCAAACCGTTCTCCCGTTATACATGCTGGACGGGTGGTCTGACTCACCCTGTATATTATGACTAGTTTTGAAAAATATCTGATTTCCCCAGATGAAAATTTCTCATACACCTAAAATGCCCACTTGCCATCAGTAAAACATTAATAATGTTTAGGGCATACAGGCTCAGAAATATAAATTTTTAAAATCAACTGAAATTCGTATGATCTATAATGTACAGTTTTAATTTAAATTCGAAATTTTGTCATTAGCAATAACAATAATTTATAAGAAATAACCTGAAAATTTCAAGAAAATTAACGATTCAAACAAATTTAATAAAATTTAAAAAGAATGATTTCTTTTGGAGTGTTAATACAAAATTGAGGACTTGTCACAACTTCTGATTAATGTTCAATAGTTTATTTACATGTAATGTTAACATTTATGTATTATTACAACAACGAAGAGCAACACCATTCATGGCAATTTCATCTTTATGCAAAAAAAAAAAAAACAAACAAATAAACAAAATTAAACAAATAAATAAAACATATATTCCCTAAAACGGAGCAATGCAAGAAGCTGCGCCCAACGAACGACGCGACGCGACAACTGACAACTGAGGCACAATATATGCCAAAAATCACAATCTATCATAAAAATTGGCAATCGTACCATATTTTCCTAGCGAAAAATATAGCCGGATCCCGTTGTATAGGCCCGAATGACAACCGGAACGTATTTACGAATACAATCGGCGATTCGACCCAGTTATATAGCCAAAGAACGCCTATTCTTTCGCGTCGGATGGGTCAGAAACAGGAATTTAGTTGCATTTAATGGCCCGAAATGACGATCGGCAACGTTTCTTATTGGCTGAAAATAACAACCAAAACTTGTTGTATTGGCTGGAAACGACAACCAAGCCGCATGAACGAGAACAGCCGAAAAAGGGATTTAAACTAAATTAAGGAATTTTCGTCGAAATTCCCGTATAATTATCCAATTTTCCTGGAATTTTCGGTCTATGGACACTCTGTAGTAGTATTACAGGCATATGATCTGACTGACGACGGCAGACGTAGCGCTGGTGCGGGGGTGCGCGCGCAACTCCAACCTTTTGCCTTGGGGGGGAAATTTCACCCATTCCCCCCCCCTGGATCCGCGCCTGAGATGAAAAACACCGAAACTAGTGCTGTGGCCGCTGTAAAAAGCACGGTACCGGGCCCGCTCTGTGTTGAATAAATTGTAAACCTTTGTTGGCAATTACTTGTCCGATCGGCAAAATAATTGCGCATACGTAATCAGGGTCAAATTCCGCACAGTATGAATACTCACATGACAGAATTATAAGAAAAATAATATTTTTCGATTTTCCGGGGTTTTAACGACTATTCCGCGGAAAAACGTGTAATCGGGAAAGTAATTGCACGTACGTATTCAAGGTGAATTTACGCACAATTTTGAATACCCACATGAGAGTATTATAAGAACAATGTTTTTTCGATTTTCCGACGTTTTTCCGCGGAGAAATAAATGTGATCGGGAAAATAACTGCACGATCGTGTTCAAGGGGAAATTCCGCACATTTTGAATACCCACATGACAGTATTACAATTACAAAGTTATTTTCCGATTTTCTAAAGTTTTGAAGTCTTTTACGTGGATAAAAAGTGTGATTTGGAAAATAATCGCATGTACGTGTTCAGGGTGAAATTCTGCACATTTTGAATACCCACTTGACAGTATTTCCAGAAAACAATTAATTTCCGATTTTCCGGGGTTTTAACGACTTTTCCGCGGAAAAAACTATCATTTCCATAATCAGCGTCAAATTTCCAAAATTTTGGACAACATTTAAATATTCGTGTTTTATTTTCGTGGTTTTACTAATTTTTCAATCGGTGCACAGTGGGGTTTCCGAAAGTTGTTTCCGAAAATTCCGAAAATTGGGTTTCCCAAGGTTTCCCGGCACTAATTTAATTATTGACAGACTGTTCAAAGTGTTCTTTTGAAAATCCTGATAATAATTTCTGCTACTATTTGCTACTCTGTATTTTAAGTTCCTTAAAGCAATAACATGCTAAAACCAAGAAACCATACACTTAATGACTCAGAAACTTTTTTAATTACAGGAACGGCAAATGCCATTTTTACTAGACGGTAGCTATTCGATTTAATGCAAGAATAAAAAGAATTACGTACTGAAGCTCACAATAAGCATATAAGACAATATCAGGAAATCTATGCTCGAAAGTTCTCTAGACTTAACTGCGACAGAGATGTGCTTAACAGGTTTCTTATAATTTCGGATCTTGTCATAACCGGAAACAGTCCTCTGCTAAAAAAAACTACTCCGTTTACGAAAGTAACCATAGCTTCTTCCTGTTCAACCTCGTTTTCAGAGTCCTAGTAAAATCACCATCAGTAAACTTCAGATGAAGATTTTCACGGGCGATGAAATTTAGACTAAAAAAATTATAAATAAGAAACCAGGTAGAAAGTATAAGTTGTTTTTTAACTTATACAGAGTGTCCCGTAACTCTCCTGGACAAAGGTATATAGCGTTGTTCCTTGGGTTAATATAAACACATTTAACCATATGAACATGGGTCTCCCGTACTTAGTTTTCCGTTTGTCAGTCCGTAAGTGTTTTTCACTTTAAAGTTCATATTTTTAAAACCATATAACCGAATTCAACCAAACTTAAGTCAACTGTTTACGGAGATAGGATCTATCAACACGAACGTTATGAAGGAATTATCTGTGATAATTTCAAAATGGCGGCCATTTTAAATGTTATATCGCAAATGACTCGAAAATAAGTCATTTTACAAAATATTAATCAGTATATCTTCTTTTAGGGCAATTTGAGAAAAGTCTAACGATACTTAACTTATTGCAATCGAGTAATAAATAACCGAGCTGATGCAATTTACATGGACCGGACATTAACCGGACAAAGCTCATCTTTGGTTTCTCCACAATTGAACATCTAGGCCTAATAAATAACAAGAATTGCAACAGCTCAGTTGTTTATTACTCGGTAAAAAAATTCAAAACCATTAGATTTGTCGTAAAATATCTTAAACTAAGTTATTCTGATAACAGTTTTATTAACACACTGTGCGGTGTTAAGCTTGTCAAAATATGCTGTCAGGTTGTATTGAGTCATAATTACTTCAACATCCTGAACGCAACATTTTTAGGCATAGTTTACCAATAATTTTAGACACGTAATTGATTTAATTACACTATTAGAGTGTTACTCATGTATATTGTTGACATACACAACGTATCAAGTGATGAGCGAAACCAACAGATGCAAAGACAGAATGTCAACGGACATCTCTCAAAGGCCGCGGCGACTCAATTCGGCCTGGAGTGCTGTGGGGAGGGAGGGGGGAAAGTCGGCGGGTGCCGTGTTTTCACGAGAAACAGCGCGTGCATCTTACCCGCTCGGCAGTCGCTGAGACACTGACTGGCCTGGAGGGAGCGATTGGAGAGCAGGGAGAGCGAGGGGTGAAAGAGGGGAAGAGCCGACTGGTTGCGCTCTGGCGGGATCTCACTGAAACTCGGGGCCAGCGCAGCAATGCCGAGGCACGCCCGGCCCGTATGCTAGGTTTATCTATTCCGTAGGATGTATAATCAATGGTGGTAGGCTTAACTGATTATATTTTTCTATCAGTATATTGAGAATACTTGTCAAATTACAGGAAGTTTTCGTGTTGCAAGTTAAAGGAAATGCTGTTACAGTATGAGCTTTAGAGAGGTCTATTCAAGGAGGGGCCAAGATGTGAACATGAACCAGCCAACAAGCTCCACACGTAGTTTCCAATTTCATTTTAGTCAAATTATTTACCCAAGCTGCACTTATTATTATCTGTTATGTAATTATCGAGCGATGTTTGCGTACTTTTAAATGATAAATAGCATGGTAGTCGCAATAACAAAGACACTCCTCCTATATAAGGGGGGGGGGGGGCGTATAGAGAGAGTAACTAAAATCAACTCTTGTGCTAGTGTTTCGATGTATGTATTTCATACCAATTTCCTTCTGTGTTCGTGGATGTTTAAAGCATAAAGATTACAAAAATTGCCTAAGGTTAGCACATGTGACACTCAACCACCCTCCTCCCCCCATTCCTAAAATACTAGCCAAACCGTGATGAACACTAGTTTTAAAAGGAAAATTTCAGACGGTACATATTGTATTGAATATCACCACTTTGTTCTTTCTCGGCACAACTACTTGTCATGCCTTTTCTAAAATATAATACAAGTCAGAAACACTATTTCCCTTACCCTGCTTCTGTAAAGCTTCATCAGTGTTATTTATTTATTTGTTAAGAGGTTGACAGTCTCTTTTTGTCTTTAGTACAGTACTGATACAATTTATGTGCCAGGACTGGAATTCAAAAACATGACAGGGCCGCTGCCATGGTTCCGGAATCCGTCGCCTTGATCACTACGCCAACGACCCGCAAACCAACATAAGCCAACAAATCGCAACTGTCTGTGTCAAACACGTTAGCTATTCTACGTATGAAGGAGGTATATTAAATAACTAACAATATAGTACAATAGAACACTTGAAAAGTAAAAAAGTGTATTTTAACAGTAAATCATTAAACATTAATTCATCAGAATCTCCATCTGCACCAGTCTTGCATTTGTATCTCCTGGCATTCTGTAAGGGATCTTTCCTGCATAAGTTGTCAATGCATGAGCCCGCTGCCTAAGGAATGATAGTTGCTGAAAAATAAAACACAATATAATTATAATCCTTACAATTTTATTTAAATGGTATAGTAAATATTTACATTGATAATCATTTCAAATGCTAATTAAAAAATAGTGTTAAATAACGTAAGCCCTTACTATGAATGTTATTGTTTCAATTGTTAATTCTTGAATCTTTGGTGCCAACAATTGCAGATTTAATGGTAAATATACTCAATAATTTCCTAACTGTTGATTATTCAAGATAGTTCAATAGTTTGCAATGGGATGTAGCACAGAATTCTGTTGTTAAAATTACTGAAAGACGGACCAATGAAGCAGATTTTCCCGTCCCGATTCCCGTGGATAATCACACTTAAAAATTACAAAGTGATTTTTGAGAAGGCACTTAAAACTCCTCACAAAAACCAAATTAAGTTTTATTTAGTAACAAATAGACAACAGACATTTCTTGATCATTAAGTCCCGAAAAGGATTTACTGAAAAACTAATATTTTTCCTTGGATTTCTCATAGAGACTTTTCATTCCAAGTATGTGGTTGATGAGTATCAGATTTACAGTTCTCAAAAGTTCCTGGTACGATTTAACATTTTATATATATATATATATATATATATATATATATATAAGATGAAAAAGATGGTATGAGAAAAAACATTCAAATAAATTATTGTTAGTAATTTATTTTATTACCTTCATCGGTGTTTCAGACTAGTTTCAGTTGGTGTTCTTCTGTTTTCTGTTAGCCCAGTACTTTTTCATTTACTCGGAATTACTACAGTAATTTTATTTCTCAGATTAAAATTAAACATTAAATTCAACACTGAATTTTCATAAAAAAACAATTACAATAAGAAAAATTATTTTAAACTAGGCTTATCGCCGTGAGGCTTTGCCCCCAAACCCCCTTGCTTCGCTCACTTGCATTCCTCAGTCAACTCAAGTTTAAATCAAACTCGTAGTTCATTAACCAAAGAAAAACTACACAACAATGACCTTTGGTGAGCACATTAACACCTACACAGGCGGTCCCATATCGGTTCGATATCGAAACGTTTTACCAACCGGCTGCTTGTTCGTTTTATCGAATGAACTCCCGACTACGATGGTTGTTTCGAGGTGTATAAAAGCAAAAAATCAAGTGCTCACTCAATCGAAGTCAATGAGATATAAATAAAAAGTTGTGATTACAATATTAAATTGGAGTTCTACAAATAGATTTACGTGTAAAAAATAAAAACAAATTAGACTTCAGTACACGACAGAATTATAGTAACGTAACCTAACCTAACTCCGCAGAGCGCTGTTCGTTGAGCAACATAATTATAAATTAATTAATTTGTAAAAACAAAATAAAGTCAAATTAAACATAAATTGCAGACCTGAAAAGTAAGCATCAAAAGTAGGATTCAAACCCGTGACCACATGATCTTTAATCATCTGACAACATATCCACTGGGCTAAATTCACTCGATAGAACAAACAATCGGTTTGATTACATTTTCCAATCTCGTAACAAACGATATTCGCGATACTGAACCTCCCGTGTAGGCAATAATGTGCTCACCTTGTTTTGTAACAGCTGATTTATATACACCTCATATGAGAAAATTAGTATCACCAACACTACTAAATAAATCAGCTATTGTTTATTTAAATCAGCTGATACAAATATGTGGTACTAGCCCAAGATAGTGTGCTTTCATTTAAACGGCTTTCCAAAACTGTACACATTTAAATGGGCCAAAACACTAAAAATTACTCCTTCTCCGATGAATAGCGGCTAAACGGACGATCAGATCTTAAATCTGACGAAAAATCGTTAGTCGGAAATTAAACCTACAACTTTTGTATTTAACAATTTTTGCCATCTCTTACCGTTTCCGTACAAAACACGCTCAAAGTGGAAAAATTGAAAAAGTGAAATTTTCCCCGCCCCAAAAATGCCTCAAAAACTCAAAAATATTAACCTTTGGCAATTTTCCTGACAGTTTCTCGTCAAGAGCTATAATTCAGGTATGATTTTCAGGGGGGTTAGATTACGGGAAGTGCCTCTTAGTTTATGTCAGTGAATGAGTGAACCCGTCAGGCTTTATATAAATAGATAATACATTGTGTGCTCGACTAGCCACCTCGAAAGTAAATACTTAAAATGCAACCACTTACCCTTTCCTTTGTATCTTGCAGCTCTCCAGTCATTGGCTGTGATTCCCCCCTGTAACAAACACAAACTGAATTAACGTGTAGTAAACACAATCTGAATTAACGTGTAATAAGCTTATCTTTAATAAGAACAACTTTCTTATAAAATAATGCATTGGGGAAAGTGGGGGAACCGTGCGCAGCGGGTAAGTGGGCGCACCATTATAGTCCATATTTAGAACAGTCATAGAGAACTCCAGTTGGTGCTGGAACCTAGCGAAAGGAGTGCAAACTAATATCCCTGCTTGTGGTGACGCCATTTCAATGGTCAAGGTCAGTAGATTGGAAAAGGTGGTTAGAAAGAGTTACCATCTTATTTAGCCACTCACAAAATAAGAATATATGCCTTTATTTTATTACCTAATAGGTTAAGTTATTGATATTCGTTATCTACGAGTATATATATATATATATATATATATATATATATATATATATATATATATATATATATGTCTAAGAACTTAAGTAACGGGCGATATTATTTTAGATATGACCAATAATATATCTTGCGACACTTTCGGGTAACTGGGCGCGGCTGTGCGCATCCTTCCCCCTCATATGATGCAATGCTAAGGATTCGGTTTTAACTTTTCTCCCCTATTCTTCATTCCAGATGCCTAGAAATTATGTTAGGCAGATAGAAAAACATGCCTATTCTCTGGAAATGCGATATAAAGTGAGTTTGACATAAATTATATTCTGAAACCAAATCTAGTGAACTTTGGATTATCTTATAGGGAATGTCTCAAAACTCTGAGGTTTCAAATTCCAAGGTCTGTACAAATCAGCTAAATATTAAATTTATCATAACTCCGAGGTTTCACAGTTCGGAGGTATGTTTAGTTTAGTATAATATTGCATTTTATCACAATTACGAGGTTTCAAAACTCCGAGGATTCAAATAATTAGTTAAGTAGTAGGAAAATCACAACTCCAGGTTTCATAACTCCGAGGTCTGTATAAATCAACTAAATATTAAATTTATCACAACTCCGAGGTTTCATAACTCCAAGGTCTGTATAAATCAACTAAATATTAAATTTATCACAACTCCGAGGTTTCATAATTCCGAGGTAGGTTTAGTTTAATATAACATTGCACTTTATCACAACTCCGAGGTTTCAAAACTCCGAAGTATCTAAAAATCAAATAAATATCTAGAATATCATAACTCCGAGGTACAGTCTGCGCCACAAGTGGGCCCGCCGTGCCGCCACCCCGGCCGCCGCGCTGTGGTCGTACGGCGCTAGGACCTGCAGCTTAGTTGTTAATGCAAAAATGTACTTATCAACTGTAGTAAAATTTAAAGCCATAAAAATAAACCTTTATATACCTTTATCCAAGAAATGTCTTATCATTTGTCTGCAAACTGTATTTGTTCAGCCATAGATGTTGCTTATACTTTGAGGTTCTGGCATTTTTTAACTTGGTAACAAGTTGTCTGAATTCATTTTAGGAAATTAACTTATCTAATTAAAAACTTATACAAACAAGTTTTACCAGCCTGAGGTGACGACTGGAATGTGTTTCTGCATTATACCATGTTCTATCAGCTAAGACGTCAGTTTTACTGGATTTAATAGGCCAAATCTTACAACTGGATGTGTTTAATTTGCCAAAAAGTATAGTTTACACAAAATTCCCGTATTAAATACATATTCCCAGTGGAAAATATTCCAGTAGGCTATCATAAACTCGCCATCACCAACAATGAATTTTAAACAAAGGATTCCAGTATCATTCCCAAGTCTGTGGACGCCCTGCCCCACTATATTCACGGCGCGGAGTGCGGCGAGAGGTACCTACTTGAGCTTGGTGTACTGAGCGTACAGGATGTTCATGGTAGCCAGCAGCACGTCGGGAATGACTCGCACCACCTCCTCCGCCAGCCCATGGAACAGTTTCTCCATCGACTCTATCTCGTCCACCACCAACGGAATCAGCCGCGACCGCTGGATTGTCTGTAACAATCCAATAATACCTTGGGAAATTATCACTTTTTAAAATCCTATACAATATCAGAAAGCTTTCTTGCTTGGAACTCTGATCTCAAAAATATTCCACGTCGAAATATACAGGAATTAGTTACTTCCAACATTTTAAGAAAACTGTTGGAAGTAACTAATTCTTGGGATAAAAACAAGTTCTAGACAGGTATAATTCCCAGAAAAAATAAAATAATATAAGAAAACTAAAATGAAAAGTTACAAAAAATTAATATTGGGCTTAACCCTTTGAGTGCCACGCAACGATATATTGTTGTGCACGGAACATCCGAAAAATACTTCACAACAATATATCGTCGTCGGTGGTCTTACCGAAAAATACATTGCAACGATATATCCTTATGGAAAATTTTTCTTACGTCATTACTTTATTATTATTTCTTTCAGGTCATTTCCAGGATATTTTCTAGCTCTATAAATCTAGTAGTTATTTGGTGAAAATCTTATATTGAACAATGTTTATTTATCTGAAAAAAATATAAAAAATTTCCCACATGTATAATATGTACCTATTCAAATTTTTTATTTTTTAGATATTATATATGTGCATAATATTATAGCTAAACTTTAAATTTACAAAACAAACAAAGTTTCATAATAATATATTACCAAATAAAAAAGTTATTGATTTTATGTACAAAACCCTTGCAAAATGTTGATTTTGTGTATCGTTGTTATAGAAAATTTTTCTTACGTCATTACTTTTTATTATTTCTTCCAGGACATTTCCAGGATATGTTCAGATAAACAAATACTCCATAAATATACGAGGCCTACTTAGTCTGCTTTATGAAAGAATATTGTAATAAAACTTAAACCCTTGAATAAAGTTAGGCTACTGTCTTGTGTACTAATTTACCGTTTTTATATTTTTTTACATTTGTGTATGGAAATAACTCGTCCGCCTACAGCCCAAATTTGATGAAACTTTCAGGAACTATTTTGGGAAACATGTCCTCTATAAATCTAGTAGTTATTTGGTGAAAATCTTATATTTGAACGATGTTTATTTACCTAAAACAAATAAAAAAAATTTAAAGAAATTTCCCACATGCATATATGTATTCAAATTTTTTATTTTTTAAATATTATATATGTGCATGATATTAGCTAAACTTTAAACTTACAAAACAAAAAAGTTTCATAATAATATCTTACCAAATAAAAAAGTTATTAATTTTTTTGCAAACCCTTGCAAAATGTTGATTTTGTGCCTGGCACTTTTTGGATATACTCTGTTAAAAACTCTGGCACTCTAGGGATATGACGACCGAAAAACTCTGGCACTCAAAGGGTTAAGGAGTTTAAAATACAAACAAAAGAATCATAATCTATCAGTGAACTGTCAAAGTAATACCCATGTAGTTTTAGTATTAACATTCCTGCAAACAGTAAATAAACCATTGAATGAAGAGAGTGGTCATGTCATATTCAAAATTAATCAAAGTGACATTGATCTATAATAACAACCGGAGTAACCTTTAATTTTGCAGAAAAGAGGCAAATAAGCTAAGAAAATCTAGTTAGAGTAAGGAGCACCAAAGTAGTCCGATGGAAGTTTATTTGTTGCCAAATCGCTCTGGTCTTAAAACATATGGTAAAGTACATCTGTCGTCGCTCTGGTCTTAAAACATATGGTAAAGTACATCTGTCGTCTGTTTTGAAATCCATTCCTATCATGCACAACATAAAACAAAACAAGCAGACTGAATCATTGTTTGTGAAATTCGTACGGCAACAGTATTGGATGAGAGTGAGTGAGGGGGGAATCATATGGGCAACTAACCATCGGACCATTTTCATGCAGTCTACTCTAGTAGGACGACGTGGTGAACAATTACTCCTAATTCATCTAAACAAACTGTCTGACCTTCCCGGGGCAAAGCTTGGCCTCCTAGGTACTTTATATTGATATTTATTAGGACTTTACAAATTGCTTCTAGTGTTCAAAACTAAATTATATTTTGGGAGGTGAGGAAACTCCTCCTGTTGTTAAGGAAGCCCTAGTTACTTACATTTACAATTCAGAACTTAACTAACTAAACTAGACTACATTTTTTACCCCCTTTCATTTTATTACTTATGGGTCAATGCCACCAAATGGGATAACTTAGGTCTCCATGAGAAAAATGTAAAATGAAATTATATATTTTAAAAACCTTTATTGTTTTGATTAAACAAACTTTTTTTCCTACCTTTCAACCTTATCCTACATTCCAAATAATAAATAAATAAAGTGTAAAAGATGAAATGTGTCTTTATTTACCCATCGGTCACTCGTCTCCAACTGGCTTGGAGGTTATGCTGATCAAAACAAATATGCCAAGCAGACGATTGCCAACGACTGTGGTGTATAACCAATGCCAACGTAACCTGTACTTCTACACGTTAACATCGGTCTGGAGAAAGTTGAGTGGGAAAATGGTTTTTTCCTATTGACAAGTAATGTCTCCGAATGTCCGTGGTTCAAGAACGCGTAAACCTAATGGAGTGTCCAGAAAAAGGTGCGGCGGTAAAAAGAGCGGGAATCATCTGATCTATTCTTCTAACGTTTGATAGTTTGTTTGATGAGTGTAGTTTTTTCAGAAAAAGTTATAGATTTTCTGAAATATCTACAAAACCAGGGGAGAATTATATCGTACCTCAATTCACAAACAGTACGGTCACACTTATAAATCATAACATGTTATTCTTTTATGAAAAAGCTAAATATATCATAACAAGTTAACAAGAACTATACACAACCTCAAACTGTGGTTAGCCTACAAAGCCTAACTGAACGACTATTAAATATAATGTCTCGAATATACATATCAGTCACGAACAGATCTCTCACGTGAGCGGTGCTGTTAAGTGTGACCGATCTGTATATTCGAGACATTATTTTTAATGGTCATTCAGTTAAGCTTTGTAGGCTAACCACGTTTTGAGGTTGTGTTTAGTTCCTGTTAACTTATTATGATATATTTAGCTTTTTCATAAAAGATAACATGTTATGATTTATAAGTGTGACCGTACTGTTTGTGAATTGAGGTATGATATAATTCCTCCCTGGTTTTATAGATATTTCAGGAAATCTATAAGTTTAATATTAAGTTTCATATTTCATCATAGTAATGAATAACTTTTATTGTCTTTTAGATGTATTATGTTACCTTTTAGTTGTATAAGTCACGTGAGTTTACCAAACGGTCACTGTTGGTACCCGCCGGTCACGTCTGCTACAGGCCAGTCACGGGGTAAAAATACTAACTAAACGATGATAATATTTTTTTATTCATATATATATATATATTATTTACATAAAACTGATGAAAAAATGTATTCACATCTCACAATAGTAAAATCACTATTTAAAAATCTTTACCAATGAATAAATTTTAGGTAATAGGTACCAAATTATGGTTCCAACTTCAACACCATTTTCTAATTTTTATTAAAGGTTAAAATGATGGAATCAGGAAATAAATACACACTTTTTTTGTTGTTTATTTAATGAAACATTCTGTCACTTGTTTGCATAAAATGTCTTAAACTAGTTTTTTTGTGGGAGGTTAAGTGAGTGTGATCAATTCCTCAGTTGGTACTGAAAATGTTTGTTTTTTCATATAAAAAATGAAAATTGTGCTCTGCTGCAGCATTGGGGTATTCCCAACAATGCATGAGACTAAACAATCAATAGTAGAAGACAATTTGACAATTTTAATTTTTTAAATTTTCCTTAACCTAAATTATCCCATTTGGTGGTAATGACCCTTATATTATTTGATTTCCTTCTATAAAACAATACATAAATTACAACTTACAACATATTAATCAGCAACATAAACAGAAATATGCAATGAAAATATATTACTGTTACTGCATTGATGCCTCCGTCGAACGATGTACGTAATCACTTGATAACGGGAAGACCTTACCTCATGAAACATAGTGTAGTTTTAAACTCTAGAAATTATAGGTAAAATCCCAATAAGTATAAATTATATTTATATCATGAGTTTAATTTGTTACCTAAGTTTGTTTTCTTGCTTTTTCAAGAATTTCCAAAAAAGTGTTAAAAGTGGTCTGAACAACTTAATTTTAAAATGACAAGAAACTTTTAATTAAAAATCTCAGGCTAATTTAATGATTCATGTGATAAGGTTGCCAATTTATGTTTTCTATATATTGGTTTGAGCAGATTACCTATAACACGTTCAGCCCGATGTGTACCACCGGTGGTACACGTCGGAATTTTTGAAATGATTAAAAATACGATACAGCAAACAGTAATCTGAACAACAGGACGGAGCATTATTTTTCAAGAACATAATTCTGACAAAAAATTACACGTGCGCCACCGGTGGCCACGGTGTATCTATATAAACCTAAACCGCGAATACATAATTTGAATAACCCAGCAAAGCTCCGAATGCAACTTTAAAAAGGCATCAAATCAAATGGAAATAGTGTGCCACGGGTGGTACACATCGGAGTTTTAAAAGTTTGCCGTGCGCCACCGGTGGCGCACATCGGGATTTTTAGTAAGTTCAAAAACTGACATAATTTTCCATCGGGCTGAACATGTTAAGAAATAAATGTAGATGACACTAAAAATATTAGTTCCAAAACATACAGGCAGGGGCTTTATGATTCAAAACTGTAATTTATTTACGACACTTTAAGTGATCGTATTTTATTTTTTGCAAACTACCAATATTGTCACCATTTACGTACTTTTTGAACTTCTGAATGACTAAAGAGGATTCCCATGAAACGGTTTTTAACTTATGAACATAAAATTCCACAGGTTCACAGTACAAACTCCACTTACGTCTAAAGCGAGCTGGTACTTTTTCTCAGCGTACTGGTCAAAGAAGATGAGCAGATCGCGCAGGCAGAAGAATGTGGCAGTGGTCTTGGCTGAGGCCTTGAGCTTGATACCGCTGTCAACAACAAAATAAAAATCATCTTTATTGTATAGAGACTTCAGAACAAGAAGAGCATTACAAATAACAACGATTCTCAACGATAAAACAAAAATATCACAGCACTTATAAAAGTGATTTGGTAGTTATAAAATAATGTAACACGATAACACATAATAAAATAAAGATGACACAAATCTTATGTTGCTACTCATTAATTATACTTATAGCAAATTTATAATTAGGGCATAAAAAACCTTAGTGTCATAGATAGGGTGTCTCGTAAAAATTGTTTAGGTAATTTTCTAAATAACCAGGTTGCAGAGCTTTAATTCTAATGGGCATTGTAAAGTTTAACCTTAGTTAAATCCGCTGCGGTGTAATGAGCTTGATCCAAAGACAGTTAACCCATTGCGGGCAGTAAAAAACGTGGCGTTGGAGTCCCTATCAGCCTGAGTTATGTAATAACTACATACAACTTGTTTTTGTTCTAGAATAGCTACATATTGCATAATTACATCTTATTGCATACCGGGACATTATTCTCACTCTTTGTACTATAATTATGTCTTGTATTAATCTCAATGAAATTACTAAAATCATTCTCTAAACAAATTAAAACAATAAAAAACATACATCACTATAAGTTATAATTTTAACCGGTTTAAAGCTTGCACTAAACCAGGGACTGTGTCCCCTGGAAGAGAGATCGCACAGCAATGTTGTAGCTTTTTTTAAACATAAAGAATTTATACTGTAGTTTTTAAAACATCCGGAGCCCTCAACCCCAACTGGTCTATACTAGGTCCAACAAAATGTCAGGTATTGGTAAGTCTTTTGGCTATCCAGTGTGACCAACTTCCCTTCCTTGGTTCCTCCTTGTCTCTTCTGGGGGATTGACTCCCAGTTGAGCCTGGACACCTGGAATTATTGGTCATTGGGCTATTAATTAATGAATTGGGCTATTAATTTAAGAATCAGTGGCCTTAGTCAGTAACAAGGCATCTCACCCATTCTACACTCATCATTAATTCATATTCGCCTTAACATACACCCTAGTTGCATCGGCGTCTTAAAGAGATATCCAGATATTCAGATACCCAGTCTAGTTCGAGTCCTTGGAGAGAGTAGTGGATCTTCCTTGCAGCCTGGGAGGAAGGGCCCTTACCCGATGGTCTCCAATCTGCAGGGCTGGGGACGAACTGTCCTGGGGCCCCCCGACCTGTGCGATGGCGGTTCCTGTCCGATGAACTTGTCTGGGTTATTCTGGGTTGTCTGGGTTAACTTGGACCCACCCAAGTTAACCCTTCAGTCACCTATAGAGCCCAGGAGCTAAGTAGCATTCTCTCTCCCTTTCTGGATCAAGGCAGACTGACCCCGTCCTACCTTTCCCGACCCTAAAAACCCCCTCCTTCCAGTGGCTGCATATAATATTCCAAAAAAAAGGAATGCCTAGCCGGTTATGCCGGGGCCTCCTAATCCTCCCAAAAAAACAAAGAAAGGCATCCAAGCTAACCGCCGTCTTTAATTCCTCAACATGAACACACCTGTACCGTGCGGAGAGCTGTTGCGCGTACTCCGACAGTCTTGAGCGCAGGGACGACGGCTCACTGTCCACGCGAGCCACCAGCTGGACCATCAGCGTTGACATCAGGCGCAGTACCTCCTCGTGCATCTGCCAACAGACGTGTAAAGCTCAACCAGAACATTCACTTTCCTGAATATCCCTATCTCAAGCATTTTAACTTTTTTTCTGGCAGGTAAAACTATGAAACATACATTTATGCCATGACCATATAGGCTTATTTCCAGTAGTTATTGTGATTTCAAATACCTCAATCAATAGTTTCAAGTCTTTATTTGTATTTTGCAAGAGAAAGCCTTTCAGTTACAATGTAACCATCTTCAGATTCCTGAACAACTAAATTTAAGGTTACAGTTGAATTACTGCTGATAAACTTCTGAAACTAAAATTGAAAACAAAGAAGTATTTTTGATTTAATGTGTATAATAAAATCAGGCTTTAGATTAGTGGAGAATTTTGAATAAGTCCAGTAACATTGTTCCCAATTACATTTTGAAAAATGTGTGTTCTTTATCAAATTTTTCACAAGTATCACGTTGACCTGGGTTTGATCTTTAAACTTTATGCACAAATATAAATAAATCCACAATTGCAAAACATGCCACTGATGAAGATCACTATAAAGTTTACTCAAATATTTTCATGAGTTTTGTCTTAATAATATTGCTAAAATTTTTGCATATGTTTTGTCTTAATAATATTTAACTTTTAAAACCTGTATTTTCCTTATCTTTATGAAATTACCAATTCCCTGACACTATCTTCCTTTAGCAACTGCTTGACACTGCTATTATTATGTATTACACTACGAGAAAATATACTTCATTCTGCTATACCCTGAAAATACGTTACCGAGACTCACCCCAATCAAGTCGTAGAGTCTGATCGCTATCTCATACTCTCCGCGCTGCTCCGCCTGACTGGCCACTCGCTCTGTCACTGCCTCTCGATCAGCCTGCGTTGGACAACACATAGCGTTATTATAGTGTGTGACGAAGAGGGTGCACTCGTAGTTGCAAGGAAGAAGTAAAGATTTTGTTAGGATTAACCCATTAGCATAGATATCCGAGCTGATTTTATTCCTTAATTGTCTAAATTGCCTAATTTTTTAAACCTATGAATTGGAATAGAAAATTTGTGTTTTTAAGTGGATTAATGGTGTATTTTAATTAAAATATTGCTTTCTTTCAGTTTAAATAGTCACATTGGATCACACACACAGTAAACATAAGTAAAAAGTAGCAAAATTAGTATTGACCGTGTGCAACTTACAAAGAATTAACGAATCCCGTCAACTTCCAAGCAAGCCTGCCGCTGTTTATTTTACTAAAGGGCCCTCCCACCAGCGGTCAGTTTTGGTCGTGAGCGGGAATTAAACCCACAAACTTCGTAAGAACACCTGGCCAAGGTTTTTCCACGATTTAGCCCACACTATTACGACCAGTGGCCTAGCGGCGTTACCTAGGATTATAGTCAGTCCGCAATCCTAGCGGAGAGAACCATTGGTGCCCGCAGTTGTTTTGCTGATCTGTTGAGACTGTTGACCCCACCCCCCACAGAGTAGGATCCTGGACTTGGGTTTAGAAGCGGTCTATGAGATGAAGAGTTATGATTAAGTGTTCAGGTTGCATCAAGGCCAGGGCCAGTGTAAATTTAATTCTAAAAGTCAAGCTATTATTTTATCATTAATTTACAGGCTACTGTAACAATAACTGTTTTTCCTGATTTCCTGATTTTCCCCCCTGATTTTTAGTTGTGTAGCGATTTCCTGGACAGTTCAAAGTCCAAAAGGCCAGGATCAGATCCATTACAGACCGATCATCTGGTGGGACTGATTAACGGAACTCACATTACAGCACAGCGCGACCACTAGAACGAAACTCGTTCTGAGAATGGCATTTGTGTTTGGTTTGATTTTCAATTTTTCCTTCTGGCTGCTTTTAAAGTTCTCGGTTTTGGCTTGTTGTGTTTTTCCAGCTTTCCCTGGATTGTGACACTAATATTTTGTGTAATTTTGCTATGTGTTATGTGTGGTATATTTCTCACCTGAAGGCAGGTTCAGATTGCAAATTCCAAAACTTTGTGAAACTTGTTTTTACCTATCAGTGATGGAAAATGTCTGCAATAATTTCTTAAAAAAAATAAACTCCCCATCACCAACACTTCGTTTTAACCCTAGGACTGCCCTGGATGGATTTTAAATTGATTGCTCGGTATCCCCGGCCTAATATCCGGCCCTCGCATGTGGTACCGGCTGATCGAGGGGCGTAATCTGGCCATCGGGGTCATTTTTTTAAACTGCTTATAACACATTGAAAATGAACCAGAAACGTAACAATATTGATACCATTTTAAAGAGGAGATTCTAAACTTTCATTTTCATATATAAACGAACCTTGTAGCAGCAACAGATCAATATAACTGCTATTATAATTTCAAATAAATTTAGCGTGCGAAACATTTTTGACTTGCGAGCGGCGAAATCTCGTAAAACACGTGTTCTTCAAAAAAATCTCAGTGTCTGTATTTCGACCCAAACATGAAGCAGGTAGCATTGGAAACAGCATGAGTAGTTGTTTATTTTCGTGATAAGAACTTTGTCATACAACTTCAGGAAGTCTGAGAAATAATTTTTGAAATCAGCTGTTATATGAGCTGGTCATTTTTACCCAAGGGCCGGAAATCCGGCCCTCGTGAAATTCAAAATTATAGCTCGATAATTGATTTTGCGTAACGTAAGTCATACCAATTATTTTATTCATAATCTCCTTCTTTTCGTGAACAAAACGAGTATGCATAAGATAGGGTTATCTATTATGGTTAGGACTCAGCAAAAGTATGAAGCGACCTCTGCACATATCGCTCAAAATACGGCTATGCTGCAAATTTAGGTTGAAAAATCCATATGTGCTCGCGCCACCAATAAGTATAGAACCATTATTTGTTTATATTTCTGTATACATATGTCTATTTTCTTGTTCAGAAACATATTTCCTATAAATACATGTACCATTTATCATATTATAGTAAAGTAAAAAAATAAGATGAAACTTCAAATAACAAATTTTGAATTTCGGCACAATTCAAATTTTTTCAAGTCATATAAAATCATAAAAACAGTTATTACTTTGTACAATAGTGCATTATTTCCAATAATTGTATTGCTACCTTTAGTAATATAACAGTTTTAGTATACAAATGTTATACTTTTGATATTATTCTTATTTTTCAAATGTACAGCGCAAGTTTGTCGATTTTCCCCGGTTTCCGTATTTATTTCTGTAATTCGAGTAAAAAATATGTTTCCAACAAATCAATCACATTTCCACGTAGGGAAATAAATTGCCTACATTGTGGATATCTTTGATTGTCTATAAAAAAATTAGTGTACAAATGCTAGGACTCTACTTTTAAAAATTATTTCAAAAATTTGGAAAAAATTTTGGTTTTTCACATTTTGCAAAAAACTACTAACTAGGATTCATTTGATTTTATTTTATACATAATCTCCTTCTTTTCGTGAACAAAACGAGTATGCATAAGATAGGGTTATCTATTATGGTTAGGACTCAGCAAAAGTATGAAGCGACCTCTGCACATATTGCTCAAAATACGGCTATGCTGCAAATTTAGGTTGAAAAATCCATATGTGCTCGCGCCACCAATAAGTATAGAACCATTATTTGTTTATATTTCTGTATACATATGTCTATTTTCTTGTTCAGAAACATATTTCCTATAAATACATGTACCATTTATCATATTATAGTAAAGTAAAAAAATTAGATGAAACTTCAAATAACAAATTTTGAATTTCGGCACAATTCAAATTTTTTCAAGTCATATAAAATCATAAAAACAGTTATTACTTTGTACAATAGTGCATTATTCCCAATAATTGTATTGCTACCTTTAGTAATACAACAGTTTTAGTATACAAATGTTATACTTTTGATATTATTCTTATTTTTCAAATGTACAGCGCAAGTTTGTCGATTTTCCCCGGTTTCCGTATTTATTTCTGTAATTCGAGTAAAAAATATGTTTCCAACAAATCAATCACATTTCCACGTAGGGAAATAAATTGCCTACATTGTGGATATCTTTGATTGTCTATAAAAAAATTAGTGTACAAATGCTAGGACTCTACTTTTAAAAATTATTTCAAAAATTTGGAAAAAATTTTGGTTTTTCACATTTTGCAAAAAACTACTAACTAGGATTCATTTGATTTTATTTTATACATAATCTCCTTCTTTTTGTGAACAAAACGAGTATGCATATGATAGGGTTATCAACAGTAGTTTAGGCACTGCGAATTGTTAAAAAAACCTCTGCAAAATTACCAAAAATGTCAGGGCACCGAGCAGTTCTGCAAATGGCTAACCGGGGCAGCCAGCGCCCACTTGCGAGGGCTGGAAATCCCGCCCAAGGCGGTCCTAGCGTTAAAAAAAGGAGTGATTAGGAGGAATGTTTGTGAAATAGCTAAATTAACAGTAGGTTTAATTAATGACAATAGTGTACAATTGTTGAACGTTTCTTAAAAATCACAATTATCAGAACTTGATTTATGGGGCTAAAGTTAGTCTGCCTTAGGTCAACAATAATCGGATTATTCTGGCCCTGCAGTGACTAGACGAGTAGGTAGGCGAATGGGTCGAGACAATGTGTACCTTATTTCCTCTGAACTGGTCAATGAGGCCGGGCACTTTGCAGCCGTCGGGCTCAATCGCTCCCAGCACATAGTCGAACGCTCGGGTTTCCATCAGCAGACTGCACACACACACTGGGAACATGTCGTCACCTTCCAAGCTCTTGAAGTTCCTGGCGACCAGTGAAAATATTGTAAAACCTCATGCAATCAAAAATAGATGATTTCTGTTAACTCACATTTTTAACATCCTCCAGTAAATAAAAAAACCGCCACTCTGTAAAAATACGTCAAAACCTATAGACTGTTTCTTTGTAAGATCTTTAGGGTTAGGTAAACGCCTGGAATACATGTACACTATAATAATTCCGAAACTATCCACTGTAACGAAATGAAACTTTACTGACATGTATTATTCCCCTAAATCAATTCTTTGCTGTATTTTACTTATTTTTAGCAACATGGTGAGACGGCTTACTTAGAAAGTCTTGAAAATGTCAAACGTAAGCCTTGGACAACTTATATCTCAATTTAAAGGCGTGTTTATATCTCTCATTAGTAGAACATGAGAAAGAGAGAGATAAGCCCATCTTTAAGATAAATCATCTTAAGTCCTAGGCATTGCATATAACTTTAAGATGGCTCAGCGATGAAGAGTACTTTATAGAATTGATGGAATAACATAAAATGCTAAATGCAAGCTACTAGTAGTGCTAAATTAATCAGAATCATACACTAAGTTTTGTTTGTCTAGTGACTATGATGAAAATGCAGCTAACGATGAATTTAAATTGTTAGGATACATAATACCCTAAAATATTACTGATATATCTGATCCATCTGGTACAGACCAAACAGTTTACCTGAGGCAATAGTAGTAATGAAGTGCTTCGAATATGTTGTGTCCCTCAAACTTCTGAACATAGACCATCACCAGACGCACCAAGTTGATACGGTGCATCGGTTTCGGATCTGCAGGGTCCACATACACTGAAATAACAAAATTAAAATAAATAATAACAGAGTTGTTACAAAAATAATTAAATCGATCCAAAAAAAATCACTACTTGCACACTTCAGTAAAAATAAAAGAATAAAAAAGAGGATTAGAATATGTTCCATATCCAATA
Organism: Allygus modestus; assembly: GCA_963675035.1. Classification (NCBI taxonomy): domain Eukaryota; kingdom Metazoa; phylum Arthropoda; class Insecta; order Hemiptera; family Cicadellidae; genus Allygus; species Allygus modestus. The sequence goes on from OY776112.1 coordinate 103,104,600, forward strand.
TTTATGATTGACAAAAACTATGTAGCCTCTTATCATAAAATAATTTAACCAATTTTTCAAAGAGAATATATGAAAAAATGATATAACAAAAATAACTATAACCAATTTAACCGCAGTTGTAGACCCTTCCAGATCCCTGACTGCCGGTTTCAGGCAATAGATTATGTCAACCCATGGTCAACAAATTGAGAATTGTCAACTGTCAACTTTTAATACATACTAGTTTCATAAAATAAATAAATGCAAGTGCTGTATTCTGTTGACAAACTTAACAACTCGATCAAGTCATGACCATATGTTTTGTTATAAACAGATGTGAATTGGAAAAAGTTCACAGGTTTAACAACAGATAGTAGCACATTCGCTGAAATTTCAAAAGCCTCCTGGACAAAGGCTTTTCATGGGATATTTTCCAAACCCGAAAAAGGCACATCTAGAGAGAAATATCTTTAATTTGATACCAAATTCGTATAGAAAAATAAATTTCTAGGGGTCGATATGCTGCGAATAAAAATCGAGAAATTCTTTTAATAATATAGATTCAATGTTGTCAGGTTTATCAGCATAATTTTCTGTGACGGAGTTACACAACTCAAAATTAAACCTACAATTCAGGTAAGCATCCCAGTTGTTTTCTTAAAATTAATTATACTGTAAGACCAAACTCAAAATCTGAACTAAAGAGCTCTAATACAATTTTTTCACCTTAATGTTTTCTCTTCATTATTGTAATTTCCCACCATAATACACATCACAGGCTTTAAATTAATAACCACTGTATACTTTTGATGTAAAATATTCACTGAATACTTTGAAATCATAAGCTTGGTTTCAACGCTTATGATGTCATTCAAATACACGTTTCCACAAAGTGTCGCTCAATGTATTACAAAATTCAACAAGATAGCAGCAGAAGATAGACAGCATGCATTAATGTACCGCACACTGAGTGGTACCCACAGCGCGGTATTAAGGTACAGCAGCCGAGTCAAATAGCTGGCTGCTGCAAAACGTGATAAAAATGGCAATTGCACACTAATGTGGATCAGCCCGTGAGATAACTTGTTCACAGCAGTTAAGATGTTAAAATCTGAGGCACCAAAACAATAATTATGAAAACTTACATATAGGAGCTTTGACATTTGCTGGGGTAGCAAGCAGGCCCAGTTCGTGTAGCAGGATAGCGATGTGCACTCCGTGAGTGGCCAACCGGTCTGTCCTCATCAGGAAGTCGATGGCGGCCTCCCATTGGCCCGTCAGGAAAAGCAGCTGGAAGTAGACGTGGGGCTGTTCCTTGGCACTGTAGTGTTGCTCACCTAACAACAATGATAGGACGGAATTAAAATTTTCGCTGCTGCGAAAATGTTTAAACATGAAATTTACATATGTTTTTATGATGAGACAAAACCCCGATTGGGGTCCGCAGCAGCTAACGTGTTAACTAGCACAGCTTCAGAGTGGGACTGCCCCACTATGGAAAGTCCCTTGAGTGGGGGAGAGGAGTCCTGAAGAAGAGAAAGAGTTTGAGATGAAAAGTGCTGGTGATGATGATTCTTTGGTTAGGTCTTCACCGGGTGGAGAGGGGGGGGTCGTTGTTAATAGAGGGTGCTTGTTTATTTCTTTTTTAAGGTTTTGCATGGTTGTTTGTATTGGGGGAGGGTTTGCACGATATTGGTTGGTTTTCGCTGATCTTGGAGTGTTGGGGAGGAAATCATACACATTAGATGAGATAGTTTGTACTAATTGCGGTTATGTCAACCTACCGGCTGTTGAACGTGTGTGCGGCAGGCCTAAATGTTGTACTTTTTAGTTGTATGTTCGACGTACGTGTTGAGTGTTTTATGTGTGACGATACTGCTTCAGCTTCAATTTATTTGTATTGTGTCTGGGGATGGCATTATAATGCTGTAACGGTCGTAGCACAAGGTACACATTTTGGAGCTGTTGACGAAAGGTAAACCCTTATTTAGTTATATAACAGCACAGGGGCTATTTAACACAAATTTTAATTTTTCTATCCCACCAGGTTACACTGTGCGTCAGACATAGTTTATAACAGTGCTTAAAGGGTTAACCTCGGCACTTCTCGACTAGAACTTGTGACATCCATAACTGGACATTGGCACTAAAAGGTTATGTTAAGTTAGGCTGGGTTCGATTGTGTTGGATTAGGTTAGGTTACACTCACTCACCGTACTCCTCCAAGACGAGGGTCTGCAACAGCGAGTAGGTGAGACAGTCGGAGGTGCTCGCGTCCCCATCCCTCACCTGGCACAGCTTCAGCCATAGATAGTCGTCTGCGGTCTTGATGACCTCGGAGTGTTCGTCCGTCACATCGCACGCCCCCAGGATGCAGTAAACCACTCTGCAACCGACCAGTTACGCGATCACCGCTTCAACTCGATATAAAAATTTAAAATATTACAGTCGATATAAAATGTCTGTAGCTAAAGACAGATTATTAAAGCATCAATTTAAAAATAAATTAATTCAAGAAATAGCTATGCACTAACAATAGACTTAAATAAAGCTCTTCAGAACCTTTCAAAATGGTTTACCAATTAATCCAGTCAAAACCCATAACAGTAACATTTTAAACTGTGCAGTCTAGAATTAAAGAAAGAAAGAATTTATATTGTAGGGAGGGCTGTGCAGTTTTGTGGAATTAGTTTGTTTTAATGATATTTCTGCAAGTATAAACTACAAGATTTCTTGGGACTGATGTGAACAGTTTTTTAACTGGAGAAACAATATTCACAATGCTTGTAAAAATTGAATTCAGTATGTTTTCCAATTAAGGTTTTAAGGAATGTAAGGTAGTTGATTTAAATACAAGGCTAATAGTATAGAATGCCTTATTTCCTCTACTATGGGCTATGGGGAATTACTACTGATGCTTATCAACTACATTAAGTTCCGTTTCCACGGTGCATAGTAGAATACGCCAGCAACTGTCACTGGGCACTTTCACCAACATTTCACACCGTGGAAACCAGGCCTTTGTATTTTTTTAGGCTTAGTTAGGTAAGGTTAAGTGTATGAGTTTTCAAGTAAGGTTACCTCTTGTAGGGGTCGGTGCTGTTCCGCACGCCCCGCTTATACTGGGAGTTGATGGCCTTCTCCAGCGGGGGGCTGAGTCTGCGCAGGGAGCTGGCCTTGAGTTCCTGCAGAGCCACTGACATCTCCTCCAGCCCCGGCCTGCGGTCGGACAACAAGCGATAGGTTAGGTAGGGTAAGGTTAGATTGGGTTAGGTTAAGTTGGGTTAGATTAGGTCATATTATGTAAGGTAAGGGTTAAAGAAGGCTAAGTTACACCAGATTAGCTTAGTTTATCTAGGGTAAGGGTTAGGTTAGGTCAGGCCAATGTCATATGTTCTCTTAGGCAGGGCAGTCACAAGGTGATTGGGGGGGGGGGGCTTAGGACAAAAATTCTGTGAGGGGCCCCAGAGACCCCTATTTTTTTATTGGTAGCATTTTTCTTTTGGCCGGAAGCCTCCTAAGTCCCATGGAATTCAGGGGAGGTCTGGCCAATAACAACATATTCCCTGTTTTAATTTTTTGTTTAGTATAGAAAGCTGTAGCGACCTTATTTTAACTGAGGATTGATTGTTGGATTGGTCTGCTAATTTTATACACAAAGCTTCAATTCATTTTATATAGAAAAAACGAGGTTCCTGGTATTTTGGCTTAAAAAAAATGCATGTGGTCATATCCCAGCATTATTGAGCAATTTTAAATATTTAATCTAAACCCTTTCTTATGTTTTCCATGTGTTCTTCATTTTAAAGTTGAAGTGGACTTTTTGTCTCGCCTGGAACCGAGGTCATGTTACAGTAAATTATAAGATCATCCGGTTTGGTCTCTCGGTTGGTTCTGTAGTTTTGAATATAAGTTTCTTAACTTAGTTTTTGGAACACCCTCAGAAATAGGAAGTTAACAGTCCCAGATTGCATGGATACCCAGTGAAGTAACATTGAAAGGAGGCTGTAAATTGTTAAGAGGCAATACTTGAATGCCAATTGCAATTGTATTAACTTGAAGTCAAATTTTAAATAAAGAAGTTTTTATTACCAGCCCAATTTTTTAAGAGCGCACACCACACCCACCCACTTTTAAAGGAAGCCACAAATTTTATTCATAGCTGGTTTAGGAACACACATTGATGCAAGAAAACGAATGGTGATGAATGATGTCAATGATTAAATCAAGATAATGCCTTTTTGAGATGAGGCTCAGAAAAATAATGGTGTTTTCTACATCTGTTTTTTCAATACATTTTGTATAGCCTAAACTAGATTAGACTAGATTGTTTATGACTAAACTAGATTTGGAGGTATTTTTCCAACCAACAGTCTTGCAACATACCCTGCCTGCTGCACACACTGCAGTGCCCCCGCCAAGTCCCCGCATCGCAGGTAGAAGTACACGCAGGGCCACAACGGCCGGCCTTCCACAGTGGCGGGGTCCAGGCCCAGATAGCCGCCTGGCACGCGGAGGCCCACGAAGCTGCGGACCAGCGAGTACGTGCTCGGCTCCCCGCCGCGCCGCGCCAGGCTCAGGTTGCTCGACACCACGCTCTCCATGTACTGCCGGTACCTGCGGGTCACAATCACAACTCAACGTTCACGTTTTGGAATTTACAAAAATTGAAATATTTCAACATGGAAAGGTAAGCTTAAGTCTTCTTTCCCTTCTTGGTGGGGAACCTTGGATTGAAAACCGAAAAACCACACTGAGCGATTCCAAAAACATTATTTATGTGAGCTTGCGCTCCCTCAAAAACTTAAATTCTAACCGAGACCATTCAGAAATGTGTTTGTACACTGGACGCTCTTTTAACCGGCATGTTTGGGATCACAACCATGCCGGATAACTGATTTTGCAAGATAATAGAAGATATATACTTTTTAAATGGTATACTTAAGATAATTAACTTCATTCCATAACCCAAATGAACAAAACACATATTTTACATGAGGTTGAGAAGAAAAACACAGAGAAAAACACTTTACAAAATACTGTAAAGTTTAGATACTAAAACTGGTGTGCACAGTCCAGCACAGCTATAATGTCAGTAGAGGTCTGTGAGCGCCCGAACATATCCAGAAAAACCCGGTCGTGAATGGCTCGGCTGATGCCGGTGAGTAGAACGTGCCGGTTCTTATAATGCCGGATTAAAGAGTGTCTACTGTAAGGTTTTCATGTTACTCTGACCATTGTCGGAATGGTTTCCAATAAGGCTAATTTGAACCCATTCCGGCAATGGCCCGAGTGAGATGAATAACCCTACAAACACATATGAGAATGGACTTTGAAGAGCTTTCCTGGAAAGAAACCAAACCCGTCTCGGTTAGAATTTAAGTTTCCAAGGAGCGTGACCTCTCGAAAAATAACTTTTCAGAGTCGCTCAGCGCAGTTTTTGGGTTTTCAATCCAAAGTTCCTATAAGCAATGCAGTCAACTGATAAGCATAATCCTCAAAAGATCAGCTTGTTTAATAACAATCATGAAGACCGGGTACTTCGCCAAATCCTAAGTCCTCTGAATTACATAAGAGGTTAGTTTTCGAAAATATACCTCTGAGTGTTAAGATGAGATAGTAATGTAGACAATTATATTGTGAATATTTATATCTCTAATTTGCTATCAAAATAAATGAGATAATTAGATAAGTACATAAAATGCCATCGGGTGACAACATTTTCTGAGCATAACCATTGACTATACACCTGTAGTACACAGAAAACCTTATGGGCCCTTCTATTGACACGAGGCGGGATTCTCCACGTAGTTCTGACAGCACTGGATAGAAATCGCCACCATCGCACGCAATGGCAGACATAACTCTGCTTGTGCCGCTTGGCGCGCTCAGCTCGGCTGTGGCGGGTTTTTAAAATCTCATTTGCTAATAAAACATCTGTCTCGCTTTCCTCGTAACTCAGAAGTTTTAATATGCTATTTAACAAAGGCTGTAATAACAAAGGTTGTGTGAAATAAAAATAATATTGAAATAACTGTTCAAAACTTGTAATAAAATTGGGTGTCAACGTCATAACCGTCTTTCAACAGCGTCATTCAAGTGAACTCTGTCTGTTCATCTGCCTATGCGATTCCAAGTTAGTTCGCGTAATGTCTACTAAGGAGGAAGCACATTCGATAGCCCCTGTTGCCGACCGCACTCAATAGATTGTGCTGTTTCTTGGTTAACCGATTTTAGCATTGCATTTACTGTCTACTACAGGTGTAAAGTCAATGTCATATTGAGCTGGCACATTGGTCTGATTGGACATGAACATGGGGTATGTGTTATATACATGGGGGTAGTGCAGTTCCCAGGTATTCTTGGAAAGGTTTGATGTTTTGCTGAACTTTTTAAGTAGACCTTGTTGGAATAACTATGACTTAATAATAGGTGGTGATGTAAACGCAGAGTTTGATATGACAACAAATAAATATAGTGTCATTGAACTTAACAACTTACTGAGGCAGCATAACTTGAAATTCATCAATGTAGAACCAACTAGAGGGACAGCCTGCCTGGATAATATTTTTACAAACATCGATACTTTCATTAAGATCAATTGATGTAACGGTGTTTCCATTGTCAGATCACAAGTCACTATCAATTGGATATTCAAATGCTTCTCATGTTCAGGAAAGTGGTCGGTCTATCCTAAATTCAAAGCTAGTAATAACAAGACCTCTAAATGACCAAAAGGTATCACAGCTTAGTGATTCCCTCTATAGTGTTAACTGGTATGATGTTCTATGTAGGCCCCATATCTCAGTGGATAATTCAACAGCTAAAACTGTGTTTGAATAATTTTTTTAAAGATTTATGTTTATATTCAATAGTTGTATACCTGTAAGACAATGTAAGGTGTCTAATAATGGCTTTACTAGTAAGGTAAGAAAAAATAAAAAGGATTGGTATTCTCCGCAATTGTCAAATATGAAAAATATGGTTTTATTGTTGTTGGATGTGTATAGTGGTTCAAAAAGTGAAGAGGCAAAACTGGCTTATGTTAAAAGTAAGAGAGAGTATAAAAATGCAATTGTGGAGGCTAAAAAGTCTTATAACTCTAGCTCTATTGAAAATTCTAGCAACAAATGTAAGACTGCCTGGAATATAATAAAAAGTCATATCAAAGGTGCTAAAAATGGGTGTGACAACATCCCTCCAGATAAATTAAATGATTTTTTTACCAATTCTGTAAATGAAATATCAAGCTCTATTGTTAGGCCCAGTTTGAGCTCAGTAGATTTGCTTGCACAAGCTTCCATGCCAGTGACTTTGCATAGTTTTACTGAAGTTTCACCTGAAATAGTTTTACGTATTGTTAAGAGTTTCAAAACATCAGACAGTGTTTGATATATATGATGTTTCCTGTAATCTACTTAAGAAAATAATTACTAGCATAGTTTGTCCGTTAACTTATTGTATAAATAGATGTTTACACGAAGGTTTCTTTCCTATGGAACTAAAGCTTTCCAGAGTTGTGCCAGTGTATAAAAAAGGTGAAATAGATTCCCCCTCTAGTTATAGGCCCATTTCTCTTGTACCAGCATTCAGTAAAGTTTTTGAGACTGTAATTTATCATCAACTTTGTAATTATTTTGAACAACATGGTATAATTAATGAATCACAGTTCGGGTTTAGAAAAAATAGGTCAACAACAGACGCCATAGAATCATTGGTGAGAGTTGTTTTTCAAGTATTTGAGGACAAGGGCTTTGCTCAGGCTACTTTTTGTGACCTGAGTAAGGCCTTTGATTGTGTGAACCATGTTGCACTCATAAATAAGTTAGAGTTTTATGGGATAAGGGGTAAGAGTTCAGAGCTAATGAAATCTTATTTGGAGAACCGTAGTCAGGTGGTTTGTGCTGGTAGAGAGAAGTCAAGTGTTGCTCAGGTTAATATTGGAGTACCACAAGGCTCTGTACTTGGTCCCTTTTTATTCCTTATCATGATAAACGACTTGCCATCATTTTTGGGATCTCACACAGTTATGTACGCAGATGATGCAACTTTCATTAATTTTAACAAAGACATCGATGCTCTCAAAATCACCACTAACAGTACAATATCCGAAGCATCATACTGGTTCAAAGCAAATGGATTTCTTCTCAATAAAATAAAACGCAAAATATGTACTTTAGTCTGAGGGACAGCTTACCATTGGAGGATGTTCCAAGTATTAAATTTCTAAGTCTTTATATTGACTCCAAACTAACATGGGAGCATCATGTAAAGTACATTGGTGTTAAGTTGTATAGAGTGATATATTTGTTGAGGCGTCTTGTGAATTGTGTACCTGATAACTATGTAAAGTCATCTTACTTCTCATTCTTCCAAAGTATAGTGATGTATGGTATTATACTGTGGGGAAACTCTAGTCATGTCAATGATATTTTGTTACTGCAAAAAAAAGCGATTAGAGTAATTACGGGCTCATCATACATGGCACACTGCAAACCACTGTTTATTGAACACAGAATTATGACTGTGATAAACCTGTATATTTACTCTGTCCTAATTTTTACCAAAAATAAGTTGCCAAATTTTCAAAGGAGAGAGGATATTCATACTCACAATACTAGAAGTAGAAAGCACATTAACATCCCATTTCATAGGTTATCAAAATCTGTTAATAGTTATGAAGTAATTGGCCAGAAACTCTTTAATAAACTCCCATTGTACCTACATGACATTCCTCTTAACGAATTTAAAAGAAAACTGTACAACTGGTTAGTTGACAATCCTTTTTATAATATAGTTGAGTTTTTTGAGTGTGACACCATGTCCCTTCGTGAAATTGTGCAACCAATGTAATTAGCCTAAGTTATTTATATTTTAAGTTAGATTTTATATTTATTTGCACAGCTTGTTGTTTTAGCTATATGTTCTTTGTTTTTGTCATTTGCACTGGAGTAACTCGTACGTTGAAATATAATTATCTATACGATCATTTAATTTTACTTTAATTGTGGACTGTTATGAATGTTGCCTAATGACTTTGCTGTAGACTGCACAATTGTAGAGTGTATGTTGTATACTCGTGATACCTGTATTAGGATAAGATCTGTTCTGACCTTGTCTATTGCTGTATATATGCTTAATGACAATACAATTTTATTTATTTATTTATTTATATGACACTGAGAACCATTAAAACTAAGAAGACACTTATTGCTAAGTGGATCGCAACCTATTAGCAAAAGTTTAAACCTCTAGCATTTGTGAAAGGAAATATGGAGAGTCTGAATCATTAGGCATTAGCAGCATAGGTGTTAAGAACACTGATTAGGACTAATCATTACTATTTCATAACTAATTGATTGAGTGCCAACACTAATTAACAGAGTGGTTTAGCCTTCACTTTCGGTTGATAAATCTCCGTATGGTTTTCACATGGAAACCACCTGGTCCGGTCATAACTTATTTGCTGTTATTTTATGAAATATTAAATTACCCACCACAATTTCACATTCCCCAACATAACTCCAAATAAACTTTCACATTTAACCATTACACTTTATAAACATGAAACTTATAACCTCCATGATACAATGTTCCGCCCAGCAATGGTTCTCAGCCCAGTATTCAGCCCAGCAAGGTACCTGTTCTCCAGATATTTGCGGGCCTGCGCGATGAGTTTCCCCTTGCCGGCGTCACAGTTGCGGGCCTCCAGCACGTCTCCGTGGCTCTGCGGCTGCAGCTGGGTCATGTAGCTTACGATCGTCCACATCTCGCTCACCTTCTGTACAGCAAATCAGCACCAAAATAGAACGCATTACAGTTTAGGAATGTCTTTTAACAATTTTTTGACTATAAGTAAATACACTTTTTTTAATCCAGTGGATAGTAAGAGGATATTCATCTATTATATTTCAATCCGCAGACCAGCAAATATTACAGAAACTTTAGTAATTTAAATGTGCAAGGGAAGTAAACATCAAATTTTGCATTATGTATGTGTGTAAACAGGGTGAGTGAGACACCCCCAGCAAATATTTGTGTGGAATATACCAAACATATGAAAAGCTACAATCAATATAAAAAAATGTAATTAGAATTATGCTTGGTTAAAATTTTAAAGCTCATGTGAAGAAAACGTTTTGTTCTGTACTTTCTGACTTTCCCGAAACATCCAACCTCATGGCATCGACTGGTAGATCCCAGTTATCACAGACAGGTGCCACACCCAACAAAACACTGAGAGGCCGATCAGCTGTTACTCTGATCAGCTGTTACTCACCGACCTACCAGCTGTTACTCACAGACCCACCAGCTCACCGACCCAGCCGTTACTCACCGACCTACCAGCCGTTACTCACCAACCTACCAGCCGTTACTCACCAACCTACCAGCTGTTACTCACTGACTTATCAGTAGTTACTCACCGACCCAGCTGTTACTCACCAACCTACCAGCTGTTACTCACTGACCTACCAGCTGTTACTCACCGACCTACCAGTTGTTACTCACTGACCTATCAGCTGTTATTCGCTGACCTATCAGCTGTTACTAACCGAGTCGTTGCTCGTGGCCGCCACTCTGCTGAACTTGTCCACCAGATTAGGTTTGGGTGAGCCCTCCAACAGCGCCGTGTTGTATTCTATCAGACACTGCGCGTACGCCATCTCCAGCTGATCCAGGCAGCTCTTGGTGCCATATACACTCTCGTTCAACACAGTTTTCTGAAAGAGTGAAATTTTAGTTACCTTCCAGATGTCAAGTTTTATGAGTTAATTTTTTGTTATTGCATTCCTCTCTAAATTACAAGTTACTTTCACTTGCAGAAATCAGCAATCATATAATACCAATAGATGGAGCACATCTGATATGAATGTTCTGCGGGAGGTGAAGCCAGTTTTTGAGACACAGGACCCACAACAAGTGGCGGCATTCGGAAATGATTCATCGTGTGACGCTCCTGTTTAACATATGAAAGATAGGAAAAATCGTTAAGCGTTCTCAGTTGAATTAAAATTTTTGCCAAGATAATTGGTTTGTGGCCAAATGACCTTTTGATTAGTCACATGATGAATCATCTCCGACCGCCGCCATCTTGTTGTGGGTCCTGTCGCTCAAAAACTGGCTTCACTTTTCGAGCCATATGCTCCATCCATTGGTCTTATATGACCACTGGCTAAAACAAAATATTGGGGAAGAGTTTAAAATTAAATGGAAAATAATAAAAAAATCAAGGTTCTTGTTGCCGGCAATTTATTTTTAATTTCCCTGACCTATCTTCAAATAATTTTCCTTTTAATTTTAAAATTCAAATTTTATTTATTCCATAATTGAACAGAAAAATACACAAACATTTACCACATGGAATTATTTCCCTGCAAAGACTATTGATCTGTATGCAAGGAAAGAGCTTATGAGCTGATACCATTAGACTTGTAAAAGTAAGAATTAATTTCTTGTAAAAGTTTGTATGGAGCACTAGCACTGCTCAACTTAATTTGTAAATGAAAAATACTTGGTACACTGCGTAAAGATACTTATGATCTAATCTTATTACAAAAATTAAACTAACAACAAAATTTCGGTATACAGATTTGAATATATATATATGTAAAAAAAACAGACATTTTAAAATTGAAACTTAAATACCGGAATAGTGAAATCATGGTAATGTTGTAGGGAAGAGGTAAACAAAAATGTTGACCTGGGTACATCATGTACAATTAGTTAGGACTAGTGGCTTGAAGGGGCCATAGCTCCATAACCTCGCTCCAATACCCTAGTCTAATTTTCTTTTACACTTTACATGCTGAGGAAAATGAAAAATACAAGGAGTCGCCGGAATACTACCCCCAGAAAAGTATTCCCAAGAAAAAACGCCTACGTCATTTTGACGTCACGAAGGGGGGGAGGCTAAAGCCGCATTAATATTGACCCGCGACTGGAAATCTAACCCCAACACATTATCATTCTATCTGATTGCTAGCACTTAAGTAATTACCTGTACGGTTCGGCTCCCGGAAATCTATCCCCAGAAAACTGACCTCAGAAATCTACCCCCGGAGATCTGACCCCAGAAAACTGCCCCCAGAGTGCTCGTCACAACGCTGGGCGCAGAGCTGTCGGCCCATAAGTAATCTGGTCTATTCACCCGTTTCCTCGGAATCAGCCCTAAATTACAGATGAGTCCAGACTCTTGGCTGGAGGCATGCCACTACTTTCACAGTACCAGTTGGATTATATTATATCACGTATTTTTAAAACATACGAAAAACTGATACAGTAGAACTTCGATAGTTCGACAGTCGGTATACTTGGACCGTGACAACATGATATGACAGTAGCGGTGACCGATAGTGTCCTTGACGGTTCGCTGGTCAGTTATGGGAGCCCGCTTATTGTTTTCGCGAACGTGCGCTACCGCCTTTTCTATAAATAACTCGTCCTTCTTACCCTCTAGCCCGTCCTATCCACCCCCTTCCCCGCCCTTCCCAGTAAGTAGGTCAAGTCAGTTCACTCGAGATGCTGCAGGAGTTAAACACGTCTTTGATTCTTTCGTGATACGCTATTGTTTTTCTGCTCATAAAACTCCCTGTGTTCCTTATACGCCCTATAGTTCGACATTTCGATAGTTTGACTCCCCTTTAGTCCACAAAGTGTCGAACTATCGAGGTTCTACTGTATTATATTTTGTATCTTCTTAAAAACCTGATCACTTTGATACCAGGACAACATTTACCTTGTTTGTGGATGATATTGGTAATGATATTGGTAGCAATTTAGCTATTACACCAACAGAAATTTTATGGTCCGCTTTTAAACATCAGTATTATTTAATATTTATTAATCGGGCACCTCCATTGAGCAATGTTAAGTTTTGTAGGAAAAAAACAACAGCCAAACAATGATGGTAAGTTATGGTTTAGTAGTTATCTAGTGGATTTAGTTTTAGAACCTGCTAGTAGTTAATAAACTGTTGATTATTAACAGCTGGTAGTCCAGGCAATTGAGTAAAATAAAGTCTACTTAGAAAGTTTTGCGGAAGTTTTGTTTTTAACGAGGTCCCCAGACCCCAAAAACACCATTGGTTTGAAACTGTGTTATATATATGAGTCCGTGGGTGCGATAAATCTCATAAAAAGGTCCGATTTTGATCAAATTTGGTACAAACGTGTAAAGCAACATTTATGACTAAGTTTGAAAACCAGCCATATCGCTCTATCTAAAGGGGTATTTTGGGCGGGGGGGGGGTTGTACCCCGAAAATTGGGGTTTTTGAGCTTTTTATATATAATTTATGAAATAACCAAATTTTAATTTACACCATTGGATTCAGCTTTAAAAAACACACAATTTGTTATTTTGATCATTCCTCTATGTCAATCGCTTACCGAGATATTGAAAGTGCTACCTACACACAGTACATTGTCTAATGCTATTCTTATGGAGAATAAGAAAAGAATTATATCTCATTTTTTTATGAACGTATACTGAAGAAACTTGGTATACGGCTTTATCTGGTTGTGGTCTATTGATATTTACTCGAAAAACAATTTTTTGCCAAAGGTACTCGTAGCAGCAAAGCTGCGTACTCAGCCCCATGTTATTCTTATGAAGAAAAATTAAAATGCTACATCTCCCTTAATTATGAACATAAATTAATAAAACCTTGTATATGACTTCACCTAGTTGAGTTATATTGATATTTGCCTAAACACCATTTTTTTGTTCCTTGTTGCAGCAAACCTGCGTACTCATCCCCCATGTTATTCTTATCGAGATTAATCAAAATGGGATATATCGCTTATTTATGAATGTATATTGATGAAACTAGGTATGTGGCTTCACATAGTTGAGTTATATTGATATTTGCATAGAAACCAGTTGTTTTTAATTCAGCGAACCTATGTACTCATCCCCAATGGTATTCTTATGGAGAATAATTAAAACTGTATATATCACTTATTTTTGAATATATTTTTATGAAACTTGGTATGTGGCTTTATGTGTATTAAGACATATATTGTAAATTCGCTGAGTACGCAGGTTTGCTAGGACAGGGGTATTTTGCTATTTCTTTTGTATTTTTGGGTGCTGAATCCGAATTTAAACTTTGAGTAGACATCTCTGCTGCTAAAGCTGCCGTTTAAAAAAAATTGAAAAAAATTGAACAAAAATCCAGTTTTGTTCAAATATCTTATTTACCGATTGTTTTGATCCTAATGTGCCCGTTAAAGACGATCAAATAACAAATAACGTTGGTCCGTATGATTTTTGTGGTGCGACGTATAATAACGCCGCTAGAGCGTGCCAAGTTGTGTTATAAATTTTGCATTTTGCACTACGTCCTTGCTCCTTAAGTTTCCTTTGCAAATTTCGCTGTTCTGCGTTAGTTTACGAGTAAAACGACAATGACCAATATTAAAGTGGACAAAATAAGCTATATTATGTTCCTTCTTGCGTTAGTATGGAATAACTATTAACGGTTCAGTATACAATTTAATTATATTGTAAGGGCAAGTCAAGTCGTAAAGATTAGGAAATGTTGTGTATTCTTTTTAATTTTCAATGTAAAAACACTCCCAATGCAGCAAACCTGTGTAGGCCTATAAGCAAAGTCGCAGTAAAAATATGTATACCAAAATATCCTATAAAGCATTTGACCAAGTTTAATGAAAATCTATTTTTAAATATTCAAGATACCGGTACTTATTTTTATTTTCCTATATTAAAATACACATTGGGAGGATTACGTAGAGGGATGTTGCATCTGGTGCAACTAACTGGCGCTCGGGGTTGAGTGGTGGACTGTGATGCCACCGTGCACCATGTCACTGCTCTCAACTTGAATAATAATTATGAAAACAAGTGTTTAAATGAACCCCTTCACTTTATGTCAAAAAGAACTGGAATAAAGCATGCCAAAAAACATGGAATAAAAATAACATTATAATTAAAATTATATTGAACCACATGTTCCACTTGCGCGTTTTGATCGGTGGAAAATAATTGAAAATAGTTGTAAAGGCTTGTAGGAGCTGTGTAGCCCCTTTAACATTTGGTTTTTGTGTATGTGAATATTGCATTTGATGTTTACGCATGAACACCAACGAGTTCATATATCTAGAGAACTCGTCTCGTGTAAAAAAAAAACTGTAGCCTACATGGTCAACCGCTGTGTTACACCTCTGTCAACTCTGCTCCCATGGAAACCAACATAGGAACCAATCAAATCTATACAAAAATAATTAAAAATAGTTCTAGAGGCTTGTAGGGGCTGTGTAGCCTCTTTAACGTTTGGTTTTTGTGTATGTGAATATTTCATTTGTACTGTTAGAACGATAGTCATGCAGATGTGCAGAAACCGCTTATGATTTACATCGGCCCTCAGGGCTACACCCCACATGCCTTCAAAGTTTCAATGATAAATCTTATGGAAGAACAGTAATCAATTGAATTGTATATTTGACAGCTGATATAATAACAAATGCTAGCTCAAGAGCAAGAACAGATGTTTTAACCAATGTAAACAAAAAACACAACTGACTACTGGAATGGTAACACCCTTCTCTTCTCCGTTTTAACTCTACATTAAAAAGATTAAACCTGGGTGTGAGGGGTGCAAGGGTGAAGGAGGGTGAGAGGGAGAGGGGGAGAGGGAGAAAGACCTGCTCATACGCAGGATGTGGCAAAAAATTCATGCAAACAGCCATTATTCGTTTGTGGAGCAATGGGTTTATATAAAATTATTTCTGGTCGAGTTTCAACCTTTGGGTGATTGTTAGTACATGTTAAAGCATAAACAAAGCTGAAACATTAATTACATTATAAATAGTTATAGCTGATAATTAGTTAATATTTTTAAAAATGGTGGCTTTAGCGGCAGAGATATCTTTACACAAAGTTTAAATTCGGATTCAGCACCCAAAATTACATAAGAAATAGCAAAACACAAAGCTTCCGCGAAACCTTCCAGATAAAACTCCCATTTGCCTGAACTATGGTATCATTCTTTAGTTTTAATTTGAAACTCCATAAGCCTAATGTTAATTTTTTTAAACTTTTCAAATTCGTTTTTGAACGTAATTCGATTTTTCCTAGGGATGAGACTTGTCTAGAACTTATTTGTTTACCCACACATTAGTTAATTACAACTTTTGAAGGAAATCGTTGTAGCTTGTTTGAGATCAGAGTTGCATTTAAGCAAGCACACAAACCTTACTCTTATTACAGTATAGGAAAAATAATTCTGATTTTTAAAAGCGGATCATAAGCTTGCCATAGGTGTCAAGAGGTGTCATAGGTTAAATTGCTACTAGCATCAAGTCAAGAAATGGTTGTCCAATTTAGGCGAAGTTTGGTATCACAATTATCAGGTTTTTAAGTTGATGCAAAATATAATATCAGTTTTCTTAATGTATTAAAAATAAGTGATATAATATAATCCAACTGGTACTGTGAAAGTAGTGGCGTGCGTACAGCCAAGCGGCGATAATTTAGGGCCAGTTTTGAGGAAGCGGGTGAATAGACTTACGGGCCGACAGCTCTGCGCCCAGCGTTGTGACGAGCACTCTGGGGGCAGTTTTCTGGGGTTAGATTTCCGGGGGTAGATTTCTGGGGATAGTTTTCCGGTCTCAGCTTTATTGATATTTTTATTAAATTACCACCACTTAATTCAAGTAGCCTACTTCAACCGTGAAATTTTGGTCAGTAAAATACATAATAATTTATCTGTTCTTAAATTTTGCGGCCGGAAAACTACCCCCAAACCTCTGACGTCAAAATGACGTAGGAGTTTTTTCATGGGGTTACTTTTCTGGGGGCAGTTTTCCGCCACCCCAATACAAGTAGGAATACATGTCAGTTTGTAAACAACGTAGACACTTAATCACATGTTTCAATGTAAATAAAGCAGACGTTTTTAAATCCCCATGCTCTTCTTATGGGGGATGTCTTGCGATATTTTCTGTTTGATGGTATTTTTTTAGAAATACTGCTATTTTTTCCGAGTCCCTGGGATCAAGGTCTTTAATTTGAGCCATCTCCCATCATTCTGCAATTTGCCATACTCCCACAATTTTGACTTAAAAATTTTGCTTACAGAATTATATATAAAGATGGTCAGTACAACAAGCACAATGTGTAGTTTGACTGTATCAGCGCCTCTGTAGACACCCGTATAATATCGAGAAGCCACCAACTCAACCTTTTTTTTGCTTTTGCAGGCATGATTCCACCTTTAGTTTATTTAAACAACATAGCACCACAGTAGGAAAAACTAAAAAATATCAGGCCTGTATTATTTCATACTTTTTCACAAACATTTAATAATATTTTTCATATTAAATTTATCTGGTTTGGCCTAATTTCCATTTAACCTACTGTAAGTTAACATGGGTTAAGTTTAAGTTTGAATTTATATATATAAATTAACAAATGCAATTTTTTTAACCGAATGAAATACATTTCCAGTGACGATTTATTAATATAACTGCAAATCACTACATTTCATTACACTCAGATCCAACATACACTATGAACTGAGTAAGTTACATAACTTTTAATAAACCTACTTTTTCTTTGGTAACGAATCATCTCCAAAAAGTGCAGGATATTTAAAAGCAGTGTTACTTTATCCGGTACTTTGCAGGTATGTTTCCTGAGACACAGTTTCAAACAACTCACCTCGGTCCGCCGCGGCAACTGCAGCAGAGTTCCGCTCCTGCCAATCATCGAGTTCAACAACTTGGACTTCTCTACCTTCCACTCCCACATTATTTTCTTCCTGTGCTCCTTTGTTAAATTGTTGATTGTCTGTAACAAGACGCAAATTTTAGTTAACAAATATGAAAAACTCAGAAATAAATACCAGCACTATATGAGAATATATCTTACCTACCATACATATTTGCCTTAAAGTAAACACAAGTTTTGAAATATTGCTGAAAATTCCCATTTTGTTTACATTGATGTTAAAAAAATACTATATATACAAAATACTCCTGTCGCAGCAAACCTGCATACTCAGAAAATTTCCAATGCAGATTTTTTTCTTAATACCACAAAAGCCGCTTACTGAGTTTAAAAAAATATTCACACATAAGCGATATATAACATTTTAATTATTCTGCTTAAGAATAACATGGGGGTTGAGTAAGCAGGTTTGCTGCAACAAGGAACGCAAAATATGGGTTTTTATACAAATATCAATATAACTCAACTAGGTGAAGCCACATACCAAGCTTCATCAATATTTAATCATAAATAAGCACTATATCACATTTTACTTATTCTCCATAAGAATAACATGAGGGCTGAGTACGCAGGTTTGCCGCTAAGGGGATAATCAACAAAAAATCAATTTTTTTGTGCAATATCAATATACCAGTACTACGTGAAGCCAATATTAATATATAGTCAATATACATTAATACATAATCGAGATATCAAATTTCATTTATTCTCCATAAGGATAACATTGGACAACGTACTGGGTTTAGCACTTTGAATATCTCTGTAACAGTTGGACATAGAATCACAATTTAAACACCAAAATGATTGTTTTGTGGACCTGAAGTGATTGGTAAAAGTAAATGTGAAGTTTACATTAAAATTAACTGAGTAAAAGCTAAAAACCATTTTTGCATAAGATTAACATGGGAGATTTTATGAGTATTTTTTAAAATTTTCTCTGCAACCACTTAATTTATTATTTATTATTACTAAATTATTTGTTTTTAAGCTCTATAACATGGGCAAAACCAAAATTAAGTTTTTTTAAAAATTTTAGGGTGAAAAATGCAAAAAACTGATTTTTTGGAAAATTTAAAACCCCCCTTCCCATGGTCCGATTTTTCTGGTTTTCGAACTTAAAGTCATGAATGTCACTTTACACATTTGAGCCAAATTTCATCGTAATCGGACGTTTTTTACTCAAGTTATCGCATTCACGGACACATATATAGATAAATATAAATTTGAACGAATAGTGTTTTTGGCATCTGGGGACCTCAAAACAAAAAGTTATCATAGTCTCGGACTTAAGTCTTACCATGAGACCTACGGTAATAGCTTCTTCCATATAGGGGAAATTCGCTAAAAACAAGATTATTTCATAAACAAATCTACAGTACATCAAATATACATCAGAAATATGCAAGAAAATTAAGGTTTACATAATTTGCAAATGAATAACACAACTAACACAAGCATTTGTTATACTCTATGTTAACCCATTGGCGTAGACATACAAGCTGGTCTCGTTCCTTACTTGTAATTTTTTAACCTATGAATTGGGATGTAAAATTGGTGTTTTTAAATGGACTAATGGCATATTTTAATTAAAATATTGTTTTCTTTCAGTTTAGAGAGTCACATTGGCAAAAACACAGTAGACTTAAGTAAAAAGTAGCAAATCAGTGTTGACCATGTGCAACTCACAAAGAATTAACCGATACCGTCAACTTCCAAGCAAGCCAGCCACCGTTTGTTTTACTTGGGCCCTCCCACCAACGTTGCCACAGTCGTTCATTGAGAGTTGCACGACTGATCACTTTTGGTCGTGTGCGGGAATCGAACCCACGAACATCGTATCCACACCTGGCCCAGGTGTTTCCACGACGTAGCCAACTCAGCTAACACGACCAAAGGCCTGCCGTCCTTATAAAGCTTTATCAGTCAGTCCACGCCCCTAGCGGAGAGAACTGTAGTTACCCACTGTCATTAGTTACAGATGTTGCTACTAGAGTGCAGCACCAATCAAACTCCGTTATAGGCTATTGTGAATAGAATAAAATTACTACCTTAAAGAGTTAAACAATAATCTTGGTTATAGGAAAAAGCAGGCATAAGAAAGTGCTGTCAGTGTATCCACTGAGTTGCTATAGCAACTAATAAATTACCGGTACCATATTTTGAATAAGGACATTCACTTCTTTAACAAATGTCATTCTTCTCTAAGTAAGTGACTAGTGGCCAGTGGTCTTGAAATATTCCTTGGAGTATTTCTTAGTGTTCAGGTTGCTTAGTATTCCAAGGTAACCCTGATTATCATATCCTTATACTGCCCTACTAAGCACAGATGTGGTACCTGCTTTTTACTCAAACTTGAGAAAATCACAGTAAAAGGTTTATAACTTTGCTGTAGCCAAGGTTTTAGCGAATTTCCCCAATAGGGAAGAAGCTATTACCGTAGGTGGCATGGTAAGACTTAAGCCCGAGACCATGATAACTTTTTATTTTGAGGTCCCCAGATGCCAAAAACACTATTCGTTCAAATATATATATATATATATATATATGTATATATATATATATGTATATATGTATATATATGTATATATGTATATATATATATGTATATATATATGTTTTATATATATATATGTGTCCGTTACCGCGATAACTTTTGAAAGAAGCGCCCGATTTTGATGAAATTTGGCACACATTTGGAGAGTAACATTTATGACTTTAAGTTCAAAAACCAGATCGATCGGTCTTTGGGAAGGGGGTTTTATGGGAGTTTAAAATTTTCCAAAAATCAGTTTTTTGAACTTTTTACCCTAAAATGTTAAAAACACTAGATTTTGGTTATAGCCATTTTATTGAGCTTAAAAAACAAACAATTTAGTATTTTGAATCATTAAGCTAGGTTTAGTGGTTGTGGATAAGTCAAAAAATGTGTCCATAAAATTTCCCATGTTAATCTTATGGGAATACCGTTTTTAGATTTTCCTCAGATAATTTCACTAAAAACTCCACATTTCTTTCAATCATTTTGGCGTTTTAATTGTTGTTTTACGTCCAACCGTTGCAGTGATATTCAAGGTGCTAAACACAATACGTTGTCCAATGTTATCCTTATGGAAAATAAATAAAATGTTATATTTTGATTATTTATGTATGTATATTGATGAACTTGGTATGTGGCTTCAACTAGTTATGGTATATTAGCACACAAAAAATGGTTTTTGTTGATTTTTCCCGGTAGCAGCAAACCTGCATACTCGGCCCCCATATTATTCACATGGAGAATAAGTAAAGTTTTATGTCTCCCTTTGATATGGTCCTCAATTAATAAAACTTGGTATGTAGCTTCACTTGGTTGAGTTATATTGATAATTGCAAAAAAATTTCTTATCTTCCTTGTTGCAGTAAACCTGCGAACTCAATTATAATGTTATTCTTATGGAGAATAAATAAAATGCTATATATCGCTTATTAATGAATGTATTTTTGTGAAACTTGGTAAGTGGCTCTAGGTAGTAGTGATACCCATATATATGCATTGGAAATTCGCTGAGTACGCAGGTTTGCTGCGACAGGGGTATTTAACTCAACAAAATAATACATATTAAATCTAGTTTCTTTGTAATATTTTTTATAGTTTATTTTAGGATATCCTATAGTTTATTATTTTATTGAAGCAGTAATATGCCCTGTGATATCGTTTCTTTAGTCAAGCTAAGCTATTATTTCTTTATCTATACTACCCTCTGCTAAAATGTGTGGTATTTAAACACAATTGTGTGGGATTCTTAGACACAGACATATTGATTTAGTGATTTAAAACAAAACTGACCTATATGTTTCAATCATCTTTTGCCAAGCCAGTTTTGTGGTTACAGAGAAATTTGCTGAAGCTAGTTTGTGGTAACTATTGTTTATACGATAAAAGTCCATGGGGGTCGAGCTTTGCTCGGGGAAGGTCAGTTAGTCCCAAGTCCCCATGTACAGACGAGCAGGTTTACTCAGCTCATTTGTCTCTTTTCTGCATGTTTATGGTCACCAGCTGTTATTATATCTCAATGTCCTTTTGATTCGTTTTGGATATGATATGACCATTCCAATGTAATTACCTCCATTCAATGGTTTTAATCACTGCTCTCAGGAAACCACATGTTAATACTCAAATGACATCAGTATTGCTTTGACCGATCACTGACTGATTATAAACAGTAGTTATGATTCTTTTGTTTTGATTTGAAACTCCATAAGCAGCCCAATGGTATTTTTTTAACTTTTAAAATCCGTTCTTTTCCTTAATTAGATTTTTCCTGGGTATGAGAGCCATTGGAACCGTTTCTTAGATTACAGTTGCAATTAAGCAAGGATAAAAGTAAGCAAGCAAGCAAACCTTACTCATATAGAGTATAGGATACCTTAACAATTAGCAGTTACAACAATTTAACTTAGACACTTTAGATAAATTGGGAAAAGGATAGACAGCTAGCTTACCTGAAAAGAATAAAAACAGGTGTAGCACAGGAGACACATAAATAAGACACAAAAACACTTGATATTTCGCCCATCTTGGGGACTTCATCTGAAAAGAAGACTTCTCTTCTTCTCTTTTGATGAAGTCCCCAAGGGGACAAAATATAAAACGTTTTTGTGTCTTCTGTGCTACACCTGTTTTTATTCTCTTCAGGTAAGCTAGCTGTCAATCCTTTTCCAAATTTATCAAATCTTTACAAACTACAGACCTTTTCCAAATGAACCTAACACTTTAGCTTAGTAATTGGAAACAAAAGTGTAGATAACGAGTTTTAAACTATAATCTTTTGTTTGGTAATTTTTTTAGGCCTATAACGAGCTAAAGTGATCGGAATTTACACAATTTCTAGAAATATAAAAAGGTCAGTACCCCAAAAATGTCAGTTACCACACATCTGTTCTTGGCGGGGCAGTATATTCCTGTGAACTTTATAGCAGAGGATAAATTAACTGAAAATAAATTTTCCAAAACATCAATTAACTGAACGCTAAAAATTAATTCATGATCTCTCCTGTGTGAAGCGGCAAATGGTGCAGTTTTATTTAGAATACAAAGAAAAAATATATTTGTCCAACTGCAATGTTATATTAATATGCTATATTCACTGTATATTTGATACACATATTCCTTCAATGCTTTGTTATTCTTAGCACGGTGGTGGGATTTCAAAAAGGTTTTCTTTTTGATTATCTGAATAATTTGGAATCCAAATCATCTTTTCCCAAGTAGTTTGGATTATCGACTGCCTATTGTACAACACCCATAGGTAACATAAATTTTGACAAGTAAGAACTTATTTTCACATTAGTTTGTCAATATTTGGTTTGAAACTTGGATGAAAAAGAGATATTTATTTAAATAATGAAAATTGTATTTAGATTCAGTTCTTTTTTGCTGGAAAATTTAATTAGGATCTAAGTGATCATGCAAATAAATAATTCAAATAAGTTAAAATTTACAAGTTTAAAATAAATTATCAATAATTGATAGTACCTAAGCAACAACAATGATGCAGGTTTCTTATAAATATTTTTCAAAATCACACCAAGTTTACATTTAATTTAATGAAAATATCATGTCTGCGGCACTGAGCACGATTTCCAGTGTCACAAAAATAAACTGTACAGCAAAAAGTCACCGTTTCTTAAATCTGAGAAGTGGTCTGAGCAATATAATTTTAAGCTTAAAATTCCACAATGTAAGCTCGAATGTGAAATTGAACCGGTTACGGGATTATATGGAGTTGAAACAACCGGACGACAGATGCACAGCATCCTACATATGGATAGACCAAACCGGAGTGAACATGAGAGGAAAAACCAAGGTCCTGGATTTTGTGCCGGAAGTAGTCTGCCAACTGCCCGTTTGGTCGTATGATGGAAGCTCCACCGGCCAAGCCAAAGGCAAAGACTCCGATGTCTTCCTTGTACCCGTCGCCATGTACCCCGACCCGTTCCGCGGAGGAGAGAATAAAATTGTTTTGTGTGAAACATATGACTCTGATAAAAAGCCGACTCAAACAAACCTGCGCAAGTGTTGTTTCGAATCGATGGAAAAAGTTGCAGACGAAAAGCCGTGGTTCGGGTTAGAACAGGAATACACAATGTTAGACACCCACCCGAAGTCATGGCCCCACCAGTGGCCTAAAGGCGGTTACCCAGCGCCCCAAGGTGAGCAGACGACATACGTTACTGAGTAGATAGGACTGGTGGCCCTGACTGTGGTGGCCGAGGGGTATTGTGTGGCTCATACAAATGGGTAATGAGGCTTAACTACGCTGAACTCTGAATATCCCAATTTCAAATCTATTCACAGCTAAGACTGACATGGCAGGTACAGATGACAAACAAACACTTAAAAACGTGGCAGAGAGACTGTCAGTATAATATTGAACATCATAACATCACCTAACTACATAGAATGTTTCTATGAAAAAACATATTTTATGGCCATGAAATTTTAAAATTATACTCTTACTACTAAAACCAAACATTCAGAAGGCCTGTGATCTTATAAAAGAATTTTCGTGAGAGAATTTGTTTCAAACTTGAAGACTTTTTTTTAGTATGGTTCAGTTTCAAGACTGACAAGGTCTACACAAAAAAGTAGACTTGGAGGAAATTTAATATTAATGGGTAATTTGGCTGACCAAGAAATTATTTTAATCATTTATTAAAACATTTATTTTTTAACACATATAAAATTGCAAAGCTTAAGAAATTTTAAAAGCCTCAAGCTGTCTGTGCAGGATATAGCTGCTTGTCTATATGACATAGGCTAATTCTTTAGTCCTACAGTGATGTACCTCAAAATTATATATCACCACTGGTATGCCGCTATAAAATTAAATATGTCTTCTACATACATTTTTTATGGAGAAGGTATAAAATTAATTTCATAACCGTCAAAACAAAAGTTACTTGCAATGCTACAAATGTACTTAGGTAGTTGGCCAACCAGGCCTATCTCTATAGTAAGATTATTTTTGGTATTTGTTACCGATATTTTGATTCTAAATATCAAAAACCGATATGAATCAATTATAAAAACCCTTGGTATTTTCAAATACCCCCGTCGCAGCAAACCTGCGTACTCAGCGAATTTCCAATGCATAATATTTGTCTGAATTCCACATAAAGCCGCGTACCAAGTTTCATAAAAATATATTCACATATAAGCGATTTTAATTATTCTCCATAAGAATAACATTGGTAATGAGTACGTAGGTTTGCTGAAACATGGAATTGTTTTTTATGCTAATATAAATACAATTTAACTAGGCGAAGCCACATACCAAGTTTCATCAATATTCAATCATAAATAAGCGCTATATAACATTTTAGTTATTCTCCATAAGAATAACATGGGGGCTGAGTACGCAGGTATGCTGCTACAGGAATAACCAACAAAAAATAAATTTTTTGTGCAAATATCAATATACCAGTACTATTTGAAGCCACATACCAAGTTTCATCAACATACATTCATAAATAATCGAGATATCAAATTTTATTTATTCTCCATAAGGATAACATTGGACAACGTACTGTGTTTAGCACTTTGAATATCTCAGCAACGGTTGGGTGTAGAATCAAAATTTAAACACCAAAATGATTGTTTTGTGGAACTGAACAGATTTCTAAAAGCAAATGTGAAGTTTAAATTAAAATAAACTGAGGAAATGCCAAAAACCTTTTTCCCATAAGATTAACATGGGAGATTTTATGAGTAGGTTTTTTTGGATTTTCTCCGCAACCACTTAACCTAGGTTAATAATTCAAAATACTATATTATTTGTTTATTTAAGCTCTATAACATGGTCAAAATCAAAATTAAGTTTTTAAAAAATTTTAGGGTGAAAAATGCAAAAAACTGATTTTTGGAAAATTTAAAACCCCCATAAACCCCCCTTCCCATGGTCCGATTTTTCTGGTTTTCGAACTTAAAGTCATGAATGTCATTTTACACATTTGAGCCAAATTTCATCGAAATCGGACGTTTTTTACTCAAGTTATCGCATTCACGGACACATATATAGATATATATATATATATATAGATATATATATACATATATATAAATTTGAACGAATAGTGTTTTTGTCATCTGGGGACCTCAAAACAAAAAATTATTTTGGTCTCGGACTTAAGTCTTACCATGAGACCTACGGTAATAGCTTCTTCCCTATAGGGGAAATTCGCTAATACCAAAACAATTGGTATTTATTATGAATAAATTTAGAACATAAATGAATAAAACTGGTATACGACTTCACCTAATTGAGTTATATTGATATTAGCATAAAAAACCATTTTTTGTATTCCTTTTTGCAGCAAACCTGCATACTCAGCCCCAAAGTTATTCTTATGGAGAATAATTAAAATTGTATTTATCGCTTATTTGTGAATATATTTTTATGAAACTTGGTAAATGGCTTTATGTAGTATTAAGACGTTTTATATCTCCATTGGAAATTCGCTGAGTATGCAGGTTTGCTGCGGCGGGGGTATTTTCATCATCCTTATGTATAAGGAACGTGTAAACACCTATTCAGAGAAAACTACTGAACGTAGATCAGCCAGGTTTGTGTCAATAGATTTCCCTTAGGCCAAGAATGATGAAAAAAATATGATATCTTAAATTTACTCAGTTATAAGTTGCAATTTGCAAAAAAAACAGTTTTATTTTTAATTTTTATCATTTTAGCGAATTTCCCCTAAAGGGAAGAAGCTATTACTGTAGGTGGCATGGTAAGACTTAAGCCCGAGACCATGATAACTTTTCGTTTTGAGGTCCCCAGATGCCAAAAACACTATTCGTTCAAATTTATATATATATATATATATATATATATATTTATCTATATATATATGTGTCCGTTACCGCCATAACTTTTGAAAGAAGCGCCCGATTTTGATTAAATTTGGCACAAATGTGGAGAGTAGCATTTATGACTTTAAGTTCGAAAACCAGATCGATTGCACTATGGGAAGGGGGTTTTATGGGGGTTTACAATTTTCCAAAAGTCGGTTTTTTGCAAATTTGACCCCAAAATGTTAAAAACACTCAATTTTGGTTGTAGCCATTTTATAGAGCTTAAAAAACAAATAATTTAGTATTTTGAATCATTAACCTAGGTTAAGTGGTTGCGGAGAAAATCCAAAAAAACGTGTCCCATGTTAATCTTATGGGAAAAAGGTTTTTAAATTTTTCTCAAATAGTTTTACTAAAAACTTCATATTTCTGTTTATTAATGTGTTTAGCTCAACAAAACAAACATTTTGGTGTTTTAATTGTTGTTCTACGTCCAACCGTTGCAGAGATATTCAAAGTGCTAAACACAGTACGTTGTCCAATGTTATCCTTATGCAGAATAAATAAA
The DNA here is from genome assembly GCA_963675035.1 of Allygus modestus. Classification (NCBI taxonomy): domain Eukaryota; kingdom Metazoa; phylum Arthropoda; class Insecta; order Hemiptera; family Cicadellidae; genus Allygus; species Allygus modestus. The sequence goes on from OY776112.1 coordinate 103,131,733, forward strand.
ATTCTATATCTCAGTTGTATTTCCTATCTCATTACATGCATTTCAAAATTGAAATTAGCATTGCTACATGTGCAATGACAAATTTTGAAGCCACTAATTTATTTATTACTAATGAACAATATTTTATTTTTTGTGTTTTAAACCAGTCAATTTTAAGGGCTACTAACAGCTAATATAATAATTATTAATAAAAGTTGTTCAGTATTATTTCTTTATTGGAGCACATCATAGTTGCCATAATTAATTTATAGTTAAGACCTGTATTAAATTAACAGAGAATATAATAATAATTATAATTAATAGGACCTTGATCCAATACTTTGTGTAAGAACTTGATCCAATCTTGAAACTACAGCCTTCCCATTTTTGATAACCATCTTATCTGTACCTAGATGCAACTAATTAATAATACTTCCGATTCCAAAGGTTCCTACTACTGCGGCGTCGGAGCAGGAAAGGTTTTCGGCCGTGAAATAGTGGAAGCTCACCTCCGAGCGTGCTTGTACTGCGGGATAAACATATCCGGGATCAACGCGGAAGTGATGCCTTCGCAATGGGAGTTCCAAATAGGCCCGACTGAGGGAATAGCGGCTGGAGACGAGGTGTGGGTGGCCAGATACCTGCTGCACCGCATCGCCGAGGAGATCGGAGTGGTCATCAGCTTCGACCCCAAGCCCATAGAGGGCGACTGGAACGGAGCGGGCGGCCATGCTAACTTCTCAACGGAAAAAATGAGACAAGACGGCGGTCTCGCGGAGATTGAAAAAGCATTGAAAAAGTTGGAGAATAACCACGACGCACACATCAAAGTCTACGACCCCAGAGGTGGCAAAGACAACGAGCGCAGGTTGACCGGTCACCACGAGACTTCCTCCATGGACAAGTTCACGTGGGGAGTCGCTAACCGCGGCGTGAGCGTGAGGATTACAAGGGATGTTCACGAGGCCAAGAAGGGGTACTTTGAGGACCGCCGACCTTCCGCTAACGCCGATCCCTACGCCGTCTGCAACGCTCTGGTCTGCACGATATTACTGTAGTAATGACGTATTCGATAGTTTTAACGTTACACAAGTGGTTGTCTTTAAAATGTATTTATATGTTTAGCATAAATTAAAGTGGTTGTATCGCACTCGTACTTGATTATTTAAAATTAAAACTAGAGATGTGCGAGTACAGGTTTTTTAAGTCGAGTAGAGTAAATGGCAAAAGATTTGAATCTCGAGTTTGAGTTGAGTATAGAAATAAAGAAAACACATAGGTCGAGTTGAATTGGAACAAAACAGTGTATAGGGTTCCATTTATAAATGTTGTTATTAAAATTTACTTTCCTAGTCACTATGATCTGAAAATAACAATAGTAATTAAAATAATAGATTCCTGCTTCATTGGAAAAAGGTAAGTACATTTATCTAAAAATAAATCATACCAAAGTAATTGCATAAACATTTTGTCATGAAGATAAAATACTGTTAATCTTTTGGTATTAAGGTTGTTATAGCCTATATGGTATTACTTAACAGTTTAATTAAAAAATAATCTCAGTTTTTTATTTTATTTCCTCCTTTTTATTGATCCTATGTTTTATATTATATTATGTTTAGGCCTAAGCTACATCTTTCTACGAATGGAGAAAATAAAATTACATTTAGGCCTATAAGTTAAAATTAACTTTACTTTAATATTTAACAGGCCTACTTTATGGTAAAACATTAGACTACTTACTTATCACACAAAATGTATTTACTAATATCTTAGCATTAATTTTAACACTAATAGTCCTAATAAGAACAATATGTTAATAACAACATGAAGATATGTTTGAAAGTGCCTGGCAAATCAATTGATGAAATTGAAGCCATGTCTTAAATAGAGTATAAAATATTACAAATTATTAAAAAAATAATTAATGAAACACAAGGCCAATACAAATCACTTGTCTTTATAAACAGCTCAATGCCAAAGGACAGTTGAGCCTACAATTAATGGATTGACTCAATCTCAATTATTATGGTACAAAAAACAAGCACAAACTTCTTATGCTTACCTCTTAGATTTCATTACAGATATGTTTTTAATATTTTACTTAAAAAAATACAAGGTTAGGTTAACCTAAAAGTGGACTATACAGTCAGTGTTCATACAACTCAATCTGAAGGTCCTGGTAAATCCTCCATTTTGGTATAAAGAGTAACACAAATTTATAAACCAAAACTTACTTATTTTATTAATAAAACACTAAAATCCACATCACAACTCTTTACACCTCAAATGCGTTCACACTCAATTTGAATTGAATCGATTATTTCAGAAACACGTCAAACGCCAAGTTTCACGAAACTGAGTTATAATGAATTCTTTGTCTATTTATGTAACCACATCGTTTGGTGCAGAAACCAGCCAGGTTCAGAGCTTACAATGCTGTTTGATTGGCCACTAAAAATTGTGTTTAGTGCAGAAAACTGCCAAACGCTAAGACTTGGCGGGTTTCTGCAGTAAATCTTTTTTGCTTGATTAATGGTTGGCTACCCTGGTTCCCCTCTGAGCACATGTTTATAGTTGTTGTATTACAGTGTCTTGAGGTGTTTGTTTTGAGGTTATGTTTATCATTGTGGTAGTTTTAAAGAAATATAATAAGTGAGTTAAGTGAGAAGGGGAGTCATCAAAATGTCTAGTTCTGAAGAAGATGAACCGGTTAGAAAGAGGAGACATGGAGTAGTTCACACGGACACTTACCAGCGTAACAAACTACGAGACGCTAGGGTTAAGGGTGAGGCTTATGTTAATTATAAGGGAAATTAAGTATCACAAAAGACCAAACCTGAGGGAGTAACTTGTAAGTGCAGTAATAAATGCTTTTTAAATGTTACAGAAGAAGTTATTAATGTAACATGGAATAATTGTTATTCATTGGAAAGCAAAAACATGCAGGACACGGACACATACATACAGACTCTAATCAGAGCTAAAGAAATCACTCGTAGGCGTAAGAAAGCCAACCAAAGGCAGGAAGTTAGTGATAAAAATGAAGATGATATGGAATTTGTTGATGATGGGTCTTCTAAATTTAAGAGAAACCATTCTTTTATCTACAACCTAAAAATAAACGGTTCTTTAAAACGTGTTTGGAAGAACGTGTTCTTTAAAGTACATGGTTTATCACGTGAAAGATTAAGCAGAATTTGCCGTCTGCTAACTCAAAATAAAACTCCTACCGATAAAAGGGGAAAGAAAAGGAGTGAGAATGCTATGTCTGAAGACATTTGTGAACGTGTACACGAGCACCTAGCAAAGTTTGACGTCAAGGAAACACAATATGGGGGAACCAAAGAAGTATCTTGAGGCCACTCTAAACATAAGAAAAATGTATAAATTATGTATTATAGAAAACCCTGACCTTAAAGATAAGCTTAAGTATTCTTTTTACTACTCCTACTACAAATAAAACTTTGGTTACTCCTTTGGCAGGCCTCAGGTGGACGTATGTAGTACATGCGAAAGTCTTAAGGAAAAATTGAAAGACAAATGTCTAAATGACAATGCTAAGCGAGTTTTTGCAGCCAAACTTATGGTCCACAACAGATGAGCGAAAAAGTTCTATTCGAGTATGACAGAAGCTTCGAGCAATAAAGATGATGACACATACATAATTTGCTTTGATTTTATGCAAAATTTGCCTCTTCCCAATATTCCAGTGCAGGAAATATTTTATATGCGCTAGTTGTGAGTGAATGTGTTTAGCATACATAACCTAAAAACAAACAAATCTAAGATTTATTGATACCATGAAGGTGTGGTGAACAAATCACCTGATGAGGTATGCACATTTTTATTAAATTACATAAACACAGAGATACCTGACTGTAAAACATCTAGTCCTGTTCAGTGATGGTCCGTCAGGGCAAAACAAAAATCACACGATGGTGAGATTTCTCCAGAATCTGTGTGCTAGAAACAGACTTTCATCAATCACTCACAACTTCCCAGTTCGCGGTCACTCTTATTCTGCTTGTGACCGGGCCTTTGGTACAGTTAAACGTTTATTAAGGAAAGTTGACCGGATATACACGGATGAGGAGTAGATGGAACTGATTTTAAGGGCAAGTACCAAAAACCGTTTCACGGTTTACAAAGTTAAAACCGAAGATATCCTTAGTTTTAAATCATGGTGGCCTGCTTCATATAAAAAAATGCCTGTATCTGGTGAAGCTTCTGGTAAAGGAATTTCTAAAGATGACAAGTTGAAATTCAAAGTTTCCACACACAATCAATGTCGGTACAAGTTTGATGAAGTCAAGCCAGGGAAAGTAGTTGCAAAACTATAAATTGACGGACTACAACAGTCAACTTTCTCGTTGCTAAGGGCAAACACTCCACCACAGCTGCCAACAACAAAGGCGTATCCAGCTGGAAAGGTAAGTTTACTTTATTGATATATACATTACTTAAACCAACCTAACCTTTAACTATTTATATTCATTTTGACCATTAAAGTTTTCCTTTGTGTAAGCATATAAGCCCAATAAAAAATTAGCATAACATTTTTTAATAAAAGCCTTCTGTATTTATTTGACAACTATTCAGTCGTTGTTTTTACTTTTAGGTACCAATCAACATCATAAAGATGTACGACTTAACAACTTATCTATTTGGGTATGAAATACCAAGAGATCTTCGAGTGGCCTACCACAACCTCAGAGTCTGGGCAAGATTTAGTCGAAGAAGAGTAGTATTAGTCGTAAAAATAAGTTTACTACTTTTTTAAGTAAACGAGACCACATCTATGACAATTTTACTATCATTAACTTTTTTATGAATAAAAACTTTGTGTAGTTCTTACCTAGGTGTTTGTTTAATTTCTAAGACCCAAGATTCTAAAACCAATTTTAATAATTCTGTATTTCATGAACTTTTAAACCTAAAATAAACATATTTTCGTAATTTTTTTAAAGTTGTAAATATACTGTATCAATAAGGCTCTTTGATCTTTTAGTGATTAGTAGTGGCACAATGTCCACTAATCTGGACTCAATTTTAGAAAAATTTTACTGAAATTAAATGTTTTCAAATGGTTTATTGCAGAAACCTGTTGTGACATTTAAAAAAAATTCTCATGCCCATATTATCATGGTTTAAAAGCGATTTAATTCCTTAAAATATTTCACTCATCCAGTGCCTTTCTTCAGTAATAAAATGTATAAAAAAATAATAATTTACATTGTTGAAAGTTTTTTTTTTTTTCTTAAAATCACATTCTTTGCGTTTAACGTGTTTCTGAAATAATCGATTCAATTTACAGACGACGCGCGGCCGCGGACAACCCTTGGTAGCGCGGGTAAACGGCGCACAGTGGTCTAGATGTACCAAAAATATGCGCAAAATTAATAAAAACCTTACACGTTATGTTAATTTATTTTCATCTGTTAAAACATGTTTATTAGTGTATAAAGTCAACTTAAAATGCATATTGAAATTTTGGGGAATTAATTTAATTAGGAGAATCAAAACAGCTGAAAAAGCATCTTACCTTCTATTGTCAACAGGCAATTACCAAAGTAGCTTACTTCGCCCTTTTTGAATCACACCTGAAGCCGCGTCCACACTGGACAAACGTTCGGTGAACATGTTTGACCGAACAGTTTGTGGATAATTGTCCGAACATTTTGATGTTCGGCGTGCAATGTTTGCCTTTCTGGAGTGTGGACGCGTCCCCGAACAAAACGTTTGGGGGTTGACAACCTCGTCGCCGCCATCTTTGTTCGGAGACAATGTTCGCTCTCGGAGCGAAAACTGGCGGATGTTCGTGGTAGTCTGAGGCGGTAGCGGGTGGAAGGCGCACGTATTCTAGTGCTTATTTGTGTTGGTTGTTGTGAGTTATTGTGCATTGAAGATGAGTAAGGATTTTTGGAATCAGGACAAAGTTATATTGATTCAACTGTACGAATCAAACAAGCTGTTGCGGGATACATCGGACAATGATTATAAAAATAAGTATAAGAGGAAAGACGCGTATGCCGCCATCGCTACTGAGTTGGGTATCAACAACGCAGATGAAGTTAAGAAGAAAATAGAGAGTATCTTAGCTCAGTATAGGAGAGAGAAAAAAGCAACTGTATTAAAATCAGGAATGAGTACAGCTGAGGAGAAAAAGCCTTGGTGGGGGTTAGCATATTTACAATTTCTAGTAGGAGACAAGAGTACTCCACGATCAACTGTCTCAAGCTTGACTCAGGCTAGTGACCCCGCAGTCGAGACAGATTTCAGTGGCAATGGTTCTCATTATTTAAAAAGCCCCTGTGGCTAAGAAACGTAAAGTAACAGCTAAGCGATCGTTAACACTTATTGCTTGGCGAAAGTTAGTACTTTCTCTTGCGACTATAGGCCCAATCATGAGAGCTAATGCTTCAAAATCAGCATTCGAAACTCGTGTAAAGTTTGTAAAGAAACATCCAGAAGTCAAATCTGTACGTAAATCTTCTCCACTATACTCATACCTCCTCTGTAACAGTTGCCTTTGGGTAAAAACACAGTGGAGCAGGGCAGGTCGCATACTCGCTGGTCGCTTGTAGCCTAGCTGGTTACTTGGCGGGAAGCTGCACACACACACACTGACGCTCAGTCAGTCGCTTGTCGGCCGGCGCGTTTGCGTTTGTGCGGTTTGCTGCTATAGGAACCATCGGAAAATAAATTGTTTTTCCTGCAAATATAAATAGACCACAACGATATTAAGCAATATACCAAGTTTCGTCTGGATAAGTTCATAAATAACCGAGATGTAAATTTGTTCTTATTCTCCATAAGAATAACATTGGATAACGTGTACTGTGTTTAGCACTTTCAACATCTCTGTAACCAATTGACGTAGAGCAATCATCAAAACACCAAATTGTTTTTTTTATTTAAGCTGAAAATCAAAATTCTATTTCTTAAAAGTTTGTATGTGAACAAAATTAAAAAAAATTGTGGGGTACAAACCCCCCCCCCCAAAAAAAAATACCCCTTTGGATGGAGTGATCTGGCTGGTTTTCGAACTATAAATATGGCTTTACTCAATTGTGCCAAATTTCATCAAAATCGGTCCATTTTTACGAATAAAATGTTATCATGATCCCAGGCCTATACCGAAATTTTGACTTCGGTAATAGCTTCTTCCCTAAAAAATCCGACTGAAGACTTCTCTGCTATTAATTTTTCCACATCCATTTTTTCATTAAAGTACACAAAACAAAAACTAACCAAATCAACCAACACAAACAACACCACGTACACAGAATACGTCGTGAAAGACCCCGTGTGCAACATGAGAACCCGAGAACACGTGGTTGTAAAGTGCCATTGCGCATGCGCGAGTCGGGCCATCCCCGCTAACAGCGATGTAAACAATCGACTTGGCAATTCTTGCCGCTTGCAGCTTAGCTCACTGCTACCATCCCGGCTACCCGCTAGGCGCGACTCTGCACGTGCCCGTATCAACGCGCGCTACAATTCTACAACGCAGTAAACGAGTAAGCGACCGGCTAGGCTACCAGCTACCTGCCCTGCTCCACTGTGTTTTTACCCTTTGCCACCACCTGCGAGGACAGGGTTGATGCTGGTTGATCACGATGAAAGCCGCGGCAACACATGCTAGTCGCTGACGACGATACACCAGGTCACGGTCAACCATCACTGCAAACTAATGCGAGTTGACTGAGCCATTTAGAGCGAACACTAGTTTGTTCGTCCAAACACAGGAGTTGTTATTCGTCGAACAATATTTCTACAAACATTTAAAAAGTTCAAAGTCAATTCAATACAACAAACATGTTCGACGAACGTTCGCTAGGTATGGACACGGCTTGAGTATGGCATAGTATAAGCATGGATGTTATTGTTTTAAGCTCGTAAAATATTAAATTATTGGCTAGGTATTTTTGAATTATATATCAATAAATATTGGAACTTTACATTCCAAACTTGATATATATACCGATAGTTGAGCTTGGTACTGCAAATTGAAATGGTGCGAAGGCCTGATAAGACATGTTGATTAAAACACAACATATAAAATCTATAAATAAATAGATTATAATGTTATAGTTATAACTTTTTGTAAGTAGTTTTGTAGTTATGATATAATAGTTGTAAGTGATGTAACTAAGTTAAAGAAAGAACGAGATTCCTATAAAGAAAAAATTAAGTTTTTAGAGTCTACTGTGAAGGCTTGTGCTAAAACTGTTGAAACATTAAATGCTTAAGTGTCCAGTAGTAGCGGATGGGGCAAGGATCGTTGGTTGGACATGTTACACTAAACCAACTCCTTGATTCTTTTGAACAGTGCCTAGTTGGTAGAAGTGATGTATTGACTTTGGGGCCCTCGGTGTCTCATCTAATCAAGCTGGGTGATGAGTGCGAGACACAACCGTACCTGAGGTCTCTGTCCATCAGTGAAAAACGTTATATTTTTGCATGCGTCAGTGATAGCACTGAACAATTTAAACCTTTTGACGAAAGGAAGGCTATTGAAAGTAGGGATGGTAGCACTAGTAAACGTTCTGATATTTTGTAGGAATGCTTGATTATTGGTGACTCAATGCTTAGATATTCGGGTGGACAGTGTGAGGGTAACGGTGCTACCATTGATTGTAATCCTGGGGCTAAAATTGTTCATATAAAAGAGAAACTTCTTGGGTATGTTGACAGAAATCCGCAAGTAATATATCTTCATGTAGGAACAAACAATTTGGTTCAAGGTTTCTGTGGTGGTAAAGGTTATAATGGAGGTTGGGGGAAGCGGGAAATGCTCAATGACATGGCAGACCTGCTTTCCATAGCAAGACAAACCTTTCCAGGGTCAAAGATATTTGTAAATCGTATTTTGTACCGGGCTGACATCAGTGATGTAGCACTGATAGATTTAAATGACCAACTTCAGTTAATGTGCAGGAACTTTAAAGACCTGCACATCTTTTGTAAAGACCTGGCACTTAATTTCTAGACGTCACTTGGCAAGAGATGGTCGCCATCTCAGCAGGTATGGGAATCGTTACCTAGGCTATCTTATGCTTCGAACATTGAGGAGGGCTCACTGTGGGAAATCCAAATCACCTTCCATAGATCAACTACCCAAGGAACCCTCTCTTGATAACTCCCAAAGTGTGTTTCCTCTTCGGTCAACGATAAACTTGGATAGTTTTTTAAACCCATCCCCCAATCCTTCATTACCAACATAGAGTGTACTACTCTAAAAATACTCCACCAAAATGCCCAAGGACTTGAAAATAAGCTTGATGTTTTTCAATCTGTTATTGATATTGAGGCTCCTGACGTGATTTGTATATCCGAGCACCACCTGAAACAGTTTGAATTTGATGTTTTAAGATTGCTTGGGTACGTTGGAGTTTCATATTTTTGCCGTAGTAACCTAAGTAAGGGTGGAGTTTGTATCTTTGCAAAGGAAGGGTTAAATATTGAAAAGCTTGATGTTTTGGGGTTTTGTTTGGAGGGTAAGTGTGAACTGGCAGCTGTAAAAGTTAGCTTTTGTGATAAGAGTTTTTCTTATTGTCGTCGTTTTAAGCCGACTCCATTTTCTGCCACTCTTGAGGAACACATGTTTTTCTACAATCATTTATCATTCTTCCTTGATAAACTGATGTCACCGAATAATAGTACACTTGTGGTAGGTGACTTCAATGTAGACCTATCTGTTTCGGACCTGGAGGTTGATGTGCTAATGAATACCATGGAATGTCATGGATTGAGGAACATAGTTTGGTCATTTACAAGAGAGTTTAAAAACTCTAGGTCACTTATTGATCATGCATACACTGATCTTCCCAAGGATTATGTTGCTGCTTCTGTTCTTGTGACTGTCTTAGCAGATCACCATCCTCAAATGACTACAGTCAAGGTGCTTCTACAAAGAGAGGCTTCCCCAAAATTTTGTTTGTGCCGATCATTCAGAGATGAAAACATGTTGATATTCAACAATCGCCTTGCTCGTGAGCAGTGGACAGAGGTTTTTAGTGCAGATTCTGTTGAATAAAAAATGAAGAACGTCACCTCTACTATTTCTTTTAATATAAACCAGGCTTTCCCAGAGAAGAAAGTAAGGTGCAAGAAAAAAAGGTTTCATAGCAATATTTCTTTAAGCAAAGAACAGGCTGATCTTCGGGATTTAGTCAGATCGTGGTACTCCATTACCAAGGATTTAGAGAGATTCAATCCACTGAGGCAACACTTCTTAAGATTGAAAGCTCAATATCGCCAGAATATAAAATATTCAAAGTCTCTCAAGGTATCCAAACAAATAAGTAACTCTTCAAACAAGTCAAAGACTATGTGGAACATCATAAATGAAAATAGGGTCACTTCAAAGTCTCATCATGATTTTATTTTTGCTGTAATAAATAGCAAAGGAGAATTAGTTATTCATCCAAAGGAGGTTTCCAACATTTTCAATGATTTCTTCATAAATATATCACAGTGTAACACTTTTAATAGCAAGAATGTGAGTTCCTCTTCAAATGAAAGCTCAACTTCAAAGTCCTTCTTTTTAAAACCAGGAAGCGCAGCAGAAGTTATCGATTTGATACATTCATTACAGCCCAAAACTGCATCTGAAATTGATAATGTGTCATCTAAACTCCTAAATACTGCTCTAATTCCCTAGCAAATCCTCTGGTACATCTAATCAATAGCTCTTTTGAAACTGGAGTATTTCCTGATTTTCTGAAACTTTCAGTTGTAAGCCCAATTTTTAAAAAAGGGAAAAAATAAATGCTCGACAATTATAGACCTACTGCGATAACATCTTCATTCTCCAAGATTTTTGAGAAAGCAGTTTTAAATAGGTTGATTTCTTTTATTGACAAACATAGTATTTTATTTTCTGGTCAATTTGGCTTTTTAAAGGGCAAGTCTACTGTTGATGCCATGTTTTCCCTCATAAACTTTATTGTAAAAGAGCTACATCTAAAGAAATCCATAGCGGGTGTCTTCTTTGATCTCCGAAAGGCATTTGACATGGTAAATCATGGTCTGCTTCTTGAGAAACTTGAGAGCATTGGAATACGGGGCACTGCTCTAAAATGGTTTTCCTCCTTCCTTACTGGACGTAGACAAATAGTAAAGATACCTTCTATAGATAGATTGTATGACATACTCATACTCAGATGAGAAGCTTGTCATCTCCGGAGTTCCTCAGAGTTCAATCCTGGGCCCGCTGTTGTTCATTCTATACATAAATGACTTAAAATCATGTGTTATTAATGTTAATCTGTGTCTTTTCGCAGATGACACCTCACTTGCCATATCGCATCAGGCAAGAACATTTTTGGAAATTGACTCTTATGTTAAATCAAATAGTATTGTGCAATGGTTCCATGAAAATATGTTGTGTGTCAATTCTGATAAGACTAAACTGCTTGATTTCTCCATTGGCCATAAAGAAACATCTCTTCTAAAATTGTCTATAGGTGAAAGTGTCATTACTGCAGCAGATGACGTAACATTTTTGGGGCTTCACCTAGACTCAAATTTAAAATTTTTTCTCACATAGAGCATGTCGCCAGCCGTTTGTCTTCAGGTGTTTTTGTGTTCAGACGTCTATCTACCTTCTCCAGTACTGAAGTTCTTCTCTCAGCATATTATGCCCTCATTTATCCATTTCTTTCATACGCAGTTGTGATTTGGGGGTCTGAGAGCTCATATACGAAGACTCTTTTCATTCTTCAAAAAAGAGCTGTGAGAATAATTGCAGGAATCGATGAAGCAGTATCATGAGCTTCCTACTTCAAGGCTTTTGATCTGCTCGCCTTTCCATTATATCTGCTCACTCATCTATTTATATCTTTGAATCACTTTTTTTTTAAAAAAGAACCAGCACATTTTTCAAGAATTTTTACCATTGTCAAATAGTAAAACCAGAAACAAGCACAATTATAACATACCACCACACAAATCAAAATTTTTCAAAAACCACACAGTTTATAATTGTATAAAAATGTTCAATAGCCTTCCGACCACTCTTAAACAAGACTGTAAAGAATGTAATCTAGTAACCTTCAAAAGAAATGTAAAAAGGTTCTTACTTAAAAGTAGTTTTTATAATGTTAAGGATTATTTTGACAAGAAATATGTTTAGTTTTAGAAAAATGTTTGTAATGACGTATGCTAATGCAATTTATTTTGTTTTGTGGCAATAAAGATATTTGATTTGATTTGATTTGAATACCTGTCGTTAAAAAAACAAAGAACTGATTTTAGTTTTTTTTTTTAACTGTGTAGGCTATATATTTATAAAATCTGTTACTTTCGTATTTCAAAATATTCAGTTATAATAACGGCAATTAGAAGTATTATTATTTTATTACAATCAGTAATCAGTAAAAACCGAACATTCTTCGCTGCCGAGACTCGAAAGAAATAGGCCCAAAATGGGCAAACAAAAGTATAAATTCGGAAATACATCGAAAAGCGGTATAGAGGCTGCCGCGAGAGAGAACGCCAGAGGCAGAATTAAAAAAGAAATGCTTTTCCGAGAGAAGAGGGAAACACAGTTACGTGGTCAAATGACCTCCAATAGGGGAAGGTGTCATCAAATCAAATCATACCTGTCAGCTGGATCAAGACGGTGATATATTAAATTTAAATATTATTCCATTATTACAATCAGTGATCAGTAATTACCGAAAAATAATTCTAGATAATTAGGAAGGAATTTATTTAATAAAATATATCTTGTGTAAAACGCGGGCAAATATTGCAAAATTGTGTTAAAGATGCTGTCCCAATTATCACGGTGGTCATGAAAAACCTGGTAAAAAAATATAAATTACTTATAAATTTGAAGGAATTACATTTAGGGTCCATTAATGATGACCAATAGAACATTTTTTTGCAGGAACATAATTTGTTATTCAATGTTTTAATTTAAACTGAATTCGATGTAGTTGTTCTTACAATCCAAACTAAGGACATCGTAATGTTTTAACTGACACTACTAATGCGGTCGCAGCTAATTTGTTTACTGTTCAATAGGGGTATACTAAGGTCCATAAAAATGTTAGTTAGAAGGCATCATGGCGTGACATGCGTTTTTAAACTCTGCTTTAAATAAGCAATTTTGAATAAAAAATCAATAAATTAGCATACTTTGCGTTATTTTAAAAACAATGGAAACTGATTACTTACCGACATGTGGGTTGTCCATCGTCTTATGTAAGTTCTAAACAACTAAAAAACGATAAACAACTTTAACTACACTAAACTAAATCATATTTATTACTATGAAACGAACTAACATGAAACCGCGCTCCGCAGAGAGAAAGACATGCGTCTATTGAAAGCAAACTTCCAACTGAATGCACGGATACAGATAAGGAATAATAAAGGTTTTATCGCTTGGAAACATTTTTTCTTTATCAGGGAACAATATTCAATCGACCAAAATTCTGCACAATTAATTTCATTTTTTGGGTTTTGCGTATCACATTGGTTATTCTGGACCACTGTGCGTCGGGAGTAAACTCGCTCGATACTTTTGAGTTTCAGTAAAACCTCGAGTTTCAGTGCCAAACTCGGCTCGAACTCTAAATTTTGAGTACTTGCACATCTATAATTAAAACTGATATAAACTTTGTCTATGCTTAAGAAAGGACATATGATATTCAACACCTGTCCTATATTATTACTGTAAACTTGTACACAATAAAAAATAAAGTAAGCTAGGCTTTAATTGTAAAATGTTAAAATTCTGTCTACTTGCAAGTGTTTTGATAATCCCAATGACAGCTTAAAGAAACCCTGTGTTAGTCCCTATGGTAGGTTTGATTATTATTATTAAGAATGTACAAGCCTTAATTTATGTTTGTTAGAAATAAATCTTTGTTTTTTATGTATGAGTTAAGCCTCTGAATCACTGATATCAGGATATCAAGCCTTTCGAAGAAAATAGGATCACTTGACGATAAGGTAATTTAAACCAGTAAATATATATATATATATATCTTTTAATCATAACGGTCTATTACAGCATAACAAATTTATACACACTTATTTTTCAGAGCAAAGTCTAGAGTTAGAATGGAAATACATCTTAGAATTCAATTTCTTACAACCACTAGGTAGTTTAAACTATAATTTATAAGAGAATAACAATATAGTTGTATACTTCAAGTATAATATTTCGCTTACCCTTTTGTGAGTAGTTTCAATGAGAGAGAGTATGGCGTTTTCCGCTTCATTCTTGAGGTAGCTGTGAATGTCATTATCTGGCACCGGATCAAGAGGCTCGAAGGTTTTCCTGGTGCTTAGCGATTCTAATTTTTGAGACAACTGGGGAAGATCTACACCTTTACTGCCAAGTAAAAGATTCCTACAAACAAAATTTAATAATTTTAGGACAACAATTTAGGCCTACTTTTGATCTGTTATAGCCTCTAAGGTATATAGAGGATAGTTATGGATCATAGTAAATATAATATAAATACGACAACTCTCCATACTTTTTCCATGGATAAAATAAGATGACTGATACTTTTATAGGTATTCTTAAGCCTAGTGCAAATAACAGTTTTTTTAAAATTTCAACAGCAACATCACTTTTGTACTGAGTGTGACAAATGCTTTTAAGGGAAAGTGGTCCAAACCCTTCAAATGTTTGTGGACACCCTGGGATTTGAACCTATGACAACTTGAACCAAAGTCCAAGACGCTAACCATTAGGCTAGCAAGGTGATGAAACTATTGCTGCTAGTGCAGTAATTTTACATGGGTTCCATTAATGTTATAGTCCCTAATTACTTCTTATCAAAATTTGTTATCTAGTAACACAACCTTCCTAAAGGACTTTAATCCAGAAAGGGCAAAAATATTCCATTTACACAAAAACAAAGTTTAATTTTAAGGTGGTGGGTAGAGCATCGTACACCAGTTTAATTTGCATATAATATGCTACAGACCCAAAGGATGTACAATATACAAAAAGAACAGATACAGATTTAAACCAGCATGTTTTTTTAATATGTACAATTTTAAAGTAGGCTAGATGCATTTTCAACCACTTGTTGGGTATTTCAAGCATTTGTCAAATTAAAAACTATATTATCAACATGGTAAAATATAAATGCAATTCTCGTATGCAATACGTTTTTTAAACTTTAAAAGCTAGTAGGCCTAGTATTACAATAAATAAACATTGAAATAGTTACGCTTGAATGTCCTGTGGTCCGGTGGTGGTGACACGGGCCCACAGCTCGTGGGAAGCCTCTAACACTTGTCTCAGGGTTCGCTCCACTCTCGGTAGCTCTCCCGTGCCTTCAACCTCAGATGCAAGTTGTTCGGCAGCATTGACCAAATCGTTGAAATCCGAATCACCCATCCTCTGAAAAACAAATGTTGAAATTTTTGTGATCAAATCCAATTATATTATGATATAGGTAGGTAAAAAGTGCTGCGTAACGTCTGGAAGTGGAAGTGGAGCAGAAGGGGTAGAGCAATGGACAAATGGACGCAGGGTGAAGGGTATCATCATCATCTTTGTTGTGGATTAGGAAACCCCAGCATAGCTGCTAGGCACATCTTCCACGAGCTATAATATTGCGCAGGTTACCGGAAGGATAATATATAGCAGCAAAGGAAAAGGTGGGATGGGACGGCAGCCACAGTGACCCTTCAGAGGGCCAACTCCCTGTGACAGCTAGGATGAGGCTCTCTAACAGGGGACCCGCATCTGCCCTCTAACTGGTCAACTCAAATGACAGGATATCCAATATCCATGTACAACAACCAGGGACCATCCATTCTAAGGTTGGGGACCAAACCTGGTGATTCTGTCCTTAGCCACTGTAAATGGAAAGACCAAAGATGAAAGGGAAGTTTGTCATAATGAAAAGCCCAAAGACTTACCATATGTAATGACAACTTCATTTGCTGTACCCAATATCAGCCCCAAAACTGGTATAGACCAGTTTTAAGGTAGTCCTGGGGCGGGTGAAGGGTATACAATAGTATGGAACCAGCATTGAACTCGGCTTTTGATTGATTTTTTTTCTTTAGAAGGAATGGCAAAATAGCTTAGGATTTGTTGATACATATTTAATTTTACAATTTCATAATTTTGGCCTGGCTGAATCAACCAACTGCCATATAAACCTAAGTAACTAGTGTATATGCTACCATATTTGGCACTACTTAAAACAGGGTGTATCACTAGGGACATAAAGGTTCAATATAATCAGAGCCATAATGCTCAAGGGAGGACCAGATCTGTTATTCAGATTTTTGGGATCATTGGGATGTAGGAGTGATGAACAAGCAATATGTTGTGTTCATACTACAGCAAGACCTTTATACTCTCACCAACCTGGATAAATTTCATAGTTCTTCTACTTACTTTTCTTACATTCCTCACTCATGTCTTATTCCTTCATTTTACAGTTGAATAATTGTCAGCTTACTGCCGCTGGTAGGTTAGGTTGGGTTATTAACATTGCATCACATTTAGGTAACTCCGAAATTAGGCCTGCAGTTATAGTCTTTATTGATGTATTTTTCATCAATAGGCCTAAGCCAGTCTGGAGATTTAGGCAAGCCACGGGTTTGGACTTAGACCAATAATTTGAATCCCGTCTGTCAGTGGTGATTATGTGCAACACATGGAGAGGTCACCTGCCTCCTTTTCAAGCAAATGGTGGAAATGACACTGGTATAAGCTGACAGGATCTAGTCTTTGAGAGATGCAAACCTAATCAGCTATTTTAGCTACTTTCATACCAAAACTTATCCTTACTAGTTTTGTTGTAGGCTAGGCCTAACTTATGTGTAGATTTTTTAATGTTCAGGAATTCAATGTATTTTAATAATAAAAAAAACACATATTCAACCACTTTGATCATATGCTAAGCACTCAAAGGGTGCCACCTCACTATAGACCTCTTATCTTGCACCTTGTGGTCAGGTTAAACATGATTGTGGATTTAAAAAAGTTACTTACTTGACAACAAATTTAGACACTCAGGGATTATCACCCTCGTTAAATGACTAATCTTATCGCTTTGCATTTCAGATTTCCTTTATTGCCGGAAAAATACATTTTGTACATGGTAAAAAGGTAAAGGAAATAAAATGCTGGGTAATAAGTATTATGGTGAGAATTTCCATTAAGGAAATTTTAGACTTTGACAAACACCTTTTCCACTAGGTACTCTCTCAAACCATGCCTAAAAACTTTCAAAATCTAATTCAAGGTTTCTACAGAATTTCAATTTTATATTTCCCTGACTTTTCCCGTCTCTTCTGTAAAACTCTTCTAACCAACTTTTGAAATACATCTTAACAGTCCCAGGACTGCCTTAAAACTGGTTTAGGCCTATACCAGTTTTGAGGCTGACATTGGGTGTCTACAGCAAATTAAGTTGTCATTACACATGGTAAGTCTTTTGGCTGTCCATTATTACAAACTTCTCTTTCACCTTTGGTCCCTCCATTTGCAGCGGCTTGGAACAGAATCTCCGGCTTTGGTCCCTAACCTGCCAACCTGAGAATGGATGTTCCCTGGCTGTTGTACATGGATACCCTGTCAGTTTAAGAGTTGACCAGTTGGAGGGCAGAATGCGGGCCCCTGTTTGAGAGCCTCATCCCAGCTGTCACAGGGGCACGGGAGTTGGCCCTCTGAAGGGTCGATTTGGCTGCCGTCCCATCCCAACCTTTCCTTTCCTGCTAACTTATATCCTATCCTTCCAGTAACCTGCACAATATTCCCGGTTGTGGAAGATATGCCTAGCAGCTATGCTGGGGTTTCCTAATCCACAACAATGATGATGATGATGATGATACGTCTTAATATGTTCGTTTCATAAACAAGCATGTCTGCACAATTATTATATACTTACCATACTTAATATGTAATCAATTATTTTCTATATCATGTATGACAAAAAATGTTAGTAAAACAAAATTAAATAAATTAATCTCAATAAAAACTCAATAATTGAGGGTTAGAAGATGTTAAGAATAAACTCCTTAGGAATCCTTAGATCATCATCAGCCAACCATTGGGACTCCCCCTGAAAAATACTGCTACAACAGATTGTATACAACCTGGAGCAAAGCATCCCCTCAGTTTTTTCATCATAGGGGATCAGATGGAATAATAAGAGCACCGAATTATCATGTCAATTTTATGTATGACGCCTCACAGGAAGTTATTCATTGTCTATAAGATGAAAATTGATTTTCATATCATTAGTACGTGGAGTCAAGACGTAACAAAATAATCTTTATCTCTGGGTTCCCTGACTTTCCCTGACGGTACAAATCCTGTAATTCAAGTCTCAAAAAACCAGGAAGGGATTTGAACAGGCGGATGTACATGGAAAAAGTTTGGTTTTGATGGAATCTGCAAGTCTCCCAATGATTGAGACTAAAGATGATCTTTTCTAGAGTTTAAATAACCTTTTGGTTTTGTAGTTTTCATTACCCCATGTTGGTATGTACAGAAGGTCAAGAAAGGGTAAACCAATCCATAGTAGGCTGTCAGAAGAAAACGTTGGTCTTTAAAACAGGAAAGCCTTCGAAGAAGAAAGATACTACCGGTACTGCTTAATTTACTGTAGACTTTATCTATGTGATCTGAGGATTTTAGTTTGTTGTCCAGGACAATGCCTAAATAGGTTGTTATGGTTGGTTTCTTACAATCCTTAGAAATCAAGAAATTCAAATACACTAAATTGCAATAATTACAAAAAATTTTTTTACACATGCAGTTTTTTAATATTTTCAACCAACCATTATCTTGAGGAGGAGATTATGTTGGTGTCATCAAACAATAGATCTAATGAATCAGTGCCAGAAGCCGGAATGTTACCTAATATAAAAATCCAAGAATGTGGTTTTTTGAGCATTTACATGGAGAGAGTTCGCAGATAACCACTGAAGGACAGAATTGCTCTGAATAAAGGTTTAAACTTCTAAGTGAGGACGATCTGGGCTGAAACCATGAGAGAGGTGTTGTCGGCAAAGAGATACAGCTTTGAGTCTGTTAAGATTGAGGGCATATTATTTATGAACAAGAGGAAAAAACAGGCCCAAGGGCAGACCCCTGACCTTTTTCTTCGAAAAATTGCTTAAACAAATAGCCCAAGGATCAATGTAAGGAACTTCCAATACCTGCCTTCGCTGACTGAGGTAGGTAGATATCAATTTTATTGCCACCCCACGAACACCCATTCGGTCCAGTAAGTTATGATTAAAAGCAAGGAGTGATCGACGGCATCAAAAGACTTTGTAAGGTCTAGAAATAACCCAGAGACTTGTTGCTTAGCCTAGCATCGAGAGAGCTGGATATTTCTGTTACCAGGCTGTAAACGGCATTTAGTGTTGAGTACCCAGAACGAGAGCATTGACTATAAATACTGAAGGAGACATCCCATCCATATGGTCCAGCTGTCCCACTTTTAGTGTATGCTAGAATTTAAAATTGAAGTAGTTTGATTAGCTCACCGACAGATTGTGCTGCTGTCAACTATGTATTTTAGTTATTTACGTTAACTTTTAAAATATTTCCACCACAGAAAGCAACTAATAATCAACTTATGGTTGCTTCCTGACACACCAACTGTTGTATTAACCCCTCCTTGAGAGGATAAGTAATAGTTGACACCAGTATACTCTGTTGGTGATTGGTGTAAACTACGACCTCTTTCAATCCTGGCATACACAAAACTTTTACAATGGCAATGGGAAGTCTACTTCAGTATTTATAGTCAATGACGAAAGCCAATCTGGTGACTGTTCAGTACGTTCTTTTTTTCCAAGAATAACGAAAGCCAATCTGGTGACTGTTCAGTACGTCCTTTTTTTTCCAAGAATTTATTTAGTCTGTTTAAGAACAAGATGACTTAAACTATCAGTTTATAAGTCTCTATGACTTTGGAAAATGATGACAATATGGCAATGGGACGGAAATCGCCTACAATATTGGACTACAAAAATTTAAAAAAATACTGAGTGGTCCTAGGTCTACTTGTATATTAGCAATGAGCTCTGATAAAGTTAGCCAATGCAAAAACAGATTAAACATATCAATGAAATAGAGTTACTATACCTGTGTCTTAGCCTGACTAATGTATCTTCAAATAAAAAAAAAACAAATGTTAAAACTAAAAATCAGTTTATTTAGTTAACTATTTTGAACTAGCATTTCACACACCGCACCGGTACGGCCTCATTCTGATTCTGAGACAGTGAGACATCGGTCTATCAGCAGTGTTGCCAATCCGGTTTGGGTCTTTTACCCACTGTCCCTGAAAAAATTACCCACCATTACCCACCGTCCCTGAAAAGATTACCCACCACGTGGTTTAACCTACAAATCCGCAAAATGTTGCACGTTTAAATCGATATTTGCGCAAATATTAAACTAATAATACTATTAATAAATTAATTTAGACCAAACAAACTAAAACTAATGTTATTATTCATTAGTTTTAAATGCTTGGTATCAATTACAAAGCAATTAATTATTGGAAGGCCTAGGGAGGAAATTATTAGCAATGGGCGAATTCAACCGAATCTTAGTTTTAGAGATATATTAAATTATAACAACATTACACCATAGCAATATTGAATCAAAGCTATGAGTACCGTAGCTAAGCAGAAGCTTACACAATTTCAAAAATAGGCCTATATACTGTACAACTAATGAACTAAAAAAGTTAAACCAAACGACCAACAATATTACCTAGTAGTATTATTATAGTAGAGGTATATCACCAAAGTAAAAATAAATTTTCAGATCGTTGCCATGACCCAAAAAGGCTAAATAAAATTAAAGTTTTCAAAACAAAACTTGATCACGTCGTTAGAGTAAATTACCCACAATTACCCACTTTCAGCGATTACCCACCACTTTACCCACGGCCCTTAGAATTACCCACAAAGTGGGTAATTACCCACGCTTTGGCAACCCTGTCTATCAGTCGTCGAAGTTTTGACTTGAACTTGAGGTTGAGGTTAGGTAAGAAGAAGTTGAATTTAGATTCGGCGGTTAGTTACTGAAAAGTATACAGTACATAGAAATAGTATTGCGACTATCGCCGATTATATAGCTGGAACCAACGAGCTATATTCGTTATCTAGATCCATAGAATAACTATAGCATAGACTAACTACAGTAGTTAGTCTATGACTATAGTAGCTGCAAGTCTATGCTAGAACCATACCCCGATACCCCATCAGTTAAAATCAAAACTAGATTATTTCCAACAATCCTGCTAATCATTAATTAAATGCTCATACAAATACTCATTATTAGAATATAATGGAAGCTTAATTAACGTATTCATTAAATGACAAGTAATATGAGTTATTTATTATGTAATTGAGTCTTTGTCGATGATTTCATGTATATGTGGCAGATAATCTATTATCATTATTATTAATATAGATAGCGACACACGGGCGTTGCTACTACGGATAGTGGCATTGGGCGTTGCTGTTGCTAATAAAAACTACAATAAAAGAGAAAAACTTGTTTCATTCTTTTTGGATAGGTGCTTTTTATCAAAATGAAAAATACAGCGTAATAGTGAGTTTTATGCTAAAACATAAATTTTCAACTAACTAATCAAATTGCATTTAAGTAAATAACAAATATTCTTACGATAGTTAAAACATTGCTCAAAGACTGCATACAATTAATTATTATTTGTTCAATTTATTATTGCCTTATATTTCTAGATAGTTTAAAAGGTACAAGTAAGATGGTTGGTTTCTTTCAATCGTTAGAAATCTTGAAATTCAAATACACTAAATTGCAATAATTACAAAAAATGTTTTTACACATGCAGTTTTTTAATATTTTCAACCAACCATTATTCACGAACTTTCGTCTCGCAAATGAAATTTTTAAAATAAAACAACATATCCTTTGACATAGAAATATATAAACTGCATATGGGCTTTCCACCGCAGACTGCTTTTGGAAAAATAGATCAGAATAATTTCAGACCTATATTGGGAGCTATGAGATAAAATTCCTCGCAACAACAGTATTATAAAATGAAAATTAGATAATGCATTCAATTTTGAGTACTGTAATTTATACAAAAGGGCGAGGGATTGGTTGTGAAGGAGAAAAGGGGGCTAGTTCCAACGCATCTCGAGGGGTGCTACGAAGTGTACGCCACAACCCTCTCCCACCACGGACGGGCCATAAGCCGTAAGCTTGAAGCATCTATTCTGTATACATAATCAATGATAAAATTGTTATAATAACTACCTTCCTTTTTGTTTCAAAGCAAATTTTAGGCTGATACTTAATGTATCATAATTTATTTTATTTAATATACGGTAATTTGATCAAACGTACGGTAACTTTGAAGAACGTGCGCCATAATTTTCACTGCCGGATTTGGCAACACTGCACTTGGAAACTTTCAGTATGCGTTCAGTCAGTGCTCAGTAGCGACATGTGGTCTCAACAGCTGATCTTCGCTTCGCTCCTGGTTCTCTCTCTGGCCAATCGCGTGTGAGTAAATAGCCGGCTTTCTATTTTATTGAACAATCAGAAATAACCACGGATTGATTTTCTTGGTAATATTTTTAGGGAATTCGTTTTAGTATTACAATTTTTAATTAGTTAAGGAGTATGCTTACTCTATGATAATACACTGGAAAATCAGCGTTGCAGAGGTCCACAGTAATACTGTTTCCTGCTGCAATATTTAAGTCAATAACACAATTAACAAATTAAGATAGACAAAAGTTATTTTTACAATTTTACACAATTTAAACAATGTGTTTCTTTCTCGAATGACTGAAGTAAACTGTAAAATGTAACTGTAAAATAAATTTGATCTATTTTGTGATACCTTTAATTTGATTTTTGGGTGTATGCGGGTCAGCTGTACATTATTATCCTTTTATAACCCTTTTGCATTGCCCGGCGTCGCAGGGGCAGACTAGGGAGCCTCAAATAACAAATTAATACTCTAAATTTAAGTAATCTTCTCGAATGAATCACTTATCTCACAGTTGATCGTAAGTTGAATTTAATATGTTAGTATACATATATTATTAAGGATAAAACCGCGGTTAATGTACCTTGAAATTTGCGAGACAAATCTTGTAGAGATTATACTGAGAGCTAATATAATAACACATACGATCCATAATACCGATACCGTACAAAGAACCAATAAGTATATTTTAAGAATCATTGACTTTCGAAAATTAATTTAATAATGCGTGGGCTTCAGTCACGAATCATTCGCGTTTCTAATATAAATTTCAAAATCCCGTCCCTCCTCAACGTATGATTCGAATGTGTAGTTTCATAATTTATGGCTCATTTTAAAGAGAATATTGAAATGCCTAGCGATTTCAGTGAGCAGAGTTTTTACGTTACAAATAGTTAACCCATCATAACAACAATCACAAATATTGAATATTTTGGAATGTTATTGAACGATTACTATTCGTTACACACTAAAATAGCTAGGTAAATGTTGCTCTATTAAATGAGCCATAAATCATCAATTTCGGATAATTTGTTCAGGAGTGACGGTTGTTGAAAGTTGACATTGGTCTTATGGTGGAAAAAGCAGATAGATGAAGGCGACTCATGAAGGTGATAAATATATTGTTTAAACTGGCAGAACAAGGAAAACTGCCCTATCAAATATGTTCTACCTCGCTCGGTTTTCCTTTCTCTGTCAGTATGAGGCAGTAAGTTAATTTCCTTTCTCTAAACAGTAATTAAGTATTATTTAGATTAATCATTATTTATGTTCTGCCACTATTTATTGTACCTTTGTTCAAGAGACAAATAAAGATATTTTGATTTGATTTGATTGACATGTATACCCTTTGACTGTAAGTATAGTCAGAGGTATAACCAACTCTCTCAAGAACCATCAGGTACTTACTTTAAACTCTGTTAATCTATGATTTAGTTGCATCCAATTTTGTATCGGTGTTCAAGTTAACAACATTTTCCCCAATACAACAATCGATTAGGGGATTAAAATTAACCTTGTCAAGCCCCCAAACTCCGGTAAATTCGAGAAAAATGTTATTTTAAAATTTAGTCCAATAGAAGAAACGGGCGTAGTGAAACTGCCCCAACATTTTGGGTACTTTCGAAACGATGAAACTGCCCCGTTCATGAAAGATGATTAGGAAGGGTCGCCTCGCAAGACTAGAAATGCTGAAATTGCCCCGAGCGCCCGAGCGCCCGGCCAGGTACAGTAGTCGCTACGTGACTGGGGAAAAAGGGAATTAGTTTTGTCCCTGCGTCCTGTCAGTGATTTTACATCACAATATGAGGTTGTGGAAGGGGTAGGTACAAAGTCCACTTGCGTGATTGACACCAGTCAGTGACTCATCACACCTCAGAAATTACGCCAGATGCTCTACTACCTGCTTGAGTCAGAGGCGCAATCCGGGCCCTGGATTGCACGCAGCTTTTAAAATACATTGAGCTCATTTTAAGGGACACGCAACTTCAGAGTGAGCTCTTTAAAAGAACACCAAAAACGTCAAAATCGGTTTAAAACTCTAGGAGGGGTTCTGGTCACAAAATAACCCCTACCAAATTAATTATGTATAGATAATTAAAAAATATATTATAGCTAATATTCAAATTATGTATGCGCAGATGAAGATGGGGAACTTTTCCTTCAAACCTTAGTGTAGGTATATTAAATAATTCGATTAAGTGTTTTCAATAAACAAAATTTAATAAGTATTTTCAGACAACAAATATTGTTTGATAATTCTTCATTTATATGTGGTTTCCCAGGGTTAACATTTCTGTCAATTATAAATACAATATAACAAAAGAAATCTTAAAAATGCACAAAAGTGAAATATTTTCAAGATGTCTTACAATCCCACACTAGCTTCATTTAGGCCTAAATTCGTATTAATTATTATTTTCGGCAGTAACATATATTACACAAAAATACATGCTTATGCTGTTTTATGATTTCAAATAGTTAGAAAAAAAATAAATAAAACACTTTATTTGTTTCAAAACTATACAACAAAACAATTGTATACGTATACCGCATTACAGTGGTTGTTTATAAAAGTCAACAGTCACACAATGCCATCGAGATTCAACTTCTTAATACAAGTTAAACATTGCATGTAAAAAATACTCAATAAAAAATTATCTGTAGTACTAATTTAAACAGGCCTATACATTGATCCGGGGACTATGAAACTGCCCTGATATTTTAGGTACGTTTGAATGATGAAACTGCCCCGCTCATTAAAGAGGATCAAAAAGGGTCGCCTCCGCCTGACCAGAAATGCTGAAATTGCCCCAAGCGCTCGGCCAGGTAGCCGCTACGGGTCTAGGGAAAAGGGAATTATTTTTGTCCCTGCGTCCCGCCAGTGACTGCAGTCTTCTAATAACTGCCACCAATAACAGGAATTACTAACTGATAAACTACCGCTTCGTTGGGCTTTATACACAATATAGTGACACAATCTGTGTTTAAACTTAGGAACTCAGGAGCAATTGTCAAATAAAAAGGAAAGTCGCAAACCGAACTATATTTCCACTTACAGAAATAAACTTAGATAAAATTTAAATGTTTTTGTTCCGAAACCTAATACAAAACTCGTTCAAAAAAGACCGAATATGTATAATAAGTAATCTTGGGCCAAGACTGTATAATAATTTGACTAAACAAATAAGAGAAGAAAAATGATGTCTATGACTGGCTATTTACTTTAGAAAATAATTTTTAAAACATGTAAAGGATGTTACCGCATGTTAATGAGGGTGACATATCGTTCAACTATAGAGAGGTTAAATTTTTAACTATATATGTAATTTTTCAATGGAGACAGGAGAAATTTAAAGACTTTTTTTATTAAATGTAGTTTTTTTAGTTAAATTTCTCTATCAGATTATTTTATTTCGGTAGTATGTGTTTCAATTTAACCTCAATCAAGCATATAAATAATCCAGTAAGGTTTTGTTTCTACTATTTAGTGTAATACAATCGGTTGTATTATTAGGGGTTAAATATTGTTTATGTATTCCTAAGGATCATGTATAGGCCTGTTTAAATTAGTATTACAGATACTTTATTTGTATTGAGTATTTGTTTACATGCTGTACAATATGATTTTTGTTTATTTGTCGATTAAACATTAATTATTAAGTTACAAATTTGTATTATGTTAATTGATTTTTGCGGCATTATTCTTATATCCTTAAATAATAGCCAAGATTGTTTTAAGTTCCCAAGTTTAAACAAAGATTATATCACTATATTATTTGTAAAACCCAACGAAGCGGTAGTTTATAAGCTACAAACCTAACAACAACAAAGAATCAACAATTTATAATTGCTAAACGCCGTTCGTCGGTACATGGAGTGAAAAGATTAATCATATCTACTTCAATTGCTTGTGATATTGCTAGAGAAACAATTGTGACTTGACAGGAAAAGCAGTCGACGGCAGTTTTAGAAGACTGCAGTCACTGACAGGACGCAGGGACAAAAATATTCCCTTTTTTCCCTAGTACCGTAGCGACTACCTGGCCGGGCGCTCGGGGCAATTTCAGCATTTCTGGTCTCGCGGGGCGGCCCTTCCTAATCCTCTTTAATGAGCGGGACAGTTTCATCGTTTCAAAGTACCCAAAATATCTGGGCAGTTTCACTACGCCCCATGATCCTTAGGAATACATAAACAATATTTAACCCCTAATAATACAACCAATTGTATTACACTAAATGTTAGAATCAAAATCTTACAGGCTTATATGCTTGAATGAGGTTAAATTTAAATACACACTACCGAAATAAAATAATCTGATAGAGAAATTAAATAAATACCCCCGTCGCAGCAAACCTGCACACTAAGCGAATTTCCAATGAATACATAACATAACACATTAAAACACTTAACAGGATTCAAAAGAAATATATTCACAAATACTGTAAGCGATATTTGAAATATTAATTAATCTCCATAAGAATAAAATTGGGAATGAGTACGCAGGTCTGCTGCAACAAGGCACACAAAATAATGGGTTTTTATGCAAATATCAATAGAACTCATCTTAGTGAAGTCGCATACCAAGTTTCATCCATATACATTCGTAAATAAGCGATATAGTACCTGGGGGCCGAGCTTTGCTTGGGGGAAGGCCAGTCAGTTTGTTTAGATAACTTGGAGTATATCTCACCACTTCCTCCTCCTGATAATCAGATCTGTATTACTCATTTGCCTCTTTTCTACATTTTTAAGGTCACTCCAGTTGTTATTTATAGCTCAATGTCCCTTTGATTTATTTTAATACTCGATATATGTAATCTTCACTAAAATCTTTAATCTCTGCTCTCAGGAAACCACATTAATAATCATAAACAACATGAGTATTACTTTGACAATTCCCTGGTTGATTATGAACAGCTGTTACAAATCTTTTGTTTTGATTTGAAACTCCATAAGCCCAATGTTAATTTTTTTAACTTTTCATTTTAGTTTTTTTACATTATTTGATTTTTCCTGGGGATAAGGCCTGTCTAGAACTTATTTTTATATCAGAAATTAGTTATTTCCAACATTTGAAGGAAATCGTTGGAGCCGTTTTTGAGATCAGTGTCGCAAGCAAGCAAGCAAGCAAGCAAGCAAGCATGCAAGCAAGCAAGCAAACCTTACTCATATTAGAGTATAGGATAACATTTTAAGTATTTTCCATAAGAATAACATGGGGACCGAGTACCTAGGTTTGCTGCTACAGGAACCATAGGCGAAAAATTGTTTTTTTTTTTGTGCAAACAACAATAAACTACAACCAGATGAAGCCATATACCAAATTTCGTCAGTTAATGTTCAGTACCTGGAGGCCGAGCTTTGCTCGGGGGAAGGCCAGTCAGTTTCTTTAGATGACTTGGAGTAATATTTCACCACTTCCCCCTACTGATAATCAGATCTGTATAACTCATTTGCCTCTTTTCTACATTTTTAAGGTCACTCCAGTTGTTATTTATAGCTCAATGTCCCTATGATTTATTTTACTACTCTATATATGTAATCTTATCTCAAATCTTTTAATCTCTGCTCTCAGGAAACCACATGTTAATAATCATAAACAACATGGGTATTACTTTGACAGTTCCCTGGTTGATTATGCACAGCTGTTACAATTCTTTTGTTTTGATTTTAAACTCCATAAGCCCAATGTTAATTTTTTAACTTTTCATTTTAGTTTTGTTTTACATTATTTGATTTTTCCTGGGGATGAGACCTACGTAGAACTTATTTTTATCCCAGAAATTAGTTATTTCCAACATTTGAAGGAAATCGTTGGAGCCGTTTTTGATATCCGTGTCGCAAGCAAGCAAGCAAGCAAACCTATTACTCATATTAGAGTATAGGATAAATAAGCGAGATATACAATTTTTCTTTTTCTCCATAAGAATAACATTAGACAACGTACTGTGTTTAGCACTTTCAATATCTCGGTAACCAATTGACGTAGAACAATGATCAAAATACCAAATTGTTTGTTTTTTAAGCTGAATTTAATGGTAAAAATTAAAATTTGATTTAAATAAAAATTACATGTGAAACCCCCAAAAACACATTTTTGGGGTACAAAACCCCCCAAAAACCCCTCTTCGGATGGTGCTACTAATCTGGTTTTCGAACTCGTTCAAATAAATGGTACTTCACACATTTGTACCAAATTTCATTAAGATTGGACCTTTTTTACGAGAGTTATCGTGCTTACGGAACATATATATATATATATACATAAATAACAATTTGAACGAATGGTGTTTTTGGCATCTGGGGACCTCAAAACGAAAAGGTATCATGGTCTCGGGCTTAAGTCTTACCATGAGACCTACGGTAATAGCTTCTTCCCTATAGGGGAAATTCGCTAAAACTACATTTAATAAAATGTCTTTAAATTTCTCCTGTCTCCATTGAAAAATTACATATATAGTACAACAAAATAACATATCTATAGTTGAACGATATTTGACACCCATTAATATGCGGTAACATCCTTAACATGTTTTCAAAATTATTTTCTAAAGTAAATAGCCAGTCATAGACATCATTTTTCTTCTCTTATTTGTTTAGTCAAATTATTATACAGTCTTGGCCCTTAATATTCGATGTTTTTGAAACGAGTTATATTAGGTTTCGGAACAAAAACATTTAAATTTTATCTAAGTTTATTTCTGTAAGTGGAAATATGGTTCGGTTTTCGACTTTCTTTTTTATTTGACAATTGCTCCTGAGTTCCTAAATTTAAACACAGATTGTATCACTATATTCTTTTTAAAGCCCAACGAAGCGGTAGTTTATCAGTTAGTAATTCCTGATATTGGTGGCAGTTATTAGAAGACTGCAGTCACTGGCGGGACGCAGGGACAAAAATAATTCCCTTTTCCCTAGACCCGTAGCGGCTACCTGGCCGAGCTCTTGGGGCAATTTCAGCATTTCTGGTCAGGCGAGGCGACCCTTTTTGATCCTCTTTAATGAGCGGGGCAGTTTAATCATTTCAAACGTACCTAAAATATCGGGACAGTTTCATCGTCCCCGAAGAAACTTACAAGGTCGGAGGATACAAATTACTACATTTGTTCCGAAATGAATATTTTTACCGTATGGTAAATTTTCTTATGTTGAACATTCATATTGCTTTTTACTTTCTCCCCCTATACATAGTATATGGAGAAAGTATTGTTTTCGTAAAAATTTTCGAATTTGAGTTGTTAGTGGAAATATTCGTTTTGGTGCTCCCTGAACCCAAAAAGTGGTTTTTACGTGATGTCTGTCTGTGTGTGTGTGTGTGTGTGTGTGTGTGTGTGTGTGTGTGTGTGTGTGTGTGTGTGTGTGTGTGTGTGTGTGTGTGTGCGTGCGTGCGTGCGTGCGTGCGTGCGTGCGTGCGTGCGTGCGTGCGTGCGTGCGTGCGTGCGTGCGTGCGTGCGTGCGTGCGTGCGTGCGTGCGTGCGTGCGTGCGTGCGTGCGTGTGTGTGTCTGTGTGGATGTTTACAGAGTTTTTTGGATTTTTGATTTTTAAGGGTAATTATCCCCCCAAAACCGCCATAAAACATGAAAAATCCAAATTTCTCAAAAACGGCTCTAACGATTTTGATTAAACTTTCGTGGTTTTGTAGAACTTTAGGTTTGCAACAAAATGACACCACCCGCATTTCTTGAAAAATACGTGTTCAGAAATTACAGGACTTAAAACATCCAAAATTCAATTTTTTGGATTTTTTATACAACATCATAAATGTTAAAAAAGATTACTATTCACCATTAAAAAGAGCTCAAAAAACTAAATAAATTAGTATTTTAAATTACTATTCTACGATTGCTAGTTACGGAGAAAATTGAAATTTTCATTTAGCGGTAAACACAGTACGTTGTCCAATGTTATTCTTATGGGGAATACAAATATAACTATTTCTCTCTTATTTACTGATAAATTTCATTAAAATTTGATATGCAGGTCAAGTTAGCATTAACCAACAGATGATGTTCGAAATGTGTTGCTATTTAACCCTGGGGGGGCAGGGGGGCATTTCCCCTCTCAAAACCACTGTGTGTAGCAACGGACTCTATAGTGCCTCCCAAAAAGGGATTTGGGTGGATATTTCTGAAAACAACTATTTTAGACAATTTTCTGTACATTTATCTATACTTCATATTCTATATTTAGTAAATAACAAATATTTTTGTCATTAAAGTTTGGCTAAAAGGGAAAAAGTATGTGTCAGTTTCCTGATACCGTTTATTATTGTATACATAAGGTCTTCCCAATATGTATGCGCGTTCAGATCTAAATAACAGGATATATTTATTTTATACAATTATACCATGATTTTCGGGTTTTGCAAATAATAAACGAGTTCGCACGCAGCACGCTGACGTGAGGGAAGTGAATTTCCACATAACAACTTTTAAAACTCAAATTCAGTGTAAAAACATACATTTGTCTAATTCTTATTGAAATCTGAAAACATTGATTTTTTGGCTGTTCTGATACTCCTAGTTTCATTTACTTGCAAAGCTGGGAATACAATTTTAGGAGAATGTCCAGACAGGCTTAAAAGTAGGCGTGAGGTTGCTGGGGATTATAAAAGTACTCTAATAAAGGAATAACAGGCTTTTCTAGTATAAAACCCCCATAAGTCAACGTACTGTTTTTAGTCGATACACATTTTCTTTCATAACTCGGTAAATATTTATGCTAGAATGACGAGAGAGGGCTTAAAACATTCGCCTTTTTAATTCCCATGTTTTAACATGCATTAATTTTACTTCTGGGGCTTTTATGACCGTTTTTGGGCCCAAAAACTCAAAATTTGAATGATTAATCCCCCAAAAAAGGGGTTTAGAGTTTTCCGATTGTTTTGCCCAACGAACTTGTCCAACTTATTACAGAAAGGAACGTCCCTACCAAATTTGAAGTAAATCAGACAAAAAATGCGACCGCTAGAGTGCAAACACATATATATATATATATGTCTATATATATATATATATAAAAAATTTTGAACGACCCCCCAAAACGTGTTCAGGGGGTCACGTTAGGAACTTCTATGCTAGTCCCGGGCTTAAGTTTCACCGTGCGGGTCATGCTAATAGTTCACTTTCCAAAGGAAATTCACTAATGATCTAATTCACTAATGAATTTTAAACGGTGAAAGCTCTATTCTATTAACTGTTTGTATAATTATGACTTAATACGTGCTTAGAAGTCAATTTCAATATTATTCCATGCGATTCATTTAGTAGAAAATATATGTAGAAACACAAGGTGTAAACTGAACGGGACAGCTTAATATTTTGTTTGTTTAAACATTCCAAAATACATATAGGCCAGTAAGTATGGTGTTTTGATTCTGGGATGTCGGTAGAAATGAGGAGCAAGTAGAAACTCTAAATGCAACGTGACTGGAGCCCCCTCTTTCACCGGCGTGAAGCTGGCCCCGCCACATTGAGCACAAATGTTAAAAATCACATAGAGATTTAGTGCTTAATTTGTGCTTCTATATGGTACATATAACAAAATTTGTGCTCAACCGGAAGAGATTTAAATTATCATTAGCCTAGTGGTGGGCCAGCATCACGCTTATCCCGCCACCAACACAAGTAATTTGTATGTATACCTAAATATTTAGTGCTAAATTTGTGCTCTCAGAATATATAAGTTTTATAATTTGTGCTCATCAAAAACCCGCCCAAAAACATAATTATTTGTCGTGGTGTTGACGTCACCCAGCCCGCCACCTCAACGGAATCCATGAAAACCGGTATCAATATTTAGTGCTTAATTTTTGCTCTCAGAAAATATAAATTTTATAATTTGTGCCCATCAAAAACTCGTCCAAAAACGGTAATTATTTGTTATTGCGATGACGTCATCCAGCCCGCCACCTCAAAAAAATCAGTGAAAACCGGTGTCAATATTTAGTGCTTAATTTGTGCTCTCAGAGTATATAAGTTTTATAATTTGTGCCCATCAAAAACTCGTCCAAAAACGGTAATTATTTGTTATTGCGATGACGTCATCCAGCCCGCCATCTCAAAGAAATCAGTGAAAACCGGAGTAAATGTTTAGTGCTTAATTTGTGCTCTCAGAATATATAAGTTTTATAATTTGTGCTCATCAAAAACCCATCCAAAAAGTAATTATTTGTTTTGGTGATGACGTCATCCAGCCCGCCACATCAAAGGAATAATTGAAAAACGGTGTTAATATGTAGGGCCTATAGTTTTTGCTTTCAGAATAGAAGTTTTATAATCTGTGTTGGTGGCGGGCTAAGCGTGATGCTGGCCCACCACTAGACTAATGATAATTTTAATCTGTTCCGGTTGAGCACAAATTTTTTTATATGTCCCATAGAGAAGCACAAATTACGCACTACATCTCTATGTGATTTTTAAAATTTGTGCTCAATGTGGCGGGGCCAGCTTCACGCCGGTCCCTCATCTTCTGGGGCTACGGGTGCTCCAGTGACCAGTGATCGCGGCACCGCTCCGTTGCCTAGGGACACAGATTTGACCGTAGCGGAGGCCGGAGCAGAACAAATAAGGCTCATCATGAAAGCGAGAGTTTAAAACAAAATATCCGGGTAAAACTCTGTACTGGAGCCTGCAATAAAGTATACTGGGCTGAAACTTTATACAAAGGTAGATCTTGGACCCGCGCAAAAAATAGCCCTATTCAATTCCTTAAAATCCCTTCGGGCTACGCCCCGTGAAGTCCCAAGTTTCAATGTTTACATTTCAGAAGAAAGTAAACATTCAGAACCTGTTATATGAACAGCTGTGGATACTTCCATTTGACAGATTAAAGAGCAGAAGCAAGGACAGCTGTTTCAAGATCCCAACCTTTCTTTCTAACCCATGCGAGTGCGAAGAAGAGGTACATCAGCTAGTACTGGCACAAAAAGAAGATTTGATATAGAATTTTAATTTATTTAACACTTACCTTTTGAAATACCGAGCTAGTGGTCAAAGCGATGGACTCCTAATCCATGACAGCGGCCTCTACCTCGCTGTGCGCGAGGAACCGGGCTGGGCTGGGCTGAGGTGGTTGGGGCGCTCTTGGGCTCTTTGAGTCTTAACCGCCAGAAGTTGTCTGATTCCATCTTGGAGTTTTGTTCCATAAGGTCAATGTCATGTCTTATCTAGATCGTCACAAAACATTCGTTTTAAGTGTCAAAATGAAGGTGTAGTGGTTCTCAAGGGAATTGCAATTTCGATTTCATTAAATTAGTAATTTAGATTTTGTAATAAACTTTTTAATTTTAAATTATATTGCAGCACAGTCCCTCATTAACGCTCAGGTGAGCAGTAACGGAGGCACAAAGTTAACATTGGTCTTATGGAACACAACTCTGAGATAGCGTCCGGCAACCTCCACTGAAGACTCTTAAGAGCGCTGGTTTTCTTAGTAAGCTAATGGCAAATGTCGGAGGTCCCGTGCATAACTGAAGACGTTTGTTGATGTCTGCAGTCCAGTCCGAGTTCTAGTACGGAGCTGAGGTATATGGGCAGACCATCGATGGGGCAGACGCGCTGAATAAGGAGCAGCTGTACAGGTTTCGGCTCGCTCTAGTGCAGCTTCAGGCGTCACCACAGAGTCGCATCGGATTAACCGTACTGTGTCTGAACCTGCCATCCTGGTTATCGCTGGAGTCACTCCTGTAAAGTCCTGGCCTCCTGGCAGTGGACAGGAAGGCGATTTACCAGAGGCAAGGCGAGATCGACAAGCACTGGTAGGAGAGCAGGGAACACGATACCCAATGAAGTTGGATTGCGGACTCATTCTACATGTCCTTTTTTCGGGCATACCTGTACGCTTATGGGAAAGACTGGTTCATCCCACTGCACTTACTGCCCGTAAATTCCCGACGACGCGGAGCACACTTTCTTTAGTTGTTTCGGTAGTGGAGCAGTTTGAAGTATTGTATACAAAGTTGCGCCGCCGTTCGTTTCTATAACAGTAGCATCCCCATCGTGACGTCACGAATTATGGGCGCTCCGGCCTGTAGTAGAGTCGGCCTTTGCACGACTTTAAATGCCAAACCATTCTAATCAGCTAATATTTCAACTAAATTCCATTTAGACAACTGATCCTAAAAAACCTTTCCATACTTAAACTAAAAATAAACTTGAACGTTTAATTTTTGTAATTATTGCTCTATTAAGTGTCTAAATTGCTAAAACGTGACCATTATTGACGACGAGGCAGTCAGATGCATCAGTCCTTTGTAAATCATCTTTAAAATCCGTTAAAATAAAAGTGTATCGTTATACGCGCCAAAAATAATTGGAGGTCAGCAGCAGACCCGATCTAGGCATGTGGTATGTCACCCAAAAAGTATAATGTTTTCCCGCACATTTCATGTGACATATGCGCCCGTATAACGTTTTAATCTTGTATTTAAGCTTTGAATCCCTGCGGATTGAAAGAGCCCCATATGTTTGTATCCCATATTCCCATAGGTCTATATGTCTATATGTTTGTATGTTCAATGACTAGCTCAAGAGTTTCTATAAAGTCCTTGTAGTTGAATGGCTCCGCACATGGAGGCGACCTACCAATTACCAATGACGTCACCCGGCGCCCTGCTGCATATCAACTGGTTTAACTACTGTACTTGTGCTCGCGAAATTTCTTCTAACTTAACTGTTAAGAGGAAGTGCAAAGGGTTTCGCAACATTTTATTGTGAGCCGCGGGAATCTATAGTTTGTTCTTTCGTAGACTCCGTGATTTAAAATAATGAAATTAGTATATTTCATCACTCTGTATTCAAAAATAGCCCATAACCATACATCTGAGGTCTACAAAAATTATATATTTCCTTGTAACAAAACAAAAATGACCAGCTGACTTTGTCTGTCCTAAACATTACTTTTCCAGCTAACTAAATGAAACAAAACGCTAAAACAAAGTTATTTTACACCTCTTCTGCGACTCTCAAACATTACATAAAAGTAATATTTTTTTAATCCCAAACTGTATTAAGTTCTCACATTGTTCTCGGAAGTGAAATAAGAGATAAGACTTACTTTGAAATTGTTTTTGTCAAATTTGTCCAAACCTTAAAAATCTGGTGTACGTTAAAAATACAAAGAAGTATATTTTGACATAGAAGTAGTTTACTAAAATATTCTAAGAATTAAAAATCCAAAAGTTGTTATGTTGTGAGAAAGGACATAAGAAAGTAACCATGTAATACATACATACAAAAATAACGTGTAATCCGTCCAAAACACAGGAAACTATATGCGTTCACTAACACAAACACACAAACACCTCAACACTTTTGTGAGGGAAAACAGTTAACTCCACAAACTAGGGAACTCAAACTAAATCTAGTCGAAACACAACTGCGATCAAGAACTGACGAGCCTCAACTGGTTATTTGATAGCATTTGACAAATCTATGAGCGCTTCTGAAAGGTGGAATAAATGTGAACTAAATTAAGGTACAGTCTGCCAGCATTCACCAATCCTTTACCGGATTTTCTAACAACTATGACGTCACATGCACACTTTCAGTAAAATAATGGCAAATTCTCTGACATGTGAGCGACTCCGTCGGTTGAAGTGTAATTGCGGTGGAAAAGTACGTAAAGAAGGACGGCGAGTCCTGCGTACGTACTAAGGCCTGTAACTCTGCACCGTCTTTGAGCTAGGTCCAGACAAAAACCTCTACTACGTGAGCCAAGTCCTGATTTACGTACTGCAAGTACTTTTTCTGGACTTGGGGTGAAAATTATGCTTTTCCGTTATGAGATTTTTTTTCAGTGCACTTGTGCTCCTGTTGAGTAAAACGGGAACCTCAATTGTTTAGGACAGGAAAAATTTTGTTTGGGACAGGCAATATATATTGTTTTGGACAGGAAAAGTAATGTTTAGGACAGGCAAAGTCAGCTGATCATTTTTTATTTTGTTACAAGGAAATCGATAATTTTCGTAGACCTCAGCTGTATGGTAATGGGCTATTTTCAAATACAGAGTGATGAAAAAGTCATTAGTATTATATAAATAAAACAAAATATACTGTGTTTCGGTCAATGCGTATTTTTTTCCTTAAGCGTTTCCTTAAAATAAAATACCCCGCAAACCTGCATACTAAGCGAATTTCCAATGGAGATATAAATGTCTTAATACCACATAAAGTCACTTACCAAGTTTCATAAACATATATTCACAAATAAGCAATATATACAATTGTAATTATTCCCCATAAGAATAACATTGGGGCTGAGTACGCAGGTTTGCTGCATCAAGGAACACAAAAAATGGATTTTTATGCTAATATCAATATAACTCAACTAGGTGAAGTCATATACCAATTTTTATTCATTTATGTTCATAATTAAGGGAGACAGCATTTAATTATTATCCATAAGAATAACATGGGGCTGAGTACGCAGGTTTGCTGCTACAAGAGCTTTTGACAAAAAATTGTTGTTTTTTTAGCAAACACCAATGCACCACAACTAGACGAAACCGTATACCAAGTTTCATCAGTGTAAGTTCATAAATAAGCAAGATATAAAATTTTTCTTTTCCTCCATAAGAATAACATTAGACAACGTACTGTGTTTAGCACTTTCAATATCTTGGTAACCAATTGACGTAGAGGAATGATCAAAATACCAAATTGTGTGTTTTTTAAAGCTGAATACAATGGTAAAAACTAAAATTTGACTATTTTCAAAATTATATGTAACAATTCAAAAAAACATTTTTGGGGTACAAAACCCCCCAAAAATACCCCTTCGGATAGGTCGAACTGTCTGGTTTTCGAACGTAAAGTCATAAATGCTGCTTTACACGTTTATACCAAATTTCATCAAAATCGGATAATTTTAACGAGAGTTATCGTGCTCACGGACATATATATATATATATATATATATATATATATATATATATATATATATATATATAACAGTTTCGAACGAATTGTGTTTTTGGGGTCTGGGGACCTCAAAACGAAAAGTTATCATGGTCCCAGGTCTTACCATGCCGACTACGGTAATAGCTTCTTCCCTATAGGGGAAATTCGCTAAAATATAGCTATTGAGATACGAAATTACTAACAAACAGATATTTGACGATGTGATAAGAAAACAATAATTTTATATAGCCTATTGAAAATTAATTTAAGGAAAGAGGCTGATGAGTGAGAAAAATATCCATGCAAAATCTATTGTCTTTTGGCAATGGAAGGAAAACTCGGTAACATTGTTCTGATAAAAAACTGCAATGAAATTTTCAAAATTATCCCATCCCCTTTTAATGGATTATCCCCTCTAATAAGAGAAATTTTTGCCTGCAAAATTTATCTCGGGATCCAGCGGATTGATTTTGTTACAATTTTGGAATTAGGTGCTTAAAAATACGATTTGGTAACAACCTCAATAACAGGACAGTTGTTGAAAATATCATTTGAAAATTGGAAATTTTAACATTGGGCCTACGGAGTTAAAAATAAAAACAAAAGAATCATAACAGCTGAGAATAAACTAAACATCCAGGTAATAAACGGTATCAGGAAACTGACACATACTTTCTCCCTTTTAGCCCAACTTTAATGAATAAATTACTTTTTATTTACTAAATATAGAATACAAAGCACGGTCGAATATTCAAAAAATCTTGTAAACAAGTTGTTTTAAAAGACATCCACCCAAATCCGTGCTTTGGAGGCACTACAGAATCCATTGCTGTACTCGTAGTTTTAAGAGGGGAAATGCCCCCTATTCCCCCCCAGGGTTATTAAGGGGCAACATATTTCGAATTTCCTCTGTTGGTCAATACTAACTTGACAAGCATATCAAGTTTGAATTAAATTTATCAGTAAATAAGAGAGAAATAGTAATTTTTTTATTCCCCATAAGAATAACATGGGTACAACGTACTGAGTTTACCGCAAAATGAAAATTTCAATTTTCTCCGAAACCAGCAATCGTAGAATAGTAATTCAAAATACTAAATTATTTAGTTTTTTGAGCTCTTTTTAATGGTGAATAGTAATAGTTTTTTATATTTATGTCTTTTTATGAAAAATCCAAAAAAACAGTATTTTTGATGTTTTAAGTCCTGTATTTTCTGAACCCGAATTTTTACAGGAATGCGAGTGGTGCCATTTTGTTGGAAAACTAAAGTTCTACAAACGACTAAAGTTTAATCAAAATCGTTAGAGCCGTTTTTGAAACATTTGGATTTTTCATGTTTTTTTGGCGGTTTTGGGGGATAATTACCCTTAAAAATCAAAAATTCAAAAAAATGAAAAAACACCTGGAGATATCGTGGATTAGTACCTACATGCCAAATTTCATAAAAATCGGCCCATTGGTTAAGGCTCTAGCTCTGTACACATCCACACAGACACACACACACACACACACACACACACACACACACACACACACACACACACACACACACACACACACACACACACACACACACACACACACACACACACACACACACACATACGCACGCATAAGCTGTTATTAGATCCGAGTAATAATCCAGCCATATTAGATCCGGCAGAAGGAGTCAATATTCGGCCTTACAAATCATCACTCTTACTTAGTATATCATACCAAGCAACAATATCACATTCTGAGTAGTGTAATTTAAAGTATAGTCGTATGTATTTTACGTTCACTGTTAGATCCGGTATGTAAGTCGTTATTAGATCCAATGATGGGTGTGTAAGTCATTGTTAGATCCGATGGTCAGTGTATGTCGTTATTAGATCTGATGATGTATAAAGCTGTTATTAGATCCGATGATCAGTGTATATCATTATTAGATCCGAATATGAGTGAAAGGGGCTGAAGACGGATTTATGCAATAATTTCAAATGTCATGCTCAAATCAGATAAATGTATTTTTTGAATATTTTAATAAAATACTATCTATTTTTTTATTTATTTGGACTTTACCTATCGCTTCGTTGTGTAGTTTTAAACACTAGAAGCGATAGGTAAAGTCCAAATAAATAAAAATATAAATTCAAATCCATCGCTATTATGAGTTTCAAAAATACAATACTATCGTAACGAGAGTAAAAGATTAAAAAATAAACGGTATCAGGAAACTGACACATACTTTCTCCCTTTTAGCCAAACTTTAATGAATAAATTACTTTTTGTTTACTAAATATAGAATACAAAGCACGGTCGAATGTACAGAAATTTTGTAAACAAGTTGTTTTTAAAAACATCCACCAAACCCCTCTTTTAGAGGCACTACAGAATCCATTGCTACACACGTGGTTTTAAGAGGGGAAATGCCCCCTATTCCCCCCAGGGTTATTAAGGGGTAACATATTTCGAATTTCCTTTGTTGGTCAATGCTAACTTGACTAGCATATCAAGTTTGGACGAAATTGATCGGTATATAAGAAAGAAATAGTAATTTTTGTATTACCCATAAGAATAACATTTGACAACGTACTGCGTTTACCGCAAAATGAAAATTTAAATTTTCTCCGTAACTAGTAATCGTAGAATAGTAATTTAAAATACTAAATTATTTAGTTTTTTAAGCTCTATTTAGTGGGGAATAGTAGTTTTTTTATATTTATGTTTTTTATGAAAAATTTAAAAAAAACTGAATTTTTGATATTATAAGTCTTGTAATTTCTGAACCCAAATGTTTACAGAAGTGCTGGTGGTGTCATTTTGTTGGAAAACTAAAGTTCTACAAACGACTAAAGTTTAATCAAAATTGTTGGCGCCGTTTTTGAGAAATATTAATTATTCATGTTTCTGGCGGTTTTGGGGGATAGCTACCCTTAAAAATCAAAAATTCCAAAAAATGTAAAACTACCTGGATATATCGTGGATTAGTATCTACATACCAAAATACATGAAAATCGGACCATTGGTCCATTGGACCATTGGCTCTAGCTTTGTACGCATCCATACAGACAGACAGACACACAGACATCACGTAAAGATCACTTTTTTGGGTTCAGGGAGCACTAAAACGAATATTTCCACTATCAACTCAAATTCAAAAATGTTGACGAAAACAATAGTTTCTCCATATACTACGTATAAGGGGGAGAAAGTAAAAGGCTAGATAAGGGATTGAGGGTATTGAAGGTTTCAGAGTCACGTATGAAATTCATGTTGCCTCATGTTGTTAGTATTAGTTAAATATTTCCTCACTTTGCAAAAAACAGACTTTTATAAATATAAAGTGAGCCGTAAAACATAATTGTCTGTCTGCATGATAAAACATGGTAAATAAATATAGCCATTGTAAAAAATATGAATTAAACAAGAAACGGTGTACATGACTGCCTGTGCAATATAATCACAATGTGATCCAAATAAGTCTTTTCCGTAATTTGAAAATATGTTGTTAGTCCATAGACTACTCCAACATACCAACTCATACCTCAGGTGCGGCTTTATTTACCCCAATCATATTGGACAATGCTCAAAGTCTGAAAACCACAACCTTAGACTTGTCAGTGTGGATTAATTCAAACTTATAACCAGATTTATTCCAGGAGATCCATTTTGAACATAATTAAACAAGGATGATTAATTAGTTATATTTTGTAAATATCACAAAATAATGCATATAACCAACTTGAATAAACAGTTATTCACATTATCTGCCCCTTTTGGCTTTTTGGGAAATACTGATTTCGGAATTAAGGACAGAGGACTTGATAAAATAGGAATGGAAAATCTAGTAGTTAAATACCTTTACCCTAAATTATTTTTAGCTACAAATTAATTGATGTCCATTGAAGAGGTAGTAAGTCCTTTATTCTTAAAACATTAATGATTAAAAATATGAAATAAAACATCTGTGTTGTATTTTCATCCATTGCTACTAAATTTATTATTTAAGAGAAAGAATAACCTATTACATTCATCAAATCTAACTAAATATAGTCTTAACAATCCTTTTACTATTTTCCCTTTTTTATGAAGGTGACATTAAGGGACAACAAATTTATGTATATATGAGTCTGTGATAGATATATCCATTTCAGCTCAAGTTAAACGGTTTAATACTCAGTTTTATATTCGTAAAAATTCTAAAATATAATTCGATTTGTCTTCTTAACATCAACCCACAACAAATGAATAGCAATCAAATGAAAATATACACAATATTTATAATATTTAATCATAAAGTGTTTTAGTTCAGTTTTAATGCAGTCTAACTATAAAATAATTTTCAATTAGCTTACTAGAAATTATTTTATTCTAATTTGTGTGTACAATTTGTTTATTGTTAAGTAAACTGGGAAAAATTAAAATTACTGAATCTTGAAAATTGTTTGTATTACAAATAATTACAAAAATTTAAAACTAAGGTCTCTAACATATGCCTAGTTAAATGGTCAGAAGGCTTGTTCAGGTACTACTGCGATTGGTCATCAGGCACTGTGATCTTTCACTTTATTGGCTGCTTCCTGGAGAACACATGAAAACAACATTACTGGTGGTTTTAGAAGCTACCACCATACTTTTCTGAACCATACAATTTACTGGTGTCATCGTGGAGAGTTTGGCAGATTGCTATCAATAACCAGCTTCAAAACTCAACAACTGTTCAACCCTACCACTTTGTGGACACATATTGGTTAACTCACCCATTGGACAGCTTAAAAATAATTTTCAACTTTTTGGGTTTGCAATCCTATTTTATTCAACCAAATTAAATGGAAATGTCAGATTTTTATATTGACTGTGTTGTTGTAAACTTTGGGTAAACATTACTGCACAGGAGCGTTTGAAACAGTGGTATAGATTTTTTAATAAGTTTTACAATGTGCCCAAAACATTAGATTTATTTTTAATTTAACGTGGGATGATCATATTACCGGTACCAAGTATTATAATACTATACACCTTAAGTTGAAAGAAACAAGAAAATACCAATTTTAATGTTGTTATTCAGCATTTTTACAGATAAAAAACCCAAATATTTTGCATACAAATTTACTTTCACTATAAATATAAGCATGACAAGTACCCGTCATGGTGCAAGTATGTTAAATATTCATGCTTTTATATTATAATCAATCATTTTTTGACACAGCATCAAGATTACAGAATTCTTTACCAAACGATTTCTGTAGAGAGGTCAGTCAAGCTCGTTTTGGGGTAACGTTGAAGAGGTTACTTTCGGTTGACTTATGGGGGTATAAGCTACTAAATCTGTCACTTCTTGTTAAGTAATTTTATATCATAAAGCCAATAAAATTATGTACTTCAATTTAATAACTGAACAAATGAAACCGAAACCAAAATTAGCCTACGTTAGCCTATGTAACCTAAATTATACCTGCAAAAACTCTTTTGCAAATACAAATTTACTTGATCTGTCTACTCTGTTTATTGTTCATAAAAAACCCCAGATTTTTATTGTTGCACAATATTAAGTGGTATCAAATTAGCCTACTTTATCAGTACAACTTTTAATTATTGATAACCTGTATATATACAAGTTTTTAAAACAAATATTTGTTGTTTTATTTCTTTCAGTTGACAGCAAAATGTTGTTCTTTTTTCTTTACTTCCCACGTATTCAAACAAACTGACCAACCCAACCACGTTAGTATAACTGTACCTAACCCTCCCTCTAGGTAAACCTGATCTCTGCCACTTTTTATTTGAGGAGTATGCCCTCAGACTACATAAACCCATGGTATTTCCACGATCAGGCAGTATATTTTAGTTGATACAAATAAATTAATCGAGTTTGTTTATGATTATTATCGTCTCTTCAGTTATAATATCAAATTACATATTTAATCAGTTTTTATTTCGGGAAGTGTACCCAATTTTTGTATTATCAGTTTTTAACGTTGATAAAAATTGTATTAATTAAATTACATTATTAATTTATTCTTAAGATGCCAGTCTTCGAGACATATGTGGTAGAGGGCACTTGTCAGTCCCAAATTTGAGTAGGCCTAAATAAATAAAGCTCATTATTATTATTGTGGGGGGGGGGGTCTTTTCTAAATAAGAGGGTTAGGTGGCTTAGGGTAATCAAATTTGATATTTTTATACTAAAGGTATAAAAAACAAAATCCTTCTAAACATTCCAACTTTGTAATAAACTGATCTCTGCCGTGTATGCTATTCTATCTGGGGGGCACGCCCCCAGACCCCCAGCATTTTTGCGATTATGTCCGCATATAGATTCATAAGTTATAGTTAAATTGTGTTTGTTTATGATTGCTTTTGATTAGGTTTCAATATCAATACCGAATAGATATTAGGTTTCAATATATATTCGGTTAGGATTTTGAATTGGTTCAGTTCTCTATATCAGTTTTTTATGTCGTACCGCGAATGGAAGTGTACCCAATCTATTTCATGGATGAAACCCAGGAGCCATGGGCTTGGGGGACCAAAATTAAAATACTACTAACAGGGAGGGCAAATAAATTACTTATGTGATAGGGCCTAGGCTCAGTTTAGCTTTAGTTTAAGTCAACAGGCCTGAGCTGTAGTAAAATAGGTAAGCTTACTGTAATAGACCCTATTTGAATTATCAAACCAAACTAAAAGGAGGCCAACTCAACTAGGTTTTGAAGAGGTTACCTTGCTTATAAAATTAATACATGAACAAGCAAAGTTATCTTCTAGATCTGATAAATGGTATTTTTGACAAAGAAAACGCCAATAACAGTCATGCTGGACATGGACAAGAGAATTAACCTCACAAGTTGCTGCTCTTAACTTTACAAGAGCTGAAAACTGTGTATAAACGCAGTTGATTGACAATTCAGTCAACTATAGTAAGTTAATTAAAATTAAAACAATTGTCATGCATTGAGAAAAGTAATAATGCCCTGTAGCCTTTTACAAAATGTTAAATTAATGTTATAGAAGTGAACTTACCTCATTAACTATTTCAACATTTTTCATTTTAAATTTTGACAAGTGAACACAAAACGTTGCTCTTCTGCTAAATGAACGATGGCAATAATCACATATCATCACTACTAACAACTTAATATTCTACTAAAAATAATACAAAAATCTCTAGTGCAGTAGTTCAGTTGAGCCGGCAACTCTACTCAGCTTGACGACACGAGAGCCGAGAAGTCGACTTCTTACGAAGCCGTTATTAGATC
Source organism: Allygus modestus (assembly GCA_963675035.1). Lineage (NCBI taxonomy): Eukaryota > Metazoa > Arthropoda > Insecta > Hemiptera > Cicadellidae > Allygus > Allygus modestus. The sequence continues at coordinate 103,176,376 of OY776112.1, forward strand.
CGACATATGGTTACACACCTACAATATTAGATCCGACGACGCTACGATACACATCTGAATCGCGACCGCAGCACAACGTGGTGGCCACTTCCGGAACCTCATACACACGCACTATATGTCTGAAACCGGCTATATTAGATCCTGCTCAAATCGGGTAAATTCGACTATTTCCGTGATGGCCGGAACGCCAGAAACTCAAAAAAAGAACTTTGGCGCTATTAGATCCAGCAGGGTGGATCTAATAGCGCCATCGGATCTAATAGTGTGGGTGTGTAACCATATGTCGGATCAAATAACGGCTTATTCGCAAGAACACACACACACACACACACACACACACACACACACACACACACACACACACACACACACACACACACACACACACACACACACACACACACACACACACACACACACACACACACACACACACACACACACGGACAGACAGACATTACGTAAAAACCACTTTTTTGGGTTCAGGGAGAACCAAAACGAATATTTCCACTAACAACTCAAATTCGAAAATTTTTACGAAAACAATACTTTCTCCATATACTATGTATAAGGGGAGAAAGTAAAAAATAAAATAAACCAGGTACCTGGCTTATTTTTCTATGATATAATTTTGACGCGAAATGCAATAAAGTTGATATTTTTAGCGAATTCCCCCTATAGGGAAGAAGCTATTACCGTAGTCGACCCAGGCCCGGGACCATTATAACTTTTTGTTTTGAGGTCCCCAGATGCCAAAAACACAATTCGTTCAAAACATTCGTTCAATCATATGTGTCCGTAAGCACGAGAACTCTCGTAAAAATAATCCGATTTTAACGAAACTTGGGATAAACGTGTAAAGCAACATTTATGACTTTAAGTTCGGTAACCAGACAGATCGACCTACCCGAAGGGGTATTTTGATCATTGCTCTATGTCAAATGATTACAGAGATATTGAAAGTGCTAAACACAGTACGTTGTCCAATGTTATTCTTATGGAGAATAAGAAAAATTGTATATCTCGCTTATTTATCAACTTGTCCTAATGAAACTTGGTATATTGCTTCATATCGATGTAGTCTATTGATATTTTCACTAAAAACTATTTTTTGCCGATAGTTTCCGTAGCAGCAAACCTGCGTACTCAGCCCTCATGTTATTCTTATGGAGAATAAGAAAAATGTTATCTCCCTTAATTATGAACATAAATTGATAAAACTTGGGATGTGGTTTTACCTAATTGAGTTATATTGATATTTGTATAAAAACCCATTTTTTGTGTTCCTTGTTTCAGCAAACCTGCATACTCAGCCGCCATGTTATTCTTATGGGGAAATGTGATAAATAGTTTATTTATGAATGTATATTGATGAAACTTGGTATGTGGCTTTATGTGGCATTAAGATACATGTATGTGCATTGGAAATTCGCTGAGTATTCAGGTTTGCTGCTACGGGCTTACTTACACATAAATCCATTTTTATAATGTTACAAAACAAAGAGCTAGAATCGGTAGACTATAATACGATAGTCGATATTTAATCGAATGACCTACTCATCTGTTGTGAACTGAAGGCTATCCGACAAAGTAAATGGTAGCACTTGCGAAAATGTTGGTGACAAGGTTTACGCTGTTGTTAGAATGGCAAGGTTTTTTAGGGCTTGCTTGGCGATGTAAACCATGTGGAACCCTTTGTTAGAGGTTTCCGTTGCAAGGTTCCTTTCCCAACCTTGCATGAGGTTTAAACTGAAAAGATTTTGACCAAAATGGTACTAGTGAGAAGTCAATGGTGTAAACCTTTTCGCAGTATTACGTGCTAACTGGGATTTAATATATCTTTAACTTGTTTGAAAGTTTTAACAATCGCACCTAGCTGTACAGTCGTGACTGCACACGCTCTGAAATTCACTGCAAGTAAGGTAAAGTTTCCAGACGCAGTTCCGTGTGGCTTTTCCCACTTCCTGCCCCTTCCTTATCTAATTATCTTTCCGTGACATATGGAACTTCGCCACGCAAGGGAGTCACTAAAGGCTTAAGTGAGTTTTCCAAATTGGATTCGTTAATCACGGCAGTTAGTTCTTGATTTATTACCACCTCTCCCTTTTCACATCAGGTAAAAAAGTGGTCATAGTTGTAAATCGTGTTTTAATTTGTAAATCCATGAAAAGAAAGTTTTGAAGGGCGAAAGTTTGAGCTTTACAGTTGTAGCTTTGTGTTTGTGATTTCCAGTTTTAGTTTACGCTGATGTAAATCCTTAATGTTTGTTACGAAATTTCGAGAATATTAAAATACCCCCGTCGCAGCAAACCAGCATACTCAGCGAATTTCCAATGAATATATAACATAACACATTAAAACACTTAACAGGATTCATAAGAAATGTATTCACAAACAAGCGATATTTAAAATATTAATTATTCTCCATAAGAATAACATTGGGGATGAGTACGCAGGTTTGCTGCAACAAGGCACACAAAATAATGGGTTTTTATACAAATATCAATAGAACTCATCTTATTGAAGTCACATACCAAGTTTCATCCATATACATTCATAAATAAGCGATATATAACATTTTAAGTATTTTCCATAAGAATAACATGGGGACCAAGTACCTAGGTTTGCTGCTACAGGAACCATAGACGAAAAATTTGTTTGTGCAAACAACAATAAACCACAACCAGATCAAGCCATATACCAAATTTTGCCAGTTTATGTTCATAAATAAGCGAGATATACAATTTTTTTTTCTCCATAAGAATAACATTAGACAACGTACTGTGTTTAGTACTTGCAATATCTCGGTAACAAATTGACATAGAGCAATGATAAAAATACCAAATTGTTTGTTTTTTTAAGCTGAATTCAATGGTATAAACTAAAATTTGATTTAAATTCAAATTACATGTGAAAACCCCAAAAAACACATTTTTGGGGTACAAAACCCCCCCCAAAACCCCCTTTCGGATGGTGCGATTCATCTGGTTTTCGAACTCGTTAAAATAAATGGTACTTTACACATTTGTACCAAATATCATTAAGATCGGACCTTTTTTACGAGAGTTATCGTGCTTACGGACACACACACACACATATATATATATATATATATATATATATATATATATATATATATACATATATAAAAATTTGAATGAATGGTGTTTTTGGCATCTGGGGACCTCAAAATGAAAAGTTATCATGGTCTCGGGCTTAAGTCTTACCATGAGACCTACGGTAATAGCTTCTTCCCTATAGGGGAAATTCGCCAAAATGTAATAATGTTTCTTGTTTTCATTCAATGTAGCTTTTGACACAGACTTTTAGTTTTTTGAGCTCTTGGTAACTGGACAAAAAATACCTATTGTAGCATTACGTTTGTACAAATGATTAGTTTATGTTAAAGGTGTGTTGGTGTTGATGTAACTTTTTGCGATAACAAATATATTTCTCCCTTGAACAGGTACCAAATTAATGATTTCAGGGTGGTTGGGCTTTAAGGCTATCTCAAAGTTTTTAAAACGGGACGCAGACAAAAATACCCCCGTCGCAGCAAACCTGCATACTCAGCGAATTTCGAATGAATATATAACATAACACATTAAAACACTTCACAGGATTCATAAGAAATGTATTTACAAACAAGCGATATTTAAAATATTAATTATTCTCCATAAGAATAACATTGGGGATGAGTACGCAGGTTTGCTGCAACAAGGCACACAAAATAATGGGTTTTTATGCAAATATCAATAGAATTCATCTTAGTGAAGTCACATACCAAGTTTCATCCATATACATTCATAAATAAGCGATATATAACATTTTAAGTATTTCCCATAAGAATAACATGGGGATCAAGTACCTAGGTTTGCTGCTACAGGAAACATTGTCGAAAAATTGTTTTTTGGTGCAAACAACAATAAACCACAACAAGACCAAGCCATATACCAAATTTCGCCAGTTTATGTTCATAAATAAGCGAGATATACAATTTTTCTTTTTCTCCATAAGAATAACATTAGACAACGTACTGTGTTTAGCACTTTCAATATCTCGGTAACAAATTGACATAGAGCAATGATAAAAATACCAAATTGTTTGTTTTTTTAAGCTGAATTCAATGGTATAAACTAAAATTTGATTTAAATTCAAATTACATGTGAAAACCCCAAAAAACACATTTTTGGGGTACAAAACCCCCCCAAAACCCCCTTTCGGATGGTGCGATTCATCTGGTTTTCGAACTCGTTGTATATTTAACTATTTATTTAACATTGATACACAACTATGCAGTTTTTAAATGTCGCATTTTTTATAATTACAAAGAAGTATACACTATCCATTCCCGTATTATTGTAATCGTGTTTAAATAATACTTTTATTCTATGATCTTATAGTCCAGTCAAGTTATACATAAAATACCCCCGTAGCAGCAAACCTGCGTACTCAGCGAATTTCCAATGAATATATATGTATCTTAATACCACATAAAGCCACATACCAAGTTTCATAAATATACATTCATAAATAAACGATTTATGCCATTTTAATTATTCTCCATAAGAATAACATGGCGGCTGAGTATGCAGGTTTGCTGAAGCAAGGAACACAAAAAATGGGTTTTTATACAAATATCAATATAACTCATGTAGGTAAAGCCACTTACCAAATTTCATTAATTTATTTTCATAATGAAGGAAGATAACACGTTACTTATGCTCCATAAGAATAACATGGGGCTGAGTACGCAGGTTTGCTGCTACGGGAGCCTTTGGTTAACATTTTGTTGAGCAAATTTCAATGGTCCACCACCAGATGAAACCGTATACAAAGTTTCGTTAGTATACGTTCATAAATAAGCGAGATATACAATTTTTCTTTTCCTCCATAAGAATAACATTAGACAACGTACTGTGTTTAGCACTTTCAATATATCGGTAACCAATTGACGTAGAGAAATGATCAAAATACCAAATTGTGTGTTTTTTAAGCTGAATCCAATGGAAAAAACAAAATTTGACTACTTCCAAAATTATATTTAAAACATTCGAAAAACCCATTTTTGGGGTACAAAACCCCCCAAAATACCCCTTAGGATAGAGCGATCTGGCTGGTTTTCGAACTTAAAGTCATAAATGTTGCTTTACACGTTTATACCAAATTTCATCAAAAACGGATAATTATATATATATATATCGAACGAATGGTGTTTTTGGGGTCTGGGGACCTCAAAACGAAAAGTTATCATGGTCCCGGGCCTAGGTCTTACCATGCCGACTACGGTAATAGCTTCTTCCCTATAGGGGAAATTCGCTAAAAGGGTCATGCAAAATTCATGCAAAAGGTCATGTAGTTCTAATGTTTTAGTGTGTTGTTATGACCTATACCACAAGTAAGAAACCAAGTTTGCAGCTTCGAAAGACCTGTGCTACTGTCGTAGTAGTTAAATTAGCAGTCAAATTTTCACTATTTTCAGTTTTTGCTAAATATCTCCGAAAGTATGCCTTTGACAGAATAATATTTCGTCCAATCTTTTCTTGGACTAGATACAATTTGTTACAGTTTGAGACGATAGCGACTTCTTTAAGTCCATTATTTACAAAGATACAATACTTTAAAACTTGGAAAAACAAATGGCATTGCATGTGGTCTATTTTTTGTGACGTATTGTCAAAATCAAGAAACATTGTATATCTCACGTATTTATAAACATACACTGACGAAACTTGGGATATTACTTTATCTGGTTGTAGTTTATCATTTTTTGTAAAAATAACCAATTTTTTGCCAATGGTTCTCGTTGCAGCAAACCTGGGCACTCAACCCCCAAGTTATTCTTATGGAGAATATTTACAATGTTATGTCTCCCTCTATTGTGAAGAAAAATTAATATAACTTGGTATGTGGCTTCACCAATTTGGGTTGATATTTGCATAAAAAATCATTTTATGTATTCCTGGTTGCAGCAAACCTGTGTACTCATCCCTAATGATATTCTTATGGATAATAATTAACGGGGGTTGAGTTTTAAGTATTGCATCTTAGTAAATAATGGACTATTGAATTCGTTATCGTCTCTAACTTTAGACAATTTTTTCCAGTTTAAGAAAGGATTGGACAACATATTCTGTCAGAGGCATACTTTCAGAGGGAGATACTTAGCAAAAGCTGAAAAAGTGCACAAATTTGACTGTTTTTTACTACTAACGCCAGTAGCACAGGTCTTTCGAAGCTGCAAACTTGGTTTCTTACTTGTGGTATAGGTCCTAACAACAGACTAAAAAATTAGAACTACATGACCTTTTGCACGCACGGGTGTTTTTTGACTGGACTATTAATGTAAGGCGGCTGTATCTATTTACATTATTACATATTTTTTTTGTACGGCTAACTAAAATCTTTGAGCCTTTAATCTTATAAACATATTTGGTACAGTTTTGCAATTCCAGTAATCTATTTCCCCTCTACAGTTTGGTAGCATGTGACCAACAAACTGACTTATTTTTGCAGCTGCCGATGAGGAAAAACGGTAAACATATTTGGTACAGTTTTGCAATTCCAGTAATCTATTTCCCCTCTACAGTTTGGTAGCATGTGACCAACAAACTGACTTATTTTTGCAGCTGCCGATGAGGAAAAACGGCAGTATGGCAAAATGCAGGTTATATGGTGGGTCGAATTACTTTACAAAAAAATTCACGTCGCGCGATGACGCGGCGTAACTGGAATCGTCCAGAGGTGGAAAATCGACCAAACATTATTCTACAATATGGCTGTTCTCGCGAATGTTTTGCCACATCCTGAAGCATAAGAAGTTAAGGAGAAAATACTTTTTGCATTATATTTCTAGTTACTTAAATTTTGCTTTATGGTTAGTCTTTGCCTTACATACTCTGACAGAATAAGAAAGGCAACCAGCATGAATGCTAGTGTTTTATTTCTTTCTATGGTCTGGGTTTCTCAGTACGGTGCGAAGTAGAGATGTCAGTAGCCAGTTGCTGGCGGTTTCAACTGTGCACCGTATAAACGAAATGCGCGAGTTACTGACGTGACAGTTGTATAGTAACAGTAGCTGAGTGCGACAGTAGCCCCCCCCCCGTGCGAAGCTAGTACTGTGCGTTGCATGAGTGAAAAACCAGCCCGCTCATGGGTTGGGGAGGGAGTGATGAAGGGGGGGGGAGAGATTGGGAGTGGGAGTGGAAGGCTGCGCGCTACTAGCCTGGCTGCATACATTTGACAGCTTGTATTGTTACCCGCGCGCCACGCCGCTGCGCCGGGCGGTATATCTATATCTACTTCATAATAATATACAAACGTACTAAACTATTCTATACTATACTTAACTGAACTAAGATTGAAAATGAATTGATGGTGATTTAATGTTTTTGGGACGGCATATATAAACTTGTATCTACTGAGAGCTGTCAGCTGACTGAGCCCGGTCGTCCAGTCGTCGTGGTCAGGGCGTGGTTCCGTCTGGCGGCGCATGCGCACTAGACTCCTTTGCTACCGTGCATCTGTCCCGTTGGGTTTTCACTCGTGCAACGTACAGTAGCTGTCTACTGTCACTGTCGCTGTTTATACATAAACTGTCTCCTGTTGGGCGCTTACAAGGTGCATATTGTAGACTGGAAGGTTGTATGTTGACTTTAGAATTTATTACTTAGAACTTTGAAGGAGGTACTGTGTAATAACGATTATGAGTACAACCTAATACCGTACTCTACTCCATTACAGTAATGGTAGTAGGCCTACTAATCATAATATTTATTGTATGTTTAATAATACACAACAAATAACAATAGTAAATCACAACTAATGTTTTGAATTAACATTTTGAAAATATGTAACATTGTTGGGCAAGTTTTACATTAATTTCTATGGTGCAGTAACTGTAACTACATTTGTATCAAAAAGGTATCTTTTTTGCAATTCTTCCTGGAATAGACGCACGTAATAACAGACATAGTTCATTCATCTCTTTTCGACAGTCGAATAACACGGTCATTTACTCCTAATTAATTATTGTTGTCAAAGGAAGTAGTGAGAGCTCAAAATTATTATTTGTATTATTTGTGAGAGCTCAAAATTAAATTATTAAAATTTGAAATAAAGTAATATGCAAGAAGCAATTGTACACACTTGAAATGCATCTCACTAACAGTAACAAAGGCGTAATTCGGGGGTGGCAAGGAGGAGCAGCAACCCCCCCTCGATAATTTGGAGGAAATATTAATTGTAATTTATGGAAAATCTCAATAATCACGATCACGACAATTTTTTCCCCTCCAATCAAAATACTGAAATTACGCTTATGAACAGTACTGACCTTTTGACAGTTGTGACCATGTAGTGGTTCATGGTGGCTACATGGTCGCCTCTCTTATGAACAGTAATGACCTTTTGACAGTTGTGACCATGTAGTGGTTCATGGTGGCTACATGGTCGCCTCTCTTATGAACAGTAATGACCTTTTGACAGTTGTGACCATGTAGTGGTTCATGGTGGCTACATGGTCGCCTCTCTTATGAACAGTAATGACCTTTTGACAGTTGTGACCATGTAGTGGTTCATGGTGGCTACATGGTGGCCTCTCTTATGAACAGTAATGACCTTTTGATAGTTTTGACCCATGAAGTGGATCATGGTGGCTAAATGGTCGACTCTCTTATGAACTGTAATGACCTTTTGACAGTTTTGACCATGTCGTGGTTCATGGTGGCTACTTAGTCGTCTCTCTTTCAACTCTGCAAGTCCTCTATTCTCGAGCTATATGACAGTCTTGATTGCTTACCTGAGAAAAATAGTAGTTAATTATGTAGCATGAAGGCTTTACTTTTATACCACTGACGAGACCTCTAGATATATTTAAGATGCTACCTCGTTGGGAAAATATTTTCTAATCAGCTGTTTATTTAAATTAAATTATTTAAGATAAGACATAAAACCTTATAAAACCCTTGGTTTACACCTTATAAAAGATAACGAAGATAACGTTATATTTCAACATTTTACAGGATCAGATTCCGACATACATTTTCAAAAGATCATTTGTATGAAATTAACCTAGTAACTAGCCCCGAGTGTGAATGTGGAATGGACACAGCTTCAATTGACCACTTAATATTTTCTTGCAGTTTATTTAATGAAGAAAATAGACAAAAAATGTATAAAGAACTGATTAAATTGAAAATTGAATTTCCAATTAATGTTATGTCTGTCCTTGCAAGTGGTAAAATTGATGTTTTTGACGTCATCTTTCATTTTATTATCACTGAAAACGTAAAATTATAAATGCTATTGTGTTTTAGCAATTATGAATTATTAATTAAGAAAATGTGCATATAGGAAGAGTCTTTCCATCTACATATTTAAATGAAAATGACAAATTGTACATAGTTTATAAAATAATTTGTGCTATGGGCTTACCATGGTCTTTGTAACCTGTTGCCGAAATAAAGAGATAATACCCCCGTAGCAGCAAACCTGCGTACTCAGCGAATTTCCAATGCATATATATGTATATTAATACCACATAAAGCCACATACCAAGTTTCATCAATATACATTCATAAATAAACGATTTATGACATTTTAATTATTCTCCATAAGAATAACATGGCAGCTGAGTATGCAGGTTTGCTGAAGCAAGGAACACAAAAAATGGGGTTTTATACAAATATCAATATAACTCATGTAGGTAAAGCCACATACCAAATTTCATTAATTTATTTTCATAATGAAGGCAGATAATACGTTACTTATTCTCCATAAGAATAACATGGGGCTGAGTACGCAGGTTTGCTGCTATGGGAGCCTTGGGTAAAAAAGTGTCTTTTTGAGCAAATATCAATGGTCCACAACCAGATGAAGCCGTATACCAAGTTTCGTCAGTATAGGTTCATAAATAAGCGAGATATAAAATTTGTATTTTTCTCCATAAGAATAACATTAGACAACGTACTGTGTTTAGCACTTTCAATATCTCGGTAACCAATTGACGTAGAGAAATGATCAAAATACCAAATTGTGTGTTTTTTTAAGCTGAATCCAATGGGAAAAAATAAAATTTGACCATTTCCAAAATTATATATAAAAAATTCAAAAAACCCATTTTTGGGGTACAAAACCCCCCAAAAATACCCCTTCGGATAGAGCGATCTGGCTGGTTTTCGAACTTAAAGTCATAAATGTTGCTTTACACGTTTATACCAAATTTCATCAAAATCGGATAATTTTTACGAGAGTTATCGTGCTCACGGACACACATATATATATATATATATATATATAGTTTCGAACGAATGGTGTTTTTGGGGTCTGGGGACCTCAAAACGAAAAGTTATCATGGTCCCGGGCCTAGGTCTTACCATGCCGACTACGGTAATAGCTTCTTCCCTATAGGGGAAATTCGCTAAAAAAGATAAGACATATCTGACAAAAACCCAATAAAATAATTTTCCTAAAAAAAACAGGGAAATAATATTTCCCTGTTTTTTTTCATATTATGAGAGCCAGTGGAGCGGGGCCCTAAGACCTAAGGAAAAAGTAAATCGCTGCCCAAACATTTAGAGGAATCCCCCTTTAATTTGACACCTTGACCAAAATTCGGTCATGAAATAAAAACGTAGCTGACCACAACAGGTTCTCCTTGGTAAATGATACAGAAATAATTATAGGTCTAATTAAAAAAAGTCCAGTGCAAACGTAACAATTGATACGGATAATGTTATGATCAATTATACGTTCTGTTTACAAATTAATATAACATGTAATGCAATGTAGTATATTGGTAAACATTAAGACAGTGTTGGTCTAAAATTGAAAAACCCGCGGCAATGAAAAGACAAATAAATGAACAGGGTTATCATACATTTGTTTATTTATTTGTTTAGAATTTGTTTTGTTAATAATTATATTTGAAACATAACCAACAGTTCTATTTTCATGGAACTTGTGGTATTTTTCTTTCTTCGGATCCACTGACATAACATGCTGCGGAATGCGTGTAAACGGTCGGTCCTAGTGCAAGTCAGCAGTCGGTGGGTCGTTGCCAGCCAACTGTCGCACGAGTTACTTTGCAAGGTGGAAACAGGCCTAAGTTGTCATTAAAATCAATAAAATAACCAGTTGGTGGTATACTTTATGACTTAGAATTGACACTTTTTTAAGTACAACAAATTTAGTTTTACGGCGAGAAGTACCCTAACTTAAGATTAAACTTATAAAATTCGATATTCCTGTAGCTAACTGGAAACATATTTCCACAGGAGTTTAAAACCGTTAAAAATTAAAGTTCCTTACAAAAGTGTTTTACAGAAAGAGAGATCACATATTTTTATCGAAAAAGAAGAGCTTTGACAAAATGCCAGAGAAACGGGAATTGCCTCGGGGTAAAAAGTCGGAGAATAATTTGAGACAAGATTTATGTGAATTGTTTTTCACGACAGGTTCTGTATTCAGGTTAGGTTAGGCGGCGGCTTGATCCATTTTCTGCGCACGCGCGCATATTAAGCATTCGCGCGGATCTAGAGCAGCCCACCGGTACCGGTATTGTAATTATGCGCGTCTTAAAAATACTTGTTGCAAAAATGCGCAGCTTTTTTGCAACAAAATTCCTCAAAGATTTACCTTTGGTATTTGTTTGGGTTGCCCGTTCCACACTTAAAAACAACCTAAAATGCTCAAGTTATTATACATTTGTTGAAGGTTAGGTAATAATTATGTTTACGGTATTAATACTACAGTAGCTTTATTTTCGGCACGTCGGGTCGGTGGTCGAAACATACTTTATTTACTGTGCCTCAATAAGAATCCACAGAGGTATATATGCCATTATTGACGCAAAATCCCTTTTTGGGATGCTATAAACCTGTGTGTGATCATTGACTACTGATCATTTACAAAATTCAGAGTAATTTTGACGTGAAGGAATGAAACAAACTTCTACCACGGATAGTATATATTTGAATTAAAACTGATTATTTTACGCAGCACCAAAACTTGTCTATCGTAAATCAAATGGTGTAGATCAAATCAGACTATTTGGTCACAAACAATTTTATTAGCATTAAGGTAATAGGGGGTTCCCGTGATGATCCATTAGTGTCGCATGAGACGGACTTCCGGTCTGGCTTGGCGGATCCGGAAACGTCAGTGTCAGTGCAGCAGATTCAGATTACAATTTCTCTGTTTAATTGAGGTTGAGCAGATCATTGTAACAAATAATTTATGATTTTGATTAAACTCCATTATATGAAATACCAGTCGGCTTAGTCAAGCTTTTTTTGTGACGATTTTTGTGTTTTATGTGTATTATAAAAATGTATTAGGGTCTTATTACTTGACAGTATTATTACTTTGGCAGTCGTCTTTATGAGCTTTATTATTTTTATTATTATTAGTAAATTTCCTATGTAAAGTGAACTATTAGCATGACCCGCACGGTGAAACTTAAGCCCGGAACCACGATAGAAGTTCCTAACGTGACCCCTTGAACACGTTTTGGGGGCTCGTTCAAAATTTTATATATATATAGACACGGTCAACGCCATTTACAAAAATATACATCTATCTATCATCTATCTTCTATCTATCTATAATATTATAAAGAAGAGGTGGTTTCTGTCTGTCTGTCTGTCTGCCTGATGTTCTGGGTAAACGCAAAAACGACTGAAACTTTTCACAAATGTAGATCTTGAACCCATGCAACACATAGGCCTATTCACTTCCTTAAAATCCCCTCGGGCTACGCCCCGTGAACGTCCTAAGTTTCAATGTTTACATTTCAGAAGAAAGTAAACATTCAGAAACTGTACTGCGGACAGCTGAGGACACTTACATTTGACAGCTTAAAGAGCAGAAGTAAGAACAGCTGTTTCAAGCTAACTTACCTTTCTAACCCGTGCGAAGAACGGGTACATTCTACTAGCCTATCTATAATATCTATTATATTATAAAGAAGAGGTGGTTTCTGTCTGTCTGTCTGTCTGATGTTCCGGGTGAACGCAAAAACTACTGAACCGACTGGGCTGAAACTTTACACAAAGGTTGATCTTGAACCCATGCAACACATAGGCCTATTCACTTCCTTAAAATCCCCTCGGGCTACGCCCCGTGAACGTCCTAAGTTTAAATGTTTACATTTCAGAATAAAGTAAACATTCAGAAATTGTAATGCAAACAGCTGTGGATACTTCCATTTGACAGCTTAAAGAGCAGAAACAAGAACAGCTGTTTCAAGATCTCAACCTGTCTAACCCGTGCGAAGAACGGGTACATCATAATTTGATGCTGGTATTACATAATTTGATGGATTCCAAAACGATAGACAGACAGATAGTCAATAGCGATAAAATAGTACAACAATAATCATAGCATTAATATATAATGTAGTAACAACAACAAAATTCACTATTTTAGTTTTAATAATAAATATAATAGAAATAATAACAATAATATGGGCTATGTAGTGACATTTGTAACAATGACAAGGAATTGCAGGTGGCCTTCCAGGACACAAAGGTTAAGAGACCCTCTTCTAATTGCAGCTTGCATTTCTTTCGTGTTTTGTAATTGTTGTAATTGTTGTGTTACTTTAACTATTAATTTTATTTTTCAACAATTAGGCCCATATTTTTAAGGGGCATTTGTAAAATACCTTAACCTTTATATAACTTATTTGTAAAATAACCCCTTTATCTAATAAGTTATACATTTTTGGAGAAGTATAACCTTTTTGATAACATACAACAAGGCTTTCGGGGCAGGCACGGATCCACTGGTGGAATGGGGGAATCCCCCCCCCCAAGGCAAAAGGTTGAAGTTGCTGCACGCACACCCCCGCACCAGCGCTATGTCTCTGCCCGGCAACGTCATCACGACTTGACGTCTGATTGATGCGTCGTCAGTCAGACTTATATGCCTGTAATATACTTAACCAACCTGTAATATACTACAGGGAGCCAACAGACCGGGAATTCTAGGGAAATCGGATAATTATACGGGAATTTCGGCAAAAATTTGTTAATTTAGTCAGGGGTGCCCATCCCCCACAAAGGCAATAGCGCGATCCCCCCCCAAAAAATTATGCTTGGTCCTTTACTAACCCGCTACCCCCTCCCCCTCCCCGAGAATGGAGTCGTTATCACTCAAATTAAGTGTGTAAAATGATGTTAAATAGGATTATTTATTAACGCACCCTTATTTGTATCATGCTTACTGAATAAATTAATCTCAAAAACAGAACTTGAATTGCTACATCTGAAACGTAAAACCACCGGTGAGCTACTAAAAATGTAGACCGAACGCGCACTAAATAAACTGTGTTTCAAAACTCATAGGCATTTCCAAACAAAAATGAAATTTTGTAAGTCTGAAGAAGAATGTCGACAGTTGGTTATGAGGAAATATTTAAAATTTACAATTAACAATATCATATTAAATAACTAGATTTACTTTTCCAATCCCATTTAAATTTTAATTGGCGACATGAAACAGTTAGACGGCTACTACTTTTTCATTTTTGGTCAGCATTTAGGTGAGTTTCGTCTGCACGAAAATTATAGCTAATGAAATGAACTTTACACTTTGTATTTAACTTTTTTTCTAGCGCGTCTAGTTTTCCCAGGACGACAGGTTTAACAGAGCGTTCTTTTACTTTTACCGCGAATCGCTGCCCCGCCCAACCCGCCATGCGGCAACAAATGATCGCTACCACGCATACATCGATCTCGTTTATTCGCCTCCCTACGATTGTTCTAATACATTTTTCGTATAAAACTTAACTTGTTGTAATCTAAATTTACTGAAGTGTCGGAAGGTGTAAATATATTTTAGTTTACGCAAATTAATAGTTTTTAATCACGACAAGTTAAGTGGAAATACGGCATTAAAACAAGAAAAAGCCAGTGAGCTAGGATTTTTTTATTTTTGGGGTAGAAACTTACTTCCAGGGAGATAAATTTAGATAATTAGTTCCTCTGCAATTATTACTGTAACGTTTTTCGATATGGCAAAAGGTTCGTTTATTAATCCTTTTAAAAGGTGATTGTTACAACTCGACGCTTGCGTCCCCCCGCGCCGGGCGCGGGCTAATGCATTATCATATTAGATAATTGAAGTTGCTAATTTGTGATCTTACAATTTTACCATGCAGAATTACTTAGTAAATTTGATAACACCTGGTTTTCATTTTATAGGTTAGTGGGCTTGGAATTAAAACGTAGCATCAGGATTTATATGCATTTATTTTACAATGAAATGCATTAAGCTACAAACTTGACGAAATAACGCTTAACATTATCATACAAATTATCGTATTATGCAATATGATAAAATAGGGAGCCAATTAACAAATCATTCTCTGTCTAAGTAATTATGTATTGGCATATGTACTTTATTGCCCTGTGAAAGTAATAACTTTATGCAAAGCTTTCCTAACTTTTTTTGGATGAAGGGAGTCTTTGAAATTGTTTACTGTATGATGCAACCTTACAGTAAATTACTGCTTACATATTGCTTTTATTAGTAAATTGTGTATGCCAGTTTTAATGAATAATATTTATCGTAAGGGTTTCGCCCCACATTAGGTTTTTAAAGTTCGGCCTTCCTTTATATAAACAAAATTTTAACAAAATTAGATCACAAGTCATAACAAACACTGAAATCTGAATTTTGTTTTTAATTTCAGTACAAAAATATAGAACATCCATATCCGGCCACCACGGGACTGAGCCTTAGCCGAATAACGCCTTGGCCGGATAACGATTTGTCCGGATAAACCATCATATTAGGAAAACTAACCCTAATAATAAGAGGCTACGTAGCTAATGGATAACATCCAACGTAGTGTTTTAGTATTTTTTTTGGGATTATTTTAAAAAATAAACTTGGTTATAATAAAGCAAAAATACAACACAACACTTTAACACTTGTCAGAACAAACCCACTAATAACCGCCCTGGACAACAATGTATAAAATGTTTAGAGGTTACTAACTCAACTATGAAGTGTGCACACAGACGCTCGCCAGTAGGGTGATTCACCCGCGGCGGCCGCCATGACAGCGTGTTATTTTATATATTCATTGGAAATTCGCTGAGTATGCAGGTTTGCTGCGACGGGGGTATTTTTTATGTTTTTGGCGAATTTCCCCTATAGGGAAGAAGCTATTATCGTAGTCGGCATGGTAAGACCTAGGCCCGGGACAATGATAACTTTTCGTTTTGAGGTCCCCAGAACCCAGAAACACCATTCGTTCGAAACTGTATATATATATATATATGTGTGTGTCCGTGAGCACGATAACTCTCGTAAAAATGATCCGATTTTGATTAAATTTGGTATAAACGTGTAAAGCAACATTTATAACTTAAAGTTCGAAAACCAGCCAGATCGCTCTATCCGAAGGGGTATTTTGGGGGGGTTTTGTACCCAAAAATGTTTTTTTTTTTATTTTTCACATATAATTTTTGAAATATTAAAAAATTTTAGTTTTCACCATTGGATTCAGCTTAAAAAACACTCAATTTGGTATTTTGATAATTTCTCTACGTCAATTGGTTACCGAGATACTGAAAGTGCTAAACACAGTACGATGTCTAATGTTATTCTTATGGAGGAAAAGAACAATTTTATAATCTCGCTTATTTATAAACGTATACTGACGAAACTTGGTATATGGCTTCATCTGGTTGTGGTCTATTGATATTCGCTCAAAAAAATAATTTTTCGCCAAACGATCCTGTAGCAGCAAACCTAAGTACTCGTCCCCATGTTATTCTTATGGATAGTAATTAAATGCTATGTCTCCCTTTTATGAACATAAATTAATAATACCCCCGTCGCAGCAAACCTTGCGTACTCAGCGAATTTCAAATGCAAAATATATGTCTTAATACCACATAAAGCCGCATACCAAGTTTCATTAAAATATAATGACAAATAAGTGATATATCAAATTTGAATTGTTCTCCATAAGAATAACATTGGGGATGATTACGCAGGTTTGCTGCAACAAGGAACAACAAATATGGGGTTTCATGTAAATATCAATATTACTCAACTAGGTGATGCCACATACCAAGCTGCATCAATATAAATTCATAAATAAGAAATATATGCCATTTTGATTATTCTCCATAAAAATAACATGGGGGGTGAGTACGCAGGTTTGCTGCAACAAAGAACACAAAAAATGGGTTTTTATGCAAATATCAATAGAACTCAACTAGGTGAACCAACATACCAAGTTTTATTAATTTATGTTCATAATTAAGGGATACATTACATTTTACTTATTCTCCATAAGAATAACATGGGGTCTGAGGACGCAGGTTTGCTGCTACGGGAATTATCGATACAAATTGCGTTTTTGTGCAAATAACAATAGACCACAACCAGATGAAGCCGTATACCAAGTTTCGTTAGTTTACGTTCATAAATAAGTGAGCTATAATTTTTTTCTTATTCTCCATAAGAATAGCATTGGACAACGTACTGTGTTTAGCACTTTCAATATCACTGTAACTAATTGATGTAGAGAAATGATCAAAACACCAAATTGTGTATTATTTTAAGCTGAATCCAATGGTAGAAACTAAAATTTGACTTTTTAAAATATTACATGTAAAAACTTCAAAAAACCCATTTTTGGGATACAAAACCCCCCAAAATACCACTTCGGATGGGTCGATCTGTCTGGTTTTCGAACTTAGTCATAAATAATGCGTTTTTACCAAATTTGATCAAAATCGGACCATTTTTACGAGAGTTATCGCACCCACGGACACACACACACATATATATATATATATATATATATATATATATATATATATATATATATATATATACAGTTTCGAACGAATGGTGTTTTTGGGGTCTGGGGACCTCAAAATGAAAAGTTATCATTGTCCTGGGCCTAGGTCTTACCATGCCGACTACGGTAATAGCTTCTTCCCTAGGGGAAATTCGCTAAAAACTGGTATATGACTTCACCTACTTCAGTTTTATTGATATTAGCATAAAAAACCCATTTTTTGTGTTCCTTGTTGCAGCAAACCTGCGTACTCAGCCCCAATGTTATTCTTATGGAGAATAATTAAAATTGTATATATCGCTTATTTGTGAATATATTTTTATGAAACTTGATAAGTGGCTTGATGTACTATTAAGACATTTATATCTCCATTGGAAATTCGCTGAGTATGCAGGTTTGCTGCGACGGGGGTATTTTAGTATTGATTTAGTATTGATATCAGCGGAGCCGGGAGTATTCAGCTGTGGATTTCTATTCCTACATGCTTTGTTCCTGGAACAGCTGATTATTTTCTGCGGTCGCGATATCGGCCGCCAATACTAGTAAGAATATTATTGTTATTTTAGGCCGATACAATTGGTTTTGATCTTAGTTTCGGAAAATCTTCGTTTTCGACGATAACATACTTTGATACTTCCGCTGGCGTCTTGGCGGTTTGGGTATAAACTTGCGTTTTTTTTTGCCGATAAACTACGTTCACCTGTCGTTTTCGGTCTAAAAGTTACAGCGGCCATGAAATGCGGTCAAATTGTCGTTTTTAATCCGAAAAAAACAGGCCATTCAATACAGTCGTCCCTTTTAGGCCGATAACACACATGTCGGTCAATAACACGTTCGGCTGTTTTTATGGGTGATCAAATTATTGATTTGGAATTTTTAACAAATTTCTGGGGGAGGACTCCCGGACCCTCCACCCCTAAGGGGTATTCCATACCCCCCCAAACCCCCGGCATTTCCCCCCCCCTTGTGACTCCCTGGATCCGCCCCTGTTTTGGGTTGGTAGGTCTGTCATTACCAAGGTTCGTAGAGCTTTCAGCCCAGGTGTTATCATTTGCATAAAATGTTCGCAATGTTTGTTTTCGCAAATTACGTAATGCTCGCAGCAAAAATGTCTTACGAGGGCGTCCCAGCTGATGCACAAATCAACAACATACTATAAAGTGTTGCCAACCTTTATACCCCAGCCAATTTTAGCCAATTTGGGCAACATTATAATTAATTTAGTAGAAAATTACCAACAGTTTTACCAAGAGGCATGTAAATTAAATAAAGTATGACCTTTTGAACTGAACACTTTAATTTCTTATTAAACATTGTACAACGAATACATTTCTTTGATCACTTGCAATTTTCTTTATAAATAAATCCCTTTTTTAATTAAAATGAAAATAAGCTAGGTCTTACTATAATTGGAAGTGGCTGTGTCCGATCATTGGTATATCCGTGCAACCTCGTCTGCAAATAAACAATAGAACCAGACGAATTAATTTACAACATTTAAAATCATGTTACATTCAATATTTATTGAAATTTAATTATTTAAAACATGAGCTCTTGAACAAACAAAACGAAATAGGCTTTGCCTTACATTTGATTTTAAGTTTTACCATTTATATATATAACAGTTAATGGAATATATTACTTTACAAATCAACGATGACATCTACACATCTATCTCAACATAATATCAATTCCTGACAAATGTATAAAACAATTTAATTATTACAAAACTTACTATTTCAACGAGGAGGATTCAACTCTATCGGCGGACAACAGTTTCCAACGAATAAATTCAAACTTTTAGTAACTTAAAATAAGGCCTACGCGTCTGCACAGCCATCTAAATATCGTCTGCAACTTAACAGGTAATCTTATTCTCATATATAACAAAACTTTAATTTACATTTTGCATATTTTACAAAACATAATAGATCGGGTATACCTTACAGGGTATAATAATGGTACAGCTATTTTTTTATTGTCATGTTACATGCAGAAATACAATTTAAACCCTTAATTCATTAATCTAATAATACAGATAAATCAAAACAATAAATTAGTTTCATAAAATAACAGCTGATAATATAATGTAAGCGGTAAAACAATGTTTATTTTAATTACAATGATGAGAAAAGTATGGTACACGTACGATAAATATCGTGTTTCCAGCAACACTGCAGATTGAATTTGTTATCACGTGACCTTACTGCTGATTTTACGAGGTCTCTTCCGATTAACTAGAAAATCTTAAATAAATCGACTGAGCAAACCTTTACGAAGAATGTAAGGAATTACTTCATTTATTGAGTCCATTATCGAGTCTGTTGACCGAGGGGAAGAAACCGTGGGTATTTTTATAGATCTATCTAAAGCATTCAACAGTGTTAAACACATAATTTTTATTGAAAAATTCAAACTTTTAGGAGCGGTAAATAATTCTCTATATTGGTTTAAATCATATTTAAATAATAGATTGCAATATGTTGAAATTAGTTATCTTTCAGAGCAGAATATAGATTGATGAAAGTATCTTCAATACAAAAACTCATTAAATATGGTGTCCCACAGGGCTCTATATTGGGTCCCTTACTGTTCCTCTGTTTTATTAAGAATATAGCTGAATCGTTTTACCAAATTTCCAAAGACAATCTTTGTCTTTATGCTGATGATGCTAATCTTAAGATATTATCAAACTCAGTAGAGAAGGTATAAGTTAGACGTTATTTCTTATGTTGAATTAGTTAATATTGCTCGATATTTCATAAATCACGATCTTAACTTAAATTCTGGAAAGACAAACTTTATAAATTTTAAAACTAGTCAGGATAAAACATTGTACCTACCAAATATTGCTGTAGATTGTATATCAATAGAAGTAAAGAGTGAAGCAAAATGTGTAGGATTGGTAATTGAAGAAAACTTGCAATGAAATGAGCATGTTGACAAATAATACCGAAAATAAACTCTGGAATTTATGCGTTAAAGAAAATTTATTTTCTGTCTGAAACATCAAGAAAATTTAAGAACAATTTATTTTGCTTACATTCATTCTTACTTACAATATGGTCTATGTCCAAATGGATCGACAAAAAACAAATCTTGATCAAATTCTGCAACTTCAAAAGAAATATATTAGAATTATCTAAAAATTAAAAGTAAATGAATCGGCTAGAAATAATTTTAAAATATTTAAAAAAAATTACCGTTTATGGACAGTACATTTACTACACAATAGTTTTATACCGGAACGGGCCTCACTTTGTTTTAAAAAAATGTCACTGCACATGAATATAACACTAAATTTAAGTCTCAGATTATTTCTAATCATCATCGTCTTCAATTTTACACAAAAACAAACTACTTACATGGGCCAAAAATCCTTTTAAAATACCCCAAAACTTATAAAATACCCCCGTAGCAGCAAACCTGCGTACTCAGCAAATTTTCAATGCATATATATGTATCTTAATACCACATAAAACCAAATACCAAGTTTCATCAATATACATTCATAAATAAACGATTTATGACATTTTAATTATTCTCCATAAGAATAACATGGCGGCTGAGTATGCAAGTTTGCTGAAGCAAGGAACACAAAAAGTGGGGTGTTATACAAATATAACTCAAGTAGGTAAAGCCACATACCAAATTTTATTAATTTATGTTCATAATTAAGGGAGATAACACGTTACTTATTCTCCATAAGAATAACATGGGGGCTGAGTACGCAGGTTTGCTGCTACGGGAACTATAGGCAAAACAAGTCTTTAGTGAAAATATCAATAGACCACAACGATATGAAGCAATATACCAAGTTTCATTAGGATAAGTTGATAAATAAGCGAGATATACAATTTGTCTTATTCCCAATAGTATGAATAAGATAATAACATTGGACAACGTACTGTGTTTAGCACTTTCAATATCTCTGTAACCATTTGACGTAGGTAGAGCAATGATCAAAATACCCCTTCGATTAGGTCGATCTGTCTGGTTTTCGAACTTAAAGTCATAAATGTTGCTTTACACGTTTCTCCCAAATTCTGTTAAAATCGGATTACTGTATTTTTACGAGAATTATCGTGCTCACGGACACATATGATTGAACGAATGGGGTTTTTGGCATCTGGGGACCTCAAAACGAAAAGTTATCATGGTCCCGGGCCTAGGTCTTACCATGCCGACTACGGTAATAGCTTCTTCCCTATAGGGGAAATTCGCTAAAACTGAAAGAACTTCTTACTGAAAAGGTCATTTATTCAGTTGATGAGTTTAACATATCATGTTGAAAAAAGCATTGTTACTTGAAGCTAATAGGTTCAACTATTATTAGGTTCAACTATAGGTGACACTATTTGATTGTACATCATGTGCATTTATATATGAATAAAGATTATTTGATTTAATTTGATTTGAAAATAAGACAACCATTTAAACGGTGTAGAGGTTTTCCCGTGGTTATAAACAGGCAACCTACATTTTAGACATTATATTCTTTCAAATAAATATTGTCCCCACTTAGGATCTATTGATGGAAATATTTAATATAAATAATGTTACTCTGAGTTCACTAGGTCAAGCTTATATTTTTACTTCTTGCTACTAGGCTAACAACTCATTAACTTATATAGTTATAAGATTAGTGGTTTTCAATAATTTACTGTAGGCTACATAACAAAATTTGCATTACATTTTCTTAGACAGACCTATCAATAGCATAATACAACTTCCACCACTACAAGCTATTGGGGAAACATTTCCCAGGATTTTTCAAAGTAAACAAAACTTTCAATGTCCTGAGTCAAGAGTGTTGCAGTGGCACGCGGGCGTAGGGCAACAATAGTGGGCAAGGCAGGTCAACTAGCCCTACTCAAGCCCTGACCTCTTGTATGCTAATTTTGCAACTTCTTTACAGCCTACAGTCCTCTCAAATATCGTTTCAGTTTGGATCTGACAGTGGTTTTGAGTCCATACAAATTTGACAAATGTATCGGAATTAGAAAAGTATACCTATACAGGGTGAACTATAACATTTGTTGAATGAAACGTAAGAATACGTATCATAAAATAAAAAGATTTTTTTTTATAAGGTTCAGATCTGAGACTCGTAAACAGATCTATAACCGGAATATCAATAATGCAACCATGATGTGTTATATGCATACCAAGATTTAGGTACCTTCTAATCATGTATACCTGATTATTTTGATTAGCATACAGTAATTATTAAACATGAGGAATCCTATGTCTCAATATTAATGACCATCATATACATATATTCACAATTGACAGTTTTATCCTAATACTTTTAACCGACAAAAAATGGCTTTTTTATGAAATATTATTTATTTTGCCGGTAATGTGCTGATAAAAATGGGTATATATTACAGGTACATACAGTTTGGTATTCCAGGGTAATAGGATTTAATTTACTTCATATTTGGTGTAAAATAATATCTGCACACAATTACTAAAATGGCCCTGCCGCTATAGAAGTTGACACTAAGTACCGGTATAGGACACCCTAGTGTTATATATTAATTAATTTTGAAAGTTTTCAGTATTTGTGCTAGGCACATATTATGCATTCCATTCCTAAACAACTGTTTGTAAAAGTGTAATATAAAGGGAAGAATTACGATCAAAGATTATATACACAGAACCAGGTTCTTCATTTATATTAGTCTACTGTTCTTCCTGTGTTGATTGAATGATTGTCTTCCTTGCAGTTTTCAATGTCTTAATTTTCCGTGGATTCATCAATCACTCATTAAATCAGGGGAAGTGGTTTATCTAACGCGGTTATCCAACGCTCATTGATCCGTGGACGTATTATAATGTGGAGCACCGTAGAGAACATGGACTGACAGCTTGTTATTGAATATCACCAGGGGGAAACCTTTCATGTGGCCTGTCTGTACCTTGGTACCTCACACACCAATAATATTGATTTAACTGAAGGTACAGCATCTATGTTATAAATTTAAGTAAAGTTCCAAAAAAATACTACTAAAAACCCACCAATTTAACTATCGGTGATCATATTTTAAAATTTGTGTTAGCGGCCTCAAGGTGGTGCAGTCGCCTCTGTTGACAAGCTATTCCGCCTAGAGGTCAGGCCAGTCGCTGCTCACTCACACACACGCAGAACCCTCCCCTCAACTACCCCCAACCCCCAACTTTCCGAAGTGGTCAAACCACTTTCACTCAGCTGGGTTTGCTACCCGCCTCATTACTCATAGGGCCCAAGATTCTGAAATGGCAAATAGCAGCACAGCGGCAACCCGACTCAACCAGTCTCTCTGCATGTGTTATAAAGATATTTATTTGTTTTACAATTTTTAGCGATTAATATACCATTTAAAAATGTCATATTTAATGAATTCAGTCTTAAAGTGTATTTGTCTCTCAGGTCTATGATATCACTGATAAAATTATTTATAAAACGTATTTTAACAAGTTGGAAACGCTCAACTAACATACAAATACCCCCGTCTCAGCAAACCTGCATACTCAGTGAATTTGAATGCGTAAATATGTGTCTCACCACCACATAACGCCACTTACCAAGTTACATAACAAAACATACATAAATAAATAAGTGATATATAACATTTTTATTATTGGTTTATTTGGACTTTACCTATCGCTTCTAGTGTTTAAAACACTAGAAACGATAGTGTTTAAACACTCGATAATGTTTAAACACTCGATAGTGTTTAAACCATTGTCAATGGTTTAAACACTAGAAGCGATAGGTAAAGGCCAAATAAACCAATATAAAATTCAAATCCATCGCTATTATGAGTTTCAAAAGTACAGTATAACATTTTAATTTTAGGGCTGAGTACGCACGTTTTCGCTGAAACAGGAACATAAGAAACGTGTTTTTATGCAATTATTAAAATAACTCAAGAAGGTGAAACTTCATACCTTTATTAATTTAGGTTCATAACTAAGGAAGGTATCAAACATTAACCATTCTCCAAAAGAATAACACTAAGGCTGAATATGCAGGTTTGCTGCTTCGGGAAAATATAAAACATTGTTTTTTGTGCAAAGCATATTAATTGACCTCAACTAAGTGAAGTCACATTACGAAGTTAAAATATGATCACTTTAAAGAAACTAGAAACAGTATTTTTTATTTGAATTAAACTACAGATAATTTCTTTCGAATATTTGTTTTACAAAATCGAATTAATACAGTTCATATGATGACGGTTTTAAAAAGAACCAGTATAAAATACGATTGAAACACGGATAAAATATCTGATAACAATTAAACACAAATATTAAATTTGAAACAAAGTTTAAGGCATCATTAAACTATCGAATAATATTTAAAATGAAATATACACATTATTCTCAATAGTAAACAAGTTTTGTCTATAGTATAATATTTACTGTACAGTCTACAAGAGAAAATCAGTAAAATTATAAATTATAAAATATATACAAAACTGGCAAACGCAATCATGATCATGTGTGAAACGTTGAACATCGTTAAAATCAACGGACAACAACAAACAATTCTAAACAACAATTAACAATTAACAATTAACAATAACAATTCTAAATAAAAAAAGGTTTTAACTATATGTCCTACAAACTGTACGTTGCTAATCCGTTTTATCATTGAATATACGGAACAATGGTTGTAGGTTTTACTGTACGTGTCTATAAATAAATTTAATCAGTAACAGACCCAATACAAAAAACTGAGGAGTTATGCAAACAACTGAATTAATTATTTGTCGTTTTCAAGATATCAAGCTTTAAAAAGTTGAAATTTCCGCCATTATGAAATGCTTGAGGATAGAAAATCAAATTTAGTACCAAACTACCTGGAGCCCGTCGAAATTCGACAGATAAAATACTAAGTTTGGCCGACGGAACCCTGTAGGAACAACCAACCACCATCAATGAAATACTTGACTTAAAATATTACAAATTATGAAAATGCAATTATATATATAAAGTTGTTAGCGACCCCTAAACGTGTTCAGGGGGTTACGTTAGGAACTTCTACCGTGGTCCCAGGCTTTCACTTTTCCATAGGAAATCAATACTATAGTTCGCATTTGTCTGTGGCTCCGTGCGTCCGTCCATCCGAGCTGTTTCTCGAGCTGTAATGGCTCCCAAGCGACGAAAAGATATTTTTTAGGGGTAATCGAGGTCGGGGAAGCTGCACGTGTTGTTTGTTTTTTAGCGAATTTCCCCTATAGGGAAGAAGCTATTACCGTAGGTGGCATGGTAAGACCTAGGCCCGGGACCATGATAACTTTTCATTTTGAGGCTCCAGATGCCAAAAACACCATTCGTTCAAATTCATATATATATATATATATATATATATATATATATATGTATATATGTGTGTCCGTAGGCACGATAACTTTAGTAAAAATGGTCCGAAAATGGTAGAAATGGTGGCAGTTTGGTAGTACCCAGATACGGAGGGAGGCAAATGGTTTCCAAAAGATACATTACCATCAAGAGATGTCCTGAAAACTATGTCAGTAAGGTCCCGAATTTTGTGTTGCTTGAATTCCTTTACAGTAACATTAGAGACTCATGCGGACAGTTAACATAAAATCAATAGTCACGGTTCGAGACAGTCCGTAGAAACCACAAAACACCATGTTTAAGAGTATAACCATTGACTATACACACTACGTGAGTGTGTATAGTCAGTGGTATAACAGTCTTGACCCAAAAACAGGCTGTGAGGGTAAGATACATTTTTCTGTTAATAGTACATCATTTCCATTTGTACGCTAATCAAACGGGCAACTGATAAGTGATTTTATATTTTGAAATATGGTCGGCAACTATGTAATGTGAAATTGAAGAGTCGTAAATTATGTTTGATTTACATAGGAAAAAAAACAAAGAAAACTGTTTAAAAACCACTTGATTATTAGTTAAGTTAAAACTCTTTTCACTAAGAGGGGTAAAATTTGTGAGAGAGTAAAGGGATGTGCGAGTGAGAGAGAAATATGGTGCGCGGGTGCCTGCACGTGCGGGACGGGGCGCTATGGGCGGCTCAGGGGTAGGTAGGTAGGTGTCTGGCGTGCGGCTTCAAAATATAAGTGGGCTTCAAAATATAATTAAAAAGTTTATTGTACACAACTTTGCTATGAAACTTTATTTTCACATATTCTTGTGTAAAACTGTCTTTATACACCCTTGGATTGGGTTCACTGAAGTTTTAAACCACTTGAATAAAAAACACGTTTGCACGCAGCACGCTGACGTGAGGGAAGTGAATTTCCACATACAAACTTTTAAAACTCAAAATCTGTGTGAAAACATACATGTATTCCAATTTTTATTGAAATCTGAAAACATTGATTTTTTGGCTGTTCTGATGATCCTGGTTTAATTTACCTGCAAAGCTGGGAATACAATTTTGCGCATTATAATGTTAGGAGAAGATCCAGGCAGGCTTGAAAGTAGGCGTGAGTTGCTGGGGATGATAAAAGTGCTCTAACAAAGGAATAACAGGCTTTTCTAGTGTAAAACCCCCAAAAGACAACGTACTGTGTTTAGTGGAAACACATTTTCTTTAATAACTCGGTAAATGTTTATGCTAGAATGACGAGAGAGGGCTTAAAACTTTTGCCTCACTAATTCCCATCATTTTACATGCATTAATTTTACATCCGGTGCTTTTATGACCCTTTTTGGGCTCAAAAACTTGAAATTTTAAAGATTAATCCCCAAAAAAGGGTTTAGAGTTTTCCGATTGTTTTTCCCAACGAACTTGTCCAACTGATTACAGAAAGGAACGTCCCTACCAAATTTGAAGTTAATCGGACAAAAAATGCGACCGCTAGAGTGCAAACACACACACACACACACACACACACACACACACACACACACACACACACACACATATATATATATATATATATATATACACTTACACATTTTACATATATATATATTTAAAATTTTGAACGACCCCCCAAAATGTGTTCAGGGGATCACGTTAGGAACTTCTATGGTGGTCCCGGGCTTAAGTTTCACCGTGCGGGTCATGCTAATAGTTCACTTTCCAAAGGAAATTCACTAACAACCAAGATACAAACTTTATTTACTGAAATAATTAACATTTTACTAAAATCAATTTAGGTAACCCTTAAGTATATTTTTTGAAAATACATAAACCAATTTTGAACATTTGTGATTGGCCATTTTCAACTTTATAATTCAAAATACCTCTAAAACGGCACTTCAAAGGGCGAAAAAAAACAATATAACGGAAATATTTTCTATGAAAATGTGTGTTCACGATTTGTATTATCGTAATAAACAAAAAACGGTGAGAAAAAAAATTAAAAATGTTTTGACTGCACAGCCTTAACAACACCTCTTAAAAAATAAGTCTTGCAAATTTTAACCAATGAACGTTTTTTAGTGAACTTCCTTTGGAAAGTGAGCATGACTCGCACGGTGAAACTTAAGCCCGGGACCACCATAGAAGTTCCTAACGTGACCCCCTGAACACGTTTTGGGGGGTCGTTAAACATTTTATTTATATATGTGTATATATATATATATATATATATATATATATGTGTTTGCACTCTAGCGGTCGCATTTTTTGTCCGATTTACTTCAAATTTGGTAGGGACGTTGCTTTCTGTAATCAGTTGGACAAGTTCGTTGGGCAAAACAATAGGAAAACTCTAAACCCCTTTTTTGGGGATTAATCTTTCAAATTTCGAGTTTTTGGGCCCAAAAAGGTTCAGAAAAGCCCCGGATGTAAAATTAATGCATGTAAAAAGATGGGAATTAGTAAGGCAAAAGTTTTAAGCCCTCTCTCGTCATTCTGGCATAAATATTAACCGACTAAACACAGTACATTGTCTTATGGGGGGTTTTACACTAGAAAAGCCTGTTATTCCTTTGTTAAGAGTACTTTTATCATCCCCAGTAACTCTCGCCTACTTTCAAGCCTGTCTGGGTCTTCTCCTAACATTATAATGCGCAAAATTGTATTCCCAGCTTTGCAGGTAAATTAAACCAGGAGCATCAGAACTGCCAAAAAATTAATGTTTTCAGATTTCAATAAAAAATTTGAATAAATGTATGCTTTTACACTAAATTTTGAGTTTTAAAAGTTTGTATGTGGAAATTCACTTCCCTCACGTCAGCGTGCGAACTCGTTTTGTCATTGGGGTGATTTTGGAAAATTATTAATTCAGAGTATTGAGTTTAGAATATAACATCAAATCTATCATCCAATCATAAAATGGTTAAATGAAAAATATATTGTGGGGATGAATAGAATGGAAAATATAAATGGATAAAGTGAAGACAATTTTGCAATAGTTACATTAAGAAAAAAATAAATGCTTGTAATTTTTTCGAGAGCTTTCCTAATTGTATACAGTAATTTGTATCCTATCTTAAATAAATTAAGCTCGGCTCTGTTCAGTAATTTTAGGATCTAGTCCTACATTCACCATATGTAGTGGTGAAGTACATTAGTACACTTATTAATGTTTGAAACGCAGGGTTTAATAATTAACACCTTTAGTCAGTTGTTTGTTTGGATAACATCATCGACTTTGTGTTCCATTTTGACACCAATTTATGGCTCTTATTGCTATTTTATTGACCAAAAAACTATTTCTTTGTGTTTTTATACTGCTCCTGCTTTGCTGATTGGAGAGATGTGAGCTTCTATTAGACCAAAACATATGATATTGAAGAGGTGTGCTACATTTTCTTTTGAATTTTCAGATTTGTCATCAGTGAACTAGTATTTATAAATCTAGAAGATATCAGTAGTTATCCTACTTGTTTTTATACTCAAAGCAACCGGAATAAGGAAATAGCATGCTTTTTAACACACTAATAGCTTTTTCCTCATTTAAATTGACTCTGAAGCAATAAATTGTGAAAATCTGTAAATTATTCTATAGACTAGTTTTCCTTGGGTGAACAAGTATGTGACATCATCAGATGTTTTTGAATTCTTGCATTTGTATTATATAGAAACCTGCTTCCTTATAACGAATTTCTCCTATAGGGAAGAAGCTATTACCGTAGTCAGCATGGTAAGACCTAGGCCTGAGAACATGATAACTTTTCGTTGTGAGGTCCCCGAACCCCAAAAACACCTTTCGTTCCAAACTGTAATAAAAATATATATGTGTCCGTGAGCATGATAACTCTCGTAAAAGTGATCCGATTTTGGTTAAATTTGGTATACACGTGTAAAGCAACATTTATGACTCTAAGTTCAAAAACCAGCCAGATCGCTCGATCCAAAGGGGTATTTTGGGGGGGTTTTGTACCCCAAAATTTTTTTTGAATTTTTTACATATAAGTTTTAAAATTGTCAAATTTTAGTTTTTATCATTGGATTTAGCTTATAAAACACTCAATTTGGTATTTTGATCATTCCTCTACGTCAATTGGTTACTGAGATATTGAAAGTGCTAAACCTGCGTACTCAGCCCCATGTTATTCTTATGGATAATAACTAAATGCCATGTCTCCCTTAATTATAAACATAAATGAATAAAAACTGTTATATGACTTCATCTAGTTGAGTTATATTGATATTAGCATAAAAACCCATTTTTTTGTGTTCCTTGATACAGCAAACCTGCGTACTCAGTCCTAATGTTATTCTTATAGAGAATAATTAAAATTGTATACATCGCTTATTTGTGAATATATTTTTATGAAACTTGGTATTTGGCTTTATGTTGTATGAAGACATTTATATCTCCATTGGAAATTCGCTGAGTATGCAGATTTGATGCGACGGGGGTATTTTTTAGTTATATCTGTTTATGTTATATTTAATTTAAATTTGATCATTTCAGAATAGCAGCTATTCTGAAATGATCAAATTTTAATTTAAATGTCGTCTGAACGAACAAGTGTTAAATATGTGCGAAAGGTTCATCTTATTCTTATAGCTGCTATAAGAATAAGACGAACCTTTCGCACAAATTTAATACTTGTTCAGACGACATTTAGGTAAAAAAAAACAAAGAAATTAACTTTTCTCATTTCAAATTAATAATTGTTAATTTTGCCAAAAATATAATGGATCAATTTTTGTTGTGTTTTTTTCTTGCATCTAACTATGTCTAATTTAGGAAACTTGGTGGTCAAATAATAGAGGAGCGCTGTCAGATGTGATGACATATCTGATAATAGTGTTCAAACCATATAGATGTTATCTGTCATTTTATTATAGGTGATTGTGCTGCCCTGTTATTTTTCATCCATTTCCATTAAATTGCACATCACTAGATACCTAATAAAAGAACACAACAAATTATTCTTTGAGTTATTTTGTTCCGTGAAGCCTAAGTAGTTTACGCAATTTAAATTTTAAGATTTCTCTGACCACCATTTTGTAACAAGTAAAGATGATTTCTTGATTTTTTCAACTACTTTCCACGCACAGATCCATTGTCTATGAGAACGGGCAAAGTAAGGCAAACGTAGGCTACCAGACTCTTTTTTTTTAAAGAAAAATGAAAAACTGCATTTTAAATTTCACGGCACGTTGCTAAATTCCACATGTATCCATTGTTGTGCAGGCGCTACATAGTGATCTTGCCCAAGATTTTGCGCCCGGGAATGGTGTACAACGTGGCTACGATGCTGTTGTCTGAAGAGCTCCAGGACATGTCCGTACACGCCAGCATCGTCAGCGAGGCTCGTGTCGTTGCTGAGTCTTCTGCTGTTGTACCTACGAACACTCTCAGCCTGCTTCCTGTCAAGGTACTATTAGTTAGGTATAGGAAACCC
The DNA here is from genome assembly GCA_963675035.1 of Allygus modestus. NCBI lineage: Eukaryota > Metazoa > Arthropoda > Insecta > Hemiptera > Cicadellidae > Allygus > Allygus modestus. The sequence goes on from OY776112.1 coordinate 103,208,000, forward strand.
TGGTAGGGCCTTTATGCATGGTATTTCATAATATAATAAGAAATCTTCGGTTTAATATTGAAGTCTAATTACTAATGAAGTCTAAGTAGTTAAAAGAGATTTGGTCTAGGTGTATATTTTTAAAACTATTCTCAAATTTCATATATATGTTATTTCAGGTAGCTATGTCCATTTCACCCGGAAAGTATTTAGTCAACTTTGAGGTGAAAAATAAAGGAATTACCCTCTTCAATAACAGTTCTGAACTGACGTTTGATCCAAGATTTTTATCTATTGTTGTACAGACAAGCAGACCCATCTACAGAGGAGGGCAAGAAGGTTAGTGTGATAGAACTGTGTTGGATTTTAACTTAGGTTAGCCTAAATAAAATACCCCCGTCGCAGCAAACCTGCGTAGCCAGCGAATTTCTAATGCATGCATATTTTTCCCACTACCACATAAGGCTACTTACTAAGTTTCATAAAAATATATAAATAAATAAGCGATCTACATTATTTTATTTATTTTCTATAAGAATAACATTAGGGCTGACTACGCAGGTTTTCTGCAAAAAGAAAGAGAAGAAATATTTGTTTGTTCAATTATCAATATAGCCTAACTCAACCAGGTGAAGCTACACATACTAAGTTTGATTAATTTATGTTCACAAATAAGGGAGATATACAACTTTACTTATTCTCCATAAGAATAACGTTAGGGCTGAGTATGCAGGTTTGCTGCTACGGGGATAATCAACAAAAAACCAATTTTTTATGCAAATATCAATTATTTACCAGTAATATGTGAAACCACGTACCAAGTTTCATCAATACCTATACATTCATAAATAATCGAGATATCAAATTTTATTTATTCTCCATAAGGATAACATTGGAAATGTACTGTGTTTAGCTTTGAATATATCTCTGCAACGGATGAACGTAGAATCACAATTTAAACACCAAAATGATTGTTTTGTGGAGCTGAACTCATTAGTAAAAGCAAATGTGAGGTTTACATTGAAATGAACTGAGGGAAAGCCAAAAACCTTTTTCCCATAATATTAACATGGGAGATTTTATGAGCAGGTTTTTTTGGATTTTCTCCGCAACCACTTAACCTAGGTTAACAATTCAAGATGTGATATTATTTGTTTTTTAAGCTCTATAACATGGTCAAAACCAAAATTAAGTGTTATAAAAATTTTAGGGTGAAAAATGCAAAAAACTGATTTTTGGAAAATTTAAAACCCCCATAAACCCCCCTTCACAAGGTCCGATATTTTCTGGTTTTCAAATGATGACTTTACACATTTGAGCCAAATTTCATAAAAATCGGACGTTTTCTACTCAAGTTATCGCATTCACAGTTCATTTATATTCAAGTTCATTTAATTCAAGTTATATTTACATATATATATACATAAATATAAATTTGAACAAATAGTGTTTTTGGCATCTGGTAACCTCAAAACAAAAAGTTATCATGGCCTCAGGCTTAAGTCTTACCATGAGACCTACGGTAATAGCTTCTTCCCTATAGGGGAAATTCGCTAAAATGTTTTGTAGTTACTGCTATTTGTTTATTTTATGTAGTTTAGTAATTTTTGGGGAGTTCCTAACTTGACCCCCTAAACAGGTTTTGGGGGGGGTTCGCTAAAATATTTATCTTTAAATATAAAACTGTAAGCAAAAGTTTTAAGTCAAAATTGTGGGGTTTAGCATATTGCAGAATGATGGGAGACGGCTCAAATTAAAAGTCTTGATCCCAGGGACTTGGAAAAAATAGCAGTATTTCCAAATGTTACCAGCAAAAGAGAAATATAAGGTCAAACATCCCCTATAAGAAGTGTATGAAGATTTAAAAACGTCTGCTTTATTTAAATTAAAACATGTGGTTACGTGTCTACTTTGTTTACGAACTGACATGTGTTCCTCAGCATGTAAAGAGTAAACAAATCTGAAGATGCAGGGTATTGGGGCTATATGGCCCTTCAAGCCTAGTTATATACATTAGTTATTTACTAGTTGGCCCGACAGACATAGAATTTGTTGTCCTGTCCTAATGTCATAGAATTTGTTTTATATCAAATACTCGTTCATTTTCAACATGAGCTCATTCGCTTCGCTCACTCGTCTCCCGGAATAGTTTGAGTTGCCACTCAAGTAGATTTGTTATTTCCGTAATGAACATATGTTTATGCCTTTCAAGTATGCTTAGATATAATCCTTGTTAACAGCTGTTTGGTGTAACTAAATCAAATTAACTTTGATCTGATCAATGGGAACTTTGAAGGCCAGTGGAACAAAGCCCTTAGGCTGGATTAAACATTTTCTTTTATAAGAACATTCTCCTGACATTAACGAACACAACAAAAAAATGATTATTCAACTATATATTTATTATCTGCACTCTAGCGGTTACTTTTTTTGTGTGATATTTACTTCAAATTTGGTGGAGATGTTCTCTTCTATAATCAGTTGAACGGGCTTTTGCATCAGTTGTTAGATGTTGTTGAGAGATTAGGAGGCCAGCATTAGACGACTAGGAACATTCCCTGTGGGATATTCCACAGCCACCAGAGGAAGGGGAGGGGGGTTTGTGTACAGGGATGGGAAGGGACGGCAAGTTGCCACAAAAGAAGTGAGAATCGCTCCGCAACCCATCCAGCACCTGGGTTCATATCTGGGTACCAGGTCTATTCGCTCTCTAACCGAGATGACCTCTTGATATACCAGGCTAGAACCTGCCCTCACATAACCCATTGGAGGGCCCTGCCTCCACGTCACCACCCTCTAGTCTGATAGGACTTTGATTTTGTCCAATAAGAGTCCTTCCTCCCAGGCACCCCCTAAGCAGTGTTCAACAGGCAAGGAAGATTCATCAGTCCTCCAAGGGTTATTGGAGGGGGGGGTGCTTGATTGGTTGTTCAGGCTCAGATTAAATTAAATTAGCCCTCTCAGAAGCAAGTAGGGATGTAGGTGAAAGGGAAGCTGATCATACAGGATAGTGAAAAGGACCTAGCGATATTGAAACAGCTTATTTTCGTTGAACCCAGTGTCAATCTCAAAACTTGTATACACCAGTCAAGAGCCAACTTGGGGCGCTTTGAGGATCAACTATTATATCGTCTGTGGTTTATGCAATATAGATTTGCAAACTTTTAAATACTTTGCTATTTTTGTGTAGCTTTTACAATATTATTACTACTTGGTAGTACCTTTTTCAATAATACACAAATCAACTATTTCCAGTTCTGTTTCGAGTAGTGACTCTCCAAGCAGACCTCAGGCCTTTCAACGATGGACTGGAGATTTATGTTCTCGTGAGTATTACATATTTTAGTCAAATACACAACAGATTTGTAAAGAATTTAAATGGGAAATTATTAAAAGTTGCTATAGTAAGCTGTTATAATGCCAAGTATATATCTGCAACTCGGCCACTTTGAATGATTTATCAGATAACAGTATTTAGCTGTTTTAATAACATATTGATATTAAATGATTTTAATTTGTTTATACTGCTAAATTACAGTCTCAAAGGTTTTACATTTTATAACATTAGCCTCCAAGGAAACTTGGCAACGATTTTAAGTACTTTCTTATGTCCCATTTTTAGCTTAGATAAGTCAAGGAAGTTATTGAAGAACTAAGCTCTAAACACATTTTGTACTTTTTTTTTGCATTTGTCTATGTACAAGGTACATCCAGAAAGTATCCATTTGGTAATAAAAAGCATTAAAGACAGATAAATTGATTGAATTTAATGTTAAAAAATTTACAGCTCTTACTCTATTAGCAAACTTCCCCTATAGGGAAGAAGCTATTACTGTAGTCGGCATGGTAAGACCTAGGCCCGGGACCATGATAAATTTTCGTTTTGAGGTCCCCAGATGCCAAAAACACCATTAGTTCAAAACTGTATATATAAATTAAATATATATATATATGTGTGTCCGTGAGCACGATAACTCTCGTAAATATAATCAGATTTTTGCAAAATTTGGTATAAACGTGTAAAGCAGCATTTTATGACTTTAAGTTCAAAAACCAGACAGATCGACCTATCCGAAGAGGTATTTTGGGGGGTTTTGTACCTCAAAAACTGTTTTTTTTAATATTTTACATATATTTTTGGAAAAAGTCAAATTTCAGTTTTTTCATTGGAATCAGCTTAAAAAGACGCACAATTTGGTGTTTTAATCATTGCTCTACGTCAAACGGTTACAGAGATATTGAAAGTGCTAAACACAGTACGTTGTCCAATGTTATTCTTATGGAGAATAAGAAAAATTGTATATCTCGCTTATTTATCAACTTATCCTTATCAAACTTGGTATATTGCTTCATATCGTTGTGGTCTATTGTTATTTGCACTAAAAAACATTTTTTTGCATATAGTTCCCGTAGCAGCAAACCTACCTACTCAGCCCCCATGTTATCCTCATGGAGAATAAGTAACTTGTGTTATCTCCCTTAATTATGAACATAAATTAATTAAATTTGGTATGTGGCTTTACCTACTTGAGTTACATTTATATTTGTATTAAACCTCATTTTTTGTGTTCCTTGTTTCAGCAAACCTGCATACTCAGCCACCATGTTATTCTTATGGAGAGTAATTAAAATGTCAAAATGTTTATTTATGAATGTATATTGATGAAACTTGTATTGTATGTGGCTTTATGTGGTATTAAGATACATGTATATGTATTGGAAATTCGCTGAGTACGCAGGTTTGCTGCTACGGGGGTATTTTTTTATACAGTGGAACCTCAATAACTCAAAGCTTAATAACTCAAATTCCTTGATAACTTGAAGTTTTGTCATTCCCCTTGAATTTGCCTATCTAATACTATGTTATTTTACCTCTATAAGTTACCTTGATAACTCTAAATTTGGCATTATTCTTAGCCTATCGCTGCACCTCTATAACTCAAGAAATAGACAGAAAGTGGTAAAACAGGCAAAAAATCACCAAATTACCGAACTGTGAGTCATTGTTTGTTTACTTCCTAACTATACAACATTCACTGAAGGACGTTTTTCATCCTCTACTACGTTCACCAATGAATTTTTTAAAATATGTTTAGGCTTATTTCTAGACATTTAAGACTGTTCAAATCCTTTTTAATTTTAATAATGATTATCACGGAATGATTATCTATGATATGATACAAAGGACAAAATTATGAAAGGATTCAACGCTTCCATGACCCATCTATTGCGTTACCGTGACCCTCAATAAGTCGAAGAATGTGGAATACCACCTTGATAAGTCGAACCTCGATATTTCAAATTATTCGATAACTTGAATTTTTCGCGTTCCCCTTGAGGTTCGAGTTATCGAGATTCCACTGTATAACTCAAGGTATTTTCAAGGTATTTTTCAAACCGTGGCACAAGTTTTTGTATAGCCTTCTCATAGAGGTTTGCCACCTGTGTCTTCAATCAAGTGATATATGTTCTTTTAGCTCATCGTTGTTGAAGTGTTGGCCACCAAGGAAACATTTCAAATTCAAAAAAAGATGAAAGTCGCTAGAAGTGAGGTTAGGTCTGTGCGGAGGATGGTCAAACATATCTCAGCCAAAGTCCTTTAGAAGTTATTTTGTAACTTTTTTGTAGTGTATGGTCGGGCATTGTCATGAAAGAAAACAACACATTTTGAGAGCATTCCTTGGAGCTTATTCTGTATTGACCGGCGCAGTTTCATCAAAGTGTCTTGCAGTGCACATTTGTATTAATTATTTGACCTCGCAGCAAAAAAACAAGTTGAGTGTAACCATTGCTGGGGACGATTTGAGTTTTCATCGATTGCTGTTTGATCATCCTCCATACAGCCCTGACCACGCTTTTGGCGACTTTCATCTCTTTTTGCATTTTAATTGTTCCTTGGTGGCCAACACTTCAACAACAAAGTGAGCTAAAAGAACAAGTTATCATGAAAAATGCCATAAAATCACAGGGGTTATGTCGAAAAGTAGAGTAAGAGTTGTAGAAAATTGATTTTCCTGTAATTGCCTTTGATTTTTTTATTACCAAACTGAACTTACTTTCTTGATGTACCTCCTCATAGAATTTATTCAAATTATAATCTGATGAATGAAATAAAAAATAGGTCTTGGCTTGAAGTTTTCCATTACTGAAACAAGTTTTATAAACTTCATATTCCACAACTTCAACAATCTTTAAGATCACATTGTGTAGAGTTTGTGGGACTACTTGTTACAGTTCTTTACCCTTTAAAATAGACTACAGATTTTTCATCAATGCTTGGTTCAACAAAAAATCTTCTTCTCAGATAAATAAAATCAAACTGAAGTTTCCAACACATTATTCTAATTTTAGCTTAAGGCAATGAGAGAAAACATTTTAAGTTAAAGATCGGTGCAACACAGAGAGACGAACTTGATAGATAGTCTTTAGGAATGCCAAATTAAAACGATAAAATACTTTTAGTGTCTTACAATTTGTAAATAATCAAACTTCTAAATACCTGACAAATGCTAATGGAAAGAACATTTACTCCTAACATAAACAATATTCTTAAAAATCCTATAAACTAAATTTGTATGGATTGTTCGCAGGATCCAGATGGCCTGATAATGAGAAGATGGGTGTCGGCATATACTAATAATGGTAAATAATATGTCTATCAACAGTATATAATGCAATGATTTATTAAAGCATATATGAAAGAAATATGTTTGAATTCGATACACATTGATTATTGATTAGTAACTCTTTAAAAGGTTTGTTATCAACTCACTGCTGGATAGACTTTATTAAATAGTATTTCATGCAGTATAGGCAGTAAAAACTCCTTCTTCTTGCATTTCTTGGCTGAAAAATCATAATTCAAAATTTTCAAAGTCAAAGCAACGCAGAGTATAGTTATTTTCCATATTCAGGATGCTTAAAGCTTTTAATCACTCTGGTTAAATGCTAATTCAAAGATAACTTTTTAAAATTTTAAACTAAAAAACAGTTCTTTTAGCAGATGCATTTGATATTATCACACACAACAATAATCTTAAAGAGATTTAAATATTTGGAAATGTAGTAAAAAATTAGTTACATTGCAGACGTTTGTACATAATTTTCATATTAAGTTTACATGATGCTGGCACAATAAAATGTTCTCTTCATCATTGGCTCTCGTCTCTCCTTGGAAATAGAAGGGTCCCACTTTCGTGGCCTGGGGTCTCTCCAAATCCCGGGGCCCTGGGCGCTCGCCCTGTGCACCCGTAGGGAAATACAGCCCTGTTTAAAGTTGTTTCATGCCAGAGTTCTGTAGATAACTAGCCAAGTTTAAGTCATACATGTAATAAATTAAGTAATCCATGGTTAAAATACTGAAGCATTTTAAAATCTCGGTTATAATTTAAAGTTTTACTAACAAATTAAGCTGCTTGAATTTGAGCAAATGTAAATTGTGATGCCATTCCAGAAGTTAGCTTAAAACAGCTGATCTTGCTTCTGTACTGTGTTTTGTTACCTTCAACAGCTGTCAGATGCTCAATTTAAATGATTAATGTTCTTCCATGAGATTAACTTTGCAACTTTGAAGGCCTGTGGGGCGTAGCCCTGAGGGTCGATGTTAATTTTAATGATTTTTTGCAAACATACGCAGTGAGACCTTTCCATAGATACTTCAGTTATAAAAACCAGTCCAGTGGTTCCTGAGATCTCAGCGTGACACAAAATCTGCTTGTAAATTAAATATTAGAATTCTTGAATTTTTTCTAATGTTTTATTTTTTTAAACGTTATACAATACAGCTACTTTCAAGTCAATGTAAATACAACATTGTATTTATTCTTGAGTATTTAAAATTCAATACTCTGTTTCTCATCACTGAGGCTTTTTACAATAGGTGTGTCCAGCCTGAGGTTCAAACTTCCAAAGTTAGCCAAGGACGGTTATTGGAAGATCCGTATAAAAGCTTGGAACCAAGTTGTGGAGCAGCTGATAAGGGTGGAGACGTATTTCAACCCTTTGTTTGAGGTAAACTGTTACATTTGTGGTGGCTTTACACGTATTACATTCCTCCAGAACATACTTTTATGTGTTTTAATCTAAAATTGTTGGTTAAGTTCATCGTAGGTGTGTGCATTCCTGGAAAGCCAGGGCTGAAAGTTGAAGATGTGCCTCACACTTTTGCCGAGGTTTCCATTAGGATTAGTTTCCATTAGGGTTTCCATTGGTTACATTGGTGACTGTCACATTTTTGGCGGCTTTGCACGTTTTACATGCTGCCAAAACATACTTTTATGTGTGGTAATCTAAAATTGATGATTAAGTCATCCTAGGTGTGTGCATTCCTAGAGAATGGGGCTGCAAGTTGAAGATGAGCGATGTGCCTAGAGCCTTTGCCTGTGTTTCTATTGATTGGATTGGTGGATCCTGGATACCAATCCAACATCTAACTAGGGCTGTACTCTGTGACATGTATCAAACAATTCATGTTTTGATTAACATGGGATGAATGTTAAAGTGGTAAATAATGTACAATAGGTCAACATATTTTTTACTTACATAAACCTATTAATTTTATGATATTCAGTTTCTGTATAGTTAAGTTTGAATTTTGTTCTATCATTGAGTCCTATTACGTCACGATATGAAATCTTTAAAATGCTTGGGGTGAATTTGCCCATTATCAATTTTGGATTACCATGCATAGAATTGTTTTTGCAAAATTTTGTTGTACTGCAATTCAATTTTTTTTTCATTATAAAATGAGTTAAAATACCTGAGTGTTTTTCTTTTCCATACATAATAATACAAATTTTCTAAATTTAGTGGAATACTATTTTCTAATTCGACAGAAATTACTTTCTGATCAGACCTGATAAACTTGTTTTGCAACCGGACAGAGCTCACTTTCTGATCAGATCTCAAATACTTGCCAGGCGTTTTAGAATCATTAATCACCACTATTATTTAATACACATACTAATATACTTAAGTATAATTGTGATTGGAATTGTTATGTAAGAATAGAGCGATTTAACATATTTTCAGATAGTAGTAATATTTATTTTTTTATTAAAATAATACCAAACTAAAATTAGATCTTTAACCGCAAAAAATAAATTATAACAGTTTTTAGGTGCATGTCAAGCTGCCCCCGTATATAACCAAGAGAGAAGAATTTGTAACAGGAACAATATGTGGACTGTACACTACACAGAGGATGGTCAAGGGCAACGGAACCGTCACACTTCTCGCGAGGAAGAGGAAATATGATGAGGCGTTTGTGGCTTTGTGGGCTGAACATGTATTTTTTGTGAGTAATCTTCAGTTACAAATTTATTTACTTCTTGTACTAATGAATAAAACAGTTTTATTCGTTGGAATCCAGAGGCTAGAAATAAAAAAATGAAAACAATTTTACTTGTTGTTCAATAAGTCATAGGCAAAATCTACTTATATAAAGCTAGACGGGTTCACTCACTCATTCACTGACATAAACTAAGAGAAACTTCCCGTAATCTAACCCCCTCAACATCATATGTGAATTAAAGCTCTTGAAGAGAAACTGCCAGAAAAATTGCCAAAAGTTAACATTTTTTTAGTTTTTGAGACATTTTTGGGGTGGGTAAAATTCCACTTTTTCAATTTTTCCACTTTGAGCACGTTTTGTACGGAAACGGTAAGAGATGGCAAAAAATGTTTAGTACAAAATTTGTAGAAAATTTAATTTTCAACTAACGATTTTCTTTCAGATTTAAGATCCGAACATCCGTTTAGCCGCTATTCATCGGAGAAGGAGTAATTTTGAGTATTTTGTACCATTTAAATGTGTACAGTTTTGAAAAGACGTTTAATGAAAGCACACTATCTTTGGCTAATACCATATGTTTGCATCAGCTGATTTAAATAAACCGTCCGTGTAGGCGATACTAATTTGCTCATGTGAGGTTTACATAAATCAGCTGTTACTAAACAAGGGAAGCACATTATCGCCTACACGGGAGGTCCAATATCGCGAATATCATTTGTTACGATATTGGAAAATGTAATCAACCAATTTTTTGTTCTATCAAATGAATTTAGCCCAGTAGCCCAGTGGATATGTTGTCAGATGATTCAAGATTATGTTGTCACGGGTTTGAATCCTACTTTTGATGCTTACTTTTTTGGGTCTGCAATTTCTGTTTAATTTGCCTTTATTTTGTTTTTTTCAACTTCAATTATTTGTAATAATGTTGCACAAAGAACAGCCACCATACAACGCTCTGCGGAGTTAGGTTAGGTTAGGTTACTATAATTTTGTCGTGAACTGAAGTCTAATTTTGTTTTGTTTTTTACTCGTAAATCCTTTTGTGAAACTCCAGTTGAACATTGTAACCACAACTTTTTATTTAACTTATATCTGATCGACTTTGATTGAGTGAGCACTTTATTTTTTGCTTTTATACACCTCGAAACAACCATCGTAGTTGGGAGTTTATTCGATAAAACGAACAAGCTGCCGGTTCTTAAAATGTTTCGATGTCGGACCGATATGGGATTGCCTGTGTAGGTGTTAATGTGCTCACCAAAGGTCATTGTTGTATAATTTTTCTTTGGTTAATGAACTACAATAGTTAAGTTTGATAAAAACTTGAGTTGACTGAGGAATGCAAGTGAGCGAAGCGAACTCCAAAAGGGGGTTTGGGGGCGAAGCCTCCAATGGCGATAAGCCTAGTATAATATAAAGTCAAGAACAGATTTTTAATGGATGATAAAATTCACGCATCTAAAAATGGGAGTGGTAAATCTTTCCACGAAAAAAATCAACTGAATATGATATGCAAAAAGAGCAACATTGTTACATAAATACCCCCGTCACAGCAAACCTGCATACTCAGTGAATTTCCAATGAATATATAACATAACACATTAAAACACTTAACAGGATTCATAAGAAATATATTCACAAACAAGCAATATTAAAAATATTAATTATTCTCTATAACAATAACATTGGGGATGAGTACGCAGGTTTGCTGCAACAAGGAACACAAAATAATGGGTTTTTATGTAAATATCAATAGAACTTATCTTAGTGAAGTCACATACCAAGTTTCATCCATATATATTCATAAATAAGCGATATATAACATTTTAATTATTTTCTATAAGAATAACATGGGGACCGAGTACCTAGGTTTGCTGCTACGGGAACCATAGGCGAAATTTTTTGTGCAAACAACAATAAACCACAATCAGATGAAGTCATATACCAAATTTTGTCAGTTTATGTTCATAAATAAGCTAGATATACAATTTTTCTTTTTCTCCATAAGAATAACGTCTGTATTTAGCACTTTCAATGTCTCGGTAACCAATTGACGTAGAGCAATGATCAAAATACCAGATTTTTTTATGCTGAATTCAATGGTAAAAATAAAAATTTGATTTAAATCCAAATTACATGTGGAAACCCGAAAAAACCCATTTTTGGGGTACAAAACCCCCAAAAACCCCCCTTCGGATGGAGCGATTTGTCTGGTTTTCGAACTTGTTCAAATAAATGGTACTTTACACATTTGTACCAAATATCATTAAGATCAGACTTATTTACGAGAGTTATCGTGCTTACATATATCAAAATTTAAACGAATGGTGTTTTTGGCATCTGGGGACCTCAAAATGAAAAGTTATAATGGTCTTGGGCTTAAGTCTTACCATGAGACCTACGGTAATAGCTTCTTCCCTATAGGGGAAATTCGCTAAAAGTTATTTTTTGGATCATCCGAAACTGCAAATTGCGTACTAAACAATATTACAAACAATTAAATAATAAGAGACAATACATCAAGAAACTGGGTGGTATAGTGAAAGAAACTATCAGCAAATAGTTCTAATTGAAAGATTTGTATAGATTAAATAAAGTAAATATACTTACTCTTCGGAGATGATTTGTTAACAAGTTAAGGGACGAGAAATTTAGAGGAAGTTACAACGCCTTGCTACAAGAACGGGAAGTTAGTGCTCGCTTACCTTTGCTATTAGATGAAGTTATTTTTTTCTTTCTGTTTTATGACAGCTGATTTACTTACATATTCCACAGTTGGCCTTCTCAATGGTAGTATGTGTGATACAAAATCTTAAAACAATTAGTGGTGGGGTAAACTTTGCAACCCTCAGTCCCCTCACTCGCAATAAAGTCATTTTTTGACTTAAATATTCTTTTCAGTAAACAACCTTATTGATAACTAAAAATAATGCATACATATTACAAATCAATCTGGCTCTTACCCAAAACTTTCCGGCATCCAGATTGTTTTTCAGCATTCTAAAGTTGTACATAATCAGAGTGAACAAAATTAGACGATGGCAAACGTAAATAAATAACTTTTTTTATACATTCTGACTTTATATAAGTTTATATAATCTTTAATTACTTCATGTTGATGTTCTTGAAGGATATGATGAATAAAGTATACGGTAATATTTTAAATTATAAAAACAGAATCATTTGTTGCAGAAAGCAAAAGAACATTCTGTTCAAATTCCAATGGAGGTAATCTCTTCAAAACTGGGTTCACTCGATGACGTTGAGGTGAAACTTCACGCCTCGATAACGGAGCTACTAAGTCTAGAGACGGTGGAGGGCTACAGCCATTCCCGGCTGTTTTCCGGAGGCTTACTTCTCCGGTTTTTAAGCCCATCTCCAGCAACCTTTAAACCTGGATTTCCATTCTATAGTCATGTGAGTAATAAGTTCCTTGCTTAAAAACTAGTCATCAGATGGCCAATAAGTATTTAATTAAGTTTACTGAAGTATTCAATTCCAACAACATTTGTCACAGTTAATAAATGGTGCATTATTTTATACATCTATCTATAATTATTAGTACGTAACATGCAAACTTTGTAAACAATAAGGCTTTTTTGTTTTAAGATTTACCCCCACATATTATACAGTGGAACCTTGATAACTCGAACCTCAGGGGGAACGGGAAAAGTTCAAGTTATCGAATATTTTGAAATATTGAGGTTCGACTTATTAAGGTAATTCTCCACACACTTTGACTTATTGAGGGTCACGGTAATGTAATAGATGGATCATGGAAAGGTAGAATCCCTACATAACTTTGTGCTTTTTATAATGAATAATCATACCGGACAGGGTTTAAGCTGCGGTGGATATTTGGGCAGGCTGTCGCTTTTTTGCTACAAAGAAAAGTATAATAAATATTTTAATGTTATTGCAGAAAATCTGGTTTTAACAATACAAATTGTATTAAAAGTCCGTGATCATGATCCACAACCAAAAATATTAGAAGAGTAGTTGGGATGTTGGAGAGGCTTAACGTTGCGTTGGTTGCACTACGTCATTTGACCGATCGCCTCTGAGTGAGTGGTAGAGGAGACGAGCCTACATTACGTGAACAGTTGCTGTCGATTTCAACTGCGTACCGTGTAAACGGAACGGGCAAGTTACTAAAATGACAGTTGTAATTACAGTAGCTAACCCTCTAGCAGACGTCATGCGCTCTCCGCTGTGACTCGGTTTGGCGCGCACTCTGTAGTAGCCGAGCGAATTGGCGAATGCGAGAATGTTGAGGGCTAGTTCGCCTCCGAAGGGATGACTGCGCTCGCGTCGCAATCGCACCGATTCTTGTCGGTTGTTGTGACCGAGTCAAAGGAGACGAGCGGCAGGTCTTCCATACTTAGTGCCGCTCGTGGTCTCAACTCGCTGCAGAATGTGGACGGTTACACGAGCACGAGTCGCTCGAAATCGCAACGATCGGGCGAAAGTGTAGAGGTACCCTAGCGAAAACAGAGAACTCGAAATCGGTAATGCGCAAATGCGATCGCGATATGCTTTGAGGTTATGTTTCAGAGTGTAATGTTTGGGGTGTGTGAGTTTTCGTTGTTCTGGTACCATATTAGGCCTATTCTATTAGAATGTTTAGTATATTTCCATTTCAGACTTTAATGGTTAAAATGGATAAGTTACCAAGAAAAGTAGACTCTGCTGAATTATATATATTACGGTATTTAAATTTTAAACCTTAAAAACAAATACAAGCAAAAAACAACTTAAGACCAAAAAATAGTATAATATCACGCGAGTAAAACTGCGAAAAGGAAAATATTTTTGCTACAAGTCTCTAAGAGCTTGTAGCATTTTTGCTCAAAGAATTTTTTTCCCAGCTGAATCCCTGATACCGGATAATAATAATTATTAAAATTAAAAAGGATTTGAACAATTTTAATATATAAAATAAGCCCGGAAATATTTTGTAAAGCTTCTTTGGTTAATGTAGTAGAGGATAAAATACTTCAAAACACTTCCTTCAGTGAAAATATTGTAAAGTAGGAAAGTAAACAAATAATGACTCATAGTTCGGTATTTTGGTGTTTTTTTCCCATTCGACCACTTCCTGTTTATTTATAGACGTTTTTTGCTCACTTCTTATCACCTGCCCCAAACAAATCCCTCCCCCTTATGGAAGTCAGTTCTGACCAACTACGCATCAATTTAAGTTTAGCTGAACATCAATGTACTGTAGGCTATTAAAATAATTTGCAAAACTAAAAGGGAACAAAACTGATAACAATTAAAATTGCAGAGCATTGTTGGAATTTGGGTGAAGCAAAACCCCAAATTATTTTAATTTTAAATTGTCAAAAGAGTGTTCACTGGTGTTCCAAGCTGCTTCCCGATGTCACTATTTTATTTCCTGTTTCAACAGCCTCAATCAATCTTCAACTTTTACTCATAGGGTAGAGTTTTGCCAACACGTTTTGCCAAACTGCAAACGCTTAGTAAAAACACAACCTGAAAACTACTTCTGTGTTTAAAATCCATCGTTGGTGATGGTGAGTTTGTATTGTTTAAGAGATTATTACAGACATTTTCCATCACTGATTATTAGTAAAACTTGTTTTTACTAATCAGAGATGGAAAATGTCCGCAATAATCTCTAAAAACTACGTTTCACACACTATATCCAGAACCTCTAAAACTGGCACTGACTAAACGACACACTGGACACAAATCTAATAAAATCAAAACCATTTCATTTAAGAAAAATACATAATTTACAACAATATGAGACTGTTCCTTATTTATGAAATGAAATCCTCACATAGGTGTAACCCGTGCGTCTGTTTGATATGCGCATTGCTAATCAACATAAATTTGTCAGTTGTTTTACCGACACCAGGAGCACCTGGGAAAGATTCGTAGTGAGGAGGGAGGGTTAGAATTTCCGGCTGAAAATTCACTGGAGGTTTGTTGAATGAACATCTTCGACTTATAGAGGTTCTCTAGTCAATACTTCGACTTATGGAAATGTATGGAAATTACTTATGTATGGAAATTGTACATATTCGAGTTATGGAGGTTCTACAACCAAAACTTCGACTTATAGAGGTGCGGTGACAGGCTAAAAATACTGAAAAAATTTTGAGTTATCGAGGAGTTTCCTGCTAACCCTTTGACTTATAGAGGTAAAATAATATAGCATTAGGTAGGCAAGTTCAAGGGGAATAACAAAAATTCGAGATATCAAGGAATTTGACTTATTGATGTTCGAGCTATCGAGGCTTGGGGTTTTGCTTCACCCAAATTCCAACAATGCTCTGCTATTTTAATTGTTATCATGTTTTGTTCCCTTTCAGTTTTGCAAATTATTTTAATAGCCTACAGTACATTGATGTTCAGCTAAACTTAAATTGATGCGTAGTTGGTCAGAACTGACTTCCGTAAGGGGGAGGGATTTGATTGGGGCAGGTGATAAGAAGTGAGCAAAAAACGTCTATAAATAAACAGGAAGTGGTCGAACGGGAAAAAATCACCAAAATACCGAATTATGAGTCATTATTTGTTTACTTTCCTACTCTACAATATTTTCACTGAAGGAAGTGTTTTGAAGTATTTCATCCTCTACTACGTTAACCAAAGAAGCTTTACAAAATATTTCCAGGCTTATTTTATATATTAAAATTGTTCAAATCCTTTTTAATTTTAATAATTATTATTATCCGGTATGATTATTTATTATAAAAAGCACAAAGTTATGTAGGGATTCTACCTTTCCATGATCCATCTACTGCGTTACCGCGACCCTCAATAAGTCAAAGTGTGTGGAGAATCACCTTAATAAGTCGAACCACAATATTTCAAAATATTCGATAACTCAAACTTTTCCCGTTCCCCCTGAGGTACGAGTTATCAAGGTTCCGCTGTATAATAAGTTTTGTTTATCTATACCGCCCTGAAAGTTTGTTTTTTGCCCATTCGATTAACATGGAGAATAATTTTATTTGAATTGCAGCTGTTAATTTTGGTCAGGTAATCAGCAAGAGTATATCTATCAATATTCTTCTTATATTAGTACCTAGACCCAGCACCTTTCATCACTCCAATATCAATATTTTCACCATAACATATCAACTTTTTAAGGCCACTGGGGCGGATTCCTAAGGTTGGAAAAATGTATTCATATACTAACAACATGTGGTATGGCCCAGGAGCAAATCTGAAGAGCCATTTTCGAGCCTTTTAGATATCGTATTTTCATCATAAGTATAAAATGGCCACTTTCGAGGCCTTTGGAACAGAGCACTGAGTCTTCGGGAGGGGGGAAGGTATTAAAAATATTGTTGGTCCCCTACAACGTAGTATGGTGTGTGAGTAGTTTTGAGGAGCCTCTTTCGCAATCAGCTGGAGTATTACTTTATTAGTGTAGATCTTTTCTCCATAATAATAACATAACAAAGTTTTAGCGATTGGGGTGGAGCCCTAAGGTCGGGGTCATAAAACACCTACCCAAATGTTATAGATCAATGACAATTGGCTGAAATCTCGCAAAAAAACTGAAACAATAACATGAACAATTTTGTAGGGGACGGAACCTTAAGAATAATGGGTGGGGGGCATATTCAAAGTTGGGGCCTCATTCAAGACATGCAGATTTTTAAAACAAAAACAAAAGAACCTCCCATGTCCAAATTGGACGTCGGGAAGTGGTAGAAGAAATCAGTGGGGCAGAGCCCTAAGGTGCGAAAAAATGATCCAAAGACCTATGGTCCCTTAACAACGTGGTATGGTACGGGAGCAGATTTCAAGAGCCGTTTTCGGGCCATTTAGGAAAACCTTTTCTCCATAAGAACAACATAGCAGCTTTTGGCAGCCCTGAGGTCTGAGGGTAAAAAAATATGTATCTAAAATATGTCGGTCCTCTACAATGTGGTATGGCCCAGGTGCAGTTATGAGGTGTTGTTTTAGAAATCGCCTGGTTCACACACACACACACACACACACACACACACACACACACACACACACACACACACACACACACACACACACACACACACACACACACACACACACACACACACACACACACACACACACACACACACACACGCACACGCACAACTACTTTATTATTAGTTATTATTTAGATTAATACACAACATGCAAACTTTGTAAACAATAAGGCTTTTTTTGTTTTAAGACATTACTCCCACATATTAAATACCAAAACGTGCGTCTAGGTGTACAGATGTGCAAACTGGCTTTAGATTTTTTAATTAGAACTGGAAAATGTTGCAAAAAACTGAAAATTTGTGACATTTCCAATTATAAAAACCCAGATGTTTCGTTTATTTTTTCACCAAAATAATTGCATTTGTTAATACATTTTGGGAAAGTAATCAGCAAGGATACATATGTATGTAAATAAAAGTTTTCTTTATACTTAAAAAGTGTAACAGAAACTAACGAACAATTTGTTGACAGTGATAATAAAATCCATACAACTAATGTAGTTTTTAAAGATTATTTGTAAACAATGCATTTAGATTTAATTAATATAAATAATTTTTACTTATTTTGATTTTTTTGCTTTAATTACCTTAAATTAATTTGTTTTAAAACTGCATACAATTCCTTATAAAAGCAAAATTTTCCATTTAATATTCGTGCAAAATTGCACGGGTCCACCTAGTTTATATAAAAATGAGTAACTGGGTAAGTCTTGAGGATTATCCCGTCCCACTTAAAGAGCAGATTTGATGAACACTGTGCAGTTGAATGGCATGACCCACTTTCAGTCTAAAACAGTGTATCTGTGTCCATTTTTATTAAGTTGTGAACAATTTCAAACTTGTACTGTGTTTGGCTCCATAAAGCGGAACACAGAGAGTTTAGTTTAAGAATTAATTTCTTTGTTGACACTGTACACTACATGGTTCATTACAAAAAGCAGCAACTGGTATCTTGTCATTGCAATAAAAGTGTGTTCATTTAGTCTGCAAAAAACTGTAGGTCCAAGTTCTGTCATTGATGACTATTGAATGATTAATTTATGAACTTCAGAAACTTTACTTTGAAATTCAGTTTGGTCATTGTTGAATGCCTCCAGAATTGTTATATGGCATTGATACAAAAGATTTGTAGTTGTTATTTCAATAAATTGTTGGTGATTGTTGATTGAAATATAGGTTTTCACACGTTCAGTCAACAGTTCTAATTCCAAGTAGATTATATCATACTAATATTATAAATGTGAAAGTATGGATTTGTGCGTAACTCTTGAGGTTCCATCACGTGAAAACTGCTGGACCGATTGAGCTGAAATTTTGCAGAGAGGTACTTGATAGCCCTGAGTAAGATATAGGCAAATTAAAGTTGTGAAAATCCTATAGGGCTATGCCCCACGGGGGTTCAAAGTTCCCATGTATTCCTTATAGACATTAATTTTTGTTTGAGCTGATTAAAATATAAACAGTGATCTTGATTCGTAGTAGTTCCACAGGCTATCCACAGAATGCAGCACACAAAACTATTATAGTTAAGGATTTAGATTTGTGTTTTGTTAAGTTTGATCAGTTTATTTATTTATACCTATTGAACCAATAATTTATTACTTATATTGTTATTAACTTGTATAGTTACTATTATTGTTGGGTTTTTGAATTGTTGAAATTAACTTAATAACATCCATTGTATTTATGTACAATTTATAACAGCAAAATTGTAGATTAATTTACGACTTTGTCAATTGCACAAATTTGTGTTTAAAGGCAATAAAAAATTCTTGATTCTTGATAGTTTTTATAAATAATTCGCGGGGCGAAGCCTGCGAGTAACAGCTAGTCCTGTATATATTTCAGAAAATTGTTCCATCATTAAATACTAGCTGATGTACCAGTTTTTCGCACAGGTGTTTTCTTTACCCGTTCTTTAGTCAATGTAATTTGGATTTTAGTTAGCTTGAAACAGCTGTTCTTGCTTCTGCTCTTTAAGCTGTCAAATGGAAGTATCCACAGCTGTTCGCATTACAGTTTCTGAATGTTTACTTTCTTCTGAAGTGTAAACATTGAAACTTAGGACGTTCACGGGGCATAGCCTGAGAGAATTTTAAGGAAGTGAATAGGCCTATGTGTTGCATGGGTTCAAGATCTACCTTTGTGTAAACTTTCAGCCCAGTCGGTTCAGTAGTTTTTGCGTTCACCCGGAACATTAGATAGACAGACAGACAGACATAAACCACCTCTTCTTTATAACTAGTAGAATGTACCCGTTCTTCGCACGGGTTAGAAAGGTAAGTTAGCTTGAAACAGCTGTTCTTGCTTCTGCTCTTTAAGCTGTCAAATGAAAGTGTCCTCAGCTGTTCGCATTACAGATTCTGAATATTTACTTTCTTTTGAAATGTAAACATTGAGACTTAGGACGTTCACGGGGCGTGGCCCGAGGGGATTTTAAGGAAGTGAATAGGCCTATGTGTTGCATGGGTTCAAGATTTACCTTTGTGTAAAGTTTCAGCCCAGTCGGTTTAGTAGTTTTTGCGTTCATCCGGAACATCAAACAGACAGACAGACAGAAACCACCTCTTCTTTATAATATTATAGATATTATAGATTTACAACAATTTAATTTCCCAAAACAGAAGAATGACGTGTTTGTTGGAACAATTTTCTGAAACACTAGTGGCTTGAAGGGGCGATAGCCCCAATCCTTGCCTTGCTCCATAAAGGAACACATGTCACATCGTAAACAAAGTAGACACACACGTTTTATTGTAAACAAAGCAGACGTTTTTAAATTCCC
Organism: Allygus modestus; assembly: GCA_963675035.1. Classification (NCBI taxonomy): domain Eukaryota; kingdom Metazoa; phylum Arthropoda; class Insecta; order Hemiptera; family Cicadellidae; genus Allygus; species Allygus modestus. The sequence goes on from OY776112.1 coordinate 103,228,053, forward strand.
ATGCGTTTCTTATGGGAAATGTTTTACATTATTTCTTGTTTGCTGCTAATTTTTTGGGAATACTGCTACTTTTCCCGAGTCCCTGGGATAAAGACCTTTAATTTAAGCCATCTCCCATCATTCTACATTTTGCCAAACTCCCAAAATGTTGACTTAAAGTTTTTGCTTACAGAATTATATATAAAGATATGAAGGATATAATGTACTTGGAATTAGAACTGTTGACTGAATAAGGTATGTAAACCTATATTTAATTCAAAGTTCAGCTTTGATTCATATTAACCTTAGATTTGTATTACTTGTTGCTTTGTGAAGTGATTCTGTCAGTCATATTGCAGAGTCAAATGTAAGAGTTTTTTTACCTATATGTAACATTTTTCAGGCAGCGGTTTTTTACGATGACAATGAAAAGGTCTCTTCAGAGTTACTGAAATCCTCGAGGCTACGGATTCAAGCAGAATTAGAAGAAGAAGGAGGTCAGAAGATTAGACTGCCCGATATAATAGCTGGCAGTGGCTATGAAAACTTATGGGACAACGTAGAAAATTACATTAGCGATAAAACCAAAGAGAAGTTTGTTGATGAGCTGTCTCATGATGATTATTTAGAAAAAGGTGTTCTTCGATTTAGTTTTGATACTTCTGACAAAACAAAGAAAATTGTAATCAAAGCGTCGTTTGTCAGTGAGGATGGTACCAATGTAGAAGGTGCCCTTGAAGCCATTAGTTATTTTTCCCCTACAAAAAAGTTCATAAGTGTAGCTACATCATCTAGAAATCTAGACATTAATGAATTTGCTATTTTTCACATCAAATCAAATATCAGGATGGACAATTTTCAGTATATTGTGAGTAAGTAATGTTATTTAAGTAGAATTTATCTTTAGATGAAACACGTAGATATAAGAATACAAATGTAATGTTCGTATGTTTTAACTATGTATGACAAATTTATTGTTCTTGATTCCAATAATATTAAGAATACTGGTGAGGCAAAGTTAAGCATTACAAAACATTAAAAAAAATTCATATTTATTGAAAATGACACGTATGAAGGTCATACGTGAATGGTTTCAAAGTGATTTACTTTGCCTATTCCTTATAAAGTTATTGAGGCTAAAGGCAAGGTAAAATTTTATTTTTGGTTGAGTCTCTATGTAGGCATAGATAAGGGATATATGATAGCTAAAATAACACATATATACAGACTATTTTTGTCAAACTACTCAATTTTGAGCAAAATGTTTCCTAGTAAAGTTTAAATAGATTAAAAAACAATGTTTTGTCATAAAAACAAACAGCTTAACTAAATAGAGGCATGGTGGAGGATTATTCAAGGTTTCTAATTTCATTTCATTTCATTTATTGATACAAAAATGCTACAAAACAGGTTCTTAACCCAATTACAAAGTAGCATTATCACTAACATTCATTTTTAGGGATTTTTCATTCAAGTCTAGTTTCATGAAGCACTAATGTCTTCCAAAATACTAATATAATACCATGCACATGACACATTCAATCTACTATACATGCATTATTTAAAGTTTTAAACTAATAGTGGTTGAATCCTGCTTCTAATTAATCACAAACTGTTCCAATAACAATTAATTGCTTTTTTGTTTTCTTTAAGATGAAGCTTAATTTTGTGAGGTATAATTTTGTGAAAATGGAGAACGAAGAACAATTACTCATCCAAAAAATGTTCAGAAACACTTGACACCAACAGTTACTAAATTACCTCTAACTGTACAACTTTAGAGGCTCATCTAGCCAAGCTAAAAAAGGTTGTTATCCTCCAAAAAAGAGCAGTAGACTGATGGCCAAAGTCCCTCAAATTACACACTGTCTTAAAACCAAATACAAATTTTCGGGCAGTCCTCTTGACTCACAGAAAAGCCAGTCCATGCACTAAGTAAGCAAAAAATAATAAAAAAACACACCATGCAAAATCCATACTAAAACGCACGCAAAGAGAAAACGAGTTTGCACACAGCATGCTGACGTTAGGGGAAAAAATAACAAACAAAATAACAAAATGTAAATTTCCAAATAACAAACTTTAAAACTTAAAATCAGTGTAAATACCGCCATTGCAGCAAACTGAGCAATCCTGCATACTCAGCGAATTCCCAATGAAGATATAAATGTCTTAACACTACATAAAGCCACTTACCAAGTTTCATAAAAACATATTCACAAATAAGCGGTGTATACAATTTTAATTATTCTCCATAAGAATAACATTGGGGCTGATTATACAGGTTTGCTGCAACAAAAAATGGGTTTTTATGCTAATATCAATATAACTCAACTAGGTGAAATCTTATACCAGTTTTTATTTATTTATGTTCATAATTAAGGGAGACATTTAATTATTCTCCATAAGAATAACATGGGGGCCGAGTACGCAGGTTTTCTGCTACGAGAGCCTTTGGCAAAAAATAGTTTTTTTGAGCAAATATCAATAGACCACAACCAGATGAAGCCTTATACCAAGTTTCGTCAGTATACGTTCATATATAAGCGAGATATAACATTTTTCTTTTCCACCATAAGTGGAAAAGAACACTTGGATTTTATTTAACATTAGACAACGTATTGTGTTTAGTACTTTTAATATCTCGGTAAGCAATTGACGTAGAGGAATGATCAAAATACAAAATTGTGTGTTTTTTTAGCTGAATCCAATGGTAAAAACTAATATTTGGCTATTTCAAAACTTATATGTAACAAATAAAAAAAATGTTTGGGGTACACAACCCCCCAAAAATACCCCTTAGGATGGAGGGATCTGGCTGGTTTTTGAACGTATAGTTATAAATGTTGCCTTACACGTTTATACAAAATTTCATCAAAATCGGATCATTTTTACGAGAGTTATCGTGCTCACGGGCACATTTATATACAGTTTAGAACGAATGGTGATTTTGGGGTTCTGGGGACCTTAAAACGAAAAGTTATCATGGTCCCGGGCCTAGGTCTTTACAAGGCCGACTACGGTAATAGCTTTTTCCCTATAGGGGAAATTCGCTAAAACATACATTTATTCCAGTTTTTATTGAAATCTGAAAACATTGATTTTTTGGCTGTTTTGATGATCCTGATTTCATTTAACTGCAATGCTGGGAATACAATTTTGCGCATTATAAGGTCAGGAGAAGGTCCAGTCAGGCTTGAAAGTAGGCGTGAGGTTGCTGGGGATGATAAAAGAACACCAACAAATGAATAACAGGCTTTTCTAATGTAAAACCCCCTTAAGACAACGTACTGTGTTTGGTCGATACACATTTTCTTTAATAACTCGGTACATATTAATGCTTGAATGACAAAAGAAGGCTTAAAAGTTTTGCCTAACTAATTTCCATCATTTTATCATTATACATGCATTAATTTGACATCCGGGGCTTTTCTGACCTTTTTTGGGCCCAAAAACTCAAAATTTAAAAGGTTAATCCCCAAAAAAGGGGTTTAGAGTTTTCCGATTGTTTTGCCCAACGAATTTGTCCAACTGATTACAGAAAGGAACGTCCCTACCAAATTTGAAGTAAATCAGACAAAAAATGTGACTGATAGAGTGCAAACACACATATATTTATATAAAATTGTGAACGACCCCCCAAAACGTGTTCAGGGGCTCACGTTAGGAACTTCTATGGTGGTCCCGGGCTTAGTTTTCACCGTGCGGGACATACTAATAGTTCACTTTCCATAGAAAATTCACTAATAAAACAAAACAAGAAATCGGGGCAAAAGCATGCATCAAAAATTATAAAAAAAGTAATAATAATTTAGACGATGGCATACCTTTAAACATCAAATAAATAGTTCACTTAATAAAGTTACAGTAAAAGTTCATTCACTGTCCAAGCAATAATAAGCTATTGACTCCAGATTTGTGAATAAGCTATTGACTTCAGATTTGTGAGTGGTCAGCTTCGTTATACTGTGCAATACTGCAGAAAGGATTATCTAGCAGCCATGCTTTGATTGTGGTAACGAATTTGCGTGCCGTCAGCCGTCTTACTTTCATTGGTAAACGGTTAAACAACCTTATGCATTTCAGCATAAACAACAGGTTAAACAACAGGAAAGCATTTCAAGCACCTTATCTAGTCTACATCTAGTTAAATGCAGTTTATCATTCCTCTAGTATCATATCCATGCACACCTGAATTGAGTATGTAGCTTGCCTCATTGTCCCTAATTGCCACAAGGCACTGATACAAGTACACATTGTAAACAGTCAAGACTTGGCATTCTTTAAATAGTGGCCTACAGTGCTCAAGGTGATGGGCTCCACACACCACCGTCAGTGCCTTTTTTTTGCTGAAGCAAGATTTTATTAACTCTTGGTGAGTGTCCCCACAGCCTTGCACCCCAGAGTATGTGAGATTGGAAAAAGGCAAAAAAAGCCAATCTAAAAACTCGTACAGTGTATCAAGTTTGAGACGTCTCAGGAGATAAACTACTCTACTGAGCTCTACACACAAATTTTCAATATGATTTCTCCATGAGAGCTGAGGGTCAAGTGTGAAACCAAGCAGCTTGACCAGCTTATTTCCATCTAGATCTCTACATAGACTAAAAACAATTTCTTGGGTCTTTGACTCACATAACGACAGCTTATTGGAGCGGAACCATACAGATGCTACCTCAAGCTGGTTCCGAACTGAAGACTTCTTGGAAAATCAACATTGCCATACCCATATCTCAATATTTAAACATTTAATTAAACCATTACAACATAGGCTTAAACTCTTTCATTATTTCATCAGTACATGGGACCAAAGGTTTATAATAGTTTACCCGCTTCAGTCAATGATATAGACTCTTTTTCAAAATTTAAAATATATTTGAAGACATTTCTATTGGAGAAGGAGTTTTTATCACTGGATGAATACTTGGAAGGAGACTGAATTGTTGTATATAAAGGCGTCTTAGACAATGATTTAATGAATGATGTATTTATCTTACTCTAATGATTGTAGGTTAATCTTAGACTAATCACCTGTCAAGCATATTTGATGTAATGTGATGAATAAATAAAATGTTATAGATAGTTTCCAAAGGTGAAATCATCTCTTGCGGTGAAGTAACCGTAGATTCTTCAGCCACGTCCACGTTATCGCTCAGTTTGAGTCGTGAGATGGCTCCGGGGTTCAGACTGTTGGTGTTTCACATCACTGTGGATGGAGAGGTGTTGATTGACAGTTGCTTCCTGCCTGTGGATGGCTTCCATCAGTACAACGTGAGTCGATGTTACAATTTATTGTTAATGTTGTTTGAGATTATGACCAGTGGCGAATCTACAGAATTATAGACCCTAGTGGTCTGAATGGCCCCGATTGTCAGTTCTGCAGTTGGCCTTTCCGAGAGTGACAGTTTATGAATAGTTGTGGCAATCTTTGCCTTCTCTGCCCCCTCACTTGCCATCAAGTCGTTTTTGTACAATATCTTCACAATATTTGTGCTATTAAGCCTAATATCCCAGCTACCCAGTGAAAAGATTTAAACATATTTTTAAACAGTCACCTTACCAAATAAAAACACTGTATGTAATAAACATTGAAACTTTAACGCATTCGCTGAGGGTGTCCAGAAATCGGACCATCGCTCAACATTGAAACATAAGAGATTTTCACGTTTAAGCATGTCAACCCAACGACAGTGTTAAAGGGCGATACGACCATATTCCGTATCAGGTTTTATAATATTTTCTGAACTTTCAGATGTCTAGGAATCAAAACTAACGTAATGATATGTTATATGATGGGTAACAATATAAAACCTTTAAATTTGGTACAGCGAATTTTCTTGTGTATTTCAAATTCACTGACTCAAATGTATAGGTCTTACAACACAACGTTTTACAGACAGAGCTGGAGGTGAACACAGGCAAGGACCACAAGGCAGAGCGTGTGGAGGTTCGGGTCAGCGGGGGGGCGGGGGCGTTCATCGGGGTCCAGGCTGTGAGAGCCCCCGCCTACACCATTCAGGCTGGCAATGAGATATCTCTGGCCAGAGTGGTGCAGCAGTTCATGCTACTGGAAAACTCTGTTAGGTACAACTGCCATGTGTAAATTGGTAGAAATTAATATTAAGATCTGCTTTAGTGAGTTTGCAGTTATATACTTTATAGACTGCCTTCCTTCGAGGAAAGTATAGGAAGAATTTGAATAAGAAATAGGACAAGGGAAACATGTTAACTCTATCTAACAATCTAAAAAAGCAATTTAATGTTTTATACTGTAGGTAACCAGTGTCTGAGGACTATACTTCCAATGTCAGTCTGTGAAACATTATTCAATCTTCGTTAAGTTTCCACCTTAAAACACCTTGTAAAATAAAACCTTCTTATTCACTGGAATTGTGTTGCCATTTCATTAATGGTAGTTTTTATTGCATTTTGCTTATTTTGCTCTGTCATTGCTCCAAATCTGTCTTCAGCCTAATAACGCTTAGCTGTTTTAATAAGCCTTTTCAATGAAAACCTTTTTGTTAATTAATGTAATTTACAACAAAAATTTAAGGCAGCTTTTAGAAATAATTTATGGAAACCCTTTAACTGCTAACCAGGAAATTTTTTTGAAAACCAACAATAGCATAAAGTTGCCAAACATTTATTAGTTTTCCACTTTATTATCTTCTCTTTGAGTGTGAATGATACACGTCTTTCGCAGTGGTTGGCTCCCAGTAATGACATGCGCAGTAATGACTTTCCTTCTTCTTGCATTTTGGTACAGTCAGCTTACCAATATACATTTATTTGTCAAAACATGTTTTGATTTGTTTTTGGTCGTTGTTTACAACTTTTGTTGTGTTTAATTGATTTGACAGAACTGTAGGAGAGAAATAGGTGGGGTTATTCAACATCTCTCTCGTTCTACCTCCCCAACACGCCAAGTACCACAAAAGGATCTGTAATATTTAGACTACAATGGAATCTTTATTTGGGCAAATAAGGTTGATAGGAGCATTTTTATCCAAGTAATCATTATTAATATTAACCCTTTGAGCGCCAACTGCCAATTTATTGGCAAAGTGCCCGATATTTTCTCTGAAGAATATTTGCAAAGGGGCAGACGGTGTCTGAGAATTTTATGGTCAAAAATACTATAACAAATTATTTTTGACATTTGGACCTTCGACTCCAATGCTATATTAAAAGAATCCATGATGACTTTTCATTTGTGACCACATGCCAATAAATTGGCACTTGGCTGTATTCACATACACACCGCAAGAGCTGGTGTATCGGCAATAAGCCTTGTTCTTGCCTTTGGGATATAAGTGGGCAGTTGGCACTTAAAGTGTTAAAAATAAATATTTTCAATATCTATATTATTAAAAGAATTTCTTGATTATTGTTCGGCGATTTTCGACCCCTACAAATATTATTTTATATACATCTTTGGTATCAATCAAAAGCTCTTACTCTCTAGATGTGCCTTTTAGGGTTTCCATACACTCTCGACCATGGGGATTTGCCCCACGAGCTCTCAAAGGTTGGTTTTTAGTCCATAAGATTAACATGGGGAATAATTTGATTTGAATTGCAGCTGCAATTTAATTGGCATTATGGGCAGGTCATTAGCAATACCAGATGTTACAGGTAAGGAATCTATTTATCTATATAAACTAGGATGGTCTGTCATAACACTTTAGACGCATAAATGAGCAAAGCAACAGTTACAACGTTAAAGCGCGAACAAAGAAGATCTACAGGGAAGAATGCTACATTGAGTAAACAAAATGAAAATAATGTACAAAACAGAGACAGTTTTTAACAGCTCTTTATTTAATTTAAATGAAGTCAGTTAAAAACATGTGACATAAACCCAATAAAATATTTCTTCAATTACAATTACATGTGAACTTTAAGACACAGTGGGGCGTAACCTAGGAGAAATTTTGAAAATCTCTCTAGAGAAAACCTTCTTCTTGGTATCACCTAGCTACTGGCCAAATTTCATATAAATTGGTAAAGCTATTACACTGTGATGCCGTTAAAAAGAAGTGACAAACGTGAGGGAAAGAGAGCTTAGCTCAGTAAAATAAGTTATTTTTCTATATCACTTTAAGCAGTAAAATGATGCATGCAACTGAAATATTTAAATTTGTGTAAAAATTTGTTTATCCGTCTGTCTGTTTAGGAGCGAGATTTGTTCTGCGCTTCACAAAAAAATACTGTACTGAATGAAATTAAATATTTGCCTACTTTTGTGTGGAGGAGGAATCCTTTTGGCTGTTTTAAATCATTAAGTAGGTCATTAGAGTTATGCCCCTTTGTCCGGCACTGCTACAAAGTCGATCTTAAGGTTACAGGTTACTCAATATTTCACTACAGCATGGACCATATTTATTCTAATGAACATTTAGTTAGCTAACTATATTATTCACAGAACGGAGGAAACACGTACTGCTTTACTACTCTACAAAGGTATACTAAACCATTTAAAATAACAGCACGGCAATAAATCATTGGCTTTACAGAACATGTAAGCCCTTGCAACATGGTATTTAAAGCTCAGTTTGTCTAAGTAGTAATTGTGATTATAATACCGAATATTTTATATGTTTTTAAGTCCACCTTCAATAAGTCACAAAAAAATAACAGGAGTTATTGAGCAGATATTTGGAAGAAGATGGGTCCATCCCCTCCCCCCCAAAAAAAAAAACCGTTATGGGCTTATTCCCGTTCCAACGAGGCTCGGCCCTAATGCCCTTAAACATTTCCATGTTGTTATATACTTACCGACCGTTTGAGAATATATTTGGTAGAAAGGCAGCAGGCAATGAAATATACTCAGAAACAGGCCTATGCTTTCTATCCTGTCTGCCCTTTGGGACTTAGCTGCTCCGTCGGCCTTTACAATTTTAATTTATTCATCACTGATTATAGTAGTTATCTGAACTAATTAAGGATACATTTGTTAGGAGGATAGTTAATACTTCAGAACTTTGCCTACTCCTGCTCCAAAAATGCTTTACCAAATGTTGGAACTATCGAGTTTATGTGTTAATTTATGTATTCTAATCAGACCTTATAGATGGAAAAATATAGTATTGTATAGAAATATATTTAAAAAAACCTAACATTGGGGTTATGGTTAATATTTGTAAATAAAAACAAAAGAATCATAACAGTTGTTCAAAATCAACCATTCAATTTTAAAAATAACACTCACTCGGTAAAGTATCAAGTGATTTTTGTGAGAATAGTGATTAGAACCAATGTGTATGTAACTTTAAAAATACATGATTGATTAGGTTATCTATAAATTGCGAGAACCATTCAAACTGTAGATTAAAAATATAAAATAGACATGCCCAAAATGGAAAGGAACAAGCAATATGCAATAAGGAAAGCAAATACGCTTACCTTGGAGAGGAATCGTGAATATAAGTATTGTAGGCATTTTTAACAAACTGACTGGCATTTCAAGCAAAGCTCGGTCCCCCAGATGATTTAACAAATGGAACTAACTTCCCAAACATAACATTGTACTGTGATCGCGAGAGAAGCCGCGACGGGCTACTAGTATTTACAAGTCAAAGTCAAAGTCAAATCTGTATATACCAAACCAAAACAAAAATACAAATTGGTGAATAATAAATTAATACATTTGTTTACTGATTTATAGCCTTCAACTAATTTAACATATTTTATTTTAGAAAATTCAACAAAATGCAGTGGAAAAGTCGAGATGGCACTACAGCAGATGAGATCAGTTTTTACATGTCGATGGATGATGGATACGACACAAATCACACGTTCACATCTGCAGGACTGAATGTGTTAACTTCGGAAGATATTCAGCTAGAACCAGCGCCAGGTTTGTAGGATTCATATGTGCACCAGTAATTAACATGTTCAGCCCATCGTGTACCACCGGTGGTACACATCAGGATTTTGGAGTTGATTAAAAATACGATATAGCAAACAGTGATCGGGACAAAAAGACGAAACTAAATTAACTGGTAATTTTAACAGTATAGTCAAAATCTCTATTGATATTGTCTCGCATACACCGAAACTTTGTTATGGGAGTGAATTAACGTAATTTTGTAACTGTACCACCGGTGGCGCACGCACTGTTTGCCGATGGCATGGTGCATGGCCAAGCGGCGAACTACATTTAGTTAGTCATTGAAATCGCCGTATAAGAGCAGCACTTCCTGGGTCTTCTGACGATCCTTCCCGCCAATCTCGTGTTCAGAAGTAGTGTCAGTTACTTTGCGTTTTGCTGGTTTGCCTAATTAGGCTATAAAATAGATACCTCCGAAATTGATCGAGCTCTTGATTATGAAGATGTCTTGACAGATTTCTCGGTATCGGGAAGTGAGTATGTGCCATCTGATGAACACAGTGACAGTGACACTGACGTTACAGGTGTAAGTGATCAAAGTTCCAGAATAGACATAGGAGTAAGTGAACATATTGAGGTTGAGGAGGCTGCAGGTACCAACATTAGACCTATTAACAATGAAAGTGGAGTCCGATCCTGTACAAGCAGTGGTAAGTGATATCCACAATGATTTTGTATGAAATTTGGTTGAATGGACTGAATTCAAACATACTTGTAGGCAATAATTTTCATTCACTGCAGAACGATGCCTGACACGTGATTTTAATACTGAGGAACCTTTCACTGTGTATTCACAATTCATAGATGACGAAATCCTAAACCTAATTGTTACAGAGACACATATGCACATCAATATTTGAACAAAAGACCTTCTAAAAAACTTTCACCTATGAATAAACGGGTAGACTGCACAAAAGAAGAGATAAAAAAACTTCTTGGCATTTTGATGGTTGTATTTGTCCAATGCCACAGTGCAAGATGTATTGGTCAAAGAGTCCTATGTATAGAAACCAGGTTATCAAAAACGCTATGACGAGATCGGTTTGATTGCTTGATGAAGTGCCTACACTTTCATAACAACGAAATGCCTGTTTCAAGTGAGCCTCGGTTAGCCAAAATAAAAACCTTGGTTAACTTACTCAACAAGAAATTCAGGGAAGTCCTCGTACCTGACTAACATCTTTTGATTGACGAGTCAGTGGTTCCGTGGCGAGGAAGACTCATCTTCAGGCAATATTTGCCAGGGAAATCGCACAAGTATGGTGTGAAGCTTTATAAACTGTGCTCAGCAAATGGTTACACTTTCAGAATTAAAGTGTTTGCTGGAAAGTCTGATATTCTTGCTAAAGAGGGCCATGCTGTAAAGGTAGTGATTATTCATAGGGATCATTCTCTGAGAGTTCGTGGGTTGGTAAAACTGATGGGGAATGAGTTGCAAGCTGGTATGCTGATAATTTTTACAATTCTGTTAAACTGGCCAGTTTGCTTATGGAAAACAAAACCTATCTGTGCGGCACACTCTGTATTGACCGAAAAGACAACCCCAAGGTCGTTGTAAATGAAAAGCTATTAAAAGGGGAAATGATTGTTAAGGAAAACAGCTCTGGAGTTAAGTGTATGATGTGGAGGGTCAAGAGGGTGATGTTGATGATTTCAACGAGGCCCGAAGAAACTGATACTTTGGTAAAAACGTCAAAATGTACCAAAAAAGGAGAGCCTATTATGAAACCCACATCAGTCCTGGCTTATAATGCTGCTAAAAAAGGTGTCGACTTCTCTGACCAGATGGCATCGTACTACACTCCGTTAAGGAAAAGCCTTGCGTGGCACAAAAAGGTAGCCTTGAAAATACTACTTGGCACTAGTGTCGTGAATGCTTTTGTGATTTACAATTAGTTTGGAGCAAAAACAAAAGATATGCTCCAGTTCATAGAGTAGATCATTGATCGACTGCTAAACCTGACTCTACTGACTCTGGTGAAGAACAGGGAACGGCATCCGAAGTGGCAAGCGGGACACCAGAAGCTCGACGGACAAACTCAAGAAAACGCAAACATGAGTTGACCAGGAAGGAAGGACCAATAAGGGACAATCGTAAAAGGTGTGTTTTTTGTTACAAGAACTTTGCCAATGAAAGAGGTACAAAAATGGCGAGGAAGCTAGCAAAACGAGTTGTCATGTTTTGCAAAGAATGTGAGGGGAACCCGTTTATGTGCATTGAATGTTTGAATAAAAATCACTAAGAACGAAAAAGGACAAAATGTTTGAAATAATCTTTGATTTTTGAGTTTTTACTTTTATTTTATATTTTTTAATATCTTTTACAATTTTAAAACAAGAACACAAAACAACAAATGTAATGATTTTTGTAATTTTATCGTGACACAATTTTGTTATTAGGGACAAAACATTTAACTTTTGAATTACACGTTTTGTATCTTATAAATTCTATGTTCAAAGGACAAAATGTTTAAATTTATCTTTGTAATTCTTAGGTATGTACTTTTATATTATATTCTTAGTGTTCTCCTTTTCTTCTTTTAAAACTAAAAACAATACAAAATGAATGGTTTTTAGATTTATTACATTTTGACACAATGTTATTAGTTATGGTATACAAACTGAGACTTCTTTACAATAATAGAGAAACATTGTTGAGTTTAAAAATTAAATAATTTAAAAGAATGATAGTTAAGAAGGTTCTTCCATCCGTTTGCGGAGTTCACATTCAAGCTGGACATCAATCCTGAGCACATTATTTCAAGGGTGCCTTATTAAAATTTATGAATATAAAATATTTTAGATCAAGTCCTTTTGTTTTGTGAGTTACTCTTTCAAAGTATACTTGATTTAACTAATAACTTTGATATCCGGAATCTTTATGAAAACAACAAACTGGAAAACCTGGAACAGTCAGGGAATTTCTCGAAGAGAGTTTAGTGCATACTGCCTCAGAAACCACATGAATAAGGTGTAGATTCTATAATTACCAGTGGCCATCTGTCTTTTAATTAATGACACTTGTTCAGAAGTAATTAGTCTTGGTTGGTAACAAGGCTACAAAAAGTGATTATTTGCGTATTATTAAACTTTCATTCGTAGTCTGGCCTTAATATATCTTAAAAAAGCTCTAGTGTTTGTTAATATTTCAGTTAGACTTTTAGCAAATTTCTCCCATAGGGAAGAAGCTATTACCGTAGTCGGCATGGTAAGACCTAGGCCTGGGACCATGATAACTTTTCGTTTTGAGGTCCCCAGACCCCAAAAACACCATTCGTTCGAAACTGTATATATATATAAATATATATATATATATATGTGTGTGTGTGTGTGTGTGTGTGTGTCCATGAGCACGATAACTCTCGTAAAAATGATCCGATTTTGATGAAATTCGGTATAAACGTGTAAAGCAACATTTATGACTTTAAGTTCGAAAACCAGCCAGATCGCTGCATCCAAAGGGGTATTTTGGGGGGTTTTGTACCCCGAAAATGGGTTTAGTGAATTTTCTACATATAATTTTTGAAATAGTCAAATTTTAGTTTTAAACATTGGATTCAGCTTAAAAAAACACACAGTTTGGTATTTTGATCATTCCTTTACATCAATTGGTTACCGAGATATTAAAAGTGCTAAACACAGTACGTTGTCTAATGTTATTCTTGTGGAGGATAAGAACAATTTTATATCTCGCTTATTTATGAACGTATACTGACAAAACTTGGTATATGAAATTTTAAATCCTGAACAATTTGGTTTTATTGAACACAAATCAACTTTAAATGCCATTCCAATATATGTAAAAACTGTAAATGATTTTATTGAACATAAATGCCATATTGCCTCCATACAATGTTACTTAACTAAAGCTTTTGATTGCTTGAATCATAACATATTACTAGAAAAAATGGAATATTATGGAATGTGAGGATTAGGCAAACAGTTTATTGAATCTTATTTCCAAAATATATTTCAACAAGTTGAATGTAAGTCTGAAAAAAATAACGATGTTTCATCCTGGAAAAAATTAATATAGGTATTCCACAAGGATCTGTTCTGGGACCACATATTCATAATTTATGTGGCAGACTTTCCCTCAAATATTATAAATGGAATTACAACTCAATTTGCAGATGACACATCTGTGGTGGTTGCCAATAACTCGACCCAATCTCTAATGTTATCATTAAAATTTATTTTAAATGAGTTAAATTCTTGGTACAGTGCAAATGGTCTATTATTGAATCAATCCAAGACGAATATTCTTCACTTCCAGTTTAAAAAATCTAAAGACAAATTATTAAATATCGAATTAGAAAATGAAAAAAAATTCTAAGGTCTCTGAAATAAATTTATTAGGAATAACTTTAGATAACCACTTAAACTGGAATACTCAAATAAATAAAGTCATCTACAAATTAAGCTCTGTCTGCTTTAATCTGAGAGTATTAGCAAATTGCTTCAATTTTTAAAAACTAAAAATGGTTTATTACTCTTATTTTCAAGTATATTACTATACTGCCTCCCTGTTTGGTTTGGCACATCTAAGGAGAACCAAAAGAAAATTTTTAAATTACAAAAATGAGCAATAAGAATTATTATGCATGCCAAACACGATGAGCCAAGTCGGAAACTCTTTGAAAAGACACAAATTACAGTAGAAATCCAATTATCCGAACCCCAATTATCCGAATATCCAATTATCCGAATCGATTTTGAGTGAAATAATATAAATATAAAAATCAAGAAAATAACAGCGGTAGCGCGTGTAGCGATAATGCGCCGTGGGCGCTAAAATAAAAGCCTGCGCAGTTACCTTCCGGACGATATTTTTGCAGGGAACAATGAGTCATACCCCCTTCCCGCCCTGCTCATCATCAGTCGCTACTGTTCTTTCACCGAGATTATCGTTCGAAATGAGAACAAAACGTAAACGTGTTGTCCTTTCGCTAAGTGATAAACTCACTTTGCTCGAGATGTTCAAGTTAAATAACCAACATTGAACAGTGAAATACGTACAGTATGTAGGCCTATTGAAAAGAGCAACTGTATATACTGTATTCAATTTAACTCCTGTAATTTAATTTTTATGACGTATATTCTTGATACAGTTCGCTCACTTTCTGTTCACTACATTTATAATAACTTTGTCGATAAAATTCTGATTTTTTATGTATGGTGATGTTTTTTGCTTAGTTCCCGAGGTATACCTGATTATCCGAATTTCTGCATATCCGAATTGGCCCGATCCCCAATTAATTCGGATAATTGGAGTTCTACTGTATAACAATTTTTGGACTTTATACTATACAAATTTTGAAATTATATGAAAATGAACGAAGCGAAATAAAAAAATTACAACATAATCATAATTATCACACTAGAATAAGAATAAGAATAAGAATATCTTTATTGTCGTACAGGCTTATACAAGCATTGACACAAGTCATTGTTCAGCAATAGGCTTACTGCCATGTCACTAATATAAATTTCAAAGGTAAATACCAAATAATCCCTAGTTAAAACAATAATAATGCAATAAGCTAAAATAAAAGTTAATTAATGTAATACAAACTAAAACTAACTGCCATTAATCCGTGAAAACAATCCCTTGGATACATCATCTTCCTACACTTAACAACACTTAGACACACTCTCAACTTAAATACGATGTCACAGAAAAACAAAAAGTAATATACACTACACAAAGAAAAACCTAGCTATAACTACCCTACTAAAATTCAATCTTAGTCACCAAGAAAAATTCATTAATCGAATAAAAAGGATTATTTGCCAGCCAATCATAAAACTTTTTTTGAAAACACTAACTGAATATATTATGTACTATGTTATATTAATAAGATGATTTACCTTATTATATATTTTCAAGGATAATACAACGTGGCTAGACAATGTTTTGTTCAATCAATTGAACTCAATCGCTGTTTTTTCTTTATTGCGGGTGTTATAATTGTGTTTCTTACTATTTGGAATAATTTTGTCCTGATGTTTAAAAACGTATAAGATCAGGTCAAAGATGTACAAGTTGATAATTGTTTGAATTTCAAGTTGGACAAATAAAGGTTTGCAGTGAGCTCTTATTTCTGATCTGGTTATTATTATTCTAATTGCTTTTTTCTGCAGAATCAATATTTCATCAACTCTAGAGCAGTTCCCAAACAAAATCAAACCATACCTGAAAATCGACTGAAAGTAGGCGTAGTAAGCTGTTTTGAGATACTGAATTGGTACACAAAATGTAAGCCGTTTTAAAAGAAATATAACTCTTGATGGCTTAGACGATATATGGTCAATATGTGGATGCCAGTTTAACTTGCAATCAATATAAATTCCCAAGAATTTAGCATTTGAAACCATATTGTCAGCAATTAAATAATCTTCAGTTTTTCTTAAATTAAATATCATTTTTTGAGTTTTTTGTTCATTAAGTAAGAATCCATTGCTTTGAAACCAGGACGCAGCTTCTTTTAAAGTAGTTTGGGAAAGCAATTTAAGCTCTTTTACCTCATCTGCATTATCAAAAAAGTAGTGTCATCAGCACTACAATGATTTGAAGTTTACAGAGCTAGGCAGATCATTGACACTAATTAAAAACAAAAGTGGTCCCAGCACAGACCCCTGTGGCACTCCGAATTCAACTAAAACCTCTTTTGAGAATTCACCATTGACTGAAACAGTCTGGTATCTGTTTTTAAGATAAGATTCAAAGAATGTTAAGGTAGTCCCAGAAAATTCATAATAATTTAGCTTCAGCAAAAGATCATCATGGCCGACACAATCAAAAGCCTTGCTCAGGTCACACAAAGTGACCTGAGCATAGGCCTTCTCCTCAAACGATAAGGGCCTCTCTTACAAGCCTATCCACAGCATCAATAGCAGATTTTCCTTTTCTAAATCCAAATTGAAATAAATTAATAAACTTATTGTGTTCTAAGAAGAAACTAATTTGCTCATGTATTAACACCTCAAATAATTTAGAGAACACTAGGATCAAAGATACCGGTCGGTAACTTTCAGGTTGAGCTCTTTGACCTTTTTTATAAATTGGACAAATTTTGGCAATTTTCAATTTTGTTGGGAATACTCCTTCTTGTAAGCATCGATTGAAGATAAAAGATAAGGGTTCGGCAATACTGTGTATCATTTTTTTCAAAAGATCATTGGAAAGGTTGTATATGTCTTTACTATTTGTATTTTTCATCCTCTTTGCAGCACAAATTACATTATTAGGTTAGATAAATTTCCATTCAAACACTCTACGATTAATATTAAACTTAGACACTAGCTCTCTTACACTAACACAAGGCTTACCTATTTTATGCTTAATTTCTTTGACAGAATTTATGAAATATTCATTAAATGTATCAGGGCATATATAAACTTTACGATTATTTTGTAACCTATTATTATTATTATTATTGTTATTTGAATTAATTATTGCCCATGCTGCCCTACACTTGTTACTACTTTTTTCAATTTTATTTTCATTGAATTTAAGCTTAGCTTCATGAATATTATTTTTATACAGTTTTTTCAAATTTACTAACTGTGCTTTGGACTCTCTGAGTCCGCAGTTTGCCTAAAAACAATAATCTATCTTTCATTTTTGCAAGGTCTGAAGTATACCATTCATCTATTGATTTTTTACTGATTTCTGGCCTAACTCTCTTTAAAACTTGAAAATAATCTAACCTTCTTAAAATTACTTCATAAATTTCATTGAATAAAATCATGACAAACAATTCATCAGAAATCACAATCATGAGAAAACAATTCATCGTTCAAAATAAAATTCACAGAACCACTACATATGCTAAATTCACCCCAATACTTGATGGGAAGAGTCATAAATAAAATTAAAAAATTCACAAAATTTAAGTAATTGCAAGAACAGAATTAAGAAAAGTCAAGGAAATTATAATGAACAATCCTTTATTTTCATTGGATTAATTTTTAAAGAAAACAAAAAAAATTAAATAAGATAACATGAAAAAGTAAAACATTTAAGCTGCAGTATTTTTAGACTTAAGATATTTTTTGTAAAAACCTACACAATTTATAATTGTTTTTCGGCAAATAAATATTATTATTATTATTATACGGCTTCATCTGGTTGTGGTCTATTGATATTTGCTAAAAAAAAATGTTTTGCCAAAACCTCCCGTAGCAGCAAACCTGCAAACTCAGCCCCCATGTTTTTCTTATGGAGACAAATTAAATGCTATGTCTCCCTTAATTAAGAACATAAATGAATAAAAACTGGTATATGACTTCACCTAGTTTAGTTATATTGATATTAGCATAAAAACCCATTTTTTGTGTACCTTATTGCAGCAAACCTGCGTACTCAGCTCCAGTATTATTCTTATAGAGAATAATTAAAATTGTATGTATCGCTTATTTGTGAATATATTTGTATGAAACTTGGGAAGTGGCTTTATGTAGTATTAATACATTTACACATTTATATCTCCATTGGAAATTCTCTGAGTATGCAGGTTTGCTGCAACGGGAGTATTTAGATTTGATATGTCATAAAAATATAAATAAACATTCACAAATCACGTCTCTCTCCCAAAATGTATTAAAATTCTTTTTTTGTTTGTTTATTGCAACCTTTACATAAGTTAACTTTTTAGTAAACAAGGGAAAAGCACTTAGGAATTTATTTGGAAAAATATCTGATATACAACTAGCTTTCCTGAAGAAACTGATGGCATCAGATAAACACAGCACATGTGTACACACTCAAAATGAGTTGATATTTCTACTGCATTTCTAATATCTGATATACAACTAGCTCTCCTGAAGAAATTGGCATCAGATAAGCACAGCACATGTGTACACACTCAAAATGAGTTGATATTTCTACTGCATTTCTAATATCTGATATACAACTAGCTCTCCTGAAGAAATTGGCATCAGATAAGCACAGCACATGTGTACACACTCAAAATGAGTTGATATTTCTACTGCATTTCTAATTTTTGCTGGTGAGTTAGGTGTACTACATCTTTTTCCAATTAACTTACACAAGCAAAAGGGATTTATCTAATATACGCTGACATCTTATTTTTATCAGTGAAATTTGTTTTATTGTGTACTTTGTGATTCTGTCCTCCAACTCACAAATGGAGTTAGCAATTGAAAATTAACCACATAAATTTCAGTATTATTCAAGAAACTTTGATTTTCTAGCGCTGTGTGATGCATTGACTGAGCTACCTTGTGATGCAAGCAGTTGTTATCCAATAAACAAAACGTGTGATGGAGTGGTGGACTGCTCCTCAGGATACGATGAATACATGTGTAAGTTTTAAAATAACAGGTATTAGTTTTTTTTTAATACTTTGTGACTAGTTAATTTATTTATATGTACAATCAAATCCGGTTGCTCAGATTCGAGCATGATATTTTCACCTTTTGGGTCCATCAAGCTCATATAGGGTTCTATTAGTTCAAACTGTGATGCTATTCCAAAAGTTAGCTTGAAACAGCTGCTCTTGCTTCAGTTCTGTGTTTTGTTAATATCAGCAGCAGCTTTAAATGTTCTTTTAAATTGATTTATATTCTTTCATAAGATTATTATTGGAACTTTTAAAGCCCAGAAACAATCATTCAAGTGCTAATATAGTTTCACTGGTAGCCTTGTTGCAACAATTGGTTTATTCTTTTAATAAATAGATATTTAGCCTTATTCATTAAATGGTCAATATTTTTTCCTTGAAACTTATGATTGTTACAGAAAGTTAACCAATTTAGTTGTCTCGATAGCATAATGATTAGCTTCTTAGATTTTGATTGTAGAGGAGACTAGGGCTCTTGCATTCTAACATGTTAAACTGAAATAGAAAAGTAAACAAATCTTTTGGATTTTTTACATTTTTTAAGGTTGTATTGGAATATTTTTACAGTTGTTTTTAATGCTATACATATTGCCTTAATATTACTTTGCAACTGAATTTTTCTGCCCTTACAGGTACAGATTCAGAGGAAGACGAGTACAAATATAAAATCACCAGGACAAGCAGAAATGAGGTGATTCTTTTGTTATAGCAGAAAATCGTTTATTTAGGTAATCACTCTGTTATAAGGCTTTTAGACTTTTGGAAACAAAATCTGACAACAGTCTATTGTTATAAAAATAGTAGGCCCTAACTGTATAGGATATTTATTAAGTCAAAAAATAACTAAACTAGTTTTGTGTATTGCAGAGTCTCTACTATTGAAATTGTAGCAATAATGTTGCTATTTATTTTAAACACTAGAGGTAGTAGTCAGTCTAAAAAATCTAATAATACAGTAAAGTCCGGTTTTTCCTGACTCAAATTATCCGATTCCCAGGTTATCCAGATTAGTTAGCAAAGGTTAAAATAACACGTTTAAAGCGCTAAAAAGTTGCCAAAAACGATTTTTGTTACAAGTGCAGCATCTTCAAAGTTTCAGCAATCCTTACTGATACTTACTGATATGGATCCTTTTATAGCATCATAGAAATAGCAGGTGTACGTAGCAGGTATAGCAGAAATAGCAAATGTAAGTTACAGTTGATGTCAGACATAAAAGCACAGTTCCCCAGGTAGAGCATCCCGTCCTAATCTTTTATTGACAAAGCAGCACTTTTGTAGGGAGCAGTTACCTGGCACGGCCGGCATCCCCCTACTCTTCCAAGAAATACCATGTCCTACTAGAATTTGTAATAAATTGATCCATGAGGCCTACAGAAAAAAAATGATGGCTCATTTTTTCCGTCTATAGTAGACGAATAAGATAAAATATGAATCACAGTTCTACGATGTCCTGTTATTGACATAACAGGATTTAGATTTTCCTGATATGCCCCGCAATATAACTAGGTAACATGTTATGTCGATAACGGGACATCGTAGAACTGCAATTCAAATTTTGTCTTATTCGTCTACTATAGACGGAAAACATTAGCTATAATTTTTTGCTGTTGGCCTAATGGATCAATTTATTACAAATTCTAGTAGGACATGGAATTTCTTGGAAGAGAATGGGGATGCCGGCCGTGCCAGGTAACTGCTCCCTGCCGCTCCCTACAAAAGTGCTGCTTTGTCAACAAAAGATTAGGACGGGATGCTCTAACTGGGGAAATGTGCCTTTACGTCTGACATCGACTGTACAGTTTTTTTTAATATGTTGCTGAGTTGTAGACCTGTAGTATAATAAGTTTTGTTTCTCAAATGTTAAACAAAGTTAACTCTTTTTCTTATGTTACCATTATTGCTGTAATTTTGTAGTATTCCTAAGTCAATTGTTTAGTAAAAGTAAGGATTTCAATAGGAGTTAGTAAAAGTAAGGTCTGCAAAAATTACCCAACTATCCATTTGTATGCCGCAACTATCTGTTGGGCATATTTTGTGTTTTTGAATGAATACGCTCATTGGCCGATTGTTTACTAGTGAGGTAACATCCTTATCATCATGCTAATTCATCTGGATTTTTTGCTTTCTGAATCAGGTTACCATCACATTAATCTGAATAAACATTATTATAAACATAATAATCATATAATCATTAAACATTAATCATATAAACATTAATCTGTAACAATACATCGCTTTAATGACTTTTTAAAATACGATTAAATTACTGATAATTTACTTTCCTATACTTCTCTAAGTATCATCCCCTACTTGCCAAGTCTATTTCAACCCCACTTGCGTTTGTCATGTTAGTTCCTGTTCGACATGAGAGAGGGTGACTGGGGTTGGAGGGAGATCAAGGTCAATGACCACGACGGGGTGGAGTTTGAGCCGATGATAGCGCCGCAGACTGCGGATGAGTGGTACTTTACAGCCTTCAGCATCAATAACGACTGCGGCTTCAGCATCATACCTAAGCCTGTTGTTGTAAGTCATTTGCGAGTTGTCAGTTTTAAAAGTGTTGTAAGTTAAATCGCTATTGTGTGAACCAAAATTTTGCAAGTATAAACATTTCCAACTTAACATGTTGATTGCAGTGGCTGGTGCCCCACACTGTGGACATGGAACTGCATCCCCTCTCACTCCCAATTAATTACTTCATTATGCAGCAGCACTGCGGGAAGGACGGGTATATTTATGTCAGCGTATAGCTAAATAAATATATCATTTTTATTAAGGTGAAGTTGGTAGTATGAAATTTGTTCCGACTGTCCCGGGAATTCCCTGTCAGAGTCATTTATGTTCCAATTCTAGTACCTCTAGATGGCAATCCTAGTTGATTGTACTGCTGATTATTGGCATTTTGTAGACCTACGTCCAGTTATGTTGTAACACAGTACAGCACCATAGAGTATAATTATCAATCGTTAGCTGGGAACTAAAAACGTGACTGCGCCTATCGAATCAGTCGAATCAGCTAATTGAAAACCTGGAAGAGTCAGGGAACTTTACAACGAGGGGTTTACACCTGCACCCATCAAGAACCACCCTGTTTTAGTTCTCGAGCAGACGCAACCTGATGTTGCACATGACTGGGCCGTCGTCCTGTTACGCGGGTGAGCAAATCGGGCTACAGGTGGACCTCTTCAACCACCACGTCTCGGAGGCCCTGTTCGTCGTCACGCTCCGGGGCTCGGCTGACTACAAGTTCGTTCACGTCGAGCAGGGCGGCTCAGTGTCCAGCTACTCAGCCCGGCTGTCGTCCGGCGACCATCAGTTGTTGGTGTATGTAAGTTCTTGTAAGGAAATATCATCAACTCTAATATGGGTAAGGTGTGCTTGCTTGCTAATCTCAAAAACGGCTCAAACAATTTCCTTCAAAAGTTGTAATTAACTAATTTCTGGGTAAACAATAAGTTCTAGACTGGTCTCACCCCCAGGAAAGATCTAATTATGTAAAACAACTAATCTGAAGAGTTATAAGATTAACGTTGGTCTTACGGAGCTTCAAATCAAAACAAAATAACCATAACAGCTGTTTATAATCAACCAATGAACTATCAAAGTAATACTCATGTAGTTTAAACGTCTTATTGTAACTGATCTAGACAATCTATTTCTTTAGGCGGAATCATTAGTTCTTGTACACCTGTAAGATACACCTGTAAGCGTCCACTGGCATCAACAAATGTGGGTATGAATCATAGCGGCAGCCCCCCAGTACAGTGGACGCATGTTAGTTTTAACTGGCACGTTTGGGACAGCGGCCATGCTGTATAACTGGTTTTGCCGAATAATAGAACATACATTGTTTTTAAAAAAGATATGGACAATAATTAACTCCATACAAAATGCAAATGAACGGAACATACATTTTTACATGACAAGGTTGTGAATAGGGAATCCAATCCCGGATGATATTTTCAACTCCGGGATTTCGGTATTACGTTGAAGAATCCCGGGATCCCGGGACTAATCCCAGGATTAACATTAATTTGCGTACAAATAACAGTGAAAATTTATTTTTGGTTTTCATATTTAACGTTAAGTTAAACATAACATTTTAATCTATCTAGGCAATTTTATACACATTTGGAATCTATTTATTCCACAGCTGCTACGAAAAGTTATTTTTTACATTGTTTAGAATGTTAAGAAATCATTTTTATGTTAGTATGGCCCAGGATCACTTTCCGAAAACTTAAATTTTCTTTTTCCGTCAGTGATCCTATTCGTCCTCAATATATGCACACAACCACACACGCCTCGTCGTGGTCGTCGTGATTTAGTTTGGCCAAACGTCAATGTTAATTTACAGTTTTTTTATTCTTTGTTATTTTATGCGTCCTTGTCATATTTGTTTAATGCATTGTGTTTTTAATATTCGACGATCTTGTAAGTGAATGGTATATATAATTGTAGCCTGAAGATAAGGTTATAAAAAACCTCGAAACCGGTTGCCTATCACTGACCAAAAAATTAATTTAAACCATTTATCTCAATAACCTTGGCAAGCAATACAGAGTGTAGTTTTGAGTGTCTGACATTTGCCATGGTAAATTCTTGTACAAAAAACACATCTTAGCTCTTAACGCAAAAGCATTGCTCAGTACATATTTTTAAAACTATTGGACCAACATCTCGGTTATTTCTAGTCTAGTAATAACAGAACTGGATTTTGAAATGAAGCTTTACTCAGTGCTTATTCTGGTTATACCAACAAAAACAGTGTTTATTCTGGTTGGATGTGCCTTGTATTTATACTTCAAGGCACATCCAATATTTAATAATATATTGTATAGGCCTAGAATGGAAAATAAATTATACTATGACAAAGGATTCTCTAATAATAAAACGACTTATATAATTTAACTAAGTAAACTTAACCTGCGTTCTAAAATTATGGTATTATTAATCAAAATAAAAAATAATTCTCTTGCAACTTGCAATATAAAAACTGAGTAATATTAAACGGTAATTATAAAATATATTTAGTTATTTAAACTGATGTCAATTAAATTTAATATGTTTCAGCTTTTTAATGTCTAGCTGTTTTTGAATGAATTTAAATTATTAATTGTGTTTATAGTATTCAAAAACCTTCTTTATATCACTATTTTGAAACATTTTCATAATCCTGAAAATCCCATGTAATTCTACATGTAATTCTGATTTTTTCCCAGCCAGGAGACACACAAAACTTATAATTTGTTTACAATCATCTTAAAATAAGCATTTAAGTGTGTATCAGTTCTATTCATAATCACTACTTAGACACAATAGTTACAGTTGTTTTGGAACACCCGGTGACGTTTCTCACAGGATGGTTGTGATGTTGGTAGATGCCACCAGAGTCGCAAGAGCACATCGACCTGCCAGTGGTACCAACTATACAGCAAGGCAAGATAGAGGTCACGGTTGTCGGAACTGCTCAGACCGGCTTCTGCGAGAGAACACTCACCATTACCGTTCATGTAGGTACTAGTCTTCATTCAACTGTAGACTGAACAAGTTTACAAAACTTCAACAAAATATTCAAATTCGTTGAAGAATATAACTGTTGTACTTTGGAAACAAAGTTACATATTTAACTGTCGGCAGTCCACTAGTTGTATTAGAATACTAGTTTCGGGAGTAGTACTGTTCCTTTATCGGATCTTCATATCTAAATAAGTTAGAACAGTGTAATTGTCTTGGAAGAATAAAAACAAACTTGTACATAATACTTAAAAACATTAAAACATTTGAAAAATTGATAAATTTGAGTCTGCTTTTGTCCTTGGCCGGCCACACATGGTAGAAAAAAAATTGTTAGGATTAAAACGTGGGCAGAAAATTATTTGTCAGATTGCAGTGGTGAAGTTACTACATATTAAACACAAGTATTTTAATCTTTAGAACTCAAACAAATATATTTGTAAGATTAATTTTTATTAATATCCAATTGGATGATGATTGGATGATTGGGTGGTGTAGTTCTGTAAAAACTCAACCTGCTTACAAATGCTTCTAACCTTTGTTTAAAATGTCGTATGTAAATTTAGCAAACTGTGACTAAGGCTGAAACTGGACATCCAGACACCCACTGGAAAAATTAGTTCCCTGTTGTACTTCAGTCAGCCACACTTTGATTTTTTATTTGGTATTTAGTCTTAAAATATTTAATAAACATAAGTCCTACATATTGGTACAAGAAAAATTATATGAAACGATATATAATTTACTTTGATGTATCAACAGAACATGAGCTATGTTTTGATTGTGAATTATATTTAGTTTGGTATCATTTTTGGTGAAATGTTGTATACATTTCTCATACATCTAACATTTTAAGATACAATTGAACATTAATGAAAAAAATGGTTTGATTTAGGAAGTACATTGGAATATAAAGGAGCAGAAATATGGTTGGACCTAATCCTTTGCATGTGTGTACAGCGTACAGCCGCAATCTAAAGTTGCCAGACAGGGGCGTATGTTAAATGTTTAACCTATAGATTATCCAGTGCACAGGAGTTTAACTTAAACAATATTCTTGTATTTATGTTTTTTCCAAGGGAGGAGGAGCTATGATCAATAAGCACACCTCAGTTTTCCTGGACCTGAAGAATAGAGCTTTGGTGATGTCGTATTTGGACATAATTGTTGAAGAGACACCCATCATACCGTATAATATGACTCGACGTTATGTGTTCGGGAGCACTTCAGCAACCATTGAATTGTTTGGTGAGTAAAAATTATGGAAGGGATAAGTAGTAGATGACTAAATCATTACAGTTTTACTTTTTTTATTGCATATTAGAGAAATACTGAATTTCATTTTCATATTTAATCTTTTATAAGATTATGGAATTTATAGGTTCTTATCGCTACTCTTCAAACCTACTTATTATACTAAATTAGCTCATAGTTTTAGTATTTAGTTTTTTTTTTAGTTGGAATGATATTCTCAACAGATTAATATTTAAATTTCACATACACTATTTCCTTCATAACCATGACATGTGACCCACGGTACAATAAAGGTAATTCCTTGCATATAATGTCATATCATGGGATATTTGATATAACAACTAATAGTTTTCCTTGAAGTTTCTCTTTATGGCTATAATTTTAAGTATGTAGTTCATAGGTATTGTATTAAATTTTATCAAAAGCTGATGAATAAATTTGGCCGTATATATAGATGCATATTTATTAGTTTTTCATAAGTGCTATATAATATTCAAAAGTAACACCCACAAACAAAAAATCAATCTTAAATTCAATTTTGTATTGTTTGATGGTTGATTTCAGGTGATATTATCGGTCCTGCGTTTTCAACGGTACCAGCAACCATAGAATCAACCTTAAAAACATCAGCTAAAGGAACTTTGGCAAGAGTATTTGAGTTTGGAGTAAACATTTGGACTTTGCACTACTTGCGTTTGACCAACAAACTTCAGAGATCATTTCTGAAAGAAGTTTTATTTGAGTGCAATGCGATGTATGCTCAAATCATGAAAAGATTCATCATCAACGGTTCCTTTAGCAACTGGGACTCTTCAGGTTTTAGTGTTTGGTGAGGAAACGTTTTCAGATTTTCTTAGAATGGTTACTAAGAAGAGACAAGTTATGAATGATACACATATTGTAAATAACAACAATCTTGATTGAATGAATACAACTTCAGTGGTTTTCAATTTTTTAAATACAATGATTTCTAAATAAAGGTATACACTTTTTACTTGGTTTAAAAATTAGAAAATAGTTTAATGAAACATATTTAATTTTTTATGTAAAGGGGAATGAGCTCATAGTATATGCAGCCTCTGGATTGTTTATTTATATTATTTCTAGGCTTACCTTAATAATCCAAAAGTTATAAATCCAAATCAATTTCAGGTCCGAAGACTCATCATCAGTGGATGTATAGGAAACCAAGTTTTTTAAAAGTTATGATCCTTGACTGGATTTTGTCTAGATTTCACACATATATACATAAACACATTTTGAAACACTGAATAGACATTTAGACACATTTTATGGGAGCTCCCAACCTAACCTCAAACTTATCTTGATATAATGAAATTATATAATGACAAATTATTGTTTTGTTTGAATAAGTGGAAAATATATCATAAAAAAACATTGAAAATACACGATTCGTGGTATCAATCCATCATCAAGATAAGTTTGAGGTTGGGTTGGGAGCTCCCATAAAATGTGTCTAAATGTCTAATCAGTGTTTAAAATTGTGTTTTTGCATATATGTGTGAAATTTAGATGAAATCCAGTCAAGGATGACAGCTTTTTAAAAACTTGGTTTCCTATACACCCACTGATGATGAGTCTTCGGAAATCGATTTGGATTTATAAAGTTTTGGATTGTTAAGAGAATGAGCTGTCAGATTAATTAAATATCTCCTGTTGTTTATTTCCCAGATAGTCTGTGTAGGCATTGGCGAAGGTGAGAGCTGACGTTTTGTATATTTTATAATATTTGTCTTCACAGTAAAAATTGGATATTATAATATATCTGGAACGCCAGCCACCAATTTCATCGACATCTACACGGATTAACCCAGAAAAAACTACAGGAGTGTATATTCAGACTTTGGAAGCCTACATGATGAAATGAAATAGCTTTACTAAGCTACTCCCCTGTATCGTTACTTGACAACAATAGTAGTTAAATGAATCAAACTAGTTTATACATTAAAACAAAGATTGTCCAATTCATTATTAATTTTTCTCTCCAAGCAATCGATCTAAACTTGCTTGTAATAGGATCTTGGATGTGTATTTCAAGATGTGATAATTGTTACAGTCCCCATTTTCCAGGTTGACCGCGTGGGTTCTCCGGATGATGAAGGCGGCCACATACCCAGATTGGGAGTTCCTCCTGTTCCTAGACCCCAGCATCCCGGACAGAAGTGTCTCCTGGCTCCTTCAGTTCCAGGCACAAAACGGCAGTTTTGTTGAGGAATCTCCCAATATTGATTCAAAAATAAATTCTGAGGTAAGTACGTTTTTCACTGCCAAGAATGAAGTTTTAAATTATCATACACTTTTGACATGTTTGCTTTCATCAATGAAGGGTTTAAGAAATTGGGAACTGCAATACTATCTTAATTATAAATTGGGGAAACTGCTTTATATTAAAAGCCTTCATTTCATTGCTTTCTATCTGTATACGTCGACAGTGTCTTAAAAAAAATAAGTTGTCATGTTATTTGAGGTGCAAGACTGACTTCAACCTCCCACCTCATCGTCTGGCATTGTACGAGGAAAACCTTCTTATGCAAGGGGCAAAGTTATTCAACATACTTCCTCCTTTATTGACAACTCTAGACCATAATTAAGAAGTTGAAGACCAGTCTGAAATCATAGTTGTTGTTGTGTACGCCATTCTACAGTGTGGAAAAGTTCTTGGAGTGGAAATTATGAACACAAAATAGACTTATGAATCGTAAAATGAAGCCAAGGCAAAATTAGTTTATTTTGCATTTGTATTATATTGACCCCATTTTCAATCTCAATTGACTGTAGAAATAAAGTTTTCTGCATCTGAATCCTGTATTTGTGAAAGTAGCTTTTGAGGAATTAGTAAGGCATCCACCTACCAACCACATATACTTAAATGAAAGGGCTTGTGCAAGAAAATATGAGGTAATATTAGTTTTTTATGAGTTTTTTTTAAAGGCATAACAGATAACATTTGAACACATTTGGAATGGCAAAGAATAGATCAGCTATATTATTATTTTTTAAATTTAAACTGAAACCTGGTGGACCACTCTGGGATTTCTAGTATATTATAATCAAGGTTCTTAGAGGGTAGCAGCACGCACACATTGCTGCCCAGGACTGCTTAGTTGCATAAAACAGGGTTACCAATTTTATAGAGACCAAAACTTAATTTAACAAAATTGTATTAGACTCGTTTATGCTCATTCATGCCAAATTTGAAGTTTCTATGTTGAAAGAATTACATTTATAAAAAACACAAACAGACTGACAGATGGAAAAAGAAGCATTTTAGGACCAATGTTTACAGGGATTTTACCCATAAAATCTTATGCCAATTTTACAGATATCATGTATTGTTGGTGGCTTGAAGGGGCCATACCTCCCTAAACTTGCTCCAATACTCTGTCTCATCTGATTATTTTACTCTTTACATGCTGGGAAAAATAAAATATTATAGATAGGAACACATGTCAGTTCATAAACAAAGTACAAACTTAATCACATGTTTTAATGTAAAAAAAGCAGACGTTTTAAAATCTCCATGCTTTTCTTATGTTTTACGTTGTTACTCGTTTGTTGATAACGTTTTGGAAATTTTGCTATTTTTCCTGAGTCCCTGGGATCAAGACCTTTAATTTGAGGTCCCTCCCATCATCCTCCAATTTGCCAAGCTCCCACAATTTTGACTTTAAAATGTTGCTTACAGAATTGTATATAAATATTTACCTGAATGATGACAAGCCCCGACTACTGAAAGCCACCAACCCCCCTATACCTGGGGGCTTGTTGCAGACAAGCCATATCTCGCTGACGGCTCACGTGCTGATCTCACTGTGCGACTGTATGTCCCTGCTGTCCGGGGAGGTGAAGTCTAGAGCAGCGGTGGCGAGTGGGCGAGCGGCCACGTACCTCGAGCGCCTCCTCGGCTCCGTCAGCGACCCCCACCTCCTGGCGGTGTCAGTGTACGCTCTGACCGTCGGCGTGGGGCGGGGCGATGTGGAGCTGGGGTACCACCGGCTGATGCTGGCCCAGCGGACCAACAGCGGTAAGCGGGCTTATAGCGGTCTCGTGGATAGGCTATCAGAGCTGGCAGGGTATCAGCATAAGAGTGGTTATAATCTGAGCTTGTTATTGATTTATTTGGACTTCATTTATCGCTTCTAGTGTTTAAACTACACTATGTTTATGGAAACTAAACTCCTACGTTATCAAGTGAGCACTTCTTACATCTAAATATTAAACCATTACAACTACCTAGCCTATATTTTTTGTTGTTTTTTACTACACTTTCCCACAAAAAAAAAATGTAGGCTAGGTAGTTATAATTCTTTGATATTTAGATGTAAGTAGGGTTCACTTGATGGCAGGAGGAGTTTCCATACCTGAAATTTAGTGTGTAGGTTTAAACACTAGAAGCACTAAGTAAAATCCAAATAAATCAATAACAAATTCAAATCCATCGCTATTGTGGGTTTCAAAAATATAATCTGAGGTTCGCCAAATCCATCCAGATAAAAATCTGAATGTTTTGTGACGGTTAGATTCTGCACCCAGACGTTATGTAAGAAACTATAGCAATATTTACCATAACTTATGAGAGGAAAAAACACTATGGGATCTGGCATATGATCCCATCTTGAGAAGAACACATAGAACATAACAAAAATAGTGGTACAATCTGTTTGGCTGGAAGTAAACCACTGTAAAAATGTAACAGAAAAACCAAATTGAAACACAAAAGCCATTCTCAATCGAGTCCTCGCGCTGTGCAGTGTTGCTGTCTCGCTTGAGTGCGTGGCTTTTGCGTTTTGTTTGGTTTTTGCTTTTGACTATTAACTTTTTGTGACTAATTTTTATGTTCCAGGTATTTTTCCCTGATCCCGAAACACCATAAAATTTATTTGTTCTTAATCAGTGTTGGCAAATGTGTGCAATAATTTCTGAAATATCATAGACAAATGTGTGCAATAATTTCTGAAATATCATAGACTCACCAACACCAACAATGAATTAAAAATCAAAAGAATGCTCCTCTCTTTTGGCCACTAACTAATAATGTATTGTAGGAACATAGGGCCTTCCCCTTTCAAAATGTAAAAAAAAGCCTCTGGTATATTTATGGTGTCTAAAAGATGTCTCGTCACTAGCTTTGGCCTGCGACTCATATGTATAAAATTTCTTAAAAGAAAAATATAGAATACAGAAAGATTTTTTCATAATTATAGTGAATAAAACAGTAAAAAAATTAAAAAATTAAAATTTATCAGAGCATGTTTTCTTTTACATTTATTTACTAAATTTTTGGATATTACTCACCTCAGTTGAACTCTATTGCAAAATGGGCTGGCTAAGTTGTAATTAACATTAATACAAAATAATGGCAAACAATCTATAATATTATAAAGAAGAGGTGGTTTCTGTCTGTCTGTCTGTCTGATGTTCCGGGTGAATGCAAAAACTATTGAACCGACTGGGCTGAAACTTTACACATAGGTAGATCTTGAACCCATGCAACACATAGGCCTATTCACTTCCTTAAAATACCCTCAGGCTACGCCCCGTGAACGTCATAAGTTTCAATGTTTACATTTCACAATAAAGTAAACATTCAGAAACTGTAATGTGAACAGCTGTGGATACTTCCATTTGACAGCTTAAAGAGCAGAAGAAAGAACAGCTGTTTTAAGCTAACTAAACTTCAAATTGTATTGACTCATGAACGGGTAGAGAAACCCCTCCTCGATATTCTTGATTTTTTTTGTACTTGAGTTTTTTTATTTCTAAACGAGAATCCAAAGTGTTACGTGTACCGATTTGGAGTCGCAAACCACACGCCGTTTACTACCCGACAGAGTTCCTCATCTTAGCAACAGGACCCGAACTATCTTCCAATATATTTCGTTAACTTTGATTCAGTTCTACATTAAACGTGTAAAATGTAATTTTAATATTGTAAAATAATGTGGATTGTTATTTGCTTTAGTTAATCTACCATTAATATACAACCCATACGAAGGACGGGTACACAGCTAGTACAGGATAAAGCACAAACTGACATTGTTTTATTCTGAAGTTTAAACGATTGTAGTCACAACATGTATCGACTAATCAGTAAAGACGTCCCTGAAAATAAACTAAGCAAATTAACATGACAAAAAATTGGCAATTATTTCTGTTTTGTATTTTTTGGTGGCTCAAATGGAGGTGATAGTGATTTCATACTATAAAATGTAATTTTATCGATTATAAAACAATATATATATATATATATATATATATATATATATATATATATATATATATATATATATATATATAATAAACAACATGTTAAGCAAACTGATGTTGCAGAGGGGTTTATTTACTGGTCACCAAGAGAAGTGCCGGCGAATCCGATCAAGAAAGAGAACCAGCGGCCGTTTGTGAAGCCGCGGGTGTACCAGGAGCAGGACTCTGTTGCCGTGGAGACGACGGCCTGGGTGCTGCTGATACTGCTGCATCGGGAGGGCATCAGCGACACGAGCGAGAGGATTGTCAAGTGGCTCAACTCCATCAGGATGACCACGGGCGGCTTCATATCACCGGTGGTGAGATCACTTGGTAGTATTAGACTACTCGACACGTTTACTGCTGCTTGTACATTGGGCGTTCTCTGATGCTGAACCAAGCCATCTCCAGACTCTCAGAAATTGGGACTAGTGTGGTGGACGGCCGCTCTGCATTTTAAAAAATTTCGACTTCCCGGAGGTGGCCATGAGTCAGACGAATTCCACTGCCTCGTAAATCATAAATTATATTAGATTTACTGAAACACAGAGCGTCCGACGATGCAAACTATATGGCATTTGTGTAATACGGTCAAAACTAAAGGTGCTAAAACGTGAAGTTTTATTTTTTTGTTTATATTTGTAACAATTCAAGATCGTCGGTCCAAACTACCCAGATCCGGACTAGGCCGATCCGGGTTTCTGAGAATATTTACATTTTTTTCAATAAACTCTAATAATAATTTATTTGATATTTTTTGTAGTCAATAACTGTCATTAACATTTAAAACACACTGTCATAACCTGCTTAGTGATTATCAATCAAGTTACTACAAATCTGTAAAAAAGTCCATTCAAATATCACATTACTCTGAGGTTCTAACAACAAAATGTGTTTAGTGCCATTTAGAAGAATTGTCTTGAGAATTTCACAGATCGCAGCATGATCGTGCAAAAGGACACATTAAGTTCTGCCAGTGTAAAAGATTGGTAACAGTCGTTACCACACACATTTGGCACCACTCGTCGATGGCAGCAATCACTACCGTGACTGGAAACAAGTTGAGTAGTAGTTTCCTGGAAAACTTGAAGTTATTATCTGCTCAGCTACGAACTACACTACTAGTTGCTGAAGAAAGGGTTAGACCAAGTGTTATGTTCCACTTCATGGTAGTGAACGACCTTTTAGGGGAATCATTCCATGAAACTGAGGGTAGAAAGTGAAGAAAAAATTCCCAAACATCTCAGAATACAATAACAACTGTGAAGATTCATCATCTGTAAAGCATCTTATAAGAACAAATCTCTTGCACCATCATGAATACATGTTTTTAAACTTTGTTTGAGCCTGAGTTTGTAATAACTGAATCCTCTTTTCGCAAGGCTAGGGAGTCTCTTGGCCATGATACGAAAAACAACATGAAATAAAAGGGATGCCAGAGAACTTACCCATTGAGAAGAAGTGTAAATCAACAGGAAAGATAAATCCCTGGCAAAAAGTCACACAAATATACACATAAAAATTACAATTTTGGGACAACTTGTCCCTTTCTCAATCAGTTGAGGGAGTGTTAGTTCTGACTAGAGAATATTTCCTCTGACCAGATTAGTCCTGACTATCATCATCATTTTTATCATTGTTGCGGATTAGGAAACCCCAACATAGCTGCTAGGCACATCTTACACAAGCGGGAATATTGCGCAGGTTACCGGAAGGATAGGATATAGCAGGATAGGAAAGGGTGGGATGGGACGGCAGCCAAATGGATGCTTCAGAGGGCCAACTCCCTTGCCCCTGTGAGAGCTGGGATGAGGCTCTCAAACAGGGGACCCGCATTCTGCCCTCCAACTGGTCAAGTCAACTGACAGGGTATCCATGTACAACAGCCAGGGACCATCCATTCTCAGGTTGGCAGATTGGGAACCAAAACCGGAGATTCTGTCCCTAGCTGCTGCAAATGGAAGGACCAAAGGTGAAAGGGAAGTCTGTATAATGGACAGCCAAAAGACTTACCACATGTAATGACAACTTAATTTGCTCTACCCAATATCAGCTCAAAACTGGTATATACCAGTTTGAAGGTAGTCCTGGGACTAGTCCTGACTATAATAGCGGACAATTAAGTTGCCAGTTGAGGGCGTGGTTTGCCAGGTTATCAACCAAGATCAGCCAATAGGAGACGGGCTGCATTGCCAAAACTCCACACCAGCTGATTGGAATATCATTCAAATGATATTTTTCTATGGCAAAATGGCAACATTGACAGCTTACAACCATGTGTTGGCTACAGCCTAACTGTCAACTTAATTGTCTGCTATTATAAAGAACACTTCCTAGGATTAGAATAGTCCTGACTATACTAAAATTCAAGTCTGAGTGGAGCGGAAACCAGTCGACCGTGCTAATAACCTCCCCCTCGGGTCTATTGTGTGAGCTTGGGGTCGGCCGCACAGGTGGCGGCCCGGTCAGTGAGTCACACTTCTGCTCTAGTACCATTATGCAAACTTTTTTATAACTAGAAAATGTAAAAATAAATAACATAACGTTGTGTATCACGATCGTCTGATTATTTTGATACCAAATTTGAAGTAAATCGGCAAATGATGAGTAATTAAATGGCATAGCTTTTAATGTAATTAAAAACTATTGAAGGTGTCATAATTAATACTTCGCACGTCAAACAAAATATTTATACTTACATATTCAGAGACAATAACTTAAATTAGTTTTTATGTACACATCACATTTGTTATATTTACTCGTACAAATGCCCTACTAAGGGTAAAAAACATAATTGTAATTGTATTAAAGATCAAGATTAGTTAAATAATTATTATAGGTGTTTGTAAACTGAAGCAGCATTACGTCGAATAAAAGGAAGATAAAGTAAAATGATAAAAATACTATATTCCAAACCAAAAACACGGAATCAGTTTGAAGACATAACCCTCGGTTTTATTAAAAAGTTAAATATAATCATTAATTTATTTTCTCACTTGACTTTTAAGGGGGTGGTAGGCCATTACAAAATAAGAAAAGTAAATTTAAGACATGTATATTATTAAAGTGCTTGAACTAGGTATTGGATCAGTCAAAAACCTAAAGTAAAGAAAGTTTTTAACGATAACGAATATTACCGAATATGATTGATTTTAAAATAGTGGGGTTGACAACACTATAATTGTATTTAGCATTTTTATGATAAAGGAATAAAAATTGGCACAGAGGTGACTTTTGTAATCTAGAAAAAATATTATATATTGGGACACTAATATTTTCTTTCCTAATGGGGTTTTAAGTTAAAAACAAATCTAAAAGTAGTAAACTTTACTACACTTTCCTTAGTAAACTTATTTTTGTTATCACTATTTAAAGCAGATTAAAAAACAAACAATTAAGCATTTTGATTCTTTATTCCATGTCAAAAAAAGTCTATATAAAGAAAACAATTTTGGGGCAATTCATGTTTTTACCCGATATAAAAGTATTACGGCACAACTACCAACAACTACAACTACAACACACAACTACTAGGTATTACGGTATTATGGTAATTCTGTGGTATTTTACGGGTTTTTAAATCAAAAAAGGGATTTCATATATGTTTCCTTCAATGCTAAAATCGGAAAATAAACAATTGTAAAACATAATGGTACAGTAATTTAATTTATGATTGTAATTTATTTATTTCGCTAGGTGAAAATCTACTTAAGAATAAATGTAATAATTTTAAAAATGAGTCTTATGTATTCAAACTGGTTCTGTGTTTTTTGTTTAGAATATAGTATTTTTATCATTTTAAATATATATCTTCCTTTTATTCAACGTAATACTGCTTCAGTTTACAAACACCTATAATAATTATTTAACTATTATCTGTATACAGTAACTTGGCGTCTGGCCCTTGGCTACCTGCGAGTGGCCCGGACCGTCCCCCCGTCAGCCGCTTCCTCACCCATCTGTTTCAGTAATGAGTCACCTACTAGTGTTAATACTGCACTGTTTAACTTTTTTATGGGACAAACAATTTTAAATTTGTTTCAGCATAATTAAAAAGTTTGGGAAAAAAATAAGAAAATTGATACCAAACACGACACTATTAAGTTTGTAAATGCCATTTGTATTGCCTTACGTTTATTCAATACTTAATTTCTACTTAACTGTGTTAGGAAATTGAATAAAAACAACAATGTAGTTAGGCATGTATTTAAACTGTTTGCAAACATTGTTACTTTTTAACTTGAACAATTTGCTATAGGCTATTAAGAATTCTATAGGTCGATTACTTAGACAGTGACCTGTGCGAGAATTTTTCGCACATGTAGGGGAGGAAAAATCAACCTCCCACTACGTCTCAATCAACCCAAGAGAGAGGTCATAAACAACGGCTGGTAAGGAACTTAGTGGCGACTAACTTGTTGTTTTTCGTTAACAGTTGCAACTGCTACAAATTTGCCTTTCAATTAGGTATTATTTTAACTGTTTTGTGGCTTTAAAAAATTGATTTAATTTTTTTTTAGATCAGCTGGAAAACATTTTAAACATATAAACAAACATTAAGAGATTATATTTGTTGTTGTCTCAAAGCATTAATTCTTTGAAGTTTTGAGTTTCCAGCTATTTTTGTATTGATTTATTTATATTTAGCTTGAGAGAAATATAAATACTGTACAGATTTACCACTGCCAGCGCGTTATGCAGAAAATCAGTATATGGTAGAGTATGATGCTATGACGGTAATATTGCAGAAGACGCTATCAGACAATATGGTATTACTCTCACTAAAATTATATGAATAATTCAGTAATATTACATTCCTAACCTACTACATTACAAAAATCTTCTATTTACTATTTTGACTAGTGTTACACTGGCATGTTTAGCAATTGGTTTTGGGGAAGGATAACCCTCATTCACGTAACGATCGATGCAGGGATGGATTTAGGAGCTGTACTATAGGTCCCTAGGTGCAGGTCTCCTACCGCCCTAGTCAGCATCCTGGTGACCTATGTTATTTTTGGCTTGTTTGAAGCTTTTGTATGTGGTATATGGGTGGTGCGGGCCCCTAGGCACGCACATATGTAGCCTATGCTTCAATACGGCCCTGAATTGGCCGGCCTGATCGTTGACACTTGTTGCGGCGAACGTTGAGCTCGACCTATCGCTACGTGTATGGAGGCATTCGGTTACAGTCCAAACTGTTCAGATCAGCTTTACGGCAGAAGCCTAATGTCCCAGGGGGTTTAAGGGAAAAGGCGCTCCCTCATAAGTTTAAGAAGTTTTTTTTGTTCAATTTACATAATACTGTATTACTTGAATAGGTTTATTATCCTGGAAGGATTTGGTTATAAGTTTATTATCTATATAGATTGTTTGAATTTCGGAGTAGTTTATATAATTTTAATTTTGTGGTTTTGTTATGAAATGTTACAAATATATTACGATGCTGAAAAAACTCAAGAGATGATTTACAATTAATTGAAGTTTTTATTTATATCCAGCTTATTGTGGCTGAAAAAAAGTGTTTCCATCTAACTAACAGCTGTTACGTAATTGAATTTGGGGATATTAATACGCTAGGGGTTTTTTCTTCACAGTCATAACTCGATAACGGCTGGACGGATGTTAATGTTTGAGGTGTCAAATTAACACCTCAAATTTGATGTAATTTGTAATGTAATTTGTAAAATGTAATAATTTTATGTAGATTTGTCAATAGGTCTCAGACTTTTAAGAAAGGGCATAACTTCAATACTTTAAAGGCTGAATATTCGGAACAGTGACGCTATCCGACGGCGGAATTCTAAACTACATGTTAATTGAAAGTACGTTGTTATCACATGTTTTAATATCAGATGTTTTGTTATGTTTGTGTACAACTGAAGTACCAACTTGCTCGGATTCGAGCAACAGGACAACTAGTTATATTTAAATCACTCAATATTCTTTCATCAATTCCCTTTTAAATTGGTTTAGGTATAAGCATTTATTATGCATCACAGGTACAAAGTAATAGTTTCAGGAATAACGAGTTGCGACCCTGTAAAAACTAACGTATTGATTTATAAATAACAACTGTGATGGAACAGTTTTACTAAAAAAAAAAAACAACTGCTTTAGCCAATGGTGAGTGTGCAAGGACTGTGATTGGTTAACTTCCACTTTAGGTAAAGCTGGAGAGGGAATCATTTCCCCTCGCCACTATTTCCATCTCTCTCCCACAGTATCTCAAATTAGGACACCGTCAACAAAATCCAGTTATAGCTCTAAAATACACCTCTCAAACACTAAATGTGTGCATCTTACGAAATATGGTTACTGGTACTTTGATATAGATACTGATATATTTTCCATTAGTATTTT
Source organism: Allygus modestus (assembly GCA_963675035.1). Lineage (NCBI taxonomy): Eukaryota > Metazoa > Arthropoda > Insecta > Hemiptera > Cicadellidae > Allygus > Allygus modestus. Next base: position 103,266,696 of record OY776112.1, read on the forward strand.
GCTATTATTACTGTAGTATCTTCCACTTGAATTCAATGGTTTTCAAAACATTTGCCAATGCCTGTATGCAACCATTCAATAAATTGGCTTTACGTATGATTAGGAATGGCAGTATTTTCAACATTGTCAAGCTCTGCTACGACAGATTTAAATTGTTTTTATTTGCATCTTAGAGTACGAAGTTTGGGTACATGACTCGTTTTACACGTCTGCTTCATTGTTCCCTACTGTGGTTCTGTGATTTCGGTGTTTATTATCTTCGATGTTGAGGTCGAAAATTTTTGCATTTGCTTCATTTGACATTGCATGTTTCAACTGTAACTTTATCCTACACAGGGTTCTTGGTGAAACATTACTTGCTGTGGCCACTGTTTCAGAAACTTTTTAATATAAATATTGATAAAATATAATATATAGGCAAACAAATTTAATTAAGGAACTGTAAGCCATTATGTGAGCAGTAACCATCTGTTGTCAGATGCACACATTCAGTGTTTGAGAGGTGTTGCTATGAGAGCTAGAATAGCATAGTACAACAAATAGTTCAAGTTAAAAAGTAGAAATTAAGTATTGAATAAACATATGGCAATACAAATGGCTTTTACAGACGTAATAGTGTCGTGTTTGGTATCAATTTTCTTAAACTTTTTAACTATCCTGAAAACAATTTAAAATTGGTGTTCCATAAAAAAGTTAAACAATGCAGTGTTAAGACTAGTAGGTGACTAGTGAATCACTATGAAACAGCTGGGTGAGGAAGCGAGCGACGGGGGACGATACGGGCCGCTCGCAGGTAGCCAAGGGCCCAGACGCCAAGTTACTGTACACAGATAATAATCTTGTTCTTTAATATAATTACAATTATGTTTTTTTAACCTATATTAGGGAATTTGTTACATATAAATATAACAAATGTGATGTGTACATAAAAACTAGTTAAATTTATTGTCTCTGAATACGTAAATACAGACGTTTTGTTTGATGTGCGTAGTATTAATTATGACACCTTCAATAGATTTTAATTACATTAAAAGCTATGCCATTTAATTACTCAACAATTGCCGATTTACTTCTAATTTGGTATCCAAATAAACAGATGATTGCGATACACAACATTATGTGATTTATTTATATATTTTTTACTTTCTCCCTCTATACATAGTATATGGAGAAAGTATTGTTTTCGTCAAAATTTTCGAATTTGAGTTGTTAGTGGAAATATTCGTTTTGGTGCTCCCTGAACCCAAAAAAGTGGTTTTTACGTGATGTCTGTCTGTGTGTGTGTGTGTGTGTCCGTGTGTGTGTGTGTGTGTGTGTGTGTGTGTCTGTGTGGATGTGTACAGAGCTAGAGCCTTATCCAATGGACCGATTTTTATGAAATTTGGTATGTAGGTACTAATCCACGATATCTCCAGGCGTTTTTTTCATTTTTTTGAATTTTTGATTTTTAAGGGTAATTATCCCCCAAAAATCGCCAAAAAACATGTAAAATCCAAATTTCTCAAAAACGGCTCTAACGATTTTGATTAAACTTTAGTGGTTTGTAGAGCTTTAGGTTTCCAACAAAATGACACCACCCGCATTTCTGGAAAAATTCGGGTTCAGAAGTTACAGGACTTAAAACATCCAAAATTCAGTTTTTTGGATTTTTCATGAAAAATCATAAGTGCTGCAAAAGATTAATATTCACCATTGAAAAGAGCTCAAAAAAATAAATAAATTTGTATTTTGAATTACTATTCTACGATTGCTAGTTGCGGAGAAAATTGAAATTTTCATTTAGCAGTAAACGCAGTACGTTGTCCAATGTTATTCTTATGGGGAATACATAAATTACTATTTCTCTCGTATTTACTGATCAATTTAATTAAAACTTGATATGCAGGTCAAGTTAGCATTGACCAATAGAGGATGTTCGAAATATGTTGCCCCTTAATAACCCTGGGGGGGACAAGGGGGCATTTCCCCTCTCAAAATCTCTTTGTTTAGCAACGGAATCTATAGTACTCCTAAAAAGGGATTTTGGTGAATATTTCTGAAAACAACTATTTTAGACAATTTTAAGTTCATTTATCTGTAGTTCATATTCTATATTTAGTAAATAAAAAATCTTTTTTTCATTAAAGTTTGGCTAAAAGGGAGAAAGTATGTGTCAGTTTCCTGATACCGTTTATTAGCAATAAAATAGTTTGCATAATGGTACTAGAGTAGAAGTGTGACTCACTGATCAGGCTGCCACCTGTGCGGCCGACCCCAAGCTCACACAATAGACCCGAGGGAGAGGTTATTAGCACGGTCGACTGGTTTCCGCTCCACTCAGACCTGAATTTTAGTATAGAAAACACTTCCTCAACTGATTGAGAAAGGGACAAGTTGTCCCGAACATTATCAAGTTACATCAACACATCAAGTTTATGTGTTTGTGCGACTGTTTGCCAGTGATTTATCTTTCCTGTTGATTTACACTTTTCCATTGGTAAGTTCTCTGGCATCCCTTTCCTTTCATAGTTTTTTTCTGAATTCTCTTCCCAATATTGTCATCTGTCGCCAGGACACCCTGGTTGCCCTCCAGGCCCTGACGGAGTTCGCCTTCAGAGCCCGGCTATACGAGATCACCAACATGGATGTTACCGTGGAGTTGTCCATGTCTGGCAACCAGAGGACCAAGGTGCACATCGACAACTCCTCTGTTCTGTTCCAAACTCAGTTGCAGGTCAGTCAATCAGTTAGAAAATAAGGTTACATATCTATTCGTCATCAGTCCACTAGTTTACTAGATTACTAGTTTCAGGACTAGTATTTTTTCCATTATCAAATCTATATCCTATACTCTAATATGAGTAAGGTTTGCTTGCTTGCTTGCTTGCGACACGGATCTCAAAAACGGCTCCAACGATTTCCTTCAAATGTTCAAAATAACTAATTTCTGGGATAAAAATAAGTTCTAGACAGGCCTCATCCCCAGGAAAAATCAAATAATGTAAAAAAAACTAAAATGAAAAGTTAACACATTGGGTGCGGCGGTATTATTTAAATATTCACCCGAAATCTGAAATTTTTTTATTTAATAAAAACTTAAAATGGTAAAATAAAAACTTTAATAAAACTTTTGATGGTAGAAATACATAATAATAGTTATAAATGGGATCACAACAGAATTTACCTTGAAATGATGGCTTCAAAGTTAGGTAACCATATGGTACCCATCGCCACCAGGTAGTGATGCCGGCCGGGGTATCCATATGGTAACCATCACCCCCAGGTAGTGATGCCGGCCGCGCGGGCTGTTTCGGGTCGACGAACTGCCATCTTATTTCCACATACATCTCTGATTGTCCCACAAAAATTTACTAAAGTCTCCATTTAAAGAAAAAAAAAAAAACGCACGTGGCATACTCGCCCCCCCCCCCCCCCGCCCCTGACACTGATAACGCGACAAAAATAGAAACCAAGGTCGCCGTGTTCATTCAACTGTATCAACTCAGGTAATAGTACAAAGTAATAGTTCGAAATAACGAATGGCTGAGCCACAGGAAAATATCAAAGTTTAGACCGTTCCAGGTATCCATATGGATACCGTCGCCTCTAATTGATGGACTCGTGGTATCCATATGGATACCACCCCACCCAATGTGTTAAAAAAATTAACATTGGGCTTATGGAGTTTCAAATCAAATCAAAAGAATTGTAACAGCTGTTCATAATCAACCAGAGAACTGTCAAAGCAATACTCATGTTGTACATGATTATAACATGTGGTTTCCTGAGAGCAGAGATTAAAAGATTTGAGTGAAGATTACATAAAAAGAGTAGTAAAATAAATTAAAGGGGCATTGAGCTATAAATAACAACTTAAAAATGTAGAAAAGAGTCAAATGAGTTATACAAATCTGATTATCAGTAGGGGGAAATGGTGAAATATTACTCCAAGTCATCTTAACAAACTGACTGGCCTTCCCCGAGCAAAGCTCGGCCCCCAGGTACTATATATTTATCAAAGAAGCTAAAATACTGTCATCGTATTGAAGTTTAAAACGTTTTTAACATTAAACTTTGTATGTTAAACATTTAAAAATTCACAATAAGTGTACACATTTAATCCCTATGTGTGGCTGGCCGAGGACAAGAGCAACCACAACGAACTAGTCATCGAGTCAACTAGAGTCATCTAGGCAAATAGCATCAGTGTAGCTGTTGAATTATTATTAATTTGGCATCCTCATTTATTAACACAGGGTGTATTACAGTAGTTTTGCTAAAAATAGTTTTAAGATGATTATTACAATTATTAATAGTCTTCAGTTTTATGAATGCAATTTTCTGATAAAATTGCCTTCTTCTTTTTTTGAAATCGTTTTATTGGTAATTTTGTAATACACAATGGCAATTTTGAAACAGTTTTACATTGATGTGCGTTTTGTTTATATTTTGGGATTCACTGAATGATTACCTTCAAATGGCCGTGTGCCTTACTGTCATGAACAGAGTGGTTTTCTTCATGAACAATTTGTATTTTGAAGCTTTTGACCCCAAAACACCCGGTTGTGAGATTTTTTTGGGGGGGGCAACCTTTTTACTGTTTGTTGAAAGCCCCACTAATGTCCAAATATGAAATGACTAGCTGTTACCGCTGTTACGGCTTCGCTTGCGACAAATCAAAACACATCACAAATATTAACCTGACCAGCACTATCGAATCTTTGTTTAGTTTTACCATATGACTTCCTTTGCCCTAACTGATAAACAATAGTTTATCAGTTAGTATGGTATGGAGGACATAGGCGTGCGCAGAGTCCGGTCAGCGTGGGTGCCGGAACCCAAAAATGCCCCCCCCTCAATCTTTCTGCTCAAAGAACCTATTTATCTGACAAATAATTGAATATGTATATTATTTTATGTAATCCTCCTTGACACAAATATGTGCTCATCTTATTCGATGCAATAAATATTGTATCTGCATAGGTATATTTAGTTTACAAAATATCTTTATGTATAGTAATGTAATGTTTTTGTATTATCTCCTAAAAAATCTAGATTACTCCGGGCAGCTGCACGTCACTCCGATTTCCCAGTAAGAGTGGACCTTAAAGGTTTTTAAAATAATATAACAATTAGCAAATATGGTACCAACATTGATTATACATCCTACGGAATCCGAAGGATGTTTAATCAATGGTACCAAGCACTTAAAAAAAACTAAAATTCAAGAAGATTTCATCACAGAATTGATCTTTTATCAGAAAAATATACTTGGTTGTACTAAATCTAACTGATGATAGCGATGCAATAATTATCATTTATATTATGTATTTATATTATATATTGATGTTTTGATATTGTTCTAATTTTCCCATTGCACTCAAAGTGAAAAGTAAAGTTCAAATAAACAGCGATATTAAAGTACCATTTCTATATACATACTACAAATTTAAACCATTATGGCATTTACTTTTCCTATAAATCTCCGCCTATTAATGAATAAAAGGACGTCGCAGGATATTGGTATTGGTATTGTACTTACATCCGGCACTCGGTTTCCAAGACATCTGTCAATCGTCACGGGAAAAGTTAGTTGACAGTTCATATTTTATAAGTTGATTTTAATTGAATTTGCATTTGTAAATACTAATGCTACCGATTGTAACCTAACTGTGTTACAATAATACTCCCAGTCCCAGTATTACTTACTATTGAAGCAAAAATGTACATATTGTTTTGTACTTATTTCTTACATTAAACTTTATTTTTTGAAAATACCTTAATCTAATAATTTATTTCATCATCTATTTTGGCGCCCCCTCAAGCCCTCTTTGTGGCTACTGTGGCCCTCTTTGCCTCTTTGTGGCCACGGCACCCACCGTGCGGATGGAGGATGGTAATTTTATAAATTATATCCTCCCACACGATTTACATTGCAACTTACAGGACCTGTGGGGTGGAATCCTAAGGTTGGGTGTGGACATTATCAGGTATATTTGTTAATGTGATATGTAAGCTATGATAATGCAAAATTTCAGCATAGTATTTTAGTCCAGTATTTTATGTGTGATGGAAATAAAAAATCCATACATCCAAACTTTCACATTTATAATATTAATAGGATAGACATTGATTGTTCAAATAATCACAAATTTTACACTTAATCTGAAAAATTTACACTAAAACAACAGGCTGAGTTGTTGAAGCAATCGCCTCACAGTCATGATACGTCCTGAGCAAAAGCTTGAATGGAATCTAGCTGCCTTTAAGTACTGGGCTATTGATTAATTATTTTATCTAAAAATGGTTGACCTTAGTAACAAATGGGGTGGTTTAAATGTTCATTGCCAAAATATTAAGTGTCACTGTAAAAGATGAAGATATAAATTAATGGCAAAAAAAAGCACTGAGAGTAATCAAAAATTCAGCAGACAGAGAATCATGTGTACCTTTCTTTAAAGATCTTAAAATAATGACTCTTCCAAATATCTATATATTCTGCTGCCTAATGGATGTAAAGGAGTCTTTGTGTAAATATCCTGTTAGAAAAGACACACATATCTATTCAACCAGAAAAATTACCTTCTTGACTTAGTTTCAGTTAGACTGGAAAAAACTAGGAATAGTCATCTCTACACGAAAATCAAATTATTTAATAAACTGCCAGAAAGTATGTGGTATGTACCCTTAAAAAGTTTGAAAATCTAATAAAAGTTTGGTTGAGGGAGAACGTATTTTATGCTGTAGACGAATATTTGGACGGTAATACTAGTATGTTAACACGTTGGATGCGGAGGACGATAATTCCCGCCCTCTAATTAACATTGAAACTTATGTGATTTTCATGTTTAAACATGTTTGTCAGCATTGAACGTGTTAACGATTTAGATTTTTGTTTTGTTAAGTTTGATCAGTTTATTTATTGAACCTATAATTTATTACTTATATTGTTATTGACTTTTATAGTCACCAGTATTGTTGGGTTTTTAAATTGTTGAAATTAACTTAATAACATCCTTTGTATTTATGTACAATTTATAACAGTAAAATTGTAAATTAATTTATGACTTTGTCAATTGCACAAATTTGTGTTTAAAGGCAATACAAAGTTCTTGATTCTTGAATGAATAGATTTATTTGGATTTCATTTAAACACATTTTATTCATTTTTTTTAAATTTACCTTATGTCAGTGAAACAAATTTTCACATGCTATAATTGTGTTGTAGCTTACCTTGATGAAACCAATGCTCTAATGGTTATTTTTTGACCACTCACCATAACCAGAGGTTCCCAATCAGTGTGTCACAGTTTGTGCTGGTGAATTACATGAGAGGCCTTGTTTATAAACACAAGAAAGAGGTTACAAAACTATAAAACTGGTAAAATATCCTGCTTTAAATAATTTAGATTGAATAATTAAAAATATGTTTTTATCTAAACTATTCTGTGTGACTTCCCCATTTAAGCTCTTCACTGCTACTTTTGTGTTAGATCATTACAATCATATGACAAAACCTTAATCCTAGATTCTTTAACAACAATCTCTGTATATATGTATGGTGAAAATAAACAACAGCCCACACACTACATTTGTTTTTAGCGAATTTCCCCTATAAGGAAGAAGGTATTACCGTAGGTCTCATGGTAAGACTTAAGCCTGAGACTATGATAACTGTTAGTTTTTATGCCAAAAACCCCATTCGTTCAAATTCATACATATGTATATATATATATATAAAATAGGTATATATATGAGTCCGTAGGCACGATAAATCTCGTAAAAATGGTCCGATTTTGATGAAATTTGGTACAAATGTGGAAGGCAGGATCTATTTTCATGAGTTTGAGAACCAGACAGGTCGCTCTATTTTAAAGGGGGTTTTGTACCCCAAAAATTGTTTTTTTGAACTTTTGACATTGACTTTTGACTTTGGTTTAGACCATTAAATTTAGCTTAAAAAAACAAACCATTTGGTATTTTGATTATCGCTCTATGTCAATTGGTTACCGAGATATTAAAAGTGCTAAACACAGTACGTTGTCCAATGTTAATCTTATGGAGGATAAGTAAAATTTTATATCTCGCTTATTAATGAACAAATATTAATGAAACTTGGTATGTGGCTTCATCTGGTTGTGGTCTATTCTTATTTGCACAAATAACAATTTTTACTGATACTTCCTGTAGCAGCAAACAGCAAACCTGTGTACTCAGCCCCCATGTTATTCTTATGGAGAATAAGTCAAATCTTATGTCTCCCTTAATTATGACGTAAATTAATAAAATTTGGTATGTAGTTTCAACTCTTATTGAGTTATACTGATACTTGCATAAAAACCCATTTGTTGTGCTCCTTGTTGCAGCAAACCTGCGTACTCATCCCCCATGTTATTCTTATGGAGAATAATTAAAATATGGTATGCATTGCTTATTTATGAATGTAGATTGATGAAACTTGGTATGTGGCTTCACCTAGTTGAGTTATATATATATTTGAATGAAAACCCATATTTTACGTTCCTTTTGCAGCAAACCTGCTTACTCAGCCTCCATGTTACTCTTATGGAGAATGATTCAAATGTTATATATCACTTATTCATGAATGAATATTGATAAAACTTGGTATGTGGCTTCACCTAGTTGAATTGTATTTATATTTGCACCAAAATTGTGTCAGCAAACCTACTTACTTATTCCCAATGTTATTCTTATGTAGAATAATTAAAATATCGCTTATTTTTTAATATATTTTTATGAAACTTGGTAAGCGGCTTTATGTAGGTAGTATTAAGACAAAAATGTGCATCGGAAATTCGCTGAGTATGCAGGTTTGCTGCGACGGGGGTATTTATATGTGTGCTGATTTAAACTACCTTATCGTCAAGTGATTGTATTTTCCTCGAAAGGTGACTGGTTTCAATCCACTAGTGGGATCTTCATCAGGCGAACATCAAAGTTGTAGTTCTTCTCGAACATGTCAGTTGTTTAAAAACCACTAAGAACATTGAAGGCACTAAAAAACACATAATCAAACACGAACACACGTAAACTCATTTCGGCCAAAACAACGGGCGGAAGGAATGGTGCGGTATGGATATTGAGTCTTAGACTCCGTACCGCACCGGATTGGAGGTTTAGTTTTACAAATTTTACTCTACATGATTCATGGTTTTGTAATCCCAACATTGCTCTAAAGGCTTTTTTAATGTTCATGAAAAACGCTCTAAATAAAATACCATTTTATTTATTTATTTTACAATAGCAACTGGGCAGTAATTACATGCCACTTTTTTGTCAACCTTTTTAAAAATTGGAGTAATCTTTGCTGTTTTCAGACAATCAGGAAACCTGCCTTGAGTAAATACTAAATTAATGAGATGGGTAAATGGGATTGAGATTACAGTGCCCGGCAGCAAAGAAGTCCGTTGGGCTGCAGCTAATAGGACGAGAGCGCGGCGTTGACAAGTGTACAGTAGCCTCGCACAGTCCCGGCACCCTGCTGAAAGCCGCTCGAGGCTACAGACACAACTAAGCTCTGTAGCAGCTCCGGTGTGGCATGAACTGTTAATACTGAGGGCGATTTAATTTATTCTCTTTAAATGATCAATGATAATACATATAAATAATGAAAATAATATTAGTATAATTTGCAAATTGCTGTACTATTAAGTAATATAAATATTGTTAATATATATATATATGAATGAACAATGGTCAAAAATACCTTAAAAGGTTCCGCTATCCTCCTGTGTGATTTATTGTAATAGTTTTGTTTTACACAAATCAAACAAACAATAAACATTGTACACAATTTTGCGCTCACGACTATGCACCGTTTTCCTTTTTTTACCGCTTGTAGACGGTTGTTCCATGGTAATAAACACAAATACTAAGAAATAAAAAACAAAAACACAACTACCATATAACACTCAACATTAACTAAAACGTAGAACTGATCTTAAAGCATTATATGACTATTGTAACACAGTTTGTGCACTGTGTTTACAAATGCAAATTAAATTAAAATCGACGTCCAAAATATGAACTGTTATCTGACTTATTCCCGTAACGAACGGCAGATTTCTTGGAAACCGAGTGCCGGATATAAGTAAAATACCCCTTTGCCCTACTTTTATTCATTGTTCAGAGATTTATAGGGAAAGTAATTGCCACAATGGTTTAAATTTGGATTATAACGAGAAATAGTACTTCTATATCGCTGTTTATTTGAACTTTACTTCTCACTTTGAATGCACCATAATCAATCGTAAAAGTAAAACTATTTAAAAATACTAATATAAATAATAATTCCATCACTATCATCAGTTAGGTATAATACAATCAAGTATATTTTTCTGAGAAACAATAAATTTTCTGATGATATATTCTTGGATCTAGCTTGTTAAAAAAGTGCTTGGTACCCTATTTCAGTTCACTGCTAATTGTTATATTGTTTTAAAAACATTTAAGATACACTCTTTGACCGAGAAATCGTAGTGATGCAGCGTAATCTATATTTTTTAGAAGATAATACATAACAAGTAAAATTATGATATTTTATAAAACTAAATATACCTACACAATATTTATTGCATTGAATAAGATTGCTCATATTTGTGTCAAGGAGGAGCAAACTATTATATGACATACAATGATTGAAGCAATCAATTATTTGGCAGAAAAATAGGTTCCAAGAGCAACTATATTTGGGGGGGATGGGGTGCATTTTTCGGTTCCGGTACCCACGCTGACCGGACTCTGCGCACGCCTATGTCTATGGTGTAGTTCCACTCCAACTAGGGTAGCCAACTCATCATTAGGCACAAAATACGGGACATGGCGAGCTGTTCATAAGTAAGTATGGATTACCTCCACCCCTGACATTGGGAGATCAATTGGGAGATTATTCAACCAATTGTGGTTCTGAGATTGAACTTTTATTAATAAGTAGTTACTTTTCAAGCAAAGATAGAATTATCAATGCTTATAGGATTTTAAAAACAATAATTGTAACTTCAGTGCATTACATTTGTTTGACACTTAAACAATTAATATTTTCTGTGTAATTTTAATTATTTATTTTATAATATTTACCCAGAAATTATTTAAAAACACTTTTTTGGGTTCCGACCTTAACAGAAAATATCTATTAAAAACTAGATTTGTAGATATTTTAGAGTTCAGACGTTTAGTACATCAAACAAAATCAAAATAACATCCAATAACTCCATTTGCTGGCCTTACAATCAAAGAATCTAATCAAATTAGTTTTTAATATAAAAGGAAAAAAGCTATTGACCTAAACTTTTTTTAAAATGTTCGTAATTTATTGTTCTTTAACACAGTGTTACAAGATTTGTTGCAGTTTTACATGTTTTACCCGAGCGCCTTGATTTAATGTAACTAGTACAATGATTCGGCGTCAAGCGCTGTTAGAGCGGGGAAACAGCTTGGCAGCCACGCGTGATGCGTATTGGTTTATTCAAGGTCACGTCGACTGCAGGCTCTACCTCCAACGGACTTCTCTGCTGCCGGGCACTGTAGGTTAATTACATGTTTTAGGATAAAATTAGACAACCCCTATGCACCCCTTTGGGAATTGCTAAGCTTACATACTATAGAATGAACCATTTCATTATTTATTAGATTCAATTTCAAATTATTTAAACAATTGGCATTTGACTTAATTAAAGCAGTTTCTCAACAACGGTTCTTGGAATCTCATGGAAGGGTTTTCGATAAACTTTGAATATGGGTTTTTGGGTCTCAGAAATCAATTTTTAAAACCCTTAACCCCAGAAAAACTTAAATTTTTCTGGAAACTCATTTGAAAATAAAAATTTTAACTAGGGGTGCGCGGGTTGTAATTTTTAGAATCGAGACTTTTTCAACTGATTTTAACGCATAGAAAGGAATGTCTCTACCAAATTTGAAGTACATTGGACAACAAATGTGACCAATAGAGTGCTAACACACACACACACACACACACACACACACACAAACACATATATATATATATATATATATATATATATATATATATATATATATATATATTACTTTTAACAACCCCCCAAACGTGTTCAGGGGTCAAGTTTTTAAGTTCTATTGTGGTCCTGGGCTTAGGTTTCACCGTGCGGGTCATACTAATAGCTTACTTTTCCATTGGAAATTTGCTAATAAATCTGAAAATATTTGGAGTTTGCAAATAAATGTAAATCGTTGAGTGTGTGCAGGTGCCGAAGGTGTGGGGGAATGTGATCATCGTAGCCCAAGGTGCCGGCCAGGCTGTGGCCCAGATGGATGTCAACTATGGGATAGACCACGAGGCATTCGTGGAGGTTGCGACGGTGCCGAGCTTTGGCCTGAACATCACTGAGTACTACTCTACTTACAGAAACAAGTCGGCTCTCACAATTCAGAGCTGCTTGAGGTATGTAGAGCCTTAACACTAAATAAGACCTTTTGTAAAAGATTTAGGTCCAGAAGTAGGATGGGTAGTGGTCGGGGGTTTCAAACCTGTAGGAAGTTGGCATACAGTGTGATCCATTGTACAAAGTATAAACATTTTTGATTAGGATAGTAGGTGTTGTACAGCGTAATAAAGTGAACTATTTAAAGAAATATTTCACCATCTTGCATAGTAAATTCATAATAGTTGTTGGTAGTGTCAGTAAAGTTGTTGAACTGTGTAGTGAAAATTTGTTGATGTAAATTAAATTTCAAGGGGGAATCATCACAATTAGTGATAAATGATAAATCAGCGGCTCATGATGGGATCTGTTTCAAAACCTCAGGGTAAGCGCTATTACGGCGGTTTCATTCCAAACCGAATCTGAATGCTTTCCAAATGCTTTTTCTGTATTTGGACAGGAACAGAACGAGTTGCTGACCTGGGACCTGGACTTTATGAAGCTTTTTGACGCTTGTCAACTTAATTCTTAGGTATTTTATACTACATTGACATGATGAAACTTTAATCAAAACATTATATCGGTAGCCTAAATAAGAACGTTGGTGTTATTAAATCACTAATATTAAACAATACAGGAACTGTCATTTATGTATCTGGAGGTTTGGAAACATCTGGTCCGTGCAAACTTATCCCAGAATCTAGTAATGGATAGGGTGAAACTGTACGAGTATGTTACATGGGGGGGCCCTGAAAATAAGTTTGCGGGGGGGCCCAAATAAATCAGTTACGCCACTGACTGCACCTGTGTTGTAGGTGGCTGCGAGATGACCCTCCGGCCAGCAGTGCTGCCACCCTCGAGTTGGACTCTCCCACCGGCTACTCCCTCGTGGAGTCAGACGCGGAGGTGGTGGCCAGGCGGGGCTCGCACCCCTCACTGCGGGACGCACTCGTCACCGCGACCAAGAGCTACTGGTTCTTCGAAAAGGTATCTATCTGGTCAAGTATTTATTTTGCAACTGGAAAGTATTTGTTTTCATATTTAAGGCAAAAGACGGATGAATCAAAATGGAATTTAAATGTGTCCCTTCATTGTAATTTGTAAGTTTTAGTGAAGGTTTACCGATATTGGTCTTCCAACTCTGAATTGACCTACATTGTAAATCTGATTCTGTTAATCATAGTCATAGTCATATAATATTTATTATTATTTCTTGGGGAAATACAATGGTGTCATACATGAGCAGATTTACAATTCAGTTTTCTTAAAATTATGTTTTCCAGTTGAGAAACTCTTCCATTGTGTAGAAAGCCCCCATTTGGATTTAAGAGGACATTTGAGACAGCAGCCATATTGGATTTGTTATCCAAAAGAACATGTAATAAACGGAAAGCACAATCTCTGCTTATGATTAAAACATTAATCTTTCCATTTTCAATATTAAAGTGTAAAAAATGCCATGTGTAAATTTAGCAAAATTGCAACCGAGTCAGAGAGCGATTATTGCACCTCACATTCGGGAGGTCTCAGGTTTTATCCCAGGCCAGCCATTCTGAGGAGAGTTTGTACGGTTCTCTTCTCACTTAGGCAAATGCCAGAGTGGTTCCCAAAAAAGGGCTGTATCCTGCCAGGAAGGGAAAGAAAGGACTCAGGCCTACCTTACCTGGTTAAAAGAGATCCCCATAAATTAACTATTTTGTTGTAAATTCCAATACATTGTTAAACATTGTCACGGACTAAATATTATAATTATTATTATGAATAACGTCTCTAATTAAAGGTATTTTAAAGCTAAATTTCATTTGCGAGTGATTTTTTTAGATTAAATAAATATATTTCCTAATCAGAAGAAATAACTTTTGTTTTTATTTTTTTGGCAATTTTTCATCAGACTTGGGCAAAAGGCAATGGTTATTGCTAATGATTACTTAACGATTATGGTTGTTAGTAGAGGTTTTAACAAATAAACTAGAACGAATAATTTATTTTTCAGATAGAGAAGCACTGGACATGTTTCAATTTTACCCTGAGACGTTGGTTTCCTGTAGCAAACATGACGATGCACAGACAAGCATTGCTGTATGAGGCCACTGCCAGAGGTTAGTTTAAACTTTATGTTATGTAAACTTAACTATAGTTTTACTCTTAGGAGACAGGACTAGTTTTAACATAAGACACTAATTAAAGATTATTTAAAAATCAACTTTTCTAATCAGAACTCCTCCGTTATATCCGTGCCAATATCGGCAATTGAGGTATCAGCAAATAGCCTCAATAATTATGCAAAGTGGTTTTAATTTTCACATGATGTTGTGGGGGTCTGACCAGTGGCCATTCGGTGTGGTGGAGGAATGTCCGTGATCAGCTGCTTGGAAGGGACGGGGGTCAGCTACTGTCACCACAACAACTGGCGCATCAGTAACTTTCACCTTCCGTTTACATGATACATATTAGAAAATTGTCACTGTGTAAACTGGGCCATGATATAAAACTTGATTGTGTTGCTAAACAACCGTTTTATAATGCAGTTGGGTAAAATTGAGCTTCACAGTACCCCTTTATTCTTATTAGCAAAAAATTTAACTTTGAATGTGGCCTTTGCATGACTACAAGTCAAGGCCATTTTTTATACCTCAATTATCAATTGTGTTCAGAAGTTTTCCTTTTCTCTAAAACAAATATTACAGATTTCACTGCCTTGAATCTACTAGTTTTTTTTTGTGGATTATTACTAATGAGGTAGTCTATATACCTTGAGGCCTGGTCACAGGGTTTTCATAATTTATTTCAAGGAAGGAGATTTGACACTACTGTCCCAAAACGAATAATCTACAAACATATTGGAATTATGATGGTTAGCTGTGTACATTTAGTTTTAAAGTCATAAATCAAACCTGGCGATAAAAAAAACAACAAATAAAAAGTTCAGAAAAACGCAGAAGATTTATTTGCAAAAATCCCCTTAGCACATTACAGGTGTATATATTTATTTAGATTAAAGCTTTACTCAGGGAAAATACTGCAATACTTAATATCACCAATTTTGTTTGCAGAAAGATTTGTCCAGGTGGTGTTCAACTCGACCCCTCTCCATGTACTCAATATCTGCGAGGTCTGTGGCTCATACCAGTGCCCATACTGTCCTCACTACAATACTGCCTCGCTCTCTCTCATTTGTGTCTCTCTCTACTTCACAACTCTCTCTCTCGTGCTACTGCAGTTTGCTCTCTGAAATTGTACATTTGTGTTTTTAATTTCAATACAAATATTTATTTTAACTTTTAGTTTTATTCCTCCTTTTCATATGTCCTTAAATGAGGTATCGTCTGTACATCATGATGGCCATGATGGTCATAGGGTGTTCATAATTTACTTCAAGAAAGAACATTTGATAATGGGTCTCTTCACAAAACATTTATGACTCTTCACACATGCCTCCAAAGTATTTTTAACAGAAAATGTTGTCAGTATAATCAAAGGATTTCTTTACATTTGTGCAGAGGAGTTTTCCGATCACTAAATCTCCTTACCTTGCCCTCAATTTTCTGCTTCAGAATAATTCTGTCAACCACGAATAATTTTGAAATCTCCCATTCCTTTTTAATCAAAAAAGAGTTTTACAGTGTGCAGGGGTTCCTGTCTACCTGACTGAAAACTTAGAGAAAAGGGTAATTACTTAAATATAGATTAGAAATGAAATAACAGATGGTTCAGTAAGGTTAATATTGGTCTCTTAAGTTAAAAAATGTTCATTGTGTATTATACTTAAAATGACGTCTGACGTCTGAATATTGTGTGTATTCTATTCTGAAATAAAGTATGCCATATGTCTAATAGACAAATCTCTTTAATAATTAAAACAACTTGTCTACTTATCTACTTGCTGTATGGAGCCTACTTGATTGTGGTAACAACTGTCATTCAATGTACAGTAATCAATTGATGAGTTGCTTAGTAAAGTTATTACAATTGGAACACGACAGCCGTTTTAAAGTACTTATAATCTGTCACTAAACTAACTTTGATACTTTTATTTCCAATTTGACTTAAACTTACTTAAGTTGAAATGAAAATAATTTTTGCTCAAGACGCCTTACTGTGTGGAAGAATGTTTTAATGAAAGGGCCATTCAATAAGTATGACGACCACGGCACATCAGTGCTTCCAGAGGGAGACTTCCAAGTATCAAGTAATTACAAGAGGGTGACATCAATTAGTGATGGTGATTAATTAGATTACTATCACGCTTTAGGAGTTGTAATAT
The DNA here is from genome assembly GCA_963675035.1 of Allygus modestus. Classification (NCBI taxonomy): domain Eukaryota; kingdom Metazoa; phylum Arthropoda; class Insecta; order Hemiptera; family Cicadellidae; genus Allygus; species Allygus modestus. Next base: position 103,283,358 of record OY776112.1, read on the forward strand.
AATTGTGACACCTCATCGGGGTTTTCTTAATCAAATTGTTAATGATATGAGTTATGATAGCACAGATTGAGATGATAGGAATAATTACTTTTGTTTGCAAGCTGACACACTCTGCTCAGTTTGTTTATGTCCAGTTACAATGCCCAAGTTTTGCTCAGTGGAATGTGATGTTCAACTGTTCAATGTCATTCTGTTGGGAATATCTTTCATGATATTGTTCTCGTCTCAGCTGGCTGCTGTTAATATGCAGGTATTATATATATATATATATATATATATATATATATATATATATATATATATATATATATATATATATATATATATATATAAACAGGGATTCATGATTCAATTTATTTACTATAGTTAGTATGTCCATTGTTTGAAAAGTAGAAAAAGTCATAACTGAGATTTATCAATGTGAGAGATTGAAATTTGGACAATTTTGAATTTATACTAGCGGGTGTAACAACAAATAAAATAAAAAATGAAACCAACTGATTTGGCTGTACAATTTGTTTAATACCATGGGTGACTGTCAAGGTCAAGTTTTTGAAAGTAGAATCACTGTCACTTCAGGGTCGGCGCAAAAATGTCTGCCACCCTAGGCAAGGGCCACATTTACCGCCCCGTCCCCTTCCAGCGTATATTATTAATACACCAACTCACACAAAACACTACTGTCATACCCAGTGTACTAACGTAAAAAAGAAGGGATAATAGCAGTAACAGCATTACAAGTAATTTATTTTGATGATGTGAATATGAATTTGTAATCATATACTGCATGTAATTAATATATTTTTCGTTTTAATATACTTATACAATTTTGAATTGAAAAATATTGAAACTGGTTAACATTTAATAAGAATGTATTGATTTATTGAATCTATTAAATATACCAACCACTTTTTTGATATTAAGCACATTACAAACACTGTTACAAACATGGTCAAATATACAGCTGAATTTATCAGATGCATGTTTGTTTACCACGAGAATGCATGTTTCCATTGACTCAATCAGACATAATAAAAATATATGCTAAATATGTTTTTAGGACTGAATTTTAAAGCATAAGTTCGTTAAAAGGTAATAGTTCTTTTATTTCTGTCTCTGCCAACTAATGTACCTCCTACTATTATCTGTAATTGTAACACAACTTTTACATCACAAACTAATACAATCTAATGAGGTTGAAGTGTCAAATTGCCACAATTGATATTTTTGTTATAATCTGTATCAGCAGTCAGTGCATCTGGTGTTTTGAACCATTGTGAATTTGAAAGTAGGTCGTGGAAGATGCAATGTGTAATGGTTTAGAATGTTAAAATAAATATGATAAAATAAACTACGTCTCAAACATTATATATTTACTCTTCTACTGTATTTACTTAGAAGACAATAAGCATAATTCGTACAAGGCGATTGATTCCAACCAGTTACCTGGTGTTGGGAAGGGTTAACATCAGGCCCAATCAGAGAATCTTATGGGAATCATTCTCCATTTTCTAAGAATCATTCTCTGATTGGGCCTCCATGATGACCGGTGTAACTGGTTAAAATCTATAATCTTTTACCACCCTTTAGTATATTTATTGACTGGCATGTAAGTACAGTATAGAATAAATATATTTCATAGTTTTGTAAGACGTAGTTTATTTTATCCTGTTCAATTGTAACAACACGTATCATGCTACTTGTTATTTTTCAAATCAAAATATACACAGCTGATATAAACCAAAATTAACGTACTAAGTGAATAACTCACAGTACATCACCGACAAACCTTTTAACAGAAGACCATCATATCGAGCATCCACGACGAGAACCCCACGTTCAATGTGGAAGGTTACTTTGTGCACGGGCTGTCCTACACGATGTATGCGAGCTCTCTGTGGCTGGCTCCTTCTGTGGTCTGCCTTACCGGACCACGACTAGGAATGTTCCTGGCTGCTACTGGGTATACGTAGGTATTTCACTCAATTTGGCCCAAACTGTAAGCTTTCCATTCAGTGGAATCAGTTTAATCGTTAATGTAGGTTGATACAAGATTTATTTCTTGCATGTGAATATCATTAGGCATGTGTCAGGGATAGCTTTTTAAGTAAACGTTTGTAAAATTCCCTGTATTTCTATTTTATTCTGGGAAGTAACATATACTTCAGTTAACATATATTATATCTTTTACTTTTATTTTTGAAGAGGACGTTGGAGACAGCATCAGCCATACTGGATTTTTTCTATTAGAACTGATATGTAACGGAAAGAATGATATACCTATTCATTTCATTTCATTTCAGAGTGGGGCGGACCGAATCCCAAGGCACGTCAGCTGCTTGGGCTTTTTGAACTGCCCGTTGAATGTTGGTTTCAGAACCCATCGAGTTGCAGGAGCCTGATGAAATGCTGAAACCTGCATACAAACTCCTCCCGAGGCAGATGACTATCCCTCACCATGGTTCCGAGAGTGACAGCCCTTACCTCATCCAGAGCGTTGCAGTCAAAAAGCAGATGGTCGGTAGTCTCTTCAGACTGTTTGCACTTCCTGCACGCTGGGTCTCCATTGAAGATACCCATGTGTGACAAAGGTTTCGTTAACCCCAGCCTGCACCCCCAGTATTCCAGCCCCAGTGCCACCCTTTACCTTTGAACCATTCGTGTACCATTCCTGGTCGCAGGGCGGAAGAGGACTCTTTACTTCATCCCACTCCTCCCTTGAGGGGATGAAAACTTCAAAAGACTTACCAAAAGAGTACCTGACTGACATGTGATCAGAGGGCATGTAGAGCACGTCACTTGAACCACAAAGGTCATTCTGGTGTGGCCAACTGGTGTTCCAGAAGACATCCAGAGATTCTCACAATGGAGACGATGAGTGCACTTCCTAGCCACCTCCTTGATGAAAAGGTCAATTGGTGTGAGGTCGAGAAGACAGTCCAGAGAGACCCCAGGACAGCTGCTCAGGGCAGCCGTGATGATGAGACATGCAAGTGTTTGAACTCCCGCAAGGCTCTTCATCGCAAGCCCTGATTCCATTTTCGTCCACCACATGAGTGAGCCAAAGGTCATGGCAGGTCTTACCACCGAGACGTACAACCAATGCATGAGTCTAGACTGCAGCCCCCAGTTTGCCACGACCATACGCCTACATGCAAAAAGAGACCACTTACCCCGGTTAATGACCTTCTGTAAATGAAAACCCCACTGAAGTGTCCGTTCCAAAATAACACCCAGATACTTCACCTTACTCTGTAGTTCCACACATGCTCCCTGCAGTATTAACGGAGCAGCCAGGTCAGGTTCCCAGTCAGGTTATATCCCAGTCAGGTTCCTTTTCCTAGTGAAAGGAAGTGCAGAACCTTTGAGGGGTTGGTTGAGAGTCCAACCTCTGTGCACAACCGATCCACCGACCTCAAGGCTCTGTTCATGAGGTCAGTGATCGTGTCATTATGCTTACCAACCTCAAGAAGCACCATGTCATCAGCATAGCCCTGAGCGAAAATTCCACTCTCATGGAGCCCTCTGATGAGATCATCCACCACCAGATTCCACAACATGATATAAATGATATTCCTAATTTATTTACCATCACAAAATTGTGAATAATATCTCATATTAAAGGTGTTTTACAAACAAATTTTGTTTGTGATCAATATTTTAAACTATTTGATTAAATAACGAATAAAAAACTGTTCTTAATTCTTTAAATAATACTTTCAAGCTTAATAAGGAGAGGAGGATATTGTGTGGAGGAGAGTTGATAGTAATATTTAACATTTGTTTACTCTCGATCCGGACTTTAGTTGTCAGTACAGGCCATATGGGCGGCTGCGGGTCTACTACCCGACCTGACGACGTGCGGACTGTGGCTTTCGCCGCGACGCAACTGCATGTCTGCAGGCTCTACATGACCCATTGTCTGCAAGTCAACCTACTACTTGTCTGCTTCTAATCATCCTAATTTTTCAATAAATGTGATAATTTGTCCTATTTTTGTCTTAATTTGTAGGATTTTGCAAGAAAACTACCATGTTTTTTTACTTAAAAACCCCTAATTAACAAGTTCCAAAAAGATTTTATTAGATTTTTGTTTTAGTTATCTAATGAACTTTTTTCCTTTATTTTGCTAAATCCAATTAGGGTATGTTGTCCTGTGCGGAGAACTTATGCAGCTGAGTAAGGGAGCAAGCCAATATCTTGCAATAATTTTGTAATTGTAATTGTATACTTTATACTATTATCATTCACCTAATGACAAGAGCACACTGATTTTCTTTCTTTTTTCATTGTGGGACCACATTATGTATATTGGTACATTAGTATTAAAATGATACAACTGTTTATTCAATGGCATACTTACGCTAAAATATTCTCATGGCACTGTCGTTAATACCATTTTAGCCTTTCAGATTTTACCGATGTTAACGATATAATTTAATTTTGCATTATTCTAATGCTCTTTATTGCATAAAATATAAATAAAAAAATACACACATTCAGTTATAATTTATGTACCTAAAGAAAAGCAGAAACACTGCAGTAGCACCGCACCATTCCAAATAAAATGATAACTCGTGACTTCTGTGGCTCCTACCGCTTAAACTAATCTGCCTAAGTAAAAACTTCACATTACAAAAATTAAGTTTATCTATTTTAATACAACTTTCTCACTTAAAAAAATTGTCTGACCAAAAAATAAAAAAATCCTTGCTTACTACTTTTTTTAGTTCTTCTCAATTGCGTTTCAATTGTAAAAGCCTATAAAAAATATATAACAAATGTATATACACTTACATCGGTGTATACACTTACTTTATCGGTGTTACAGGAGGAAAGACAGTTTTATTACCTTCAATTTGATTCCATTTACAAAATTCTACGTCATCATCTACACATTAGAATTGTAAAAGAAAGCAAAAAGGTCAGTGATTTTACTGGCCCGATTTTCTCGTCGCTGACCGCGCTCTATACAGTAACCCATAGAGCAACCGATGTCAGCAGGGAGGCAAGTAGTACAGAAACTCCATTTAAAATACATTAGCATAGCCTTTCCCGTACTGCCAAATAAAGCCCGGATCAAGAGTAGGTTTGGTTTTACAAATACCATAACAAATACATTTATTTTACATAAATTTGTTAAAATTTGTTTAGTTGTCTCCAGATACTATGTGTTGGCTTTCACGCTTGAGAAGGAATGGGCGATATACTCAGCAGCCATTGTCATGGGATTCTGTGCTGCTGTGTTGTGGACCGCAGAGAATAAATATCTCCTGTCTAACTCCAATCCGCAGACTAGGACCAGGAATATCAGCATATTTTGGTTTTTTTACAGTTCATCGTAAGTATATAATCTACCTTTCTAAATTGGTTGTTTTATGCTGAAAAAAATATTTACAAAATAAATAAATTTACATGTAAGTTTTCATAAGTTATTAAACATTTTAGGAATATGCACTCACTGTGAAATTAGGGTTTTCTCTAATCAGTGATGGTAAATGTCTGCAATAATTTCTTGAATCACATCAGAATCATCTGCATTTTCAGTCATTAAGTTTACAAAGATAGTGTTGAGAATTAATCGATATATATACACATTAATTTTAATTTAATTTTTAAAAGAGAGTTTAGTTCTGGAAGTTTCCTTGAAGAAATTCCTGAAATGCGTAGAAAAGGTATGTCCTGAAGCCATTCTTCCAGCACTGAGTGAGTTCCCTCTCTTGTGATGAAGTTCTTGTGGTAGTAAGTTGTAGAGTTTCCTACCGATGTAGGATGGTTTAGTTCCGTACAGCTTCAAGTGATATACTGGAAGGATGTATAGTTCAACATTTCTGATATTATTTTAGTGAGTGTCCCTGATTATTTGCAGATATTTTCTGTCCACATACATCACTTCTACAAGAACAATGTTCAGTGAAAACCTTTTTCATTCAGATACATAAACAGAAAGTTTTATTTGTACAATCAACTAAGATTGAAAATGGTGTCAAAATATAGAAACAATACAAATGAAAAATACACAACATTCTTAGGGATCTGACTACAGCTTTCCAAATGATGTATGCTTGCTAGGGTCCTACTGGTGGAATTATCAGAACCCAAGTAGCAAAGACATTATTTTAAACTAATGTTCATACGTTTTAAAACATTTTTAAATAAGTATATTTTAAAATATATTAAACTAATAATAATTACATTCAAAATGTTATCAGAATAAATTTTAAAATGTGTTGAAAAGTAACATTGATATAAAGGAAAATATAATTTTAATTGTTATGGAAATAAGTATTAAAACGTGGTGGTATCTTATGTTGACAATAATAGTAGAAAATAATTTAAAATTATATAAAATAATTTAAAATTATATAAAATAATTTAAAATTATATAAAATAATTTTAAAAATGTATTATAAACTGATGTTGGCATAGTAGACCAAAATAATATAAAATAATATTAAAACAAGTTTTAAAATAACTTTGAAACTGATGATGCTAACACAACAGAATGAAATTATATTAAGTAACATTGAACTAAGTTTTAAAATATATTAGAAACTGATGTTGGCATAGCTGACCAAAGTAATATAAAATAATATTTAATTAAGTTATGACATATGTTCGAAACTGATCCTAACACAACAGAATGACATTATATTAAACTAGCTGATGTACCCGTACTTCGCACAGGGGTTTTTTTACCCGTTCTATAGTCAATGCAATTTGAATTTTAGTTAGCTTGAAACAGCTGTTCTTGCTTCTGATCTTTAAGCTGACAAATGGAAGTGTCCACAACTGTTTGCGTTACAGTTTCTGAATGTTTAAATTCTTCTGAAATGTAAACATTGAAACTTAGGACATTCACGGGGCATAGTCCGAGGGGATTTTAAGGAAGTGAATAGTCCTATGTGTTGCATGGGTTCAAGATCTACCTTTGCATAAGGTTTCAGCCCAGTAGGTTCAGTAGTTTTTGCGTTTACCCGGAGCATCAGAAAGACAGACAGACATACAGAAACCACCTCTTCTTTATAATATTATAGATAACATTGAACTAAGTTTTAAAATATATGAGAAACTGATGTTGGCACAGCTGACCAAAATAATATTAAATAATATTAAAACAAGTTTATATTACTTAGAAACTGATAATGGAATAACAGATTAAAATAATCTAAAACAACGAGTTCGCAAGCAGCACGCTGACGTGAGGGAAGTGAATTTCGACATAAAAACTTTTAAAACTCAAAATCAGTGTAAAAACATACATTTGTCCAATTTTTATTGAAATCTGAAAACATTGATTTTTTGGCTGTTCTGATACTCCTGGTTTCATTTACTTGCAAAGCTGGGAATACAATTTTGCACATTATAAGGTTAGGAGAAGGTCCAGACAGGCTTGAAAGTAGGCGTGAGGTTGCTGGGGATAATAAAAGTACTTTAACAAAGGAATAACAGGCTTTTCTAGTGTAAAACCCCCATAAGACAACGTACTGTGTTTAGCCGATACACATTTTCTTTAATAACTCGGTAAATATTTATGCTAGAATGACGAGAGAGGGCTTAAAACTTTTCACTCTCTAATTTCCATCTTTTTACATGCATTAATTTTACATCTGGGGCTTTTCTGCCCCTTTTTGGGCCCAAAAACTCGAAATTTGAAAGATTAATCCCCAAAAAATGGGTTTAGAGTTTTCCGATTGTTTTGCCCAACGAACTTGTCCAACAGATTATAGAAAGGAACGTCGCTACCAAATTTGAAGTAAATCGGACAAAAAATGTGACCGCTAGAGTGCATACACATATATATATGTCTATATATATATATATATATATATATATATAATTTTGAACGACCCCCCAAAACGTGTTCAGGGGGTCACGTTAGGAACTTCTATGGTGGTCCCGGGCTTAAGTTTCACCGTGCGGGTCATGCTAATAGTTCACTTTCCAAAGGAAATTCACTAATAATAATGAATTAAGTTGTAAAATGTGTTCAAAACCGATGCTGACATAAGACTAAAATAAGTTCCCGCTGATATGTGGGAAGTGATTTTCTACATAAAAAATCTAAATCAGTGTTGAAACATACATGGTGTTTATGAAATATTTTATGGAAATCTGTAAACATTTAATTTGTTGGGTTTTCTGATGATCCTGATTCTTTTTACCTACCTGCAAAGCTCGGAAAACAATGATGCGCATGCATTATAAGGTTAGGAGAATGTCCAGTCAGGATTGAAAGTAGGCGTGAGGACACTGGGGATGATAAAACTATACCAACATATGAATAACAGGCTTTTCTAATGTAAAATCTACATAAGACAATGTAGGCTACATTAGTCAATAATTTTCTTTAATAACTCGGTAAATATTTAGTGCCAGAATGATAAGAGAGGACTTTAACATGTTCGCCACGGCGGTGAAAATCCAGATTTCCGTACTTGGCGGTGCCAGGTTACATAAAACATGACCAAAAACCGTCCTTTGGTTTTTTAAAATTTTGCTTTATTTTGATGAAAAAGTAAGCTGGTTTCATGTTTTCGTACATACTCAATTTTGTTTATATATTTAGTGAGTGTTCCCGATTTCATATAAAATATATGTATGAAGTTCACAGAATTAATTTTTTTATACCTCAAATAGATGAAATCGTGTACCATATCGGGTACACATTTACTGTAGACCTTCTGATTAGCACGGAAACACACTTTAACAATATTAAATGCAACCGTGTTGGTCATCAGTGGTATTAGAAAACACAGAAAGCATGTACCTGGTCGGGCGCACGACGCTCTTTAGTAATGTACTGCGTGTACTCCGTCGGGTACATGCCCGCCATTTAAAAAAGCACTCGTGTACCCAATCGGGTGCATATCACAAACGTGATAAACTTTCGCCTCACTAATCTCCATCATTTTACATGCACTAACTTTACAAGTAGCAATGACATTATTTTAAACTAATGTTTGTAGGTTGAAAACATATTAAAATAAGTATATTATAAAATATATTAAACTAATAATAACATCATTCAACATTTTATGAATAAACTGTAAAATGAGTTGAAAAGTGATATTAATATAAAGTAAAATTTAGTTTTGATTGTTATGGAAATAAGTATTAAAATGTGTTGATAAGTTAAGTTGACATAGCAGTAGAAAATAATTAAAAATTATATCAAATTAATTTAAACCTGTATTATAAGCTGATGTTTGCATAATAGACCGAAATAATATAAAATAATATTAAAATAAGTTTTAAAATAACTTTGAAACTGATGCTAACACAACAGAATTAAATGATGTTAAATAACATTTAAATAATTTTTAAAATATATTAGAAACTTATGTTACCCATAGCTAACCAAAATAATATTGAAATAAGTTATAAAATGTGTTCAAAACCGCTGATATAAGACTGAAATGAGTTCGCACACGTAATTTGGGACAGCTGACACGCTGCACGCTGACATGTGGGAAGTGAATTTGCACATAAAAAAATTTAAAAAATCGAAATCAGTGTTGAAACATACATTTATTCCAATTGTTATGGAAATCTGAAAAAAATAATTGTTTGCTGTTCTGATGCTCCTGGTTCTATTTGCCTGCAACGCTGGGAAAACAATGATGTGCATTATAAGGTTAGGAGAAAGTCCAGTCAGGATTTAAAGTAGGCGAGTGGATGCAGGGGATGATAAAAATGCACTAACATATGAATAAAAGGCTTTTATAATGAAAAATCCCCATAAGATAATGTACTGTGTTTAGTTAATAGTGTTTAGTGTTTAGTCGAAACACATTCTCTTTAATAACTCGGCAAATATTTGTGCTAGAATGATAAGAGAAGGCTTAAAAGTTTCTCCTCACTAATCTTCATCTTTACATGCAATAATTGTGCATCTGGGGCTTTTCTGACCCTTTTTGGGCCCAAAACCTCAAAAACTGCAAAATTAATCCAACAAAAAGGGGGTTAGAATTTTCCAATTGTTTTGCCCAACGAACTTGTCCAACTGATTGTAGAAAGGAATGTCCATACCCAAAGTTCAGGTCAGAATTGCTTTGAGTTTTTTTTGTACCACACCATACCTTAGCTGAGATTCAAAGAGATAGAAATAAGCTGTTTTTGCTGTGTCAGTGTTACTGAGGGATCTAATTTGTTTAACATGTATAAGCTGGTGCTTGATTTCTTACTGCCTATGAATGTGTCTACGTGTAAGGTCCAGGTCATATTTTCATCCATAGTTAATTCCAGGAACTTAACATGTGGCTCCATTTTTACATCATGACATTATCAACATTTTCACAGAGAGTTTTACGGCAACCTGATCATCTACTTCCAACTGGCAGGCAAGCGGCTGATGGACGGGCCGACCAGGCACTGGCTGATCTACGTGCTGAGCGCCATGTCTTGCGGGGCGCTCGCGCTGCTGCTGGTGCTGCGTTCTGGTGGCAGGTCTCAGCGAGCGCCCACCTCCGACCCAGTCAAGGCGTTCAGGAACACCTGGGCCATCTTCATGAGTCGAGATGTTCGAGTGCTCTCGCTCACTTTTTGTTATGTTGGTTAGTATGAAGCTTTTTCTTTTTTAAATAAGACAGTGTGCCAAGAAACCAGATGATGAATATGACGTTAGTATTGGGAAAAAATTCCTGGATCTTGGAAAGGATAGCGGTATAGGTTAACCCAACTAACTTACAATGGGTACACAATAAGCTCAGTTGGCGGATTAGGATCTTCGAATCTTCAGATCTTTATCTGTCCTTTCAGTAAAACATAACATAACATAATGTACCAAAATCATTTATGAATTTTTCATAAAATATGATTGGTTTCATTATTGTATATTTGTTTTCATCACTCTTTATTTAAAAATAGCCCATTACCATGCAGCTGAGATCTACGAAAATTATCTATTTCCATGTAACAAACAAATAATGATCAGCTGACTTCACCTGTCCTAAACATTACTTTTCCTGACCTAAACAATACTTTGCCTGTCCTAAACAATTGAAGTTTCCGTTTTGCTCAACAGGAGCACCAGTATGATTTCGTTATTTGTTTTGACAATTATAAATTCAAACAGCTGACTTTAACACTAAAATGAATTGTAAAACCGTGTTGTGTTTAAGGCCTACTTATAGAAAATTACTAGACTATGAAATAGGCCTATCAGATCATTTTAAAAAGTATGTTGTGATTATTTGCATCGTGATGAAAAGTATCATTCACTACTCGTCACTAAAGTCCTATTTCAGGGCTTGATAGCATTTTCCACCTTATGTACCTTAACGTCAAATTCATTTTAACAATGAGGTTTAAAACTTCATCCAACAAATCCAAATTTGTTGTATCTAATATATACAAATATGAAAAGAAACAAATTTTACCATTAATAGGCAAACATTTTACCTGTAGGACAGATCAGTCATGCAGAAAAACAATTGCCCTTAAAAATGTTAAGTTCACAGATTCTTGCAACTTTGCTGTGAATATTCATGTCACATCTAGTTTTACTATGATTGATGTATTGTTTGATTATGTTTAGGAGATAAAATACATCATAGTTTGAATTTCTCCAGTCAGTAACTTGAAAATAACATCCACTTTGGTTTAAGTTTGATTCATATATAGGTCTCATATTTAATTCAAACTTTTCTGTTAAGTGAATAGTATGCAACTTGTTCAAAATATGGGGAATAAAAATAAAGACAGAAATACAGGGTCATTCAAAGTGATTCACCCGATTCCATTGTACAGCCCTGTTCACGGTGGTTGGCACCTGTTTGCGTATTTGCAGAAATGCCTTTCCCCCTCCGCGCTTCTTAGTACAGTCAGCCTACCAATACACATCTTTCTGTAAAAACATATGTTTTTACTATTTTGGCCACCGTTTACATTTGTACTGTTTGTCGAGTCGCTTAGGACTCGGGAGAGCGATATGCGGCGAAGCGGTTAATCATTTAACAATGTAGGCTAAATAATCAGCTGGAATAACATGAGTGGAAGCGAATTTCGCATCTACACTCTTGTGATCATCTTCGCTCGCCTACACTCAGCATAATCATTAAACGTGAATAGCATTAATCCAAATGATCAACCTTAATTATTATCGTCAATAATTGTTCATTTATAATGGCTTCATATTATTTAATACATTTGGTGTATGAGTGTATGTAAACATATCAGAAGTTATTAAAGTCCATGCAAAATTTTTAGTTGACTGTATGCAACCGTTCGAAGGGAATAGTGGTGGGTGATTTTCACTATCTCTCTTGCACTACCTCCCCTACATCTCAAGCACTGTGAACATACATGTAGCCTATTATGCAGTTAGCAGTCATGTAGATTGAGTTGCTTTATAGCAAATGAGAGCTAGACTAAATAATAAGAAAATTCAGTTAGGAAAAAACACACACAGCACAGCTGTTAGTGATTGTTCAAAGCATATTTTCAGTTACGGTATAAATGAGAAAGGTGATCAAACAACGAAAGACGTTGGATTGGTTGCTGTGCTAAGCCACCAGGCCTTGTCTTCTGAACTTTCCCTTTTTGGGTATTGACAAGAAGGCAGTATATGTGCAACCTTTACCCTCAACACAACAAAAACCACATCATCGCATCGTAACTGCAATAGAGTCAATAACAACTGTCATGCCTGAATGAGTGAGGCAAGAATTAAACTACCAACTGGAATTGCTTGTGTAAGTAATGGAGGACATGTTTAGCACTCGTAAATTTCTAGACATATCTTGAAGTGTTCTGCTTTCATTTTATGTATTTCAAAATTTTTCTCTCTTTACATTACCGTACAATATATATTGATTGAAAATCGGGTGAATCATTTTGAAATGCCCTGTACTTTTTCAGGTTTGGCGCAAGCTTTTGCTTTTGGAGTGTACAGCCCAAGTGTAGGCTTTACTCTGGCTTTTGGAAACAACGCAAAGCAACTGGTGGCCCTGTCTGGCATCTTCCTGGGTATAGGGGAAATGATATGTGAGTTTCGTTCCACGAAAAGCAAAATGTGTAGTATAAGAATAAGAATATCTTTATTGTCGTTTAAGACATATTACAGTATAATGGATAACGTCAAAATATACACTAATAAACTGTTCTTAAACAAAACAAAAATTATATGTAAACTTAAATATTAATTGTATCAAATTCTAAAAATTCTTCAATAGAATAAACACCCTGATCCAGGAGCCACTCAGACAATCTGTCCTTAAATTTGGTTAAACTATTCTTCTGAAAATTAGCAGGCAATTTGTTATACAACTTTATTTGGAGAAATTTGTGGCTTTTGATAGATTTGGTTAGTCTTACTGCTGGAATTTCTAAGTGATCACATTTCCTAGTACAGTACTATAGCTGGATAATAAAACTAGATATATTTTCTCTAACAAACAATATATTGTACAAAATAAAGATACTGGGCAAAGTCATAATTCTATGTTTAATGAAAAAAGGCTTGCAAGTGCTTCTGCTGGGAATATCAAACATTATTCTGTTTTTTTTTGTTTTTTTTTTTGCCCAATGAAGACCTTCTTGGCTCCTACACTATTTCCCCATAAGATGTTTCCATAGAGAAGATGAGAATGGCAAAAACTGTGATAGACATACTATCAGAGACACAACACTTTAGTCTTCTTAATAGAAAACAAACACGTGAGATCTTAGAGATGACATGATGAGTGTGAGTCTCCCAAGTGAGCCTCACGTCAATATGAAACCCCAAAAGTTTCACAGATGAAGAAATATTTTTACTATCTACATGTCTTAAGGAAAAACAAATGCGTTCGATTTTTTCATTATTAGCTGCCAGATAGTCAGTGTCAAACCACCCTAGTGGAAGTGATCAATAGAAATCAATAGAAATCAATAGAAATTTCTATTGATATCACTAGACTGTTCGGTGATATCAATAGAAGTCTATTGATGTAAATACGTATCACTAGACATCAATAGACATCAATAGAAATCATTAAAACCGAGGTAAATAGAAATCATTAAGAGTTTATTGACATGTATTGATATCAATAAAGATCACTACAACAACTACAAGTAAATAGACATCATTAAAATCATGGTAAATAAACATCAATAGACATCATTATATAATTTTATTAATTGAAAAAGATAACCATTACAATTTTTTTACAATGCCAAATGAATAAATTTAAATAAAATTATATATAATTTATAAATTACGAAAAAATGTTATTAGGCACTATATTATTAGAAAAGTCTATAGCAGTTTGCTAGTTTTCTTATGAAATGGTTACTATATTATTATAACATGTCTGCATTAATATATTTTTTAATTTTAAAATTGTATTACTAAATAATTATAACAATCCTATATTAATATATATATTTTAACTACGGAATGTTATTGTTGTATTATTATAAAAAAATCAATTACTGTTTTAAAATTAATTTTGTTAACTGTTTTGGTAAATATTTTAAATGTAAATGCCCTTGTTTATTTCACAATATTATGTCGACTAATGACAGTATATATATACGGTATATATATATAAAATAATCAGTATTACTATTTACCTAGTTTTATTTATAGTTTTAGTATTTAAAAAAATGTAATAAAAAGGATTATGATCAGAAATTATCAATAAAACATAGAGAATATAAATTTAATTAGAATGTATTTATTAATATACAGTTGACATATCGATGGTGTATATACAATTCTATTATAAAATAAGAAAATACAAATTGCATAGCTTGCTTTTTACTAGTCACCAATAAAATATAACTGCCGATCACATCCCATAGTCTCATTATGAGCAAAGAGAAAAAAACCGTGTGCGGCGCCGGCGCCTGCAAAGGTCCCAAAGCAAAACACATCGCCACCAGCCACCAAAACAGATGACGTCTGCCGGAAGCTGTAACGGTCAACGGTCAACCTTTGTTTGGCAACTGATTGATTGTTTCGTACCAAGTTTTAAAAGTTTTCCAGGCTTTATTGGTTTCTTAATTGAGTATATTTACATAAACTTCATTCAAGAGTTACTTCAGTTATACAGTTTTGCTTTAAACCTGTACTGTTTCTAGGTAAGTGACATACACTTTTTAGTTTCTAGCTATAAGCATAACCTCAATAACTACTTGGTACACAATTCACACATTTAATTTGTATTGAAGTGTAAATTTGAGTACTGCTGTTGGAATGATAAATAAATAAATAGACTAATTTAGTCCTGGATGCCAGGTTCCTGTCATGCATATTTTTGAGAAATCATAGAAACTAGACCTACAGTACCTAAGTTAGTTATAACTTATAATTTGCATTATCGGGTGAGTTTTTAAAGTTTTCATTTGCCAAAGTAAGTTAATTATGTAATATAAATCCTGACACTAGGCCTATCAATCTCCAGGAGGTGTAGGATATACTTTCATAAGCGGAACGATATAGGCCTAAAGAACTGAATGAAATTGTTCGATACGGTATATCGATTAGGTCGATATTTGTATCTATTGCAAAATATTTTATAGTCTGTACATAAATCTTTACGTCATGTTAGTTTTGTTTATTTTGTTTTTCAATTATGGTAGGCCTAAACTTAAAATAAAATTTATAAAAATTACTGTTGCGATGTCCTCCTGAATATATATCACTCACAGATACATGTGTATGATTGTAAGGTTGTATGAGTTAAATTTACTCAGTTGAACTTACTGTATGTAGGAAAAATAAATAAAAAATTAATAAGCACATATATCCTCCCCTCGCCATACCCAACACTTGCCAAACCACAAGTCAAGATCTGTGAAGACCCTTATGGCTGGGCCTACTTACAAAATTAGCATAAAATGTGAAAAAGGTAATATAGAGTTGCACAACAAATTATTTTCAAGTATTTATTTCATACAACAAATTTTACAGCAGGTCCTAGCGTTTTTATGATTGATTCACACGAAAATCATTGTAGCCTAAGTTTTTTCCACAATGTAACAAAATGTTCAAAAATTATAAAATATGGTGATGTCAAAATATGATTTTTCATGAACGGTACTGGTATTTATTTAACGTTTTATCATGTGAAAAGTTGTGACATCTTGACGATTGCTTCATGTAAACAAATGTGATAATAATGTGTTAAAATAGTAAAAATATAGTACTGATGTAAAATTATTAATTTTAAACATTAATTTCACGTTTTTACTACCATATAACTTATTTGCATGATTATTTGTTCACAGAAATTGTCAAGGAAAGAATCCTGGAGGAAAATCCTAACACAGCAAAGAAAGAAATTGTGCTTGGAAGTGGCAGTATCAGCCAGTACATCACTCAGAAAATTGCCACACTAAACAACAAGATCAAGGAAATCAGTGAATAGTATATAGGCCCAAATTTTAGTGTTGGCTGTGTATTTTACTTATGTGAACAAGCAAGTTAATAAAGGCCCTGATTTTAGTGTTTTTTGGTGCATTTAAAAAAATTTGTTTCAACAAGTAAGTAGGTAAATTAGTCCTAGGTTATAAATTTACTGTTTAATTTTTTTTTTAATTTTTTGGAATATACCTGTTAGTACTATTGATTTGTTGTGTTTTAATTACAAAATACCAGTTAAAGACTCAATAGAATTTCTTATTGATGTCTATTGATACGTATTGATGTCTAGTGATACCTATTGATGTCTAGTGACCCAATTACGTAGTGATATCACTACGTGTCAATAGAGATCAATACGTATCACTAGACATCAATAGAAACAATTTTCTATTGATCTCTAGTGATACGTATTGATGTCTAGTGATACGTAGTGATCCAATTACGTATTGATATCACTACGTATCACTAAAATTATTTCTATTGATTTCTATTGATCATTTCCACTAGGGCAGTCAGGACAATTTTTAACTGCATCATCGATAATTAATTCATCCTTACTAAAACTACTATTAGAAACAAAGAAAAAGGTGTCATCGGCATATAAAGTGATTGACATGTTATGCTACTGGGTAATTCATTTATCATTAAATGAAACAAAATGGGGCCCAGAACTGACCCTGTGGGACTCCAGTCAGAACCTTCAGAAAATTTGAAGAATCGGAGCCAATTACAACCTGCTGAATCCTTCCACATAAGTACGTTTTAAAGAAATTTAGTGATTATTCCTAACCTAATCAAAATTTAATTTGTTTCAAAGAATTTCATGTGAAGCACTAGCGAAAGCCTAATTAAGGTCCATTAAGCCTAAACTGAGATATTCTTTGTTTTCAAACGATTTTAGAACCTCAAAAATCAAACTGTCTACTGCCGTGATTGTAGACGGACCAGGTCCAAAACCAAACTGAGCTGCACATAAAATGTTGTTAACATGAAGATGATTATATGGCTGATACTTGACATGTGTTTCGATTATTTTATGAAAAAATTGGCATAATGGAATGGTCTGTAATTATCAATAACTTTTTTGTCCCCCTTTTTATAAATTGGATGTGCTTTAGAAAATTGCAAGCTATGTGGAAATATACACAAATAAATTGACAAGTTTATGAGATAGGTCAACGGTTCCACGATGAAAGGAATGATTGACTTCATAAAATTGTTAGAAATACCAAAAATATCTTCAGATGGGGAGGTTTTTAATGATCTAATAATCGATATCAACGACTGATTATCTATTAGCTGTAAAGAAAATTAATTTTCCACAGGCTTAACTTTACTAAGGAAGTTACCGAAATACAAACCGTGACTTGAAGCATAAACATTGGAAGCCACTTGCCTACCAACCTCTATGAAATGGTCATTAAATTCTTTTGCCGAAATTTGAGGCGCAACTTTCCCAGTGTTATTGATATCCGATTCAGATTTTATGAGTCGCCAGGCAGCAGCACATTTATTCTGAGAATTGCTGACAAACTTATCATTATTATATTTAATTTTTGTCTCCTGATGGCTGACCTATATTGTCTCTTACATTTGAAAAGTAATTCTTTTAAAAAATTATTGTTATACTTGGGAATTTTTAACATATAACTTAGTAAAATTACAGTATCTCTCTTCTTTTTTAAGCTGCTATCAAACCAGCAATACTTCTTTGTAATCCTAGGGCAGTAGATTAATGATGTTTTTGAAAACTTGCTGTGATACATTTTACTGTGCAAAATTCATTTGCACCAATTTATAAAATATAAGCTGTAATCGTTCTGTGTATCATGTCTCGGATAACTGTGACGACATATGTTGTATGAATTAAATAAATTCCAATTGGATCCCGAAATCATGCCGACACTGATTGTGATGTCCGAAAATACTCTTTCCTCTCTCCAGCCATCCAGGCTATCCAGAAAGAACTATACGGTCTGAGCAGCCATCATGCCTTTATTAACAAGCACCTTACTTCTTAATTCCCCAAGGAATTTGTGTGGTCAGCCATGTTTTTAGTTCATGACCGATTTTGACACCTCAATTAAAATTTCTACGTGATGTTTCAAAAGGAATTGACTTTCGCCTCATTCCTCAGGGCTCTACCCCACTGGCCCTAAAGTTCCCTTGTAATTCTTATGGAAGAAGAAAACAATATGTTTTGGTCACATGCATTTTAGCTTAATTAATTCCATTCCATTAACCATCCGTTATGAGAAATATCAAGGGCAGTCTGCAGTTAGATAACTGCAGACTGCCCTTGTGTTGTTTACATTTTAAGTTTGTACTGAATTTCGTTTTCTGGGCGAGATGCCCTTGGGGAGATAGGGATACCGGCTAGTATTTTCTTATTAGTGCTTTACCGTTGATTTGGAATAAATTTGGTTTGAATCTTGGTAAAATTTTGGATTTTGTGAGAAAGATACTTTTTTAGGTCTGATAATTAAAGGTGTCAACTATAGTTTTGGGGTTTTTAATGCCATAATTTTGTATCTTTAACACGTTGACTGCTGAAAATACATGCAATATACATCGTAAAATGTGAATTTTTTAAAATTTCACTTACTTTTAGTAGTAAAAGATGAAATCCGGCACCAAAGGTCTTCAGAATCCAAAAAACCATCCTCGGCGGCCATTTTGAAAATGTCGGTGGTTAACCTCTCATCCACACCCAGGGACACACTCCTCCATCGGTGCACAACAAAATGTTCACAAAACACAAACTAAACTACTAAAAAGTCATAAAAAATTATAAAAACGTATAAAAAGGTATGAAAATTAAACTAAAATTTCTTTACAACCCGCCAAACCCTCCCAAATCTGTCTATCACTTATTTATGGTACTCGTCAAAGCAGGACGGAATACAGAGTCCCGGCTGACCGGTGCATTCCAAACAATGCCACGAAGAAGTTTCTCCTTTTTATTTCTTTCGCACACATGGCAACGTTTTTGTTGGGTAGTACTCCTATCTTTCCTCTTCTGTCCAATTTTAGAAGGGACGTGTGGGATGCTCTTTCGTTTCAGTGGTCTTTCAGGTTCAGGCAGAGCAGAGACTAGACTACCGATCACAGACAGCTGGAAATCATAAAGCTTCATTTTCTTCTCCCCAGTAGAAATGCGAACCTCATTGTAGAGGTAATGTGAGTTGTTCATGATCATTTGTATTACGTGGATAAAAATCGTCTTGTACCATCGTAACGTTTTTCTGTCGCAGGAGTAGTAACTCATCATCTGATCACTTCTGTCAACTCCTTTCATGAAGTGATTGTAAGCTGCTATCGGCATTGGTTTTTCCCTTTCCAGGTTGACTCTGTTGAGAGAGGTGACCATATCATTAGGGTACTCTGTAGATATGTAGTTCACAACACGCTTGTCTTTCCACTTCCCCACACACACACTTTCAGCATAACGGGTGACGGTTTCACCTTTTTTCAGCTTTGCAGTCATAACTTCTTGTGGTAGGTACTTCCTATCTGCCCTGACGGTCCCTGTGCAGTATGTACCCCTCCTGAGGAGATTAGACGCAAGGGGAAAGCTATTGTAGAAGTTATCCATGAACAAACTATGACCGCAGTTGAATTTCCCCTGCATCAACTTCAGTACAACATTTGCTGCATGTCCGTTACCGCCAAGATCGTCTAAAACGCCACAGTACATAAAAAACTTCAAAATAAGGCCGTGTGGGTCGCAGAGACTGTATATTTTGATATCGTACTTGTGGCGCTTCCCCTTTATGTACTGTCTAAAGTACAGCCTTCCACGCCATAACACCATTTCTTCATCGATGCAGAGCTATTTTTCCGGGTAATACACTGACGCCATCTTGTTGTTAAAATAGCCGTTTTTGCGGGTAATACACTGACGCCATCTAGTTGTTAAAATAGGCAGTTAAAAATTTTACTTTAGAAGATCTGTTATTAGGGTCAGGTCTTAGCTCGAAGTTTATGCAACGTAGAATTAGAAGAAACTTGTCTCGGGGCATGAAATTGGGAAAGCGAGAGATAATCGGTTGGCTAGTCTTCCAATAATCTTCGAGTTGCGGCATCTTTTGCATCTTTTCCCATATGCAGTATAATGCCAATAAACACCTTCAAATCATCTACATTTATGTCCTTCCACTTGTGAATTCGGGACCCAGGGACCGTGTTGTGGCTACAGAACAGATACAATGAATAGCGGTTTGTTGCCTTTATGATTTCTTCCAAGAAAACACAATCTAATAGTAGCATAAAAAATGCAATAGGTGTCAGTTTGGGAATAGGCACCAAAAACTTTTCTTCTTTCATAAAAGGTATGTCTATCATGCCTACAGCGTTGACAGGCTGCCATTCAGGGGGATTCACCTCGGGTCGGCGACCTCTGACTCATCGCTTTCGAACTCAACTTCATCCAAGGCCACATCGCCAGGTTCAAATTCATCGTCAGACAATTTCCTTCTGCTTGTCTCGATGTACTTGCACGTGGATTGCCACGACTAGGACCAGGTAGATCGATATTCATCGTACACAAACTCAGTTACACCATACACATAATAACACGCACAACAAAACCCGCCAAAATGCCAAGTGATTACGTCAAAAACTATGACAAAAACACGGACCAGTTGGCAAGAGTGCTCATGGCACACTGACCCAGTAACGTCAAATGTGCAATATAATACAAT
The DNA here is from genome assembly GCA_963675035.1 of Allygus modestus. Taxonomy (NCBI): domain Eukaryota; kingdom Metazoa; phylum Arthropoda; class Insecta; order Hemiptera; family Cicadellidae; genus Allygus; species Allygus modestus. The sequence continues at coordinate 103,304,412 of OY776112.1, forward strand.
GGGAGGAGCACCTCCCACGCACACCTGGCGCGGCGCAGGTTTGGCCCTCCCTCCTCCAGCAACCAGTAGCCGGAGCTGAAAACGAAACCCACCATAATCATGCGTGATCTTGTCCCAAACTGCGACAGTAACACAATCTACCTGCTCAAACTGCGGTAAGCACAGTAGACTCGTAACCACACAGCTGCACGATGGGAGGTTAACCACCCACGCGCGTCTGGGGAGCTACCGCTATGGGCGGTTAACCTCCCACGCGCGTCTGGGGAGCTACCGCTATGGGAGGTTAACCACCCACGTGCGTCTGGGAAGCTACCGCTATGGGCGGTTAACCTCCCACCCGCAGTCAACGTGTTAAGATATAGTTAATATATGATAGTAAATTACAGATATATCTTGTCTTAATTGTAATGCACTTCTTATGGAGAACTAAATCATGACACTTGGTCACTTACGAGGGTGTTGGGAGGGATGGATGGATGTATGTATGTAAGTTGGATTGTGGACATTCACTCTCCAATAGCTTCTTAGTAATTTGGTGTTCAGGAGCCTGTTACTCGATGTTAAAAAAATACATTGTTGTTGAGGTGGAGGATTGCAGGTGGTGTTCAGTAGAAGGATCCACAACCACCAACGGGGACGGTCGGCAATAGTCGTGTTCGGCTTTGCCCTGCATCTTGTGACGTTCGCTTGCATCTACGTCAACCTGCCTGACACAGCTGTCTTTGGTAACACTGACGACCCCGCGTACATAGGCAGCAGGTTAGCAGTTTTGTCAGACTCTGTTAGTAGTTAGGCCCAGCATTAGTAGTTTATTAGTTTTTGCAGATTACCAACTAATTAGGTAAGTTTTATTAGTTTGTTTTTGTGTTTTTCCATTTAGCCTTGGATAAAACTTGTAGAAGGTAATTGTCACTTTTTCATAGGAAATTCGCTAATATTCTCTCCTTATCAAATTTGTTTTTCCATGGAAAATACCTATCGTAAGTAAATAAATTTAAAAAATGTATCCAAACATATTATATTAGGGATTTAACTCTGCGAATATTTTGTTTCATTAAATTATATTGTTTTAAATAGCATTTTCATTAAGTATTTTGCTTTCAATTCATAAGTCTTGTTAAATTTACAAAATATTCAAATTTTTAGTACGTTATTTACAGCTGTGGCTTGAGTAGATTTCCTATTCTTCTTAACTTTTTTCTGAAAAAAAGTTATTTATAACTGATACACCAACAAAGGGCTTCTTTCTTTACTAGGGGTGTGCGAGTACTCAAAACTTTTGAGTTTTCGGCCGAGTATTTTATTACTCAAACTCGACTCAAAGTTTTGAAAAATATTCTAAAGTTAGAGCGAGTATTTCCCGCCGGTTTCCGGACGATCGCTAACGATTACGACCGGCCAAAACGCGTAGTAACGGCCACAATAGGCAATCGCATCACGTAAAATCGGGCAGCGTAATTTCAGCTGTAAATGACGACGGAAAACATTATACCGGCCAAAAATGATGACTGGATCAGGTAATAAAGGCCGAAAATGAGGACAGTATATATAATATCGGGAAAGTGGCGACTGGGCCACTTAATATCGGCCATAACTAACTATTTCTTCATCTAATATTGATTATAGCCTAAGAGATGTCTGGACCAGGTGATATTGGCCTAATGACAACCGGACTGTATTTTATCGGCTGGAAACGAATGTAAAACTGTAGGTTGTTTGTCAATATGTAATCCAGTTTGATTGTACTGGCTAAACTTTGTAAAACTACCCATGTATTAGTTAGAAATCATGTTTAGATGATCAAATCTGGAGTGGTGTCCAAATCCCATTACATTATTTGAAACTACCAACTGATGGCAAATACTTGCTCGAAAATACTAGAAACTCGAAAATAATTGGAACTACTCAAATCGATTAAAAAAATCACTACTCGCGCACCCCTATTCTTTACGTTAATTAAATTTTGTTGTGCAGTGTATACTTGGCAATCCTATGCAGCCTGATGCTAGGTTTAGCCGACTGTAGTCTCAACACTCAAGTTTACTCGCTCCTGGCCACCATGTATCCTGACAACGGGGCGCAGACTTCCGCACTCTACAAGTTCACCAAGGTATTTCTCCAATTCTCTCCCTTAGTGACATCTCAATTTTCTTTCTACTTGATTCTTGGGGTTTAAGTTTTACCCATTGCGGGCTAAAGACACAGCATCTGCGTTCTTGCAATGAACGGACTGAACATATAAACACACACCCCGAAGTTCTAGGTTTACCAAACTTGCTTGCTTTTCTTAATATTGCTGCTATGATGTGTGAGGATGTGTTTATAAACTATCCAGCTACGAAACAATTTTTTTTCTAGTTGAATCAGACAGATTCAGTTTCATCCATGCTATTCGGTCATGAGTTTTATTTGAGATCTGGGCGATAAATTAGGTTCATCAGAACTTGACAGATTATTGGAAAGTGGAAGTGGTATACAAGTGATGGTGTGATAAAAATGACATTGCAGTAAGTTTTGGAATGGGTAGTTCCTTAAATTAACAATGATTTCCCCATTCTCTCGTTTCTTACAGAAAACAGTAATTTCATTTATATATGTTGACTGCATTTTTAACCCTGTCTTATTTCTACAGGCCGTAGTGAAAGCTACCAGTTTCTACTCGTCCAACCATCTTGGATTGCACACACACCTCCACATACTGATAGCTTTAGCCATTGTCGGTGTTGTTACGTTCCTTGTAACAGATCACAAAGTGGCTGATTGCAAGAGGGTAGAGGCAGAATTGCAAGAACTCGGTAAAAGTGATGATAATTTGGTTTCGTAGACTAATACAAACTGTGATTTTATATATTTTTTATTACCTAAAAGTATTATAATTTTGTAAATATTTTCATAATAAAATTGATTATTTATCTTAAAATTAATTTGATTTATAAGCTTCTTCTGATTGAAACAACAGGGTGACATTGAAAAAAATGGCTGCGGCATTTGTGAATGAAGTTTAAGATTTCAGAATTATTTTACTGGGACTGTTTTTGTTTGCTCTTTAATTAGTTCTTTAGCTAGCTTTCGTTGAGGTTTAAGTATTTTGTTATATTTTTCGAAGGTAATATTTGAGGTTACTTGACCATGAACTTGGGGGTTTATCCTCATGTTAAGGAAAGTAAAATATCTTACAATTCTTCTTAAACTAATTTTTTGCTGGTATTTGCACAAATGTATGGTGGACTGTCTTGGTAAGAATAACACAAAGAGATACAAGAGAGTTACTAATATATATTACAAAATATTTAGCATTCTTTACATATTTACAAAAATAAATATAATGTACAGGGTTATTTAAACGATTTCTTAGCTCTCCAGTCTAAAAACTCATCAAAATCTTCCTCATCATCTGAAGCTTCTTCTCCGGTGTTATCGCTAGTGCCTTTTGATGAAACACCTTGAACAGTTTCCTTCTTCTTCTCCAAATCTAGGACCCTGAAGTTAAAAATAAGTTGGTAATTACAAGGTGAGTAGTACATTTTATATAAGCTGCACGAAAATGCAGCTCCACAAAATGTTCATATTTAATCACTCATATTTATTTTACTAGTTTTCAAAGGGATCTTCAAATATGTGATGGATATTCAACCCCTTCCTCCCACGGCCAAAACCCTTCTCGGCCGGCCTCTCAGTACCTATTCTGCCCCCTTTCACAGCCCCATACAACCCCTGCCGGGAAGGAACAAACATTGTAAACCTCCTTTTGAAAAGCATACTTTACTAGATGTATTCCTCGCATAAAGGAAAATTGAAACACATGAACAAATTTTAATTGAGGCTCATTAAAAATTATCGATCTGATTTGAGTAACGGCATCAGAATTTGTTCCTATGTGTTTCATGCCAGAATGCGTTGCTTAGGCCTATGGGTAGGACTTATTCCGCCCCCTTTCACAGCCCCATACAACCCCTGCTGGGAAAGAACAAAAATTGTAAACCTTTTTTTGAAAAGCATACTTTACTAGGTGTATTCCTCGCATATAAGGATAATCGAAACACATGAACAAATTTTAATTGAGGTTCATTGAAAATTAAGGACCTGATTTAGTAACGTCAACAGAATTTGTTCCTTTGTGTTTCATGCTAGAATGCGCTGCTCAGGCTTATGAGTAGCGCAATGACGGAGAAAAAATAACATTGGGCTCATGGAGTTTAAAATCAAAACAAAAGAATCACAACAGCTGTTCATAAACACCAGAGAACTGTCAAAGTAACACTTACTGGTTATGTACCGTGTAATTTACTGAGAATAGTGACTAAAACCATTGAATAAAAACCATTCATATAGAGTGGTCTGTCCAAAATGAATCAAAAGTGTATATAAAAAATACTATCTGAAGTGACAATGAGTTATAATAACAACTGGAGTGACATTAAACGATGTGGAAAAGAGGTAAATGAGCGATGAAAATCTGATTGTTATGGAAAGGGGCCGTAGTGAATAAAACAAACAATTTCAAGCTAAGTTACTGGTCATCTGCAGGGCAAGGCTCAATCCTCCCGGTACTCTCTTGGAAACAAAAATGCAATTAAACGATTATTTAAATGTTGGTATACAATTATAAATGAGCCCATCTATTGTTTTAGTTTATTAAGTGGATTACCTAATTTATTTTTTAGACCTAACTGTTTTCCCAGCCAACAAAACAGCAGTTTCAGTGGCTTGAGCAGTGTCAAGGTCACCCTTGCACGTGACCACGGCTCATTAGCGAGATGACAGACTCTAAGATTACAATGTATATACTAAATTGTTTGTATAGTATTTATTCTGATAAATAAAGTTAATTTTATGATTCTGGAGATAATTTAACCAAATAAATTACTTTTTACCAATTGCTCTATTTATGTTTTGAAGGGGATAGATAAAAATAATAAAAATAAACCTTTTGTGACCCTGGTTAAACCGCACCCGTATAATCGGGAGTTGACTGTACTTTGAAATCCTACTGACCTGGACCAATTCCGCAGCTGTTCATCGATTTCCTGTATTTGCCTCTCAGTTGTTGCTTCTTCTTGGTCATCTTCAATAATCTGTGTTGAAACTGTCGTTTCTTCCTTGATTTCTTTTTGAAACTTTTCCCATTCCTCTTGGATAGGATCTTTGTACTCCACATTGCGAGCCTAAGGTGATACAAAATGGTTAATATTTAAAATAGTTTAACATATTTTTCAGTTACAAACCTTCTAGTATTCATAAAAATACCTTAAACTATTCATCCAGCTATTTAAGATAACTAAAAACCAAGGATGACTGAATTTCACTATCCCTATCTAACATTAAAATCTTTGACTCTTTTGGAGAATAAAATGAGGTTTATTATGAAAAATATATGTTGTACCAGTGAATACATTAAATTGATTTGTAAACTTTAACATTGCTAAACATAATATGTTGTTGTAGTGACGATAACAATATCGTTATTGTGAAAATAAATTATGTAAAGTTCTTTTATTCATCTCCCTTATATGTCCACATTCCAGACTGTTTCTAAGAATTCAATGACGACCCCTTGGACAGTTCAGTTATTCACCCACACCCAGGGGTGCAGAAAATGTTTAGACCCTTGAAATTTTCCCCAAAATATATATATATCGCAATATATATCTTTACATAAATATTTACCAGCTTTTTTCATAAGGCAAATCAATAATAATCAAGTAAATGTTTTTACCTTTTTTATCACTTATAAACTTACCTCTAACATTGTGATCAAATTATGATACTAATAAAATAGACTTACAAATAAGAAACAATACAAAAATCTAAGTTGAATTGAATGTTTTTACTTTAATTTAAATAGTTTCTTGATTAGTATAATATGTGTTGTTAAATTTCACTGGATAAATAAAAACTATGTCTCACAACACTTCACAATATATTTACAATTATACTGTACTTCAGGGAGCCCAGCGATTTTTGAGTCCTGAAAAGTAGGAATAGTAGGACTTTTTGGCTAAAAAGTAGGATGAATTCGCAAAGTTGAGACACACCAGGAAGAAAACTATACTAAAGTAAAACCAAATTCTTAACTAATATAATAATGGTGATTTTACTACATGTTAAATCATTATTAATTACATCAAACACATAGCTCTTGTAATATTGAATCTTTACATTATTTTTTCGTATCCCCAACCAATGTGGCTGGATAAGACCCCAGCTGATAAAAATAAGAGCAACCATTATTATGTGGTCTGTCTGTCTGTCGGTCCGTCTGTTAACATAACTAAAATATATGTCGGTATATTTACTTAAGTCGGCCAGTCGGTCCGTGCGTGCGTGCGTGCGTGCGTGCGTGCGTGCGTGTGTGTGTGTGTGTGTGTGTGTGTGTGTGTGTACCATGATATCTCAGGAGTTTTTTAATCTTTTTACTTTTTGATTTTTAAGGATTACTATCCCCCCAAATCCAAATTTCTTAAAAATGGCTAAAATGGTTTTAACTAAAATTTGGTGGTTTGTAGAGTTTTAAGTTACCAACAAAATTACACTACCCGCCTTTTTGGAAAAATCCGGGTTCAAAAATTACAAGACTTAAAATGATCCAAAATTCATTTTTTTCATAAAATTAACTCATCACCATTAAAAAAGCTCAAAAAACTAAATAATTTAGTATTTTGAATTATTATCAACCCATTACTGGATGCGGGGAAAATTTAAATTTTCATTTAGCAGTAAACACAGTATGTTATCCAATGCTATTCTTATGGGGAATATAAAAATTACCATTTCACTCACGTTTTACTGATCAATTTCTTTAAAACTTGATATGAAGGTCAAGATAGCATTGAAAAACCCGTTTATTCTAAATATGTTGACACTTAATCCTGGGGGGGGGGGGATGAGAGGGCATTTCCCTTCGTAAAACCACTGTGTGTAGCAATGGATTCTGTAGTGCCTCCAAAAAAGGGATTTGGGTGAACATTTCTGAAAACAAGTTATTTAGAAGATTTTCTGTACCTTCTACCATACTTTGTATACTATGGTAGTACAGTAGAACCTCAATAGTTCGACACTTCGTGGACTAAAGGGGTGTCAAGCTATAGAAATGTCAAACTTTAGGGAGTATATGGCACAGTTTAACACAGGGAGTATTATGAGCAGAAAAACAATAGCGTATCACGAAAGAATCAAAAACGTGTTTAACTATCGCAGCGTCTCGAGCGAACTGACTCGACCTACTTACTGGGAAGTGCAGGGAAGGGGGTTGATAGGACGGGGTAGGGGATAGGAAGGATGAGTTATTTATAGAAAAGGCGGTAGCGCACGTTCGTGAAAATAATAAGCGGGCTCCCATCACTGTCCGGCGAACCCGTCAAGGAAACTATCGGACGCCGCTACTGTCATGTCATGTCGTCACAGGCCGTGTCGAAGTATACAGACTGTCGAACTATCGAGTGTTGAACTATCGAAGTTCTACTGTAAATAAAAAATAATTTATTCATTACCAGTTGATCTAAATGGGAGGAAGTAACTGTCAGTTTCCTGATCCCGTTTTGTTTCACATTAAATACAAGCAAGCTGAAATACAATACAAGCATTAGTTTAGATTTTAGCATTTAATAGTAGGGTAGGAAGCCTTATCTCTTGAATAACATTACCGAGAACCGTGACCGGGTGTCAAACAATATACCAACCATTAAGAATGAGAGACAAAATATATAGGATCGCTCCGACTGACTTTTGAGGTAAACAAACAGAAGCAGTTATAATTATATTTTATTGTAAATCACTTATGCAGCCGCTGTTGCTGAGTTATCTAATTACGTAGGATGTTTTAATTTTCTGGGAAATTAATTTGTAACTTAAATTTATTTTATTTTTTGTCCCAAAATCTCCCCTGGCAGCCAAAATTTCCCCCGAGCCTGGCTCGCCGGATCGGACATATTCTGCACCCCTGCCTACACCTACATATGCAAATATACTATAAATTATACAACAAACAATTAGTACAGTAATATATTATGGATAAGTAGTCGTCAAATCCTTCATAAAATTCAATATCAGAAATATGAAAGACTACATGTGATTAGTTATTTGAAAAATTTGTTGGCATTTAGTTCAAATTTATTACAAAAAAAATCATGTTTAAATTATTTATTGATCAACTGTCAGTGTAAAGTGCAAAAAGATGCAATGAATATTATTGGAGGAGCATTACCCTTCAATGAATGTACGGAACAAATTCATGCAACTATACGTGATACATCTTTTTATTTCCCACAAGCCTTGAAAAATCCAACACCATCCTGATTGCTGATAATTCAACTCAAGATTTAGCAAATAAAAGTCTTGTCTAACTGCAAAATGCTGTGAGTTATACCATTAAAGAAGCGATGAATTGGTTCAATGTCAATGAACTGCTATTAAACAACAGAAAAAGCCAACTATGCATTTCAAAACCTGTCAGGGTGCAACGTACAACATTTCCAATAACGAAATCGCTATTATATTGTTGGCAATGTTTTGATTCAATATAGTTAACCAAGAAGTTAAGTGCTGAGACCATGTTTTACTTTTGGCAAAAATTTAAGCTCTGCATGTTTTGCATTTTAATTTCTTTCTTGTTCAATTAGCACTGAAACTATTTAAAAATTAATCTAAGTTCTCTCACATTTAACCCTAGCAGTGGCCAATGTTAGAAGTGGGAAATGGCCAACCCATTTTGGTGATTTTGTAGACCTTTTTTTAAAAATTTGCAGAAATTACAAATATGGAGTGAACCTATCAATATGCATATTCATTTTATTCAGAAAGACCAGGGGAATCTTAATGTACAAAAAAAATTTAATCTGAGAAATATCTTTTTACAAAATGAAAAAAGAAAAAAATTCAAAAATTTCCAATTTATATTTCAAAAGAAAATACTAAAAACCACAACTTTTGTCGAGTATGACGTATAACTAGTGAATTGGACATAACTGATGTAAGGTAATTATTGATAATAATATTGTACATATATTATTGAAGGTAATGAAATAAGGAATAAAAAGATGCCTTAATGTTGGGAGTAACAAAATTATTATCACCCGTTTATGATACGCATAACTAGAAAATTATCATTTACCAAAAAAATATTTCCGACACATTGTAGTACATAAATCTTTTACAGATTTTTGTAGGCCAAACATATTATATACAACATGGGGAAAATATTTGTGTTTACATGTCTTATGTAACAATATACAAAACATATAAGCGCAATAATTTGAATGATAGGCCTAGCCTTCTGAGGCCTAGGCGGTGGATAATTCACCGAATAGGGTGCTGATTTGTCTCTAGAATATGAGCAATGTAATCCTTGGACATGATGCTAAAACACAGAAAAACCTAAGACTCACTTTCACTTCACTAATTTATCACTTTCAAGTAATATTTATGCGTAAATAATGCATGAAGATTACTGTTATAAACACACAAACACTACACCATCACTATAAACTCCGAATTTAGAACGATTCACAACAAAATCTAAACTAACCTCACGCGTCACACGAAACAGGAGGAGTTGCTTGAGTGAAAGTGAACTGAAGATTTACTTCTGTTCTGAAAGAAATGTTCTAGACCAGTGCTGCCATTTGTCACACTCTACGTTTCTTCCGCTTCAGTTTGACATAATGCTCCACTAGTTAAACAACTTCCTTTATATATATTTACGGCGTTTAAGAATGGTCCCAGTGGGACGATTGGCCGTTTGTTAATTTTGGCAAAAACAGCTGTTTTATAAAAATCATATGTTCTTTGCTATCAATATATCGTTCAAAAAATCAATACTAAAATAAAGCGCAACTCTTTTGCTGTCCAGTGGTACCAACCGCAACTTTGTAAAACGACATTTACCCAGTTCTGGTATTTTATACCAGACCGTATTTTACGATTTTTGACGAGTCATCTGCAGGTACCAATTTGCACTAATAAATAAACCATTCAAATTAAAATAGTCGTTACGTTTTTTTAACTGCTACACGGTTCATTTATATAATGTAATGCCAGTTCAGAATGTCATCTTTCGAATGATATATAAATTGTCCACCTTCAAGTTAATTATCAATTACTTTTTAGCGATGAAAAATTGTTGGAAATGAATCGTCCCACTGAGACGATGGCCATTTTAAGGGTGCATGGAGAAATCGTCCCACTGGGGCCATTGGCCACTGCTAGGGTTAAAGTATGGAATGGCGTTTTGATGAAACTAATAACTGCAGGCAGCTACGGTTCCGCCCGCTAGGGGCAAGGACCGACAATTAACCTATATAACGCCTCTAGGCTACTCGTCGTGATAACCGAGTGGACTAAATCTTAGAAACACCTTGGCCAGGTGTTCTTACGAAGTTCGCGGGTTCTTACTGCTCACAACCGAAACTGACTAATCGTGCAACTCTCCATGAGTTAACCGATCTGTGGCAACGTTGGTCGGAGGGTCCAAGTAAAATTGGTGGCAGGCTTGCTTGGAAGTTGATGAGATTGGTTAATCTTTTATGAGTTGCACATGGTCAACACTGATTTTACAACTTTTTACTTGTGTTAACCACGTTTGTGCCACTACAACTCTTTTTAACTGAAAGAAAACAATATTTTAATTAAAATACGTCATTAATCCAATTAAAACACAATGTTTCAATTACAATTCATAGGTTTTAAAAATGAAAATTTTCATGGAACTAGCTGGTGACTCTACGCCAATGGGTTACGGTAATGGAACAGTACTGCTCTTACTTTAGCGTCCATGACAGGGTCGTCAAAGAAGCCCTCGGGTAGCGGGTCCTTGGAGTCCGAGGCATCCTCAGTATCCATGGGTTCCTCAGGAGCGTCAGTCAGAGGCGTGGACGAGACAACGGCAGTGTCCACCATCTCGTGTACTAGCGACACGACCGGCTCTTTTTTACTGACAACTCCATTATCAAAAAACCCTTCCGGCAGTTTCGGTGCTGGTGTATTTTTCAAGATACCTGTATATCAAATTAAATGATTGATTAGTAAGCCTGAAATATACAGGGCGTCCCGCGAGAGCATGGCACAAATGCAGGATTTGGAATAACTCATCAACAGGAGTAAAAAACTTCATATATCTTGGCCATAATTTTGAAACGCTTAAAGAAAGAAAATCCAAATTTAACACCAAATTAAGTCCTAAATTAGCCCTAAACAAGTATAATGCATTTGCCAAGTTTCAAGTTAGTACCTCAAGTGGTTCCTATGATATGCTGCATTGATTAAAAATTACACACAGGCAGACAGACGGAAAACAAAGTGATTTAGAAAAAAAAGTTGATACGAAGCTTTTTACTCCTTTTGATGAGTTCTACCCAAATCCTGCATCTAAGCCATACTCTCGCGCGTCACTCTATATATGGGCAGTTACTTATTGAAGCGATGCAATAGAGTCCCGCAAACTCGGACTCCGATAACCCGGAAACCCTGGCAGAGCGGTAAATTCCCGTACTTCAAACGCTACGGAACTGACCGGAGCACGACGTGACACCGACCACAGATTTTTTCGTTAGGTCTTTTGAACAGTTGAAGTTTAAGTTCTAAAAACTCATATTTTTTCTTATTTTTACTCTTTTCCGATAACCCAGATGTCCTTCAGGCCATATTAGTCCGGGTTTGCGGGATTCTATTGTAATGTAAAGATTACACATACAAGCGGTTTCCATCAACAGATTTCCGGTCATAGAAAGTAAAGAAATTCCCCCCTTGGCCAGAGAAATGAATGCTGAACTCTGGGACATGTTTATATGACACACCTGTATTCATTCCACAGACCTTCAAACTGTTTACTGGACTCATCCACTTTCTGATTTTTATAACTGACTAAAAAGATTACGATCAATTTCTTTACAAAAATAAGTCTTAATTTCCTCAATATTAACTTATAGTTAAGGCTAAATTAAACCTCCTTTTTGGGGTCTTATGTTACTTCTAGATGTCACGTCTAAAGTAAATGTTATTGTAAATTTGTCATTGATTCAAATGTACACACACTGATAATTCAAATCAAATCAAATCAAAATATCTGTATTCTTTCATATAATACAACATGTGTAAATCAAATAGTGTGAAATCATTTTCTTAATAATTCTAGGTAGTTATAAGATTATAAATTTACATTGTGGAATCAAATAATTCAATATTACAGTCAGAACCATAAAAATCTCTAATGAATATGGAGATAAATGCAAAAGGTATTTTTTCAGTTTTAACTTAAATTTCTCAATAGTTACTTCATTTTTAATTTGGTTTGGAATGAATATGAGGAAGTGAAGGCCCTTATAAGACGTTTTATTTTTAAAAAGTTCTAAATTGTGCTTCTCTGTTATAAATTGATTTCTTGTAAAATGGTGATGAATATGTTTTCTAATTTTTGTGGTTGGTTTGTCATTACATATATAATTGATTGTAAAATTAGCAAACCATATACTGTTAAAATCCCCAGTTCTTTGAAAATGTGTTTAACTGATGTTTTTGGTCCTATATAAAGCACGATACGAATAGACTTTTTTTTCTTAACAAGATGTTATAAAGGTTATTTTTTATGTACTCCCATATATACAGAGTCTATATGAAATGTATGAGTGAACCAGGGAAGAGTAAATCATTTTTAAAGTTCTCAGACTACTTATTTTGGGACATTCTGTGTAGAGCGTAAAGACCAGAGGATATTTTTTTCAGGACTGAATTAATGTGTTCATTCCATGTAAGGTTACAATCTATAGTTAAGCCCAACAATTTTGTAATATCTACTTGGTCAATTAAACTATTATTGATAAAAATGGCAGGAAAGATTTTAGTTTGTGATTGTCTTATAGAAAAAGCCATAAAGTTAGTTTTTGAAGAATTTAATACTAGGTTTTCAAATTCAGAAACTGTTTTATTTGTAAAAGAGTTGTTTCAGATTTTGATTCAATTACATTGATTTTTACTGGAAATTGTGATGTTTGCATCATCTGCATACAGACACATACTGCATCCCCCCCCTCACGCACCACTCCAGGTAACCCCTGTATGTAGCAAAGAAACACCAAGGGACCCAGAATGGAACCCTGGGAACCCCATAACGGACTGCCTGCAATGTTATGCAAATTTTTTAATTCTGTGTGACTTAGAAATATGAGAAATTTCAACATATTGTTGCCTGTTAAGGAAGTAGGATTGAAACCACAAAAGCTCTTTGTTCCGAATCCTAAGGTCAAACAACTTATTTATCATCTGACTGTGGGAGACACTATCATATCCATGCCTTGCTACTACTTGCTCATATCCATGAAAACTCCTACCACCTTTTCTCCATTGTCAACAGAATTTATTACAGATTTGACAAAATCAGATTCTGTAACTGCTGATTTCCCTAAACGAAAACCATGCTGTTCCTTATCCAGTAAACTATTAGTTTCAAGGTAACTAATTAATAGGGATGAGTCGATTTTCGATACCACCGATTCTTGGACACTGGTATCGGTATCGAGATTCATTCGTTCAATATCGATACCGATACCATCGATACCCACGCCGTTTACCCGCGCTACGAAGTGCACAAGAGATACTCACGGTGTTTACCCGCGCTACAAAAGGCCCGGGGAGTGTTTGGGTCGGCGGAAAAAAATCTTACCTTGGAGATAATAAAGGAAGAGGGATGGGAGGGGAGGGGTTGGGTCCGGTTGAAAGAAATGAATCAGTCGGCTGACCAACATTATTTCTTTGAGTCATTATCTTACAACCAAGTTTTTCCCATTATGAATTTATAATAAATAGTTTTTGTTTTCTATACTGCTATAGCATATTAGTGAAATCAACATTAAATTATGTACCAAACATTTTAATTGTACCTAACATAAATTTGTACCAGTAACTGTTTAAAAAAACAGTTTTAACAACTATAGGAACTGAAAAATCGTAGGTATCAATGGTATCGGAATCGAGAATCGATAAATTTTGGTATCGACTCATCCCTACTAATTAACTGTTTGCTCAAATATTTTGGAAAATAAAGGAAGGACTGAAATAGGCCTATAGCTGAAAATATTGTCACTTTTCCCTTTTTTTAAAACTGGGATGACCTTTGCTACTTTGAGTTTGTTAGGGAAATTGTCTGATATGAGTGAGGAATTGACAACATGAGCTAAGGGTTTAGATATAATATGTTTGACAATTTTTAAAAGTGTAACAGGTATCTCATCAAAACTGGCTGACAATATATTATTAAGGGCAGAAATAATATCTAAAATTTCTTCCCCAGTTACTTGAGTGAATTTAATGTTGTGTTTGCGAAAGATCTTTGGTGAGAATTTGAAACCCCAGAAGATAGTTGAGGGATAATCTCTTCTGGCACTACATTAATGAAATAACAAATGAAAATGTTACCTATCCTAACAGGGTGCTCTACAACAGTTCCTTTGTACTTCAAATGAAAATTGTTCTCATATTGAAACTGTTTCCCAACTTCAGCCTTTATTATGCCCCAAGTAGGTTTGCTATAGTTTTGTGAACTCTGAATTTGGTTGTCAACATATTTCTTTTTTGCTATATTGGTAGAGATTTTAAGTTTTTTTATTTTCTTATTTTTAACTTTAGATCCTCTGATTTACACTTCCTGAATTTACATGCTAATTCTCTAAGTATTGCATTTTCAGATCTCAAATTTTCAGTAACCCATTTTTTCTATGATTTGTAATTACAAGCTTATATACTTTTGGGAATGCTGACTCAAAATTAGGTTAAAAAATTGAAACAAATTTGTCGTATTTAACTTCAACAGGTGCCTGGTAAACCTCCATTCAAGTTTCCATTAGTAATTTATTTTGAATTACTTGAATGTTTTCATTGTTAAATATTCTACAGTACTTTCTTAAATTTTTGTCCCAAGAACATTTATTTACATTTAAAATCTCCAGCAATTGTGCATCATGGTCTGAAATTTCTGTAATTATTCCGTTTATATTAATTTTACTTGTTACTGTATATATTTGTGATGCAGTTGTCTATTGCAGTTTCAGATTTCTCTGTAATTCTGGGTGGAAAGTTTACCAGGTACCGCAAATCAAACATTTTTAGTAAATCACAAAAGTCAAAATAAATCTTGTTTTTCACAAGGACATTAATATTAAGGTCACCAACTATTACAATATTTTAAAACTTTTTTAACAAGATTTCACACATACTTTCAAATTTATCCAAAAATGGCATTTCAAAATATATTTTCAGTGTTCTATAAACACAAACTACAGTAAACACCAAATCTTCAGTTTTGAACTCTGTGCAACAAAATTCAAATGCTTTTTCTGTTAATAAATTTGTCAGTGCGGGGATTGTTACTTGTTTAAAAACAACACCTTCCTCACCAGAATCACTGCACCACCCCCACATGTTAGTAATCTGCAATAACTTGAACAAAGGTTATACCCTTCTAAGTTTAACAGTGAAATCTCTTCATAAGTCATCTTATGCTCTATTAGTGCTACAATATCTGGTTTAATTTAATCCAGATTGAATGATAGGATATCTAATTTTGAGGGCAGGTGCTCCACATTCTGGTGAAGTTTTTTTTTGTTTAGGCAGCTAAAATTATTCAAGTTACTATTTGTGATACTGTTGTGAAGGAGTTTTATAACTGTAAAGTAACATCCCTGCTTATGCTATCAGTGGATACAAGTCTTACAACTAGTTTGGCCTTGTTCTAAGTAATTGCTCTTTGTTATAGTGGTGTGATTGATTCTGTCTTTATCTAGGCATTTATTTTGCTCTCTATTCAACACAAAATTACACTGTGACTTAACTTTTACTGGTGTTAGCCACGAATAAATGCTTTTACTCACAACTTTTTTACCTAGAGTATTAAGATGTGCACCACTTTTTGTGGAGTGGTACTTGTAGTTTAACAGATGCTCAAAAATTAAAAACCTTAAGTCATTCCTCATTGAGAAGGCAAGGAGCTGTGAGTTTAAACACCTGATTTCAGATTTTTTAGTTGCATTCTGAATATATAAGTTGGGTACTTCTGTCATTACAATTTTAGCCTTAAAACTATTTACAATATATTCTGGCTTATCAAATACAATCTGATTATGGTGCAAGACTGTTTGATTTGATCCCCTAATTAAGAGTACATAGTTATCTTGAGTGTCCATACTTGATGCTATTTTGGTATTGCATTTTAAGTTTCTACTTTTCACCATTTTAATGTGGCAGCCATTTTTTATATTCAAAGCTAAATATGTTTAAAACTGTAAAATTTGGGAAAAGTCTTTAAGGATTCAAACAGCTGTGTACAAGGGATATTTAAATATATTCTGTGAATACAATACTTTTCAAATTTTTGATCTGGATGTATTTAATACTCCATTAATAAATGTTTCTATTATTGTACTTTCAGTGTAAATCATTGAGATCCCCAACAATAAATTAATAGACAGAAAAAGAAAAGAATATTTAATAAATGGCTATCCCAACGAGGGGCTGATCAAAGAAATATAATATAATATAACCCATCAACTGTGTATAGGACCACATAAACAAGAAATATAGCATAGCAACCTATTTATTCAGCATGAATGAATATTAGAGATATGATTCATTGGTACTACTAATGTGAGTACTTACTAGTTGTAAGTCTAATGATAATTTAGTGGTGATTGATCTGGTGAGAGAGAGAGAGAGACCAACCTTTCAACTTCTTAGGCGGGATAACAGAAGGCGGAGTGAGAGGTCTCTTGTACACCTTAGGTGGCTCCGGCAGGCAAGGAAGGGGAGGAGGGGCTAACAGCTGTTTTTTGCGAGCGATGTTGTCTTTGTGTTGCTTCGAGTTAATGTGAACAATCCACACCGCATCACTGCGAACAACGTTCTCGCAAACTATACATGTCAACGTTCCATCATCTTTATATGTAAACATATGTTAAGGAGAAAACATAAGTTAAGGGCATGGTAAATACAGACCGCCAGAAAGTCCTTATCAGTAATAAAAACAATGGTCATCTGATAGGCCCGACAACTTTTTGAATGGTTTAACAACTTTGTTTATAATAAATTATATCATCACTGATTAAGTTAGGCGTACTCATATCTTACTTTGTAAAAATTTGGTTTACGGTTGAAGTAATGGCCTAAATTAGGTAATTAACTTTTGACGCAGCAAATGATGCATTAGTATCAGATACCGGTAACCTCAAACTAGGTTGCCAGCTTGTATTTTATTAGTATGTGTTTGAATCAAACACTAAAAATACTGGACGGAGCCCAATATCCTGAAACACTTACTTAGACCTACTTCTTTAAGATTTGTTTCAGCACAGGGGTGTACAGAAAATGTTAAGACCCCTGAAATTTCATTGATCCTAATATTACGAACCAAAAATGTCCCTTAAAATTTGCGATATCTTATCTTTACATTAAAATTTTACCAGATTTTAATAAGGAAAATCAATTAATGTTTTTACTTTAAGTTATTAAGGTTAAATTCTGCAAAGACATGTCACTTATAAAATTACCTCTAACACTGTGATAAAATTATGCTAGGCCTACTAATAAAATAAAATAAACTTAAGAAATAATAACAAAATCTACGTTGAATGAAATGTTTATCAACAGCGCGGGCAAAGTAACCGAGGGCGTCAACGCGGCTGCAATTAGTATTTAGGTTGTATCTTTGGTCCCGCTGACTCAGGGCATTCTTTGTCCTTTTCTCCATAAGGATCTTTGTTTTTACTTCTCTCTTCTTGCGTGTTTAGCCTTTCCATCCTGTTTTTCCTTAATATCTCTTTAAAACGCCGATGCAACCTGGGTGTATTTTAAGGTTAATGTGAATGAATGATGACTGTACAATGGGTGAGATGCCTTGTGTGCTTTGTTACTGACTAAGACTGACTGATTCTTTAGCCAGGATAATTAATTAATAGCCCAATGACCAATGGTAGCTGGATCCAGTATCAAACCTTCACAAGATTTTCTCAGGATTTTGCTCAGGATCGAACCGGTGAACTTCAGATTATGAAGAGAGCACGCTAACCACTATGCTATCCAATCAATTTATCCTTACGAACCACTCCACTTGTCCTGCCGGCACCTCTCTCTCTTGCCTCGGCTCGTACGAGGTGGAGGGAGTGGTGCCGGAGCGGCAGTAATCGGCTAGTTTGCGAAGGGGTCACACTACAACAAATATACTAACCAAATATCCAAATTATAGCAATAAATAACCAAGAAATTGAATAAAATCAATTTCAGGGTGTCTAGCAGTCAGAAAAGTTAGGAAAGTCAGGAATTTTAATATAAATTAATAAAATATCAGGAAAGGAGGAAATCAACATAGAAAACTTTGAATAGTCAGGAAAATTGATATAACTGATAAACAGTGATTTAATTATTTGTATCTCTTGAACAGAATGTTACATAGCTTTGATTGACACTTTATTAGTGAATTTCCTTTGGAAAGTGAACTATTAGCATGACCCGCACGGTGAAACTTAAGCCCGGGACCACCATAGAAGTTCCTAACGTGACCCCCTGAACACGTTTTGGGGGGTCGTTCAAAATTTTATATATATATATATATATATATGTTTATGCACTATAGCGGTCGCATTTTTTGTCCGATTAACTTCAAATTTGGTAGGAACGTTCCTTTCTGTAATCAGTTGGACAAGTTCGTTGGGCAAAACAATCGGAAAACTCTAAACCCTTTTTTGGGGGATTAATCTTTCAAATTTCTACTTTTTGGGCCCAAAAAGGGTCAGAAAAGCTCTGGATGTAAAATTAATGCATGTAAAAAGATGGGAATTAGTGAGGCAAAAGTTTTAAGCCCTCTCTCATAATTCTAGCATAAATATTTACCGAGTTATTAAAGAAAATGTGTTTAGACTAAACACAGTACGTTGTCTTATGGGGGTTTTACACAAGAAAAGCCTGTTATTCCTTTGTTAGAGTACTTTTATCATCCCCAGCAACCTCACGCCTACTTTCAAGCTTGCTTGGACCTTCTCCTAACATTATAATGCGCAAAATTGTATTCCCAGCTTTGCAGGTAAATGAAACCAGGAGCATCAGAACAGCCAAAAAATCATGTTTTCAGATTTCAGTAAAAATTGAAATACATGTTTGTTTTTACACTTATTTTGAGTTTTAAAAGTTTTTTTGTGGAAATTCACTTCCCTCACGTCAGCGTGCTGCGTGCGAACTCGTTTAATTTGTGATAGACAGCAAAAATGAGCCATCATTTGTCTTTACACGGCAATTAGTTCCGGTTTTAGCATTTGCATTTTGTAGTAGGACGCCTGGTCTTGAATAAGTTACCTACCGCGACATTAGACCGGATGCCAAACAACAGACCAGCCATTAAGAATGAGGGAAAAAAATGCAGGGGTGAAGAAAATGTTTAGAACCCTGAAATTTTCCTAAATGCTACTATTACGAACCAAACATTTCCCCCAAAATTCACGACATATATCTTTAGGTCTACGTATAAAAATTTAACAGCTTTTTATAGGGCAAATAAATAGTAATCGAGTAAATGTTTTAACTTTTATTTATTAAGGTTAAATTCCACAAAAATATGTTTTCACTTAAAACTTGTTATATGTTGTCTCTAAATATTGTGATCAAATTGTGTTACTGGCCTAGTACAAAAATAATGCTACTAATAAAATATAGTAAAATAAACTTACAAAAATAAATAATTAAAAATATACATTGAATTGCATGTTTATTTTCCAAAACATTTTTTAAGGAATGGAGGTATGTAAGCACTGGTAGTTATAATTATCACACAAACATTAATAAAATGTCGGGAAAGAAGGAAATCAACCTAGAAAACTTTGAATAGTCAGGAAAATTGATAAACTGATTAACAGTGATAGTATTATTCATATATCTTGAACAGAACGTTGCACAACTTTGATTGACATTTGATAGAGTTCGTTATAGTTAGACGAAAAAAATGAGCCATCATTTGTCTTTGTACGACAGTTTGTTTAGGTTTTAACATTTCGTAGTACGGAAGGACACCTTATCTCTTCAATAAATTACCAGGACCCAAAACTGGATGCCAAACAATAGACCAGCCATTTAGAATGAGACAAAAAAATAAAGGATCGCTAGGCTGACTTTTGAGGCAAAAAAACAAACCCAATTAGTTGTCAAATGTAACAGTGAGACCATCAAAATTATTTGGATATTCAACACTGTTCATTATTTGACTTGACCAATGACGATGGAATTATACTTTATTGTAAATCGCTCATGCAACACTGTGTTTGTTGTCTTCTAATTAACCCTTCCTAAGCGGCGACCGTCGGGCGAAGCTCAACTCTCTACGCTATAGGCTATATTTTTTGGTTGGGGCAAAAAAGATTTTGAAATATTACTTTTTTCCACATCTATTTGATGGTTAAAGTAAATTATAATAACTTTCATGATCAAAATAATTTGTTTATAAGTTTTATGAGCATAATCAGCGTACTTGCTCATAAAGTATATATACGTTAAAAGCTCGCTATGGAATACATTGTTCCGTATATACTATAGTCAATAAATGCTTACACACTGTAGTTATACAATGTAATACACAATGTGGATTTATACAATGTATAATAGTCCACCGCTTGTAAATGATGTTTAGGAAAAACATTTATTTGTAATAAACAATTAATTTTGTGCTACTTGTGGTAAAACTGTAGTAAATATACCTCGTAAACAGGTATGAAATAAAAATAAATATGACAAACACATTATGAACTGTTTATAACTACAAAAGTAAATACCCACGTAACAGCAAACCTGCGTACTCAGCGAATTTCCAATGCATATATATGTATCTTAATACCACTTAAAGACACATACCAAGTTTCATCAATATACATTCATAAATAAATTATTGATGGCATTTTAATTATTCTCCATAAGAATAACATGGCTTCTGAGGATGCAGGTTTGCTGAAACAAGGTACACAAAAAATGGGTTTTTATGAAAATTTGTTTATTACTCAACCAGGTGAAGCCACATACAACATTGTATTAATTCATGTTCATAATTGCATTTTACTTATTCTCCATAAGAATAACATAGGGGCTGAGTACGCAGGTTTGCTGCTACAGGAACAATCGACAACAAAATTGTTTTTCGTGTGAATATTAATAGACTAAAACGCTATGAAGCAATATAGCCCGTTTCGTCAGGATACTTTGATAAATAAGCAAGATATACAATTTGTCTTATTCTCCATAAGATAACATTGGACAACATACTGTGTTCAGTACTTTCAATATCTCTGTAACCAATTGATGTAGAGCAATGATCAAAACACCAAATTTTTTTAAAACTGAATTTAATGGATCAATTACCCAAAATTAGTTAAAAACTCAAAAAAACCATTTTTGGGGTACAAAACCTCCAAAAAATTCCTCTTTAGATAGAGCGATCTGGCTGGTTTTCGAACTTAAGTCATACATGTTGCTTTACATGTTTGTACAAAATTTCATCAAAATCGGACCATTTTTACGAGAGTTATCAGTCATGAGAGTTATGTTACATCAACACATATATAGATATATAGATATACATAGGCCTAGATATATACATATATAAACAGTTTTGAACGAATGGTGTTTTGGAATCTGGGAACCTCAAAACGAAAAGTTATCATGGTCCCGGGCCTAGGTCTTACCATGCCGTCTACAGTAATAGCTTCTTCCCTATAGGGGAAATTCGCTAAAATTATTAAATATTATTAAAAAACTTCCACAATATAACATACTGAGAATGCCGTTTTGATTTGGTTTTGTTCAATGGTCCATTTTAGTATGATAGTCTTCAAAACATTTCTAAGGATGAAGGTGTGGTTGATCATCACAAGTCTTACAAAAGTAGACTTTTTGAAGTTTATTCTTGTTGCAATCAACACATTGATTAGCTCGTTTTTCCAACCTACTTATGAAGTGTGCTTTTCCATCTAATCTCTGGAATCTTCCTTGAGGTGGACGACCTGGCTTCCTTCGATCTCTCTTCTTATTATGTAATTGTCTTTTAAGTCTTCTATAAAAAAACTATGTCGAAACATCTTATGAGTCATTGGAGTTTTGATATTTCTTTCTTGGAGAAACTTGTACATCAGGTAAGAGTTAACTACAGCCACTTCAGTAGTAGAGAAAGGGGGATTCACCAACATGAGGGGTATGAATTTTGAGGATTAAATGCTCAATTTCGAGGATTAAATGCTCAATTTTGAGGATTAAATGCTCAATTTCGAGGATTAAATGCTCAATTTCGAGGATTAAATTCTTAATTTTGAGGATTAAATGCTTAATTTTGAGGATTAAATGCTTAATTTTGAGGATTAAATGCTCAATTTCAAGGATTAAATGCTCTATTTTGAGTATTAAATGCTCAATTTCAAGGATTAAATGCTCATACGACGTAACTCAACTTAACCTAACCTAACCTATGACAAAGGTCAAATAGGCAACTTTAGAACAAATTTGAGAGGTCAAAGGCCAATTTTGAGCAAAAAATCAAGAAAAATAAAAATTTCAATTTTTCAATCTTTCAAAATCCATTTATAACATAACAATTTCAATATATAATTTAATTTACTTCTCAAGAGTGATAATGTCGCGTATTTAACCAAAAAACAAAATTTCATATATCATAATCACACGATTTGCAAAAATGCTGGTGACTTCGTCGCAAATAGTAGGAGTTTACCTTAAAATAAATTAAAATAGCGTATTTTACCAAAAAACAAAATTTCATACATCATAATCACACGATTTGCAAAAATGCTCATGAAAAACATATTTTCATCATATAAAAGGCCGATTTGAGCGCTACAAGGATGTATGAGATGTATGAGTGACGTCACAAGTGATGTACGAGTTCAAAGGTCAAACTGCGAAAACGACCTCGAAACTGCGTTTTATTCTTGTTCAACACCACTTTCGACTTGAATAATTCGATTTTTATATTTTAAAACTTTATTTTACAACTTTAATCGCTTATATCTCGAAAACGGTAAGAGATATCGCGAAAATAACAATTTTAAAGAGAAAATAGAAGAGAACTAATTAATTATATGGCCTATATGATGACACAACTTTTATTGCTATGGGATGCGTTTTCAGCCGGACATAACTATTGACCTTTGCCCGATGCTTAATATCTCCGTTATTATTTGAGCTATCGATTTGAGATTTGGTATGCGGGTTCGCAGTGACTTCTAGCACACATGAATATGTGAAAATCCCGGATATTCGGGTCCCACCAGAATATGACGTAATATGAAGGGGGTGGTATCAATAAAATACAAAAACGCATGTACAAAAGGGGGGCGCGATTCACGTCTCCCTTTTGAAAAGCTCGTAATAGCTAAACAACATAAAAATCATCCTGTGAGGTCAATCATACTCATACAATATGTGAATGTTGAAAGTGATATTGACATTAGAAGTCGGGCCTCAAATTGGGTCCCATCTTCTGATACCTGTGTTGTATCATGAAGGCAAAATAGTCTATACAAAAAATAAAAATTTGAAATCAAACTTGTCTTTTAATCAGACCCGGAAAATCGCCGGTTCATGAATTTGGGCCTTACTTAGGGTGCTTAAGGTCTTTCACCTTCAATTGTACAATGGTCATTGACAAAGCACGTCACGCACATCGGCAGGTTGATCACACTGTACAACGAACGTGGTTTCCGAGTGTCGACAATGGTCATTAAACCATGACGTCCGTGACTTGTGTAGGTTTCGTACAGACACACTTTATAACCAATCGTTTGACGCACGTCCAGACGCTCATTGTTATTATTTATTAAGCTTGTAATTTCCAATTATATTTATTAAAAGTGAAGTATAATTTTGTTAAAAATATACAAATAAAAACTTTCAAAATCTATATTTAGACATGGTGAAAAGAAGTATTAGTGATAGCGATATAGTCAATTTTTTAGTTAAAAAACAAAAGTTTGCTGATGAAATTTGGCCTGACTAAAAGAAAAAATGCAAGAGCGGTGGCATGAGAATAGTAAGAGAATTCAAAGGGAGCAAGCGGAGGAGCAAGCAGAGTATCGTAGAAAACACCCAGTTGTATTACCGGTAAAATTTAAAAATCAAATGATACTTTTACCAAAACGTGATAACACACCTTTAACAGTGCAAGAAGCAAACCGAATAGATAAATTACAAGAGAATCTAATTGCTGAAGCGAAAGAATATCACACTCGGGAACTCAATGAGAAACGAGAGATCGAAAGGCAACACGAACCAGTTGTCAATGCGTTGGAAAAACTGACAAATGAATTGAAAAAGAAGGAAGAAGAGATAAAAGAACTGCGAAGTAAACAAAACAGACCCATTTTATTTAGACCACGTACAATGAGTACACCCAGTCGTAAAGTCTTTGAAAAACGTACAATGATACCGGGAAATGATGCAAATTTATAAGAACAAGACGTTTTCGAAAAAGAAACAATTCCGGAGCAGGATTTACCACAAAAAAAGGGCATTTTTGAAGAGGAGGGGCGATAGTAGAGGCCGCTAGCACGCTGTTGCCCAACAAGGATGACGATATGCATTTTGATAAATTGATTCAAGCTATCGTTGAAAGAAGCGGTACTGAGGTGGGCTCATTGGCGAGACAATATTTATCTAGAGCTAACGATGGAAAATTTGGTCTTAACTATGATATCGGCGAGCAAAAACTTAAAGTAGGAAATTCTGGTGTCACTATTATAAATGATGATATAATTATAGACAAGACGAACCAAAAATATACCAGTACGCCAGGCCTAGGGAGACTTTTAACACAATCTGGAGATGTTGGGAGTGAACAATATACGAAAAGTGATAGAGATGCTTATAAAACGATTTGAATCGACTCTGGTGCGATATTTCAAAGCAACGATCCATTGTCCGGACGTCCCAAATCCAGTCAAGGTTACAAGTGGAAAAAAGTGATTAAACCTATGTGGGAGGAGCTTTGATTGGAGAATTTACGCGGAAAACCAACGGGAAGCAGCTTAAAAAATAGCAGAACACTTCAATTAGTGAGAGCTATGGGATCCGGTTTGCTGGAAGAAACGAACAATCCAGTTGAATATAAATATATAAAACAATATGCAGACCTTATCAAAAGGCTCTATTTCCTACAAGCAGAAGAGAGAGCTGGCAATAACAACTTCCACAATGAAAAGTTGGGTATTGCTCAATTTATTTACGATCAACTGGTAGAATTAATAGCAAAACCAAAAGGACACAAGTACATTATGCGATGTGTGCTTGCTCTACCGAAAACTTCTGCGAAATACGTGATTGATAAAAGGACTGTTATACAATATTAGGACCAGTGTAATAATAATTACTATGTTATCACATATTAGGTATCTTATAATACAAATGTTATACACTACACAAGAATGTCATCCAGACGATCATTACTAACGTGCTTTGTGACGTGCGTCTGGACGAAATTCTCGCTAATCACGTCTAAACGATTAATACAAACGTGCGTAAAATGAGTCGTCAACGTGCATTACACAAAACTTACCGTGCATCGTCAACCAGGATAGCTACAAGAGTCTTCGAAGGTGACATCGATATCTTAACAATTAACAAGGTCTCGAAACTGCGGTTTAGTGAATTTCCCCTATAGGGAAGAAGCTATTACCGTAGTCGGCATGGTAAGACCTAGGCCCAGGACCATGGTAACTTTTCGTTTTGAGGTCCCCAGACCCCAAAAACACCATTCGTTCGAAACTGTATATATATATATATATATATATATATATATATATATATATATGTGTGTGTGTGTGTGTGTGTGTGTCCGTGAGCACGATAACTCTCGTAAAAATGATCCGATTTTGATGAAAATTGGTATAAACGTGTAAAGCAACATTTATGACTTTGAGTTTGAAAACCAGCCAGATCGCTCTATCCAAAGGGGTATTTTGGGGTTTTTTTTACCCCAAAAATGTGTTTTTTGAATTTTTTACATATAATTTTTGAAATAGTCAAATTTTAGATTTTACCATTGGATTCAGCTTAAAAAAAACACACAATTTGCTATTTTGATCATTCATCTACGTCAATTGGTTACCGAGATATTGAAAGTGCTAAACACAGGAAGTTGTCTAATGTTATTCTGATCGGGGAAAAGAAAAATTGTATATCTCGCTTATTTATGAAAGTATACTGACGAAACTTGGTGTACGGCTTCATCTCGTTGTGATCTATTGATATATGATATCTCCCATAGTTATGAACATAAATAATTAAAAACCGGTATACAACCACCTAGTTGAGTTATATTAATATTAGCATAACAATCCATTTTTTGTGTTCCTTGTTGCAGCAAACCTGCGTACTCAGCCCCAATGTTATTCTTATGGAGAATAATTAAAATTGTATATATATCGCTTATTTGTGAATATATTTTTATGAAACTTGGTAAGTGGCTTTATGTAATCTCCATTGGAAATTCGCTGAGTATGCAGGTTTGCTGCGACGGGGTATTATTCTTATAGTATCGTTCGATTTTTATAATGTAAAACTGAATTTTATAGTTGTAATTCAATAATATTGCCTAACTAATTTATTTATTATTATTATTATTTAATACTTTCCATCTCGGGCCTGCTATCTCGCGGCACGCACCGTTACCATTCGATTGGGCATAGGTCAATGTCGCGGTGATATCAAAGTCATTGTTGGCAGCGTTACGTAATCACATTGTTGCTGTTTATAGGAATAAAAAAAATTCAGATTGTACCTTTAAAAAATCAGTCTTGTACGCACTATTTTCGATTAAATAAAAGTATATTTTTCTTCCTATCTGATACCAGTCCCAAATTAGTTCTCCGGAACCCATGTTTGACCTCATTACTCTCAACATATTTATCTGGCGATGTTACAGGCAACCTCATTCCTAATTTCTGTTTTGCCCACATCGCTGTCCCTGTAGCCAAAGCTAAAGGTCTCTCGTAAAGACTGGCATCAGGTGTAAAAACGCGATCAAATGCCTTATCCTCTAGTATTTTATCTGCTTCCCAACTATCCTCTGCTCTCTTGTGTTTACTATACCATATATCATGTGCTGCTTCATCTAGAGGATTTACACCTTTATCAGCTCTAGCTAAGCGTTCTTGGAGTTTCGTCACAGGTCCTAGAAAATTCATACCCGGCGTGTGAAGTTCAAAGGGCAATTTGTTGATAATATCATTTAAAATTCCAGATCCTTCTATTATTTTCTCAGGTAAAGTAGCCAAACTTCGTGCCAAATACATGGGGCCATCTGGAAGGTCGATCTCTTGTTTGAGAGTGTCCCAGATAAAATCAATAATATGAGTTGCGTATTCTTTGGTGTCATTTTTAGCGAATTTCCCCTATAGGGAAGAAGCTATTACCGTAGGTCTCATGGTAAGATTTAAGCCCGAGACCATGACAAATTATTTTTTTTAGGTCCCCAGATGACTAAAACACTATTCGTTCAAATTTATATATATGTATATATATATATATATATATATATATATATATATATATATGTGTGTCCGTGAATGCGATAACTTGAGTAAAAAACGTCCGATTTCGATGAAATTTGGCTCAAATGTGTAAAGTGACATTTATGACTTTAAGTTCGAAAACCAGAAAAATCGGGCCATGGGAAGGGGGGTTTATGGGGGTTTTCAATTTTCCAAAAATCAGTTTTTTGCATTTTTTACCCTAAAATTTTTAAAACGCTTAATTTTGGTTTAGACCATGTTATAGAGCTTAAAAAAACAAATAATATGGTATTTTGAATTATTAAGCTAGGTTAAGTGGTTGCGGAGAAAATCCAAAAAAAGCTGCTCATAAAATCTCCTATGTTAATCTTATGGGAAAAAGGTTTTTGGCTTTTCCTAAGTTAATTTTAATGTAAACTTCACATTTGCTTTTACCAATCAACTCAGCTCCACAAAACAATCATTTTAGTGTTTAAATTGTGATTCTATGTCCAACCGTTGCAGAGATATTCAAAGTGCTAAACACAGTACATTGTCCAATGTTATCCTTATGGAGAATAAATAAAATTTGATATCTCCATTATTAATGAATGTATATTGATGAAACTTGGCACGTGGGGTCACGTAGTACTGGTATATTGATATTTGCACAAAAAAATGATTTTTTGTTGATCATCCCCATAGCAGCGAACCTGCGTACTCAGCCCCCATGTTATTCTTATGGAGAATAAGTAAAATGCAATGACTCCCTTAATTATGAACATAAATTAATAAAACTTGGTATGTGGCTTCACCTTGTTGAGTTATATTGATATTTGCATAAAAACCCATTTTTTTAGTTTCTTGTTGCAGCAAACCTGCTTACTCATCTCCCATGTTATTCTTATGGAGAGTAATTAAAATGTTATATAGTGCTTACTTATGATTGAATATTGATTAAACTTGGTATGTGGCTTCACCTAGTTAAATTATATTTATATTTGCATAAAAACCAATTGTTTGTGTTCCTTGTTTCAGCAAACCTATGTACTCATCACCAATGCTATTCTTATTTAGAATAATTAAAATTGTATATATCGCTTATATATTAATATATTTTTATGAAACTTGGTATGCGGCTTTATATGGTATTAAGACATATATTATGCATTGGAAATTCGCTGAGTACGCAGGTTTGCTGCGACGGGGCTATTGTATTTTATTAAATCAATCACGTATTTCGCAGAAGTTTTCGGTAGAGCAAGCACACATCGCATAATGTACTTGTGTCCTTTTGGTTTTGCTATTAATTCTACCAGTCGATCGTAAATAAATTGAGCAATACCCAACTTTTCATTGTGGAAGTTGTTATTGCCAGCTCTCTCTTCTGCTTGTAGGAAATAGAGCCTTTTGATAAGGTCTGCATATTGTTTTATATATTTATATTCTACTGGATTGTTCGTTTCTTCCAGCAAACCGGATCCCATAGCTCTCACTAATTCAAGTGTTCTGCTATTTTTTAAGCCGCTTCCCGTTGGTTTTCCACGTAAATTCTCCAATCGAAGCTCCTTCCACATAGGTTTAATCACTTTTTTCCACTTGTAACCTTGACTGGATTTGGGACATCCGGACAATGGATCGTTGCTTTGAAATATCGCACCAGAGTTGATTCAAATCGTATTAGCATCTCTATCACTTTTCGTATATTGTTCACTCCCGACATCTCCAGATTGTGTTAAAAGTCTCCATAGGCCTGACGTACTGGTATATTTTTGGTTCGTCTTGTCTATAATTATATCATCATTTGTAATAGTGACACCAGAATTTCCTACTTTTAGTTTTTGCTCACCGATATCATAGTTAAGACCAAATGTTCCATCGTTAGCTCTAGATAAATATTGTCTCGCCAATGAGCCCACCTCAGTACCGCTTCTTTCAACGATAGCTTGAATCGATTTATCAAAATGCATATCGTCACTCTTGTCGGGCAACGGCGTGCTAGCGGCCTCTACTATCATTTCCTCTTCAAAAATGCCCTTTTTTTGTGGTAAATCTTGTTCCGAAATCATTGTTTCTTTTTCAAAAACGTCATGTTCTTGTAAATTTTCATCATTTCCCGGTATCATTGTACGTTTTTCAAAGACTTTATGACTGGGTGTACTCATTGTACGTGGTCTAAATAAAATGGGTTTGTTTTGTTTACTTCACAGTTCTTTTATCTCTTCTTCCTTATTTTTCAATTCATTTGTCAGTTTTTCCAATGCATTGACAACTGGTTCGTGTTGCCTTTCGATCTCTCGTTTCTCATTGAATTCCCGAGTGTGATATTCTTTCGCTTCAGCAATTAGCTTGTCTTGTAATTTATCTATTCGGTTTGCTTCTTCCCGTGTTAAAGGTGTGTTATCACGTTTTGGTAAAAGTATCATTTGATTTTTAAATTTTACCGGTAATACAACTGGGTGTTTTCTACGATACTCTGCTTGCTCCTCCGCTTGTTCCCTTTGAATTCTCTTACTATCCTCATGCCACTGCTCTTGCATTTTTCAATTCTTTTAGCCGCTTCGGGTGACCGTAAAACCGGCTAAACCCAGACACTTCTTTACGTTTTTTAGGTTAAAGTGCCTTTCAAACAACGATGTCACCAATAAAAACAATACCATTGTAAAGTGTGTGTATCATTTTACTATATCCCTGTTGTTGTTTACTATGTTGGATGTTATTATAAAATAAATTAAACATAAATAAAAGTGTCCGGCTTAACCTCCACAAACGGTCTAATCCCGGACACTGACCTAAATTTCATTATAAAGCATAAACTAACCTCTGCTGTCCGTAGTAGGACGGTGTTTTGAGGTCTGCAGATGCCTTTGCACCAGTCAAACGCTTAAAAATGAAATTTAAAAAAAAAGGTAATGGGATGGGAATGAATAAAAAGTTTTCTTACGTCACGTTTTCAGCTGTTTATTCTTTGTATTTAAAATTAAACTAAACAAAGAACCGTAAGGGGAAAAGGTGTTTAAGATACAGTTTGAAACAAAGAGTAATACGACTTATATATACAATACATTTGTTCAACATGATCAGCAATAACATTTTATTCCTGTGGGCTGAAAACTGTCTGCTTTCCATTGGGCCCATTATATTTTCCACAGACATGATCATTGATCACGATAATGACATTAAGTATCCTCTTTCACATTAACTTTCCTGCTCTAACATCTTGGCTCTCGATTTATTTTCGTTCATCTTGGAGACAGTACAAACAATTATTCATAAATTAAAAGCACAAATTTTAATAACAACCCCAGATAGTTACCGTATTATGCCTAAACACCAGAATGTTGTTATTAGTTATGGCGGGAAATCTGCTTTTTACGTCAGTAAAGGCACACGCTAGTTGCAACAGTCGGCCCAACAGTCACATCCACAGAGTCTTATTAAAGTGTCCGGGATTACAATGGAATGCGTAAATGCGATATTTAAAAAAAATATATGTTGCATATAGCTTAAAAAGCATGGCAATAACTTATGCGCTCTTAAATTTTGAATAAAAATATGCCTTCGCAAAAAAAATCGGACAAACTTGACAATCACTACATGTCTTCGTTAGACATACATTTTTTTTTTAAGTCGTAAGTTGGTAAACTTGCAAAATAACACAAAAACAGATCGTCGCAGTTCTAACCTATACAGCTGCGTAGAGTGTTTTCTGGTCTATACGAATGGATAATGATCAACTTCACAACTTTGCAGGTTAGTTTAGAAATATATTTATGTTTACAAATATGTACACCGTGTCCGGGAATACCCCCTGACCGGGTTTAGCCGGTGTTACGGTATTCCGCACCCCAGTTTCAGTAAGAGACTAGTTCCTTCACTCACTATTTTCTTGATTCAATCCAAAGAGTAAATTAGACAAGGTTCCAGGTTTATGGTAGGTAAAGTAAGGTGGAAAGAGGCAATTCATAGAAACATTTATTTATAAGGAATGTTTTGAATTTCGCTTTGAATTTATTGAAGCAGGAGATTTCCTGTGATTCAGAAAAATTGGCAGTGTCGTGACCAATTTCAATCCTATATAATCCGGCTTTTTCTCAAAAAGCTTTAGGCCTATATTTTGTTGGTTGGATAGGTTTGTTGACAGATTTCTAGTGTTAAGTGACTATGGGATGGCATCCAATTATTTTCTTGTAGGTAAGATTCAGTGTCGAAAATAAACAGTCAGGACAATTATGGTAATATTCCTAAATTTTGAAAATGGTTGTAACAAGAATCTGTAAATTTAGGACCTTAACCCTAGGAGTGGCCAATGGCCGAGATTCGGCCCTATTTTGTGCAGCCTACTGTGGCAGGGGCCGAGAATCGGCCATTCAGGACCGAAAATTTTTTAACGTAAAAAAACCACTAATAATCAACTCAAAAGTGAACAATATATATGTCATTCGAAAGATAATATTCTGAACTTTCATTTTATTACATAAACAAACCCTGTAGCAGCTATACAACAATGTTACGATGATTAGAAATCAAATGAATTTTTGGCGCGATGCGATTCTAGCAGCCGATGCTAAGAAAATGTCAAAACACTACTTTTTTGAAATTACCCAGCTCGGGTAATTTTTGTCTTGGGAAGTTGCGGTTGGTACCAATGCACTGCTAAAGAGATGTGCTTTATTTTGGTATTGATGTTTTGAACAAAATATTGATAAGACAGATCATATGATTTTTTGGAAACAGGTGTTTTCTGTTTTGTTGTTCAATGGCAGATGGCCGAAAAAGGGCCATCAGGAAAATCTGATTTATATCTAGTGTAAGTTATAGTTACTAGTCAAATAATATGTTATTTTGAAGAGGAAGAAACGTAGAGTAATTTAGTTTTGCCGTTGGCAGCACTGTTTTATTCTGAAAATCATCACCAAGGAATAGTTTCTTTACGTCACATTTTTGCCTAATCGGCAACTGCGCAGCTGTTTGCTGTTTACGAAGTCTCAGTCAGTTTGTTTGGCTCGCTCCAAACTGTATTGTATTTGGTATCATTGTAAACAGCAGATTTCAGGCTTTCTTCTTATATCTGTCTCGATGTGTTGTGTTTTTGTTGACAATATAACATGACATTTGAAATATGCAATGTCGAAGTCCCAGTCCAAAATGGCGCGCTATGTTTGACCGCTGTCATTGTGTAAGATTGTTTTAGTTTTTTTATTTAGCCGAATTTACGCAAAAATGGATTGTAGTGACATTCGGGGTGCTCTTGAATAAAGTATTAGTGACGTTGATGACGATTTAGAAGGTAATATAGGCAGTGATATTGAGATGATCGACTTTTCTGATGTTGCGTCGTAGGCCTAGGCTAATTGGATTATTTATCTGGCAGTGGTGAGTTATATATTTATATGTATACTCCTATGTATTCGATGTATAACATGTTATACATTTCTGTGTAGGGAATTGAATGTACTACAACATGATTAGGTACTTTGGTATTATACGGATGCCACTATTTTTGGAGGTTAAATTTTTACCGGATACAAAGGATAACTACATAATTCGAAAAAACGTACTTTTATTGACTTACTGTACAAATTTTACATCATTTTGATGAGCGGTCTTTGTGTTGTGCCTCCCTAAAGGCAGCGATGTCCGCTAGGATCGTGTTGAATGCGTCGCCGCCGCTAGCAGCCGCACCCGATCACCCTTATACAGCGCGCTGCGGCAGTTATGTTAGGATGGGTTATCATAAAAATGATTGTAGGACTTTCCTTGTCATTTCGAGGTAAATCCCACACCAAATGAACGTCACTCATTATGAAAAAAATGTAACGTAGTGCATGGCAATAAATCACTCATGACACTGACCCAGATACAGGCGGTGACAGGTGATGTGCGCGCTCCGGTCAACGACCTGACTTTGGCCTATTTGGAGGGGGTTTGGCAGCCGGAAGTATGACTCATCAGGTATCGTTCGATTCGTAACGAAACAAGGAAAGTCCTACAATCACTTTTATGATAACCCATCCTAACATAACTGCCGCAGCGCGCTGTATAAGGGTGGCATCCGTATAATACCAAAGTACCCATGATTATATTGCTTTGGGGGCAAAATATTAGACAAAAAAGTTATATACTAAATACTGTGAAATATTTTTTTCCAAATACACAAAAATTGCAAAACATTCTTTTATTTACATTTATTTATAAGTGATAACAATTTTTTACCATCAACTTTATGACTTTTTTGGATTCCTTACTTCATTAGCTTTACAAATATGTATATATAATTATTAGTATATACATATATTACATGACTTATTTACAACACGACCTAACACCGTACAGTTTACATATATTTCGGGTTTCCGTTTATTATTATATTACACCCCTAAAACTTACAAAACAAATTATTTCCATACCATTTTATATATTTCTAAGTAGGGAATTAGATCGTTTACAAAATGTATATAATGAATTTTCCATAAAAAATCAGTAGAAAAAATTTCACCAAGGCTACTTTTGACATTTCAAAAATAAAATTCTAATTGTTTTTCTTGTTTTCACTTTACCGGAAAAATTTCCCTTCTAGATCTTTATCATTTTAGTATTTCTAGATTGCCCTGTTCTTCCTGATCAAAATGAATATAAGGTTGGCTAGGTTTACTTCTACGGTTGAATTTATACAAATTTTCAAAAAAGTGTCTGCAAAATCGACAAATTTAGCCTGCCATTCCACACTTTAGCATTGGGCCACTCCTAGGGTTTAACAGAACGATTCTAGCAGTAAACATGTTCAAGTTATTGCCAAGATATTATAACTTAGTGATCATTGGCCCCAAAATATTAGAAATTTGACGCTGATTCTGGAAATTATAGTTTTTTCCCGCGGAAAATTCATTAAAACCCCGGAAAATCGTAAAAAGTTTTTTTCTTATAATACTGTCGTGAGGGTATTCAAAGCGTGCAGAATTTCACCCTGAACACGTACATGCAATTTTATTTCCCCGATCGGACTATTACTAAGCGAGATACGGCTGTTAAAGCTGGAGCGCGTAGGAAAACGTAGAAAAAGGTGCCGCCACAGCGACAATATCAGGTTATACAGCGGTCTGCGGAGTTAGGTTAGAATAGGTTATGATAGTTACATTAGTTATTTATCATAAACTAACCTAACCTAACTCCACAGAGCACTGTATGTCGAAACAACTTGCTGGCACATCGCAAAACATGGGTTAGATTAGGTCAGGTTATGATAGTTTAATTAGTTATTTATCATAAACTAACCTAACCTAATTCCGCAGAGCGCTGTATATCGAAACGACGTACTGGCACACCGCAAAACATGGGTTAGGTTATGATAGATGTATCATAACCTAACCTTGTTATTAAAATCGGATGAAAACAACCGGAAACTAGTGTTGTGGCCGCTGTAAAAAACACGGCGCCGGGCCCGCTCTGTGTTGAATAGATTGTAAACATTTATTGGCAATTTCTTGCTTATTAATAGTCTGATTGGGGAAATAACTGCACATACACATGTCAGGATGAAATTCCGCAACATTTGAATACCCACATGACAGAATTATAAGAAAAATAATATTTTCCGAATTTCTGGGGTTTTAACAACTATTCCGCGGAAAAATGTGTGATCCGGAGAGTAATTGCACGTGCGTATTCAGGGTGAATTCCCGCACAATTTTGAATAGGTACCCACATGACGGTATTATAATAACGATGTTTTTCCGATTTTCTGAAGTTTACTCGCCTTTTCTGCGGAGAAAAAAGTGTGATCGGGAAAATAATTGCACGTACGTGTTCAGGGTGAAATTCTGCTCATTTTGAATACCCGCATGACAGTATTATAAGAACAAAACTTTTTCCGGAGTTGTAACGTCTCTTCCGCAGAAAAATACAATCATTTCCAGAATCAGCATCAAATTTCCAACATTTTGGAAAAAACAAATTTTAAATTTGCATGGTGTCGTTGATCGATAGTTTTACCAAATAATTCATCATAATAATACGTTCTATTCTTAGGTAGGCTATATAATTTAGGTAGGCTGAGATAAAATGTAATAGTAGGCAATGTTGTAGGCAGACAAATAAAAAAAATTTCAATGTAGAAAACTGGTAGGCTTGATCCGCACTGATCAACACTTTGATCAACACTGAGGGACTATTGCCCTCTCTTGTAGTTATTATAAAAAAATGTTCACATTTTACTTTCCCGCTAGCCTAGCATGCTGGCCCGATGACCACTAAAAGCCTAGGCTAACACATTGTTGCTGAAAAATCAGCAATTATTATGTTGAAAACAACTTGATGCTAATTTGGCTAAAACAAGGGCTTAAGTCTAATTAAAAGGATATTTTGCCAAGGGGGAGTCAATTTTTCTGCCGTTTACAATTAATTTCTTCTTCTCTTGAGACATAATGCGCCGCAGTTCATTTTGACTGATTTTCTTTTTCGACATTTCACTTTCACTATTTCAGAATAAAGTTAGTTTATCTAACAATAACCTCTACTTTTCTTTAACCTCACTCCACACACTAGATATTAAAATTACACAAACACAAACCAAAACAATCACACCACACTCACACATAACAAAAACAGTGACACCCAGTGTTATCAATCCATTTTGATCATATTACCCTCAGAGAAGCTTAAAATTACCCTCTTTTACCATCTGCCATCAATTTATAACCCATTTTCACCCTCAACTAAAAAAATCAAAAACCGGTGATATAGTAAAGAAGGCCCTAGGAAATAAAATGTTCATATCTATTGAAAAATGACAGACAACATTTATTAGAACAAAACTAATTTATTTTGCTGTCTTTTGGTTTTATTGCTAAAAAAATTATTAGGTTATAATAAACTAACCGAAATGTCGATTTAAATAGTTAAACAGTAATGACATCAATCCTTGTTTTATAGAGTCGCATTGCTGTGTTAACAATGAAGTATAGTTTGTTCTATAGGTACTGTTTTCATAGTATACAAATCATTATTGTTAACATTTAAAGTACAGTTTAATCATAAAAGTTTATTTTCGTCTAATTGAAATGAAAATGCGAAAAATAATATTCTAATCTAAATAGTATATATATATATATATATATATATATATACAAAAATGGTATTAATAATTTAGAAATATTTAAATTTTCCTAAAAAAAGGAAGGTTGTGGGTAGAAAAAATTGTTTTGATATGTGAAATATAATTTCTTTAACTTGGTGTTATTTACTTTACTTTATGACACAATTCACAAATAAATTACACCTTCCATAACAATTTGTTTTTACTTTAGATGGGGCAAAAACGGGCAAAACTTTAAAACATTCTCAAAAAGTGAGTTAAATTTTGGTTTCAATGATATAACAATCTTTGCCCGACCTTGCCCGACTCATTGTTAAAACTGCAAGTATAAAAAATGCCCGTCCAGTGCCCCCTACTGCTGACGTACCTGTTCTTCACACAGGGTTTTTCTCTACCCGTTCTTTAGTCAATGCAATTTCCATTTTAGTTAGCTTGAAATAGCTGTTCTTCCTTCTGCTCTTTAAGCTGTCAAATGGAAGTGTCCACAGCTGTTCGCATTACAGTTTTCTGAAATGTAAACATTGAAACTTAGTACGTTCACGGGGCGTAGCCCGAGGGGATTTTAAGGAAGTGAATAGGCCTATGTGTTGCATGGGTTCAAGATCTACCTACCCTAGTAGCACAAATCATTGGGCCAACGTTGAGAAATGGTTGTCACAGATCGTTGGCCAACGGTAATAAATGGCCGTTGGCGCACCGTTGGACCAACGTTGTATTTGCCAACCAAATGCCAACAATGCCAACCAACACCCAACCAAATGCCAATTGTTTATAATTTTATATATAAATGGTTAATTTGTATTAAAAAAGAACACAATTTCACATTGAATTGGCTTAGTAAACCAATAATATAAATTTTTATAAACGATTTGAATAGCAAAACTATTATGTCCTGGTCGAGTCTTGAACCTACGACCTTTGACTTACTGTACACTCACCTTAACCCTCGCGGCCACTCTGACTCGTATATGTGAATGGAAGGACTATGATATAAAAATTACCAATATTGTACACCTACACGACTAGGACAATGGTCAATGTTTCCTTTAATCTATACTTATTTAATAGGCGAGCAGGTTTTTTGTGACAATCACTCTTCCTAAACTACTGAACCGATTTTCATGTTTTTTGTGTCATTGGAAAGAGCCTAACGTGAAGTTGTGCAGGAAACTTTTTTTATAGAGAAATAATTTGTGAGTGAGGCCCTGGGGCCCTTTAAAGATGAGTTTTTTTCCATAAGCTTAACATTGGGAAATAACTATAAGTTTTAAGCAGTCAGCTGGATAGAGTAAACACAGTTAATCAGCAGGCCATGTTGGCTTTGGAACGGAAACACAATATTTATAAATGATGATTGCAAGCGAAGCCGCGACCGGTTTACTAGTTCTTCTATAAATTAATCTACTTGCGCAAATCACTGAAATAAGAGGATAATATACCCGTAGCAGCAAACCTGCATACTCAGCGAACTTCCAATGCATATTAATTTATCTTAATACCACATACCAATTTTCATCAATATACATTCATAAATAAACGATTTATGACATTTTAATTATTCTCCATAAGAATAACATTGCGGCTGAGTATGCAGGTTTGCTGAAATAAGGAACACTAAAAATGGGCTTTTATACAAATATCATTACAACTCAACTAGGTAAAGCCACATACCAAGTTCTATTAATTTATGTTCATAATTAAAGGAGATAACACGTTAATTATTCTCCATAAGAATAACATGGGGCTGAGTATGCAGGTTTGCTGCTACGGGAACTATCGCGCAAAAAATGGATTTTTGTGCAAATATCAATAGACCACAGTGAAATGAAGCAATACACCAAGTTTCGACAGGATAAGTTGATAAATAAGCGAGATATACAATTTTATCTTATCCTCCATAAGAATAACATTGGACAACGTACTGTGTTTAGCACTTTCAATATCTCAGTAACCACTTGACGTAGAGCAATGATTAAAACATAAAATTGTGCGTATTTTTAAGCTGATTCCAATGGGGATAAATACAATTTTATTTGTTCAAAAATTGTATGTAAAAAACTCAAAAAACCCATTTTTGGGGTACAAAACCCCCCCAAAATACCCCTTCGGATAGATTGATCCGTCTGGTTTTCGAACTTAAAGTCATAAATGCTGCTTTACACGTTTGTACTAAATTTCATCAAAATCGGACGTTTTTACGAGAGTTATCGCACCCACGGACACACACACACACACACACACACACACACACACATATATATATATATATATATACAGTTTCGAACGAATGGTGTTTTTGGGGTCTGGGGACCTCAAAACGAAAAGTTATCATGGTCCCGGGCCTAGGTCTTACCATGCCGACTACGGTAATAGCTTCTTCCCTATAGGGGAAATTCGCTAAAAGTTGGACAGTGTAATTTGGTTCTTTTGATTTATATGTCTATTCTTGCTATGAAATATGATGAACTAAATTATGAGCAAATTAATATACATTTAATATAATTATAATAATAAAATATATGATGTTAATACGGTATACTAAAGTATATACATTACTATTATTAATAATAATAATATTAAAGTATGATTTGCCAACCATAGCTTTTGATGGCCCAACCTCTGCTATGGTTGGATTTGCCAACGCGGGTTACCCAACGATTAATTCGTTGGCCCGACGTCTCCCATGGTTGGATTTGCCAACCGACCATTATCCAACCACTTCTAACCATCCCTACCATTCCCCATCGTCGGGCCAACGATGTGTGCTACTAGGGTATGTGTAAAGTTTCAGCCCAGTCGGTTCAGTGGTTTTTGCGTCAACCCGGAACATCAGACAGACAGACAGACAGAAAACCATCTCTTCTTTATAATATTATAGATAGATTAAAACTACTTTTTTGTCGCCCTCGTTATACCAAACCTGAGAAATCGGTTGAATGTTATTCTTATGGAAGATAAATAAAACGTTATATCTTGCTAATTTATCAATAATTTTGATGAAACTACGTAAGCTAGTTTTTGTGTTGACTAGGTATATAAATTTTCATTGAACATTCGCTGAGTTTGCACAATGCAGGTTTGCTGAGGCAGGCAACGAGGTATTTATTTATTTACTCCGCGTTGGAGGCGGGTGCACACATAAACAAAAGAATCATGACAGCTGTTTAAAACAACCAGTCAGCTATCAAAATAAAACTAATTTGGTAAAGTATTATTGCGTGATTTTCGTAATATTAGTGATTAGAACCAATGTATTTATAACTTAAATATACAGATGATTTGGTTACGTTTACATTGCTAAAACCATTACAAATTAAGTTTGCATACCAAGTGGAAATGTCAAAAAACAATATATATATATGTATACGCAAATGAAATATGACATGTATGGCGTCAGGCAAGGCTAGATCATCCAGGCAAAAAAAAGTAATTAACTTTACAATCATAAGATTTCACTGTGAATGCTTGCGAAGACAAGACCGGCAATTAGTACAGTGCAACTAAAATATCAGGAAGGGAATGGTAGGACTAGGGCTACCTTACCTGATTAAAATATATATCCATAAATTATCTATTTTTTGTAAACTCCAATACATTCTTAAATATTGTCACGGAATAAATATTATTATTATACAGTATTATTTATATATCAACAATTATTCCTAAACTTTTGATACAACCTAAGCAGTGATCAGCTGTATTACTGCCATCAACAAAATGTTATAGTTCAATAATTAATAAATACATAAGCATCCATAAAATGTGCAAGAGCGTGTCACGACTCAAAAATTCAGTGTTTTAACTTAGATCCACCATGGCGCAAACAAGGAATAATTTGAAAACAGAATATGGACGATATTCCGAATCTTCTCGTAACCCTACGTGTGGACCACCGGAACAATATTATGCTGGACCTTCTAACGCATGTGAATCACAAGGTCAATTCTATGCCGGACATTCTAACGATTCTTACTCCGGATATGAACCCCAAGGAAAATATAATGCATACTACTCCGGATGTGAACCACAAAACCCAGCCGTAGAAGGAAATATGCTCCCTACTTCGCCGGTTTATTCATCGACGCAAAATTCGTTGGCATCCCAAGAAACCCACCGACCTGG
Source organism: Allygus modestus (assembly GCA_963675035.1). NCBI lineage: Eukaryota > Metazoa > Arthropoda > Insecta > Hemiptera > Cicadellidae > Allygus > Allygus modestus. The sequence continues at coordinate 103,345,131 of OY776112.1, forward strand.
ACAATTGTCACAAATTAAACCTGGCCCGGAACGTGACTTAACTCCAGCGCAGACAAAATGGAATATGCAAGGAGTTTATCTGAATAATCAAATGAACATGCAGGGTTTCGGAAATAAAGTTGATGCCTATGTGGATCAAAAGGTGCGTGCTTGGGATCGGTATAATATGAAACCTGTGTGTGAGAATAAACAAAAACATAGTTCAGTATCACCACCACCACCACCACCATCAAAACCAGAACAAAAAAAACCTGATGATGAAGGTCAAATGGACGAAAGAATGATTAAACAGCCACCCCCACTGCCGGGTGGGTTACCCGTGGTGGTCCAATATGGTCCACCACGGACCAAGGCCGCACCAAGAGCGACCAGATCAGCGCATCCTACGAGGGGGCAATATTATGCCGGAGCTAACGGTCCTACCTCCGTGGGCGTACCACCGAAAGGATATGTGGAGAACGTTGTATCAGCATTTGATGACATGGAAAATGAGGCTTACGTAGAAGTTGATAGAAAGAAGGGGCAAATAGACGACTTGAAAAACTGTGCAGCTTCTCTCAAGTGAACCCACAAAATATCTCTAGAGATGATGCCGACTCTAGCTGTCCTGCGCTATGGTGAAAAAATTTACACAAACAATACAAGTTAAGTAACAAATACAATATAATGAATTAAATATGATCAAACTCTAAAACATATAAATATTATGAGATAAAAATGAATTGAAAGTTTTAAAAACCAAGATGTTATTCTTTTATAATAGTTGGCGTTTACTCTTAAGTTTAAAGAGAACCCTTATCTTATGTCAACCGTATAGGCTTAGACTTCATTCATTATTTCATTAGAACTAGGTAAAGGTGTTGAAAAATCAACACGTTTTATAAGGCAATTAATAAAAAATTGTATCTCTTAATGATAATAAGAGTAAAATCACGTTTGAAATATACAAATTCCGATACCTTAAACATATATTCAGGCTTTCAACAATGGAAGGGTCAGGGGCTTATCTATGTTTTTGATTTTGTTTTTTGAGGTCATAACAAAAAACTTTCAAATGAATCCCAAATGCCAAAAATTCATTTTTTACCAAAATTTTACAAACTCAAAAACATCAATAAAAACCAAAAAATATCTTTAATACATTCATAAAGATAATTGCATTGTCACAAAAATGCACATTAGGAATTTAGGTTACATCTAAATTAAAATTAAAATTTTCAAGTCCAGTCAAAAATGTATTTAGAGTATAGAAGGTTGGTCTTCCAGCCAATTCTTCAGGTAGAAGTGGGTCGTTGCAGTGCCCGCTCCGTCGCGACCGTTCCGTCGCGACATTGGAACCGCTCCACGAATTAGTTCCGTTGCAACAATACCTGACGACGCGACGGGGAACGAGGCTTTGCATCGTTGCAAAGCGCCGCGCCGTGCCACGAGTATGAAGCAAAGACTTAAAACTACTGGACCGCTCGCGCCCGTGGTGAAGCGAACCAAATTTCGGTCCGGCCACGTTCGAGGTCGCGCCGCAAATGGTGGGCCACCGCGGCAGCGCTTAGCATGGGGGATATAGGGAAAAACACGACGCGCGCTCACTTGAATTGAATTTGCAGCCAGGAAACATTTGTTATGGTTGAATGGCCTTCTGATCCGTATTCCTGAATAGTTTCTCAAATTTGTAATACCAAAAGTAACTATGTTCGACCAGGGTTAGTTGCGTAAAAAGAACAGAAAGTTGGGAGTTTTGTAAAATAATCTTCTCGATGGCTGATTCTTTCATATTTACAGTCATATAAATTTATGTACGATCCACTAGGCTTTAGGTGTTGTTCAATAATGATGATTTGAAGTTGTTGGTACTGGAATGAATTTTTTATGAGCAGTAATATCGTTCTTTGGACAGTGAAACTTTTAATTTTAGCATATAAACTTCGACGTTCGCCAAAAGTTGTAGATTGCATGAAAGTTAATTGGCCTATATCATAAAACTTTGTCGATGAATGAACACCATACAAGACAAATACTTTTTAATAGCAAATTTATTCTTAATAAACATTAATTACCAACATGGTTACCAACGTTAAACGTTACTATGAGATCTATAACTAAATTTCGTTGATCAAATGTGATTAAATTGAATGTTGGTTTGTTAATTTACTTAGTTAATTGGGAACAGGAAAAGCGATACTAAAACGTAACCCGAATTCGACGACTAAAACAAAAGTCGTATAGCTATGTATTTTATCAAAAAAACTAGGCCATGTTGTATAACACAGCATCACTGAGTTTAATTTAAAAGCGCGGCACGGCGCGTCTTGGATAGAGCGCGGCGAAAGGTTTCAGCATCTTTCCAAACGAATTGTAGGCAAACCAACAACTTTACCGAAAAATGTTTGAAATAAAAGTTTTAGAGAAACTAATTATCTACAACTTTCCCGCAGGAAGTTTGCTTCTAACCTGAAAATAAAAAACTTCCTCGTTGAGTAACTTTTTCATGTCCCTCTTTAATAACACGTAAGAGTTTTTAATTATTAAAAATATTAAAACACGGTCAAATAAAACAATATTTATACTTTCAGATTCCGTAGTTCACGTACACAAAGGATATACAAATTTCATTACAATTCAAACATGGCAGTGAAGTCCAGGAGCGTGTAAACGACAGCGCGTTCAACGCCAGTAACAGCTCTGAGCACACAGTGGCCCACCATTTCTGTTCCGCACAGTCCCACGCAGACCGTTTTTAGGAGACGATGGAATTGGAACAGTCCGGAACTCCCGCAGCGCCGCCCTCGCGCAGTAAAAATGTTTCGTGGGGAACTGGCGCTGTCCCCCCACCCTACAGCCGCGAGTACTACACCAGGGAGCCACGCCCTCGTTCCCGCTCCATACCTAATAATAGCAGTTCTGCCAACTTCCAGCATCCAACGTAAAATTTTGGGGCCCTCGGAAAATGTCGTGTTGAGTACGGCTAATCTAAAAATTATCAAATTGCGTGTTATACTTTCTGCTGCACTTGAGGGTTTAATTATGTAATTAGTTTTTGTTTCCCAGGCACGTTTTCCGACGTTTTTTGTGGTCGAGCGCCGAAGGCCAAGAGGCGGTACAGGTGATAATTTAGTTTAGTCTTGAGTTAAAAATAAAAATTTTAAGTATATATTTTCAGATGGAGTTTTTGCGTATTTAACTACCAGGGGTCCGAAAAAACAGGTGTTGCATAAAGCAGTAGTGTTATTAATTAAAACCTATGTTTTAAAATGTATTCATTTACAAATTGTTATAACTTTATTACACCGATATATATATATAGTGATTTAATCTTACTAGCATCTATATATTAATACGCTAGAGTTTTTTCTTCACACTCTTAACTCGATAACGGCTAGACGGATTTTAAATTTGAGGTGCCAAATTAAAGGTATTTTTACGTAAATTTGCCAATACGTCTCAAAATTTTAAGAAAGGGCATCTCTTAAACACAGTAAAGGGCTGAATTTTTGGAATAGTGGAACTATCCGACGGCGGAAGTCTAAACTTCGTGTTGATTAAAAGTACGTTGTTATCATCCGTTTTAATATCAGATGTTTTTTTATGTTTGTATACAACTGAAGTAACCTTTCGTTGGGTACAAACTTGCTCGGATTCGAGCAACAGGGCAACTAGTAATTTATAAATGTTGTTTATCTATAGCCATAATATTAGGACTACATATCTTCTATATAAATAAAACTAGTGTGTTGTCTGAACATTGCTTGGAATTATGAAATATTTGCATATTTTCACGTTTTACACCCTAGAAAAGCCAAAACCTGTTTCATCTCAATTTTTGGCTGTCTGTCTGCCTGTCGGTAACATTAAAATACGGGTTTTTCTTCGCCTTTCACGTGAAAACGAGTGCACTGACTTTGATGAGACTTAGTTTGTTTGTTCTATACATGCGTGAGAAGGTTTTAGGCTAATTGGATTTTTTAAATCACCTTAGGACTCTGCCCCACGGGGGTTTAAAGATCCTCTGTTATTCTTATGGACAAATAATTTATTTATATTGAACCAGATGATGACTAAAGAATTTTTATTCTACAAACAGATGTTTTAGTTATTATTTAAAACATTGAGTAAAGATTGGTAATAAATAACATGAGTATACAAAGATGATGTGCCTTAAGAATATTTATTCCATAAACAGCTGTTGCAGTTCTTATTTAAAACTTTGAGTGAAGATTGATAGTAAATAACAAGTATACAAAGTAGATTTATGACTAAATCGATATTTGTCAGACTCATGCACTCACTGACATAGTGAGCACGTTATCTAAAAAAGACAATATTTATGATGAGAAATCTTGCATGGTGATTCCCCTTATGCTGCTGATGTACAATAAGAATACGTTTCAAAATATATCCTATAGGGTTCTGCCCTAATGTACTTTGATGGCAATCTTATCAGTATTAGTATTTACTGTACCTTTTTAGTATAACTTAGGTAGGGACATAACTAATACATCAGAACAAAACGCAAGCCTATATTCCCGTTACGAAAAGTTTAAGGGTTTCGCCCCCCGGAAGTTCAAAATACAATTATTTAACAATCTTGCACCTTCTACTGGACTGGTGGAGCTGAAATTTGGGAGGAATTAAGGGCTCTGGCCCACTGGTCTTTAATATAAGCATGTTAATCCCCATACACCAATTACTCAACAAATAGAGCTTAAAATTGGAACTTTAAAGGACATAAGAAACAACATCATGACTGTAATGAGGAGTCTCGGTGTTGTTCTCTGAGGATTTCACACAGTAACTTGGTCGTGCTTAAGACATGGCTGGACGATCCACGCCTCTCTAAAAATATATTTAATGTAGCTTACCACTGAGGTCTGAACTTAACAGTAAATACGAAAATGTATTTTGGAGAAGATTAAGGGGTTGAGGAGTTTTCTTATGCCCTTTTAAAAGTTGGGCACTTGGACACCTTTAAAAAAAAGGTAGGTCACTAGCAGAGTGAGGAACGAACATGTTCAATTTTTATGTAACATCGTTCTTTTAACCATGACCACGCCTTTCTCTAGCCGACAGAGTTCTTCGACTTGGCAGCAGTACCAAAACTATCTGCCAGTATATTTCTTCAACCTTTCTTTAATTGTATATCAAACATGTACAATGTAATTTTAAAATTATATGGGTGTTTATTTTCTTCTGCTAATCTATTATTTATACATACAACCCATGCGTAGGACGTGGGTAAACAGCTAGTATATAAATATAATTGTAGTTTTGATTCCAATTTTACCATTTCCATGTAAACCTTAAATAGTTTATGACCACTTAGTTATTTAAATTCACTTAATTACTGATCCTGTCATTAAAATAACGTCAAAATTTGAATGGATATATAATTTTCACTTTTACTTAAATATTTCATGAAATAATATTCAAAATACAATCAAACCATAGGAAACCATTATTAACCTATAATTTTGTATAAATCTCTGAATTATGCATTTAACTACATAAAATTTGCATACGGTACTTAATTTTTACAATATAAATTTTAAACATACATTGTTATACAAAATTAAGGTGGGATGATTGCACCTGAATAGTATTTGTTATGACGGGTCCTGTTCCGATGAGCGAATCCGCTATACCTTATTTTTTATATACAGTGTATATACTTCGATTACAATTGTGTGCATTTGTTGTTTTCAAATATTTAAATATTTTAAAATTATTTGAGGTTTTGAGTGGTGTGTTTTTGTTAATGACAAATTTAGTGGCGCGGAACATAAGCAAACATTAAGCGAACGCGATTAAGCAGCCAGGAAACAAATGGTGTGATTCAAGAGAGTGATTCAAGCTCGTGAATCACCACGATCTCGCAGCGAGATGAAGCAGTGCTATAGTAGAGAAATTCGGAGTTTACATGCCTTTACACTTTTTCATACCATTATATGGATTGGTATGTATTTGCCTACCATAAATTGCTACAACCACTGTAATATCTTTGATTTAATAAATTTCAAAGACGTTTAAGATGCCATGTTTTTTGGCAAACAAAATTAAATAAAAGATACGTTAACGGGGTATAAGGTTATTTTGGTATAATATATGTGTTTTAAGGGAGGTTGGCAATATGGGATGTAGGTAATAGACACACGCATGAAAATGTCTCACTTTTTCAAAATCTCGAATTTTGCGGTTATATCTGTTTCGAAAAACGCTAATTAGTGTTAGGGGTATTCGTTTTATTTAAATAAATCTAGAACTCCACCGGATGAATTTGTATACTGAACCCCCCCCCCAAATATATTAATCATGTAGATTGTGAAATAACTACGAAAGTCTGAAATATTTGATTATGTACGGGGGAAAACGTAAAATATTACATTATAATAAATACGTTAAAAACTTGATAACAAATTAATTTGTTCCAGTCAAACTTTGGCCTTGATTACCAGTTACGAATACTAATGCAATGCAACTGTATCAGCTGTAGATTAGTAACAACTGGGAAATTTTCGAAATGTCTAAGCTCGCCGCGATCTCGCCGAGAATAGATCACTCGTGGGATCACGACGATCCTCTCGCTCGTGTGAACCGAGCCTTACTAGACTAAGTAAATATTACTAGACAAAAATACTACTAGTACTAGTAATTGTAATTGTCATTAGTTGTTTAATTTTTAATCGTCAATAGCCTACAAGTTTCCTCCCTGCCATGGCCATGACGCCTCTAGCTTCCCCGTCAAAATCAAAATCTCTCAAGCGCGAGGCCTTCGTAGGTGCGATGCTCTTTGCGGCTGTAACTGGTGCACCGCTCTAAGGTCACGGGGGGGGTGACAAGCTTGGTATTTGCACGGGCGCTGAAAAACTGACGGGCTGCCCCTGCGTCCCCCCCATGTCCCAAGCACACAAAGTGTCTGTATGAAATCTCTAGAGAACAAAACCATGACTCCCCATTATGGGCCATGTTGTTGTTGCTGATGTTCCAAATTTCAGCTCTATTGGTTGAGTAGTTTGCGATGGTTATATTAAAGGTCAGTGAGAAATAATAGTCAATAGTGTTGGGGCAGAGCTCTTAAGTATTTTTTATCAGATTTTTTTGCTACCAAATTTCATCTCCATCAGTCCAGTAGCAGGTGCAGGATTTTAAAAATAAGTATTCTGAAGGTTCGGGGTTGGGGCCCTAAAACACGTTCTTCACGGGAATAGGCTTGTTCTGATATATTAGGTAAGTTCCTACGGAATTTCAACTTAAAATGTCCAAACTAATGCTCAAAAGAATGCCAGAAATAAAAGTAAATTAGGGCAGAGCTAGGTAGGATTTTGTTTCAAACCTAGCCTTATTGTACATCTGCAGCATAAGGGGAACCACTATGCAAAATTTCACCTTCTTAGACATTGTCGTTTTTTAGTTTCAGTGATCACAATGTGAGCGAGTGAATGGGTCTCAAAAATATAGATTTAGATAATATGTCCACTCTGTATACTTCTGCTATTTATTACCAATCTTCACTTAACATTTTAAATGAGAACTTCAACAGCTGATTATGGAATAAATATTCTTAAGTCATCAACTGGTTCATTATAAATAAATGCTTTGTCCATAACAATTATATGGTATATTGAAAATCCCGTGAGGTGTATCCCTGAGGTGAATTCAAAATTTTGAAGTCGCTTATAATCGTCTAACGTAAGTAGGCCTATAGAACATAGGAAAAAGGTTTACTAAATCAGTTCGCCCGCTTCCCTGGGAAAAGCGAACAAACACGATCAAAACCGCGCGAAAACACGTTTTTGAGCGGCCGCCGTTATTTTTCCACACGGCGTAAAACAGACGGACAGATAAACAAATGTTAACACATATTTACATACCTCCGCTGCAAACAAAATTTCACTGCTCAAAGCGATGTAGAAACAAAACTGATTTGATTTATACAGATAAAAACATTCCGTACCTGGAACATCTGGTATTGCTAATAACCTATCCATAATGTGTTAACAGCTGTAATTCAAATAACTGTATTCCCCATGTTATCTTATGTACAAAAAACTAACTTTGACGGCAGCCCTTGCCCTTGCGAATTAAAATATTGAAAATTAAAACCCTTATTGCAAAACTACGAACTGAGACGTATTTTGTGACACTTCAAACATTAAAATTGGTCAAGAAATAAGGGAGGCTGCTTATTACATTACGTCATTATTGTGATTTTTTATGAATACAGTTTGTTTGTTATTTATTATATTGTAAAAGACAACTGGAATATCTTAGGTACCTCAATCGTTAAAATCGGTTCAGAAATAACGGAGGAGTTCTCCTAACAAAAATCGTCTTAGCGTAATAAAATATAAGATTATGGAAATGACAGGAGTCGTAGTTTGAAATTGTCGTATTTTAAGAGTATACGACAATTCTGATGTTTATGTCAGTTGGCAGATTTGTTGTTGTAATGTATGGAGTGGGAGCGAGGGCGTGGCTTCCTGTTGTAGTACTCGCGGCTGCGAGGTGGGGGGACAGCGCCAGTTCCCCGCGAAACATTTTTACTGTGCGAGGTCGGCGCTGCGGGAGGTCCAGACTGGTCCAATTCCGCGCTCCCGTTTTTAGCTCACTTAGCGATCTCTCCAGTAGTTTTACCTCGATGGTATGAAGTAGTGACCATGCTGCTCCGGCGTTCCTTGTTGCCTGTGGGGGTCGCCGTCTAGTCGCCACCCCGACAGATCGCTAACTCGGCATTTTGGTCATAGGCGACAGACCGCCACCTCGTAAAATTTAAAATGTCTTACTTATAGAAATATCATTGCCGTCTAGTCGCCACCCCGACAGATCGCCACCTTTTTTCTCGGAGGTGGCGATTTGTAGGGTACGCTACCGACAGATCGCCACCTCCTTCATAGAAACAGCAACTAGACGGGGACAATAAACGACTATCCACCACTGTTATCAGTTGAAAATGTTATGATTTATAAACATTTATTTGAATCCCTAGGCTGCTAAACAAATATTATTCCATAATTGATATTATTTGGGGCTACTTGAAAAAACCTTCAACGAACATAAATTCACTCACAGAATTACACCACAGCATTGACTATAATAGTTGATGGACATAAAAAACGAGAGTCAGTCAACTGATGTTGCCAGCTTGTAGGCGACTTTGTTGGTTTAAACGCTGCTTTTGTTGCAAATCATTTTGTTAGATATAACAACTCCGCAACTGAATTTTGACACTTGGCGTCTTGAGACCTTGTAATTTCCTTGTCAACAAAGCTTTCTTTCCTACTTCCCCGCCTTATAACAACTGAACTCTAATGAGTGTACATATTGTCTGCAAAGACGAAGGACAAAATTATCCTCAAGCATAGTAATATTAAAAAATAAACTAATCGTGGTATAAGAACAACAAAATAAACTACCAACGAGTTGTGTGGCAGTTGTTGCACGCTTAAAAAGTTTTAACACCAAACAAATATTATAACATAACGTGCGCAGAGATAAAGTACAGTTTGATATACAAATAAAGTAGTATTAAACAAATAATTGAGTCTCTGTTGTGTAGTCTGGGATTTTAAATATTTACATTGAATCATATTTCCCGCTACGTGCATAAGCTGGGCATAAGCCATTCAGTATTTTCCTCTTACACTTCCTCCTAAATATCAAGTGTACGAAAGGATTTTTAAATTATGGTTAAAATTATAGCTTTAGTGAACTCTCAAAATATTATTTTTATTTACCTTAGAATATGGATTAAGTGATACCTTTGATGTTGTTTGGGAAAGGAATATTGTTCAACTAAAGCCTAACACAAAAGTACAACATTTATAAACATATTTTTCATTGTTTAATAAGTTGTTCTGAATGTTGTACATACTAATGAAATGTCCGAATACTTTTCACTCAATCGATACTATTTTACTTACTAAAAAAAAGGAAAAGTACAATTAAACTGTAATTAACATTTATAAAATGAAAATTAAAACGTGAAGAAATGCTTCAAACTCATGAAGAAAATAATGAAAGCAGGACTTTATAAAAGTGTTACTGTATTTATAATACGACACTGTATTCCAAACAAAATAATCAAATGCAGGTTAGTAATCACATTCTTTATCCATATGAAGAGTGTTTGTTAAACAAATAATTCTTTCAGTCAATCTGCTATTTTAAAAATTGTGCATACTCCAATATTGTAGCAAACAAAGAGTAATTGTATGAATATGTCTATGTTATAGTTACATTTAATTTATTAAAATCACATGGCTTGTAGGCTGAAAATCAAAATAAACTAAATTAATTAGGTAATTAAAAAAATAACAACTTAATTTTGTAGATAACCAATTACATATTTCCGGGCTCCTAGCATGGAATATGAATCCTATGTAAGCGTGCAAACTAGAATTATGTTCGACAAAAATTTGTTTTGCTCAAATATATATTATGTATGTTTTTACAGCGTTAAAAAGAAAATTATGCCTAAATATTTATATGGGTTAGGGTAGTTAAATATAAAACTTGAATTACAAACTCTTAGGAATATCATAATTACGCCATATTAGGATTCTATATTCATGGAATAATGTGGAAAATGTGAATAATACAATACGAATAAAATAAAGTCGATTGTTTTAAAGTTGCAGTTTTGCTGACAAGGCCTACTATGTGGCTCATCGAGGAACATTTAGCAGCAGGTAGGCCGGAAATGTGTGAGGGTGAGTGCGCGTGGGGTGGTAGTGTCGTTAATCCTCTGGGGCGATGGATGGCTGGACTGGTTTTTAGCCCACACTGGTCTTGAAACCCAAATGATTTGCATCAAAAGCAGCGTTTAAACCAACAAAGTCGCCTACAAGCTGGCAACATCAGTTGACTGACTCTCGTTCTTTATGTCCATCGACTATTATAGTCAATCATGTGGTGTAAACGAACTTTAATTTTTAAATAATTGTAATAATTTAACCGAACCTTTGTTGGTGTGGGTCGCCGTCTAGTCGCCACCCCGACAGATCGCCACCTCGGCATTTTGATCATTGGCGACAGATCGCCACCTCGTAAAATTGAAATTTCTTACTTATAGAAATATCGTTGCCGTCTAGTCGCCACTCCGACAGATCGCCACCTCGCACGGCCACGACAAGTCGCCACCGCGACAGATCGCCACCTTCCCTTCTCGAAGGTGGCGATCTGTCGGTAGCGTACCTGACAGATCGCCACCTCGCACGGCCGCGTCAAGTTGCCACCCCGACAGATCGCCACCTCCTTCATAGAAATAGCGAGTAGACGGGGACAATACACGACTAACCACCACTGTTATCTGTTGAAAATGTTATGATATTTAAGCATTTATTTGAATTCAATAGCTGCCAAACAAATATTATTACATAATTTATTTTTGGGGGCTACTTCATAAAAACCTCGAACGAACATAAATTCGCTCACACATAACAACTCAACAACTGAATTTTGACACTTAGCGACCTTGTAACACCTTGTAATTACCTTATCAACAAAGGTTTCTTCCCTACTTCTCTGCCTTATAACAACTGAACTCTGATGAGTCTGTAAAGACGAAAGACAAAATTATCCTCAAGCATACCATTATTCAAAAATAAACTAATCGTAGTGTAATACAGTAACAACAAAATAAACTACCAACGAGTTTCGTGGCAGTTGTTGCACGCTTTAAACGTATTAATCCTTAACAAATATTATGACAACGTGCGCAGGGATACAGTACAGATAGATATACAAATAAAGTAGTATTAAACAAATAATTATGTCTGTGTTGTGTAGTTTGGGATTTTAAATATTTACATTGAATACTATTTTGCGCTACGTGCATAGGTTGGGCATAAACCGTTCAGTATTTCCCTCATTCACTTCCTCCTAAACATCAAGTGTACGAAAGGTTTACAGGTGTGAAGGATTTTTCAATTATGGTTAAAATTCTAGCTTTAGGTTGAATTTTAGTGAACTCTCAAAAATTATTGTTAGTTATCTTAAAATATGGATTAAGTAATACAGTTGATATTGTTTGGGAAACGAATATTGTTCAATTAAAGCCTAACACAAAAGTACAACATTTAAAAACTATATTTCTTATTGTTTAATAAGTATATCTGAATATTGTACTTACAAATGTAATGTTAGAATACTTTTCACTCGATCAATACTATGTTACTAATTTTAAAATACCCCCGTCGCAGCAAACCTGCGTACTCAGCGAATTTCCTATGCATGAATATATTTCTTACTACCACATAAAGCCACTTATTAAGTTTCATAAAAATACTTAAATAAATAACTGATGTATAGCATTTTATTTATTCTCCATAAGAATAACATTAGGACTGAGAACGCAGGTTTGCTGCAACAAGGACGATAAAAATATGTTTTTTTTGCAATTATCAATATAACTCAACCAGGTGAAGCTTCATACCAAGTTTTAATGATTTATGTTCATAATTAAGGGAGATATAAAGCTTTACGTATTCTCCATAAGAATAACATTAGGGATGAGTATGCAAGTTTGCTGATAAGAAGATAATCAACAAAAAATCAATTTTTTGTGCAAATATCAATATACTAGTACTAGGTGAAGTACTTGGTATATACCAAGTTTCATTAATATATATTTATAAATAATCGAGATATCAAATTTTATTTATTCTCCATAAGGATAACATTGGACAACGTACTGTCTTTGGCACTCTGAACATCTCGGCAACGGTTGGACGTAGAATCATAATTTAAATACTAAAATGATTGTTTTGTAGAGCTAAACTGATTGGTAAAAGCAAATGTGAAGTTTACATTGAAATGAACTGAGGAAAAGCCAAAAACCTTTTTCCCATAAGATTAACATGGGAGATTTTATGAGCAGGTTTTTTGGATTTTCTCCGCAACCACTTAACCTAGGTTAATAATTCAAAATACCATATTATTTGTTTTTTTAAGCTCTATAACATGGTCAAAACCAAAATTAAGTTTTTTTAAAAATTGTAGGGTGAAAAATGCAAAATACTGATTTTTGGAAAAATTAAAACCCCCATAAACCCCCCTTTCCATAGTCCGATTTTTCTGGTTTTCGAACTTAAAGTCATGAATGTCACTTTACACATTTGAGCCAAATTTCATCGAAATCGGACGTTTTTTACTCAAGTTATCGCATTCACGGACACACACATATATATATAAATTTGAACGAATAGTGTTTTTGGCATCTGGGGACCTCAAAACAAAAATTTATCATGGTCTCGGGCTTAAGTCTTACCATGAGACCTACGGTAATAGCTTCTTCCCTATAGGGGAAATTCGCTATAAGTAAAAGTACAATTAAACTGTACTTAAAATTTATAAAATAGAAAAAACGTGTAGAAATGCTTCAAACTCATGAACAAATCATGAAGGCAGTACTTTATAAAATTGTTACTGTATTTATAAAGGGAGCGTCTGAAAACTCCGAGATTTCATAATTCCGAGGTCTGTAAAAATCAGCTAAATGTTTAAAATATTTTAACTCCGAGGTTTCATAATTCCGAGGTCTCCAACAGTCAACTAAGAATTAAAATTATCATAGTTCTGAGGTTTCAAAACTCCGAGGTTTTTATAAAATCAGTTAAGTATTAAAAACATCACAACTCCGAGGTTTCATAATTCCGAGGTCTGTAAAAATCTGCTAAATATTAAATTTATCATAACTCCGAGGTTTCATAATTCCGAGGTCTGTTTAGTTTAATATAATATTGCACTTTAGCACATTTCCGAGGTTTAAAAACTCCGAGGTCTCTAAAAATCAACTAAATGTCTAGAATATCATAACTCCGAGATTTCACAATTCCGAGGTACAGTCTGCACCACAAGTGAGCATGCCACGCCGGCTGCCGCGCTGTGGTCGTACGGCGCTGGAGCCTGCAGCTTCGTTGTTATGCAAACATTTACTTATCAATTGTAGTATAAATTTAAAGCCATAAAAATAAACCATTTTATCCTATACTTATATCCAGTAAATGCCTTATTATTTGTCTGCAAACTGTATTTGTTCAGCCATAGATGATGTTTATACCTTTAGATTCGACATTTTTGTACTAGGCGAAATCCTAAAACCTACAAAAACTTAAATGTAGCAAACAAATTATCATTAAACGAAAATTTATCATTTAGCTTAACACATCAATTTATTGGTTGATAAAAAACTGCTTATGTGGTTAAATAGTCAGTGTATTGTTCAAGGAGCAACACTCAAAAACGTTTTGAATATCAGCAAGTGATTTTACCCAAAGCAAGACCTAGAACGTTTGATGGAAGTTCATACATTTAGTGGACATATACAAATTGGATAAAAATAACTGATATATGATAGCTTATATATAATGTTACTGAACGAGTCAGTATTGGGGGAGAGTGAATATGTCACCGTATGGGTTTTATTTGGAATATATTTGGCATATACTTTTATAACTACCTATTAGAAATTATTAGGATTGGTATAGGTTTTGCTAACTTTTTGTAAATTTTTGGTACTTTATATTCGAAAACTTTGATACAATATATCTTTTAAAGTACTTTAAGAATTAATTGTAATGTACTGTTTAATTAGGTGTGGTTGTGTTTTGTTTTTGGTTCATAATCTATCTATCTATAATATTATAAAGAAGAGGTGGTTTCTGTCTGTCTGTCTGATGTTCCGGTTGAATGCAAAAACTACTGAACCGACTGGGCTGAAACTTTACAAAAAGGTAGATCTTGAACCCATACAATACATAGGCCTATTCACTTCCTTAAAATCCCCTCGGGCTACACCCCGTGAACGTCCTAAGTTTCAATGTTTACATTTCAGAATAAAGTAAACATTCAGAAACTGTAATGCGAACAGCTGTGGATACTTCCGTTTGACCGCTTAAGAGTCTTCATCACCGGAAGTTGCTAGACGCTATCTTGGAGTTTTGCTCCATAAGGCCAATGTTAACTTTGTGCCTCGATTACTCCTCACCTGATCGTCACATACAATTCATTTTAGTGTCAAATTAAAGGTTTCCTCGTCCTCTAGGGAAATACAATATCGAATTTTTTAATTTGGGTACTATAGTCGCATAATAAATAGTTTAATTTTGAATTGAAACACTGTACATGTGTCTCATTAATTTGTATCAAAATCCAAATTCGACTATTGTATTTCCCTAGGGGACGAGGAAACCTTTAATTTGAGACCAAAATTAATTGTTTGTGACGATCTGGTGAGGAGTAATGGGGGCACAAAGTTAACATTGGCCTTATGGAACAAAACACCAAGATGGCGTCCGGCAACTTCCGGTGATGAAGACTCTTAAAGAGCAGAAGCAAGAACAGCTGTTTCAAGCTAACTAAAATGCAAATTGTATTGACTAAAGAACGGGTAGAGAAACCCCCTGTGCGAAGAACGGGTCAGCTAGCTATTAATTATTAATATTAATGAACAAATATTAATTTGGCTTCATCTGGTTGTGGTCTATTCTTATTTGCACAAAAAATTATTTTTACCGATACTTCCTGTACCCCCCCCGATTTTATATTTTTGCCCCCCCAATTTTATATTTTTGCTCCCCCCCACGATTTTATTTCTGCCCCATCCCCGATTTTATATTTTTGCCCTCGCCTCTTCGATTTTCTATTTTTATTTTATGTCTCCCACATTTTATATTTTTGCCCCCTCTCAATTTTATGTTATTTTGCCCCCCCCCCGGTTTCATATTTTTGCTCCCCCCGATTTTTATTTTTGCCCCCCCCCGATTTTATATTCTTGCTCCCCCATTTTTATTTTTGCCCCACGCCCAATTTTATATTTTGCTCCCCCACTTCAATTTTATATTTTTACTTTATGTTGTCCCCACTCCATTTTATATTTTTACCACCCTCCCCGATTTTGTTTTTACTCTCCCCCCCGATTTTTATTTTTGATCCCCCCCGATTTTTATTTTTGCCCCCCTCCCAGAATTTTATTTATTTTTTTTTGTTCTTGAGTTCTTTCATTCTAAAAGCGAATCCAAAGTGTTACGATTTGGAGTCGGAAACCTCACGCCGTTTATCGACTTAGCAACAGGATCCGAATTATCTGCCAGTATATTTCGTTAACTATGATTTAATTGTCCATTAAACGTGTAAAATGTAATTTTAATATTATAAAATAATGTGGATTTTTATTTGCTTTAGTTAATCTACTATTTATATACAACCCGTACGAAGGACGGGTACACAGCTAGTAATATTATAAAGAAGAGGTGGTTTCTGTCTGTCTGTCTGTCTGTCTGTCTGTCTGATGTTCCGGGTGAACGCAAAAACTACTTAACCGACTGGGCTGAAACTTTACACAACGGTAGATCTTGAACCCATGCAACACATAGGCCTATTCACTTCCTTAAAATCCCCTCGGGCTACGCCCCGTGAACGTCCTAAGTTTCAATGTTTACATTTCATAAGAAAGTAAACATTCAGAAACTGTAATGCGGACAGCTGCGGGCACTTACATTTGACAACTTAAAGAGCAGAAGCAAGAACAACAGCTGTTTCAAGCTAACTAAAATGCAATTTGCATTGACTATAGAACGGGTAAGGAAAACCCCTGTGCGAAGAACGTGTACATCAAGTATATATATTTATTTCAATATACCGTATAATTAATCTATATAAATAAAATAAAAATTAGAGTTTTGTCTGTACATTGCTTGGAATTATGAAATTTTTGCATATTTTCACGTTTTACACCCTAGGGAAACCAAAACAAATCTTATCTCAGTTTATCTTGTCTGTCTGCCGGTAACGATCAAGGACAGGTTTTTGTTCGCTTTTCACTGGAAAACGGGTGCACTGACATTAATGAAACTTTGTTTCTTTGTTCTATATATGCGTGAGAAGGTTTTAAGGCACTATAAACTGGCATATGCCTTTTAAAAAAATAATGGCGGCCGCTCAAAAACGTGATTTTGTGCGGTTTTGGTCATGTTTTGTTCGCTTTTCACAGGAAAACGGGTTCACCGATTTTTATACAA
This sequence comes from Allygus modestus, assembly GCA_963675035.1. Lineage (NCBI taxonomy): Eukaryota > Metazoa > Arthropoda > Insecta > Hemiptera > Cicadellidae > Allygus > Allygus modestus. Next base: position 103,362,140 of record OY776112.1, read on the forward strand.
ATTTTTTTCTATGTTCTGTATGTGCGTTAGAAGGTTTTAGGCTAATTGGATTGTTTTAAATTACCTTAGGACACTGCCCCATAGGGTTTTAAATATACTATGCTATTCTTATGGACAACGCATTTATTTATATTCAACCAGATGATGGCATAGATATTCTATAAATAGGTGTTGTAGTTCTTTTTTAAAATGTTTAGTAAAGATTGGTAATAAATAACATAAGTGGATATATGATCTATATCTATATTTGTCAGACTCATGCACTCACTGACATAGTGATCACTTTATCTAAGAAACGACAATGTCTATTGAAGATCAAATTTTGGATGGTGGTTCCCCTTATACTGCAGATTCACAATAAGAATACGTTAAAAAAGTTCTATAGGGCTCTTCGCTAATTTACTTTTATGGCAATTTTATGAGTATTAGTATTTACTGGACCTTTGTAAGTTACATTTCGGTAGGAGCATAACTAATTCATCAGAACAAAACGCAAGCCTATTCCTGTTACGAAAATGTTTAAGGGCTTCGCCCCCCGGAATTTCAAAATACAATATTTTAACAATCTTGCACATACTCTTGGACTGATGAATCTGAAATTCGGTAGGAATGTAGCTGATAGCTCAGTGCAGACATTTACCTACTCCAGACACAAATATACTCAAGGACTCTGGCCCAATGGCCTTTAGGCCTTTAATATAAGCGTGATAGTCATAACACACCAACTACTCAACCAGTAGAGCTGAAATTTGATGCCTTAAAGGAAATAAGAAACAACATCATGGGGAGTCACGGTGTTGTTCTCTGGAGATTTCACACAGACCCTTTGTCGTAAGTGAGACATGAGTGGACGAGTCTACTCCTCTCTAAAAATATATTTTATGTAGCCGACCACTGAGCGTCTGAACTTAACAGTAAATATGAAAATGTATTTTTGAGAAGATTAAGGGGTTGAGCAGTTTTCTTATGCGCTTTTAAAAGTTGAGATTGGGACATTGAAAAACAAATTAAGTCTCAGAAAAATCTATCCTTCACTCGGCACTTTCGATGAATCACAGGATTTACTGATTGTCAGTTTGTTACACCGAGGTTCATAAACAGTTTAATCTGGAAATTGCCTGGCTCTGTGATTGTGCCATCCTCACGTCCACCAATGAACAAGCAACGGAGATCAACGCACAAATGTAGGTCTATTCCAAAGGTAGAAACGAACATATACAATATTTAACACCGTTCATTTAACCAAGACCACTGTTAGAACAGTTCGTATATATTGATTTACATTTATTTAAATAAAATCATGTAGTGATATGTTTTTAAAACATATGATTTTTCCAAGTTTAAATTGTTTATTTACAATTATAATGAAAACAGGATCTGACAAGAATGGTGATTTTAAAAGTGGTTTGTCAATGTTTTTAATGTTTAATGTTTCGTTACATTACTATTAATTTATTGGAATGTAAAGATTAATGTATCAAAGTATTTATAATGTTAAATTAAACAGGGTTAATATTTTGTTGTACTTGAGTTCTTTTATTTCTAAAATCGAATCCAAAGTGTTACGTGTACCGATTTGGAGTCGCAAAAACCACACCGTTCACTACCCGACAGAGTTCCTCGACTTGGCAACAGTACCCGAGCTATCTGCCATAGTATATTTCGTTAACTTTAATTTAGTTCTACTTTAAAAGTGTAAAATGTAATTTTAATATTGTAAAATTATGTGGGTTATTATTTTTTTTAGTTAATCTACCATTTATATACAACCCGTACGAAGGACGGGTACACAGCTAGTAAATAATAAACTAGTGGCTTAGGGGGATATAGCCCCTAACATATGGTTTTCGTGTAAGTGGATAATCACAGCTGATCATTAGATTATTTTGCTTATTAATAAAAACACTGTAGTGACATTTCCATAAGAAAATCATTGGATCTTTAAAGTCCAGTGGGGCGTAGCCCACGTTATTTTTAACATTTCTCATATTTTTCCCACCGTCCAAGGCCCTCAAGCTATCGTCATAACCGCGTTTGGTAATCGTCATAACCTAACATCTTCCTTGCTCGACATATTCATGGGGACCGATTCGCTTACGGAATTAAATATATAGATAACGTGAAGAATGAGAGAATGCAACTGCTGTGACTACCAAGGACTATTGTGAGTTATCCAACGGCCGAAATTTAGTTGGTTAACCCAAGAGTAAATACACTAGGCAAAACTGCTGTAAGGGGATTAACGTTCCCGTCGTTTACTGTTGTGATGTTTCTCCTTCATGTATTAGTAGACTGAGTGCAGCATGGGAGTGTGTTTAATTGCTTGCATGCATATGAAGTAGCCTATCACCATTATTACGAAATGCAATGAAAAAGACGAGGGCATAATCTTATATAGCTAGTTATGATTTTAAATGTCTCCATTCTATGAACTTAATAGAAGAAAGTACAAGAATGGAAGACGCTTTTAACCGTAATAGTTATTTGAAATAGTAGTTTCTACTATTATAGATTTATTTTTTACCTAAATGACAACAACTATAAAAATAAATAGGTACTGATTAAAACATAATTAGTCCTTAGCCTTTCATTGTCTCGTGTAACCATTTAGTTGTTAATGATATTATTGTACAGCTTTCGGATGCTCAGAAAGATTTTCAAGTGGAAGTAACAAGCCGCGTTTACACCAGAGTTTCCAACAAATGTTACTTATATTTTTGTTAGCAACAGAAATCAATAACAAAAGTTATCAACAAACATTTTAGTAACATTTCGTTTTGAGACTTTTTCGTTTTTTTCCACGTATTGTTTTCCCGCCCAAGCCGGCCCCGCCCAGGTCACATTACTTGGAGGATGTCGAGTGTGGGAGGATGTGGTTCTCAGTGCAGCTGCCCGTGTTATATTGGCTGGGTGTTATATTAGTAGATAGGTATCGTGACAGTGATATGCTATTAGACACCTAGAAAAATATGACGTTGGTCGATCCTTTGTGTGGAAAGCTGCGATCTGACGGTAGTTTTAATTGTTATTTGTGTATTAAGGGAGTAAAGTGCAACTTTGTCTCCCTGATGGAAATTGTTGGAGCCCGACACCGCGCCGTAGGCGAGGCCGACAATTTTCTCGAGGTTATATTACGGCCTCACGGGTAAGCAGACCGAGGCAGTGGGCCTACGGTTGGCTATGGTCTTGAATAGCATACAGGCCCAAAGTTATCCAAGGGCCGAATTTTGTTGGTTAACCCAAGAGTAAATACGCTATGCAAAATAGAAACTGCCTTAAGAGGATTAAGATACCCGTCGATCAGCCCGGTCTGGCTCGGTTCAGCATAACTAGCTTATTTAATTTATAAAATGTAATACACGTTAATTTTCCATGAAAAAGTGAAGCCCCCAAGTCGGAGCTATCACCCGACCGTAGGCAGCACGTGAAGTGGCGGTCGCTTTGTCCCGTACTTAGAAGAGATGGTAATCGGTACATGCCACGACAATAGATTCCAGTAGGGTAGAATGGAGTGTTCTGGCTCAGGAGGGACAGGAGGGACGCCCCCCCCCCGAGGTCTCGTCTGTGACACTTTGCGAATTTTTTTTTGCGAAATTTTTTTGCGAATTTTTTTTGCGAATTTTTTTTTGCGAATTTGTTTTTTTTTGCGAATACTAACCTAACCTAACCTAACCTAACCTAACCTAACCTAACCTAACCTAACCTAACCTAACCTAACCTAACCTAACCTAACGTAACGTAACCTAACCTAACCTCGGATCAGATTTCTGATTGCAGATTCTTGTTCGTCTAGTCGAGCCGAGAAATTTGAGTACCCACAACGTACATTTGGACGATGTAGGGGGGGGCTATCTCGGTTACCATAAGTCGGATTTGAATTCTGATTGCAGATTCTTGTTCGTCTAGTCGAGCCGAGAAATTTGCATACCCACAAGGTACATTTGGACGATGTAGGGGGGGGCTATCTCGGTTACCATAAGTCGGATTTGAATTCTGATTGCAGATTCTTGTTCGTCTAGTCGAGCCGAGTCATTTGAGTACCCACATCGTACACTTTGGATGATGTTTATAAAAAAGGGGCCCGCACCACACTTTTGACCTTTTTTTTGCATTTTTGGAATCTCCTCGTCAAGCCGAGTATTCTCAGTACCCACATGACATACTTTGGATAATTAATACAAGAGTTGATCAGGGTAACGCTACAACCAACAGAGCTAGCCCATCAGCGCTTGCGGTCAATTGAACTACCAGTGAATGCAAATTTTGAGGAGAATATAATTGCAATGCTTTGAACATATACTGCAAAGGGGGGTGTATCGATACACCCCCCTTCAATTACTCTGCACCGAGGCAGACGTTCACACAAATAAGCGTCGCGTCCAGTCTACTGTCTGGGAATGCGGATGTTGTAATTTGATACCTCGACTGGAGGGTGCAGGTGTTCACACAAAAAACCGACAAGTCGAGACCTGTCTGGAAATGCGGATGCTGTAATTTGATACCTCGACGGGAAGACGGCTGACCCTTCTAGGAACCCATAGTAGACCGCCCATATCGAGTTCCATTAGAGCAGGGTGGTCTTTACCCAAGACAGCGGTTGAGAGTTTTTGCCCCGACCTTCTCCGAAATCCATTAGTGGGGAGAGTCACCCACATCACCAGCCCTCCTTCAGTTCAGTTCGAGAGTTCAGTGCGTGAAGACGTGTTAGTCCGATCCTGTTCCGTTCTACGCGATTTGTGTTAGTTGTTGATTGTCATCATTTGCGATTTGCGTAAAGCACCTTTGAACTATTTAAAACGTACGTGTTGTGCTGTACCCAAGACAGCGGTTGAGAGTCTTTGCCCCGACCTTCTCCGAAATCCATTAGTGGGGAGAGTCACCCACATCACCAGCCCTCCTTCAGTTCAGTTCGAGAGTTCAGTGAGTGAAGACGTGTTAGTCCGATCCTGTTCCGTTCTACGCGATTTGTGTTAGTTGTTGATTGTCATCATTTGCGATTTGCGTAAAGCACCTTTGAACTATTTAAAACGTACGTGTTGTGCTGTACCCAAGACAGCGGTTGAGAGTCTTTGCCCCGACCTTCTCCGAAATCCATTAGTGGGGAGAGTCACCCACATCACCAGCCCTCCTTCAGTTCAGTTCGAGAGTTCAGTGCGTGAAGACGTGTTAGTCCGATCCTGTTCCGTTCTACGCGATTTGTGTTAGTTGTTGATTGTCATCATTTGCGATTTGCGTAAAGCACCTTTGAACTATTTAAAACGTACGTGTTGTGCTGTATTGTTTGTGATTATCAAAACTTATAATCCATATTAAAGATGAACGCCACACACGTTTGTACCATTTGTGGTTGTATTTTCGTGCGTAGAAACAATTTGGTGAAACACCACATCAGATTCCACGGTTTGAGACCACAACTACCACCACCAACACCAACGCAGCAAGGTACGTTTTTTGCGTTGCATTATTGTTTTAATCAGACCTAAATGTTAGTAATATAGGAATACGCTATGCAATATAACCGCAGAGTGATACAATTATTCTTATTTAACGGCTTTAACTATTTAGCGCGAATAGAGAACTCTTTGTTTTTTAAATTTAAAATTACATGACTATATCAATATAATTTAATTTTAATAACTTATGTTATTGCTCGCCCCATCAAGTCAAGTCATCAGAGTACCACATTACATACTTTAAAAAAAAAAAAGGTAGGTGTTAAACATTTCACAATCTAATCGTTTTGTGCGTTTGCAGATGGAGAAGGTGCATGTCGAGCCACATTCGTAGACCGGGGAGCTTTAGAGCGTCACATGGAAGCGAACCACCGAGTCATTCCACCCCGGCAGGTGATTGATGCTCCGCAGACGACTGCCTATGTCAATCAACACTCCGTTGAAGGTGAGAATCCACATTAAAATAACTTTTTCCCCTTGAAACTAATTACCTTTTTTATAATTATTTAACTAGGTACCTGAAGAAGAAGAATGAGACCGTGACAACTGGTGTACTATTGATTTAATTGCTAGGGGGGAGATTTTCGCTCCCCCTAAAACATAATGCTTCTTTAGGGTTGACGCAGCTCAATATTGCAGCTACATCCTTAGCTGTGAACCCAGGTTCATCAATGTAGACACACAGTACAGAAGATTACATTCCCTGTTTCAAAATTGATATTTTGATTTAACAAACTTAACTTTGAAATGTGATTCTCGAGAGAGGGGAATTTGTATCTTTAGTTATCCTAATTTGTTTTTATTTTTATTTTCAGATCAAGGACCGGGTCCTGGCCGCCACACCTGCCATGAATGCGGTCGCCGTTTCCGTCGTGAAATACACCTGCGTCGACATGTGGATTCGGTACACAGCAGAGTCCGCAGGTTCATATGCGGCACATGCGGCGTCGAATTCAAGAGGGAAGACAACCTGCGTCGACACACCATGCAATTTCACGGCAATGGTCAAGAACGAAGATTCCCTTGCGCATACTGCGGTCAGGAGTTCAACCAGCTGTTCAACAAGGACCATCATGAGCGGTTCTCTTGCCCGATCATGAAGGACCTGATCCTGAACCGAGTGGCTATGATACAGGACGAACCCCAGCCAGGTCCGAGCGCGGAGCCACAACCCGGAACGAGCACACACCAACAACCCGATGATGTTGAGATGACTGGAGCAGGACAGTCAAGCCCCGTATTCTCACTCATTCAACGGGGTTTCCGCAACCGCCTCCTAACCTACCGTCTGCAGCGACCGATGGAGAATCTCGTCACAATCGGAGAAGTGATGGCGTTGTTGATTGTGAGCCTTACGGAGTTGCTTGAGATCACCTTGGCGAAACACCGCAACATAAAGGTCAACTTGAAGCTGGAGTGTGAGTTCAAAAATGTGCACAACAACACCTGCCTGCGCAACTTCAAGACGAAGATGACTCCGCTGACGGTGACCTCGGACCTGAACCATTACATTTCAACAGCTTTTGCGAAGCTTATCAGAGAGAAGGCTGAGTGTGATCATATCGGCTCCGGGTGGACATACCTTCGCGTTCGTGATTTGGAGGTCGGTATCAACGAGTACACTCCTCTAGGTGAAGATGGTCGAGCTTGGCTCCCACTGCCTACGTCTCTGGAGAACACCAAAGCAGTCGTCAACGTATCGAACACCGATGAGCGGTGTTTTATGTATGCAGTCCTGGGAAAGTTTGTTCAAGAGAACCCCGATAGACCGGCAATGTACACCGACGATATCATCGCCCAATACGATCGGACCGGCCTTCAATTCCCCGTTGCTCTGAAGAGTATCAAGGCGTTTGAGCGGACAAACAACATCAGCATCAATGTCTATGGTATTGATCGCACGTGCGTGGGTCAGAAACCTAACGGACAACCAAAGTACCAGAACACTGTCTTTCCCTTGAAGATTTGTAGGCAGGAGCGTGAAGACCATTGTGACATTTTGTACGTGACAACGGACGGTGATAGTCACTACGCCTACATCAAAGACCTTGGCCGACTGATCCGTCCCCAACTCACAGCGCGTGTAGACAGGATATTCATCTGTAAGCGGTGCTTCGCGCACTTTGACAACCGTCCGAACAAGCTCGGTCTGACGGGTGCTCTGCGTCTGGAGGAGCACAGGCGATACTGCTCCGCTTCAGCCCCTATTCGCATGGATACGCCGAGAAAGACTGAAATCAAATTCAGCCATCCAGAGTTCACCCGACGCGAGCGTTTCACCATCTACGCGGACTTTGAGTGTGCTCTACTGCCGACCGCGGAGATGGATGAACAAGTCGACGAGCCGCACGGAGGAGTAGCCACCCACATCCACATCCCATATGCCTTTGCGTACCAGATCATCGACTCGTACGGACTTGAAGAGTTTGAGCCTCGAGTCTACTTCGGGGATGATGCGTCAAAGACATTTATGGAGATGTTGAAAACTGATGTTGAGCGATTGTGGAACTTCCTGTACGAAGCAAGAAATCTGCGCCCTGTCCTGACCCCAGCGGAAACGATGCAGTACAACTCGACAGCGAATTGCTACCTCTGTGGATCGCCATTTTCAAGAGAAGACCCAAAGGTTCGTGATCACAACCACGCGCCGCCCTACGAGTTCCGTGGCGCTGCGCACAGATCATGTAACCTACGCTACAGGGAGCAGCGAGTAGTCAACTGCTACTTCCACAACCTCTCCAACTACGACGCTCACTTCATAGTGCGGGAGTTGGCGGTCGACCCTGGTGATGTTGAGGTGTTGGCTCACACGGAAGAGCGGTACATCGCTTTCACGAAGCGGTTCCTGTTCGACCGAGCAGCGGCACCGGTTGGGATGCCAGGGCGTGGAAAAAGACAGCCAGGATTCAGAGTCAGGTTCCTCGACACCTACAGGTTCCTGGCTTTGAGCCTCGCCAGCCTCGCAGCCGCACTTCCACCAGCTCAACTCTTGGAGACGAGGAAGAGATTCCCCGAAGACCACCTCTTCGATCTAGTCCGTAGGAAAGGCGTGTTCCCGTACAACTTTGTAACGTCGAACGCCGTTTTGGAAGATACTACGGAACTGCCTCTGCAGCGAGATTTCCACAACGACCTGACCCTGGAGGACATCACGGATGCAGACTACGAGCATGCTCGCAACGTGTGGGAAACCTTCGGTTGTAGGAACCTCAAGGACTACGCCGAGAAGTACCTGCGCTGTGACATTGCGCTGTTGACTGACGTCTTTGAACGCTTCAGGGACACGTCGATGGCTGAATACGAACTAGACCCTGCGCACTACTACACCCTACCGTCATACGCCTGGGATGTCATGTTAAGGACCTGTCGAGTGGAGCTTGATACGATACAGGACTTTGATATGTACCTCTTCTTCGAGCAAGGCATCAGAGGAGGTATTTCCCAGGCGATCACCAGACACGCCAAGGCCAACCATGATGGATGTCGCCCTGAAGATCGACGACCTGAAGAGCCAACGAATCACCTGCTATATTTGGACGCCAACAACCTTTACGGTTGGGCCATGTCCCAGTGTCTTCCACAGGGACACTTCCAATGGCTCAGCCGCGAGGAGATCGCGTCCCTGGACATTGCAGCGTTGGACCCCGAAGGACCCACGGGCTACGTCTTGGAAGTTGACCTTCGCTACCCCGCCCACCTGCACGACCTTCACAAGGATCTCCCGTACTGCTGCGAGACCAAACGTCCGCCAGGAGGGAAATTCAAGAAGCTAGTTACGACTCTGGATGACAAGAAGAACTACATCTGTCATTACAGAATCTTGCAACAGGCGCTGGAAAACGGACTGGAGCTTGCGAACGTGCATCGCGTCATCTCGTTCCGACAGCCTCGGTGGTTAGAGAGCTACATCCTAATGAACACCGAACTGAGGAAGAAGGCCAAGACCAAGTTTGAGCAAGACTTTTCCAAGCTTATGAACAATGCGGTCTTCGGCAAGACGATCGAGAATGTTCGCAAGCGAATGAACGCTAAACTGGTGTGTACGCCGGAGATGTTCAGGAAGTACGTGGCCAAGTCAAACTTCCTGGACCGAACCTACTTCAACGATGACGTCGCCATTGTCCACATGTCGAAAGTCAATATAGTCCTGGACAAACCGCTGTACGTCGGAATGTGTGTCCTCGATCTGAGCAAGTGGCTCATGTACGACTTCCTTCGGAAGATGAAGAACCGCTACGGTGATCGTCTGAAGGTTGACTACATGGACACTGACAGCTTCGTGTTCGACGTCCAGACTGAAGATGTTTATAAGGACATGTTGGAGCATCTGGATGATTTTGACACCAGTGCGTACCCCCGAAACCATCCCTGCTACAGCCCCATCAACGCAAAAGTCATCGGAAAGTTTAAGGATGAAGCGAACGGACTTCCGCTGCTCGAGTACCTCGGTCTTCACTCGAAACTTTATTTCATGGATATTGTCGAGTTCGAGGAGAGGACCGAAGATGACGAGTTGCAGGTCATGACGGTGAAGCGCGCCAAGGGAGTCGCTAGAGGTGTTGTAAAACACAATCTAACCTCTGACGACTATCGGGAATGCCTTTTCAATGGCGTGTTGAAAAGAACCATCAACACCAGGTTCCAGTCCCGAAATCACCGCGTCTTCACAGTTCAAGTCGACAAGCTATCCTTGAGCTATAATGATGACAAGCGTTACATCCTTCCGGACGGTGTAAATACACTGCCTTGGGGACATATTGACGTACCACCTCAGCCCGAAGACATCCCTCAAGACGATGAAGAGGCGGCGGATGAGTAGCGTTGAGTGGTTGTGACATATTACCAAAGACCCTGACTTGTATATTATTTTGAAAAATCTAGGCATTAGTTTGTATCGAGTCTCGTAAAACTTAGAAATGTGCTCCTTTTTTTCTAGTCATTAGTTTGTGTCGAGTCTCGTTTTTGCTAGTCAATCTCAAATGTTCAGGAGTACATACTCGATGTAAAATATATTTAAAGTGTGTAAATAAATAGCCAAATTGTTTGTATATACATTCGTCTTTTTTTTTTCTCCCCTCACATAGTCTTAAGATACAAAAGTAAAAAAAAAAAAAAAAAAAAAAAGAAAAAATCAGGAATATGTTAATTCATATAAACCAGGTTCAGATATGAATGTTACTTTACAATCATTGTATGATAGGTCTGTCCCAATTTGGAGCAGACCTATAATTGTACGTTAGGTCTACCCCAAAAGTGGGATAGACCTATGAGACCTCAGGTGGTTGACAACTGTTGTTCAATTGGTTTAATTACCAGGGGAGAGATTTTCGCTCCCCCTAACACACAATGGGTTAGGGGGAGATTTTCGCTCCCCCATACTACAGGAATTGTTGAGGACTAGAATGCACCTGCTAATGCTATTGTATGATAGATCTGCCCCACTTTGGGGTAAAGGAGGAGAGGTTGGGAAATAATAAGTATATTTATTTTTATTCTGAGTACACAACTAGTTTATTGAGAAAAAAAATGCAAAATTTCAAAATTCAATTGGTATACATTTGTGCAAAGAGTCTTCTGATCAATGCGTCGTTGTGGCCAGTAGATGAGTGTTCAAAGAGCTGCACAAAGTCCGTCATCTTCATACCGTAGTGGGTGCGGCAGTAGAGGAACACAAGGCAGTATTGACCGCAGACCAGAGTGTTGTCACTTTGAATGCGATGCTCGTTGTACAGGTAGCGACGAGCGTTGCGTCTCAGGAATCCTTGGTAGAATTGAAGATGTGGCGGTTGACCGTAGCTGTCAAAGAATTCAATTATTCCTCCTCCTTTGTTAAGGTAGAAAGCGACCCAGTGAGTGCCGTCTTCATTGTGTGGATCAGTGTTCACAATCATAGCAGTAGATGGTGAAATATAATGGGGCAATTGATCCGCGGCGTAGACACCAACATTCTGTACGGGCAGTTTAGCCATACACTTTTGTATCTCTAAGGTATTCATTCTACTGTGTCGACGCCACAGTCAGTAGTAGGAGTAGTACTAGTAGCAAAACAAAAGCAGGAACTGGTATCACTCTCACCATCGTCAGCGTCATCATCAGCGTCATCGATATTTGTACTTAGATGTAACCAACCGCGCAATGTGATGCAATTGGTTAGAGCGCATCGTGTGTGAACTGTTCTGTGATGGCGACATCGCACTGCGTTTGTTGATAGTAGACTGTTGATTGATGATAGTGATCCGCAGCCAATATCGTTGATATCGATGACATTAGTAGTACAGTGATCCGTGATGAAATTGTATTGTACAAACTCTTTTTTCTCAGCACCTTTGACATAGACAATCGGTCGTTTGGCGATACATGCACGTAACTTTTCCGATCCTATTCTTGTTTCAGTCTCAATATGCATTATGGCGTACGTGCCAGATGGTACTAACAACGCTTGAAATAAACTGCACACATGTGTTGCGATACATCCAAACACAACAAGTTAGATACATCATTCTAACATTCAGCATCAATTGAAATGTTATGCGTGGTATCATTTCATCTGGTGTAATTTGAGGGAATAACTCGACTACGAACCTTTATCATATGTTAGTTCATTAACAACGTAACTTGTACATTGACGCATCGATCACTTTTCATGCTTAAGTCACAATGTGCATTATGTTGTATGTGACGACTGGTAATAGCAATGCTTGAAGTAAACTGAGCACATGTGTTGCGTTACGTCTTGTCACAGCAGGTTATATTGCTCATTTCCCCATTCAACATCAATTACAATTGTATGCGTAATCTCATTTCATCGGTTGTAATTCAAGTCCGCGTTAACTGTTGTACATCCTCACGCGGTTCGTAAGTGTAACGAGTATTTAGTTTTACATTAAACTTCTCGTATGTCAATCCCAAGTATTCGGTGTTTCAAGAAGTTTGCCTTTCCCTCAAGAATTGTCACTAGCATTATAACATACTCGTTTAATAACCAGATCGCACTTGTAATATTTTTGTATATCGATAAAAATTCCAAGTAATCGAAGTTTGAAGAAGTTCGCACATTGATACAAAAAAAAAATCCAAGTAAACGATGTTTGAAGACGTTTGAGTTTTCACCATCGTCGTTGTCACGTACAAAATGTCACAATGGTCTTCACGCTCCTGCCTACAAATCTTCAAGGGAAAGACAGTGTTCTGGTACTTTGGTTGTCCGTTAGGTTTCTGACCCACGCACGTGCGATCAATACCATAGACATTGATGCTGATGTTGTTTGTCCGCTCAAACGCCTTGATACTCTTCAGAGCAACGGGGAATTGAAGGCCGGTCCAATCGTATCGGGCGATGATATCGTCGGTGTACATTGCCGGTCTATCGGGGTTCTCTTGAACAAACTTTCCCAGGACTGCATACATAAAACACCGCTCATCGGTGTTCGATACGTTGACGACTGCTTTGGTGTTCTCCAGAGACGTAGGCAGTGGGAGCCAAGCTCGACCATCTTCACCTAGAGGAGTGTACTCGTTGATACCGACCTCCAAATCACGAACGCGAAGGTATGTCCACCCGGAGCCGATATGATCACACTCAGCCTTCTCTCTGATAAGCTTCGCAAAAGCTGTTGAAATGTAATGGTTCAGGTCCGAGGTCACCGTCAGCGGAGTCATCTTCGTCTTGAAGTTGCGCAGGCAGGTGTTGTTGTGCACATTTTTGAACTCACACTCCAGCTTCAAGTTGACCTTTATGCTGCGGTGTTTCGCCAAGGTGATCTCAAGCAACTCCGTAAGGCTCACAATCAACAACGCCATCACTTCTCCGATTGTGACGAGATTCTCCATCGGTCGCTGCAGACGGTAGGTTAGGAGGCGGTTGCGGAAACCCCGTTGAATGAGTGAGAATACGGGGCTTGACTGTCCTGCTCCAGTCATCTCAACATCATCGGGTTGTTGGTGTGTGCTCGTTCCGGGTTGTGGCTCCGCGCTCGGACCTGGCTGGGGTTCGTCCTGTATCATAGCCACTCGGTTCAGGATCAGGTCCTTCATGATCGGGCAAGAGAACCGCTCATGATGGTCCTTGTTGAACAGCTGGTTGAACTCCTGACCGCAGTATGCGCAAGGGAATCTTCGTTCTTGACCATTGCCGTGAAATTGCATGGTGTGTCGACGCAGGTTGTCTTCCCTCTTGAATTCGACGCCGCATGTGCCGCATATGAACCTGCGGACTCTGCTGTGTACCGAATCCACATGTCGACGCAGGTGTATTTCACGACAGAAACGGCGACCGCATTCATGGCAGGTGTAGCGGCCAGGACCCGGTCCTTGATCTGAAAATAAAAATAAAAACAAATTAGGATAACTAAAGATACAAATTCCCCTCTCTCGAGAATCACATTTCAAAGTTAAGTTTGTTAAATCAAAATATCAATTTTGAAACAGGGAATGTAATCTTCTGTACTGTGTGTCTACATTGATGAACCTGGGTTCACAGCTAAGGATGTAGCTGCAATATTGAGCTGCGTCAACCCTAAAGAAGCATTATGTTTTAGGGGGAGCGAAAATCTCCCCCCTAGCAATTAAATCAATAGTACACCAGTTGTCACGGTCTCATTCTTCTTCTTCAGGTACCTAGTTAAATAATTATAAAAAAGGTAATTAGTTTCAAGGGGAAAAAGTTATTTTAATGTGGATTCTCACCTTCAACGGAGTGTTGATTGACATAGGCAGTCGTCTGCGGAGCATCAATCACCTGCCGGGGTGGAATGACTCGGTGGTTCGCTTCCATGTGACGCTCTAAAGCTCCCCGGTCTACGAATGTGGCTCGACATGCAGCTTCTCCATCTGCAAACGCACAAAACGATTAGATTGTGAAATGTTTAACACCTACCTTTTTTTAAAAAAGTATGTAATGTGGTACTCTGATGACTTGACTTGATGGGGCGAGCAATAACATAAGTTATTAAAATTAAATTATATTGATATAGTCATGTAATTTTAAATTTAAAAAACAAAGAGTTCTCTATTCGCGCTAAATAGTTAAAGCCGTTAAATAAGAATAATTGTATCACTCTGCGGTTATATTGCATAGCGTATTCCTATATTACTAACATTTAGGTCTGATTAAAACAATAATGCAACGCAAAAAACGTACCTTGCTGCGTTGGTGTTGGTGGTGGTAGTTGTGGTCTCAAGCCGTGGAATCTGATGTGGTGTTTCACCAAATTGTTTCTACGCACGAAAATACAACCACAAATGGTACAAACGTGTGTGGCGTTCATCTTTAATATGGATTATAAGTTTTGATAATCACAAACAATACAGCACAACACGTACGTTTCAAATAGTTCAAAGGTGCTTTACGCAAATCGCAAATGATGACAATCAACAACTAACACAAATCGCGTAGAACGGAACAGAATCGGACTAACACGTCTTCACGCACTGAACTCTCGAACTGAACTGAAGGAGGGCTGGTGATGTGGGTGACTCTCCCCACTAATGGATTTCGGAGAAGGTCGGGGCAAAGACTCTCAACCGCTGTCTTGGGTACAGCACAACACGTACGTTTTAAATAGTTCAAAGGTGCTTTACGCAAATCGCAAATGATGACAATCAACAACTAACACAAATCGCGTAGAACGGAACAGGATCGGACTAACACGTCTTCACGCACTGAACTCTCGAACTGAACTGAAGGAGGGCTGGTGATGTGGGTGACTCTCCCCACTAATGGATTTCGGAGAAGGTCGGGGCAAAGACTCTCAACCGCTGTCTTGGGTACAGCACAACACGTACGTTTTAAATAGTTCAAAGGTGCTTTACGCAAATCGCAAATGATGACAATCAACAACTAACACAAATCGCGTAGAACGGAACAGGATCGGACTAACACGTCTTCACGCACTGAACTCTCGAACTGAACTGAAGGAGGGCTGGTGATGTGGGTGACTCTCCCCACTAATGGATTTCGGAGAAGGTCGGGGCAAAAACTCTCAACCGCTGTCTTGGGTAAAGACCACCCTGCTCTAATGGAACTCGATATGAGCGGTCTACTATGGGTTCCTAGAAGGGTCAGCCGTCTTCCCGTCGAGGTATCAAATTACAGCATCCGCATTTCCAGACAGGTCTCGACTTGTCGGTTTTTTGTGTGAACACCTGCACCCTCCAGTCGAGGTATCAAATTACAACATCCGCATTCCCAGACAGTAGACTGGACGCGACGCTTATTTGTGTGAACGTCTGCCTCGGTGCAGAGTACTTGAAGGGGGGTGTATCGATACACCCCCCTTTGCAGTATATGTTCAAAGCATTGCAATTATATTCTCCTCAAAATTTGCATTCACTGGTAGTTCAATTGACCGCAAGCGCTGATGGGCTAGCTCTGTTGGTTGTAGCGTTACCCTGATCAACTCTTGTATTAATTATCCAAAGTATGTCATGTGGGTACTGAGAATACTCGGCTTGACGAGGAGATTCCAAAAATGCAAAAAAAAGGTCAAAAGTGTGGTGCGGGCCCCTTTTTTGTAAACATCATCCAAAGTGTACGATGTGGGTACTCAAATGACTCGGCTCGACTAGACGAACAAGAATCTGCAATCAGAATTCAAATCCGACTTATGGTAACCGAGATAGCCCCCCCCTACATCGTCCAAATGTACCTTGTGGGTATGCAAATTTCTCGGCTCGATTAGACGAACAAGAATCTGCAATCAGAATTCAAATCCGACTTATGGTAACCGAGATAGCCCCCCCCTACATCGTCCAAATGTACCTTGTGGGTATGCAAATTTCTCGGCTCGACTAGACGAACAAGAATCTGCAATCAGAATTCAAATCCGACTTATGGTAACCGAGATAGCCCCCCCCTACATCGTCCAAATGTACGTTGTGGGTACTCAAATTTCTCGGCTCGACTAGACGAACAAGAATCTGCAATCAGAAATCTGATCCGAGGTTAGGTTAGGTTACGTTACGTTAGGTTAGGTTAGGTTAGGTTAGGTTAGGTTAGGTTAGGTTAGGTTAGGTTAGGTTAGGTTAGGTTAGTATTCGCAAAAAAAAAAAATCGCAAAAAAAAAAATTCGCAAAAAAAATTCGCACAAAAAATTCGCAAAAAAAATTCGCAAAGTGTCACAGACGAGACCTCGGGGGGGCGTCCCTCCTGTCCCTCCTGAGCCAGAACACTCCATTCTACCCTACTGATTCCTACTCGCGCCATCTGCTTAATGGTAATGAATGCATTAAATAATCTTAATATATAAACTCTAAAACCTCACTCAGTCCTAATCTAATCATTAATTCTATAATTTCCTGGCATGCTACATTGATTTTTTAAAGTCTACAATAAAAGTTAGAGTTTTTTCATACCGATTCAATGATAGGACTTTGCCCCACGGGACTTCTAAGTTACCATGTTTTCATGTTTACCTGGTTTATATACCAGTTACTCATAAGGGTTATGGACGTAAGCTGAATGACCTCATCTGTAATGAATATATGACTCTAAATCTGGCTTTTGCTTTGAAGAACAGGTCACTAGCGGCAGAAACCATTAAAACAATATGTCATTCACTGCATAGGCGTGTGCAGAGTCTGGTCAGCTTGAGTGCCGGAACCGAAAAATGTGCCCCGGTCTCGCTGCTCTAAGAACTTATTTACCTGCCAAATAATTGAATTCGTCAGTTATTGTATGTAAAATATATACCGTATATTAGGATATTATTAAAATACACAAATGTATATCAAAGTATTAATGTATATATAAGTTGTCTTTACCTGTAATTACGTCAAGTATATCATGTAGGCACTGCAGACGCCAAGATTCATATTTTAAGTTCTGTAAGCCGTTCGGAGTCTAATAACTGCCTTCCGACCGTCATGTCTCATCCCCGTAGTAATTACGGGGTTCATGTTTCGAGCTCATGCTTTGTATCGGAAATCGGAATGGCAGGCGGGGTAGCAATAAAGTAAGACTGATCCATATATGTAGTTGCTAAGATGATGTAGATTCAGTTATAATAATTATGAACAAGAAATGTTTAATTTGATTTTGAAGAGTATCCGAGGAGGAGTAAATTAAATGCTACATAATGGTTTATCAAAGTGCATCATTTCACTGCCTGTTGGTCAAGGTTATTGTTATCTGGGCTGGTCAAATTAGTTTTCCAAATTAATATTGTGTTACCCACAATTGGCCAAATAAAAAAGGGTACATAATTATTGCGCGACTCTGCTAGATTAATTTGACTATGCTTATCAAAATGCTGAACTAGCATAACATAATTTACCGATAACAACATAACCTCAAAACCACAGGTACAACAAAAATTTACAGCAAGATATTATTTACCTCAAGATAAATAAAAATATGTTATTGGACAAGTAAACTGCGAGAAATCATTATTAAAGTGCTGAAATAGCATGAAATTAATTTACTTGTAGTATTTATTTAAATCCATGATTTTACTGAAGAAATATTTCATTGATATAAAGTATGTGATAAAAAGGACAAGTGTTTTATCTAAATCAAATTTCAAAATTTCAGTATATGAAAGGTGCATTTATCTACAAGAACTGTGTTATATTATTTTATTTGTGGTACAATAAATAAACAATATGTCATCAAAATATAATCTAAACTACTTAAGTAAGGATGAATTACACTATGAACTAACTATAAGGGCACAGCAAATAACTAATGATAGTGTTGATTTCATGAGGAAACTATTAAGGGATTGTTTGTATATAAAACCTGAAGTTAATAATTTAACAGGAAAGTATACTTTGCATAATGAAATAGATTGTGTGAGTCAAAAATTTGAAATATTAGTAGCATTAATTGAACAATGTAGTGAAAATCAAAGTAAACTGAAAATAGCTAAAATTAAGGCTAAATCAAATCACTTGCAAGATAGGGTAAACAACTTACTAAAATGTAAAATAGATCCTCAAGAAAAATTAAAACTAGAAGAAATAAAAAGCAAATTAACATCTACCTTAGAAAGCTTTAAATCCATTGAAAACACAGTAGACTCTGATGAAATGGCTGCATTTGAAAAGGATTTTAACACATCACTCGTCGAAGAAGAAGAACCTTTAGGTAAAACAGAAGAACATCAAATAGTAAAAACAAATCCTATTACTTCTACGCCTACTCAACCACTACTGGAACCTAACCTAACCGCTGCTACTACAAGACCACAATTACTCAACCCTACCACAGTAACACATGAAAATATACCATCAACCTCCACTGCTACACCATTAGTAACCGCCCATAACACTCAACCTACCAGTATTTTTGGAAAGTTGTCCAATCCATTAGAGATTTATTTACAAAAATTCACTCCCTGTAATGGACTCGAGATAAGTCCCCTGTTACAATTTTTGAGGAATATTGTAGATATCCGAAATGAAACTGCATTAACCGAAAATGAACTATTTGAAATTTTGCCCATATACTCTACAGCGCCCTTGATAAATAAAATACTCGAGCACAAACGCACCTCAAAATCATTGGACTCTTTACATAATGATGTATTACAAACTTTCATTCCCATAACTCAAAGAGAGAAACTTAAGCAAGAACTTATATTCAGACCTCAAAAACACAATGAACCTTTATCTATATACATCAATGAAGTAAAAATTAATCATCCGATTTTAAAAAGTAATTTAACTGAAGAACAACTTGTGACATTTATTAAACATGGAATACACCCAGAGATAAGAAACAAATTAATATTTGAGAAAAACCCACTAACATTTTCAGATTTTGACCAGTTGTGTATTAATGTCAATAACATTGGTTATAATGATTTAGTAAGAAATCAAGATTGCATAAACGTACCTAAAGATAACTATCTGCCCCCAACAACACAGCCCAGTCGTTATAAGATTAACGAAAATTATAGGCCTAGACCTGCAATAAATTTGAGAAATTCGAATGTAACACAGCCTAAGCCAAAACTTTGTTATTATTGTAATCGACCTGGACACTTTGCGGAACAATGTTATAGAAAACGTGAACAAGACTTTAGAAAATAATCGCAAAGCTATAAATTCAAGAAAGAAAAATAATGTATTGAAAACCTGAAGCAAAATGTAGTAAAATGAAGCAAAATCAAGCAAGAAGATGTACTCGGATTATCTTTACATTTTCAAGCCTTAGCAACGAAGAATTTGTTGTATTATTTTAATTTTAAGTAAATGAATTTATTTTTGATTTGAAGGGTAATAATTTGAGTAATGTATTTAATATAAATGAGGAATATTGAGGTATTTAACGATTTAATAATGAGTTCAAACGTAAAGTAATGATTTCAAGTAAAAAAATAAAAAATAAAATGGTGATTTAATAATAAATAAATTTCTCTGTTAGTTGTTAGTAGAGTAAAAATTGACTGTTGTATGTAAGTATGTAAAATTGAGTGTAAGTATGGGATCCCGCGTATAAATGAGGATGAATTAAGCTGAATGTTGTACGAGTGATTAGAGTTAGGTAGTTTTAAGCGCACATTTTTTTGAGTTGACACATTTTATCACTACACACACACACATAAACACACACTGTAAAAAATCACACTATAACACACGAAAACGAAAAACTATTAACACACACGACACACGACACACATTACAGTAACACGGATTATTATAAACTAACAGCGAACAGGAAATATGTTGAAAAGAGAAAGTTATTTGTGGAAATGTACCGTTATGCGTCAATATATCTCATTTATAATATGTTTTGTTTAGGTTATAAGGGGAATTAAAACGTGAGAATAGTTTGAAAAATAGTAAAATGTTAATAAAAGAATTTAGATGATGTCAATTTTGAATTAAATGCATTAGAATGATTTGTTATTGTCAATAAAGTTAATAAATTGACAGGAAATTGAGTAATTTGCAGACGGAAGTAGTTGTGAGCGTATTCTAGCGGAATAGTTGCAAACTAGATGAAGCGAGTTCTTAATTTTGCCGTCAGAGCTCAGTAGTCGTACGAAATGTCAAACATTATGGTCGAACTGTCAAAATGATTTGTTTATGTTTTGATTATATTAAGAGTAAATATTTTGAATGAAAATTGTTGCTGAAATTTTAAGGGAATATATTTGTTTAAAGATGTTTAGGAATTGCGATTATATGATATTCATTTGTATATTTTAAATGTGTAGGGGGAAATTTTATACCGTATATTAGGATATTATTAAAATACACAAATGTATATCAAAGTATTAATGTATATATAAGTTGTCTTTACCTGTAATTACGTCGAGTATATCATGTAGGCACTGCAGACGCCAAGATTCATATTTTAAGTTCTGTAAGCCGTTCGGAGTCTAATAACTGCCTTCCGACCGTCATGTCTCATCCCCGTAGTAATTACGGGGTTCATGTTTCGAGCTCATGCTTTGTATCGGAAATCGGAATGGCAGGCGGGGTAGCAATAAAGTAAGACTGATCCATATATGTAGTTGCTAAGATGATGTAGATTCAGTTATAATATTATGAACAAGAAATGTTTAATTTGATTTTGAAGAGTATCCGAGGAGGAGTAAATTAAATGCTACATAATGGTTTATCAAAGTGCATCATTTCACTGCCTGTTGGTCAAGGTTATTGTTATCTGGGCTGGTCAAATTAGTTTTCCAAATTAATATTGTGTTACCCACAATTGGCCAAATAAAAAAGGGTACAAATATAATAGTTTAGGCCATCCTCCTTACCATAAATATGTGCTAATCTTATTCAATGCTGTAAATATTGTGACTGTATAGGTATATTCAGTTTACAGAACATCATAATGTTATTAGCGAATTTCCCCTATAGGGAAGAAGCTATTACCGTAGGTCTCATGGTAAGACTTGAGCCCGAGACCATGATAACTTTTCGTTTTGAGGTCCCCAGATGCCAAAAACACCATTCGTTCAAATTTAGCGATATACCAAGTTTCGTCAGTTTATGTTCATAATAACCAAGATATAAAATTTTTCTTTTTCTCCATAAGAATAACATTGGACAACGTACTGTGTTTAGTACTTTCAATATCTCAGTAATCAATCCCACACAGCACACGACGTCCCCAGGATATCCCATTTGCGTCCCACACATCCCATTGCCATCCCAGGATAAACAGGACATCCCTGGGATATCCTGCTATGTCACGGGACATTTGTGGACGTCCCAGGGATGTACACGATATCCCGGGATAACGTGAATATCTTGGGGACTTCCCACGGACACCCTCTATATCCCAGACCAATTTTAGTATTAATTAATTAAAACTTTGATTTAGAGTTTTAGTATTTAAACCAAATTGAATAAATAGGATAATGATCAGATATAAACAATAACACATGTATAAAGAAAGTATAAATTTACAGTTTATATATCGATAAAATATGCATATAATTCTGAAAATTTATAAGAAAATAAAATAAAAATTGCGTTTTTTACCGGTACACCAGTAAATTATCGGCCAATCCGATCTCCCATAAGCCCCTTTGGAGAAAGAGAAAAAAATCCAACGCGGCACGTGGCGCCTGCGCGGAATCGCAGCCGCATTCATCCAACCTAAGTAACCCAACTCAACAGACGACACCACAGACCAGACGTGCGTTGTTGTAACGGTCAAACTGTGTTTGGCTTGTTAAATTATGTCAGTTACTTTTTACTTAGGCTACCAAGTTTTAAGTTTTGCAGGTTTGAATTGAGCAAAATAACATTATCTTCAATGAAGAGTTACTACAGCTGTTTTGAATACAGTACTGTTTCTTGGTAAGTAACATACGTGACAGATTTAGAGGGTAACCCTATTTCATTTTTCTTCATAATGCAATAAAGAGTTATTCCACTAGGATGGTTTGTTTATGGAATGTTACTGATTGTACAGGACTAACATATTTCAATTGTTTTGAATCACATTTTATTACAGCAAGTAACGGTACTGAATCAGTTCAGTCAATAACAACTACCATAACCTCAAAACTACCCAGGCTTGAGCCTTTTCCTTGGCCGGCCAAACCAAATTTTGAAAGTTTGGATGTATGTATGTATGTATATTTGGAGTTCCATCACGCAAAAACTACTGGACCTATTAAGCTAGAATTTAGCAGGAGCATAGCTTACATGCCACATCTACTTACATAAAGCTAGACGGCACTCACTCACTCACTCACTCACTGACATAAACTATGAGGCACTTCCCGTAATCTAACCCCCCTCAACCCCATACTTGAATTAAAGCTCTTGACTATAAACTACCAGAAAAATTACCAAAAGTTGACGTTTTTGGGGCGGGGAAAATTCCACTTTTAAATTTTTCTACTTTGAGCGCGTTTTGTACGGAAACGGTAAGAGATGGCAACAAATATTAAATACAAAAGTTGTAGAAAATTTAATTTCCAACTAACGATTTTTCGTCAGATTTAAGATCCGTTTAGCCGCTACTCATCGGAGAAGAAGTAATTTTGAGTATTTTGGCCCATTTTAATGTGTACAATTTTGGAAAGCCGTTTAATGAAAGCATACTATCTTTGGCTAATACCACATGTTTGTATCAGCTGATTTAAAAAAAACCGCCCGTGTAGGCGATAATTTGCTAATTTGCTCACATGAGGTGTATATAAATCAGCTGTTACAAAACAAGGTGAGCACATTATCGCCTACACGGGAGGTCCAATATCGCGAGTATCGTTTGTTACGATGTAGGAAAATGTAATCACCGATTGTTTGTTCTATCGAATGAATTTTGCCCAGTAGCCCAGTGGATATGTTGTCAGATGATTCAAGATCATGTGGTCACGGGTTTGAATCTTACTTTTGATGTTTACTTTTTGTGGCTGAAATTTATTTCTGTTTAAATTGTCTGGTTTGTTTTTAAAAATTCATTTATTTATAATTATGTTGCTCATTGAACAGCCACTATACATCGCTCTGCGGAGTTAGGTTAGGTTTGGTTACTATAATTTTGTCGTAAACTGAAGTGTAATTTGTTGTTTTTTTACACGTAAATCCATTAGTAGAACTCCAATTTGTAGAACAAGCAGCCTGTTGATCAAATGTTTCGATATCGAACCGATATGGGACCGCCTGTGTAGGTGTTAATGTGCTCACCAAAGGTAATTACTTTCTCCCCCTATACATAGTATATGGAGAAAGTATTGTTTTCGTGAAAATTTTCGAATTTGAGTTATTAGTGGAAATATTCGTTTTGGTGCTCCCTGAACCCAAAAAAGTGGTTTTTACGTGATGTCTGTCTGTGTGTGTGTGTGTGTGTGTGTGTGTGTGTGTGTGTGTGTGTGTGTCCGTGTGTGTGTGTGTGTGTGTGTGTGTGTGTGTGTGTGTGTGTGTGTGTGTGTGTGTGTGTGTGTGTGTGTGTGTGTGTGTGTGTGTGTGTGTGTGTGTGTGTGTGTGTGTGTGTCTGTGTGGATGTTTACAGAGCTAGAGCCCTAACCTATGGGCCGATTTTTATGAAATTTGGTATGTAGGTACTAATCCACGATATCTCCAGGCGTTTTATCATTTTTTTGGATTTTTGATTTTTAAGGGTAATTATCCCCCCAAAACCGCCAAAAAACATGAAAAATCCAAATTTCTTAAAAACGGCTCTAACGATTTTGATTAAACTTTCGTGGTTTGTAGAACTTTAGGTTTCCAACAAAATGACACCACCCGCATTTCTGGGAAAATTCGGGTTCAGAAATTACAGGACTTCAAACATCAAAAATTCAGTTTTTTTGGATTTTTCATAAAAAATCATAAATTTTAAAAAATATTACTATTCACCATTAAAAAGAGTTCAAAAAACTAAATAAATTAGTATTTTAAATTACTATTCTACGATTGCTAGTTGCGGAGAAAATTGAAATTTTCATTTAGCGGTAAACACAGTACGTTGTCCAATGTTATTCTTATGGGGAATACAAAAATAACTATTTCTCTCTTATTTACTGATCAATTTCATTAAAATTTTATATGCAGGTCAAGTTAGCATTGACCAACAGATGATGTTCGAAATGTGTTGCTATTTAACCCTGGGGGGGAAAGGGGGCATTTCCCCTCTCAAAACTACTGTGTGTAGCAACGGACTCTACAGTGCCTCCAAAAATGCAATTTGGGTAGATATTTCTGAAAACAACTATTTTAGACAATTTTCTGTACATTTATCTATACTTCATATTCTATATTTAGTAAATAACAAATATTTTTGTCATTAAAGATTGGCTAAAAGGGAGAAAGTATGTGTCAGTTTCCTGATACCGTTTATTTTTGTGTAGTTTTTCTTTGGTTAATGAACTAAAATAGTTGAGTTTGATTTAAACTCGAGTTGACTGAGGAATGCATTTGAGCGAAGCGAACTCCAAAAGGGGGTTCGGGGGCGAAGCCCCCAACGGCGATAAGCCTTTTTATAGTTAACATATAGACCTGATAATTTCTACCTACGTCCAACATTAGGGCTCCACCCCTCGGGCTTTGTAATATCCATAGCAAATCTTATAGGAGGGTACCATTTTTATAATGTTACCAGCTGTACCTATGTTAAAATGTTTGTCAGTGCCTGCAAAAGAAGGTGAGCACTTTTTCGCCTACGCTGAGATGAGGTTATCGCTTCGATATCAAACAATTTAACCAACCGGTTGCTTGTTTGTGTTTATGAACTTTCGATTACGATTGTTGTTTTGTGGTGGAACAGCATAAATGGTGATTCGATTCAAAGTCAAGCAGAAGTTAAATCAAAAGTTGTGGATACAATATTAAATTGGATCTACAAATGGATTTGCGCAAACAAAATAATACCCCCGTAGCAGCAAACCTGCGTACTCAGCGAATTTCCAGTGCATATATATGTATTTTAATACCACATAAAAACCACATACCAAGTTTCATCAATATACATTCATAAATAAACGATTTGTTACATTTTAATTATTCTCCATAAGAATAACATTGCGGCTGAGTATGCAGGTTTGCTGAAGCAAGGAAAACAAAAAATGTGGGTTTATAAAAATATCAATATAACTCGACTAGGTAAAGCCACATACCAAATGTTATTAATTTATGTTCATTATTAAGGGAGATAACACGTTCATTATTCTCCATAAGAATAACATGGGGCTGAGTACGCAGGTTTGTTGCTGCGGGAACTATCGGCCAAAAAAAGGTATTTTAGGTATTTTAAGGTATTTTATCAATAGACCATAATGATATGAAGCAATAAATCAAGTTTCATGAGGATAAGTTGATAAATAAGCAAGATATACAATTTTTCTTATTCTCCATAAGTATAACATTGGACAACGTACTGTGTTTAGCACTTTCAATATCTCTGTAACCATTTGACGTAGAGCAATGATGAAAACACCAAATTGTGCGTCTTTTTAAGCTGATTCCAATGGAAAAACGAAAGTTTTACTTTTTCAAAAATTATATATAAAAAACTCAAAAACCCATTTTTGGGGTACAAAACCCCCCCAAAAACCCCTTTGGATAGGTCGATCTGGCTGGTTTTCGAACTTAAAGTCATAAATACTGCTTTACACGTTAATACCAAATTTCGTCAAAATAGGATTATTTTTACGAGAGTTATCGTGCTCACGGACACACACACACACACACACACACACACACACACACACACACACACACACACATATATATATATATACAGTTTTGAACAAATGGTGTTTTGGCATCTGGGGACCTCAAAATGAAAATTTATCATGGTCCCGGGCCTAGGTCTTACCATGCCGACTACGGTAATAGCTTCTTCCCTATAGGGGAAATTCGCTAAAAACAAAAAATTTCAGTTTTCAAAAAGCAAACATCAAAATTGAGATTTTAACACGGGACCTCATGATCATGGATCTGACGTCGTATCCACTGGGCTACCGAAGCCTGCCGATTAACCAGAAAGTTATAATTCATCAGGCAGTGAGAAACGATTATAAATTCATTCAACTAAACAAACAAACAATCGGTTAATGAAATTGTTCGATAATGTAACAATCGTATATAACATAGGATAACCTCATCTCGGCGTAGACGAAAAAGTGCTCACCTGCAAAGGAAGTCATATGGTAAAAGAAACAAAGATTTGATAGTGCTAGTCAGGTTTATATTTCAAATGTGTTTGAATTTTTCGCGAGCGAAGCCGCGGGAATCAGCAAGTCACTTATATTTATAACAGTATTTTCATGAAAATTGATGAGTGTCTTTATATGGTAGGTATATAAATTGGCATTGGAAATTCGCTTATTTTGCAGGTTTTATATGTGGGCTATGTATTAGTGAATTTCCTATGGAAAGTGAACTATTAGCATGACCCGCACGGTGAAACTTAAGCCTGGGACCACCATAGAAGTTCCTAACGTGACCCCCTGAACACGTTTTGGGGGTTCGTTCAAAATTATATATATGTGTGTATGCACTCTAGCAGTCGAATTTTTTGTCCGATTTACTTCAAATTTTATAGTGACGTTCCTTTCTATAATCAGTTGGACAAGTTCGTTGGGCAAAAGAATCGGAAAACTCTAAACCCATTTTTTGGGGATTAATCTTTAAAATTTCGAGCTTTTGGACCCAAAAATGGTCAGAAAAGCCCCGGATGTGAAATTAATGCATGTAAAAAGATGGGAATTAGTGTGGCAAAACCTTTAAACCCTCTCTCGTCATTCTAGCATAAATATTTACAAGTTATTAAAGAAAATATGTATTGACCAAACACAGTACGTCGTCTTAAGGAGATTTTCCATCAGAAATGCCTGTTATTCATTTTTGGTGTACTTTTATCATCCCCAACAACCTCACGCATACTTTCAAGCCTGACTGGACCTTCTCCTAACCTTATAATGCACAAAATTGTATTCCCAGCATTGCAGGTAAATAGAACCAGGAGCTAGGCTACTGGTACCGCATTTATAGTTTTCTTTTTACGACATAATTAATTATTAATACAATTATTTTCTCATCACCTTCATTCACTACGGTACAAATCTGAGGGTGCCCAAGGGGTCAGGTCTGCTGGAAACTAGGGGTGATAATAGACTCTGCAACTGATTTGCCAAAATTGAAGACCACTTATGCTTTCTTATGTTTCTTTAAGCACTTAAACTTTACCTAATAAACACATGGCTACACAAAATATTCAATGACATATTTACCAAATATAATGTTAAGGGGAGATTAAATTTGAAATATTGCTGACAATTTTCTTTTACCATTTTCATCATTAATATTCATAACATTATATTTCATTTTAGTGTGAATGATTGGTGGTTACCATCAGTAACTGTAATATAATCATTAAAAAGGCGACTGAAATGGCAGCAGCAGAAATAAAATGAGTTTTAACGCTGTGACGGGGGTATTTTATTATTAGAGAATACATTTTTAATGTTTGGTCTTGTTTACTTCCCAGTTCATTTCTATCTTTTTTTTAGCGAATTTCCTCTTTAGGGAAAAAGCTATTACTGTAGGTGGCATGGTAAGACTTAACGCCGAGACCATGATCACTTTTTACTTTCTCCCCCTATACATAGTATATGGAGAAAGTATTGTTTTCGTAAAAATTTTCGAATTTGAGTTGTTAGTGGAAATGTTCGTTTTGGTGCTCTCTGAACCCAAAAAAGTGGTGTGTGTGTCTGTGTGGATGTTTACAGAGCTAGAGCCCTAACCTATGGGTCGATTTTTATGAAATTTGGTATGTAGGTACTAATCCACGATATCTCCAGGCGTTTTTTTCATTTTTTTGGATTTTTGATTTTTAAGGGTAATTATCCCCCCAAAACCGCCACAAAACATGAAAAATCCAAATTTCTCAAAAACGGCTCTAACGATTTTGATTAAACTTTCGTGGTTTGTAGAACTTTAGGTTTGCAACAAAATGACACCACCCGAATTTCTTGAAAAATTCGGGTTCAGAAATTACAGGACTTAAAACATGCAAAATTCAATTTTTTGGATTTTTTATAAAAAATCATAAATGTTAAAAAAGATTACTATTCACCATTAAAAAGAGCTCAAAAAACTAAATAAATTAGTATTTTAAATTACTATTCTACGATTGCTAGTTACGGAGAAAATTGAAATTTTCATTTAGCAGTAAACACAGTACGTTGTCCAATGTTATTCTTATGGGGAATACAAATATAACTATTTCTCTCTTATTTACTGATCAATTTCATTAACATTTGATATGCAGGTCAAGTTAGCATTGACCAACAGTTGATGTTCGAAATGTGTTGCTATTTAACCCTGGGGGGCAAGGGGGCATTTCCCCTCTCAAAACCACTGTGTGTAGCAACGGACTCTATACTGCCTCCCAAAAATGCAATTTGGGTGGATATTTCTGAAAATAACTATTTTAGACAATTTTCTGTATATTTATCTATACTTCATATTCTATATTTAGTAAATAACAAATATTTTTGTCATTAAAGTTTGGCTAAAAGGGAGAAAGTATGTGTCAGTTTCCTGATACCGTTTATTGTTTTGAAGTCCCCGTATACCAAAAACATAATTTGCTTAGATTTATATATATGCGTCCGTTACCTCGATAAATTTTGAAATAAATGCCCAATTTTGATTAAATTTGGCCTAAATGTGGAGAGTAACATTTATGACTTTAAGTTCGAAAACCAGATCGATCAGGCTATGGAAAGAGATTTCAAAATAGGTAAAAGCCACCTAGTACTGGTGTATTGATATTTGCACAAAAATTTGTTTTTTGTTGATTATCCCCGTAGCAGCAAATCTGCATACTCAGCCATGTGTTATTTTTATGGAGGATAAGTGAAGTTTTATATCTCCCGTAATTATGAACATAAATTATTAAAACTTGGTATGTAGCTTCACTTGATTGAGTTATATTGATAATTGCTTAAAAACACATTTCTTATATTTCTTATTGCTGCAAACCTGCGTACTCAGCCTTTTATGTTATTATTATAGAGAATAACTCAAATGCTATATATCACTTATTTATAAATGTATTTTTATGAAACTTGGTAAGTGGCTTTCTGTGGTAGTAAGAAACATATAGGGCTATATGCATTAGAAATGTGCTGCGTACGCAGGTTTGTTGCGACAGGGGTATTATTCATATGGAGAATAAGTAAAGTTTGATATCTCCTTTAGTTATGAACTTAAATTAATAAAACTTGGTATTTAGCTTCACCTGTTTGGGTTATATTGATTATCACATAGAAAACACATTTCTTACCTTCCTTGTTTCAGCAAATCTGCGTGCTCAGCCTTAATGTTATTCTTATGGAGAATAAATAAAATTTTATATATCACTTATTTATGAATGTATTTTTGTGAAACTTGGTAAGTGGCTCTATGTAGTAGTGAAACACATTTATATGCATTGGAAATTCGCTTAGTACACATGTTTGCTGCAACGGGGGTATTTTTGGATAAAATATTACCCAAGGCTATATGCAGTATTAGCTTAATTTTTTTATTTACAGGAAGCGAGGCAATGATGAAGATGAAAACAGAGAAGGAATTTAATCAACTACCACTACTTACTGTGTGTTAATACACCCTGCTTTATATGACTTACATTTTTGTATGTACTTATTTTTACTGCAATTATACTGTCATTTTGTTTGAATTCATTATTGTATTATTAAAAAAAAATCCTTAATTGTTTGACTAAATTTTAATAAAAGTTGTAAGTTGTGTATATATTTTCAGTGTCAATCCAATTAAGTACATATAATCAGGACATTAGTGACACTTTTACAAATAAATCATGTGATAGTAATGATAAAAATTAGCATAAAATAAGACAATGGTAACCAATATAAAGGTTGTAAAACATGATTTTAAAGTATTTTTGCTTTTGAACTGTGATGTGACAATTTAAAGTTTTGTATGGGTCTAAAGATGACAAAATTACTTTTGACAAAACGTGTCATCCATTAAAAATATATCCTAGGACCACAAGGAAAATTACAGGTATTTAACGTTTATACACTAGTCAACCTGTTTAAAAAAATAACACAATATGAAGTTAAAACTTGTTTCTATGTGCAAGCTGGGCATGGACAATTATAGTATTATTTTGTAAAAGAATAATTTAAAGTTGTCCTGTAATTTATTTTAGAACTGTCTTCCTATCAGATTGTGTGACCATATTGAAAGGTACCCCATTATTCTATCAGTTTGAATCCCCTAACCCCACAGATATCCCTGCCTACCCCATGATAATTCTGCAGTCATCTTTAGGAGGCGATAGGGCTTCAGGGTACATACTACCTATTACTAGGAGCCTTATGGCCTCCTAAGGATGACCACAGAATTATCATGGGGAGGCAGGGATATCTGTGGGGTTATGGGATTCATACTGATAGAATAATGGGACACCTTTCAATACATGTCAAAGGCATGTCTCCAGTAAATCCTGTGGGACATCCTGGGGATGTCCTAGGGCTTCAGAGTACAATATCCCTTTGTGGACCGAGGGATGTCCCCAGTACATCCTAGGGATGTCCTAGGGCTTCAAAATACAATATCCTTTTGTGGTCCGAGGGATATCCCCAGATAATCCTGTGGGACATCCTGGGGATGTCCTAAGGCTTCAAAATACATGTCCTTTTGTGGTCCGAGAGATATCCCATGGTCATCCTAAGGATGTCCCCAGGATGTCGTGGGGAGAGGACATTTTTGTGTCCTGGGGACATCCTGAGGGTATCCTGAGGATATCATGGGATGAGATAGGGATGATCCTGGGATATCCTGCATATCCCACTGTGATGTCCTTGGGATGTCCTGGGGACAACCTTGTGCTGTGTGGGAAGACACACGGTGTCTCTCTCCTGTTATGATAAGTTGGTTACATTTAATAGCTACATTACAAGCTTTTACCATTTTACAGAAAAGCTTAAGACAAGCTCATCAAAAGGTTAAATTGCTATTGGGATTAGTGCGCACAGTAAAATGAATACGGGAATACTCTATGATGCGACTTATATCGAGTGCGAAAACAACCGTTTTCTCTGGCAGACGTAGGAAAAATATATTATGCCCCATCTTGTAGAGAAAAATGGATATAAAAGTTAAAAATTATAAACAAAATTGAAATTGTATTAAATTCACTTACATACCTCAGAATATTTTCATCCTATAAAAGTCAAAGGTAGTGGAATCTAGAATCAGAATCTGTCCACCCTACTCATCTGCCCTTGTACCAGAGAAAAGGTATTTAATTTCCTATAAAAATAAACAATTGACAAAATTAAAATTAATTTTAAACACCAAGTCAACTTAAACTCAATTGTTTTCCCTCAATTGTTTTGTATAACTAGTCGTTTTTAGTAAATAATGTACTGTACCAAAATAAATGAAACAACATGCCCCAAATACAACTTCCTCACCTGAAGAACGGGTCACACTACGCTGGTTACCAGCTGCTAGTTGTTAGCTGCTAAAAAAAGCAGGAATAAAGGTATCCATTTCGTTCTGTAAGCGAGTGCGGAATAGTTTCTCACGAGTGCAGCAAAGTCACTTTGCGAACGAGTTGCTAATTAAATTTGTCCTATGTTTGCAAAATATTGATTATACAGTATGTTATGTATAATATTTATGATAGCCTTTATAATGTATTTCCTACAGTTAGAATAAAGCGTTTCAATTATATTTTTTCCGTTTTTTTAGAAGAAGGCTGCCACTATTAAAAATGATTTTATCGATATACTATACCTGATTGAAGTAATAGTAACATAACTAGGCCTACTCACAATTTATGGACTTTTTTATATAAACACACTTTAAATAAACTTGAACAAAATACAGGTTATGTTTATAATCTTTGGGAACAACCACAATAGGTCTGATGTTTATTATCCATTTTGTGACCAACATAATTCATGCATATACAAAGTTACCTGCGTAATGTTTTTGAATATTTTTGTGTTCTTAAGTTGAAAACTAGAGTTCGCAAAGTAAAAGAGTAAAGGAGTAAAAGAGTAAAAGAGTAAAAGAGTAAAAGAGTAAAAGAGTAAAAGAGTAAAAGAGTAAAAGAGTAAAAGAGTAAAAGAGTAAAAGAGTAAAAGAGTAAAAGAGTAAAAGAGTAAAAGAGTAAAAGAGTAAAAGAGTAAAAGAGTAAAAGAGTAAAAGAGTAAAAGAGTAAAAGAGTAAAAGAGTAAAAGAGTAAAAGAGTAAAAGAGTAAAAGAGTAAAAGAGTAAAAGAGTAAAAGAGTAAAAGAGTAAAAGAGTAAAAGAGTAAAAGAGTAAAAGAGTAAAAGAGTAAAAGAGTAAAAGAGTAAAAGAGTAAAAGAGTAAAAGAGTAAAAGAGTAAAAGAGTAAAAGAGTAAAAGAGTAAAAGAGTAAAAGAGTAAAAGAGTAAAAGAGTAAAAGAGTAAAAGAGTAAAAGAGTAAAAGAGTAAAAGAGTAAAAGAGTAAAAGAGTAAAAGAGTAAAAGAGTAAAAGAGTAAAAGAGTAAAAGAGTAAAAGAGTAAAAGAGTAAAAGAGTAAAAGAGTAAAAGAGTAAAAGAGTAAAAGAGTAAAAGAGTAAAAGAGTAAAAGAGTAAAAGAGTAAAAGAGTAAAAGAGTAAAAGAGTAAAAGAGTAAAAGAGTAAAAGAGTAAAAGAGTAAAAGAGTAAAAGAGTAAAAGAGTAAAAGAGTAAAAGAGTAAAAGAGTAAAAGAGTAAAAGAGTAAAAGAGTAAAAGAGTAAAAGAGTAAAAGAGTAAAAGAGTAAAAGAGTAAAAGAGTAAAAGAGTAAAAGAGTAAAAGAGTAAAAGAGTAAAAGAGTAAAAGAGTAAAAGAGTAAAAGAGTAAAAGAGTAAAAGAGTAAAAGAGTAAAAGAGTAAAAGAGTAAAAGAGTAAAAGAGTAAAAGAGTAAAAGAGTAAAAGAGTAAAAGAGTAAAAGAGTAAAAGAGTAAAAGAGTAAAAGAGTAAAAGAGTAAAAGAGTAAAAGAGTAAAAGAGTAAAAGAGTAAAAGAGTAAAAGAGTAAAAGAGTAAAAGAGTAAAAGAGTAAAAGAGTAAAAGAGTAAAAGAGTAAAAGAGTAAAAGAGGAAAAGAGTAAAAGAGTAAAAGAGTAAAAGAGTAAAAGAGTAAAAGAGTAAAAGAGTAAAAGAGTAAAGGAGTAAAGGAGTAAAGGAGTAAAGGAGTAAAGGAGTAAAAGAGTAAAGGAGTAAAGGAGTAAAGGAGTAAAGGAGTAAAGGAGTAAAGGAGTAAAGGAGTAAAGGAGTAAAGGAGTAAAGGAGTAAAGGAGTAAAGGAGTAAAGGAGTAAAAGAGTAAAGGAGTAAAGGAGTAAAAGAGTAAAGGAGTAAAAGAGTAAAAGAGTAAAAGAGTAAAAGAGTAAAAGAGTAAAAGAGTAAAAGAGTAAAAGAGTAAAAGAGTAAAAGAGTAAAAGAGTAAAAGAGTAAAAGAGTAAAAGAGTAAAAGAGTAAAAGAGTAAAAGAGTAAAAGAGTAAACGAGTAAAAGAGTAAAAGAGTAAAAGAGTAAAAGAGTAAAAGAGTAAAAGAGTAAAAGAGTAAAAGAGTAAAAGAGTAAAAGAGTAAAAGAGTAAAAGAGTAAAAGAGTAAAAGAGTAAAAGAGTAAAAGAGTAAAAGAGTAAAAGAGTAAAAGAGTAAAAGAGTAAAAGAGTAAAAGAGTAAAAGAGTAAAAGAGTAAAAGAGTAAAAGAGTAAAAGAGTAAAAGAGTAAAAGAGTAAAAGAGTAAAAGAGTAAAAGAGTAAAAGAGTAAAAGAGTAAAAGAGTAAAAGAGTAAAAGAGTAAAAGAGTAAAAGAGTAAAAGAGTAAAAGAGTAAAAGAGTAAAAGAGTAAAAGAGTAAAAGAGTAAAAGAGTAAAAGAGTAAAAGAGTAAAAGAGTAAAAGAGTAAAGAGTAAAAGAGTAAAAGAGTAAAAGAGTAAAAGAGTAAAAGAGTAAAAGAGTAAAAGAGTAAAAGAGTAAAAGAGTAAAAGAGTAAAAGAGTGTGCTAAGTAAACATTAGTGCGCAAAGTAAAATGAATACGGGAATACTCTATGTTGCGACTTATAATCGAGTGCGAAAACAACCGTTTTCTCTGGCAGACGTAGGAAAAATATATTATGTCCCATCTTGTAGAGAGAAATAGATCTAAAAGTTAAAAATTATATACAATTTTGAAACAGTATTAAACTCAGTTACATAATATCATGACCTCAGAATATTTTCATACCTATAAAAATCAAAGGTAGTGGAATCTAGAATCAGAATCTGTTCACCCTATTCATCTGCCCTTGTATCACCCTAGTAGCACAAATCGTTGGGCTAACGTCAGGAAATGGTTGGCACAGTTCGTTGGCCAACGGTAAGAAATGTTCGTTGGCGCACCGTTGGGCCAACGTTGTATTTGCCAACCAAATGCCAACAATGCCAACCAACACCCAACCAAACCGTTTATAATTTTGTATATAAATGGTTAATTGTATTAAAAAAACAGAATTTTACATTGAATTGGCTTAGTAAACCAATAATATAAATTTTTATAAACGATTTGATTAGCAAAAATATTGTGTCCTGGTCGAGTCTTGAACCTACGACCTCTGACTTACTGTACACTCACCTTAACCCTCGCGGCCACTCTGACTCGTGTATATGAATGGAAGAACTAGGATATAAAAATTACCAATAGTGTACACCTACACAACTAGGACAATGGACAATATTTCCTTTAATTCTTCTTTAAATTAATCAACTTGCGCAAATCACTGTAATAAGATAATAAAAGTTGGAACAATGTAATTTGGTTCTTTTGATTTATCTGTCTATTCTTGCTATGAAATATGATGAACTAAATTATGAGCAAATTAATTTATATTTAATATAATTATAATAATAAAATATATAATGTTAATACGGTGTACTCGAAAATATACATTACTATTAATAATAATAATAATAATAATAATATAATATAGTATGATTTGCCAACCATAGCTTTTGATGGCCCAACGTCTGCTATGGTTGGATTTGCCAGCGCGGGTTACCCAACGATTGGTTCGTTGGCCCAACGTCTCCTATGGTTGGATTTGCCAACGCGGGTTACCCAACGATTAATTTGTTGGCCCAACGTCTCTAATGGTTGGATTCACCAACCGACCATTATCCAACCACTTCTAACCATCCCTGCCATTCCCCATCGTTGGGCCAACGATGTGTGCTACTAGGGCAGAGAATAGCCATTTAATTTCCTATAAAAATAAACAATTAATAAAATTAAAATTAATGTTAAACCCCAAGTCAACTTAAACTCAGTTGTTTACCCTCAATTGTTTTGTATAACTAGTCATTTTTAGCAAATAATCTACCAAAATAAATTAAACAAATAATAAATAAATAAAAAAAATAAATAAACAAATAATAAATTAAATGCCCCAAAAACAGCTTCCTCACCTTAAGGACGGGTCACACTACGCTGGTTATCAGCTGCTAGTTGTTAGCTGCTAGTAAAAAGCAGAAACGAGTTTGCACGCAGCACGCTGACGTGAGGGAAGTGAATTTCCACATTAAAACTTTTAAAAATGAAAATCAGTGTAAAAACGTACATTTGTCCAATATTTATTGAAATCTGAAAACATTGATTTTTAGGCTGTTCTGATACTCCTGGTTTCAGTTACTTGCAAAGCTGGGAATACAATTTTGCGCATTATAAGGTTAGGAGAATGTCCAGACAGGCTTGAAAGTAGGCGAGGGGTTGCTGGGGATAATAAAAGTACTCTAACAAAGGAATAAC
Organism: Allygus modestus; assembly: GCA_963675035.1. Classification (NCBI taxonomy): domain Eukaryota; kingdom Metazoa; phylum Arthropoda; class Insecta; order Hemiptera; family Cicadellidae; genus Allygus; species Allygus modestus. Next base: position 103,398,289 of record OY776112.1, read on the forward strand.
AGGCTTTTCTAGTGTAAAACCCCCATAAGACAACGTACTGTGTTTAGCCGATACACATTTTCTTTAATAACTCGGTAAACATTTATGCTAGAATGACGAGAGGGGGCTTAAAACTTTCGCCTCTCTAATTCCCATCTTTTTACATGCATTAATTTTACATCTGGGGCTTTTCCGACCCTTTTTGGGCCCAAAAACTCGAAATTTGAAAGATTAATCCTCAAAAAATGGGTTTAGAGTTTTCCGATTGTTTTGCACAACGAACTTGTCCAACAGATTATAGAAAGAAACGTCCCTACCAAATTTGAAGTAAATCGGACAAAAAATGCGACCGCTAGAGTGCATACACATATATATATATATATATATATATATATATATATATATATATATATATATATATATATATATATATAAAATTTTGAACGACCGCTAGAGTGCATTAACATATATATATATACATATATATATATATATATATATATATATATATATATATATAAAATTTTGAACGACCCCCAAAACGTGTTCAGGGGGTCACGTTAGGAACTTCTATGGTGGTCCCGGGCTTAAGTTTCACCGTGCGGGTCATGCTAATCGTTCACTTTCCAAAGGAAATTCACTAATAAAGCTAGTCTGACCACAACAAATGTTGCTAGTTCTAGCAAAACAGAGAGGTTTGAGTGGTCACACTAAGCTGGTTGCTAGTAGTGGAAAATTTACAATTAACAGATGTTTTAGCTTATGTTTTTTTATCTTTTATTAGAGGCTTTGTATTAGATTACATGAAGCCTTAAGATCTAAGAACATAAATTATTATATTACAATTCAAGTTCAAAATTTAATTGATTTCATCCGGTTTATGGTCCCTTAAATAATTTTCTCAATTTTATGCAACAATTCTAAGGCGTAACACTATAATTTTGAAAACACACTGAATTAATTTCAATTATATAAGGAGTCATGATGTATGAAGTCCAAATATTACAATTCAAGTCCAAAACTTAATTAATTTCATCCGGTATATGGTCACTTAAATAATTTTCTTGATTTTTTGTAAAAATTCGAAGATGTAACACCATAATTTTGAGTTTTCTTCTTTAAGAATGTCATATAAATCAGAAGGTACATGACAGTTACATCCTCTCAACATTTCATAGAGATAATTTCGATGTATTGAGTGGGCAGTGCAGTCCTTAAATACGTATCTCATCAACATTTAACCAGTGTTTTAAACACATTATAGTTAAGACCTTATCCGCTAGATTTGCTAGTAATACATGCGGACATTTTTAATTTTATGGATAAGCCAACAAACTTGATTTTTAACCTTCGCTCTTAAAAATTGCTTCTTAATGTGTACATTTGAATTTATTTAATGATCGTTGTATGATATTAGAATAAGATTGTGTGCTGGTCTGTTACACAAAAATTAAAAATTACTAAAGTTAACGGTAACAATACTTATAAAGATAAATATAACAATATAGCATCATTAGTGAGAGAGATGGTGGACTCTTGTTTGTTTGTTTGTTTATTGGGGGATTAGGAGGCCCCAGCAAAGCCGGCTAGGCACGTCTCCCTTGGGATATTGTACAGCCACCGGAAAGAGGGAAAATATGGATGGGAAAGGTGGTAGGATGGGGTCAATTTGCCTCGCTCCAGAAAGGGAGAGAGATCCTTACCTAGCTCCCGGGCTCTGTGGGTGACAACACCCCAGGACGATTCGCCCTCTAACCCGACGTCCCCCTAAGTCCACCAGACAGGGACCGCCATCGCACAGAGCCTCCAACCTCTAAGGTGTCGGGTGGCCCCAGGACGGTTCGTTCCCCAGCCTGGCAGACCGAAGACCGTCGGGTAAGGGCCCTTCCTCCCAGGCACCCGTCCCAGGCTGCAAGGAAGATCCACTACTCCCTCCAAGAACTTGGACTAGACTGGGTATCCAGGCTCAACTGGGAGTCAAGCCCCCAGAAGAGACAAGGAGGAACCAAGGAAGGGAAGTTGACACACTGGATAGCCAAAAGACTTACCAATACTGTGACAGCTTCATTTTGCTGTACCCAATGTCGACCTCTGTACTAGTATGGACCAGTCAGAGAGCCGTCGAGTGCTTGGTGGACTCTTACGGCAACATTCCCTGTAAGTTCCACTTCAGTCACAGACTCATCCCTAACACTTGGTGAAACTAACTGTTCAGAGCTACACAAGGTTCCAGTTTGTTGCACCGCACTACACATGTAATTTTATCCTGAATACTGTCCATGATTGTGATGAAGGCTTTTCTGTTTAAGTGAATTCCATCTGTCCTACCATTATAATAGAAATGTTCAATTAAAGAGTTCATGTTGTGACCAGTAAAAATTGTATTTAAATCCAAAATAAAAATGTGAGACTTTGTGTTTAAGGTTTTGATATAATGGTTTAATTGCTTAATTTTTGTATTAAATTCAAAATTAAAAAGAGTCTCTGGTATGGTGAGAAGAAAAACTGTTTTTCCGGCATAGGTTAAAATATTGCAGATGACCTTTATGTTTCGTTTGGAGACAGAGAGAGAGAGGTGACTCCTGACATCGTTGGTGCCAATGAGCAGATCACAGGTTGGTAGTAGTTCGGCAGCGTATTTTCGCACCTCGGTGATGATGTGTCTCGTAGTCGCCCCTGGTATGGTGATGTGTTTGGTGGTGGCTAGTTTCCATTGTTTCACCGCTCTGTGCAGATGGGAGTCCACACAAGAAAACCTGTCATATGGATTTACAAAAAGGAAATGGATCTTAAAAAAAAAAATAAATCAATAAGTCACGACATTTTATTCTGAGGTAAAAAAGGTATATATATATTTCAGACTGGAGGAAAAAATTTCTTTATTTGATCAACATTAACTATTTTCTTTTGTGTCTGATCATTGTCCAAGGTTATTTCAACATTAACCGGTGAAGTGAGTTTAGTTACAGTATAAGGTCCCCTCCATTTGTGACAAAGTTTTGCTGTTATTCTCTTATCTTTATTACTGAGGGAATGCTTATACAAAACAACTTTATCACCAACAACAAAATTAGATGGAGTTCGATTCCTGTCATACCGTAACTTCGTTCTATTGTGCGCCTTTGTGAGATTCTGAAAAACATTGTCTAAACTCGGTTTGTTATTATGTCCTGTCTCTAAATTCCAAAGAAATTGCAATAGGTGTGTAAGTTCTCTACCTAAGAAAACGCTTGCGGGGGTGAACTTTGTTGCTTCATGTGTTGCGGAATTGAAAGCAAGCATTAAATATGGTAAATAAATGTCCCATGACTTATGATTCTGATTATGAAAAATTCTCAATGCAGTAACTAGGTTTCTATTAACTCGCTCTGCAACATTTGATTGAGGTCTATATGGTGAAGTTGTTACATGCTTAATTCCTAAACCAAAAAGAAATGAAAAAAATTTTTGCGATGTGAAGATGGAGGCATTATCTGTAATTAGGCGCTGTGGAATACCATGCTGTGCAAAAATGTTGTTTCGTAAAATATTTATTGCGGAATCTGATGTTTGTTTTCTAACTGGGTATAAAAAGCAGAATTTCGAAAAGTTGTCCAGCAAAACAAAGATTGATTCATTTCCTCGTTGTGTTCGCTGCAGCGAACCAACAAAATCACAAAACCATTGCTCGTTACAATTCGACGGTATATGAGAACTTAATTGACCAATTTTTTGGTTTTGCGCCGGTTTTGAGAGTTGACATTGTTCACATGACCTAACAAAATTCCTAATAAATTGTGTCATGCCTTTCCGAATAAATTGCTTCTGAATGTGATTCATAGTTTTGGCTATGCCCGCATGTGCAAACATAGGATTCTCATGAAAATATTTAACAATAAAAGTGTGCATGGACTCTGGAACTACTATTTTGCTTTTTCTGCCCTGTTTACCAAAATACAAAATATTATTGCGCAATGAGTGGTTCTTGACTGGAATTTTATTTCTCAAATCTGAAATAATTAAACCTAAACTCGGGTCTTGTGCCTGTTTTTCCCTAATTGAAGTAAATAGTTCTGGAAAACATTGCAGAGTGCAACATGTAGAATCCTCGATGATTTTAACGGTATTATCCGTATCATCCTTGAAGACTCTACATAAGGCATCTGCCACTACATTTAATCTACCCCTAATATTTTCTATTTCAAAATCAAACTCTGAAAGACGTAACACCCACCTATCAAATTGAGCTGTGTGTTTACCCTTATTTTTCAAAATGTACATCACGGCAGAATTATCGGTTTGTAGTGTAAACTTCTTGTTTAAATATGGCCTAAATTTCTCTACTCCATATAAACATGCTAAAAATTCCTTTGCATGGGGTATTTACGCTCTGTTTCACTTAATGTTCTGGATGCAAAATGAACCGGAAAAAGATTATCTCCCTCTTTCATTTGTAGAACTGCTGAACTCGCATTGTCACATGCGTCACAGGTGACAACAAAATCTCCATTAAAATCTGGTAATGTTAGTTGAGTTGACGAAACAAGGGAATTTTTTAATTCATCAAAAGCTTTCTGGTGTGTGGCTGTCCACTGAAACTTAACGTTTTTCTTTCTTAAGTTATTTAGTGGCAAGGCTATTTTGGAAAAATCCTTAATAAAGCGTGAATAAAAGTTTACACATCCTAAAAATCGCTGAAGTTGTTTTAAATTACGGGGTCTGGGATATTTCAAAATTGGTTCAATTCTATCGGGGTCCAGTGAAAGGGTTCTGTTCGAAATGATGTGCCCTAAATATTTTATAGAGGTATGGCCTATCCTAATTTTTTCCGGATTTATTGTGACGTTGTATTCTTTAAACTTATCTAAAACTTGTAAAATGTGTTGCTTGTGATCTTCCCAATTCTCGCTATAAATTAAACAATCATCCAAAAAATTGAAGACAAACTTAAATTTAAAATCGCCCAAAATTTCATCCATAACTCTAGTAAGTGCTTGGGATCCGATTTTCAGACCCTTGTGGTACTGTGTTAAATTCGAATAAACCATACGGAGTGCAAAATGCTGTATACTGTCTTGATTGTGAATCTAATGGGATTTGAAAGAAGGCATTATTCATATCTAATGATGTGAAATACTTGGCTTTACTCAAAAACTCAAAGGCTGAATTTAAAGTAGGTAGGGGGTGAGCGTCATATGAAATATATTCATTTATCTTCCTGTAATTGCAAACTAATCTGAATTTATTTTTGTCCGCTTTTGCGACCAAAAAGGCTGGAGCACAGTGCATACTAGTTGACTTCCTAATTACATTATTTTTGAGCAACTCATCAGTAATATTTCTCATAGCATTCATCTTATCTGGAGTGACGGGGTAGTGCGGCGAGCAGATAGGTTTATCTACCAAACAGCTGATGTAATAAGGAGAGACGCGGGCCTGCCCTATCCTCTTTGTTATGACCGAGGGGTATTCTTGCAATATTCTCTGTAAAAATTCCTCTGTTTCCTGTGAATGAATTTTATTTGCGTCGGAAAGTTCTAATAAAAAATTACTATCAGGCTGCTGTTGCTTCACAAAAATGTCACTCATTTGAATCTTACTATCATTATTGAATTTAAAGTTAATAGTGTTACTCGAAATTCATTTGGGATTTCTGCATAAAATTTACACCTAAAATGATGGGAAACGGAAGTGAATTAACTATAAAAAAATCAAAGGTCCATGAAAAATTGCCTATTTTGAAATGAAGCTTAGCTAATTTCCTAACCATGGTGCTTTGCTGATTAATAGATTTAATCAACATCTTAGTTTTAATAACTTCCTTAATGCTCGGTGATGATTTAATGCTTTGAAAAAATTTATTATCTATTAAACAACTTGTTGAACCAGTATCTATAAGTGTTTTCTGTGATGCATGGAATAAAAAACTTTACTGTCGGTAATCTCAAGGAAAAATCTAATGGAACTACAGAAATGGAGGTGTTCGTTTGTGACAATTTAATTACCTCCTCATTAAATTGCCTCGTGCATTTCCCTGCCTACAAAATCGTGCGATGTGCCCCTGCTTCCCACATGTAAAACATTTAACTTGTGATTTTTGTTCAAAAACTTGGTGAGTGTTGGTGTAAGGTACAGTTACTTGTTGAAGTGGGGGAAAGGTACTGAAATAATGATTGTCTGCCTGGACTGACGCATTTACTGCATTCGCTAAATGTTTTAATTCCCAAATTGTCTTGGGTTTCTCACAAAATGAAAAACTAGTGCGCATGCGTGGATTAATATTCGAGAGAATTATATCAATTAAATATTCGTCTGGAAAATTGCACTGGAGTGCTACGGCTGAGGAAGTAACATCATTAATAAATGCTACAAAGATTTCTTGGGGCCATTGTAATCTTTTAACAAACTTATTTACTACTCGCTCCAACTGTAATCCTGGAAAAAAGGCTGTCAAGATTGAAAAGTATAAATTATCCCATGTAAGATTCAATTCTAAACCATGTGACCAAATTTCAAAAAGATGTGCTTGCGTCTGAGGCAAAATTAATTTATTTACTTCATTGTGACCAACCCGAACAATCTGAAAAATCGTGTTTACTTGTTTCAAAAATTGAATAAGATGTGTCTCATTCTCCCCTGAACAAGGTTGTAGTTTCCTAACTAATTCGATTACAACGGTGCGATCAGTCGTTGAGAGTGTGCTAAAATTCTGACCTGTTTGGTCACGCGTGCAAAAAGTGTCGGTTACGCAATCCTGTCTTGGCGTGTATCGAACATGTGTGGAGTCTACCCGTGGTTCAAAATTCTCGGGCAATAATTTTGCATCACGTAACCTATCTTCCAAGCTGACATGCGCACCTGAAGGGGAATGCGGTAAATCTACATTATTGTTCGCCTGAGGGGCCTGCTCTACCTGTATCACAACTGGAGCGGATCTATTCGAACCTTGAACTCCTAGATAACGTGATTGAACCCTTGCCGCCCTATCTCTTGCTGTTGTGACATATTGACATCCATAAAACATTTTTTAAATCAATATCTAAATCTAACAAAATATAAACTATTTGCACAGTAATATAACAAAAATATCAATAATAATTAATTGGTCATATTTCGCCACAATTGCAACCCACAAATCAGTGTCTGCCTGCTACCACTTGTGCTGGTCTGTTACCACTTGTTATGTGTAGCCTTCTTCTTCTGCTACTACTACTTGTTATTTTACCAGAATGAAAAACAAGAGTATGAATGAGACCACTTGTTATGTTTCCATAACCTAACTGCAATTAAACCCTGTATGCCTGTCAAATTTAAAACTCAATTTATTTCAATTTCATTAATCTGTCAATTGCAGTAATGCAGAGCGAGTGTTGCTGGGCCCAAAAACACTCGTGGATCTCTGATTTAGTTGTGGGTTGCTTGAATGAAAAAAAAAACTGATTGCAAGAAACTATTTTATTTATATCTAGGAAAAAACATTACAACATATACATGCCTAAATCAGAGCCGGAAACGAGTATTTTAAATTAATCTGAAATGGATCACCTTAGAGGTTATGGCTTTGGTCAATTTCTGGCCTTTTTAGTTTTAATATTTTTTTGTATTTTGTATTTTAAATAATCAAAAGCAGTTCTCAAGTGAAAGTATCAAGTTGTGGTAATCAGGAAATCCTAGTTAATCAAATGGTGGTTCATAAAAACAAGCGAGTGGTCGGGAATAAATAATAATATTCTAGTCCTCCTAACTAAACCTCCGACACACTCTATCCTCCTATATCATTTTACCACCGAATAAAATTACACATTCGAATGATTCATGATTAACTTATTAAAATCTGTTGTGAATCCTGATTTGAGCTCTGAACTGCAAATTAATTAATTTTATACTCTTTTTTTAAAATCAACCAAACAGTAACACTCTGTTATATAAGTACTAAATTTCCTAGAATTTCGGATTCTACTCAATTTCCAGCTCTCACAATTATTTTAGATTTGAGACAATGTTATTAAATTTAAATATTTTTCAAAAGTATTCTTGCTTAAATATAAATTAATTCTTGTACAGCAATTATGTTTTCAAGTTAAATTACAATAAATAGAGAGTTGCGTTAAATTATCTGTGAATATGAAATTACATCAAATAAATTAACAATGATAAATGAATTCAAACTTAACAATTATTAAACATTGATCAGTACCAATTATGACATGTGCTCTGGTGAAATATGACCAAGTATGTAAAACAAATAAATATTACTTACATGACCATTGTAGAAAATTACATACACAATACGCACACAATATAAATACACTGTAACATTATTAATGCACTAAATACTAATAATACCAGTTGTTTAATCCCCAAAAAAACGACAAGAATGGCAGTGTTAAAACCTGCTCTTAGCACGTGTAATTTTGAAAAAGTTTGATAAATTAATTGATACGAATGCGAGATTGTACCGCGAATTTCGGCCTTTTCTTTAAAATAATTCGCGAAATAGAGAACGTATGGGATGCACCCCGTTAACAAATCGACGCGAACTTTTAGAATTGGCAAAGAAACGCGGCATTAATTTAGAAAAAGGTTTTAGATGCTGTTACGCCGAATTGTTCCGAGCTAAGAGAACGAGTAGCCGCGGTCGGTCAGTTTTATGAGCGAGGCGGGTCACGTGACTGCATTGTTATTAGATCCTTGTGTGTGCGGTAGTGTGTTCTAGATGTTTCTGATATGGCGGCAAGTTTGAGTTTGAACTTGTAACAATTGATAAGGCATTTAATATTAAGGCGGTCCCACACTTCTCGTGAACAGGCCTGAACATTCGGCCGAACATTCTCCCGAATGTTCACTGACTATCCCATCTTGTATGTTCCCGTATGTATTCAAGAGTTCGTGCAGCTACCACGAACATTCGGAGTTCGGCTGAATGTTCGGGCGTGTTCGCGAGAAGTGTGGGACAGCCTTTATGCATGAATAACATTTTTTAACAAACTTGTGCTTCGTCAATAACTCAATTACCCAAATATAAAATGTTTGTTTGGTTGAAAATGTTATTACTGAAGGTTGCATGTTAAAATTTATCTAGGCTTGGAACCATGGTTTCGGTTTTTTGTTTGGAGCTAGGCGGCAGGTTGGATTTTATAGTTTTACATAATCCAAAAGGCAACACATAAACTTACAGAAAAAGGGATTAGCGGGATTTAATACCAATCTGAGCCTTTCAAGCCAGGCGAAACAGAAACACCGTCTATATACGTACTAGTTAATTTTCCTCACCACAAAATGACGGTGGCATGCAATTTTTTTAAGTAGTGGTGTCTCCAGTAGGCCTATTACCAATAGACCTCCTTGGAATGACTGCCAAGTTTATTTACTTTTGCGTAGCATGTGTAATCTTTGCTTCTGCTCTTTAAGCTGTCAAATGTAAGCATCCACAGCTGTTGAGCTGTTCGAATTACAGTTTCTGAATGTTTACTTTCTTCTGAAATGTAAACATTGAAACTTAGGACGTTCACGGGGCGTATCCCGAGGGGATTTTAAGGAAGTGAATCCCCTAACGAACGCCTAAGGAAGTGGTAGGCCTATGTGTTGCATGGGTTCAAGATCTACATATGTGTAGAGTTTCAGCCCAGTCGGTTCAGTAGTTTTTGCGTTCACCCGGAACATCAGACAGACAGACAGACAGAAACCACCTCTTCTCTATAATATTATTGATATATATACAATTTTGAACGAATGGTGTTTTTGGCATCTGGGGACCTCAAAACGAAGTTATCATGTCACTGAAACTTTTCTTTTGGGCAATCTACTCACCTTATTCAATAAACTGGAACATATCCGGTCTTGTCAGGAATACACACAAACTACACATACAAATTTGACGTCACAAAACTTAAAAAATACACTATTAACAAATAACCGAATAGTTCAGCAGTCCGAAGTTATCATGGTCCCGGGCCTAGGTCTTACCATGCCGTCTACGGTAATCGCTTCTTTCCTATAGGGGAAATTCACTCAAACTTGGTATGTGGCTTCACCTTGTTGAGTTTTATTGATACCCTAGTAGCACACATCATTGGCCCAACGATGGGGAATGGTAGGGATGGTTAGAAGTGGTTTGACAATGGTCGGTTGGCAAATCCAACCATATGAGACGTTGGGCCATAAAAATCTATGGTTGGCAAATCATACTATATTATATTATTAATAATAGTAATGCATGTGTTAGTACGTTGTAGTATACCTTATTAACATCGTATATTTTATTATTATAATTATATTAAATATATATTAATTTGCTCATAATTGAGTTCATCATATTTCATATCAAGAATAGACACATAAATCAAAAGAACCAAATTAAATTGTTCCAACTTTTATTCTCTTATTACAGTGATTTGCGCAAGTATATTTATTTATAGAAGAATTAAAGGAAATATTGTCCATTGTCCTAGTCGTGTAGGTGTACACTATTGGTAATTTTTTATATCCTAGTCCTTCCATTCACATACACGAGTCAGAGTGGCCGCGAGGGTTAAGGCGAGTGTACAGTAAGTCAAAGGTTGTATGTTCAAGGCTCGACCAGTACACAATATTTTTGCTATTTAAATCGTTTATAAAAATTTATATTATTGGTTTACTAAGCCAATTCAATGTGAAATTGTGTTTTTTTAAATACAAAATAACCATTTATATACAAAGTTATAAACGGTTGGCATTTGGTTGGGTGTTGGTTGGCATTTGGTTGGCAAATGCAACGTTGGCCCAACGGTGCACCAACGGACATTTCTTACCGTTGGCCAACGAACTGTGCCAACCATTTCCCAACGTTGGCCCAACGATTTGTGCTACTAGGGTATTTGCATAAAACCCCATATTTTGTGTTCCTTGTTGCAGCAAACCCGGCCTGGTTGCTCATCCCCCTTATCCTATACTCTAATATGAGTAAGGTTTGCTAGCTTGCTTGCTTGCTTGCTACACTGATCTCAAAAACGACTCCAACGATTTCCTTCAAATGTTCGAAATAACTAATTTCGGGGATGAAAAATAAGTTCTAGACAGGCCTCATCCCCACCCACACAGCACACAACGTCCCCAGGATATCCCATTTGTGTCCCACACATCCCATTGCAATCCCAGGATAAGCAGGATATCCCTAGGATATCCTGCTATGTCCCGGGATATTGTGGAAGTTCCAGGGATGTCCACGATCTCCCGGGATAACGTGGATATCTTGGGGACATCCCACGGACATCCTTTATATCCCACAACAATTTTAGTATAATTAATTGCAAGTTTTATTTATAGTTTTAGTATTTAAACAAAATTGAATAATAAGCATAATGATCAGATATCAACAATAAAACATGTATAAAGGAAGTATAAATTTACAGTTTATATATCGATGAAATATGCATAGAATTCTGACAATTTATAAGAAAAGAAAATGCAAATTGCATTATTAGTTTATATCAGTACACTAGTAAAATTAACGGCCAACCCCATCTACAATAATCCCCTTTTAAAGAAAGGGAAAAAATTTGGCGCGCCTGCACAGTACCCCAGCAGGCCAGCAACAGGTCAACAGACGACAGACCAGACAGTGGTTGTAACGGTCAACGGTCAGTCTTATCTTGGTCGGTGGGTTGTTCTCTACCTCGTTGGGTGGGTTGTACTGACTTTTAGACTAATTTCCACTTCCACAAGTTTTACATTTTGCGCGTTTGTTAATTGAGAAAAATAACATTATCGTCATTCAAGACTAACTACAACTGTTTTGTATACAACAGTACTGTTTCTTGGTAAGTAACATCCTTTTTTTAAAACAAATTTATAGTACGTACAGGTTAACCCTAGTTTATTTTACTTCATAAATGTAATAAAGAGTTATTCCCCTAGGATGGTTTGGTTATGGAGTTTTGCCGATTGTACAGAACTAACATATTTAAATTGTTTTGAATCACAGTTTATTGTAGTACTTGAATCACAATGAAACAGTACTGAATAAATTTAGTCAGTCACTTATTCTAAGAACTAGCATAACCTCAATATAACCTAAGTATACAGTCTGTTTCACGATTGGAAAACCAGGCCTTCCTTACTGGCATAAGCCCAATGTTAAAATTGACACTAGTCTTATGGACAGCCAGCCACTTGTGCAACACACTGTACAATATACAGTCCTAGATGACAGAATGATACTGTCATGCGTATTCTTGGGAAAGCGAAGGGAATTAGACTATATCATTTGCATTGGGCTAATTAAGTTTTTAATTTTTGTCTTTTACCTGCTGATTTGTGAAGAAATTCTGTATTTAAAATCCTGACTGTAGGCCTGATGATAATGGCTTTAACCTAGGATTATATAAGTTCTCTTTATTATAAGTACTAGGCCTATTTAATATCTAAATACTACCTTAAGGCAATAAGGATATTTAAATTTTAATAGCGGTCAAATAAATTGCCAATTGAGGGCATGGTTTGCCAGGCTATCAACTAAGATCAGCCAATAGTAGATGTGCTGCATTGCCAAAACTCCACACCAGCTAATCGGAATAGCATTTGAGTGATATTTTTCTGTGGCAACAGTGACAGCGTACAGCCATGCTATTGGCCACAGCCTAACTGTCAATTTATTTGCCCGCTATTATAGTACTGTACATTACACTAAATTTGGTTTAAGAAAAAATAAAATTCATAAACTGCTTAAGCCTAACAGTAAACAACGAATTCTAAGCTTTCATAGAATATTTGACTACAGGATTTCCAATCAACTTAGTTAACGGCATTATTCAGTTAGTTTTATATAACATACTCATTTAATTTTACATTTCAGGACACTAGAATCACTTGAAATAGGCCTAAATCCTACATCAAATTATGTAAAATTAAAATGTTATATAGGGTCTCATAAATCCTACATATGGTAAGTTAATGTAATACTTTTTTCCTTGTTAGCACCTATTATTATTATTAGTGCCTATGCTAATTTTGAAGAGAATATCGAAGAACACATTGCATTTTATCCTTTGATTAACTTAAGTGTAGTAAATCAACCCTTTATTTTAATAAACTATAATCATGATGCTAGGTGCTAAGAAAAATCAGCTTCATTGTGTAATTTAGAATGAATGAATACAAAGCGTACGACAAGGTAAAAATATAAAATCCTTTAAAACTGAACCTAAATTGTGATATGATCTTAAACTTAAAGGGCCTTATGAGGGAAGGGGGAGGCCTACATTAAAAGTAGGCATATGACGTAAATATGTGCTTTCAGGAAATTATTAGGCCTAGTTTTCTTGCTAATCAATTTATTTTAATTAGCATGTGTCTCTGTTTAGGAGCTGGTCAGAATCAGTTTGCCGAGGCCAAAGTAAAACACATTGGATTCATGTGATTCAGACCCTAAACGAATCAACTCCTTATATGACGAGAAATCCAGGTAAAATTATAGAACAAATTCTGTTTATTAAAGAAGCTAAGTTAGAATACCGGTACTATGATTAAGTACAGTAGGCTACTTCATTTGATTATGCGAGGTCTAAGATAGCCTTGACACCTATCAAAATGATTACAATTTAGTTAAGTTTTACTAACACAATTGCTTGAAGGTGTCATAAGTTGAAATCACTAATAGGGGCCTATATATAATAACCAATATACATAAGTTGACAGGATCAGTTAATGTTTTGTCAGGTACATGGTCAACACTGATTTTGCTACTTTTTATTTAAGTCTATTCTGTGTATGAGCCAATGTGAATCTTTAAACTGAAAAAACAATATTTTAACTAAAATACACCATTAATACATTTAAATCATGATTTTTATATTCCAATTCAGAGGTTATAAAAATTAAAGCCAGGAACGGCACCAGTTTGTCATTCTAGTCCAATAGGTTAAGATTTAAGTCTTTATATCTCTATTATATATGATTGTATATTAATGAAACTTTGTATGTTGCTTAGTTGTGGTCTATTGATATTTACATAACAAGTTTTTTTACTGTCCGCATAGCCGCAAACTTGCTTACTTAGCCCTAATGTTATTCTAATGAGGAGAATAAGTAAAGTTTGACAGGTATCTCCCTTAATTATAAACTTAAATTAATAAAACTTGGTATATAGCTTTATCTGGTTGAGTTTTACTGATAATTGCATAACAAGACAGTTCTTATCCTCCGTGACGCAGGAAACCTGGGTAAGTTACTGAGGCCTAATGTTATCCTTATGGAGAGTAAATAAAATTTGATATATCGATTATTTATGAATGTATATTGATAAAACTTGGTATGTGGCTTCACCTAGTACTGGTGTATTATTTTTGCACAACAAATTTGTTTTTTATCATCCCGATAGCAGCATACCTGCATACTCAGCCATAATGTTATTTTCATGGAGAATAAGTAAAGTTTTATATCTCTCTTAGTTACAAACATAAATTATTAAAACTTGGTATGTAGCTTCACTTGGTTGTGTTATATTGATAACTGCTTAAACACATACTTCTTATCTTTCTTGTTGCTGCAAACCTGCGTTTCGTACTCAGTCCTAATGTTTTTTTATGGAGAATAAATAAAATGCTATATTCACTTACAGTAGAACTCCAATTATCCGAATTAATTGGGGATCGGGCCAATTCGGATATGCAGAAATTCGGATAATCAGGTATACCCGGGGAACTAAGCAAAAAACATCACCATACATAAAAAATCAGAATTTTATCGACAAAGTTATTATAAATGTAGTGAACAGAAAGTGAGCGAACTGTATCAAGAATATACGTCATAAAAATTAAATTACAGGAGTTAAATTGAATACAGTATATACAGTTGCTCTTTTCAATAGGCCTACATACTGTACGTATTTCACTGTTCAATGTTGGTTATTTCACTTGAACATCTCGAGCAAAGTGAGTTTATCACTTAGCGAAAGGACAACACGTTTACGTTTTGTACTCATTTCGAACGATAATCTCGGTGAAAGAACAGTAGCGACTGATGATGAGCAGGGCGGGAGGGGGTATGACTCATTGTTCCCTGCGAAAATATCGTCCGGAAGGTAACAGCGCAGGCTTTTATTTTAGCGCTCACGGCGCATTATCGCTACACGCGCTCCGCTGTTATTTTCTTGATTTTTATATTTCTATTATTTCACTCAAAATCGATTCGGATAATTGGATATTCGGATAATTGGGGTTCGGATAATTGGATTTCTACTGTATTTATATATGTATTTTTATGAAACTTGGTAAGTTGCTTTATGTGATAGTGAGTAACATAGAGGGCTATATGCATTAGAAATTCACTGAGTACGCAGGTTTGATATCTCTCTTAGTTATGAACCTAAATTAATATGTTTGCTACCGAACGTCACGTTAGTCTGCCGCATGGGTGTTCGTAGCGTACCAACTGTAAATTATATACTTCCAGAATAGACCAATGCAAAAATATAAAAACATACCTTCAGTCCAAATTTGTTATGCAAGTTTCAACTGTTATTATGGTTCAAAATATCAATGAACAACATCTGACTCATTTATAAACAACAATTGTACTGATTTTGTTTTTATTGCCCCTGAACTGGTAGAACTATTATAGTGGTTTTAAATTACCTTTCCGTCACCAGTTCAGAGTTTTTGTAGATTCCTACAACCTCAGGTTTTGATGCGGTTGCGTCATGTTCACGTAGTGCAGGTCAATTGTTTCAAGCTAAAACTGCATTTTGGTCTAGAAGACGTCGTCAATGTTTTTTAAAAAACACGAAAAACATGAGATACACACATTGACACATTTAAACATGTAAATAAAACTACTGGTCGTATACGCACGACTCAAAACCCGCTATTTGATTCCGTCACGGTAGGCAGTGGCGGCGTAGGACACTGAGGTCGACGGCGACGTTGACCAGATGTTGTTATCAGGTGCCTTGATAAATGGACTCATCGTTGGGGGGTGGGAGTTTGCAGTTATCAAGGTAGATGGACTCGCCCGCCGAATTTAAATGTGAGCTGTATTAGAGTTTTTCGTTTAATACTGACTCGCTATCTTGTCTGAAGGCTTTGTAAATGTGGAACTCTTCTAATGTAAAAAATACTCTTTTATTGCCGATATGTACATGATACATTGGTCCTATTTGATGGAAATGCCCGCCAACTACAGTTATTAAATAATTACATGAACAGCTTATCTCCAAAATTAAACTTCACTCTAGAAACTGAAACCAACAATAAAATCAACTTTTTAGCCTTCACAATAGAGAAGCTCAATAATAAGTTAAAATATAGTATTTACAGGAAATCAACCAAAACTAATTAAACGATTCACGCCACCTCGTATCACCCGTTTAGCCACAAGTTAGCTGCTTATAATAGTATGGTCAATATAATGCTCAATTTGCCCTTATCACCTGATGACTACTCCGCAGAATTAAATACCATCTTTTAATCGCTCTTTCAAATGGCTATGACACGAAAATGTCTGATAGGCTTGTAAACAAACATTTGAAAAAGAGAGAAAAATTAAATAATACAGACAACGATTCATCGCCAAAACAAAATATGTTCCCATAGAATACAGCCATAGGTTACACTACTTAATTAAGAAGGAGCTGAAAAGGTTTAACATTATCCCAGCACTTAGGACCTCAAATAAAACTGAGCGGCTACTTAAATCAAAAATAGGACCTGACAAAAATAAATTAGAAAAAACAAACTAAAATATACAAACTAAAATGCAATGATTGCGATAAATACTATCTTGGTCAAACAGGGCGTTCTTTTTTAAAACGCATTAAGGAACACAAACCCAACCCAAAAATTAATCCCTAGAAGTCTAGTTATGCTCAACACGTCTTCGATGAAGAACACAGCGTTGAAATTATTGAGAACAATGTGGAAATATTAGAAATTTGTAAGAAAGGGCCCATATTAGACACATTAGAAGAGTTCCACATTTATAAAGCCTTTAGACAAGATAGCGAGTCAGTATTAAACGAAAAACTCCATTAATCCCTAGAAGTCTAGTTATGCTCAACACGTCTTCGATGAAGAACACAGCGTTGAAATTATTGAGAACAATGTGGAAATATTAGAAATTTGTAAGAAAGGGCCCATATTAGACACATTAGAAGAGTTCCACATTTATAAAGCCTTTAGACAAGATAGCGAGTCAGTATTAAACGAAAAACTCCAATACAGCTCACATTTAATTTTTAATCAAATTATTAAAAGTGAAATTTGGCGGGCGAGTCCATCTACCTTGATAACTGCAAACTCCCACCCCCCCAACAATGAGTCCATTATCAAGGCACCTGATAACAACATCTGGTCGACGTCGCCGTCAACCTCAGTGTCCTAGCGCCGCCACCGCCTATCGCGACGGAATCAAATAGCGGGTTTTGAGTCGTGCGTATACGACCAGTAGTTTTATTTACATGTTTAAATGTGTCAATGTGTGTGTCTCATGTTTTTCGTGTTTTTTAAAAACTTTGACGACGACGTCTTCTAGACCGAAATGCAGTTTTAGCTTGAAACAATTGACCTGCACTACGTGAACATGACGCAACCGCGTTGAAACCTGAGGTTGTAGGAAACTACAAAAACTTTGAACTGGTGACGGAAAGGAAATTTAAAATCACTATAACAGTTGTACATTTTTATGGATTTTTATTATGCGTCACACGTATGTGACGTCGGTCTATAGCATTGTTTTACTGATGAAAATATATATGAATTGTACTGCTGACCGATTGTCACACATGTGTGACTCAAAAATAAAATATATTTATCAAATTGTATTGATAAGAAAATAAAGAACACTGTTCAGCTAAACAACGTAGGTTTATTCAAAACTAAATAAAGTCCCCTCACTAAAATCATCGTCTATCACACGGTCAATTTCACTTAAAGTCATGACATCTCTCCTCTTCCTTACTTTTCACGTTTTGCCTTCTTCATTTATCACCCAACAGCACAGAAACAGCAGTTTATTATAACATAAACAAACAAATAATACGAGGGTTAGAATCACGTGAATCTCAACCATGGTTCAGCGTAATGTAAACAACAGGTTGGCTAACACACCCCTAGAGTCAAAACGAAATATCCACGCTCGGACCAAGCGACCCTTATGTGTGACAGACATTCCTATAGCCCGATATGCAGTTAAAAATACGATCAAATACACTGACAGGCTGCTAAAGCGTATTTAGTAACAATAATAGGCTCGAGTCACAAATACGTGACGTCGGGCTGTGGTTAGCGCTCCACGCGTCACAGATATGTGACATGTGAAATCCCAGATAAAGGATGCTATAGATACAGTTCTCTGGTTTTGAGCAACATGTCCACGAGTCTTGCGAAAACCGGTCTTTATAGCGAAAACCGGAGCGTCACAAACACGTGACGTCGGTCTATTGAAAGTCTAAATTTGGAGTCGGTAGCGAACGTGCTAATAAAACGAAGTAACTACGTACACGTCCAATGTAAAGGCAAATTCACATTGCTACCGGTTAGGTTAGGTTTAGTTAGTTTTACGTTACGTTAGGTTAGGTTAGGAGGTTTTCTGGCTCTCAATCTGTTTTAAAAATCACAGGAAAAGTAACGTACGGTGCATAATTTGGAACGGACGTGAACAGTAGCTGCTCACGTCGGACGTGTACGTAGCCTCTGCCTTAATAAAACTTGGTATGTAGATATACTTGTAATTTGTAACTTGGTATCTGGTTGAGTTATATTGATTATCACAAAAAAACATATTTCTTATCTTCCTTGTGTCAGCAAACCTGCGTACTCAGCCATAATGTTATTCTTATGGAGAATAAATAAAATGCTATATATCACTTATTTATGAATACATTCATGGGAAACTTGGTAGGAGGCTCTATGTAGTAGTGAGACTTATATATGTGCATTGGAAATTCGCTGAGTACGCAGGTTTGCTGCGACGGGGGTATTTTTGGATAAAATTTTACCTAAGGTTATATGGAGTATTAGCTTAATTTTTTTATTTTCAGGAAACGAGGCCATGATGAAGATGAAAACAGAGAAGGAATTTAATCAACAACCACTACTTACTGTGTGTTTACATCCCCTGGTTTATATAACTTACATTTTGGTTTTATATAAACTTATTTTTACTGCAATTATACTGCCATTTTGTTTGAATTCATTACTGTATTATTTTAAAAAATCCTTAATTGTTTGTATCACATCACCGAACAATTATAATTTGGAATCCATTCTTCAATTTTTAAGATCTGGATTTGATTCAAGTTTTGTTCTGAGAAATGTTTAGGCCTACATATGCATATATTCATTTTATTATAAACTTGTTAAAACAACTAATTTATTTTAAAGATTTTGGGTAAATTTTAATAGAAAATTATAAGTTGTGTATATATAACCAGTGTTAATCCATTTAAGTACCTATAATCAGGACATTTGTGACACTTTACAATTGAATCATGTGCTAGTAATGATAAAAATTAGCATAAAATGTGACAAAGGTAACAATATAAAGTTGTAAAACATGATTTTCAAGTATGTGTCAATGAATACAGTCTTATAAGAAGAACACGTCTTATGGGCCAGAGTCTGTCAGTATTTGAAATTTGCCGTGCTAGTTTTGCGCTTGGCCACGTTTTAAGCTGTCTACCCAGTCATTCCTCCCCCAGACTGCTGCTACAGCCAACTCCGCCCTACTACAAGAGCGAAGGGACCTAGGCCATGGCAACACATCGTGTTTTCGGTACCGGTCTGCAGTGCTAGAGGCGCTTCACAGCGGCGTGGCGCAAAACTACAGATTTCCAGCGCGCCAACATCAAATAAGCGACAGAATTTTTAACACGGGACGTGTTCTTATAAGACTCTGTATTCATTGTATTTGTTCTTTTGAACTGTGATGACACAATTTAAAGTTTTGTGGGTCTGAAGATGACAAAATTTCCTTTGACAAAAAGTGTCATCCATTAAAAAGATATCCTAGAAACACAAGGTAGATTACAGGTATTTAACGTTTATACACTAGTCAACCTGATTAAAAAACAACATCAATATGAAGTCAAAACTTGTGTTTCTATGTGCAAGCTGGGCATGGGCAATTATAGTATTATTTATAAAAGGATAATTTAAAGTTGTCTGGTAATTTATTTTAGAACTCCAACTGTCTTCCTATCAGATTGTCTGACCATATTGAAAGGTGTCCCATTATTCTATCAGTATGAATCCCCTAATCCCACAGATATCCCTGCCTACCCCATGATAATTCTGTGGTCATCCTTAGGAAGCTATATGGCTTTAGGATACACACTACCTATTACTAGGAGCCATAGGGCCTCCTAAGGATGACCGCAGAATTATCATGGGGTAGGCAGGGATATCTATGTGGGGTTAGGGGATTCATACTGATAGAATAATGGGACACCTTTCAATGCATGTCAAAGGCATGTCTCCAGTAAATTCCGTGGGACATCCTGGGGATGTCCTAGGGCTTCAGAGTAAAATATCCCTTTGAGGTCCGAGGGATGTCCCCAGTACATCCTGTGGTACATCCTGGGGATAACCTAGGGCTTCAAAATACAATATCCTTTTGAGGTCCGAGGGACATCCCCAGATAATCCTGTGGGACATCCTGAGGATGTCCTAGGGCTTCAAAATTCATATCCTTTTATGGTCCGAGGGATATCCCATGGTCATCCTGAAGGATGTCCCCAGGATGTCGTGGGGAGAGGACATTTTTGTGTCCTGAGGACATCCTGAGGGTATCTTGAGGATATCATGGGATGAGATAGGGATGATCCTGGGATATCCTGCATATCCCACTGTGATGTCCTTGGGATGTCCTGGGGAGAATCTTGTGCTGTGTGGGCAGGAACAAGCAAATAGTGTAAAAAAAACTAAAATGAAAAGATAAAAAAAATTAACATTGGGCTTATGGAGTTTCAAATCAAAACAAAAGAATTGTAACAGCTCTTCATAATCAACCAGAGAACTGTCAAAGTAATACTCATGTCGTTTATGATTATTAACATGTGGTTTCCTGAGAGCAGAGATTAAAATATTTGAGTGAAGATTACTTATATAGAGTAGTAAAATAAATCAAAGGGACATTGAGCTATAAATAACAAGTGGAGGGACCTTAGAAATGTAGAAAAGAGGCAAATGAGTTATACAAATCTGATTATCAGCAGGGGGAAGTGGTGAAATATTACTTCGAGTTATCTAAACAAACTGACTGGCCTTCCCCGAGCAAAGCTCGGTCCCCAGGTACTTATTCATATGGAGAGTAATCAAAATGGTAAATACCGCTTGTTTTTGAATATATATCGATTAAAATTGGTATATGGCTTCACCTAGTTGATTACTATTGATATTTATATGTAAACCCAAAGCTTTGTTCCTTGTTGCAGCAAACCTGCGTACTCATCCCCAATGATATTCTCATGGAGAATAATTCAAATTGTATATATCGCTTATTTGTGAATATATTTTTATGAAACTTTTAGCTTGCGGCTTTATGTGTTATTAATTAAGACATATATATTATGCATTGGAAATTCGCTGAGTACGCAGGTTTGCTGCGACGGGGGTATATATATATATATAAAATATTGAGACATAATTTAGATTTAATTTGACATTTTATCTCGAAGCAAAGTTATGTATGTTTTGGAAACACCATTGTAGTGTGGCGTTGGAAATAGTTTTTAAAACAAGCCACCTTCTACGTTAAATGACACCATCCCACAAGTTGACACCACAAGAGAACAAAATACCAAATACGACCAATATCTCCAAGACAACAACGACGGCACGTTTTTTGATGGTTATTTATCGGAAGGTATTATACTAATGTATTATATTTTAACTCATTGGTACTCAATGTTTGCATTTTATAACAAATTGCTTTAGTCATTCCCATACGGATAACCTGACGATAAAACTAAATACCCCCGTCGCAGTAAACCTGCATACTCAGCGAATTTCCAATGAAGATATATGTCTTAATAACACATTAAGCCTCTTACCAGAATTCATAAGAAATATATTCATAAATAAGCGATATTTAAAATATTCATTATTTTCCATGAGAATAACATTAGGGATGAGTACGCAGGTTTGCTGCAACAAGGAACACAAAATAATGGGTTTTTATGCAAATATCAATAGGACTCATCTAAGTGAAGTCACATACCAAGTTTCATCCATATACATTCATAAATAAGCGATATATCATTTTTATTATTCTCCTTAAGAATAACATCGGGACCGAGTATCTAGGTTTGCTGCTTCGGGAACCATAGGCGAATTTTTTTTGTTCAAACAACAAACCACAACCAGATGAAGTGATATACCAAGTTTCGTCAGTTTATGTTCATAAATAACCGAGATATAAAATTGTTCTTTTTCTCCATAATAATGACATCGGACAACGTACTGTGATTAGTACTTGTAATATCTCAGTAACCAATTAATTGACGTAGAGCAATGATCAAAATACCAAATTGTTTGTTTTTTTAATCCGAATTCAATGGTATAAATTTAAATTTGATTTAAATAACAATTAAATGTGAAAACTCCAAAAAATTTTTGGGGTACAAAACCCCCCTTCGGATGGTGCGATCTGTCTGGTTTTCGAACTCGTTCAAATGTAGTTAGTCTATGTTGAAATAAATGGTACTTTACATATTTGTACCAAATTGTATTAAGATCGGACTTTTTTACGAGAGTTATCATGCTTACGGACACACACACACACACACACACACACACACACACACACACATATATATATATTTATAAATAAATATATGTACATACATATATATATATATATATATATATATATATACAAATTTGAGCGAATGGTGTTTTTGGCATCTGAGGACCTCAAAACGAAAAGTTATCATGGTCTCGGGCTTAAGTCTTATCATGAGACCTACGGTAATAGCTTCTTCTCTATAGGGGAAAAAATTCGCTAAAACAACAACAAATACCCCGTCGCAGCAAACCTGCATACTCAGCGAATTTCGAATGAACATATAACATAACACATTAAAACACTTCACAGGATTCGTAAGAAATGTATTCACAGACAAGCGATATTTAAAATATTAATTAATCTCCATAAGAATAACATTGGGGATGAGTACGCAGGTTTGCTGCAATAAGGCACACAAAATAATGGGTTTTTATGCAAATACCAATAGATCTCATGTATGTGAAGTCACATACCAAGTTTCATCCATATACATTCATAAATAAGCGATATATAACATTTTAAGTATTTTCCATAAGAATAACATGGGGACCGAGTACCTAGGTTTGCTGCTACAGGAACCATAGGCGAAAAATAGTTTTTTTGTGCAAACAACAATAAACCACAACCATATGAAGCCATATACCAAATTTCGTCAGTTTATGTTCATAAATAAGCGAGATATACAATTTTTCTTTTTCTCCATAAGAATAACATTAGACAACGTACTGTGTTTAGCACTTTCAATATCTCGGTAACCAATTGACGTAGAGCAATGATAAAAATACCATATTGTTTGTTTTTTTAAGCTCAACCTAATGGTATAAATTAAAATTTGATTTAAATCTAAATTACCTGTTAAAACCCCAAAAAACACATTTTTGGGGTACAAAACCCCCCAAAAACCCCCCTTCGGATGGTGCGATTCATCTGGTTTTCGAACTCGTTCAAATAAATGGTACTTTACATATTTGTACCAAATTTCATTAAGATCGGACCTTTTTTACGAGAGTTATCGTTCTTACGGACACATATATATAAATATATATATAAATAAATAAATATATATATATATATATATATATATATACACATACATAAAAATTTGAACGAATGGTGTTTTTGGCATCTGGGGACCTCAAAATGAAAAGTTATCATGGTCTCGGGCTTAAGTCTTACATGAGACCTACGGTAATAGCATTGGTAACAGCTTTTTCCCTATAGGGGAAATTCGCTAAAAACAAGCATATGATCTTAGCTGAGTGTTAGTTGTTGAATTTCCTGTTTTTTTGTGTTGTGTGGTTGGGTTGGTTGTTGGTTGTGACTTTTTTTTATTGTTCAATTCGTAATTCGCGACATCGCGACTTAGCGAGTTGACTTATTGGTTTTGGGCTTTGTAAGATATATGTATAATTCAAAGTTAACAATAAACTAATTAAAATTATTCGACTTAAGTTGGTTAGCATTATCTGTTCTCCGATATTTACAATCTGTCAGTCAATATGTCGTTCTTAATTTGTTAAAAAGGTTCAATAATAGCCTGCTCCTGCTCACCCGATTAGGTTAGAATGGCCTGGAAAGACAATGTCGCGTTTAAATTCGGTACTGAAGTAGAGAATGAAGACTAAATATTTGTTCAGTTTAAATAAATTCATATTAAAACTTGTTACGTATACTAAATTGAAGTAATCATCGCCCTTGTTGCATTCAATAAGTATGAATTCCAAGTACAGGTTGTTAAGCACGCTTGTGCAAAAATATTATGCTCCCTCTAATAAGTATGTTTGTAAAATTGGAGTTAGATTTGTGCAATCTAAACCTAGAAATATTCACATGATGAAAATCAGCCCACAGTCACTGCTTGTTAATTTTAGTAAGTAACTTATAGATCTAAGTGTGTGAAATTGGTAATAGGCATTGAGACTATGGCTTTCGTTATTTAATTAAAGTTCTACTTTAAATTCCTTGTTTAAAATTCACTAAATATGTTTGATTTTAAATCATATTGTGTTATTTGTTGGTCTAAATAAAAATATATATTAAAATAACGATCAACTTATTTGTTTTCCTAGTGTAATTACTCGTCAGAAATTAACTTACTACTTATTAATTGTAGGAAATTAATAGAGTTGATGTCCTAGAAATGTGACGTGTTCATTATCTACAAGAAAGAGGTCTGACACCCAAAAACAAAAAACTAAAATCCCACTAATTGCAAGAAGGTAATTCGAACTGGGCTCTGTTTGGATTATCCGGAAACTAAAAGTTTAACAGTGAAAAATCATTCAAATAATGTTTGTGTATGTATGTATGTATATATATATATATATATATATATATATATATATATATATATATATATATATATATATATACCCCAAACTGCAAACTGCAAAACGATATATACTGTACCCCAAACTGCAATGCATTTGTAAGAAAAACAAAAATAGAATGGTTCATTCAGCATATAAATAAATTATATATTTTAAGTAAAGTTTCATAAGCTTAACAAAGTTTATCACCGGAAGAATTCTTTACGATAACATATATCAGTACATGCAATATTTTATCGACTAGGAACAGCATCAGCTGTGAGTTATGTCACTATTATTTTGTTTGATATAGCCTACATTTGCGTTACGATTTTTTGCTTTCTTATAAAAACCAGAGTTATTTTGTGAAAAATTCATTAGGCTACTTGGTGTAGGCTAGTTGAAAAGATTTATATATATCTAAATATATATATATATAAGTAAATATGTATGTAAAAGATTCATATATTTATATATATTCATTATATAGTTATATAAATATTTTCAACTAGCCTACACCAAGTAGCCTAATGAATTTTTCACAAAATAACTGGTTTTTATAAGAAAGTAAAAAATCGTAACGCACATGTAGGCTATATCAAACAAAATAATCGTGACATCATAACTCACAGCTGATGCTGTTCCTAGTCGATAAAATATTGCATATATTGACATATGTTATCGTAAAGAATACTTCCGGTGATAAACTTTGTTAAGCTTATGAAACTTTACTTAAAACATATAATTTATTTAGAGGCTGAATGAACCATTCTATTTTTGTTTTTCTTACAAATGCATTGCAGTTTGGGGTACAGTTTCATAAGAGAACACCAACTAATCGGATGTGATATATATTGATCTTAAACATTCGATATTTCGAATCAAAACCCTATATATTTTGAATCATATTTTAACAGTTAAGCCTATATCAAAAATTATTCACTCGATATTTATATTTAGGCTATGTTATATCTAAAATCAACAATTTGTATATAGGCTGGTCAATAATAATATGCAGTGTCAGCTACAAATATATTTTAATTAAACATTTAACAAATAACAAACAAACAAACAAAAACCAAAATTAAAAAATACAACAAATAATAAATAAGTGTATTTAACTAAGGTAAAACTTTGTTATCTTTGCCAGGGAAAACTCTACAGTCTGAGTTCATGAATTGAGTTTCAATGCACGCCATGAGGACTTGAATGTTTGGGTGTTTGTGTTATTTAGGTTAAATTTTGATTTAAAATGCGATTTGATAAATCAAATGTTTTAAGATCGATATATGGCATCCGATTAGTTGGTGGCCTCTTATGAAACTGTACCCGCAGTTTGTTTGAACATGTTGAACACTATTAATCCAAAATTAATTTGATTTCTAAAGGAATGCTGTACAGACTTCCGGAACTATATCTGATATACTTCGTTGTGATATTTTCCTTACTATAGATTCCAACTATAGGCCCTATAGTGATGGAAAATGTCCGTAATAATTCCTTAAAGAACAGAAATTCGCCATCACCAACAATGAATTTTAAACATACTAGTAATGCCGAGTAATCCTAGTAAAGTTGGAGAACAGGCAACCGTCTGCTGTCAAGTCCGCTCTGAAGTCTTGACCATTATATTCGTAACGCCTTCTTAATAACTGTCTCTGCCACTGATGTCTTCGTTGATAGCTGATAACGAAAATATTTGCTGCAGAAACAACAATAAAAGCAAGAAAATGCTAACAAGCACCCACATCCATCTTCCCTGACAGTAAACAACTGAATTATCAGCAAGCATCATGTTTTGTTCAACGAACAACCAAATAAATGTTTAGCGAACAATTTTTTCCTGTTCAGCGAACAATATTATGTTTGGCGAAAATGTTCGTCGTGAACGTTTGCTCAGGGTGGACGCACCTTTACACAGTTTAGGTTATTATAGCTTTATAAGTGTCAAAGTGAAGTGTGATTGGTTAATCTTATAACATAGACCAAAAGTCGACTGACTAGCTCATCCATGTACTTATAGTATGTGTGGGAACTAATTTCCTTAATTTGCTCTATTCAGGTGAAACACGATAAATAGACGTCTCAAAACACTAGGCCTACAAAATATATTTACACTTTACTGTACTGTACTTGCATACAAGACAGTAAATACACACGTACTACAAAGCGATAGGTTTCAACCGTAGTAATCATCAGAGAAATTCTCTGATTAGGCCTGCTGATGGCCGGTGAAACAGGTTGAAACTGATCGCCATGTACCATCTTTTGTGTACCTATATATATTATCTTATATGTAAATACAGTACAAGTGTAAATACATTTTGTAGTGTTGTATAACACAGTTTATTTATTGTGTTTAATCGTAACAACACGTATCATGCTAATAAAGAAATTGTCTATCTGTTCAAATGCACATGGTATATTATTGAGTAGAGTCAGTCTTACTTAAATGATGAACAGTAAAGATTTTTTATTTTAATTTTGTTCCCTGAAAATAAATAAATTTATTCAATTCGTGAATTTTCAGATCCGTCAACACATTGTAGTTGCTACGTGAGAAGTTGCAATGCGCCTGCCCTCAGTTCCTCAGTCATCAGCAGGTATTACGTATCAACCCCGACCGACACCACATCACCAACAGGAAATGAGCAGCCGGAAAAGAAACCTTCTCTGTATCAGAGGTTTAAGATTATGTATAGAGATTACTGGTATGTCCTGCTCCCTGTCCACCTAGTCACTTCTGCTGCTTGGTTCGGCGGGTTCTACTACATGGCTAGCAGGTAAGACGAATGGAAGTAGCCTACTGTTAAACGTTCACTATCCACTTAGAGGAATCACGTCAGTAACATATATTAATAGTAAGCTGTCCAGGGTTATTTATTTGTTCTGAAGCCTAAGGCACTGTGTCCCGGATACTTATGTTAGATCCTCATATTTTGCATTTTTTCAAAGTATCATTTTGTATGGAATAATTTTATAATACAAGATTCAGTTATAATATTTACATTCCTTACCACCGTCTATCTAAATCCTTGAATAGTTACGTGATTAATGGGCAAAAACTTTTTAATACATTACCAGTAGCCATTCAAAATCTTAAATATTTTTAAGAAAAAACTTCATGACTGGCTAGCTTGTAATCCCTTTTATAATCTGGATGAATACTTCAATTGTAATACTATTGTAAATTAGGCTAATTATATTAATTTAAATTTATTACTATTCTGGCGTAGGCCTGTTAAAAACTTTGTAAATTTGTATAGTAATTGTCTTGATCAGTTCAATTTAAATATAGAATAATATGTGCAACTAGCAACATTGTAAATCGATTGTACCAATTGTTAGCTCTAAGTTTATATATTTGTATATATAGGACTATTATGTATATTGTTGATTTTAGCAATTATTATTGACTTTGTCTATTGCTATGCACTGGCTTAATAACAATAAAATAGTATTTATTTATAGTCAAAGTAAAGTAGCTTTAGGATTGACTCTAGTGACACCTGTTGGGGCTAGTGGAAACCCATAGAGCAGTAGCGCCTTGCCTGGCCAATGACGGGGCAGCTTTGACCAAACATAACCATAGCAACCAAACACATGTGGCCTAAAGTGCCAGTTTGTTTTTGTTCACCATACTGTTCTTCAAATGTTTTATTAAAATATTTTAGGTATTTAATGTATATTTTCCGTTGTTTTGGAAAACTCAGGAAAGTGATTCCCATGATGTTTTTCACCGTTTGTAACGTCGTACCTGTTGCTAGTAGTGGCCAATGGTGTAAGTGTGGAGTGGCAGCCTAATTTTGTCGATTTTGCAGACCTTTTTTTGAAAATTCGTATAAATTCAACCGTAGAAGTGAACCTAGCCAAATGCATATTCATTTTGATTGGAAAGAACACGAGGTTCTAGAAATATTATAATAATATAGATCTAGAAAGGTATTTTTTCAATAAAGTGAAAAGAATAAAAAAAAATCAAAAATTTATTTTTTGAAATTTCAAAAGCAGCCTCAGTGAAATTTTTTCTACAGATTTGTAATGGAAAATTCATTATATACATTTTGTAGACAGTCTAACTCCTTACGTAGAAATATATAACATGTTGGGGAAAGAATTTTATTTTGTAAATTTTAGTGGCATAATAAAATAATAAACGGAAACCGGAAAAATGTGTAAACTGTACAGTGTTAGTTTGTGATGTAAATAAGTCTTGTAATACATGTATATACTAATAATTATATATAATATTTGTAAAGCTAATGAAGAAATAAATCCAAAAAAGTCATATAGTTGATGGTAAAAAATATTATCACTTATAAATACATGTATATAAAAGAATGTTTTGATATTTTTGCGTTTTCTGAAGAAAAATATTTCACATTATTTAGTATATAACTTTTTACTAAATATTTTACTCCCAAACAAATATAAACAAGTTGTAGTACATTCAATTACCTACATAAAAATGTAAACACCTAGGGTAAATTATTGTTTTTATATGTGTTATGTAGAAATAAACAAACAGTCCTGTACTTGGCAAATTTGTGAAAAGTAGCCCAGTATTTTTCATTGAGATCTTTGTAATTTGTATAAACATAAATAATGTCATATTATATATATTTATTATTACTAAAGGTATTTATAAACAATAAAATGTATATAATGTACATATACATAGGGTTGTGGCATATTATATACGAGATAACGTGTCGGTCACTAGGCCTATGTAGGAGTAAACACAACACTTATAAACACTATTTGTCACACTTCAGTAATATTTATGCATAATATAATGCATAATGATTACTATTATATACACACAAATACTTCACTAACACTAAAACTCTGAAATAATAACATAATTAGTAATAAATAACTCATGAATAAAAATAGCAAACGCAAGGGTTAGGATATAAATACAAGACGTAAACAGAGCAGAAATACCTCGAAATGCAGACAGCTGGGAGACAATGAATTTCAACCAGTGCTGCCAACGGCAGAGCACAAATTGATCTGCATTTCTTACCCTCCAAAATAATATATATATATTGAATAGTAATTATAACTTACGCTGGGTATAAATCAGATTTTCCGGAACGACTGTGGCAGCTGTGTGGCCATTCCACAACAAAACCAAAAACACCTGTTTTCATAAAATCATATTATCTGCCCAATCAATATTTCATCCAAACCATCCATATCGAAATAAAGCCCCTTGGTTTAGCAGTGCATTGGTACCAACCGCAACTTCCCACGACAAATTTACCCGAGCTGGGTAATCTCAAAAAAGTCGTGCTTTGACATTTTCCTAGCATCGGCTGCAAGAATCGCATTGCGAAAAAAATTCATTGGATTTCTAATCGTCGTGACATTGTTATATAGCTGCTACAGGGTTTGTTTATGTAATAAAATGAAAGTTCAGAGTATTACCTTTCGAATGATATATATATATTGTTCACTTTTGAGTTGATTATCAGTGGTTTTTTTACGTTACAAAATTATCGGTCCCAGAACGGCTGCGGCAGCTGTTGGCCATTTAAGGCGACACAGCCAAACAGCTGCCGCAGCCCTATGGCCACGGCTAGGGATATAGATCTATATATTAATCGGCTAAGGACATTTTTGTGGTACCGATTTTTCGGATGTGCGGTATCGTAGAATTATAAAACTTGGCAGACTTATTTAGTACTATTAGGAGATTTGTCAAATGTAAATAGTTTTGTATTTGGGCGTGTAGGGCTATGCCCTTTTTGCTTTAAAAGTTTACATGTTACAGTATCCTTATAGGAAAATGCGTTCTGCTTTTCATATTTGTTTATAATTTTCATTTCCATTAATGCTGCGTTATTCAAATAAATATGTAGGACAACAGCGAGAACAGATGATTCATAAATAAAACATTTTACTGACTACTGGAATGGTAACACAATTTTCTTAGGTTTTAACTCAACATTAAACAAATTAAACCTTTTTTGTGAGGGGAGGGAGGGTGAGAGACGTGGAGAGGTTTCGGGCATAAATAAAAAAGCTACTGATTACTGAAATGGTAACACCTTTCTCTTATCCGTTTTAACACTACATAAATAAATTAAACCTGTT
This sequence comes from Allygus modestus, assembly GCA_963675035.1. NCBI lineage: Eukaryota > Metazoa > Arthropoda > Insecta > Hemiptera > Cicadellidae > Allygus > Allygus modestus. Next base: position 103,429,416 of record OY776112.1, read on the forward strand.
TGTGAGGGGGTGAGGATGAGTGACGGGGGAGGATGACGTGGAGGAGTTTAAGGCATAAATAAATAGGCTATTGCTTACTGGAATGGTAACGCCCTTCTGCTATCCATTTAACTCCACATTAAACGAGGAGAGGATGAGGTGGAGAAGTTTCAGGCACAAATAAATACCCCGTCGCAGCAAACCTGCATACTCAGCGAATTTCCAATGCATAATATATGTCTTAATACCACATAAAGCCGCATACCAAGTTTCATAAAAATATATTCATATATAAGCGATTTTAATTGTTCTTCATAAGAATAACATTGGTAATGAGTACGTAGGTTTGCTGAAATAAGGAACACAAACAATCGGTTTTTATGCAAACATAAATAGAATTTAACTAGGCGAAGCCACATACCAAGTTTCATCAATATTCAAACATAAATAAGCGCTATATAACATTTTAGTGATTCTCCATAAAAATAACTTGGGGGCTGAGTAAGAAGGTTTGCTGCAACAAGGAAAAAATGGATTTTTTTGAAATTATCAATACAACTCAAACAAGTGAAGCTACATACCAAGTTTTATTAATTTATGTTCACAATTAAGGGAGTCAATACATTTGACTTATTCTCCATAAGAGTAACATGGGGGCTGAGTACGCAGGTTTGCTGCTAAGGAAATAATCAACAAAAACTCAATTTTTTGTTCAAATATCAATATACCAGTACTACGTGAAGCCTCATACCAAGTTTCATCAACATACATTCATAAATAATCGAGATATCAAATTTGATTTATTCACCATAAAGATAACACTGGACAACGTACTGTGTTTAGCACTTTGAATATCTCTGCAACGGTTGGGCGCAGAATCAAAATTTAAACACCAAAATGATTGTTTGGTGGAACTGAACAGATTGGTAAAAACAAATATGAAGTTTACATTAAAATAAACTGAGAAAAAGCCAAAAACTGTTTTCACATAAGATTAACATGGGAGATATTATGAGTAGGTTTTTTGGATTTTCTCCGCAACCACTTAACCTAGGTTAATAATTAAAAATACTACATTATTTCTTTTTTTTAGCTCCATAAAATGCTCAAAACCAAAATTGAGTGTTTTAAAAATTTTAGGGTGAAAAGTGCAAAATACTGATTTTTGGAAAATTTAAACCCACATAAACTGCCCTTCCCATGGTCCAATTTTTCTGGTTTTCGAACTTAGTCATGAATGTCGCTTTACACATTTGAGCCGAATTTCATCAAAATCGGACATTTTTTACTCAAGTTATCGTGTTAATGGACACACACATATATTTATGTATATATATATATATATATATATATATATATATATATATATATATATATGTATATGTAAATTTGAACGAATAGTGTTTTTGGCATCTGGGGATCTCAAAACAAAAAGTTATCATGGTCTCGGGCTTAAGTTTTACTATGAGACCTATGGTAATAGCTTCTTCCCTATAGGGGGAATTCGCTAAATTTCCTATAGGGGAAATTTGCTAAAAAACATATCTCTGTTATATACTGATTAATTTGATTAAAACTTGGTGTGTTAGCATTGACCAATAGAGAATATTCGTCCCACGACAACCTTAAAAGTGGTCTATACCAGTTATGAGGCTGACACTGGGTACAGCAAATTAAGTTGTCATTACATATGGTAATTTTTTTGGCTCTCCATTAAGACAAACTTCCCTTTCACCTTTGGTCGCTCCACTTGCAGCGGCTGGGGGTGGAAACTCAGGGTTTGGTCCCAAACCTGAGAATGTATGGTCCCTGGCTGTTGTACATGGATACCCCATCTGTTGAGTTGGCCAGTTGGAGGGCAGAGCGGGTCCGCCTGTTTGAGCCTGATCACAGGAGCACGGGAGTTGGTACTCTGAAAGGCCAATTTGGCTGCCTGTCCGATCTCACCCTTTCCTTTCCTGCTATATCCTAACCTTCCGGTAACCTGCGCAAAATTCTCGCTTGTGGAAGACGTGCCGATAGCAGCTATGCTGGTGTTTCCTAATCCAGCAACAATGAATAGAGAATATTCGGAATATGTTTCCATCTAACCCTAGAGGGGGAGGTGAAGCAATTAACAAAACCACTGTGTGTACCTAGCAAATTAGATTAAAGTGATTGCGTTTATTTGGTCACAGGTCCTAGCTATGGCATTAGGCCTGTTCACGATTTTTTATGACGGGCCAATGACTTTAATATATTTTTAGCTCCGGATGGTTTTTGACGAGTTTTAAATATATCACCTGAAGGAAAAGTTGCCAATTATTATTATTATTGGACCTATTAATTTACAGCTCCAAAATCAGGGGGTAAACATACAGAAATATCCTTTTTTCAAACCCATTGAATGTAAAAAATTCAATGATTTATTTATATAACAGTATCTTATAAACTTCATACATTAAATTTTAAAATGTTTACACCATGTTAGTTTGAACTTAAATACACAAGCTACTGAAATCACAGTACGAGGGGTTTAAAAGCAAAAACTGACATCTACGTTAGTGACAGTTTTTCAGGAGGGCAATCTGTCTACAACGTAATTAGTTGAACAATGTAGACGGTTGGGAGTACGGAGTTTTGGGCATCTTGATTGTTTATGAAAATCAATATTAACCACAGAAAATGCAAACAAATATAAACTGTAACCAGACTATTTTACTGACCGGTGGATTACAAAACTTTAATCCCATGTCATTAGGTGACAGTGGGGCTTATTTGGTACATTACATGTAAGAAAGATAGTTTGCACTATGATCGTTTAGTAAGTCTGCCATTGAGTAATTTGTTCACAATGAAAATAAACTACTATAGGTCTACAACACTCTTGATTATCAATCACAGTCAGCCGTGTTACGGAGTTATAATGTCCCAGTAATTCAAAAATACCAAAACTTATTGTATTAATTTATCATCACTAGCCCTAACCCTTAGCTTTTACATCAAAGTTTTCCAGCAAAAAATAAACTAATAATAAATCTAAATAAAATAAGTATTGTTTTAAACACGACAAAACACCATTAATTTACATAACACTCACATTTTAAACTACTTCAAAATAAACAAATTGATGGACCAAAACATAACCTACTCCATAGTTGAAAAAATGTTTACATTTGTGTGATTTATAAACAAAGATTCAGTGTTTCCACTCAGCCGTAAAAATATTCCACTTTATCCCACACTTTCCCTTGTAATAACCCTCGTCATATCCCACACTTTCCCACTGATTTGTTAAACAATGCAACACAATTAATGTTAAATATTATATGATTATTGAATAATGTATTAGTACAATATTTATCCCATTAGATAGAGCTTATTTAGATCTACTAATTACCTACAGGTGTTTTACATTTTAGTACCTCAAAGGATTTTGAGCAATGCTACATAGCCTAAATGATACGGTGAACTAACTAAATTAAATAATTTATTTACGTGAAGGGTACTAATATTTTTAATGGTAGTACTAAAGAGAACGACATAGGTATTAAATAATGGCAGATAATTTTCTTGTTAATTCCAACATGGCTCGGCCAGCGACATTGACGTGATTCAGTGTTCGTTCTGTGACGTTTATAAAATTATAATAGGTGCGGACAGCGAGATTAAAAAATGGGAAACCCCGCAACTGCCAGTACGGCGAGAAAACCCACTAGAAGTGCTATTGCTAAGGTGCTCTGGTCGTTATTTGTAAGCAAACTAGCAGACGTAATGCCGATTTCCAAAAAATCCCACTTTTTCCCACAATCCCATTTTATCCCACAAGCAGTCAAAATATCCCATATATAATATAAAATTCCCTCTAGTGAAACACAGATAAATCCCAGCTGATATTTTAAAGACAACCATAGTCAATAGCTTACTACGAAAACCAATTCAACTACTGAAAATCAAACATTAAAATTAGTTTTAATAATTATTAATAATCCAAAATAAAATACAAATGATGTGTTAAAACATCCCTTAGGTATCCCAAATGACTCCTTCAAAATTTCATTTAGAAATGTTTTATAGTTATGTAGTATTTTGATAACACACCCACACACACACGGCCACTGAAACTTCATCAATCCAGTGATTCACTTCGTTCATCAATTATTTGACTAAGTCCTTTGCTCAGTGGTGTAAAATATCACTTACAAGATTGTTTGTGTTACCATCGCCCATTAACCTTGAACTCAATTACAGATTGATCTCAAACGTTTAAGAAAGATCCATAATGATATAACTCACAAGAGATCATTATCAAAAAGAATGGTATTACTATCATCATCTTATTAAAAAAATGGCAATTTTTGTGAACGGGCCACCGGCAAAACTATTAGGTTTAAAATCATTGTTGACGTGTTATTTGAAAGCCCTTGGCGTATAGATGTGCCTTTTGGGGGAAGACGTCCACCTTCAGGGCTCTACCCTGGGCTAAGTTCCAATGTTAATCTTATGGGAGAATAGAAATAAATGTAATAATTGAATATTTAACAGCACCTGTTGATCCTAACAAACAGTAGGTATAAACAGACAAAACATACATCCATTCAAGCCACACGATGACAAAGGCATGGTCAGATGACAAAAACAGTGGCCTCCATCACCCGGTCAGTAAAGGACAAAGGCTGATTATTGTTCACACTGGAGGAGTTGACGGATTAGTCTCAGACGCTTTAACAATGTGGTGCTCTTATCGGAAAACTGGAGACTACCAGGAAATGGACCGGAAAAACTACAAAAAATGGTTACAAGAAAAACTTGTTCCCCAATCTGAGGCCTAGTAGTGTCATCATAATGGACAATGCGTCATATCACAATTGTGTAGAAACAAAAGTGCCGAATACAAGATTTAGGAAGGATAATATAAAGCAGTGGCTTGGAAAAAACATTTCTTTTGACGAAAATATGTCTAAACCTCAACTATAGGAGTTGGTTCGGAAACACAAACTAAGTAATACCGACTTGATTCTGAATCAAAATGGTCAAAGGCTGGGTGACATCGCACAACATTAACTTCAAATTGGACGAAGTTATATCACTATGTCACAGAAAATTCTCCCAGTTTCGGAATTGAGAAATGGAAAACAATCTGCAAACATGTCGAAAAAATTGAAGAGGAGTTTATGGAGAAAGACAGACTAATAGACTACTACACTGAACAATTGGTTGTTCAGTTAGGTGACGATTCTGATGAAGAAAAATACCCCCGTAGCAGCAAACCTGCGTACTCAGCGAATTTCCAATGCATATATATGTTTCTTAATACCACATAAAGCCACATACCAAGTTTCATCAATATACATTCATAAATAAACGATTTATGACATTTTAATTATTCTCCATAAGAATAACATGGCGGCTGAGT